>OY728156.1:710363848-712763848 GCA_963277665.1 Viscum album
ATAAATTTACCTCACTATTGTGTCCTCATTAATGATAATTAATTAATCTCAAAAAACACTCAATAAAGTAACATGATGTGGATAATTTAATTATACTTCATGTGACGATTTACTTTAGATTTGTTATGAATTTTATCACTAAATTAAAATTATTACACTTATAAGATATAAGAGAGTGACATGTTGTGCCTTTCTTTTGTTTTAATAATAAATACATCACTTTTATAGAAAAAAGTCAATAAAATGAATATATTATGAATATTAGGGGATATGGGTAGACTTTATTTCATCCATTATAGTTTTGGCAGGTAATAGGGTTGTTTTATAATATTATATCTACCCTTAATTACCCGATTTACCTATAACTATGGTAGTAAAAAGAATTACTAATGTTATTGTTAATAATGACCAAAAATAAAAATATCTTATTAACATAATTTAGACCCAGTGATTCAGAATATGGTGTCACAACCCGCCTTCACCAAAAAAGGAGGGAAGGTTTAGCAGATCGTCAGGCCCTTCCTTCATTAAATTGAAGTAGAGATAATGACCCCCGAAACCCGCCTGCAATAGGTCCTGGAGTGGTGACCAGCACTAAGGGTATAAAATCACACACTAAATGGAAGGCATTGCCCTTTTTATTTTAATTGTATCAGGAGATAAGATATTGAATCCCACAACAGAAAAACTAAAAGTTAAAGTAATGCCATGAACCATTCACAATGCATGTTACAAAAGTAAAATCTACAATGTATAAGGAGACTACAATGCAAAATACCAAAAGAAAGAACAAAAGCAACTGAAATGATATCTCACAAGGTCTGAGCTAGTACGGTCCAACATGATCCCTGAAGTCCTCCTGGAAACCTGAATGAAGTTTTATATACGTATGGTGAGCATACAAGTATACTGAGTAGGGAAAAACCAAAGAATCTCATGCACAAGTGTGGTGGCATACTAATGCCCTGTGAGAAAAGAGATAACCAAGCACATAAGAAGGAAACTGACCACCCTAGCCTCACCAAGGAACATTCCCCAAATAACGTAAGTCAAGTAATGTATTGTAATAGCACATCGATATTTGGGTACCCCGCACCACTTTCCCACTGGTTATTGAAGACATTTTACGCATAGAACCAATCCCACCATTCTCACCGCAGTCCCACTGCCAAACCCCGCCCGCACAATCCTAGGCCATAACCTCACGTAGTCCCACTGCCAAACCCCGCCCGAAAACACCTGGGCCACAACCGCACATTCAACCTGAAGACACCTGGGCCACCACCACCACGCATAACCATACCCGCAAACACCTAGGTTAGAACAACCAATGCCACGCCTGAAGACACCTAGGCCTCATCCCGTAGACACTTGAGAAACAACATGCCCGCAAACACCTAGGACAACCGCCACAACCACCCCGCCCAATGATTCTGGGGCTAACAATGGACTTCCGGCCATCACAGCCTACCCAAAGTGTCGTTGGCTATTCTGGAAAGGGAGCAGAAAAGGAGCTGATAACCAGCCACTCATATCAGTGTTGGGAAAAACACCTTCCCCCATGAAATGGGGGTGTTCGGCCCTAAGTGGTAAACTTGGGTGGGGAGCGAATTAGAAACACAAAAACATAATGTATATGTATAGATAACATGCACTCACCCAATCAAGGTTTTTTTTTCAGCCATCCTAAAGAACACCATCCTTACTATTCATTCATAACATAATTGAAAAACACCCATTCTCAAGCCACAACTCACACTAAACCAAATCCCAATTTGTACCATCCTTGTTTCCATGTTCAGTAATTATGTTTAAATAAGTTTTTGCCCCTACTTGGGAAACTAGTAAGCATAAGAACAAGCCAAGTAAAGACTACACCCAATAGTAATTTATGCATTCACAGGCGGTTTCCTTGTAAATCCACAACAACAATGGGATAAGGGATATCCCTCTAAGTACTGGAATCAATGAATACCCCATGATACATCCCCATGTCTCCCAAATCTGGGATCCAATGGTTTCTCAACAACAGAGGATCCCACCCCAATTCCTGATATAAGCAGAGTAATCACAAAGCCTCACAGTATAACAACAGGGGGTCCCATCCCCACCCGCATCGCCCCATCAATCAAAGCCCCCATCCATGAAAACCATAAGGTCACCCACAAAAAACTCGTGAAGGAAAAACAACCAAACCACTACCACCAACCCAAGGTAGTCCCATGCAGGTTTTTTCAGATTTAAAATATTTAACAAACTCCATGGTTTCAATTCCACTGGGGTTAAATCTGGGTTATCGTAGAAAAGTAGTTGATCTTGGTGTTTCTAATTTATTTAGCCAAATATACATTATTTACTAATTTCCATCACACAGAAATGGGTTTACAAAGAAAATACAAGCCATTTAAACATCAAAAGGGGTAAGGGTTTCTTAATGCATAGAGAAATACCAACAACAACCATGATTTTCAGTAGGCATAAGCCCGTACAGTTCAGAAACCATTAATCATGAAAGAGGAGAAAAACAGAGCAGCATCATCGATCACACTCATCCCCGTAATTCTTTAGAATCCGTTTATTATCTTCATTAATGTTTGGTTCATCAAATTATATAGAAATGACAGCGTACCCACCCCGCAAGATAGACAAAAAGGAGAGACGAATGTGAACCCCCAACTTTATTGATCAACGATCGAAGTTTTTCTCCACGCGCTAGGATCAAGGGATACGCGACTTGTAGGGCTCTGGTACAGATGCACCACTTGCCTCGAGATCAAAGGACATCAAATTCACAAGTAAGAGGATACTAGGAAAGAGGTAGGAGATGAAAATACAGAGTGATAAATAGATAAGATCCCAATGACATAGGATAATAAATTTGATGGCCTTGGATGTCGGATCATGGATTTTCCATGCAGTTAGGTGGATACACACGACTGGATTAATGTTTATTTAATAGGGAAGTTTCTCAGGATTTTTTGATATGAATTATGGCTAAAACATGCCTTAAAATGCTTCAAATGATTAAAAATGCCTAAAAGTGGTGTAACGGGAAAACTGTAGAAGGAAAACCCGTTATGACTGGACAACACCGATCAGTCGCACCGATCGGTCGGACGCACCAAGTGATCCCACCGATCAGTTGAGATGATCCGTCGCGCCGATCGGTCACGCTGATCGGTCGCACTGACCCGTCCCACCGATTAGTCGTACCAAATAGGGTGGGACCCCTTAGGATCCTAGAATTTGGAAAAGGGATGGATCATAAGGGTCTAGGCCATTACATTAGATACCTCTCAAACCATTCTTCTCCTCTATAATCAAAACCAAGACCAATGGAAAGAGGGGTGGGTCCAAATAACCACCCCGGAAGATACCTCATAGGAGGGAACCTCTCCGACATAGGAACACCTTATCCCATAAACAAACACAAACTCCCTACTGCTCCTTTCCCCATGAAACCATGCAAAACAAAAAGGCTAAACCATCTGATATAGTGGGAGAGGGGTCTCCCTTCCTACATATTAAGATACTATCCTCTTTGAGAAACACTAACTTTCCTGAATGGGTTTAGGCGCATCCACTTTAATGCGTCCTAACTAGGAATCAGGTCCTCCCCTACCCATTCATTAGGAAACCTCACACACACATCCATATAAAATGAACTGCACATCCATAGTCAACAAGGTAAAGCATTACACAGTAAACAAGTACTGACCCAACAAGATAAAACTCAAAACAACTATGGGTACTCGGCGCATATCTGTGCATCCCTCCCCTAGGTACTCTCCTCAATCCCACCATGTCTCCACAACACACGAACGAAGGGAATGGTTCTTCCACAAAGCACTTTCTTGTTATGATCCTCATCCTTGATTGGTCGTTCTGTGATGGTCGCATCATCTTTGACATCTAACTCTCCCTAATTGATGACATGGGAGTTGTCGTGTACATATCGACAAAGTTGGGACACATGGAATACATCATGTATCCTCAGTAGTGGCGGTGTTTGCGCTAGCTGATAAGCCACTTCACCGACCCACCGTAAGACTTCGAAAGGTTCGATGAACCTGGGAGGAAGCATACATCCACTTCCAAACCTCCACTGTCCACGCTGAGGGGAGAACATCAAGAACATGTGGTCCCCGACCTCGAACTACAAGGGTCTCCTCCTATTATCGGCATATGACTTCTTCCTGTCCTAAGCCACCTTCATCTTCTCTCAAATAAGATGATCCTTATCTGTCATGCTCTGCACCACCAGTGGGATAAGAAAATCTGCTTCTCCCACAGCAGTCCATCACATGGTTGAGCGACACGGCCTTCTATATAGGGCTTCTAATGGAGCCATGCCAATGGTAGAGTGATGGATATTAATGTAGGAGAACTCTAAGAAAGGAAATTGTCACACCCATGATCCCCCAAAGTCCAGAATATATGCCCGCAACATGTCCTCCAAGGTCTCGATGGTGTGCTCTGTCTTCCCATCTGTCTAGGGGTGGAAAGTAGCGCTAAGATGTAGCTGGGTGCCAAAAGCATGCTGCAATCCACTCTAGACTCTTGAGGTAAAACCTTCATCCCTATGAGAGACTATGGAACTCGGAACTCCATGCAACCACCCTACCTCGTCCACATTCTTCCTTGCTGGAGCGTCCACTACACTCAACTCCTTAATCGCTAGAAAGTGAGCCAAATTTGTCAAGCGGTCCACCACTACCCAGATGGCGCCGCATCCCCCTTGCACCATGGGTAATCCCATGACGAAATCTATCGAGATTTAATCTCACATCCACTCGGGGACATCTAAATGTTGCAACAACCCACCTGGAACACGGTGTTCAGCCTTTACCTGATGACACACTACGCACTTGTCCACAAACTCTTCTACTGCTCATTTTACTACGGGCCACCAAAGTTGTCTTCTCAGACCCTGTTACATCTTCGAAACTCGGGGGTGTACCGCTAGGCGTGTGTTGTGGAACTCACTAAGAACCTGGTCGCGCATTGCCTCTAGAACAATCTAATTTCCTCAGAAAAGCATATGGTTCTGACCATCCTCCGTCCACCCTTCCGGAGAATTTCCCTGGTCGACTCAGTCATGCATCACTTTTCACTATGGGTATCCCCACTGAGACTCCTCCACATGCTACAAAATAGAATAATGCATTGTCATCTGATACATGAAACCTCCACCGCTATACATCCTTGCATCCATGTGCAAGTCAGCCAAATCCTCTATTGCCTTCAAAGAATACGCCGACTCTCTGACCGCATCCTTCTATGACCTCCTTCTCAAAGAATCGGCCACTACATTCCATTTTTCTTGATGTGAAGAAAATCTCGAAGTCGTAATCCTGGACAAACTCTATCCAAATTTGCTTCTGTAAGTTTAGGTCCCACTGGGAGAAGACATGCTTCATTCTATTGTGATCTGTGGAGACCACAATGTGTTCTCCGTTGAGGTAATGCCACCATAGCTTCAGTGCGAAAACGACCGCTACAAGCTCTAGATCATGGGTGGCATAATTATGCTCATGAGGGAGTAGCTGCCTAGTCCCACAAGAGATCACCCCTTGTCACTGTATAAACACACATATGAGGCCTTGCCCTGAAGCATCACAATACACCTCATACGTTTCCCCTTCTTCTGGTAGTCTCTGCACTAGGGAACTAACCAACTTCTCCTTCAGATTGCTGAAGGCTGCCTCAAACTTCTCACTCCACATGAAAACCAGATTCTTCATGGTCAAGGCTATCAAAGGGGCTACAACTCGGGAGAAGTTGCGTATGATCCTCCGATAGTAACCTGTCAGCCCGAGGAAACTATGAACCTCTACCACATTCTTGGGTGATACCCATGGAACAACCGCCTCCACCTTTTATGGGTCCACCACTATCCCATATTCGGACACTATGTGCCCAAGGAAGTGTACATCTCGTATCCATAACTTGCATTTCGACAACTTCCCATAGATCTGGTGCTACTGGAGGACCTTTAAAACATTCCTCAGATGCTCTGCATGGTCCTCCTCTGATATTTAATAGATCAGGATTTTGTCGATGAACACAACTACAAACTGATCTAGGTACTCCCAGAAGACAGAGTTCATAAGCCCCATGAACATAGGCGGGGCGTTCGTAACACCGAAATGCATGACTACAAACTCCACGTGCCCATATCTGCACCTGAAGGCCATCATCGAGATGTCTCCATCCTTCACCCTCAACTGGTGATATCCAGACTGTAGGTCGATCTTCGAGAACCACCCTGCACCTTTCAGCTAGTCAAAGAGATCGTTTTTCCTCGGAAGAGGGTAGAGATTCTTGATCGTTACCTGATTCAGCCTCCTAAAGTTTATACACAACCTGAGACCACCATCTACATTCTTTGAGAAAAATACGGGAGCACCAAATGGTGACGCACTCGGTCGACCAAAACCATTCTTCCTCAGATCGTCGATCTGAATCTGCAACTCCCGTAGCTCCGAAGGCGCCATCCAGTAGTGATCCATAGAAATAGGACGAGCACCAGGCTGCAAATATATCCCAAACTCGAAATCACATCGAGGGGGTAGAGTATTCACCTCCTCAGGGAAGACATACATAATCTCTGTGATGATCCCTGGTACTTCCACCATCTCAGCATCCACTGACTCTACTAACAGCTCGGCTAATAGGGAGAGGAGGGGTTCCTCTCGCTAGTTGCCCTTATGGCCACTCTGCTCACCGGTGAAATTAACACGTCAGGCACCCATGTCTGAGAAAAAAACCCTTCCTCAGAAGTAGTCGATGATGGCACACACAGAGAACATCTAGTTGATTCCTCGGATGACATCGTATAGCTGAATCTGTAGCAGTAGTAGATCTCTGACTGACTGATGTGGCCCTATCATCTGTCGGCCTCCTATAAAAACATATAAGAATTCAGTCTAACCTTCGAATGGTGTACTCAGCACCAGGGGCACTAGATGTCTCTTGACATTTAGACACACAGCATGGGCCAGACTGGGTGCAAAAAAGGATTTTGATGCTTTAGTATCCAACAAGGCGTAAGCAAGGGTACTGAAAATAATGATCATACCTCGAACAACATCAGGTCCCATTGGAACTGGTGCCTCTGAAGTGTGAAAATGCCCACACCCAGCTCCTCTGCCTCTAGGCTTTCAGCCGCCTCCCCGAACACACCCTGGATGGGGTCCCTAAGAAGCGCCCTGAGGTCGGCCTCCCCCTTCATCGTATACCCTGGGAGGAGCAGGAGATCACTGCCCTCGCTGCTGCTGCTGAAAGGGCCTAGCTGGAAGCTGCTGGTGAGGTGGGTGCTAGAACTGTCCGCCACCACCGTATTGTACTCAGTCCGGGGACTGATTTCGGAGATGACCATAACTTCCACAAATGAAGCATCTCGGTCCAAGTCCTAATGGAATGGGGCGAGGACTAGGGGACCGGAACTGGAACTGCTGCGGCCTTCTACCTGCTGGTCGAATCATAGAGTGTCCTGATGGTGGAGGTCTCGTGTTGATGGCCTTTCCCTTTTATAGGCCTAGCTGAATCCCTTCATGTGACACACCGCCCAACGTTTGAATCCTCTCCACCAACTCTACCTTCTTCTGGACCTCCAAGTATGTCGACAAGGGGAAGGGGGTAACAACGTACTGGAGGGAGGGTCAAAGCGCTCCCTCTAAACATCTCACCCGAGAGTCCTAATCCAAAAATAGGTCTGAAGCAATGTAGAGGAGATCATTGAACTTGATCCTCAACTCCCTTACCGACATACTCCCACGCTGGAGGGAGAGTATCTCCTTCCTCTTCTCTGCCTTCATCGTAGAAGAGAGGAATTCCACTCGGAACTCTATATCGAAATCATCCCTTGCCACCTCATCCTCTCTCCTCTCCCCAGGTAGGGCATCCACTACTAACGTGCTTCTCCCCATATATGGCAGACGTCCAGAGGAACCCAGTACTTGGTCGGAGCATGGATCAAGCCAAAGGCTATCACCAGCTCCTCTGGCTAGCCCTCCTTCTTCATGTCAGATGGGCTGCCCTTGTACTTATCAAGGGTCCTTCACTAGAAGGCTCAAAGCATCTTCTCCCACTAGTCATCCTCGTCCTCTTAATCAACCATATGCTGATCGGCCAAGTCATCCTCCTGGGCCTCGATCACCCGTAAAATTCGTGGTCATCTCTCAGGTGCCATAACTTCAAGGTAAACAAAGAATTCTTAAGACCATGTAGTGCATAATATTGTTCTTAAAACTTCTTAAACTTCTTATATATTTCTAATTCCAAAAATACCCCAAAAACACGAGAACACAAGTCATTATGATGCATGTAACTTCCTAGTGTCTCTACCAGGAAATCAGCGTAGCCTCACATGGTCGTTCGGTTGGTCTAGAGTCCTTGTGTCGGATCACAGGGGTCCCTAAAATCTGGTTTCCTAGCCGGTCTTCACTGGCCTAACTCATGCACTAAGGTCACCCAACACTGTCGGCCTACTATTCCATGCAATCCTCACTATGCCTAACTCCATACTCCATCCTATCTCTCAACCATCACCTCTGATACAATTATATCATGACCCACCTTCACCAAAAAGGAGGGAAGGGTTAGCAGATCGACAAGCCCTTCCTTCTTGATGTTGAAGGAGAGATAATGACCCCCGAAACTTGCCATCAATAAGTCCCAAAGTGGCGACCAGCACCAAGGGTATAAAATCACACACTAAATTGAAGGCATTGCCCTTTTTCTTTTAATAGGATTAGGAGATATGATAGTGAATCCCACAACACAAAAACTGAAAGTAAATGTAAAGCCAAGCACCATTCCCAATGAATATTACAAAAGTAAAATCCACAATGTATAACAAGACTACAAAGAAAATTACAAAAAGAAATAACAACATCAACTACAATGATCTGTCATAAGGTCTAAGCTAGTACAGTCCAACACGATCCCTGATGTCCTCCTGGAAACCTGAAAGCAGTTTAATATACGTAGGGTGAGCATACTAGTATACTCAGTAGCGAATAACCAAAGACTATCGTGCACAAGTGGGGAGGCATACTAATGCCCTGTGAGAAAAGAGATAACCAAGAACCTAACAAGGAAACTAACCACCCAAGCCTCACCAAGGCACACTCCCCAAATAATGCAAGTCAAGTAATGTATAGTAATAGGACATCGATATTTGGGTACCCCGCTCAACTTTCCCATTGGTTATTGAAGACATCTTATGCATCAAACCAATACCGCCATTCTCACCGTAGTCCCACTACCAAACCCTGGCCGCACACACCTGGGACATATCCTCATGTAATCTCACTACCAAACCACGCCGGCACACACCTGGGCCACAACTGCACATTCTTCCTGCAGACACCTAGGCCACCACCACCACGCATAACCATACTCGCAAACACCTGGGTCAGAACAACCACTACCACACCCAAAGACACCTGGGCCGCATCCCGAATACACTTAGGAAACAACCTCCCCACAATCACCCCAACTACCCCACCCGAAGATTATTGGGCTAATAATGGAATTTAGGCCATCCCAGATTGCCTGAAGAGTCTTGGGCTATTAGGGAATGGGAGAAGAAAAGGAGATGATAACCATCCACTCCTAAGAGTGTTGGGAAAATCACCCTCCCCCATGAAGTGGGGGGTGTTCGGCACTAAGTGCTAATCATGGGTGAGGCGAAAATAAGAAACACAAAAACTAAAAGTATATGTATAGGTAACAAGAACTCACCCAATATAGGGTTTTCTTAAACCAGCATAAAAGACACTATCCTTACTATTCATTCATAAGAGAAGAGAACAACACCAATTCCCAAGTCAAAACACACACGAAACCAAATCCCCATTTGTCCCATCTTTGTTTCCTAGTCCAGTAATAATGTTTAAATAAGTTTATGCACATACTTGGACAACTAGTAAGCATAAGCACAAGCCAATGAAATAGTACACCCAACAACAATTTAAGCATTCACACCCGGTTCTCTTTTAAATTCACATCAACAAAGGGATAAGGGAGATCTCTCGGAGTACTAGAATCAATGAAAACCCCATGATACAACCCCATGTCCCAAAAATCCAGGAGCCAAATACTTTTCAATAATAGAGGATCCCACCCCAATTCGTGATATAAGCAGAGTAATCACACAGCCTCAAAGTATAAGAACATGGGATCCCATCCCCACCCGCATCGCCCCATCAATATATGTCCCCATCTAATAAAACCATAATGTCACCCAGAAACGGCTCGTTAAGGAAAAACAACCAAACCACTACCACCAACCCAAGGTAGGACCATGCAGGTATTTTCAAATTTAAAAGATTTAACACACTCCATGGTTTCAATTCCACTGGGATTAAATAGGGGTTATCATATGAAATGAGTTGATCCTGGTGCTTCCAATTTATTTAGCCGAATATACGAAATTAACCAATTTAAATTAAACATCAAGGGGTTACCAACCAAAATAAAATCCATTTTAACATCACAAGGGGTAAGGGTTTATTAATTCACATATAAATACCTGCAGGGTCTATGATTTTGAGTTGGCGTATTCCCGCACAATTCTGAAACCATTAATCATGAAAGAGGAGAAAAACAGAGCTGCATCATCGATCACACCCATCCCCTTCATTCATTATAATGTTGTTATTATCTTCATTAATGATTGATACATCTAATTATAAAGAAACAGTATAGTACCTACTCTGCATGATACACAAAAAGGAGAGACGATGGTGAAAACCCAACTTGATTGATCAACAATCGATGTTTTTCTCCACGCGCTAGGAACATAGGATGCGTGACTTGTTGGGATCCCACATAGGTGAACCACATTCTTCTGGACCAAAGGACTTCAAATGAACAAGGAATAGGAAGCTATCCAAGAGGAAGGAGAAGAAAATCTTGCGTGATTAATTGATGAGATCCCAATGTTACGGGATAAGAAATTTGAATGCCTTGGAAGTCGGATGGCGGTTCTTCCACGAGGATGGGTGGTTACACATGATTGGATTAATTGTTATTTAATAGGGAAGCTTCATGGGATTTTTAGAAATTGAATATGGCTTAAAACGGCCTTGAAATGCTTCAAAAGGCTAAAAGGGCCTAAAATTGGGATTACGGGAAAAACTGTAGAAGGAAAACCCATCATGTCTAGACAACACCGATCAGTCGCACCAATCGGTCACGCCGATCAATCGGACCGAACGGGGTGCAACCCCTTAGGATCCTAGAATTTGGAAAAGGGATGGATCATGAGGTTATGTGCCATTACATATGGAATACTTTTTTCTAAATTCAAAACATAGATGTTCTACTAATTAATTTAAAATTATTCCTATTGTTGAAAAAATGGGTTTTAAAAGACAAAAAATTACAGAATATTAAAAAGTTTTTACAATTGAATTTAATTTGAAATTAATGTTAATGAAATAAATTATATTATTTGGTAAAAATATATTATATTTATAATTTAAAATAATTAATTATTATAATTTTACAATTTAGATTACTCAATGAAATTTTTTATTATTAATTAATATTTATCTTCTTTTTTATATTAATAAATATATTAATGTTTTCAAAAAAATAACAAAAATGTTTGAAAAGTAATTTTGTATATCCTGATTTAAGAGAAGATATTTATTTTGTCAAATGTCACTTATAAACATGTCCGAAACTAGATATAATATGGTTACACTACTAAAGGGATAAAAAATTGAATTTTATTGAAAAATTCAAATTTTATTTGAAAGACTGAGTTTTTTCTAATACCATATTTTTAGAAAATATTTATGATAAATGATAATGTTATAAAATTCAAACTATGGTTTGTAATTTTAATAATTACTATTTTATATCCCATTAATTAATAAAATTTTAATAATCAAAACATACATCATTTATACATTGAAAAAAAATCTATACATGGTGTTGCGTGATATCAATTCTTTCAAATGATCGTGAAATATTGTGCAACATAAGAAAAATAAATTTTTTTGTATACTACAAGCTAATATGTTGTTTCATGGAGCGTAATCGAATATTGGTGTACCATACAACACAAAACATTAATGAAATTAAAAAAATCTATAGCCAAATATATTTGGGTGTTACAGGTATTCCCCTATGGAATCAAGGTGTGGGTTTCCCATTACCATTCATCATGGGTGTTGAAGGTACTCCCCACATTGTGGGTGGTAATACTATAACATTGTTGAGTTCTTTTGGTGTCGGTACTCCACTGATGGATTATGGATAAGGTTCCCCATATCATTCATTTATTTAGAGATAACATTTCCATTCCATGTAAGGGTTTAGTCACCTCGTACGGGTTAGACTGATTTAGTATGTGCTCCACTCTTGGAGTAGGGTGTGATTCATATATTTGTTGTGTCATTAATACCATAGTGTTCCATTGAATGGGTCCTTCATATGTCATATATTGATTGAGTGGGTAGTCCACTATCATATTAAGATATGTGACCTCTATACTTAGAGTTCGAACTCCCCTGTTTGACTAGGATGAGTCTCCCATGTGGGTTGTTTTGATAGAGTTGGTACACCCATGTCATAATAGGGAGAAATTCATTTATCTTGGAATTTGTACTCCCCTTTCATTTTATGGTTTGCTTTTCCCATTCTTAATGAGATGATAGAGTGTACTCCCCTACCATAATTGGGTGCATGCCTACATTCCAGAGAGGTGGAACATCCATGTTTGACCAGGTTGTGTGTCCCCTATCCTTTGAGTTGTACACCCCAATAGTTATATGGTGTATGTCGTTACATACATAGTATTACACCCCCATAATTGAGTATAAACAAGGATCATGTTGTCACTTAAGGATAGAGATACCTTATCTTTTGAGTAAACATGCATGGTGAGGGCCCCTTATCTAGTTATGTGTGATACCTAGTAAATAAGTAGTGTTCCCTTGATGGATTATTGTGTGAGATATTTAATAAATTAGGGATATAGGTTTTTTTGGTATTTACGATAAATTACACCCTTGATTACCATGAAATGATATGTTCTTGATGCTAAATTATAACATGTTAGAGAGGATGCATATAGTTCATATCCTGGAGTTGTGATCCATCAACTGTGTGTAGTGTTTAGTGGTGGGCCGTTCCTCTTGGGTTTTTAAAAACATGTGTAGGGATTATGTTAATGATTGTTTGACCTCTGGTGTCGAGCATTATATCTAAACTGAGTTATTTGTAACTAGTGGAGAGTTGCTTTTGGTTGGGTAACACCCTGGGTGTCTTAGCTAATGGATAGCATTGACCAGGTTCGATGTTACCATTAAAGAATTTATGTTAATATTGTTTCTAGAAATGTGTTCTAAACCTCATGATAAACGGATTTTGGGATGATTATATCTGTTTATTTTTTTAGATTTCTTGTGATTTTATCATGTGTCATCGATGAAACCCCATGTGTACTCATATGTCCAGTTGTGTTTAACTATATATGGTTTGAGAATTAGATTATCGCTCGATTAGGTTCTCTCTAGATAAGTAGAGGGGACTGTTTCCATTCTGTTGTCTCTTTTCATTAGGGTTTTCAGGTTCCCACATATTATTTTTATATGGTACCCTACACGGGATTTTCCTGAAGGTGTTCTGACTTGTTTAGACCACATTATTTTCATTGGAGTCCCCAGATGACTCAAGGTCGATAGGGAAAAGTGAGGTATACTTTCCATGGTTTCTACTGGATCGGGTCCAAGGAACACTCATACAAATACTTTTGATAGTGATCCTCTCCATTTGAGTAGGATGGAAATATCAAAAAAAAATTGAGGGCATGTAATTTCCTCTTTTTATTATTTTGGTACATATGATGTACTCTTCTTTGGGATAGCAGTATGCAAGAAATTTTTCATTTCCAGCTTTTAATATCTCTTCATTATCGCATAGAAGAGTTTGTTGGAGCATGCATATAGGTAAATTTTGAAAATTATACCCATTTCTATAATATTCCTTCGTGGCTCTGGTGACCAAACCATGGATATTTATAGGTGTGCATGGGGAATCATATCTTATACCCCATCCGATTAGGTTAGGACAATGATAATGAGGTCAGGGTCTAATTATTATAGTTTTGTGGGATGTCCTTCATGATCATTGTTGGTATGAAACTACTCATTGTTGAGATACATCACAAGTTATATAAAGGATAAGAAATTAAATCCCATCACATCACCTTGTCAAGTGACATGTCCATTTATTTTTCCATAAAGTATGTTTTTATAATAATTTTCAAAATTTAGTATTTTCATTGGTAAATTGATTATTTTTGAATTATTTTCATGTAATTCAAGATTGCATAATTTTTTGAAAAATTGAACTAAATTTAATTTTTTTTGTTCGTTTTAAATAATCATATATCAAAATTCATAATTTCCTTGATGTAGAATAATATTGATTGTTATATTTTATTAATTTAAATCCTTTTATTTTGTTGAATTTAAAATAGACTTCTATTACATTTATTAGTGATCTGATAATAAGAAATTTTTAATAAATATTATTATGGATATGTGTTAACATCTTCTAGAAATAGATATGATAATGATAGGGATAATGATATTCTAATGGGATACACGAACTTTATAAATAATATTATTATCGGATGACGTTAATGATTTTTATGAATTATTTTTTACATGGAATTTCATTATATAATTCATATAGATAAAGATTCCACAATTCAATAGGTAATTAACTATCAAAGATTATTATATATTGAAAATTATTACAATCAAATTCAATGTTTTGGACCATGATATAGTGAAATAATTGACATTTTGTTACTCGAATCACTCACATTTAAAATTCATCCACTGTATTGTACAATAATTCTTGTAGAATTATATTTTGGGAATTTTATAATATAACGTAAGAATCTTTGTTTAAATTTACACTTTATGAACATTTCTAGTTTCAAATACTAATGATAATGTATTATAGATTTAATGGATGGACTTATTTTGTCCGATATTTTGAGACAGTTATATTGATGTTGATTAATCCATTTAGATATTAATATTATATCGATAAATCATACACTTTTAAATAATCATATATTGGATGTTCCCTGATACATGAAGACATGGTGACATGAGAAATTATTTTGATACACTTCAAGAATGAGTACGATTACCTTTTGATTTATATGAATTTGAAAAATAAAGATAACATGGATGTGATGATGATAGTTTTTAATCCATGGAAAAATGTATAAAATATGGTGAATTTAATTTTTAATTCGTCCATATTAATGTTATTATCCTGATGGGAGTACCATGAACTATCCAACTATTACATGGGGGTTTTTTTCTTTGGTGTAAACCAATTTAGAGTTGTAGAGTATGTTTATTGGATAAACAATTTAGTATTAATTCCATTAACTAATTTATTGATTTGGATTATATATGTGGTGTATTAATTATGAATATATATATATATATATATATATATATTTTTGTTATGAAAGAGGGTTGGCCAAATAATGTTTTCTGCTAGTGATGTTTTTACATACTAATTTGTGTTGGATTCATGGGTCATGTTATATGCATGATAGAATGTATTATATTATATACATTTTTTAGGTAAGATGGTTATTAGTGACATGTGGGGAATATTACTCAAATGATAACAATTTAATGTCATGATCTATAGGTTCACAGGTCAATAAAATATTCTTTTTGAGGGTTGGACTTATTTTATATTGGAGAACATTAGTTGGTTATGTCACAACTATTTATTAATACTTTATTACATAAATTATCATCCATATAATATTTTTTCTATGATGTACCTGATTTTTCATACCTGTAGATCTTAAATACACCCCACTGTAGTTGTGTTCATAGTATCATATTCATTGTATAATAAATGTTTGACTTTTTAGGGCTAAATTATATGTGTGGATGTATCTAGAGGTGTTATAATAATGATTGAGGAAACTAGTAGGATATTTTTTATACATTAATTTATATAAATATCACAATTTTATAATTTCGTGTCTACTATATTGATATTTAATTTTGGGATAAGATTATTTTATGATGCTTTTATTTTATTCATTACACTATATTTTTTTAATGTTGATTTTTATAATGGAAATTTATTGTTTTAGCTTATTATGTACTTCATTTATTATGGGTTTGAATTTAATTTACCATATCTTGATTTTTTTTAATGAGGCATGTTCCATAATTTTGAGTGATGAAAACTGTTTCTAAAATTCAGTGACCTTGTAGAATTAATTCTACTGAATTTCATGATATTTTAAGGTATTACAAAATTTCTATTTAATATTTATTCTTATTTGTTTTATTTTATTATATTTTTTTATACAATTTTATTTTATTATATGAAATTATATAATTTATAGTTATTTTTATTTTAACATTAGTTATTATTAAAAATAGTATGTATTATTATTTATATTATTTAACATCATTTGATCCACTTTAACACAACAATGATTGACAATAGGTGAAACATGACACTTCATAAACAACATATAGAGACAAATAATTATAATATATTGGTATATCATATTTTTAATTAATTATTCACTACATTACAAAAACACATGGTTGAGAAAGAGAACAATTTTGTGCTATTGGAAACACAGAAAATATTTTTTATAATTTTTGAATGGTAGTAAATATACACAACCATGTTTTACCCCTAGTATACTCCTACTTAAAATAATTATTAATAAATAGGAGAAATAAAACATAATATTTGGTGAGAACAGATGCCCAATTATATTAAATTAGTGAGATATATATGTATAGAATGATAATAAGTGTATGGGATCATGGTCATAAATTTTTAAGGCAATACCCTAAATATTAGTGTTTATAATCTTTATTAATGGAGTAAATACAACTACATCCTAAGATATGAATCATTAAGAAATCAAAGAACATAATCCATAAGAGAAAAACATTGGAATAAGATAGTGATTTGTGGGATTAACATTAGTATATTTTATCATTTTTAAATTAGCGAAGTCTTATTTCTAAGGATAACATAGTTTAATATGTTCACTCTACATACCATCATAATAGTCAAGGTTCACTCCCATTAAAATCGTAGTATAATGATTCCCTTAATGAAGTGGGTTCACTCAACATTGTAGTCTAATCTATCTCATGATATATAAATATTTACCTAATTCATTGAAGGGATATATAGGTCCCAATAACCAAAAAATGAAACTCGTAATTATTTTTCTTATTAGATCATAAAATATCTTTCATATCATAGCCCATGTAATTAAACATATTTCATTAAAAACTATATTATATAACAAATATATGTTTCATAGTTATTTAAACACTAAATCTTGTAGAACCACTAGAAAAAAAATGAGTTTTAAATGAATTATTTCATTGTATAAACCATAGAAGTGGATTGAAATTCATAACCAAAATATTGTAAAAAACATTTACAATTTCTAATAATAATTTTATCCATGGAACATATCACTAGTAAATAATGCTTAACATAAAATTATTCAATTTTTACGAAAAAAAAAGATTTTGAATTAAATCAATTTGAATGATTCTTGAGTGTGATAATAGTTCTTAGAAAATAACTCTTTAAAACATTTCATAATATTGAAATACATTTATTCTATGATATAGAAGATATTATATTAAGAAATCATTAAAAAATATTTAAAAAAACTTACCTCAGAAAAACATCATTAAATTTAAAATTTTAAAAACAAAAAAAATTAATATATAATTTTGAAAATAATTTAATTAAAAAACTGAAAGCAAATAAATAGATATTTATAAATCATTAAATTTATTTTTGAGGAAAATTCTATTTCATATCTGAAAAAATATATTAAGACATTTTTTAAAATACTTATTTAAATATAAATCATTTATTTAAAATATTAAAATTTCACAAATATTATGGAATAATTTTCATTAAAAATATATTTTAAAAATATAAGGGAATATTGAAATCATATAGTTGTAATTACTATACAAATAATTTCACATGTTTTGCATATTAATAAAATGATATTTTATTTCACATTTTTGGAAATTGAAAAAAGTGCATTGTTTAGTCAAAAACATGATTATTATATTCCAAATAATAAAAAACACATCATGGGTAAAGATTTATTTAATAAAACATTTTAATAATATAAATAATATAAATTTTTTCTAGAAAACATGGTTTTGTAGGAAAATGGGTTTGCAATCACAAAAAATAATTTTTCATAAAATGATTATTTTTGTATTCATTTGTTTTTAGAGAGAGGATAGTGAAGGGAAAAATTTATTTTAATGGCATAATATGATGTGAAAAAAACTCTTGTGTTTTCTGTGAGAGGATACATAAAATGATATCATAAAAAACATGATAATAATAAACTTAGATAAATAGTGAGACTATAACCTAAAAAATTACAAATTTGGCATCGTTGTAATATAATCCACATAAATAAATATCAGTCATTTAAATGTAAAATATATTTAGGAGAAAAACATTAATAACATTAAATATCAAAGGGGATGTATATACAGCTCGTAGAAGTTTATATTTTCATTACATTGTCATATGTCTCAATGAAGGCCAATTAAGAAAAAATACCTAACTGATTTTTCACATTTGTAAGGATTGAACAAATCAAAGAGATTTAAAAAAAATGGATATTAAATACAAAAAATTTTATATTTAAGGATCATAATATATATTATTGTGTAGTATATAATCCATGTAAATAACATTTTTTGATTATGGAATTTGTATCTTTAAAATTAAGTATGTTGAAAATCTATAAACATTAGTATCAAATTATATTGTACATATTTGAAATTTTTTTTAATAAATATAATATCATTAAAAATGTATTAAATAACCATAGTAATATACATAATATAGTATATTATTTTATTATCACCTTTCATTTCATGTTTTTTAATCAATTCCTCGTAAAATATAAGATAAGTGTAATAACTTTTTTTGGAATATGTTTCGATTTTTAAGATATTTTCCTATTACATTAAAAATTATATAATTATATATATAATGTTCAAAATTCAATAAATATCATTTTTTCAATATATAAGTATATAGTGTATTTTGTATAATTTACTAATAGAAAAAAAAAATTCACGTTCCAGGATATGGTACCCTTTATTTATGCTTGAATGTTATATCCATTTCATTATATTATAGAAATAATTAATGATAAATGAAATATAATAATTATAAAATACTTTATATGACATATATATCACATAGTGATATGAAATAAAACCATATCATATTTTATGTAATTCTTGAATGAATCACGTCACTTCATGAGTAGATAGTGTATCGTACACTTGAACGACATTATTGTATTCCAATAAAAAGAATGAATGACGGTATATGTGATATTAAAATTATTAAAGCATAATAATAACATAATTTTTTTATATAAGTAATAAATTTATCATTATGTTAACTATTAGTGTTGGTAATGGAATAATTAATTCATCGGTTCACATATAAGTGGTTTGTTGTACACAATGGATGATTTCGTAAACAATTTGATAAGATTGTAGAAGAGTTTAGGTCATGTACATACCATAAAACATATAACTAAATGGATGATACTTAGGTTATTATATAATAATAATATTATTACAAATCAATGATGTGGACGAATAATTAAAATAGAAAATATTATTGATGAATGATACCGCTTCATTGGGTGTCCTCCATAGAAATTAAATAAAAACCAACAATGGATCAATTTAAGTCCAAATATAGGAATATATTATTAGAGTACTAATTTTTGGATGCTTTTTGTGGGGTGGTACTAAATTAAAAACAAATGGGTTTTAAGATGTGAAGAAGAGAGGATAAGTAGTGGCCTTTTATTATTTTTAAGGGGATATACCTAGTATTTTTAAAAATAATTAAGTGATCATATGTTATTAACATATCATATGGGAATAAAATGGTTCATTTCATTACCATAGAGATTTAATGTTATAAATATTTAGATAAATTTTTATAATGTTAATTTAGAGGCATTGTAAACCCTTATTTTTTTAATTTAACACACATGTAACCCTATATTTACCTTAACTACGATAATTAATATTTATTATTTCTATAATTCATTTTGGTCAATAATTATAATATTTATACAATAAAATAAAAAGTATGATAAACCCAAATATGATTTATTATCAAATAATTATATCCATAGGGGTGGGAAATTTTAATATAGTATTAATCCTACATGCATGATGACAAAACATTTTTTCAAATAAAAAATGATCAAAACATTATAAACTTTTAATATCATATTTCATTAATAATATGCTTCTAATGAATAAATTGAATAAGAAGATATATTATTGAACTAATTGAATGTTTTAATCAATTAAATATATAATTAATCTTTATAAATAATTTATATGGAAAAAGAGTTTTAATAAATATTCATTATGTTATAGTATTCCATGAAAAAATATATTTTAGGAAAATTATAAAAAAATATACCCAATATAATTTTTACTTGATGATTTAAAAAATTAATTTTTATTTTTAAAATCAATTTTATAAATGATTTACAAATTGAATTAAAAAACTATGATGAAATAGTGAGTTTTATAGAAGTTTATTTTTAATGAACAAAAAAAATTATATTCACACCATTTATAGTAATAAAGGTTTTATTAATATCAATTAATATTTTTAGATAATAATTTATAAATTTACTTTCAAATATTCCTAAATTGGGATTGCATTAATTAAATAAAATGGTGGAAAAATTTTCACATTAAAATTGTATTAATAAAGGAACACTTTTTGCAACCAAAAATAATCATAGAATAAAATCCAAAATAAAGATGTAAAAAAAGTAATTATGTCAATTAATTTTTAATAAAAATAACTATTTTAATTATCAAATTAATTTCTAATTAATTTTATTTAATTTTTTAAAAATAACATATTTTTAGAAAATGAATTTATTTTTCAAAACTCTCATAAAAATTTTTATTTTAAAAAAAACCCCTAAATTTCATAGTATGACCATTTGTATATGATTGTCCCAAAAATGAATTCCATTTTATGAAATAAATTTTATAAAATATCTATAAAATAATTATAATTTTTTCTCATAATAAGAAGAAAATTATCATTGATGAAAGCATGTTTTTTATAAATACATTAATAAAAATTAATTAATTTATATATATAAATTTATAAAACAATTTATATTTAGAATGAAATTTATGTTTATATTTCATATAATAGTTAATTATATTCCTATTATCATAACTATTTGTGATATTCTAATAGATATGTTATAAAAAAATTTATTTCTAGGATTATTGATGCTCGTTGGCGCATATCATGTATGATTTTGAAGAAAATCATTTTTTCATGTAACAGAATCTAATATTTTTTGTATATGATTCTAGTGGTACATAGTGTTTTTTGTAAGATAATATATTGAAAATCTAATATCCATTTAAAAAAATAACAAAATGTAATTGGGATAAATTTAAAATTGTATAAAATGAATTTCACCAATGAAATTCAACTCCATCATCATATGTCAAATATTTGAAAATTTATATATCGAAACCCTTGTCATGTTAATTAATATTATATATATCATTAAAAAGTGAATTGGGGGAACATAAATTTTACAAAACGTATCTCATAACTAGTATTCCATATAGGAGAACATAGGTTGGAATTTTATATTTTTACATGGAATAAAAAAATAAATAATTATATAAATTCATTGTGATCATTAATTAGAATAATTATTGTGATACATTGATTGTTGTAGATAAAAAATCCTAAACAAAAAAGAAAAGAAAAATATCACTATTATAATAAAAATTTATGTTAATAGTAATATATTTAATTTAGTGATCTTAATTTTGTGGAATATTTATAAGGAATAATACATACATGTCTTAATTCTAGTTCATAATCACAATCTATTCCAATGGATATTACTTTATTAATTTCTTCAACAACTCTTACTATAATAAACAACGATTTATTTTTTATTCTTAAAGCACTAGTGGGTAAATATATCCACAAATGAAATATAATTCATATCGTCTTTCTCTAGTTATCACAACAAAAAAAGGTTGGCACATTTGTGAAACAATATTATAATACAATCATTATATAAGAACCCATGAAATAAAATGGGTTTTATATACATTATACTATATCAAAAACAATGTAAAAAAATCGTGATTCATAATCATTTCTTCTTAAAATCATGCATAACCCATTTAAAAGAAAATAAATTTCATAATCATTCTGTCATTCTATAACCTGTAGAAGAGAATTGTGTTTCACAAAGATATTGTTATCATAAATATTTCCTAGAGAGAATAAAAATGGAATCATAGATTTTTAACCCTATAAATATATATGTTACATCATTATATATCATTTTAAATGGAAAAGTATTTTTAAATTTTATATTACATTGAATGTTTCTTTAAGAAGATATTTTTTCATTGAGTATAACATATTAAAAAATAATAAAATTTGTAAATAATATTATTTTTAAATAAACAAGAAAAATTAAAAGGTCTGATTTAAAATCAGTTATTAAAATTCAATAGGAAGATAACTTTTTTTTTCATAAAATCAACTTTGAAAAATAATGTAAACACATGATAATTTACTAATATAATTTTTTTGACATTAAACATTAATAATTATAAATTAATATTTAAAAAATAATTTAAAAATTTTCTTAGTGATAAAATCCTTTTATAATGCAATAAATAGTTTTAAAAAAATTTCTAAAATCCATATTTTTTAATAACACTTATTTATATTTTAAAAATTTATATACTAAAAAAGTGAAAAATTTGTATTTGAAAAGTTATCTAAGTATTTATAGTTAATGCATGAAATCATTAACAATCATGACATCCTGAAATAAATTTTTTCATTCATGTTATGAAAATGAAGATTCATTTCACATTTTGATAAAATCCAAATATGCATTTGTTAGTCGAAAACCTGAATATTGCATTAAAAATAAATAAAATAAAATAATGGGTTATAATTTATTTAATAATGTTTAAAATATTTATTGAATTTTTTTTTAGAAAATGTGTTTTTGAATTAAAATGAGTTTATGTCTGAATACGAGTTTTTTTTAAAATATTTTCATTATGAATTTGTTGGGAAAAATTCCCTCAAGGTAACATTGCAGCATTTTTGGGTCGATTTTGTTTGTTGAAAAAGAAGGATTCAATGGTGAATTGTCACGTTCCAGAGATTTTATTGACAACCCATGTTGACAATGATCCATGAAAAAGGACTGGATGACCTGGAGGTGGTAAAAAAGAATAGATAAAATGTGGTACCACTTTCTACTATTTGCTAAATTTTTGGGTTCGAAAATTTGAATTTATGTGAGCATCTCAAAATACAGATTTCCATGAGAAATATCATCAAAATATGGAAAAGGAATGAGTTTCATTTAGACAGGTTCCATGTATTGGAGTTTGTGAAGATTATATGAATGTTGATGATGGTGCTTCATGATTACAAAGAGCTTCGCGAATGACAGTATGGAAGGGAAATGCAAGAGAGCTTTGCAGTGGTGGCGTGAAGTAAATAACAGAACACTCTGCGATTACAGAAAGCTCCTCGATCAGGAAATTGTCATGGTACTTTGTGATTTTGAGAGAATTTCAGCTAGAACTTCGGACCTTTGTTATTAGTGATGACATGGTGTTGACTTCGTGGTGAAGGGTCGAGGTTTGGTAGAATCATTTATAAATAGGACTCGACCCCCTCGGGAGAAAGAGAGGGTTTTTGAAGAAAATATTTTGATCTCAGATCGGGAAGGTGGTTCGCGAAGGCAGTGTGCGTCGCGAAAGAAGAGCTTCGCGGTAGCTAATCTTGCTCCATGAAATATGCGAGAACCACATTGGCTCTGAAAGATCCTCAAGGGAAGTCGGTCTATGAAAACATGATCTTTTCGGGAGTGCTTCTCAAAAAGGTAGGAGATTTTGGATGGTTTGTTTGAGCATCACGAAATTGGGAGCCTAGCGATGTAGGGTGCTTTGTGAAGGTACTTTCCAAAGGATGTTGCTCTATGTTCAAAGGAAAAGGGTTATTCATCAGTTGATGAAACATGGACATCAATAGAGCAGCTAAATATAGTGGAAGATTCATTCATTAGTTGTAATGAATAGTCCTACATGTGTATAAACTGTGAGTGGATCATCTGAAGGAGTGAGCTCACATTAGTTGAGAGAGAAGTAAGTTCTCAAAATGTGAGTGGTTGTAAACAAGTAGAGACAGTGAGTTCGCTTCGAACTGGTAAATAATAGTGTTCTTATAGTAGAATTGGTATATCAGCACATTTCTGCTGTATGCTCCTTGGACGTATCCCAGTGAGGTTGAACCAAGTAAAATTATTATGTCATGGGCAAGCACTAAGGTTTTTTCATACTCTGCATAGGGCAGGAGAGAGAAGAGGTTTTTGTCTAATAGAAAAACATGATCAAAAGGGGATGTTGTTTTTAATCTATCATATCCTGATTCACCCCCCTCTTAGGGTATTTAGCCTAGTGGACCTTACAGTTGGTATCAGAGATAAAGGTTAATATCATTGATTCTCTCTCAAATGGAGGTCACTAATCATAAAGGCATTATGATCTTCGACGAGAACAATTACCAGCTATAGAAGTATCGGATGAAACCCTACATCAGATAACATGGAATTAATGTGTTTATAGCAGCAATGTATGGAATAATAGTTGATATTTATAGTGGTTCATTATCAGAAGGTGACCGTAGAGAGTTGGATGTTTATGCCAAAGGAATTAATGAATTAGGGGGAGCCCTATCTAATCCTTTCTATACATAGGAGATGTCATGAAAAACATCACATACGATGTGGGAAACACAATTCAATATATATAAAGAGGATACTGTGGTCATAGAGGCAAAACTGTAAGTGTTTTGGAATAATTATGATGATATGCTAATAATACAGAATAATTTTGTTGATGTATTCTTCGACATGGTAAATGTTTTTTTGGAAGACATGAGATTTCTTGTGGAAGTTATTAATGACATAAATATTGATAAGAAAATCTTGAAGAAACTTCCACCTTGGTTCAATCCGAAATTTTCTATTTTAGAAGATAATGACCCGAATGATCTGACATTGGATAACCTGCACAACACCCTTGTAGCATATTAAATGAGAAATGATGTTAAAGATATAGTGGAAAAGGGGAAATCCAAAAATGTGGCATTCAAGTCCATGAAGAAGATCACCATTGAATACTCTCAAGAAGAAGAAGAGACAGAAGAGGTAATTTCATTCCTCTCCTCAAACTATAAAATAGAAAAAGGAACGTTAATGGGAAACATCCACTTGCTAGTTTTCTATGTTGAAAGGTTGGACATCTTGAGGCATGGTGCCCAAAATGTTTCAAGACGATGATGATATTAGTGAAATTTAAATTCCTAAAAAGAAGTATCTAGATTATGTGAAAGGTTAGAAATAGTTCAAGATAATTTTAATTAATAAGTAGAACCTTCTTTACAAAGAATATGACAATTCAGATGACTCTGAGGTTGAGAAGGTTGAATAGATAGAGAACTACAGAGATCTTGGAGAAAATTCTATGGTTGCAGTTTTCGGTAGTTCATAGTATAAGATTGAAACCAAAGCAGATAAATAAGAAGAATAATTTGAGGTAATATTTTATATGAAAGCTGAGTTAGAGGCTTCTGTTGAGGAGATAAATGTTTTGAGATCCAAAACAATGAAATCCAACAAACATGTTCGTGACGCCAAACTCTATATGCAACAGGAAGAATAAGAGAAGTCTAAGTTGATGGAAGAAATTAAGAATCTCAAGTCATCAACACAAAAGGTCTCATAATAATTTAGTTAGTGAAATATTAAAATGAATAACAGAAAAGGTAGATCGATATATTGAATAACACAAGGAATGATCAGATCAAGTGTATTGAATAACATGAAGGAGAAGTTGGCGGTTTGCAGAAAAAGCATAAAGATCAAGAAAAACTCTTGACTCCTGCTAGGTCATCAAGAATTCAGATCACTTAGAAAATAGAGAATCTAAAAGTGTTGAATAGTGGTTTAGCAGAAAAGATGAATAAAATATATTCAGATGCTATGACCGATGGGGGTCTTCATCGAAATCAAAAATCTAGGAAACTTTTGGTCAGACCATAGGCACCCACACTGAGATTTAAGGTTGATTTGGTCATAAGGAAGAATCAAAATATTTAGATATCCCAAGGGGAAACAAGCTGTGTAGAAGGCACACAATGGAATGAATTTAATATTAGGTGTTATTGTTGTGGAACGAAAGGACATTCAGAGTATGTATGTTCCATATCCAAGAGATGTTGATGTGCACAAGAATAAAGGTGGAAGAAAAACAGAGAATGGTTCCCTAGAATATATTTTGAAGGAAATTGTTTTGTTCTTGGAGGATTTAGGAACATGGCTAGGAATTGTAATTCTACCATATAGAGGAATGTGCTAAAAGATAATCAAAATGTTTGCAAGTATCAGATCAATGAACCAACAGGTTTGTTGAAAATAAAATTCAGATTTAGAGCTTTGCAGGATGATGTCGATCAATCATACTCTGAGAAAGATAAGAAGTCTCAATCCCTGTCATGTATGAAGGAAAAAATATTGGCCACGAAGAAAAAGGATGAGTAGGATGTGGTGGCAGAAATTGCTCTTAATTCGTCAGATCGCTCTTGTGTGTGGATCCTTGACAGCGGTTTCACATCTCACATGATAGGTAATATAGATCTTATTACTAGTGTAAAATATGTCAACGTAGGAGTTTTCAATTTTGGAAACAATGAAGGCATGAAGATAATTGGCTAAGGAAAGTCCATGTTTGGGGGTGAAGAGATGAGATGTGATTATTTCTTAGTAGTATAAGGACTCGGTCCCAATTTTCTCCGCTTCAGTCAACCATGTGACTCTGGACATTCTATAATGTTCACTAAGAAGGTGTGTATAGTCCTAGAAGAGAGGGGGTAGTGGTTCTACATTGAAACATGAAAAATGGAAATCTATACAAGGTAAGTGGAGAAGAATATATTTTCTCTCTATCCAGAGAGAGAGGAAACATGTTGTGTCATAAAGAACATTGTCATCTATGCCAAACATCCCTAGATGATTTGGTAATGTGTGATGTAGCAAGTGACCTCCCAAAGCTATCACGTGATCGTACTCACACGTGCGATGCTTTCCAAGAAGGGAAGCTCATCATAAAGACGTATAAATAAATGGAAAAAAAGTCAACAAGAGTGATCAAATTAATGCATGTTGATGTATGGGGGCCTATCACACCAAGTGAAATTGAAGGAAAACGGAACTATTCTATTTTCATTGATGACTAGGTAGAATGGCATGGTAATTTGTTATTGCCCATATATCTTCTGTGTTAATATTCTAAAAATATTTCCAAATGTATAGCGAAATGATGATTTGGATTGAAAATTATGATGTTTCTTACTAATAATGGTACGGAATTCAGAAACAATAAGGTGAAATGAATTCACGAGAAACATGGGATAAGGCGTCATGTTTCCTAAATGAGAACTACACAATATAATGGAGTGGTTGAAAGGTGAAATCAGATAACCAACATTATGGCCAGAACGATGCTCATTGAAAATGACCTCCGAGAGAAATTTTGGAATGAAGTAGTTTTGATATCAGTATACATTTCTAACATGGCCCTGTTGTGTCCGAAGGAATAAAATAGTCGGTATGAGATGTTGTATGGAAAGAATCCAGTAATTAAATACTTTCAATCATTAGAAGTATTTTATTCATCCATAATAAGATGAAACATAGTAAATTTGAGTCACATTTATATGAGGGGATATTCCTTGGCTATTCAAGAAAAAGCAATGAATACAAATGCGTTAATAAAAGGATTGGAAATGTAGTTGAGAGAAATGATGTCACTATTGTATAGAAATAAGAGAGTATTCAACAAGACAGTAAATAATTTTCAGATGAATGAGATAAAGAGGAATGTAATGCAGGAGGAACAGAAGTGGCTGATGCTGATTAAGAAGAAGGTACTCATGGTGAGCATGATGAAAAACAATCTGTATCTACACAGATGCGTAGGAGGCGAGTAGAAATTTATAGGAAAAATATCATTAGTGATCAATCAGCTCCAGTTCAGACAAGAAGAATGAAGTCACTCTAGTAGATATCTAACATATCTCAAATAGAGAATAAATGCTTTTTCTAATGTATCTGAAGATGAAAACTGGGTTCTAGAAATGAATAAAAAGCTAGATCAGATTGAGAAGAATCCTATATGGGAGATTGTTTCGAGGCCAGAAGATAAGAATGTCATCAGTATTAAATGGGTCTCTCTCAACAAGATGAATGAAGATGGAACAATGACTTCTAAATAATAATGACTATTGTTCAAGGAATATTCCTAGATAGAGGGAATAAATATTGATGAGACATTTGAACTAATTTCATGACTAGGGACAACCATATTATTTCTAGCCGTAGTAGTGCAACAAGAGTTTAATGTTTTCCATATGGGTTTCAAATCTAAATTTTTGAATGGGGTTATGGAGGAAGAGGTTTATATTGAGAATCCAGATGGTTTTCTCATTCATGTAGAAGATAAAAAGGTTTTCAGAATGAGGAATGAGTCGTATGGGCTGAAACAAGCACCAAGAGCATGGTACACAATGATTGACTAGTACTTGAAGAAGATTGGTTTCTAGCGTGGGGGTGTTGATTATAATTTCTATTTCAACAACAACAGTAATCAAATGATGATGGACTTGGTTTATGTCAAATACATAATATATTTCAGATCAGATGAAGCTCAGTGCCGATAGTTTTCTTAATTAATGAAAAGTGGGTTTGAAATGTCAACGATTGGAGAGAGAAACATTTTTATGTGGTCTACAGGTGACACAAGAAAGGAATGAAACATTAATTTATAAATCCAAATATACCAAGGAGGTGTTGAAAATATTTTGAATGGAAATTCCAAGGAGATGGAGACTTTGGTTGCTACTCGGATAAAATTATCGAAAGATGATAACGGCAAGGCATGTAATATCATAGAATACATGCAGATTATTAAGAGTTTACTATACCTGAAAGTGAGGAGTCCTGATATTGTTTTTTCCACCTTCCAAAAAGCACGATACGAAATCAATCCCAAGGAAAGCCACATGCTTGCAGTAAAAATAATAATTCAGCATATAATGGGCATTTTTGACATTTTTTTGATGAATAATGGAAAATCTCAAACATAGTTATTGGGATATAATGATGTAGATTGGGCCGGTTTAGCGGATGATAGGAAATCAATAACATGAGATTCATTCTAGCTTGGTGGAATATGTAATTTTTGGATAATAAAGAAGCCAAATTGCATCTCATTAAGCATCGTAGAAGGTGAGTATATTGCGGGAACTCAAGCATTTACACAATTATTGTTGATGAAGCATCAGTTTAAAGATATAGGAGTTAAAGTGATGTCTCCGATCAAAATCCAGTGTGATAACTCAAGTGTTATCAATCATAGAAAAAATATTGTTCATCGCTAAAGGGCAAAGAAAATTGGGATAAAGTATTATTTTATTAAGGATATGGATGAGTAGGGAATCGTGAAGATGGCGTAGATGCCTACAGAACTACATGTTGCAGATGTTATAATGAAGGCCTTACACAATGATGCTTTTGAGAGGCATCAACTAGATTTGGGAGTCCAGTCGACTCCTCAAACTTGAAAAATTGTGTAGGTGGGACACACACACCCTCTCCCCAAGGTATAGCGTGATTTTCACTAATACACTAACCTATGTTCTTTCGAATGTTGCAGACCGCAAATGGGTGACCTTTGGGTTTGTTGACAAAGGTGATAAATAGTGACTCCTCAAGGTGGAAATTGTGTCTATGTAAGGGAGAAAAGTCTTACTAAAATACAAGGGGAGAAGCTGACATATGGAGCAGCAATATAGGAAGAGTGCAATGAGATAGGGGGTGGAGTTTTAAATATGACAATGCTAGAATTTATCGATCAATGATATGATATCCAGATAGCTTAAGATCATGATAAAAGTAGAATATGGCTATTGGAATGGTGTCAGAAGGGTTCCATCGATCAAAAATTGGTATCAATTTGGGAATTGGAATAATATTGGTGTCAACAAATGGTGTTTGAAATAAAGGGATTCATTGATGAACTTTTCATACTACTCTTGTTCTTCATGATGAGCATTCCTCATGAGGGCATAGTGTATGCGAGGAGTGAATCATTGGCCTTTATTGGAATTGTAAGAGGTGGAGGATGGTTGATGATGGATGGAGACTGTGTGAGGTATCAATGTGGAGAAAATCATTCTATGAAGAGTTGTCAACATACCCAAAGCGGGAGAATATTGGGCAAAATACATCAAGGCAACACTGCTGCATTTTTTGGATGATTGTGTTTGTTGAAAAAGAATGTTTCCAATGTAAATTGTCATGTTCTAGAGATGTTGTTGACAATCCATGTTGAAAATGAACCATGACAATGGAATGGATGATCTGGAGGTGGTACAAATGAAATGATACATGGTCGTACTGTTTTCCAGTGTTTTCCAAAAATTTGGGGTCCAAAATTTGAATTTTGGTGAGCATCGTGAAATATGGATTTCCATGATGATCTCATCCAAATATGGAAAATGAATGAGTTTCGCGAAGATTAGATTCATGTTTTTGATTTCGCGGAGACCAGAAAATTGTGGATGGTGCTGCTTTGTGATTACGACTTGCTTCGCGAACGACAATATTGAAGGGAAATGTGTGGGAGCTTCGTAGAGGCAGCATGATGTAAATAATGGAAAGCTCTATGTTTATGATGAGCTCCGTGATTAGAAAATTTCCATGGTGGTTTGAGATTTTGATAGAATTTTGGTAGAAACAAAAGAGTTTTTCAATTTGAGATGATGTGGCGTTGACATCGCATGGAATGTTCAAGGGTTGGTGGAATAGACTATAAATAGGCCTCGACCCCCTCAGGGGAAGGAGAGAGTTTTCGAAAAAAATATTTTGCTCTCGGCTCGTGAAGGTGGTTTGCGAAGGAAGTGTGCTTAGAGAATGAAAATCTTTATGGTGGCTAATGTATCTCAGTGAAAGATGCCAGCTCTGCATCGGCTTTGTGAGCTTCGTGAGGGGTGTTGCTCTGCGTTGACTTGAGTTTCATGAGAGTTCTTGATGAATGTGCTTCGCGAAAAGGCAGGATAATTGTGAAGGATTGTTTGAGCATCACCAAATTTGGAGCCTCGTGATGTAGAGTGAATTTTGAAGGTACTTTTCAAAGGTTATTGCTCAGTGTTTTGGGACAAAGGGGTATTAATCCGTCAATAAAACATGGGCATCAATAGAGAATCTACTTATAGTGGAGGATGAATTCATTAGTGGTAATGAAGAGACTTACATGTCTATATACTGTGAATGGATCATCTGAATAAGCAGAAATCTCACTTCAGTTGAGAGAGCAATGATTTATCAAATTTTTGAGTGGTTGTAAACCAGGAGGGACAGTGAGTCCACTTCGAACAAGTAAACAGTAGTGCGCTTATAGTGGAATTGGTACATCGGCACACAGCTGGTGTATGCTCCTTGGACGTAGCCCAGTGAGGGTGAACCATGTAAAAATCGTTGTGTCCTGTTCATGCTTTAAGGTTTGTTCATACACTACATCAAGAAGGAGAGAAAATAGATTTTTTTTAACATCAAAACAAGATAAAACGTGGCAGTAATTTTAATCTATCATACCCTGATTAGCCCCCCTTGATATCTAGTGTAGTGGACATAATAGAATTAATGACTAAATAAGAGATTAAAATTAAGGTAAAATATGTAATCAAATTACATTAATATATTATAATACAATTAATGAGTTTGATGAAAGTTAGATCATAAGATGTTATCATTTAAAACATTTTCGTAATCAATCTTGATTAATAATCAGATTGCAGCCCCAAATCATTACCACATTGATATATTTGTAATGTAATAACCATAAAGGATTTTCATTAAATTAATCATAGGGTACAATGAGGATTAATAAATTTTGAATATTACATGTTAATGTATCTGTATATACACATCATAAATGATTCTATGTTTATAACATAATCATATATCTCAAGGAAGGAAATGGTGACCAAAATTCATTAACTATTTTGTAACATTTGAAATGTAAACACCATGAATGTGATATACTAAAATTTATATGTAAATAAAAATAATTATAAGTATATTCATCATAAAATTCTTTAATTGGTAATAAATACATTGCATAAATGGAACATATGCTGACTATTGAATTATCTCACACAATATAAATGTCATATAGAGATCCCATTCCATAACTCTTGATTGCATTTGTACACATTCAAAATTCATTGAGAAAAAAATATTTTTATTATACATATATTATATTACCGAAATTATATATATATAATAACGAAAAATATTTTATCTAGACAATTTATTAACATTTTATTGACCATTGCATGTTGAAAATATATTTCGGGTAATAACTGCATTATATTTTTGTTTATATTTTGATTTCAAATAACCGGTACTATTAATTTGATAATTATGTAATAATTTTTGTAATTCTCAACATTATATAAATATAATATATACATAATATATTGGTATGAATAGAAGTCTTGAATAATGTTGTTATTGAAAATGAAATACACCATTTGCTGAGACAATTGATGGTATATATACATTAATGTTATATACAATTTTTTTTTCTGATAAAATGAATGAACTATTAATGATATATTATAATTAAAAATATAATTTTATTTTTATCTATATGGAATAAAATTTTAAACACATCTTAATTACCTTCCTTATAATGTGTGATTGAATAACATCGCATTGAGTGGAAGTAGCCAACTATACACATGATCGACCTTATTGTATTAAAAAAAGAATTACATAGATTTATGTTTGATATTTTAATTCAATAAGAATTATATTATCATAAATATAAAATATAATTAATACATCTATCATTATTTCCAACCACTGGAGTCATTAATAAAAAAATGAATGACCTTGGTTTGCGGGTCCATAGTTCGCTATACACACGAACAAGGTTTTTTTTATGAAATTTGATTAAATCAGAGATGGTTTTATGGAATTATCTGAATATAATTACCTCTATTCATATGGAATAAACTGATTCAAATATTAAATAATTTTACGATAATAATTTAATGTGGTGGAGAAGAAAATAAAAATTATTATTAATGAATTTTGCCTCCTCTTCAGGTATCCTCCTTTGGTTTCCAATAAAAGATTTACTATATTGTTTTTATATCCAAAATAAGTCATATCAGATGATAGAAAAGAAAAAATTGAATGTTATTTTGGTATATCATGCCCATATATAATGGGTTTTATAGTATAATTAAAATTTGATAGTGGTGAACTTTTATATGTGGGGATAGGTCAAACATGGTATCATTGAAAAGAATAAAATGATACCTCAATTTTCAAATTTTAAAAAGCTAAAAATGATCAATTATCAAAACATGGAGTTTTAATGGTTAATAAATGTAAATAAAATTGTTTTTAGATATTCTTATAGGTCATTTTAAGCCTTTTAATTTTAGGTTAACTCCATCGAAGACCTATTATTACCATAACCATATTAATTATTTCATACTATTTTCAATATTAATTTTTGTAACAAATTAATATTAACATGTTAGATGATATAAATTATTGGTATTTCATATTTGGATTCCATTTATTTGTATCCATTAACATATATATAAAATTTTTATTTAAATTAATCCCTAAGATGATATGAGAAATAATATTTTTGAAGAGGAAATATTGAAAATGTTATATTGGGTTTATATCATAATTAAATATCAGAATTATTCTAATAACATAAATTTTATTAATTTAAAAATTATTGCACTAATTTCACCTTATAACAAATCTAATATATAAATAATATTTATAATTAATTTAATGTAAAATGAATTTTTCATAGAAAGTTTAGTTTTGTCATTATCCATCAAAAAATTCAACTTCATTGAGCATTTTAAAAAATAATTATAATATAATTTAAAAATTCATACTTATACTTTGTTTTATTTATAATATAAATTAAAAAATTGAAAAAATAAATTTAATACAATATATTTAAATGTATTGAAAATGAAGGTTTTCGAGAGGATTGTATACTATTCAAGAAAATAATGATTTTTTTGGAACATTATGTATTGGGAAAATAATTTTTTTGAATGTAAATTAATATTTATATTTATGAAATCATTAAATTTTACTTCATATCATTCACACTAGGTATTATTTAAATTATGTAAAATGGGAATATTTTATTCACATTAAAAGTGTTTTCATAATAGGAACTTTTATTACCAAAATATAAACATATATTGAAATTCCATATTACGTGGTTCAAAAATCAATGTATGGGAATAATTGTTAATAAATAATAATTATGTTACTTGAAAAAGTAACTATCGATTTATATTATAAAACATATTGAAAATAAATAATAGTTTTACAAATAAAAATAATTCTTCTTCATTCACAAAAAAATAAATATTTCCAAAATATTTCCAACATCTCATTATATGTTTTTATATGATAGTTCCTAAATGGAAGATAATTTTATCAAACAGAAATTAGAAAAAATCTATATTTTAATAGTATTTATCTCTTAAATAAAACATAAATTTCATTAACAAAATCCTATTATTTATGAATATATTTAATTTTCATTAAATTGATTCATTATATAATAATATTTAAAATATAAAATTAATTTTAATATAAAATTTAAATTTATATTTCATATAGAAGTATATATTATTGAAACCATCCAATTTCATGGATGGGTTATAATATATATATTTAAAATATTATAATTTCCCAGTTCACTAAATCTAATTTTTGTATATCATGCATGATTTTGTCCAAACATGTGGTTTTGTATAACATAATTTAATCTTTTTGATGTGTAATGAATGCATCACTCAAATTTTTTGAACCATAATCTATCCAAAAGATAAAAATAACTAGGAAAATAAACTCACAGATTCCTATCATGTTATATACCTCTATTTGGGAATAGAGTAAATACTCTATTATGGCTTATCTTTTATGGGATTCCATGGTATATATCAACCAAAAACCCAATTGTAATAAAAATTAATAATATATATCATAATACCATCATACATATGAAATATATATATAATAAATATCTATAATAGATGAATTACTAAAAAAAATATTTAGAAAAGTTCATATTGGGAAATATAGTATGTATAAACTAGATCCTAGATTCAAAATCCACAGGTACAATGGAATCCTTCAAAGGGAAGAAACCCCCTCATTGCTAGATCACCTATAACAAAAGATCAAAATTTCCTATCACCATCATGGACTACCAAGAACTATTGAACATCATCATCGAACAAGTTATACCATCTATTCACCCACCAATGATACCATAACACTATGCATCATATACATATAAAAAGCATGTTTCTGAATGAAGCCTCAAATAGTGAAATTATAAACATAACTATATAGATTCTTTAATTTATCGTATTAAAATAGTAATCAACAACTAAACAGAATTTAAAGTCCCTGGAAAATAAATTAAAAATCAGGGGTACTATATATACTAAACATTGATGGAATCATTGAATGAGGAGGGAACCATGCAACCCATTCTTATACCACATAAAGGATCATACCTCAAAAGAAACAAATAATGCTATAATTTTATAATAAATTCAAAAATACAAACATTAATACTTTTATATAAGATATATTTTGAAGAAAAAATATTATTCATTTATATCATAACAAAATTGATAATGTCGGATATTTACCTAATCATAGCTACCTGAACTTCATTTCATGCCTATAATATTGAATTATATATAATATTGAATATAATACTCACTAATATAGACATTGTCGTAATGGGTTTAATGAACCATGTTGATAATTATAAAAACACAAATTAACATATATGGTAACACACTGACCTCTATTAGTGAAGGCACCACACCCAATTATAATTATATCATATATTTATGTGAAACATTATAAGTTATTTTAAAAACTATGTTGTAGAAACATATTCCACTTTTTCAAAATTATATTATAGGTATCAAATGAAGTGATAGTTATATATTAACACTAGGTATAAATTTATTAAATATTTTGTAAGACTCATACAGTATGTCAATTATTTTTTATTTGATGACAATATTTTGTTTGTATTATTTTTATTAGTGTGTTTCTTATTTGTTTGTTTAAAAATAAATGCTAAAACTGATAATGTATATGATTTATATATAAAAAAACTATTTTTATTTACAAATGATCTTGTTTCCAACCTTGAGTTATGACTAAGAATAATTAGAGGATATTTATTATAATATTGTTCTAAGTGGTAAATTTTATTAAAGACTTATTCAAACGAATTATGACACAATTAAAAGAGTTTTAATTTTAATTGAATATATAGAAAATATTTCTTGTAATCAGTGTTTTTAAAATATGAAATTATGTGAAACTAGTGTGAAACGAGTAAACATTTTTAGAATTTTTGGAAAGATGTTAATTAAATTATAATTATAGATTCAGATATGATATTAAATTGTAATTTATGGAAATCCCAATACAATTGAGAATTTATTTTGAGTCAATGACATTACAATGAGTTCTTGATTTCAATATGTGGTGTCACTGTTGATTGAAGAGAGGTCAAAAATATCAGGGATGAGGAATAACTCTCTAAATAATGACTTTCCAATGAAGTAGTGATTTCTCTTTTCTTAATTTGTATCTAGTAGAGAACATATAGAATAAAATGAAAAATATTTGTAATGATAATGGTTATTAGGTATGGGAAGATATCCCATTGGAATATTTTTGATAAAATATAAAAAAATAGAAAAACATGTATAAAAAAGACTTTTGTATTATACTATTAATGGGGGGAATAAAACACACCTAAATGTATTTATTTATTTGGTATAAATTTTTACTCATGTTGGGGATGGATTTATTGAAGAATTCATAATAAAAATCAAGGAGATTATTTTTTTAACAAGAGGTTTTATTTTGGATTTTTCATTAATTAAATATGAATATTTAGTAATTTATTGAATATATGGGAAGGTTTTAATATAATTTATTTTTGATGATTAGTTTTCAATCAATGGTGGTGGGTTCTATATTTATGTTGTGTACCATACATGGGAAATAAATTGCTAATGAGGTAATTAAAAAACATATAAATAAGGATTTCGGATGAACATAACATATTTAATGAATTTTATTTGAATACTATAATGTGTACATATGATGTTGTTTCATGAGAAAAATAATGATCTCAACCTATTATTTCATTAAATAAAAAACACAACACTTCATGTAATTTGTTTAACAATTCTCCTCCCTTTAGTTACTATTTGCCTATTTTGAGAAATTATTGAGGTAAAAAATATGATATATAGAGACAGATAAATACATAACTATCATTTATAAAATTTTATTAGAATATTACCTGTTTGGATATAAATGTTGACAAAATCACAAATCATATTTAGTAAACTCCCCATATTTTAATGTAAATAATAAATTTTTAAGATAAATCTCGATATATTGCATCTCCCCAATATCCTTGCTATGTAATCTACCCTGATATAAGAGCTCCAAACAATTTACTCATAATGTATTTAAGATATTTTAAATTTTAAATGAAAATATTTCAATTCTCATCCGTTCATTATAAAACCAAAGGGTAATTTCGAATATAATATAAGTATCTATTTTAAAAATAAAATAAATATTTATAGAGAAGTTTTGAAAAACACAACATCTTTCATTTGTAAAATAAACCATTTATTATATTTATTTCAATGAATTATTGGGTGTTCATATATTAGTACCACATATGTTGAGACCTGATTCAAATGTTTTACCAACAAATATGGATTCAAAACACTAAAAAACTCAGATAAGGATTTAGAACCACATTACATTTAGATAAATAAATATATAATACTAATATTCATTACAATATGAGATTATTTGTTTTTTCTTAATAAATGTGATTTCCTGTCAAAACTTATTATTTCAAATGAGGCCTTGATAACATTGGCGATACCTACGTCCCTATTTTTTTATGTATCTAATTTACCTATGAACATGCCTTGAAACTTATCTTGCCCTTATAACTAATCCATTTAAATAATAAATTGGAAAAGATATTTTATTATTAAGGATATAAAAATATAATCATGAGAGAATCCAATATTTCAATAATAAATTTAAAGATATATTAAATAAAAAAATATATAATCATATCAAATAGATTTTCAATTTTTCTGAAAGGTCATGATATATATTATAAAAGGGTTCACTATGAACCTACTAAGGTTATCTCAAAGCACACCACATTGTAATAACTAAATATAATGTGAATGAAATGTATTTATTCTATGAAAAACATAATAAATATGCATGAACTAGTGTAGATAGATTCATCTATTAAAATAATGTTTGGGGTAACATTAATGGATATTTGAGAGGAAATCATGAATCATTCCATATTAGTTTCCACAATAATAAAATAATGTCAATAGTGATGATTTTTAGAACATTACTATTAAGGAAGAGGAATCATTATGAATGATGTATTGATAATTAATCAATGAATGTGATATGTAAATGTTGTTTTATTTCATAATAATTACATATACCGTGATACAAAAAATGGAGAAAATTATAACTCACCCATTGATATATGTTATTAATAGTATTATTTTTCTTATGGATACACCATTTCATTTAATCATAAAAATTTATTATGAGATTTTCTTTACATATATAATATATGAATAATACTATTTGTTGATCTATAAAATAATATGGCATGATAAATGAAATTTTTACCATTCTATAGGTATTTGGAAAGGTGATTATATATTATTTACATTGATATAGAGACATTTAATATGCTAGTAAAATAATTATAGTGTGTTGTATAGAAAACATATTGGAATGAGACTTTCCAAATGCAATATGTATGTAGACGACTCATTATAATAGTACATTCAAGATGTGGACATAATAATATGTTTTTATAGAATCACAGTTATTTGAAATTATGTCACTCTCTTCATGATGTATTCACTAAAAAGTACAATTACACATTATTGGGTTATTGTGTGGTATTTATTTTAGAAAACCATTTATTAGTCACATTTAGATTAGTTATAAATTTAATAAATTATAGTAGTATTATCAATTTATGTTTCATTACACTTCCATCTCTCAATGTTACTTATTTATATATTCAAAATTATTATGATTTATCTTCTATAAGATTATAAAATTATTTTTATTTCATTCCAATTATGACTATAATAATAATTAATGGTTAATCAATATAATCATTTCTTATTTTATTCTTACATATGATATATTTAACCTCCTTGAAGAGTGGATTGTGTAGTGGGAATTATTATTCTGTAATGATTCAATTTATTTTCTAGAATACCGTAATTATTATCCAAATATATTTATGCAAAATCTTACATAATTTAATATCTAAATTTATTATAAATAAAAATAATTCGTCATTTGTCATCTATCTGTTCTAGATAATCAATCTCCCTCCATTTCATGATGTCATTTTTCCATAAACATACTATATATTGGTATATTATTGTGTATCCAGAATCATAGATCAACATAACTATTGAATAGGCCTCAATAATTTCTCATCATGTAATTCATGGTCATACAAAATATTATTTATAACATTTCTTGATTATTTCATTAGCAAATGGTGTTCCAATAAAATGTTAAAAACATTAGTTACATGCACAAAACCATTGAGTTAAGTCTTATGTTAGAATACATATTCTCATAATAATAACATTATCATGATCAATTTATATCATTATAAGGTAAAATTCACCAAAACTATAACAAAAACATATTTATGCAGTATATTATGACTGAAAAATAAATATAAGGTACTTGAACCACTTCTGGGTCAAGGGGTGTTTACACTATTATTAAATAATAGAACCACTCCCAATATAAGGATCTATTATTCCATAATCTAATGTGATGGTTATAGTGGAATTATAATTTTATGGGACACATAATCTATCATATTAACATATGCAAGTGTTTCATACATGATTTCTACAACATACCAGCTTGAATATAACCCCAAACCATCTCCAAAAATATGGAAAACATCATCTGCGACATGGACTATAGAGATATTCATGTCCATAATCATATCTATCATGAATCGAATCTGGTATCCACTAGTAACTGTAACCAATACATCCCCTAACAAGGACCGAAAGGAAATCCCTATCCCCATGGTCTAGAACAGGTTCTTGGGTATCATTAATTATGGTTTGGGATCTATTTACTCGAGTATGAGAGCATAAAAAATTAAAAACATTAGATAATCCGAATCAGAAATTTCCATGCTAAACAAGACATAAAAAAACATAACTAAATACATGGAATTAAGTAGGTTAGAAGTTGTATAAATATAAAAAAAATTGCATCTAGTCACCCACAATGACTCATCATGATAAGGGGCCATCACCCCCGAGTAGTCTGCAGAACTCCACACCACAGGAGGAGACTAACAACCAGAACCACCTTTACTCGAGGCATTTTCATTAACTATATCAAACATATTGAAGTATACATAACCCAAGGGGTGTATGTATGGTGTTATCCTAATACTAATAGGACCCACCCATTGATTCTAAAGAGTATGCAATACTGGTTGATAATGGAACCATTTTTAAAATGTAATGAAATAACAGTGAAACGTTCTAAGAAACATAGCATTCAATCGAAAAAAGTTTTTTAAATAAATCATTCATAATTCTAAAAAAAAATTAATAAGTCTTTTATATGTTTTAAGGTACATCCATACAAACTCCAATATAGGCGTAAATAACACAAATCCAATGAGCAGAACAACTGATAACACCCCTTGGAACCTAGATATTCTCTGGACCTATGTTTATCGTTGATCTGTGTAATGTATCAAAGTCACAATAATTTTCCATGCATGATCCACTAGTAGGTAAAATTTGAATAACCTATTGGTCTCCAAAAAATTCATCCACATAATTTTCCTAGAATGGCCTTTATCCATTTTCTCAGTTCAACTGGGACAGAACCCCAACATTTCAGTAGTCATACTAGTTCATATCTGCCATCCTTGGTACTCGGGCTTCCCCATTTGTGATAAAAAAATTTCAACCAGAAAAAAATTCCCATTTGAATATATAAAGCCCAATACTAGTCATATACAAACTATATATTAACTACACACACATTAAACAACTTAAAACACACAACAAAACATTTTGATTTTCAATAAAAGAGATTCTCAAAATCCAGCGTTACTTTGGACAAAGAAATCCATGAAATCCCCACATTGCAATCCATGTGAACACCAACACTTCACCGAAACAGAAATGGAATACCAATACATTCAAATAAAACCAACAATCATTTTTTGGGAAGCCACATATGATTTAATAAGTGATATCGTTGTAAAAACTTCCTTTTCACACAAACATTGTACTAAATGTTCATGGGCCTCAGGAACACCAATAAAACAGATTTTCACATCAAAAAAAAATAGAAACATTAAAATAGTATTTTAATCCCTAGTTTATCCCAATATAATAAATTAATTATTTCTATGGATGACCCAAATATACCAATAAAAGATTTTTAGGAAAAACCCCCAATTTCACATAAAATTGACACTTAAAATTCATTTGTTTCCAAAATTCCAAAAAATACAATTTTGATACAAAATTAAAAAGAAATAAACCTAAAAATACCATAAAAACAACAATGGAAAGTCACAAAAGTTTCATACACAATGGAATCATCTACCTAAATACTGAAAAGCCTTGAATCATTGTGTGAAAATGAAATCACACCACCACATCAATAATAGGGATGTCGATGAAGCGTAAAACCAATGGAATAGGACAAGAATACAAGGATGAAACACTATGTTCAAATCCCCACTTTTTGGGATTTCTAAAAATAATGAATAGTTGGAAAAAACCCTTTCAAAAAGGAAATAAAACGCTATGAAAATGTGATGAAGAATGATGGTGACCCACTTACTTGATAGATCATAAAGAAATCATCAAAAAATATACCAATAGATTCATTTAAAAATAAAAAATAAAAAAATGTGAGGTAATAATATGTTTGATAAGGTCATGTGAGAACTTAAATGGTAGAGAAGTTTAATAATTGAAATAGTTATGAAGTAATAAAACTACCTCATCAAGTCCTGATGGTTTGATAAACCCTCAAAAGTTATGCACTAAATCTTAATGAATACGAGATCCAAATAGGGGGGAAATAGTTTGGGGACATGGCTAGGTTCAATGGTCTTGGGTAACACTTGGAGTCACCAAAAAATCATTAATATTGAATAAGATATTAAATACTAAATTTTATTATAAAAATTTGAAATGGGATTTCAGGGTGGCCATATTCCTTAAATAAAGACTAAAATACACCATTATTATGGATTCTTAAAGAGTAAAAATTGAAATGGAAGTGTTAATAGGTCAGGGGAGGCCATTTTGGAATTGTATTAGGTGAGAAATATTAAAAAATAAAATAGTTATAAAATAATAAAAATTGGTCGGAAATCTAGAAATGGGCTCACGATTTGGCCCAAATCATGATAACTAACCCATTCATCCATAAATTCATGGGGAAACAACAAAAAAATCATGAATAGAAATTAAATTATTTTTAACTTTAAAATGAGTCACTTATGTGACAATTCTCACCACCATGAAAGACTTTTCGACTATAAAAGTCTACTTGATGCATTATTACAAATCAAGAATGTGTACTTTTCATCAACCTATGACTTTTGACCACATGTATCATATGTATCACTACCACGATGACAATAAAACCAGACTAAAAAATAGACTTCCCTCAATGAACCTTCTCTTTGGATTCCACTATTTGCACTGGACGCTCAAAAACTGACAAGTCATCCCTTATCTCCAGTTCTTCCAAACTCATCACATGGGATGAATTCGGGTTAAATTTCTTCAAATGGGTGAAATGGATGAAATAATGGATAGATGTAAAATAATAATGTAAAGACAAAATGGTATTCCACCTTCCCAATACGCTCGATGATCTCAATGTGTCTGACATACCGTGACATCAGCTTCACTTACTTTCCAAATCGATGATGGCGTTGATGAGGGGCCACTTTCAAGAATACCATGTCACATAAGAAAAACATTAGGTCATGCCACCTCTAGTAAACATATGATTTATGAGGAATATGAGCTATCTAAAAGAAACTCCAGATCAATCTAACCTTCTCATGCGTCTCATGCATCAGACTCAACACCAGTAGTGTCATCTCACTTACCTCGGTGTAACATAGGGGGGGATTGATTAGGCAGACTATAGAGCACCTCAAAAGGATCCATTTTAATTGAGGATTGGAAGCTGTTATTATATGAAAACTCAACCAACCCTTAATGGCTATCCCAGGAAGCTCCAATGTCCAAGGTACATGCACGTATCATGTCCTCCCAAATCTGATTCGCCCGCTCTACCTGATGATCCATTTGAGGATGGTATTAGGTTCTCATATTAATCTAAAACCACAAGTCCTTCAATAGTCTATCCAAAAACTGAGATGTGAATAGGTACTCTGTATTTGAGACTACTCATGATGGAACACCATGGAGTCTCACCACCTTTTAAATATTAAAACATTCCAATTCATCCAATTTTGTTATATCATTTATCAAAATGATGTGGGATGATTTGGTCTTATGATCATTCACTGAAGCAATGGAATTCTTCCCCGGAGGTGTACGTGGAAATCCAAAAATGAAGCCTTTGGAAAACTCGTCACACATCTAGGTTGGAATGGTTAATGGATGGATGAAACTGGAGGGCCTATGATGATCTGATTTAACCTGTTGGTATGTGTAGCACCTCAAAGCAATGTCTAATATGTCATGTCGCATACCTGGCTACCAGAACTGTCTTCGTAAATTATAATTCATATTGGTTGCACCCTGATGGAAATCCCACTAAGACTGGTGGCTATCTTCCATCACCACATTCTAGAGAGATGGTGGCACTGCTGAGTGACCCTTAAAGAATAGGATTCCCTCAGGAGATGATGACCAATCAGAGGATGTCTCCACTCCATTAATTAATTTCCTTGACCACTAACAAATCCCATCACTAGTATTTTCCTACATAATCAATTCCAGTAGAGAATGAGTCAACTAGACACTCTCTATGAACACACCACCATTGTGATCCCTGGTCTTGACATTAATCTAAGAAATGAGTCCCATCAAATCCAACTCCCCACTGGAATTCCTCAAATCCATCACTAGAACTCTTCTTCTCAAGGCATTATCCACCACATTACCCTTTAAAGAGGTATAGACAATGTCAATGTCAAACCCCTATATGTACTCAATCCAATGATGTTGTATAAAGTTGAGATATTTCTACAAGAAGATATAGGTCACAATTTTGTGATCATAGTATACCTCAAACCTCATCCCAAATAGTTAGTGACGCCACATCTTCAAATCATGCATCACCGCCACAAACCCTAAGTCATGGTTTGGGTAGATCTTTTTATGTGGTCATAGTTGGAGAAAGAGATATGCTACTATGTGATCATACTATATGAGAATTCACCTGATACCCATACCTAATGCATCACAATATACCACATAACCCTTCTTGAACTCAGGAAATATCAGCATTAGGGTGGTAGTCAACCTCCACATCATATCCTAGAAGGTTGCCTGACATTATTATCCCCATACCAACTTCAGCTTTTTCCATGAGATCACGGTCATCATTGAAGAATGATAATATAAATCTAGAAATAATCACTTATAATAAAAATCCTAGCTATAGAAACTCTTGATCTCGAACACATTCATCAGTGTCCCCCTGACATGACTGCACTTATGTTCTCAGGGTTCACTAAAAATCTCTACTCAGAGATCCCATGCTCCGAAAATTTCTGTTCCATTATCTGGAAAGTGAACCTTGTCAATATTTCATAGAGGCAGTGACCCCACAAAGTGCCCAAAGAAATCCTTAAGTGATGTTTGTGTACCACTTCATAGATAGAGTATACTAGAATGTCATCCACAAACACCACAACAATAGAATCCTGATACTGATGGAACACCCCGTTCATGAGTTCCATAAAGTCCACTGGAGCATTGGTTAATCCAAAGGGAATGACCAAGTACTCAAAGTGTTTTTAACTGCTTCAGAAGTCTATCATCGGAATATATATATATATATATATCTTATGGTTGGTGGTATCCCTAACACAAGTATATTTTTGACAACATCTATTCCCCTTGAAACTGATGGAAAAATTCATCTATCCAAGTCAAAGGGTATTTGTTCTTAATAGTTACATTATTTAGCTTATGGTAGTCAATGTGCAACCAGAGGTATCTGTCAGCCTTCTTCGTGAACTGCATAGTAGTGGCCCATGGAGAGACGCTCAGGAGAATAAATCCTTTGGGTTCTATGTCATCCATCAATATCTTTAATTCCATATGATCGATAGGTTTTATCTGATTTGAGGAAAGGGATATCAGTTGTGTTTCTGGCACTAGTTCAACTGAGATATATACATCTCTATCCTGGTTAAAGCCTAAAAAATAATCCAGGAATACCTCTAGAAACTCATTCCCTACAAGTGGTAGTGCACCTTTAGGTTAAAGACCATATTCCTCTATCCCAAGCGACGAAAAATGTAATATACGACTTCCCTACTCTAGGAGTGGAGGTCCTATAGGACTTGATCGAGGATCCCATTATCCATAAAAACCCTGAAGTATCCCATCAGGTGTTGTGGAACTCACTCGCAGCCTCTTGTAATCAATATTTTCCTAGAAATGTACTCACCAATCCATTTATATTATTATGTCCAATAAGTCCATATCTAGGACCATGAGGTCCCACTCTATCTAAACCCCTGACACGGAATGAAAACATGCGGGGCACCTGAGAGCCTCCTCCTTCTTCATTCCCAGTGATGTCACCAATTCCATCATGAAAGACAACAAATCGGCTATAAAATTCCGCATATCCACAAAATGGTGAGAATGAAGAAACAGAGGCACCATTATCTAAATGAGTAGTAGCTATAGAGGATGTGATCAAAACGTTACGTTGAACTATTCATGGTCCCACCTTTGATCATATTGGTGGATGATCCAATGAGAATTCACATACCTCCACAGTGGTAACAGGGATTCAGAGGAATTGGGCATGCTAGGCAGATGTGCCCCGACATCCCACACTGGAGGCACCTGACTAGTCACGCATCAGAAGCCACAAAGGAAAACTTCATGGAGGAGTGGCCGGAACAGCAACCTCCATTCACCACATGTTCCCCCCTCTTCCTTTTCTTCACTAAAGCGATACCATTTCCCACTACTGATACTAATATAGTGAAACCATACATTACTTTTTGGTTAATCTCTACAATTCATGTTCAGTCAATGACCATAGCATTGGTATATAGAATAGACAAGAACACATGGGCTTTTATCTATGGTCTCCAGCCTTTCTCAAACCTATGGTCCTTCTCATACTCATTGGAGAGAATTTTTTGAGTATACCAAACCAACACATTGAAATGGTTGGAGGATTCCATCATAGAAATATTCCCTTATACAATGTCCATGAACACTTGGGACCCAACATATGCCCAGATCTCAGGGCAGTACTGCACAATGATGAAAACATTGAAATCTCCCATGTGCATCTCCAAATTCTTACCAGTATGAAGTACTGATTCCCACCACCTGAAACATGGTCCCTACGACAGAAAGGTTATAAATTTCACTCCAATATCCTCGTGTGTATCTAGGAACTCAAACATGTGATCGATCTTCTCGATCCATTCCTCTACTTCCTAGGGATATATGCTACCTCAAAAGGTGGGAGGAATATTTTTCAGGAACTCCTGGGTCATGTCTATTCTTGGAACAGTCTCATACTTTCTTACAAGATATAGGATAATTTCGGGTCCATAACCTAGAGCCATGAATTATAGACCATGGCCTCGACTTTCCCTTTATCGATTGATGTGGGATAACTCTCTTCGGCTTCCTCCCACGGGAGCATTTGAGCATTCTCGGGAGGAATGTTGCAAAAAAAATGCAATAGTCACAAAAAATTGCCAATTCCACAATTATAAAATTTTAAATCGAAAACATCAAATATAAACAATCTAAACACATTACATTAATAAACGAAACCACAACTCCACCTTTGTCCGATGTCTGCTTGTGGTTTGCAGCCCACACATCTCACCTAGAAGTGATGTCAGTCTAAAAACTCCAAATTTCTCTAGTTATTGAAGGATTTCCATGAATAATGTTGTCTAGGAACCCTACTCATGACCATAACTATGATCCCTGAATGTCTGAGCTCCAGTCTATCCCGACTCATCAAAAAATAGAATTATAAGCCAAAACCATTAACCTCATTGTGGTACAATTTTGTCAGAAACTGAATCTGACCTATACTAATACCAGAACCAAATATATTGCATGAAAAATCCCGAAGGGTGTTCCCTATCCCCATAGGCTTCCACAAGTGATTGGGTATCATTAATTTAGGTTTGGGAATTAATTACTCGATTATGAAAGCATAAAACATTAAAAATATTCAATAATAAGAATATAAAATTTACATGCCAAACATGACATATGAAAAATCAATACCTGGATACATGGTTTAATGTAGGGTAAATGATTTCCAAATATATATAAAAATAGTATCAAATCATCCCCACTGACTCCTTCTGACATAGGGTCATCAACCTTGAGCAAGTCCAAAACACTGCATAATAGTAGGGGACTAACCACCTAAATCGCCTTCACCTGAGGCCTTTCTTTTACCTGAGTCAATCATAATGAAGTCTACTTACTACCAAGGGGTTTATGAAGGTTGTGAGTCTAAAACCAACAAGATACCATCCAAATATTCCAAAGAGTACGCAATACATGGTGATAAAGACTAAAGTGTTAATATGTATAGAAAAAGCATTTATAAATTATAAGAATCATTACATTCAATTGAAAACAGTTTCCTTAATAATACCATCAGAATGATAACAAATTTTATTAATAAATTTCATCTAATTTAAATTACATTATAACACACCCTAATACAAGGGTAAATACCACAAATACAATGATCACCAAAACCAGAATCACTCCTAGGAAACTAGATAGTCGTGGGCCCTGTGTACATCGTACCTCAATGTAATGTATCCAAGTAACAACCATTTCGCATGCACGAGACACTAGTAAGGAACATAACCATAACCTAGTGTTCAAAAAAAAATCATCCACATATTTTATTTAGTGTTTTCGTTATCAAATTTCATAGTGATATAGGGACACATCCAATCTAGTGCACTACCCGTACAAGTACATATTCAATAAAATAGCTTATCAAAATTCCATATTATTTTGCACCCAAAAATCCATGAAATCCTTACATTTCACACCATGTGCACACCCACACATCACTAAAATAGATATTTCATTCCATTTCCTTCACATTATACCAATGAATCAATTTTATGTAACCCCGTATGATTTAATAAGTGATATCATTGTAAAACCTCCACTTTCACACAAACATGGAACTAAAAGTTCATGTTCATAAAAAACACCAATAAAATTTATTTTCGAAGCAACAACCAAAATAGATAAACAATAAAAAAAATATTTTATCCCATATGTCATCCTAATAAAGTCGAATAAGTAGTTATATGGGATCCATAAATAAAAAAATTGGAGTGTTCTCAAAAGAACCCCCAATTTCACATATAAAAGACCCATAAAATACATTTGCATTATGAATGCCACTAAAACCAATTTTTGCAGTGAATTTTAAATGAAATAAACATGAAAATACAATAAAAACGGTAATATAATTCAAAAAAATTTCATACACAATGGAATAACCTTCCAAAAAAATGAAACCCCTTGATTCCTTATTAGAAAATCAAATCGCACCACCGCTACACCAAGAGGGAATGATATCAAGCCTAAACCCAAAGGACTAGATTAATAAATCCATAATCAAACCCTATGTTTAAATCCCCATTTTTTGATATTAAAAAAATCAAGAATAATTGGAATAAAACCAAAAACGGAATGAAAACCATATTCAAATGGGAGGAATAATGAATGTGAATCACTAACTTGAGATATCGGGAGGAAATCGCCCCCAATATAGCAGTATCGGTATTTTCAAACAGAAAAAATGCATGTGAGCATTGAATACGTCTAAGAAGGTCATGTGAGAACTAAAATTGGGGTAAATGGGATGAATTGAATGAGTGATGAAGGAATTAATTTACCTATTCAAATATGGAGGGTTTGAGAAACCCTAATAATTTCTACACTAAATCGGGATCCATATGAGATCCAATGAGGGTGAAAAGTGGATGGGCCTGCCACATCATTTATTTTTCTTGGGTGACATTAAAAATCATCCAAAAATCATTAATATTTAATAACATATTAAAAAATAATTTTTTTAATAAATATGAAATGGTCTTTCAGTATGTCCCAATTCCAAAAATAAAAACCCAAATCCACCATTATTATAAATTACAAAAGGGTCCACATTGCAATGGTTGTGTTAATAGTTATGGGAAGGCCATTTTATATGTAGAATGGGGGATAATATTAAAAAATTAAATAGTTATAAAAGAAACAAAATTCGTTTTTAAATCAAGAAATAGGATCATCTTTTGTACCAAATCATAAAAACTCACCCTTTCCTCAAATAATGCATGAGAGACCCCCAAATCAAATAGTGAATGGAAATAAAATATATTTTACATTTAAAACAAATCATGGAATTGACAATAGCATAAAACATCATTTTATATATTGAATATAAGATAGACTATAAAATATTGTGGCAATTTATGAATCTTGTAAGGACCAAACATTATAAAATAAATAGTAGAGCACCTTTTACCAATCTTTTTTGTGGAGTGTAAGATACAAAAATAAAATTTATCGTAGTTTAAATAAAATTAAACAAAAAAGACTGTATCTTTACTCTGTTCACATAAATACAATGTCGTCTAACATTAGACTACAAATTGACCTGTGAAAGATAATTTTAAAACCAAAGGTGGTCATTGGATATGCCCCGTAAGGGGTTCCAACACAAAACCATCGAGAAATAATTTTTTTAATGAAAAAATATCTATAAAATAAATTATTTAAATCATGAATCTAACTTTTCTCGTAACATTTCATCACTATTTTGATGATAAATTATGAAGTAATTTTTTGAGAAAACTCGAACTCCCAATTAGCTCAACATCTTTAAGAGTTGAGAGAATAATAAATTATAAAACATGCACACAGTTGAACATAAATGCATGAAATTCCTTAGTGACATGTCAGGAGGTAAGATAAATAATATCACTTTAAAATTGTCATGTTTTGAATTAAACCAACTAATAATATCAATTAATAGATATCAAATATTTTCAAACTCTGAAATGATAGATAAGTTCTTAAGATTTTATTATGTATTGGAATGGAAAATTAAACCTTCATAGTAAATGATATATATAATATAAATAATTTTTTCAATTATACTTGAAAATGATTAATTTATTAATACGTATACATTGGATAATGATTCCTAACCATGGTCATTAAAATATTCAAAAAATCAAATGGACATTCTTATAATATATTAATAATGAGGGAATAAATAATGTTGGACATATAAAACAATCTCTCAAGGCATCGGTTGGGGACCAAACATAAGTATTTTTTCACGGCCTCACGCCACGACCATACAAAACCATTTTTGTCATTGCCACATGCCAAGAACTATTATTTCTCATGAGACTGATAGATGCATCATGGGGCTATAATAGGCCTCACCCATAACAAAATAAGTCTTACACATTCTTCATATGTCTAATTAAATTATTTCATTAAATAAATTTTTCTTAAAAAACAATTAATTATTTTATTCATTATCATATTTGAAATAAATTCATCAAAAAACCAATGTGTCACATAATACATTGATTTAATCAAATCAAATACATTGATAAAATAAATTCATTAAATGATCCATAATGTCAAATTCCACCCTAAAATATTTAGTTCATAATACATATATTATCATAAAATTATTTATCATACATAAATTTATTGACATTATTTGATTCTAATTAATAAAATGAATAATGAAAATTTAATCAGAAATTCATATATTGTTTTTTCTTCCCAAATTAATAATTTATGATAAATTTAATTCACGCATAAAATTATAAATAAAACATTTCGGTTCTTGATGAAATCTGTGTTCCTAGTAATCCAAAAAAAAAATTGAATCCATGAGTTTATTATGAATAAATGATGTTTAGATAATACACTAGACAGATGACCATAACTTTAGTCAGACCTGACAACCTTAATTTAAAGATAGAATAATGACATGTTATGCCCATTTTTTTAAACATGGTAATATTAAAATTTGACAAGAATATTTCATCCTTCTAAAAATTACATATATTTAACTGTATGAGAAATAAAAATTTCATATATATATACGTAACAATAATTTAATCATTATTTAATAAATTCATTCTAAAATTTATAAATGAAAACATCCTTTTATAGAGTTAATAAGAAATATATTTTGAAAAATAAACTTTTATATATGTACATATAATTGTAGAATAATGGTTTAGAAAACATACATGTAGTTAGTGATCCTTGATAAATATTTATCGGTCTAATGACACAACTCATAACAATATATTTCACAAAATATAATTAGTACTACAATGAAATGATTACCCCTTTTTTGATGATATTACTTTTGTGTGTATGTGTGTATATATATATGATTTTTTCTTGAAAATATATAATTGGTTTTTAAATAACAAAAACTCATTCCATATGTCTTTTTTATAGACACTAATTTACTCAATATTTTATTAATTAATTAATGAATTTAATATTTAAATAATGTGATAAGTTGTATTATTTTAAAACTAAAAAAAGAAATTTCATAGTCTTATTTAATTGAATTTATGCATGAATTAATTTCATGATGTTTAAATATTTTACAAAGAAATAGTAAATTTTTATTCTCTTAAAATTATTCATATATAATTTTAAAATAATTAAAACCATGAGTAAATTATGTATCATATTAATATTATTATAATATCATTTTTCAAAACAAACATTCCTCTTTATCCGTGCACAAAAAAAATATATATATATTCAAATACATATATTCTTATACATATATATCTATATCAATATATATGAACAATCCTACATATATTAAGGGGAATATTTGAAATCCATAGTGATTTAATTTTATAAAAAGAAACTATACGTGGATAAATTGTTTCTCCCGGCATAAGAATATACAAATCTTCAATCACGAAGAACATGGCATTTATTTATACATGTGTAATATTTTTAAATATTATGAAGACCCTTTTTTAAAATAAAATTTTATGAAATTACCCTTCCTAATAATTATAATATTATTAGAAACAATGGACCTTAAAAATATATTTTCACTAAAATAAAACCATAACAATACATAAATTTTAAGCAGAAATTAATAGACAATCAAAATTGATTAAACATTTGCAGTAGAACTATCATGAAATTAAATTCAAACACAATATTATTAAAATTATAACATCAAAAAATATATTATTCTTTTGCAAATATAAATAACTAATGCATAACTCAAATAAGTATTTTTAAATCAATAAGTTTTCCCATTCCAATAATTCTGAAAAACATAGTTAGAGATGCAAAACATAAATTTTTAAATAATTTTTTTATATCAACAAAACCAATGTACACATAATTATATTTCCCATTACAAAATACATGTCTAGATACATAAGTTGGAAAAAAATCCTTTATGAAAAAATAAATAGACTCATGAACATAAAACTCGATAAATATAAATGATCACTTACCAGTACCTCTTCTGCCATCAAGGAAACCAACTATAAATGTGCAATAGTAGAAGTGTGGAAGATTTCATTGTATTTATATAAATTATTATGAAACATCTAGACATACTAAGGTGAAATTTTATTTACACCATGGTTATAGGTAATGATTCTTTTGACACACTAACATTGACTATTTTTCCTTTTTATTTAATCATAGATTCATGAACATTATCACCGAAACATATTTTGTGAGTACAACGATACAAGAACTCAGCTTGCTAAGAAAGATGGATTCAATCTTATGCTGATAACAAGTGGGAAAATAAAAGTCACAATACACTGATAGAATTGGAGAATAAAAATTATTGAAAATACAAATTTTATACTAAAGAAAAATTCCTCAAAATGGAAAACATTATATAACTATTGGTGTAATTAATATATTTAAACAAGATCAGCATCCGAATTGAAAATGAACATGGATATTGATGATGGAAAATGTCATGAAATACAAGAATGATCTGACATGAAAAAAATATTCAAGAAAGAATCAACTAAAAAGAAGACAGGATCCTTAACTAGGTAGGTTGAAGAAAATCCAAACCTCTAGATCTAGATATTCATGCATAGAAAACCCTATCATACAACCATTTCTCAGACCACTATACGACTTTGGTCATACCATCATTGTTGTGACCCTCTTTCTCAACCCCAACTCTTACCCTCACCTGTGCACACCATGACCCAAATGAAATCATGAATCCAAAATCCAATTGCTCGAACACCTACATTGTGGCACCAAAGCTAGGCCACAATGCTCTTTGGACGAAGAACCCACTGAAGCCATGTAGAATTATATATCCTTATTATTATAAATATTATTATACAATTATTATTACTTATTTAATTAGTGATTAAAATTTATTGCATAATACAAAATAATTATGGTATTAATATTAAAATAGTTATACCTTATAATTATAATTTTATTAAACACAAATAATAATAATAATTAATTTATAAAATTTATCCTAATAAATATTCATAAGTAAGATAAATTAATTATTATATAATATGTCGTATGTTTAAAAATATTTTAAAACCATATAATTGTCCTAATGATATATTAAATATTTGTTTTCATAATTAAAAATAGTTGATTTTTTACAAAATAATTACATTAAAATATTTTGACACTATTATTACAGAATATAATACTTTTAATTAATAAATTTAAATGAAATTAATAATATTATTATCTAATTAAAATAAAATTGTAATTTTATAATATTATTAGTTTTATATTATCTTCAAAATATTATATAATTCAATACTAATTACATATTCATATTATTTTTTGAAAATAAAAAACAAATTTACTATATTGTCATTTAATATGTTCAATTAAAAAACAATTTTGATAAAATTAAATTCTATAAAATTATATATTCTATACTATAATTCAAAAAATGTAAAATAATAATTAATATAGAAAAAAATGTTTGGGAACATTACTAGTAATAAAACAATGAACATAATCATAAAATGTTTTAAATAATAAATAAATTCTTTTAATATTTTTTTAAAGTAGGTTTAGATGTTATGTGCTATTAAATTATTCCACCATAAAACAAATTGTGTTCTCACAATGTGGTTCATCTAATTACAAATAAATTCAGAATTACCTACATTAGAATTAAGAAATATTGGACCCATATACTTCTAAACATTACAACATAGATTACCACATCAAATCTCTGTAGTTTTCTAGACCACTCTTTTTTATAACAATTTTAATGACCCAACCATAAAATTTTCACAGAAGATGAATTTTTAACAGTATTTGTTCTAAATTTTTAAATACAAACATATAATTTATAATGGAAATAATATCCAAAAAAACAGTAACTTGACATCTGTGTGTGTAAATACAATTATTTCATTATTTGGGCTCCCAAGAGACCTATTAAAAGTAAATTTAAACCAATGTTTGAGTGTGTGATATTCCTAATAAGGGGTTTATGAAAAACCATAATGAAATAATATTTCTTTTAACAAAAAATATCATTAAAATACATGATTGAAATAATTAAATTAAAATTTCACATAACATGTCCTCAATATTCTCTATAGAAATTATAAAGTAACATTCAGGATAAACTCATTCTCAAAATAACTAAACATATTTAATAGTGATGAATACAATATATTATAAAACATTCATGAACTAGATGAGAAATGAATTAAATGACTTGATGACATGTGTGGTGTGAAGATAAAAAAAATCGATTGATAAATTACTAGTTTTGAATTTTACCAACCAATGATATCAATTATCACTTATCAAATAAATAATAACCATGAAATTATAGATATGTTCTTAATCATTTCATATGGATTGGAAAAAAACATTTAAAACTTATTAGTAAATGATATACATACAGATAAAATATTTATCCATGCGAACGTAAAAATGTATGACTATTTTATACATATTCATAAGAGAATGATTCTTAACCATGGTTATTCTAATAGTTGAATAATCACTTGGAAATTAAAATACTATATCCATAATGAGGGAATGAATAATCAAGAACATATTTAACATTCCTTCAGGGCTTCATACTAATACCATATATTAAACTATTTTCAAGGCCTCGTGCCAGGACAATACATAACCATTTTTTCTAGACCTCATTAAAAGACATAGTATTTCACATGAGCCTTACGGATGCATCGAGAGGCTATAGAAGTTCTCAAACATATCATAATTAGTCATAATAATTACACATATTTCTAATAAATGTATGTATTTAAATCAATTTTTCTCTTTCAACATTTCCTTATTTTAATATTTATTAAAAGTGAAATAAATTAACTAAAAAACCAATGTCCCCTATGAAAAATTGATTTATTTAAATGTTATTTATAGAAGAAATAAATTCATTAAATGATACAATGTTTCCCATACCACCATAAAATGGTATGTTATTAATCCATATATTAACATTAAAACTTTTATCATACAGAAGTTGACTTTTTTAATTTTTAATGTCATCAATAAAAATAATAATTCACATTTAGTCAAAAAATGGTTATATAGTTTTCTATTCAAAAAAATATATTTTATATTAAATATTTATCACACATAAAATTATAAATAAAACATGCTAGTTCTTTAAGATATCCATGTTCTTGATAATATAAAAACTATTATTTGAATCCACATGTTTATTATGAATTAAATATTTGTCAATGTTTTGATAAACACATGACCATGACATTATGCAAATGCACCATCCTTATATTAATGATAGAACGATAACATGTTATGCAAATTTTTTGAAACATGGTAATATAAGATGTAACCATTATCATTCCTCCCTTATAAAATTGTCAAATATATATATATATGAGAAATAAAAATTTCCTTATTATATAAATTTATAAATATATGTGACCATTATTTTATCATTGCAGAATAATTTCACGTTAACACATCGATAAGAAATTATCGTTTTGCGGAGTTAATATGAAACCAACATTAAAACATACAATTATATATATATATATATACATATACATATATGTTTAATAATTTTTTTTGAAATCATACTTGGAGTTAGTGATCCTTGATAAATATTTAGAGGATTAAGGATACAACCGATTACATTAAATATCAACAAACATAATCATTCTTGTATAGTAATTATTATCCATTGGTTCAAAGACAATAATTTTGTATACATATAAATATATAAATGTATAATTTATTGAAAATCCCTAAAGGGTTTTGATATCACCAAAAACCATGTCACGCAGCCTTGATGGAAACACTCATATACTCAGTATTTTATTCATTAATTTATAAAATATATTTTTAAGTATTGAAGTAATTTTTTTTATTATAAAAATCAATATAAAATTTTCCAAATTCATATTTCATTGATCTTATGCCTGAATTGTTTTCATTATGTTTAAATTAGTCACATATAAATTATAAATGGGATTTTCTTATAATAATGAATATATAATTTTCATATGATATCAACAATTAGCCAATTATGTATCGAAAAAAATCATCATCGTTTCATTTTTAAACATGCATTCATCTATATGAATGAAAACACACAAATATATATATATATATATTGAAAAATCTATATATTAATATACATATATAAATATATCAATGTATAAAACTCTCATACATAGAATAAGGGGTTTATGTGAAATCCAAAATGATATAATTTTATAAAATTAAATAATATATGAATAAATAATTTTTTTCTCACCTAAATATATATAAACAATAATCACAAAGAAAATTGAATTAATTTAAAAAATAATAATATTATTAAATAAATATAAGACCCTTTTTAATCATAATATAATAAAATTTACCTTCATTATAATTAAGAAGATAAAAAAAAAGTTTTTCCTTGAATTTATAGTTTACTAAAATAGAACAATAACATCCCATATAATTATTGGTGACAATAAGAGAGAAAAAAATTTAATCAAACATTTTCACCAGAACTAGGATGCAATTAAATTCATGCACAATTTTAATAAAATCATAACCATAAAATATAAATTATACTTAAAAAAATATAAATAACATATGAAAACAAACAACTATTTTTTTGTAAATAAATTATTTTTCCTTTACCCATAAATTGGAAAAACATTATTAAAAACAAACAACCTAAATTTTCAAATAAATATTTTTTCAAAATAAAAGAAAAAAATTAATGCATAATTATAATTCCCATTAAAAATAATAGTTATAAGATAACATTTGAAAATAATAACCTTTTGGAAAATTAAATAGATTCATGAACTTAAGACAGCATAATCGGAAATGATCTCTTACAACTATCAATTCTATCAGGATGAACAACAATAAGAAAAATGTATTTGAAAAAATTTAAGAAAAATTAATTGGCTTAAGATACGTAGTTAACCACCCTGTAGACTAACTAAGATGCAATTTCACTTTCACCAAAGATTGAGGTAAGATGCTTCAAACATTCTAAGAGGGGTTTCCCCATTTAATCACACAAACATGTAGGTTTATATTAAACAAAAAATATTCTATCTGTAAAACGATAGAAAAAATCATCTTACAGAAAATGATGAATCCGTTATTATATTGAAAACAAGTTGGAACCTAAATGGAAAATTACATTGACAGAAACAACGCATAAAAAAATGAAATAATATAAAAATTTTATATTCAAAGACATATTCCTCCATAGAAAATAGTTTAGAAAATGTGAAGTAATCAATATGTTAAAAACAAAATTGGAACCTGATCAACAAAGAATAGGTATTTTGATGAATAAAAATTACATTAAAAACAAAATTGACCTAACACGGTCAAATTCTCTTTATAATAAAACCGAAAAAATGAAGATTGGAACCCTACCTCGGTATGATGATGAAGTTCATAACATCTAGATATGGATATCCATCATTTGGAAACCCTAACTACAACCATTGCTCAGAGCAACATGTGACTTTTTTCAGACCATCACCGACACAACCCTCCTTCCTGAATTGAATCAAACCCTCTCCTAGGGATGCCTTGTCCCGTATGAAGTCCTCTTGTCATAACCATTCTGATCAAACACATGTAGCACAATGCCGAAGTCAGGCATCAAAGCTCCCCAGCTGACGAACTCGCTGAACCCCTACCTGATACATTCTCTTTATTATAATAATAATTATTATTATTATTATTATTCATCATTTGTATCATCGTATTCTTCGTATAATTATACCATTATTATTATTATTCATTTATTCAGATATTATACATTTGTGCATATTATATTATATTTTTAGCTTTAATATTAAAATAGTTTTGCAATATATTTTTTATTTTATTAAACAAAAATAATAATATTAATGACATTATAAAAATTAAACTTATCAAAATAAAAATTTTCTATTTAATATCATTACTTAATATATAATATTTTCAAAATTGTATTAAACAAATATAATTATTCATAATATATATTAAATAATTTTGGAATAAATTATAATAGTGAATTATTTTTACACAATAAATTCATTAAAATATTTTGATATTATATTTAAAATAGATAATATATTAAAGTAATACTTATAATTTACATGTATGATCACAATATGTAATTAAAATAAAATTATAATTTCATAACTGTATAGTTTTATATTATATTCATAATTTAATATAATTCAAAATTAATATACATATACATATAATATTTTGAAAAAAAAACTATATTATAACTAAGAATATTCTATTTAAAAAATTTCATTTTATGTAAATTCTATAAAAGTATTTATTTTAAAATATTCATTAAACAAAGTAGAATAATATCTACTTTTAGAATATATATTGAATTTTTATTTGTAATAAAAAAATAAAACAGCCTTATAATGATTAAATTAGAAATAAATCCATTTAGTAAAATATTATTATAAAAAACTATGTTTGGAATTTCTGCTCTATTACCAATCCTAATTGAGAAGTTGCAGAAAACACATAAATTTGTAACATAAAAATAATGAAAATCCCTATAAGTGATTTTTGAGTAATCTTCATCCAATATTTCATTCATGAAATATAAATATAAAATTTAAACATTAAAGATACATGGCTTGTTATATATTTTGGGTAAATAATAATGTATTTTCGAGGTTATTCTATATTGAGTTACATTTGAAATGGTAGGTACGTATTCAACTCATCAAGTGGACTAATCATGTCGAAACATGTATATAGAAAAACAGCCTGAGATGCATAACCACCATTCAATGTGATTCACCTATCACACATTGTATATGTGGAAAAGTCATTGATAGAGTATCTACATTGATATATATCAAGGTATGTGGTACTAAGGTAAAAAGAATGTGACCCATGGGAACATGAAAAGTGATATTTATATTGATGGATGGACCCTATAGATACAACAATAGAACTACCCAACATGTGACCTAAAGGATGTCAAACATTATCATAAATACTTTTATTTATCAAATACCTATCATTCTACAGCATACAAAACAACCTCTATCATATTAATTTCCTATTCATGTGATTAATTCTCATGTCATGTCTAACACCTCCAAATCCTAAATCACACAATCCCATGTTTTCACTATTATCCCACAATTGTAACCTTCGATCATTAGTACATCACCTAGATGATTTTCTACAGACAAAATCTATACAAAATATGTGGGCTCGTTCCCTATATATACATTTACCACTTCTACCTACTCACCTATATGACACTATTTTTGCACCACTATGTGAAAAATACTAATGATGGTGAAATGTGTGTGGAAAATTGGCTTTTAGTGGTCAGTTTAGACACATTTAAATAAATATCATGTACATACTCATAAAAAATTTAAGATAAAAAAATTTAATGGAATTAGATAGGGAATGAAAAAAATATTTTTCTAGTAATCATATGGTTTCATAATAATAAATATTAATAAATCATGATTAAAATAAATGTGTATTAAATAAGATAGTGTTTTTTATATTCATAAATTCATTACCAACCATTTTAAATATAAAAAATTATAATCCAAAAATAAATTTCCACTATATAATATTTCTTATGATAAATTATAATATGAAATAAATATATATAATCTTTGTGAATAATAGTTAATAAATTAATCAAAAATAAGAAAACAATGAAATTCAGGTTGCAAAAAACAACATAAAATTTGAAATACATAATCAAATTGAATACTTTTCATTATTAAATCAATTTATCCAATTTTCACTATGGATAAACATTAAATATTGATTAATTAAGGATATGGAGATTGATGTAATAATGAATGTGTAATATTAAAAATGATGTATTACAGAAATGTTTGAAATTTGGTATATTCCATTATTATATGTACATCATCATCTATCTTCATCCTCAACATGATGAAAATGAGGAATACCAATGAATGATATGAATCCCCTTGATAAAACCACTATTGTAATTAAACATTTCTCATGAATAAATTATATAATAACATATTTTTTATAATATTTAGTGAAATGTAAAATATAAATCATGTTTTTTATACATGATATTTATCAATTATAGAATAAATTCTCATACAATTAGATAATACCTATCCTATGAAATAAATTAATATATGAATTAATATTTTGTGATTGAATTTATATGTGGCCGACCATTTTTGATATATCACCATTCAAACACACACAATAAATTTTTATTATCTTAAAATAGAAAATATATATGTATATTTCATCTATCTGGGAAAATAACTAAAATTCATCATAAGGGTAAACAATGAAATAAATACCCAATAGAACACAAAAATATTTAATATTATTCTCTATATTTAATTAATAATATATCAATTTTAATGGGAAAACGGATTTATAATACAAAATAATCCAAATAAGATATATAGAAATATATTTCTCTATATATTTTGGAAATTTAAAAAAGATTTTACCTTGAAAATTAATCATCATGAGTTTCTATAGATAGATTATTAGAAATTACATCCTTTGGAAAAAATCATCCATTCATTAAATTCATCCATCTTTAGAGGACATTGTTTTAAGAAAATATTATTCAAACCCATCATATAAAATGTAATCTAAAACTATATAAAATTTTAATAATATTCACATTACTCATATATCATAACAGTCATTATTGGAATGAATAAATTATCAAGGATTCCTCAATTATAAAATAATTTTTATTCATTCTAAAAGTTTTCGACAAATTAAAATTCAAAACATCTCACAAAAAATTCATATATAGTCCAGTAGTGAATATAACAATGAACCATTGACATCACAATGAATGTGATATGTTATCAAAATCACCACCCATGGAATGTCATACACCCATCCTGAAAAGACTATAATGATGGTAATTCATAGAAACTATATAATTTCACAAGACAATTCAAACAATGGATTCAATAAATGATTCTACACCAACTCAACATGTACGATTTCCATAAGGCATTATGGGCTGTAAATAAACTAATAATAAATGAAAAATAATTAAATCATACAAATATTTCCGGAATCAAAATTTAATGAAATTAGCCTCAACCATACCAATATAACTAGTAGTGAGGACCAAACCACAAATAAATTGATTTATGGAAAATTCTAATATATGTCAATAAATAATATCCTCCAAATATTTTTAAAAAATTAATCACTAAAATTATATAGATTTAATTTGATAATTAATACCTCAAAATGACTATTCATTGATTTTTTTTATTATCTATGACGCACATCTAAATAATTCAATGAAGAAGATCTTGATGTACTACCATGGCCCAAATATGTAAGCTCTAGAACATTGGTTAACACTAGAAAAATCATATAATTAATAATATTCCCATAGAGGAATGTATTAGATCACATAAACAGTGTTTCTAAATTATTAATATCAATACATGGTTGGAATACCAACCACCAATGGTTCCATATCATTAGAGGTGAGATAAGTAAAAAAAATTCATCATAACCCACAAGTTGAGTCTTATCAAAACAATACAACCCAACACAAATGTAATGTGATTCACAGTAAATTTTTTTTAAAAAAAATCATAATATACACTTCAAAAGATTATTTCCACTTATTTATTATAGAGACCCATAGTTTCAATGTAATTTTTTTAATTATATGGAATTTTTATGTGTCAGTGAAAATTGACGGTGCGTAATTCAGATGCCCGAGTGCCCAAAATGAATTTTTGAACATCTTTTCGGGTATGTCCAGTAAATTCATGAGTGTCATTTTATAACTATTGAACCATTTCTCGGATTCATAATCCAAATCCACCATTTAATCTGCAGTGCCATGATTCTCTTAAAAGAGGTTTTACTTTGACAGTAGTATGGCCGAAGAAAGATGTTATGTTTTACAATATTTTTAAAGAAATTAAATTAAATAATTTTATTATATCATATCAAATCCTAAAATGGACAAGAAAAGGGGTGGGATAGTGATTTGTCAATCCAATAAATGGCCTAACTAGCCATACCAATGTAACATCTTCATTGGGGAATTATGGGGACTATTAATTAATGAGCCCCATGAAATTACAATATCATTACATACCCTCCCTTTAATATATTTATATATAAATCATGGGGGAATCTATCGGCACAACTACACCACGAAACAAAGTGTGGAAGGACCACTACAATGCCAAACCCTTAGAAGAAGGAGTCGATCTTAGAGGGAGGTGTTTGGTGACACCAATCCATGAACAGAAGGATGACGTACGAGCGGCGTCATTGGGAACAAGCTGGATGAACAAAGAAAACCATCACACCTTGAAGTAGCAGACGCTCTCCAATGGGTTACGAGGTAAGAGTTTATTCGTTACAAATTTTGAATTGTTTCTCCTTCCCTATTCATGAATAATATGAAGAACATAGACCAACAAACTAATAGTTTTATCCATGATTCATTTGTTTTTTAGGGAGGTTATAGCGGAATATCATATCATGGTTTTAATTGTTGTCTAATTCAAATGATTACTAAATCCATACTCCCCCCCCATAGTTTTACGAGTTAATTATGGGGGTGCAGGCCTAACAATCCCAGCCCAACAACTCCACTATCTTGTTATCTTTGAACCTCCAAGGAACACCAACAGTGTAGAGATACCGACCAGCTAAATTGGGAATTGTGTGTCATCACACACCGCAAGAAGAGGACGCTTAAAAAATATGTGTCACTCACCGAAACGTCCTACAGTTACCGTCCACATAAGAGGTGCAGCACGCTTTCACCCATCCTCAATGACAAAATATGGTCGTGAATCTTATTCCCTCGAAAACCAATGGAAGGTGGTCGTCATGTACCATAGGAGTGGTCGGCCGGCACGTGTGCCAGCCCCGAAGGAACCTATAGGACCCTCCCCAGTGGGTATCGCTTGCATCTTGGTGGTGACACATAACACCAACATTGTGAATAAAATTGATTGGCCTTTATCTATTCAGAAAAAACGAGGGTAATTTCCCCTAGTGGTTGTTATAGCTGATCGTCATGTGGTTCATTCCCTATGTGGTCGGGCCGCTGCCCTACCGGGCGACCATGCGAGCCGCCACCGTCCCAGGTTGCGCCCTATATGAGTTGGGCCTCCACATTGCGTTTCATGTCACCCCATGTGGACTGCCCCCCCCCCCATTGCTTATCGTGTTGGATGTTGAACCATTGGGTCAAGCCTACCACAGCCCTGTCCAGACTGGGTCGGGCTAGGGCGGTCCTACTGGGATGGACCAGACCCGGGCCCAACCAGGCCCATAAACACTTAAAGCGTCGTAACTTGAGAACTCAACGTCCGTTGGATGAACCATCTGCGACGTTGGGATCCTTGGAGCGGGATATTCCTTTTGACTTTCTCCATTTAATATTTAGAGAAACATGGATTACAATAGTGATGGATCACACCCAAATCAAACAGGTCCCTAGGCACTGAAATGCCAATAATGCACAGACCGGGCGTCCAATTGACTCGTCGTCTATTGTGTTGGAACCCTTTTGACAGAGTTAATCATCAGGTCACCACATTGAGATAAATTGTGTCAGTTGTAATATGACTAATGGCTTAAAGAGAGATTCTACCAAACATTCTATGAACAAAACCCTGAGACTAGCTGAAACATGACAACTTCTGATTTTTTGAACTTGTATGACTCAATGGCCTAGTGGGGAGCATCTCTATGTGTTGTGGCAGAACAATAGTGGGGATTTCCCATGTGGTATACCGCAGACCCACGATACTCGACATGAAAAGTACCTCATCAGTCAATGGTGGGGTGCATCTCTGTGTGACGCGACAGACCCACGATACTCAATCAGGGAAGTATCTCAATAGACAAAGGTTAATGCGAATCAGCTATATGTGATGGGGCATGCCCACTGTACTCGAAATAGGAATAGTTATCATGATGCTGATGTGTTTGACATTGTGAATGGTGATGTTACCTGTTACTATCCCCAGAGAATCCCGTGGAAGGCAATTAACATTCATAGCTATAATATGTGGGTCCAAGTCATAATCATGTTTCTCTAAGTTGTGTAGATGTTTTGAGCTTAGACTCTAATTGAGTTGCATCTATTGATTTCTGATTTTTGATTGAGATCATGCTTGGTGGTTTTACAAGTGAAATTTTGAGAGACCATCGGGGGTCTCCGGGTAACTTATGTGTATTTTTATACTCACCCCTGCACGGGCCTTACCCGCACCTTGTTGTGTCTTGTGCAGTTGATGAGCAACAGGGCTAACGTTTGAGGGTTCCGGGACTAGACGGTGCTCAGAGACGGACCATTTTGCATGATGTGATGTGGGGACTAATGATTTTAAACTATTCCAATGCATCAGGTACGATCCATGGTGGAAAATCCAAGTGGTGCTTTTCAACTATCAGTTTTTTTGTACTTTTCAGTTGTACTGGTACTTTTCCAGTTGTTCTCTATTCTGGCCCCATTAGTTTCAACAATCATTTACAATATCATTTTATCTTATAGTTGCATATTGTTCTATTCTTCGCTGGGTGTATATACTAGTTTAAAGGAAATTCCTTCCCATTTTAGGGATACAACTTTCCGGTGCTAGATTGCAGCACTTGAGATATGGAAGCCGATTTTGGGATGGTCACGGAATGGGCCCCGAGGTACGGGTCTTGAATAATTGATATCAAAGGATTTAGTTATACCGATGATTTAGGACTATGGTCTTTTCATTGAAGCAATAGTGTTATGTGTTAAGAGTATGGTTTTCAGTTCAGGGAATCCAGTGTTGGTGCAGCGGCCTCCATATCCATACACTAGAACCCTAAAATTTTTTTTCTGACATAGTGCATGACACCACTTATTACATGTGTTTTGGTAGAGTTTTTCTGGTGATTTCTTTGAGACAATCCAGTTGGTATATCATATTAACCGTGGAAGACCGATCTTATTTAATGATGCTTCCATATAGATAGACTTCCAGTATTCCTGAGAGAGTACGTGATGATAGACAACCGAGTGATGATGCCTTGGTGTAGGGCCTTCTTATGGGATTAACATCATCATGTGGTGTTCCAGAAGTACCACTATAAATTGGATAGTCATTTCTACAATCCCCACTAGTAGAGAGTGCACACTGACTAAGCGCATTTCACAAGTTTCACTGGTAGAGGCCTCTGAGGATCTGAGGGGAGATGAATCTACAAGTATTTGAGGAATTACTGTAGGTGGCGGCCCATGTTTTTTTATTATATGTGATTACAACTGATTTTATGGTGATCTTAGCAGCTGGTCTCTTCTAGGATGCATTAGGGAGTTGGTGGTTCCTAATGCTCCAGATAAACGAAAGGCGAACCTTATCTGGGCGAACATCGAGAGGATTTTCTGGGTAGTGTTCTTCTGAGAGACCTTAGGCTCTGTGCATATATAAGAGTTGTTTCACATACAATAGGGCAGCATGACAGGGTCCCAATACATGGTGAGGTTTGTTTATTTCTTCTGTTACAACACCGACATGGTACGAGACACTTTCTTCAGTGCCCAAACTGTTGAGCAGGGTCTCCTATGCGAGATCAGAGAAGTGATAGAATCGCACAGAATACTGACTCTGGATGGGGAGAAAGTGTGAGTGTTATTGAAGGTGACCTAAGTAGGTAAGTAAGCAATCACATCGAGACCCAACACTGTACGTTAGGTAGCAGAGTAATCTTCGGTAGGCAGTAGGTAGTTGACACAATGGTTCAAGCGGCCCAGACCTTCTGGTGGATGACCCCAGTATGCAGGGTTAGAGTTGCAAGGATTTCAAGGTAGATGATTTTAGTGGAGGGTCATAGAGTGCTACTTGTGGGGTGGGAAGGGTCACATGGCTCTCAACTACACAACCTACCATACAGACGTCCAGAAGATGGTCATGGGACAACCGATGCTGTGTAAGAGATTCGATCGAGGAGGTCTGCTGGTACATGATGGGCGTGGCAGAGTAGTTAACTGTGCACCTGGTGGTGTGCGGTAATTCGAGGTTCTGCCACCACCACTACCATGTTGTCCACCCGGACCACATGGATCTGAAGGACAGAGAGGAGCTCAGCTTCAGGAATTTTAGGGCTATGTCCACAATGCACGAGAGATTATTGGAGGAATGATCTGTGTCAATTATACATTTTCTGTAGTACTTATAGACCCTGGTTCTAGGCACACATTTATTACAACTTCCCTCATTCAGAGCTAGGATACTCAGGTGAAGTTTTTGTCTTGATCATTATGGCTAGAAACTCCTATAAAAGTATATTTTATGATTAAACACTGGTGCCAATAGGGTGAGCATATGCTTGGAGGTGAGAGCTTCGGTTGGGATCTCCTAGTAGCAGTGTTGAGGGCATACGACATCATCAAAGGTATGTACTAGTTATCCACATTCCATGCTCAGATTGACTATATTAGGAAAAATGTTTGGTGTGATAGCACGAATGGGACTAGGGTTTTCTTCACTAGGGTGAACAAAAACATAACACCATAGATGGACATACACAGAGGATGGTGCATCCAAATACACATCTTATGGAATGATTTACCCTCCTAAATGATGGGGTTGAGAGTCTGATTTATTCTGTAGATATAGAATAGAATACCTGATGTTCTTAATGATCATGTTCTGGGACTACCTCCACATAGAGAAGTTGAAATTTACATCGACATGTTCCCTGGGACGACACTGATATCTAGAACATCATTTTAGATGGCTCCTACGGAGCTTCATGAGATCTAGGTATAGTTGGAGGACATGCAGATAAAGGGGTTCAAAAGGCTCAATGATTCTCCATGTGTGGCCCCAATTTTGTTCTCCATGAAAGAAGATGGGAATTTAAAACACTGCATAGACGATCGGCGCCTGAAGCTGGTGACCGTGAAGAACCAGTATCCACTTCCAAAAATTTATGATCTCTTCATCATGTTGAAGGTAGCTTTTTGGTTTTCATATATAATCCTTAGATTAGGCTATCATCAGCTTAGAGTAAAAGATGAGGATGTGTAGAAGACATCCTTCAAATATCAGTATGGCCACTTTGAGTTCTTTATTATTCCATTCAGCATGAACAATTCCCCTACATTGTTCATTGGACTTATGAACAGAATCATCCATCCATACCTTGATCACTTTGTGGAGGTGTTCGTCAAATATATCTTTGTATACAAAGTGATGGCGGAGGAGAATGCATATCATCTTCAGATAGATCAGGATACAATCCAATAGCACTAAAATTAAGTTATGATCTCCAAGTTCCAGTTCTAGATATGAGAGGTACACTTTCTGGGACACGTTATCTCACAGGCTATTGTTGTAGTGGATCCAGCGAAGAGAGAGGTTGTATTTTATTGGGAGCCACCCAGGAGTGTGACTGAGGTGAAGAGAGTCTGTGGGTTGGCTGGATACTACCATAGATTTGTGCATGACATTTCCAGAGTTACAGAACCCCTGTTAGCATTGAAAAATAAGGGATGACCCATCATGTCGACTTAGAGGTGGCAACAAAGTTTTTAGGGGGTGAGGTAGAGACTGACGTGTGCCCCCTTTTTTAGGCTACAAGAAGAGGTTGTTTGTTATGCAGACTACTACGATTCCTAAGGGACCGGACATGATTTTTTCCTGATGATGGGGAAAGCAGTGATTTCCTATGGCTCATGGAAGCTGATACAGAATAAGAAAAACTATGCTACCCATGATCTTGAGTTAGCAGCAGTGATATTCTCTTTAATGGTGTCTCGACATTAAATAATGGGATAATGTTTTACATTATACTACAATAACAAGAGTCTATCGTATATATTATCATAGATATACATGAACTTAAGTCATCATTGATGGCTAGAGTTCTTACAGGACTATAACTCTGAGATAGTTTATAATCATAATAAGGGGAACGTGGTAGCAGATTCACTCAGCAAGAGGTCCCCTCTGCAGTTGCTGAGTGAGGAGATAGGGCACCTATCCACGTTGTATAAATCCTTTGTTGATAGAGAGTTATATGAATACCTGCAATCTATAACAGTCAATCCCCCACTCATTCAAATAGATAGGGTGGAAGAGCTTGGAGACATTGACTATGTGGCTCGACGTGCTCAGAAATCCTCCGGGAATAAACCCGATGGATTTTCTGATGGTGGGAGAACATACCCCTCCTAGTAAGACGTATCATTTTACCAGTGGTGCTACTGGATGAGGTGTTGAAGGAGTTCCATACATTCCCAATGGAGGTACATCATAATGTAGAAATGATATACCAGGACCTCCAGTGACAGCACTGGTGGCCAATGATGAATAAGGCACTGGAAGAATCTGTTTCATGATGCCTCACTTGTTAGCAAGTGAAGGGTGAGCATCATATTCTAGTAGGCTTTGCTCCGCCACTAATGGTACTGCAGTGGAAGTGGGATAGGATCTCCATGGAAATTGTGACAGATATTCCACATACGTTTAGGGGACATGATTCTATTTTGGTGATCATTTACCGACTCACCAAGTCAGTCCACATCCTACATATCTGATAGAAGGGATCAGTAGAGGGCTTGGGATACCTCAATGTACTATAGATTTTGTGACTTATTTGGGAGACATAGACTACTGTCTCTAACCATGATACATGTTTCACCACCCAATTGAAGAATTTATTTGGAGGAGATGTTCAGGACACAAACTACTTTTGAGCACCACCATTCATCCATAGACAGATGGTAAAACAGAACTTTCCATTCAGACACTGGAGGACATGCTTCGTGCATCCATCCAAGATTTTGGCCGCAGTTGGTAGGATCACTTTCCCTTGGTGGAGTTAGAATAAAAAATTAGTTTTCACTCCACCATTGTGATGGAACCATTCATGGATTTGTACAGTTGACCTTATAGATCACCACTACGCTGGAAAGTCTTAGTGGAGTCAACACATATGGATTCAGAGATGGTACCAGATACCACTAAGAAGGTGCAGATCATCACAGAGTGGATTCATACTGCACAAAGAATACAAAAGCCTTATGATGACTAGAAATGGAAAACTGTTGAGTTCCAGGAGAGGGAATATGTTTTTTTGCGAGTCTCTCATGGACAAGGTCTATGATTATTTGGCAACGGTTGAAAGTTATCATCGAGGATTATCAGACATTTTCTAATTCTTTAGAGGATAGGTGAGGTGGAATACCTCTTGGTACTTCCACTATAGTTGTAGAGGGTGCACAACTTCTTCCATTTATCACACCTGATGGGATATGTGCATGACCCATCTCATGTCATCAACCATGGAGAGATGGACATACACGATTGGGTGACATTTATAGAGGTTACTTTCGAGATAGAGTATCGATATGAGCGGGTCCTTTAAGGAAATATGAATACTTTGGTGCACGTTCTCTTGAAGCATGGGAACTTTTATGAGTGCACTTGGTAGCCGGATGATTGGATTTGTGTTCAGTACCCCCATATTTTTTCTAAGTCTATGTTGTTTATTTTTTGGAATAAATGAAATATGGTGGGGTGAATGTAGAGACCCGTATTTTACATTTAAATTTTTTAAATATATGAAATTATTACATATCTGTGAAAATCTACATTGTGTGATTTTGAGGTCCGGAGTGCCTTGAATGAATTTCTAATCTTTTTTTCTGGAACGTTCGGTAAATTATTTAGTGGATTTTTCTAACATTTGAACAGTTTCCCAGATTTATAATCTGAGGACACTGTTGAATCCGCAGGTCTGAGAGTCTCTTAAAGAAGTATTTACATTGACCATAGTAGGTCCATAGAAAATGTTACATTTTTTGACTTTTTAAAAGAATGAAAATTAAATATTTTTTATATTTTTTTCATTTCCTCCAACGGACATGCATATGGCTGGGGATAGTGATGTGCCATGAAAATTAATGGGTTAACCATCCAACCTTAATTAATATCATCATTGGGGAATTATGAAGATTACTAATTAATGAGACCCATTAAATTCCAATGTCGTTACATACCCTCATCCTCCACTATATATATGGAGATTGGGGGAAGGTACCAGGACAACTTTTCCAAGAAAAGAAGTGATGAGGGAGAGACGCATTGTCGGACTTCAAAAGATATAGGTGATCCCAGCCAGACGTGATGGATGAATCTGAATCACCAACCAGGGGACGACGTTTGAGCAGTGTCATTGGGAACATGTTGCGGGAATAAATAACTCTAACCCACCTTCAAGATGTTGATACTATCCAATGGATTATGATGTAGGGTCATATTCATTACACTTTTTGAATTATTTTCTATTACTCATTCTTGAAAAATACGAAGAACGTGGACCAACCGAATAACGTGTTGATCCATGATTCATTCATTTCATTGGAGGTTGTTACGGGGTATCTTTGTTGAATTTTAATTGTTGTTTAATTTTATTAATTATTAAACCCTTAAACCCCCTCATGTTTAAGAGATAATGTAGTGGACGCGGGCCTAATGGACCTAGCCCAAACCCTCTGTTATATTGCTATCATTTCACCTCCATGGAACAATTACAGTGTTTTGATACCGATCGGCTACGTTGGGGTTAGTATATCGTCCCACGCAACCAGAAGAGCCTGAAGCAGTCCTCGAAATAGCCAGCATTGGCTGACGGATGACGAGGCATGACACACCATTGTAAGCCGCCGATGAACAAAGAAATTCATGGCTTTTCATCCACAGTGACCGGAGGATGGAGGACAACCCACCAGCTGAATGAGAGTAGCAATTACGGTGGACCACCATTTAGGTTGCGACCCATGCGTTCAGTCCACTACCCTCCCAGGACGATGCCCTACTAATCCACCACCCTTGCGGGCCGCTGCACTCCTGGGACTCCGCCCTCCCTAGAGTCGCCCTCCCGGGCCGCCACCCTCCACGACCTCCCTAGAGCGGCCTTCTCCATATATGGGTCATGTCGCCCCATTACAGGCTAGGCCACCCCATTGCGGGCTAGGACGGTTCTCAAAGCAATAGGCCAAGCTAGCCGCGGCCCAGCCCGGACTGCGTCGAGCCAGGTCGAACCATACCTGGGCCCAGAAATAGTTAATGGGACATAATATGAGAACCGGACATCCATTTGATGAAGAGTTTCTATTTTTCGTACCAATAGAGAGAGATAATCCATTTCACATACTCCATTAGAGTTTTTAAAAAAATATAGTATCTCTAGGATGGATCACACCCAAATCCAAATGGGCCCTCGGCACTGAAATGTTAATAACACACAAACCTAGAATCAGATTTTCGCTCCGTCTCTTGCGTTAGAACCCTTATGACGTGGCGAATAATGTGGTTAATCTTTTTTGAGACTTTGTTCTATTGGTAATTCCATCGATGGTTTGAGGATCAGTTCACACAAGAGCACTACACACGGAACCCTACGACTGGATCATACTTGACAACTGAAGATTTTCGACTCTGTGTAACACGATGGCATAGTGGGGAGCACTTATGTGTGATGCGACAGACCCATGGTGGTGAGTGACTCTGTTGGATGTGTTTGACCCATGGCACTCGACAGGAGGAGTACCTTTGGAGGTTAGGGTGGGAAGCACCTCTAGGTGATGTGGCAGACCCATGATACTCAATATAAGTAGTACCTCAATAGTCCATAGTTACTAGGATGTGTCTCAGTGTGACGCGATATGAACAATGTTATCGATAGAAGAAGATTTCTCTAGCAACTGAGGTGTTCGACATTGCGACTATAGACATTTATTAATACCTTCACTAGAGAATATCGTGGCTTTCAGTCCGCATTCATAGTGATCCTGTGTGGGTTACCATTATAATCCTATTTCTCTTAGTTGTATACCTTGGTTGAGATGGGCCTCTAATGGATCCGTGTCAATTTAATTGTGATTTGTGATTGAGATCATGATTTAGGGTATTCCTTGTGGAATTTTGAGAGATGTTTAGGGGTCTCAGTGTCCCTACAGGGTATTGATATACTCATCCATGTATAGGCTTCTCCTGAACCTTGTTGTGTCATGTGTAGATGATGAGCGTCTTGGCTGAGGTTTGAGGGAGCTAGGACTCGATAGTTTTTAGATGTGGAGAATTTGTCATGACATGAGGCTGGGACTATTGTTTGTGAGCTATATCTTCACATTAGGTAGGATTTATGGTGGAAAATATAGGATGTTATTTTCACCATTTTGTTGTTTTGTACTATATAGTTGTACTTCTACTTTTCATGTTGGTCTTGTCTTTCGTCCCCTTTACATTCATAACTCTTTTACAACAAAATTTTACTTCACAATTTCATTGTGTTGTATTCTTCTCAAGGTGTTCATATTGATTTAAAGGAAATTACATCCCATTTTAGGGATACACCTTTCTGGTGCTACTTGCCATCCCCTAGCCTATGGAAGAAGGGCTTGGGGTAGTCACAACCGAGGCCCCGAGGTACAATTCATGACATTAATATAGTATTTGATTATAGACTAGTCCTTCATCACTATATATGACATTTAATGTGGTATTTATCACCAATACTGAATGATACACTCTATCCATACCATGTATAGAATCTCAATAAATTACTCTACACTGTGATCGTTAAATTACATTAATGGAATAATCCACCATGACACTACCATGTTTATATAACAATAAAATCTACAATAAAAATATTATTTGGATTGCAATCACTATACACCTATAATGAGATAATCATTCTGAATCCGTAACTCAGTCCAAAATTGTCTAGCATACTAAAGATTATTATATGAAATCCAAAAAAAGGAATAAAAAACAAAATTTTCTGTTCACCATTTTATATATTTCAAGGGATCCATTGAAGAATGAATTTTTCAATGATTCAATGTTTAAAAGATAAATTTATGTGTTTCATTAAAACTAATCTACATACACAGGATTTTATATTCAATATTATGATCTTAAAATAAGAACAATAAAAATATATCTTTGTGATACAAATGTTTATTTGAATAACTAATACCAAATAGGATCCATATGATCCATTCCAACCACCATTGATTTTATAATGAGACTAATGAAACATTCCATTAATATATTTCATGGCTACCCTATCACCTATTTGATCATGATTTGGGAATCTGTTTTATTAATTAAAATAAAATAATACATAATAAATCCAAATAAGTATGAAAATTAATTTATTGATTGAAGGAACCATAGAACACTATATAGTCAAATGTTTATATATTTCACCACTATTATTATATCTACTCTTTTTCATATTCCCTTATAATCATGGACACCATAAAAAATGTGGATAATATATCAAAATATCTCAATGGAGAAATCACTCTAGACTGAGGGATCAACTCTCCATTTTGGGTAACCTTTTTCCCACGTGCAAAATTATTTAACCTATCAAAATATATTAAAATTTTATAACCATGAAATGGATAAAATTGTAGGTTTTATTATATTTTATGGACACCAATAAATGATATAATATAATTACAAACATTTTATTAACATTTAAAATTTTGCGTAAGTGGATTATTATCACTAGTGGGAGTCTCTACTAGGAAATATCTAAATAAGTGAACCATTGGGACATTTAATTCTTATGAAATGAAACAATAATTCAATAGTTTGAAACATTCTTAACATAAAAAGCATAAGTAAAACACTTAACCCTCTACTTAACTGATTATCATTTTATTCATTTAAATAAACAATCTATGGCCCAAAAATCATCAATATATGCATGGAGATCATAACATGAGGTTATGATGGTGGAAGAAGATAAAATCATCATCCTCCTATAGTCACTAATGAAAGAATTTCTACACATCATAAATTAAAATATTGGCATCTACTTTACATACTATATGAAGGTAAATTTTGTATTAGAACCTCAATCATGATGATCTATTCTTGTAATCAGATCAAATATCCTCAATAAATTAGCATCAAATTAAACAAACTAGTGTGAATCACAACTACATAATATAAAATAAAAACACATCTCAAATAATGAATCAATGGAAAAGGATGATCAAAAGGTATAACCCCATCATGATTAATTCATTGATACAATTCTCCTAGATCTAAGGACAAAAAAACATTACCCATATCAATCAAAAGGAATAACATAGCTATAATATAATTATTAAATTGATCATGGATATAATTCTCTATGCAGTGACTAGACTCATGGAGACACAAAAATTATAGAACATTAAATGATAAAATTGTAAAAAAATTCAAAAAAACTATTATAAGGTGACTCTAATATGAATTTGATTATTAACCATCCAATAACTCACTGTGTCGTGAAAATTATAACAGAACCACCATTTGGGTTGTTGGTGTCTGCAAAATATAATCATTTTCTAGAGATGTATCATGATCATATATTATGTTCTATTTTCCAATTTATTTATTATATCTTTATTTGTTTTTCATTGGAGAAATTATCGTCAAAATTGGATTTTTTTAATACATTTTTTGGGAAGTGAAAAGTCCTCACATGAGTTTCCCAAAAATGATTGCCTCTTCCTATCAAACTACCAAACCATAGGACATATGGGATTTCATGGATGAACCCCAGTTTCTTAAAAATATGATCCTTATTAGTATAAATCATGAACCCCCTATGAGGAGACCCGTAGTTATGGAAATTTATAAACCCTATACATGAAATTGTATACTAGAAAAATTTAATAGACAAATATATTATTTGAAAATATATAAATCCATAGATTATACCCCAAAATACACTGAATTGATGGAAATTAATTTTACATAAAATATGGAGGGTCCCAGATGGATTCTAAATTTATATAAACATTGTTCAGGGTATGTTGGAGATTAAATTTTAGGAACTCTACATATAACAGGAAGAAATATCTTTTTCAGTGGTTTCCTTTCCCTGAAACCTCTTTATACAGACCGAATGAATGTTATATATTGTATTGGAAATGGATTAGATCTATATTATGATATATCTAAACTCTTTGGATCTTGATTCTATTTTTTTGTTCTATATCTTGTTCATCATTTTATTCTATATCGTTCCAATTCAGTTTTTTGGATTTTTTGATAGGTGAATTCTCATCACAGATTATATGGTAGGTGGTAAAAATTGAAATTTCCACATTCTTGAATATAATTGTGTTTATGGAATATTGGAATATAAATTTCTATGTAAGTAAATTGCATCGTAAATTATATTAAATAAGTGGTATATTAATTAATGAAATTTATAGATTATTAAATTGATGGGACATTGGGTTTATGGAATTTTTCAACTTAATGATATTTTTTTATAAAATAATTTTTGATATATTAAATTGATTAATAATGGGAATAAATGAATTCAAGGATTAAACATGAATGGTTAATGGGTTATCCGAATAAATTTAGATATATATTTTGATGACTAATTGTTTATATTATGCATTGTGATAAATGTAAGGAATTTTTATTATCTTTATAAATGAAATGGGTATCCATGATGTGAAATATTTATAATAGTGTAAATGATAATTAACCACTCTTGATTTGATATATGTTAATTATGTGATTGATTGATAAATGGGGTGTTAGACATGTGTAGATGCTCAGAATACACATTGGGTGCTAGACATGGCATTCAATGCTCAAATTTATTCATATTGATATTATTATAATGAACACACACTAATTATATAAATAACATTCGGTTGTGGAAAAGTGAAAAATTCCCTAAATACAAATGGGGTGTTAGAAATGATGTTTTACAACAAAAAAATTAGATTTGGAATATAGTTCCACATGACAATGTAATTAATTTAAAATAAATATATAATGATTTCCCATGTTATAATGAATTTTTTCCCTATGTGATACTATTTAGACTCTTACACGGGCCAAAGTAGTTATAAATTGTTCGGGTGTCATTGTGATCTTGAGGAAAAATTTATGTTCAAATAAATAATAATTGAATATGAAAAATGTTTAATTTATTTATTATAGTTTATTTTTATACCACTATATACATTGTTATAAACTATATATTGTCTTAGACATCATTGGTGGCGGGATACTGAGTTGTACTCAAACCATAATCTAGGTGAATGATCAATTCATTAATAGACAACATGTTTATATGATCCGAAAATAATTCGATTTCTATGTTAGTTGGCTAATTCATGATAGACCGGGGATGATGAAATCGATAATGAAATTTGAATCCACATGGGAGTGTATATGTGTCATTATTTTGGTATTTTATTAAAAACATGACATGTATATGTAATGACAAATTTACTTCAATTGTTTTGGAATTATATTCATATATTTTAATCATACAATAGTGGAATTATTATGGCTAAGGTTTTATTCATTTGGATATTTTTATTTATTTTTGTTATAGTGGTACTTTGAAAAATATTGTATAGTCTGCCTATGGTATATATTTGACCCTCACATCTAGTCGGAAGCATATGACATATAGGGATGGATGCTTTAGATCATACGATATTATGGCTTTGTGAAATGGTGGGCGGAACAATGATTGATATCTTCAGAAGTGGTATCGGGTCTGCTTATATTCTATTAAATTATATTACTATTTGGGAATGTCATACAGGAGACTATGATGATTTGAGAATTAGCTATAGACTCGTTCATGAGAGTATCTTACCTGGGCATGGGGAATCCCATATCAAACCACAAATTAATATATATGTATATAACATTATCATCACTAAATATTCAGTATATTATTGAACTTAATACCTAAGGAATGTAATAGTTTACCATATTTGGAATCATGGATCACAATCATATGATGTGGTGAAATGTCTTCCTAGTTTCCCACAAAATAACCCCAATGTGTAATCCAACTCAATAAAATTATTCATAACCTACAGAAAGGAAACATAATAGTGGTTCAAATAATATTCTATATAATACAAATGAAATGGAATCGGAAGGCATGGTCATGGAATAAAGGGTATGAGAACGTGATCATGTCCTTCGAAGATCATACCCCGCATTTCAATGAATATAAACACGAATCTTGGATTTAATGAATCTTGAGGAAATAAAAGGAATAATCCAAGAAATAATAACAATGTAATAATGTATAGTACACGAGGAAGAAAAATATTCATAAGAAATAATTCCCTATATGTCAAGTCACATTGGAAAAACATATCATGGAACATCATGGGGATACAATATTTCTGTTGGAAAAACCACCATCCCCAGACACAATGCTTTACACTTTATAGAATGGGTTCACTCCCCAATCCATATAAGTAGTTAGGGATAACTCCAATGAATATTTTATTAGAAAGGGTGTACTCCCATGACCATCATTGTAGTGAATATTCAATCCCATGACCAAAAAGTCCATTACTTAACCGAGTTCACTCACTATTCCATCCATTTCTATCGTACAATGTATAAATCATAACCCATTAATTTTTATTGAGATATTTGTCCAACAAATCAGATAATAAAATCATACATATAAGTTCCAAAATTATATAAACAATCATGTCATAGACCATGTAATGAAATGTGCATCGTAAGAATATCACCAAATCATAACCGATGGAATGATCCATGATTTATATTCAATATATAAAATATTAACCCATGTAAAGGAAGACTAATTTAAGAGTATATTGCTTAAAAATGAATTTAATAAATAGAAATATAATCATAGAGAGGTAAATCAGTATTATAGTCATTTAACTCGTGAATCTAAATTGGGAGTCACAAACATCTTTTCATCCACAAAAATCATTCACAGATTTAATATTAATCAAACCATTGGATGATCACCATAGTAATGAAGAAGAAACTCCAAAAAATGTGATCATATATGGTAATTTATTTTTAATATTATTTTAAAAACATTTTATAAAAAATTTAGACTTTTTAAAAAGCAATTTGAACATCATTTTTTTGAAATTAATCTATTGATAAAATATAAATGAATCATTGAAAATCATTTAAAACTCTTCTTGAAAAATATTATTTTTTAAAACCTTATGAATTATTTTTTTTCTTATTCATTGAAAATATCCTTATGAATTATATAATTTCACAATTTAAAATCATTTATAACCCCTCATGAACAAAAAAAACTATTCATTGAAAATATCATTAAAAATATATAAAGAAAGCTCAGTAATCATTGGAGAGATTCTTTTTGAAAAAATATAAAATTAATATAAATTAATCTTGATAAAAATTAAAACATTTCATTGAAAATATACTTGAAAACATATTAAAGAAGCCTTATAAAAATTGGTAAAATTTTCTTCTCAAACATATTTGAAAATTTATATATGAAGAATGAATTTCTTAAAAAATTATTAAAACCATAATGAAAATTTAAAAATCTTATTCATTTATAATGATCATAAAATATAAGTGAATTTTTTTTGAAGAATTATGGGTTTCGAATATAATTTATTTATGACCAAAGAGGGAGATAGATTCATATTTTATTAAAATCATTTTCTTAATAATATTAAGTACAAAGTTTGAAGAATGGTACCATTGTATGTTGATAACCTGAATAACTATAATATAATAAAATCCATGATAAATTTTTATGGATCAAAACATTTCATCAATATCAGCTTAATCATGAACTATCCCGGTAATGATGTGACTCTGAAAATAATATCTTACCACTTTGGTAGCATTTAATATAAAAACCCATTAAACAATAACATGAATTGAAAATTAAAAAATCATTAATAATGGATAGTAATAATATATTATTTCATAGATATGTATATACACCTCTTAAATTAATGTAGGTGAAAAACATAATACGATTCTAACGGAAAAAATCCAGACAAAATTAATATTAATATTTGGTAATATTTGAACCCCACACCCCATGAGACATAGATCATAAAATCGATAGGTAAATACCCATAACATTAATGATATATATCATAGAATTAATTATTAATCTATATATAAATTACAGAAAAGAATGAAGTGGTGGATGTGGTATAAGTCTCACTAGAATTAAAGTGAGACTAAAAATCCATCTACTACTTGGGAAAACTATTGAATCATGATATCATAGAAATAATAACATAAATTATAACATTAAATATAATGAAATAAAAGATAAAAATTTCATAAAATTAAATATCAATTTATATAAACCACAAATAATAAACATGTGGTGAATATAAAATTAGTCACATTGAAATAAATGTGGGACTAGAAATTTCCATACCTAATGTATGCACCATAACTATATTAAATAAAACATCTTGTAAACTGAATATATATTTATAAGATAATTTTATAGAACAATTTTTATTTATATAATATAATTTCTTCTTCACATATGACAAAATATTACCAATTTGTTATCAGTTTCTTGTTAAAGTTAGGTTTTTGGGAATAGATGCTCTATTTTTTCAAAATTATTTTTAATTGTTAATCTTAGTAATCTTATATATATCAGGATTAAAATATTTAAATAATGTAAAACATGATATAAATATAATTTATATTTATTATATTTTTATTTCTTATAATCTATAAAATTTAAAAAAATTAATTGAATTACATTTTTACAGGAGACAGTTTGTTGTACCTAAGTGTGAATGAAGTTTAAATTTTTTATCATTTTTTTAATAATATAAAATAAAATTATATATATATTATTTATAGTTGAATTATTATTTCATATATATATATATAATATCATAATTAATCCAATTATGACCCCTCTCTACATTTTGTACCCAAACTAGGCCAACAATAGGAGAAGAGAGGTAGTGACACGCGAGTCCCACGTCTTATATGCCTCAGGTGAATGTCTAGCACTGAGTGTAACAAAAACACATAGATTGGTGGAATTACCCTTTATGGGAACACATATGAAGTAGAGTAATATGACAAAACCCAACAAACTATTTCTCAGACTATAATACCAATGAATACTCATGGGAAGACATTTAATTACTTGTATTAACTATTACAACAGAAAAAACTGCATGTACATAAATAAAAGTAATGACGATAATGACCACGAAGAAAAAAAAAATTCATACTAGACCCCATGATTGTTGTAACTAGACCTATATTCAACCATATTCAACTGACCTAAAAAATATTTTATATATACATAGGGAGATTATAACAATATACTCAGTAGGATCCTCCATGAAGCCTCTCATGCATAATATATTGAACGAATTATAAATCCTATTAAAGCAAATGTGAAACTAAATCATCTCCTAAAGAGGGATATTAAATTGAAAGTGTCACGGTGTATAATATCACTATGTCTATCATATAAGATTATATAATATAATAAATAATTTCAAGGGTACCCCACTATCGCATCCCCACTAGTTTCCACCTCAACCAAAACATTTCACTTCACAGGCATCTCTCACCAAATGGATTACCAAAAAACAATATGAAATGAACCACAACTTGAGAATCCTACAATGCACCAGTAGGTCCTTATAACCATAATAAACCTGGTATTATTTGGGCGACACCATAGATTTCATAACATGTATATTACATCAGGTATTATACCTAAAGCTGTCACATCCTCTACCCTAGATAATGAACCTAAAGCCATCACAAATTAAACCTATTATACTTATTATAGTCATTATGAAACCATATCAAAAATAATGTTGTATAAAAAATAACCACAATACATTACCTTAAAATATGAACATAGATGATAAAAACTATGAAATGTGAGTATCATCAATATTAACTACAAAGAGAAGAGAGTTGTGTCAAAGGGGGTAGTCATCCATCTATCCTCCCACTATGATGTTCTGGAAAATACCTCCCATGGCTCAGTATCCCATGGGAGTCGGTTTTCTTAACTGATAAGGTAGATTGGCATATAAAACAAATAATATACCTGATATAATATTGATCACAACCATAATGTGTCATTACCTAGTCCTAGACTCATTTGGAGCTAACATATCTCAGACTCCTAACATCCACAACTATGACTTGGTATCCAATAAGCATAGAACCATTTATAGATATATATTAAAATACTATATTCTATTCCTTAGTTTCCTATTTTGTTAAATAATAATTTAAATATGTATTAACCATTGAAATTTTCCACTTTTCATTACATTATCATTAAAAAAAAGTTCCATATAATTCCCTAAACATTTAAACTAATAACCTTGTATTCAATAGCATGTATAACACATGACACTTATAATATAAGTAAATATAATATCTTGATAAAATATTATATATTTTATATTCAAAATATTATATATATATATATATATATAGATTTAAAATCTCGCAACACCATGTTATCTTGTGTTACACGGATGAAGGACTATACTCGATATGTTTCATTACACATAAGAGACACCATCCTCAATGAATAGTGTTACACAAAGACATATTTTTGTCAAATAAGAATATATTATTAAAATATAACGAGATATATCCTAGCCATTATGTTAAAGGATATTGATATTATTAACGGAATTATAAAAATTTATTGTTTATAAAAATATCTAATTAATTAATTGGTTACAAATTAACTAAAAATGAATATAAAAAGCAATTGAATATAAAGTGAATATTGTTTTAAAAGACTATTTTTCTTGCAATAGATTAAATTAATTGCAATTATTGAGTTAGATTAATGTAATATAAATACATATATTTATTTATTTATATTATTTAATCATATATTTTTTATATTTATCATTTAGGTTTTATATTAAAAATATATGAACGAACCATATTTTACACAAACGAACATATACTTTTATAATAGAAATATTACATCCACTTAATGGAAATGCCATTTTAAATCTAAATTTTCACAATATAATTGATATAATATTTCAAAATAAAATTCAACAAAAAAATAATTCATAAAAGATATCTATGTTTAAATTAAGAATATTATTTCTGAAACCTATCATATTTTAATGAATTGTTAAAAATATAGAATTTTAGTATTAAACAACATTTTAATGTAAATTATTTATATGTTTCATCAATTTGTTTTATTTGTTTTAATGTTTACATAAATGATATTTATACCCGTTAATACATTTTATGTCATTAAAATCAATTGCCCTTTAAAATTGATTACAAAAACCTAGAAAACATTCTGACATTTTTTCTTTAAAAACCTCAAATGTTGTCCCGCTTGAAGAAAGAATATTAAATTAATTTATGAGAATTTTGAGATTATAATTAAGGAAATTGATTCCAAATTTGTATTCAAAATATTTTAAAATTTTTAATCATATAAAATTTTTTGGGGTCCAAGACGATAAGTGAATTTAATTAATATTAATTAAAATTATTTAGACACAATTAATCTTAATTAAGGAATGATCTTTTAACATAGTGGCCCAAATGTCCTATCCAATTTCCCAAACCTCATTTTATGGCCATATTTCTTCCATAAACATTCTATTATTGATTTGTTTGGTTTTTATGACTTTTTGTTGTAATAACTACTATACACCGAACTAGTTTCCAAAAATATCATTTGAGTTATTTTCATTCACTATAAATTGCCACCACCACACCCCATTCCTCACACATCTCAAAACAATTATGATATGATGTTATCTACACATATAAATTATTAAAATTCCACTCAATATCCTTGAATCCTCAATTTTATATGAAATAATTCGAAGGAATCTATTTGGTCCAATGAAAATTTGGTTACATGATTAAGATATAAAGGCTTCACATGCTTTTTTTTTAGTTTTACATCCAGTTTCCACCCCCTCAATTATGTTTGTTTAATTATTATATAAAAAACCATTATACTCTATAATCCTAAAAATTTAATGTAATGGGATCAACCTATACTTAAACAAACATCCATTTAATAGGTAATTAACATATTTTTTTCTATGTACGGCGAATTATCCCCTCATTAAATTATGATTGTTCATTTTTCCATTATCACATCTCATGGTGGAAATTAAAATTTAATATATGTTTATATATGATATATATGACATTTACTATATATTTATAATTATTTAATCTTTTATTACTTATTACCTTAATAAATTCCTTTTTATGTTAATACAGTATCATCCTTTGAGGAAGTATGACCCACCGCCCTCCCAAAGTATAATGATTCATATACGCTAAATCTGGAATGTGTGAAGAATTGTTTTAATTAAAATTATGTGAAATAAAAAAAATATATAATATGTTAAATTAATAAATAAATTTCTAGAACAATACTATATATATATCATCTTATTTAATACCCTTTCACCAATATAAATTGTGATATCATCGTTTGTGGAAATGTGGATTACAATATCCTCAATACGATGTTATTAATTTCACATAATAATAAATATAAATAACAATGTATTATTTAAAAAAATGGTATTCAATATATAATTATCATTATGTAATGATCTTGTATTACATACTTTCTTCCCCTAATGATCACTGAAAAATTATATTGTCATTGATGTGTACTTATAACCTACCATCTCAATGATTGTAATCCAGATTACTTTTTCATAACCATATTTAATGATATATTTTAAAATTATTTTAAATTTATAAATATGATAATCATTTTATTTTCAGTATTCTATATAATCTATATAATGAACAGTTTTACTGTTGTTAAACTACCTATGTTATTTTTTGATATATAAACCGAATTTGGTCAAAAAACATGACACTGAGTTAATTATTTGAGTAGTTGTATACGACATAGTATAAATTTTAAAAAAAATGTTATAATCAATTTGAAACCAGATTCAAATAAGTTAGAAAATAATTAATAATTTATTATAAATGATGTTAAGGGATATTCACTTGAATTGAAACAGAAGGTAAGGGATACTCAAATAACGTTTTTCATCCAAGAGATAATTATCATCTTCACCTGTCACGACCCGCCCTCGGGGTCCGAGCCGTGACTACCCCAAGCCCGCCTTCCATAGGCCAGGGGCTGGCGACTAGCACCAAGGCGTAAATCCCGTAAAAAGGGAAGGCATTGCCTTTGAAAAGTAAACACACACCACAGAGTAAACAAGCGGAGGTAAAACACTAAGTACAAAAAGAAGAGCTGAAAAGTAAATGGGGCCGGAAATACAAGCCCAACTGTAAAGTACAACTCGAAAGGGAAAACAGCGACTGAAAAGTAAAGCTGCTACGCTGAGATGTCCACTGGAAATCCCACCTGAAGGGTGGGTACAGATAGCTCTTCTGCTCCTCGGGTCCCGCCGTCTGCTCCAAGTATGACCCGCCCAGTGGTCTGCCTCTGGGTACCGCCTCGTCGTATAGTCCACCTCCAGGTACCGTCCAGTCCTCGAACACTCGGCCTCTGTCAGCTCTGTCCGTCGTCTGCAACCAACACAACGAGGTGCGGGCATAGCCCGTGCAGGGGTGAGTATAACGATACTCAGTAGGGACCCCGAGACCCTCAAGGTCTCACTAAAACCAACAAGGATAAACACAAGAAGATCTCAACAGATAAACCCTACTTAGGTATATGCCCATACATATACCTAAGTTATTAAGTAACCCATCTCAATCATGAGGAAACACAAGGATTGTGAAATCGACGGATAACCACTACCCGGGTATATGCCCATACATATACCAAAGTTAGCAAGTGACCCATCTCAATCATGAAGTAAACACAAGGTCAAAAGTCTCAGCTCAAACCAGGATTTTCATTATCGAAACCGTAACTGCTGAAGAGCCCCGTCTCTGAAGTGTGCAGTAGTCCTGTCACGACTCCGAGGTACTGCTCACTAACCTAAGACTGCTGAGGTACTCCTCCTGTCGAGTACTGCGGGTTTGCGGCCAACTACCTGGCGCTCCGTCCGCTGAGGGTCTGTCGCCAAATACCGGGCGCTACCCAGTTAGCCTGCTGAGGTACTCTCCGGACGAGTACCGCGGGTCTGCACTGTCACACACGTACTCCGTCCGCCATGGGTCTGCACCTCAGAAAGTAGTGCTCCGTCCACTGGGCTAGTCGACTCACTCCAAGTCGTGTCGGTCAAGCAGTCGTCATGTCTCAGCCGGCTACACGGTCTCCGTACTCTGCACGCTTGTCTCCGGGAGGGTCCGCTCCACGAGCTACTGGCCGATACTCCAAGTATCACAAGGTCCCACGAAGAAGTGTCTCAAAAGTCCGTCTCGTCACAGGGGTCTCAACGCAACAGACGGCGCGTCGATCGGACGCCCGGTCTGTGAGTTATTAGCCTTTTCGTCCCAGGGGCCCGGTTGGTTTCGTGAGCGAAACCAATCCCGGTCGTATCTCAACTGCACCCCGAACTCCCATAGGGTATACTCAAAGGGACCGTTACTCAACGTAACCACCAACGCCGCTGACGGCTCGTCAAGCGGACGTCCTGTCTGAAAGATATCAGCTTTCCCGTTACAGGGGCCCGGTTGGATTTCGGGTACAATCCAACCCGGCCATACTCCGACTGTATCCAAAACTCGGGCGGAGTATATCAAAAGTTCCGTCTCATCAAGAGGAAGTCAACGAAACAGACGGCGCGTCAATCGGACGCCCGGTCTGTGAGTTATTGGCATTTTCGTCTCAGGGGCCCGGTTGGTTTTTAAGGAAAAACCAACCCGACCGTACTCCACCTGCGTCCGAACCTGGGGCGGAGTATGCCAAAAGATCCGATTAACTAAGAGGAACACAACGCGACTGACGGCGCGTCAATCGGACGTTCGTGGCTCAAGATATGAGCGTTTCCGCTCCGAAGGCCCGGTTGGTTTCGTGAACGAACCAACCCGGCCGAACTCAAAGTAACCCGAAACCTTGAGTGCGATATATCGAAACGACCGTCTCGATCCAAGGATCGCGTTGCCGCAGACGGTTCGTCATTCGGAGGTCCGAGGCTCAAGTTATGAGCCAAAAACCAAAACAGGTTCGAAACGGGGGGTCCGGGTCCGGGCCGACCCGGCCCGACCCCCCCTGGGCGGCGCGGCGGCCGGCGGCGGCGGCCGGCGGCGGCGCGCGGCGGCGGCGGCGGCGGGCCGCGCTGGCGGCGGCGGCGGGCCGCGCCGGCGGCGGGGTGCGCCGCACGGGCTGCGCACGCGGGGCTATGCCCCGCGGTTCCTGTGTGTCGGCGCGGCATATAGCCGCGCCCCTTTATTTTTACAAACCGCCCCCCCCCCCCCCACGTGGGGGGCTTGATTGAAAGGGAACGGGGGGCAAAGCCCCCCCTGCTTGTACATGGTGGCGCGGCCTTAGTGCCGCGCCTGGGTATCAAATCGGCCCCACGTGGGGGCCGGTTTTGGAGGATCAAACCAGGGGGCTGATGCCCCCCTTTCATGGACCGCCCCCCCCCCCCCCCCCTCTTTAAGAGGGGGGGTTTTAGGGCTGGCCGGGGAATTAATTCCCCGGTTCAACGGCATCCGGCCGGCCAGCTGGCCGGCCGGTTTTCTCCAACGGGACCGGAATTTCCGGTCCCCTCTTCGGCTTCCGACGCCGGCGGCCCGGCCGCCGGTCTTTTCTTCCGTCGCGGCCCGGAACCGGCCGCGGTCTCCTCGTCCCGCCGCGGCCCGGAACCGGCCGCGACGTTCGTCATTCGGCGCGGTGCGACGGCACCGCGCCCCTTTGCCGTGCTTTGATAATCATCCAACGCGGCGCGACGGCGTCGCGTTTCTGTTGTTTCTACCATGGTGTGTGCGGCGGCATCGCGAAGATAATTGCACTTTCATCCGCGTGGTGCGACGGCACCACGCCACTTGCTTCCTTCCGCAAGATAAAATCAACATAAACGTTGGAGGGGGGTTCGGCCGTGTTCGTGCGGTCCGGCCCCCTCTCGTTAAATTAATAACGCAACTTAAACAATCAAGCATCAAGTTAGAAATGCGAGATCCACGTTCAAGGAAAAGAATAAAGAAATAATGAACCAACAACCCCTACCTCGGGTTTAGGATTCAAAGGTTCTGCTACGCTCCGCGGAAGACGGCGTCGCGGAGGTCGGGTGTCGCGGTCGACGTTCGTCAAATCCGTTGACGAAGTGCTATACCCGAAGAGACACGACGTTGGCGGATCTTCGTTTGCCGACGAAGGTTGTCCGAAGAAGAGATGGCGTCCCCTTCGTTGTCACGGTGAACGAGGAAAGGAGTTGCGGCGTTCTCGATAGTCGCACGTGACGGAGTCGTGGAATATCGGTGTCGATTCCTTTGACGTCGGAGGAAGAGTCGTCGTCGAAGGCGTTCGTCGCGGAAAACCGTCGCGGAAGGGATGACGCGGAAGAAGAACGTCGCGTCGCGGATACGGCGTCGCGGATGGATCGTGTTCTTCGGCGGAGAAGTTCTTCGTTGAAGAACGACGTTCTTCGCGTTCTTCGTTGAGGTTGAAGAAGAAGAAGAGGAGCTCTCCACCTCTCAAGAAGACAAACGATCAACCCAAATTAAAATAAGACCACTTCTTATTTTATTAATACAAAACACATTAGAAGAATTTCAAAAGTTTGAAATTCAAAATTAATAACTCCAAAATTAACTCACTTATTTAATATACAAGAATTGTATAATTAAATATAAGTTAACTTGTCAAGCCATTAAGAGGGAGAGTGGGGAGTTGAAAAGGTGGGGGTTCGTGTGGGCCCCACCACTCTTAATCCTCCCAAGGGAGGTTAAGTGGGTGTGGGTCCCACTCCCAACCACCTTTGATAGGATTTAACTTGATGAAAATAAAATTGTTCTTCACAATTTTATTTAACTCAATCTAAAAACACCAAAACGTAACTTTCAACCCGCAACAAACGCAACTCCCGAAAAGGTCTCATTAAGCGAATATCGGCGCTGCGAGTTCATCGGTGCCCTCAGATTTCAATTCCGAGCAGCGGATCAAAAGTTAGGAATTCCCGCTCGTTCGTTCACTGAACGTACCCGAGCCAAACTTCGGAAATTAATTCCGGGCACTCCGGGCCTCGGAATCAGGTGCCGTCTGAAACCGCGCTCTTGTAAAATTCTAAAGAAAATTAAGAAAAAATTTCCCTTGAATTTTACGGGTCTTTACATTACTCCCACCTCAGGGCTTTACGTCCCCGTAAAGCTACATCAAAAACTAGGGAAACAAAAAGAGGATACTGAGCACGCATCTGAGCCTCCCGCTCCCATGTGCTCTCCTGGAGATTCTCGTGTCGCCATCTGTTGCGCACAAGAGGAATCGATCGCCCATGTAGGACCCGCTCCTGGATGACATGGACCTCTTCTGACGTGGCCCGGACCATCTCTGGTCTCATAAGAGCTGCGAGATTTCTTCTTTGCCGATAAGAGAAACCTGGTCTCATCCCCTAGATGAACCACATTCTTTGCCTAAAACAGTCAATCCTAACATGGATGATACTAATCCATACCAAGGATGACGTCGTAAGGCCTCGACGCTACTACTAAGAGATCCAACCGTTACTCTCGCCTCCAAGGGTTGAGTCACACTGTCGGCATCAGTGTGTGGTAACTGGGTCTCCTCCAGTAGATGTCTCACAAGTGAGGGTCAAGTCAACAGTCAACTGGAACCTCTTAGTAACATCACAAAAGAGGACAAGAATGAAAACATCACAAAAGAATGCGTCTTTTTATTATTGCAGCTCATAATACAAGACGCTACACAAAAGCTACATCAACATGGAACTAGAAGTACAAAAGACGTATCCACTAGTTCCTCCCCTGTCCACCTGCTTTACTGTTGCTCAAGCATTTGTCGCTGCCTCTATCTCGGTGGCTCTCCCAAAGCCTGCGGATCGGGAGTCGGACAGTCACGTGCCAGATGTCCCTTTCCTCGGCATGAGTAACACAACCTGCTCCTTGCACGGCTAGCTCTGTTCCCACTCCGGGTGCCCTGCACCACCGGTCCTAAAACCCGAGATCGCCCAACTGCTCGTCTGGTCCTCCTGGACCTCTGCATCATCTGTCTACTGCCCACAGATGACTCGGCTTCTGATCGAAAAACACGCGGCAAAGGCAGAATCTCCTGTACACGCTCGGGGTGTAGAGATACTGGCACAAACTCCACCCTGAAGAAGGTCTCGAAGTCTTCCCATGCGAAGTTCATCTCATCACAAAACTGAAACAAGTGGCTCCACCACCTACCTGCTGCTGCCTGAAGGAGGCTGGTAGCAAAGATCACCATGAAGTCTGCCGGCGTCCCCACTAGCCTGAAGACTCTCACCACAGCCTCCAGCCAAACCTCAGCCGCCTGCGGGTCCGTCTCTCCCCGGAACCTGGGTGGCCTCTGGCGCTGGAACTCGTGCAACGCGCTCAAGCGTCGTGCATCGCCTACTGCTGGGGCTGGTGGCATCGGTGGCCCAACTGCAAGAGGGCCCTGTACCGAAGCCTCGTCGCTCGACAGACTGTCAGCACGCTCATCCCTCCGGGCTCTAGCTGGTCGTCTGAGAAAAGACATCCTGAAAGAAACAACGTAACACGATCAAACGATTATACCTGGTGAGCTGACCTGGTTTGAGCTGTTTTAAGGGGAAAAACCTTTGAAAACACACACGCAATCAGTGTTTTTGTGCACAAAGTCGGAAATCAGTTGTCAGGGTCCTGGTGTATGGATACGTCGGCCGCCCGCACCAACACTGGACTCCCTGAACTGAAAACCACACTCGGTACTCTTAACACTATCGCTTCACAGAAAGAAAGATCAGAGTTATAAGTTCTGCGGTAGAACCGAACTCCTCTGATACCAATTTGTCACGACCCGCCCTCGGGGTCCGAGCCGTGACTACCCCAAGCCCGCCTTCCATAGGCCAGGGGATGGCGACTAGCACCAAGGCGTAAATCCCGTAAAAAGGGAAGGCATTGCCTTTGAAAAGTAAACACACACCACAGAGTAAACAAGCGGAAGTAAAACACTAAGTACAAAAAGAAGAGCTGAAAAGTAAATGGGGCCGGAAATACAAGCCCAACTGTAAAGTACAACTCGAAAGGGAAAACAGCGACTGAAAAGTAAAGCTGCTACGCTGAGATGTCCACTGGAAATCCCACCTGAAGGGTGGGTACAGATAGCTCTTCTGCTCCTCGGGTCCCGCCGTCTGCTCCAAGTATGACCCGCCCAGTGGTCTGCCTCTGGGTACCGCCTCGTCGTATAGTCCACCTCCAGGTACCGTCCAGTCCTCGAACACTCGGCCTCTGTCAGCTCTGTTCGTCGTCTGCAACCAACACAACGAGGTGCGGGCATAGCCCGTGCATGGGTGAGTATAACGATACTCAGTAGGGACCCCGAGACCCTCAAGGTCTCACTAAAACCAATAAGGATAAACACAAGAAGATCTCAACAGAAAAACCCTACTTAGGTATATGCCCATACATATACCTAAGTTATTAAGTAACCCATCTCAATCATGAGGAAACACAAGGATTGTGAAATCGACGGATAACCACTACCCGGGTATATGCTCATACATATATCAAAGTTAGCAAGTGACCCATCTCAATCATGAAGTAAACACAAGGTCAAAAGTCTCAGCTCAAACCAGGATTTTCATTATCGAAACCGTAACTGCTGAAGAGCCCCGTCTCTGAAGTGTGCAGTAGTCCTGTCACGACTCCGAGGTACTGCTCACTAACCTAAGACTGCTGAGGTACTCCTCCTGTCGAGTACTGCGGGTTTGCGGCCAACTACCTGGCGCTCCGTCCGCTGAGGGTCTGTCGCCAAATACCGGGCGCTACCCAGTTAGCCTGCTGAGGTACTCTCCGGACGAGTACCGCGGGTCTGCACTGTCACACACGTACTCCGTCCGCCATGGGTCTGCACCTCAGAAAGTAGTGCTCCGTCCACTGGGCTAGTCGACTCACTCCAAGTCGTGTCGGTCAAGCAGTCGTCAGGTCTCAGCCGGCTACACGGTCTCCGTACTCTGCACGCTCGTCTCCGGGAGGGTCCGCTCCACGAGCTACTGGCCGATACTCCAAGTATCACAAGGTCCCACGAAGAAGTGTCTCAAAAGTCCGTCTCGTCACAGGGGTCTCAACGCAACAGACGGCGCGTCGATCGGACGCCCGGTCTGTGAGTTATTAGCCTTTTCGTCCCAGGGGCCCGGTTGGTTTCGTGAGCGAAACCAATCCCGGCCGTATCTCAACTGCACCCCGAACTCCCATAGGGTATACTCAAAGGGACCGTTACTCAACGTAACCACCAACGCCGCTGACGGCTCGTCAAGCGGACGTCCTGTCTGAAAGATATCAGCTTTCCCGTTCCAGGGGCCCGGTTGGATTTCCGGTACAATCCAACCCGGCCATACTCCGACTGTATCCAAAACTCGGGCGGAGTATATCAAAAGTTCCGTCTCATCAAGAGGAAGTCAACGAAACAGACAGCGCGTCAATCGGACGCCCGGTCTGTGAGTTATTGGCATTTTCGTCTCCGGGGCCCGGTTGGTTTTTAAGGAAAAACCAACCCGACCGTACTCCACCTGCGTCCGAACCTCGGACGGAGTATGCCAAAAGATCCGATTAACTAAGAGGAACACAACGCGACTGACGGCGCGTCAATCGGACGTTCGTGGCTCAAGATATGAGCGTTTCCGCTCCGAAGGCCCGGTTGGTTTCGTGAACGAACCAACCCGGCCGAACTCAAAGTAACCCGAAACCTTGAGTGCAATATATCGAAACGACCGTCTCGATCCAAGGATCGCGTTGCCGCAGACGGTTCGTCATTCGGAGGTCCGAGGCTCAAGTTATGAGCCAAAAACCAAAATAGGTTCGAAACGGGGGGTCCGGGTCCGGGCCGACCCGGCCCGACCCCCCCCTGGGCGGCGCGGCGGCCGGCGGCGGCGGACGGCGGCGGCGCGGTGGCCGGCGGCGGCGCGCGGCGGCGGCGGGCCGCGCTGGCGGCGGCGGCGGGCCGCGCCGGCGGCGGCAGCGGGCCGCGCTGGCGGCGGGGTGCGCCGCACGGGCTGCGCACGCGGGGCTATGCCCCGCGGTTCCTGGGTGTCGGCGCGGCATATAGCCGCGCCCCTTTATTTTTACAAACCGCCCCCCCCCCCCCACGTGGGGGGCTTGATTGAAAGGGAACGGGGGGCAAAGCCCCCCCTGCTTGTACATGGTGGCGCGGCCTTAGTGCCGCGCCTGGGTATCAAATCGGCCCCACGTGGGGGCCGGTTTTGGAGGATCAAACCGGGGGGCTGCTGCCCCCCTTTCATGGACCGCCCCCCCCCCCCCCCCCCTCTTTAAGAGGGGGGGTTTTAGGGCTGGCCGGGGAATTAATTCCCCGGTTCAACGGCATCCGGCCGGCCAGCTGGCCGGCCGGTTTTCTCAAACGGGACCGGAATTTCCGGTCCCCTCTTCGGCTTCCGACGCCGGCGGCCCGGCCGCCGGTCTTTTCTTCCGTCGCGGCCCGGAACCGGCCGCGGTCTCCTCGTCCCGCCGCGGCCCGGAACCGGCCGCGACGTTCGTCATCCGGCGCGGTGCGACGGCACCGCGCCCCTTTGCCGTGCTTTGATAATCATCCAACGCGGCGCGACGGCGTCGCGTTTCTGTTGTTTCTACCATGGTGCGTGCGGCGGCATCGCGAAGATAATTGCACTTTCATCCGCGTGGTGCGACGGCACCACGCCACTTGCTTCCTTCCGCAAGATAAAATCAACATAAACGTTGGAGGGGGGTTCGGCCGTGTTCGTGCGGTCCGGCCCCCTCTCGTTAAATTAATAACGCAACTTAAACAATCAAGCATCAAGTTAGAAATGCGAGATCCACGTTCAAGGAAAAGAATAAAGAAATAATGAACCAACAACCCCTACCTCGGGTTTAGGATTCAAAGGTTCTGCTACGCTCCGCGGAAGACGGCGTCGCGGAGGTCGGGTGTCGCGGTCGACGTTCGTCAAATCCGTTGACGAAGTGCTATACCCGAAGAGACACGACGTTGGAGGATCTTCGTTTGCCGACGAAGGTTGTCCGAAGAAGAGATGGCGTCCCCTTCGTTGTCACGGTGAACGAGGAAAGGAGTTGCGGCGTTCTCGATAGTCGCACGTGACGGAGTCGTGGAATATCGGTGTCGATTCCTTTGACGTCGGAGGAAGAGTCGTCGTCGAAGGCGTTCGTCGCGGAAAACCGTCGCGGAAGGGATGACGCGGAAGAAGAACGTCGCGTCGCGGATACGGCGCCGCGGATGGATCATGTTCTTCGGCGGAGAAGTTCTTCGTTGAAGAACGACGTTCTTCGCGTTCTTCGTTGAGGTTGAAGAAGAAGAAGAGGAGCTCTCCACCTCTCAAGAAGACAAACGATCAACCCAAATTAAAATAAGACCACTTCTTATTTTATTAATACAAAACACATTAGAAGAATTTCAAAAGTTTGAAATTCAAAATTAATAACTCCAAAATTAACTCACTTATTTAATATACAAGAATTGTATAATTAAATATAAGTTAACTTGTCAAGCCATTAAGAGGGAGAGTGGGGAGTTGAAAAGGTGGGGGTTCGTGTGGGCCCCACCACTCTTAATCCTCCCAAGGGAGGTTAAGTGGGTGTGGGTCCCACTCCCAACCACCTTTGATAGGATTTAACTTGATGAAAATAAAATTGTTCTTCACAATTTTATTTAACTCAATCTAAAAACCCCAAAACGTAACTTTCAACCCGCAACAAACGCAACTCCCGAAAAGGTCTCATTAAGCGAATATCGGCGCTGCGAGTTCATCGGTGCCCTCGGATTTCAATTCCGAGCAGCGGATCAAAAGTTAGGAATTCCCGCTCGTTCGTTCACTGAACGTACCCGAGCCAAACTTCGGAAATTAATTCCGGGCACTCCGGGCCTCGGAATCAGGTGCCGTCTGAAACCGCGCTCTTGTAAAATTCTAAAGAAAATTAAGAAAAAATTTCCCTTGAATTTTACGGGTCTTTACATCACCACTTGGTTATTTTGTGTGGTGAATATATTTACAAATTTTATATATTATATAATGATTTAATTAATCAAAATGGCATTAAATACTATAATTTAAATGTATATCTTTATGATATATTTTATTTCAAATGTTTCAATGTTGAATAAGGTACTTTGCAATGTCTGATGATTATTTTATACATAATAACATTAGTGATCATTAAATGGTATTAAAATACAATGAATTTTTAAAACCCTTAATAAATAAATCCTTTTGTTATTATCTTGTTATTCTTGGACATTATCATGTATTAGTACCATTTTTCTAATCATCAAAAATAAAAAAATTTAAATGTTTTTTTGAAAATAACCTGAATAAGGAATTTTTATTACCTTTATTCTTGAAAAATGAGTGTTGTTTTTTACATTGAATGACATGTATGAATTTAGTAACTCTCATTCATTAGATTATTAATATTCATTTTGTAAAGAATAATTTTTATCAAATTTTTTAAAATTTATTTTCAAAATAATGATTATTCAGAACTAAAAAAATTTTATATTTAACTCCAGAATGTTTCCTAAATATAATTTTATAATAATTTTAATCATCAACTATAATAACCCTTTATTTTACTCTATATGGTGTATTTTTTACTGATACCATCTTTAATCTTCCCATTGACGGTTTATGATTTATTATTCTATATTTAGAATTCAAGTTCACTTAATTGATTGATTTGTTATCCCTGTTAAAATATCCTGTCTCGTTTGATCATTGAACATTTAATTTACCTTAGTTATCCATTTCAATTTTCACGGATCTTATTATTTCCAAAACAATATACTATTTTAAAAATAGTGTCTATTTTTATAGAAATTTTCTTATTTGTGAAATAATAATAATTCAAAATTCTTAATTCTATATGTTTATTTGAACAGTCATGTTATATATTATGATTTTTTGATATGAAGATTGTTTTAGACTTTAAATGAAGAGTGGAGCATAGCATTTATATAGATCCTTGATGCATTAACCATATCTCATGGGAAAAAATAATGTTTAAAATCATAATTGGTTAAACCATGTTGTGAATGGTATTGATGGTAATAGGCTTTCAAGTTCCTTATACATTATGTCAAATAATTAACTATTTTATTCATATTTTTTTCACTTATTATTCCTCCATGATATTTTTTTCATCGACATATCTATGGATACATTTTATTTTTAGTTCATTGATTAGATGGTATGTGCTTCAATTTATTATCTTCTATATTGTTTTTTATTATTAGTTATTTGAATGGAATGTGTTTAAATATTTTACCTTTATATATTTTCAACACATATACATTAAGATTATTGATTACATGGAATTTGGGTTTAGTTATTTACCTCTCTATATTGACTATTACCATTGATTCACTATTTCTTCTATTATAAAATCCCCTTTCCATGAATTTTTTGTCCCACTTATTATGATTCATTCCCTAGGAATCTAAGAATCTTATTATGAATTTTATCAATGGATTTAATAGTTGGAATAATGTTATACAGAAAGATGTTTATTCAGAAAGATGAAAATAATTTTGTTATAATTATTGTATTCTATTATAATATAAGACTCATTTATATATCTATATTATCAAGACTACTAAAATCATGTTCCTTAAAGATATTATTCCTTGTAATAAATATAATGAAATTATTAGTAAACACCACATTTTGGAAATCAAGAGCCGGGTCTCAAAAGTTTGTATCAATAGAAGTTTAATAAAATCATTGGGAACTATATTTTTCTAAATATTGGTTACATAACATAACCCTAAGTTTTAATTTTAGTGTTATTGTATAATAACACCATATAATTTTGATATTGTATAGATTGGGTGGGTATTCCTAGTAATACATCCCTATTTGGATTGAAAAAGTGGATATAATTTTGGAAGAAATGTACCTAGGAGTAAAAACTCTAAAAAGTTGATTCCGGCCTAACTCAGGGTAACCTGGTCTGTGACAATGGGACTTCATACCAATATGTATTGACAATAATAAGATATATAATTAGGAAAATCCATATATTATTAATATTCCTTTATGAATAATGTTAATGGTTAATGACAATAAATATCCTATGGTCAATCCAACTGTGATTTTGAATAAGGATAATGTGTCATGATTTAGATATATAATAATTAAAATTATGGGTATACCATAAAAAAATATGTACCTATGTAGAAATAAATTTTTGAAGAATTTATGTATTCATGTTTTATTGAAAACTATAGTTAAAATGATATTTACTGATAAACAATGTTTCAAGAATGATCATTATATTTAGGAAATAATTTTAACATGGTGTCAGAAATAGAAAATATTTATGCTCAGTGATAACTATTCAAATCCAGAAAGGTTGTGGGTCTTAAACCCCTGATAGAGAGATGATAATGGTTTCATTCCAACCAAGCATGGGGTCCCCTTCTATTGAATTGATGGTCTCATAAATCGTCTCAAATTTATGGTTTTGAGGCCCCCATTATTTAATTGATCATTAACATTTATTTCAATTTATGACCTAATTTTCTACATTTAAATATATATACATTCATTCCATGTTTTTATCATTACTTTCCACTAATTTTATCGTAATTATAAACCATTATTACATGGTTTTCCATGTGATCTCTGTACTTCCCATTCTCTCATTTCAAGATGATGTTTTATGAACCGTTCTCATGATATGGGACTCCACCATAATAAAAAATCAAACAATATATGACCATGATTTAATTAAAATTGTGAGGGCCTAAATTAATTATGACAAAGAGAATTTAACACCCCAAAAATCTAAAGATAAAACACAATATTCGATAGTGTGAATGGAATGCGACACCAAGAACGAAATGTAATATTATATCTGGATACATTATAGTATAATTAATTTTCAAAATATAATATATATATTTCAATTAACTCAACATTGCGTTATCTTTTGATACACACAATATCATCCTTTGATTTTTTTCTTTTCATACATGGAAGAGTGACCTTCCCTGATGGCTTGCATTTTATTAATAACTATGTTTTATCTTTTAAAAATATAATATTAAAATATAATGAGATATAAACTATATTTTATTTTAGCAGTCATGAATTGTATTAACTAAACTATGAAAATTCATGGTTTAAAACAATATATAATTAATTATTTGGTTAAAAATTAATTATATATTAATATAAGAATAAATTTAATATAAAGTCAAAATTTATATATAAAACAATGTTTACACTAAAATGTTGTAACAATAAATATAGTTTAATTAATTAAATTTATGTGCTGATATTAATGTAATTTATTTATATATTATAAATTCAATAATTTTTTTTTTTCATCAATTATGATTTATAGGAATTTGATTTGAACAATCCGTATTTTACAGATAGAAACCTGAATTTTTATAAAGGAAATTTTAACGCCTTTTAATGGTAAACACATTTTAAATATGAAATATGAAACATTAATTGATTTAATATTTAAAGGTATATATATATATAATATTTGATGTATTGATAAAAAAATTAGGTTAGGGGGAATTTATAATACTTTTGGTAAACTTATCATTTTTTAATAAATAGATAAATATACAGAATTTCAGTTCAAATATGTTTTTTTCATATAATTTGATTATAAGTTCAAATTCTGAATTAGTTTTTATTTGATGATTAATTAGATACTATTTTATCAATTAACAAAATTTATCTCTTGGAAAAGAATTTCAATATAAAATTGATTATCAAATCAGAATAAACATTCAAACATTTTTACTTTATAAACATGCAATGTCAGCCTACTTTGGGGATAAATTTTAAATTATTTTCAACCACTTCTAGGATTTAAATTTAGAGAAACGTATTTCATATTTGTTATTTGAATAATTTATATTGTTTTATAATACCAACACTGTTTTTTTTATATAAAATATTATTAAATGTAATCAAATGTTTTTATATTTATTAAGCAAAAAATAATCTTCAAAAGGGATAATCAATTGATTAGGATCCACAATGACCTAAAAAATATTTGAACACTCCTTTTACATCCATATGTCATCCCTAAATCTTATATTATTGAGTATTTTTAGTATTTTTTGGAAATGATTTAGATAATAACTTGTGTATACCTATCATGTTTCCAAAAATTCAACGTGAGTGTTTCCTTCCCTATAAAAGGCCACCAATTCTTCCCCTTCCGCACAACACTCAAAACAAATAGTATTGGACAATATATACTCATAAAGATTAAAAAATTCCCTCCCCATAACCTTGACATGTCCAATTTAAAATAAATAACAAAAAAATCAATTTTTTCAAACAAAATTTGGTTAGCTGGTTAAGAGATAACGTCCTCCCTAATTTTTTTTGTAAGTTTACGTCCATTATCGACCCACTAAAATATATTTCTTCTATTATTATGTAAAATATAAAGTATCATAAATATAATAGGAATTTTCTATCTAATGGTTTCATTCTAAACTTACAAACACATCCACTTAATGGGTTACAAGAATATTTTATTGTGTACAATAAAATATGGCCTCATGATGAAATGATTGATTATTTTTCTCTTACCACATTTCATGGTATCCTTTATGATGGAAATATGGTTAATATATGATATATATTATATTAATTATATATTTTACCTATTTAATACTTTTTTATACATAATATTAATACATTCCTTTTTTATGATAACATGATAAAATCGTTTGAGGATGTGTGGACAATCATCCACTTGAAGCGTTTTGATTCATTCACACTGAACATAGAACATATAAAAGATGGATTTAGTTAAACATATCTGAAAATTAAACATATATATTTTATTCCTGAAATAATTACCACACAAAAAATATACAATATATATCATTATCATTATTACCATTTAACATTCAAAAATAGTGATATTGTTGTTTGTGGATGTATGGACTACCACCTCCTTGTCATGATGTGATTCTTTTCACATCAAAATAATTATATATATATTTATATATGATTAATTATTGTTTTATTTTTTAAATAAGGGTTATTCATTAAGGATATGTTTTTACATACCTTTTTTTAATAATTATCATTAAAAATGAGAATAAAAATGAGAATGTTAATCATGAGTATGTATTTCCTACCGTATCCATGATCATAATGTTGATTCATTTTGAAAAACAGTATAAAAATATTAAATTTAAAATTATAATTAATGTATAAATATTATAATTATTTCCTATTACTTATTCATTATTTGTTTTATAATGAACCCTTTTCCATAGTTCACCAACAAATATTAATTTTTTTTCATATAAACCAAATTTTTTCAAAACACATGATGTAAAAATAATTGTATAATTTGTTGCATTCAACATTATAAAAATTGAAATAAATAAAATTATAATCCAGCAATTTTTCATCACCCATATAGAAAATTAACATATTTCTATTCTATAAGATTTTAATGGATAATCACCGGAATGGAAACTCTTCGTAAGGGATTCTCAACTCACTTTTTACATCTGTGAGATAAATGGCATGTTCACCACTTACATATTTTATGTGGTAAATCTACTACCAATTTTCATATATTATATATAAATTTATTTATTCATATTGTTTTTAACATGACAATTTAATATTATTAAATCATGAGATTTATTATTTAAAAATTTTCAATGTCTCATGGGACACATTATAGTGTTTAAAGATTATCATCCTTAATAATAACAATAATGTTCATTCAATTTTATTTCCATTCAATGACATTATAAAACTAGTGTTCATTAATCCCTTTCATTATTACCTGTTTATTCATGGCCATTATAATGTATTAGTAATATTTTCCACCCTTTGATAAAGAATGTGTATTGAAATTTTTTTATAAAAAAATACATTATTTGTATCTTTAGTCAGAGAACATATTTTATTCTTCAAGCATTTTTTTATAATTTTTCAAAAATAAATTTAAATTGATATCATAAAAATATTTTTACCTTTTCCCCTTTTACAAATATTTTCAGATGAATATTTTTATTGCATTCTATAAAATTTATTTTTCATTCCTTTTTACCTTATTAAAGGAATGTTCTTTTTACCTTACACAACATGAATGAATTTACCCACAATCATTACATTGAAGATTCCTTTTGTATTTTAATGGTTAATTTTTGAATAAAAGTTGTTTAAAATTTATGTTTATAGAAATGGTTTTTAAAATGTATTTCAATACAAAATGGTATTTTTCAAATGAATGATTTGGAATGATCTTTTTTATAATATTTTTATTCATCAACGAGAAAAACTATTTATTTTACACCACTTGGGGAATGATGTATTGATCAATTACATAATCAACATATTGTTCGTTTATGATTTATTTGGCCAAGGATAGAATTCACATTCACTTCAATGATTTATTTGTTATTCCCCTTGAAATACTAAATCTTATTGTGATAATTGAACCTTGAATTTCAATATATCATCCAATTAATTATCATGGATGATACTATTTCCTTGACCATATTCTATTATAAATATATTGTTTACACATAATGATATTTCATTATTTTGGGAAATATGGACAATTATTTATTATTTATTTAATACGAATCTTTGATAAAGAACATTATTTAATTTTATTATTTGATATGAGGAATGTTTTGGACTGTTAATGATGTGTGGAGCGTAGACATTATATAGATCGTAGATAAATTAATAGTTTCTCACAAAATAAATTACTAGTGACAAATCATAATAGTTTAACCTGTTTTCTAAATGGTCTTGACTATAAAAGGTTTTCATGTACATCAGACATGATTTATAATAATTAAAAATTTCCATCATATTAGATTTAGTTATTATTCATCCATAAGATTTTGTATCGATATATATATGGATAAATATCAATTTTAATTCATTAATTTAATGGAATATGTTTCAGTTTCCCACCTTATCATATTTATTTGTCATTATCTAGTTATTTCAATTGGATGTTATTCCATTTATTATTGTTCCATATGAGTAATTAAAATACATTAAATTTATTGATTACATGGAATGTGTATTCAGTAATTTACCTCTCCAGGTTGAATATTATAATTGATTCCTTACAGCTTCCACTATAATTACAGTTTCTAAGAATTTCAGCTCTCCCATATTATGTTTCATTCACATATAATGACAAAAGAAAACTATAAAATATATAAAAAGATTTAATAGTTGGATGAATGTTATCGATGAAGTGTTTTATAGATAGGAAACATTTAATGCTCTTATTAGTGTATATATATGTAATAATGGAATCATTTATGTATCTGGTTATCCAAAACTACTAATCTATCATTACATTAAGTTTCGATTCTATATAATCCGGAAATATTTATTAGCAGCATACACTAGCACTGGGATATCTATTGTAGGGTCACTATATTCCATGCCCATCAAGAATAAGAAAATTGAATCCCTAGATTCTTAATATTTTTACCCCAGTAATGTATCCTAACATGATCTATACCTATCTTTGAAAAAATTATTCATTTGTTAAAATTATTACCATCTATAATAGTAGATATTATATTAAAAAAGCATAATCTACCAAACATGTAAACAACCAATCACGTATATATTCCTAAATATGTTGGGAAAATGAATGAAAATAACAAAAACCATTATGTCAGCTAATAAATAAATTCAAACAGGAATCCCCCTTTCATATTAATATTTGATCCCATTGTTTACCGATTTTGTTGTATATTTTTTCCTCCCAAACACCCAAATAAATATATTACTTCATATCTCTAATCCATTCATCAACTTCTAGAAAAAAAGGGACTCCATGACCCTCATACCCTAACAACCCCACTGGCTTCGCCATACCATTCTCATATCACAGAAATTAGGAAAAAAACAAAGCAACCATGCTATTATCCCTATAACAAGGCGTACATCTTTAACAATTAATGATATATCATGTATCCAATTCACAATGATCATGTACACTTAAATAAAATGGGAATTTCTTAACCAACAAAGGCATTGTTGTTTATCAGACAACCAGTTCAAAATCCATATATAATTATTTGATTAATTTTTAAATGGTCCCATCTACAAGAATTTTAGGTAGCAACCTATAAAATGAATTCAAAATTTAATTAAAAAATTAATTTACCATGTCATTAATTAATTATTCAAAAAATATTTAAATGCATTAGGTTTTATTATCCAATCCAGTTAATCATTCATACTTGGATCAAAATGAATATCCTCACATTAAAAATACAATAAAAGGATTCTTTAAACATGCCTCCTTATTATTTTATCCAATTATTTTTCATTTAATTCTATTTTGACATTCCTTTACTATTTCCCAAGAATCTCTAAGAAATTCATGAACTACATAGACTTCATAATATCTAAAAAATGAAGACACAAACCTTTATCATGGTAAAAATATATACTTTTTCATATGAACACTAAAAATTCATCAATCATTTCATGTAATAATTTGAGTTAAATTCCATAGTGATCCAAGAGGATAAATATAGACATATATAATATTGCATATAAATAAATAGAAAAGGGAGAAATACACTACCTTAAAATGGTGTTCGTGTTATTAATATAATAACAGACCTGTTCTACAGGTCATGATATCCACTCATGTTGTAACTACATCCACCGATAGTTTCAATACCATAATAATTCCATCAAAAATCATCAAAACACCATTAGAAACATGGATATCCTGTTCCACCAAATGGAAATGTGTAAATCGAGAAACATATCAATGAAACTATAAGAATAGAGGTAAAAGATATCATGGATTGAAGATGAATCGAATGAGGGAATCCAAAAATCGATCCATGATGAACGAATGAAGAAAATACTGAATAGGGGTCATCCATTCACCTTAAATTGAGAGAGTGGTGTTGTAGCCTTAGGATTTGAAAATTTTGAGTAGATAAAAACATTTAAACCATAAATCATTGGAGATTTTCGTGACGTGTAATACCCTATCACATCATATTATCCATAGGGATTGATTTTTCTAAAAAAAATAGATAGATTTTTTATTTACTTAACCCCCCAAAATAAAATCATTTATCCTAACCAACAAAAGGATTAATTAATAATTGTTATGTAATTATTCCTATATTTGGAATTTCACAGCCAAAACCATCCAAACATTCGTTGAACCTCCTTTGAGAACTTCCTTCATTAGAAATACACAATGGGATGACGCACACAGATATAGGCCCTTACCATAGTTACCACTCAAAATATTCACATCTGTGAAAATTCAAAACCAAGTTATTTAGGAAATAGAAAAGGTTTATCCAAATAATGACCCAGCAAGATACCTCTTATGGATCTCATTACTGCATCATATCAACCTCTTCACCCACGAACAAAGTTATTGACACAGTGAGAGATGAACAAATTTTCAAATCTTCTCCACCTATATCAAGTAAGTTGGATCATCCAACCACAAAATTAAAATATAGAAAGCACGTGGAATAAATGTGCATCTTCGACTACACTAGAGAAAGAGTAAGGTAGGAAAGTTAAAAAATAAAATATATCTTTTAATGAATAAAATTTATACAGACACAAAAAAATTAGTTTCATTAGACTGTAGATAAAAATCAAACAACTAGTGGTATTGAGCATATATGTACAACTCATGTTCCCAAGTACATTCCTATATTCCACCATGCCACCAAATGTCATGAACAAATGGGATTACATTCCAAAAAAAACTATTTCTCCTAGAATCCCGAGATGTATACATGCCACTCATCAATGTAATTTTCTTCTTCAACATTGATATGTCCCCAATAGATGACGTGATAGTTTAAATGAAGATAATAATGCAGATATGACACATGAAAAAATAATGTATCAATCTAATATATTGGGGAAGAATTATATAATAGGACATGACACAAACATGATCATACACCACACAATACCTCACAACCATGAGGGAATGCTACTCCCATGATGAAACCTTCACTGCCCAAATGGGGGAGTCACCATCAAAACACATGATCCTTAACATCGAACTCCAAATTTTTCCTATTTTTTAATAGGATTTATACCATCCATGAACTGCCTTCATGTTTTTGTGAATCACATAAACCATTTATGTCATATTCTACACCATTTTGTTGACTCTATATCCCCATTGCATCATAATGGAGAATAGAACATATGGGTATTAAAGACGTAAAATGACACAATATGAATATTTTAGTGATAAATATTGTTATATAAATACTCTACTAAGGGAAGGTGCCTCATTAATAAATTTCTAAAATAAAGGACACTATAGAAAACATGTCATCAAAATTCAGTAAGGTCTTCTCTATCTGTCCACTTATTTGTGGGTGAAATGCAGGGTTTTGGCATAGATGAGAACCAAAATAAATCTACTGCTATATCCACACCACAAAGGTAAAATGAGGATCTCAATAGGAAATGAACACCCTCATGAATATTTGATCTATCCTAACACCCTCCAGATACTATGTGGAAAAAAATTCCATTGAGCATGACTTCTCTATCACTATAATGTGGGTAAATTTGGTCAAGCAATCCACTACCACCCATATACCATAATAATGTCTTAATTACTGAGGTAAACCAATAAAAATAAAAATGAAATTTCCTCCCACGTCGATTGTGGAACATCTAAAGAATAGGGAAAACCATTTGGAACACAGTTCTCGACCATCTCCTTCTGGAATGCCAAGAACCAAGACACAAAACCTGAAACTCACACTTTATCTCAGGACCCAAATTTGACCCCTCAATTCTTTGAAGATCATTTTTACACCAACATTTAATACCATGTTGAAATATTAAAATCTTAGAGTTCCATGTTACACATCGCCGATGGAACAAAATGCCAACCATCAAATAAAACTCATTGTTTTTCTTATGTAGACCAACCATCACGGACCTCCCTACAAACAACATTATCTCTTCAGACCTCCTCCTCAGGATCCCTAAAATTGATTTCCTCTAACTACTACACTAGAGCAGAATGAAACTTCATCTGAAAAAGACTCTCTATACCCCTAAAATCTACTATATATACACACATTGCTTAATTTTATTCCTTCACTATATATGAATCACCTAATTCATGTACTACATCACTATACAACATCATCTTTAGAAAAATAGATACAACATTAACCATTATATGTATATACAAAATGTCAATGTCGTAATCCAATAAGAACTACATCCTCAAATGATGGTGCAAGATGTTGTCATGTTGAGATATACATACCTCAGTCTCTTATGATTGGTGAAGGCAAAAAAAATTTAACACCAATGTGTTATTATCAATATAGCATCAAGGAAGACACCAAATCCTATAACTCGATGGTGTGGGTTCCATAGTTGTTCTCATGGGGATGTATATTACCAGAGAAAAAATAAATGAGTGATCTGTTATATATTCGAACAAAACCCAAACCAGGAGGTGAAGAATCAATAAAAATCATAAAACACATCTTCTTATAATGGTAGAAAAATAACTAGAAGACTAATCAACCTCTCATTCAAATACTAAAAATCCATCTGAAACTGATCATTCCTCTAGAAAACCTAATTATTTTTGGACGGGGCTATCATAAGAGTTACAGAACAAATGAAATACGATATGAACCACATGTAATAGATGACATGACATAGGAAACTTCACACCTCATACACTATCTTGGGGACATTCCAAAAAACAATTCTAATATTCTATATTGATTAATAGCTACTCCATTCTAGGATACAACATTCACAATGAAACATCCTTTTCAAACCACAAAATCACACTTTCGAAGCTTCCCAATAAACATATCATGATGAGGAACTCCCAAAATGGACAGAAATTATATTCCTTCTCCTCCTCCTACAAAGTGTACAAACAAATCTATTGATTATACTATCCAGAGATAATGTATAGGAACTCACAAAACACTAGGTTCCTTAACCCCATGAACATAGATAGATTATTAGTCACAAGATTTATGATCACAAAAATTCATAATGCCCATTACTTCAATGGAATGAATCCTTCCAGATATCAGTATCATTCACATGCATATGATGATATACTCACTATAATTAAATATTTTATTAAAAACCTAAAAACATTATTTGATTGAATTAATCCTCAATCTATTGAATAGTGTAGTGGTTCTTCATAATCACGTTTTTAATAAAAATATAATCCACAAAAATAGCCATAATCTATATGAAAACATTACGAACAAAAAAACTAAACCCCACGATGATAAAATCAGCTAAAAAAAGTTCACAAAAATATACCATCAAGTTGTATACCCATCTCTATCAAATCAGAAGTCATAATCTTATATAGATTCATCGAGATAGGAGTCATGCATTGATGTATTTTTACTATGAACTCAATATAACATTGAGGTGGTAATGCTAAAATATCCTCTTGATAGACACCACAATACTCTTCTATGACCCATGTAATGTATGATTTTTTAACCTCCAAAGAAATCAACATCACCTCATCAATCACAGTTTACAAGAATAGAATACTCCTAAGACTTCTTAGAGGGGATCACATTTCAATAATCAATACATTATTTGCATCATCATTAAGGAACATAGCCTTCCTTAAAAAGAAATACACTATAGCCTACACTGAATGTAAATAATCATAGCTAATGATGATGTCATATTCTTTTGTACGTAATCATATTAAATCTCCCAAAGATCTGTGCTTCACTATAAATAGCTAACAGTCTCCCAATATATCATACATGATAGGTCAACCACCAACAATCATCATCAATGACAGGGTAAATTGTTTTATATCTACACTATATATCATTGTGTGGAGAAAGGTAGGTAATATAGATGATTGTTTCGGTCCTATATCAAAATTGTTTACAGCCAATTAGAAAACATCAAATATGTACGTCCTATAACATCTAGATCTCTGGGATCCTTCAACACAAATGTATGATCATGAAAAAGAACTTCTCAATGGCATCCCTGATAATGTTGATGTCCACATCCATGGCCTCACATTAGTCTATTGGTATGTGGATAATATCAGGGATATCCAATGCCTTCCCCTAATTCTTTCAATTAATCCCAAACTGGAACAACCTATTACTTCTTCCAAGGTTAGAATTGCCTCAGTGGAGGAAATAGAAGAGGGAAAGTTGATGCATGATGATAGTTCATAATTTTCATTCACTCATGCCAATGATGACCTATGCCTCAACAAAAAAAATTATAAGTTTATCCCTTGGTATAATAGTGAGAGTCAATTCCCTTGTGGAAATGATTCATTAAAGGTTGATACCTACTATCATCTGATCAGAAAATCTTTTGTCTTTACAAATGGGAATGAATGGGAAAATTATTTACTTATTATGGAATCCTAAATACTCCCCACTCATGATGATCAAGGCATGGATTACATTTCTTCATTTAATACATCCATTTTCAACAACTTGGTTTATATCATAAACATAAACGAGGTGACCTTGTGTGGAATCACTTAATGAAATGCATCAATAAAATGATTATACCTATACTCCTCATCTAAAAAGTGGTATAATGTATACCATACAACATTCCTAAAATGGGTCTTCAACTCTCACACTCCAGAGCTCCCTTTTCGAATTGTAATTAGGTCCTGTCGACTCATTGCCTTCAAAGTTGAATAGTGAAAATCATCTCTAAAATAGTATCAAAAACTCTTCCCATGTTCTATCTGACTCCATGTGATCCATTAAGAACAATAACCACCGCATACTCTCTTATACACATAGAATCTTCATAGTCAACGATACCCAATTCTCCTTCAAATCATAGATAGTACTGATGCCTATCTCATCCTCATATAACCAGTAATTCATGGATGTATCTCAAATGGATCCCTCATACCATTACAAACTCTTGTGATAAATCACTATTAATTTCCTTCTCCATGTTCCTTCATCATAAATCTATTCATGGTGGAATTCTTCTAGGTCAACTTACTCAACATATTCTATGTGAACCTGGCAGGCATGTTGGTCGGGAGACATTATTATAAATGAAGATACAATTAATGCAAATAAATAGAGAATATGGAATACCATAACATTAACAAATTCGTTTACATTATTAATTTTTGGTTAACCTATTCCATGGTATAACCATTCAAACACTAGTGAGAATAATAATGATGAATGATATTATCCTCAGTCTCTACCATCCAATTAGAATAACCTCATTATGTTTTTTCATATTCTTAATGGTATGTGCATTAGAGTATAGGGGGGCCTAACTACATGTGTCTAATATGGACTCCCATGTTTATAGTTCTTGATAAACATAGACGATACCACTTCCCTACTGGCCCATGTAACATCACATGTTCCTAACACGATTCTCTATATTATAACTTGTATAGACAACTGGTACTAGTTTACCACCACGCACTCCCCACAAAGTTTTCCACCATTAAACCTAAAATTAGAGAAAATATAATGTGACACCTCCTTCCAAACTTCAGTAGGACCAGGGTCAGGGAATAGCACCAAAGGTAAAATAAACACCTAGATGGATGACATTTCTCTCTTGGATAAAAAAAGAAAAATATCGAGCTAAGTACAACACCAAAAAACAACATATTCTAAAATAAAAAATATAACTGACGTTAACACAAGTGATGGAATTCAAAAAATACTATAAATTAATGGAAAACTATATGTACCAAATGAAAAGCAATAATGATTGTGACTATTAATAAAAAACTGCTCATAATATAACACAAGGGTTTAGTAATTAGCATGATCTCCAACCTGATCCAACATACCTATGGAATAGTTAATACATAAATAGTTTTAGTATAATAGTAAATAATATAGGATCCTCCCCTGAAGCACTTTTTAAAAAGATAATGAATTAAAGCTAAATCACATTAAAGAACTAGTGATTCTATATCATCACCAGAAATGTATATTATGTTCCCATACTCACCATGGATACTCTCACCAAATATCATATCAATGATAGCATAATTTATTATAGAGTATCAAGGGTATCCCACTACTACTCCCCAATATTTTTCCACGCTTCCATAATGCCGCATGCCTCAGGTATCTCTCTCTAAAAATTTAGGGCCACATACACCTAGGAGAAACACCATAACCTGAAACTCATGAAACACAACACCACATCCACATAGAACTAATAACTAGATAGTTTCCACGATTGTACACCTCCAATATATATTGTATCATACATTGGGAATTATACCTCAAGCTTTCATAACTTATAAAGAATTTAAGGATCCTCAGGCATTAATAACCTATCCAAGTTATACCTATAGTAGTTTTCAGGAATATGTATATAGAATACATGTTTGTGGAAATTACCACAATAAATTAATTGCATATAAACACATTCATGGGGATTAATAACCATCATTTATACCAGATCATGTAACTACCAAGAGAAGATAAAGAGTTTAATGGTGGTATCGATCCATCTATCCTCCATTTAACATATTAGAGAAATAACCAATAGGGATCAGAATCCCTATGGTTCCATTTTCCCTAAACAATATGGTAGAGTAGCATATAAAACATTACATGATATAATATATATCACAACCACACTATGGGCATCACTGAGTCTCATAATCAATTATAGCTAACGACTCCCTAAATCGAGGATGCCATTACTAATGCCAGAAATACTATAAGAACAAAGCAATATGATGCAGTTAAATAAATTAATTTTTCCTTCCATTAGTTTTACATTATGCTAGTTAATTAATTAATAATTAATTAAAAATTAAAAGTATCTCTATTTCATTATATTAGAATTATAAAATGTTCCATGCCCTATAGGTGTAAGTAAATCTATTCTATGATTTCACATAATTATAACCTCAACATTGAATCCAAGCGACCTCCAACACCAGTGGTTATAAAATGTTACATTTGGTGACATTATTATTTTTCATATCACCATGTACTATATGAAAACATACTTAATTACCAAAAAACTAAATAACCATGTACATCCATTTTCCTCAAGCTGTGGGGAAAATAAAAAACATTAACAAACTAGCTAACTATTATATAAAAATATATTTAACCACATATTTATATTTCATATAAATGGTTAGGACCATCTTTAAACCATTAAATCATCTATAGTGTCCTTCATAACAATAACATGCATATACAAATGCATTTCGACACTCCAGGTGTAAACATAAACCACATCAACTGGTCCGGCACACCCCTCATTCCACAGTATCCCTCCATGATCAATCATCCTAGGCTCTTGTCACATTCATGCTTCCCCGCCCCACATATCACAATAGCACTTTATGATCAGTCATCACTAGTCACACCACAAGTAGGTGAAAGAAAATAATGAAACATAGATTATCACAGAAAAACAAGGTTTATAGTCATTACACACAACAATCTATCATGGATCTATGGAAAAATAAATACATTTATTAGATAAATACATAAAAAATACAGTCCCTATAATGCCATTATATTTTATCACACAACCAGTTCTTCTTTATCATGAATTTTCTAATTCATTAATTACAGGTTTCAACTACGGGAAACCTAGGATGAAATATATCACAAGATCTCACAATTTAATTAAACATTTAATTTATCATTCCTTTATATATAATATTAACAATAACTATCATGGTTAAAGTATATTAAAGAATTTGAATAATAATGTTAGATTTCTTCTATTTGATTAACATTAAACAACAAAAATAACATCAAGATTCATTAAAAATGCTTCTTTAATCATTTTTCTAATTAATTATCAAATAATTCATCTTCAAATTCATTACCAATATTATATGCTATGTCAGGCATAAAAAACACCCAATAGATACAACACTATATAGAAATTTAAGAGGCCATTTAATATCATGGTACAAAAACTACACATCCATGTGATCAATACATATTTTTTAATGTGGTTTATGTAATTATTTATCTATAATTAAATTGGAATCCACCTGGCTAAATAATTCTCTCTCTATGATTATATGTAAATAAATTTAGAATCAACGAATATAGAACCTCAAATAGGGTGTAAACATTATTTACAATAGAATGATTTAATACTATAGGCCTTGATTGCCTCTCCCACAAGAACTAATCAACAAAAGGTTGCCTCCCCCCAAACACACCAACAAACAACCAAAAACACTTCTCAAAACAAGGAGATCAAGTTACACCACTTGTAAATGTGGAATAAGATGAAATAGGTCAGTGAAAATGCAAGAATGGAGGTAGACCATAAATTTTATCGAAGATAGATTGATATAGGGAATATGAGGATCTATCCATTATGATTGAATCCCCTAAACATAGAAGAGGGGGTCACCAAATAGAATGGAATTATGAGATAGGTATTAGATAAATATGGATGAAAACATTTGAAACATTAAATATTAGGGATTTACGTGATGTGTAATACCATATAATGTCATATAATCATCAGGGTTCGATTCCACTGGAAAACATGTCACCATTCTATTTTTTAATCCGAATAACATACAAATCATGATCATTCCTTAAGTGATGATTAAGTATTACATGATGTGTAATTCGTTCAATTTCCGTAACTTCTTAGACAATCACCTCTAAACATCCCTAAGCATACTCTAAGAACCTCAATTATCAAAACACCCAATAGGTCAATCTATGTGGATTTGGGACCATACCATAACACATCCTTAATTCATTCCATATAATATTTAATCGAATCGCATCACTTTGAAGATGCAGTTTTCCACCCAACCACAAAAAACATATTATATTTCCAAAAAATGTAAATAATGAATGTATGTGTTATATAATAATTGACGATTTATAAATAAATCATTTATATTTCATATATATGATTAAAAAATTGAAATTTTATCACTATTTAAAATCATTATTTGTATTAATGGAAGAAATAATGACATCAGATGATGAGGCAATATTCTACAATACACACAAATGATTATTACATATACAATTTTATGTTTCTTTCGAAGGGTGTAGGTAGAACCATTAAAATAAAAAATTAAATAATTTTAATTTTAATTATGTTATTATATAATCCTAATATAATTGTAATTGAGGGAGTGGATAACTAGATAAATTGAATGTTCTTGTTGAAGGATGTGACCTCTTCTTTGGGTAACTTGTTTTTGTTTTCACTAGTGATATGGTATGATTGAATTTATTATCAAAGTGAGTATTATAAGATGATTTGGTTATATTTGTATGATATTATGAATGATTTATCTGTGGAATATTGATTGAGTGTTTTGAATAAATGAGTTGGTGAGTTCCCTTTAATATGTCTTGGGAGACGACACACTTTGTATTTTGGAATATATAGTATGATATACATTTTTTAACCTTCTAATATGCTTAAATAACAAAAAATATTAAATAAATTAATGATTTGGGACTAATTATTTTAATAAAATGTATATCGGATATTTTATTGTAATTATTAGACAATAATATTTATGCTTAATCCCTATGTGCTCTTATTTTATCCTTAATCACTGTTAATTTTTCTTACAACATTCACTAATATTTTTCATCCAAATTATGTTAAAATTGTTATAAATTATAAATAATTATTATCCCTATTATAGAATCCTATATTAAAATTTTCATTCTCATAAGTGGTTGAATGTAATTTCAAATTAACCCCATGAGTTAGATGAGATGAAAGGGTATTGAACTTCAAATGTTCGAATGATTGGAATGTTTCTATATAAAATATCAATCTCAAAATGGTTTCAATTAACTAAATTGTACTAATAAATAAATAATAATTCTTAGTATTAATTAAAAAATTGTAATTATAATTTAAATTTAAACATAAATGAGATGAAAATGAATATTTTTATTAAAATTCCGTGTTTTCACTTTTCATTTAAAAATTAATCTTACCAGACAAATAATAAAAAATAAACCAAAGGTAATTTTTATATAAAAAAAATATGAAATGAACTTTATTTTTTCAACTAAAATTGATAAATTCAAAAAAAATATTTTCAGAATATGATCTATATTAAAAGTCAGTGTAATTATCTTTTAGAGATGTTAAATATCATTATATGTAAAGTCAAATTTATTCTTATCTCTTATCTAGGAAATAGATAGCATGAAAACAAATAGTTAAATGAATAAAATATATATATATATATATATTTATATATATAATTTTAACAAATTAAAAAAAATTAACTAATTTATTGATATAAAATTGGAATGATTTCATATATATAGTTTCTAAAAAAGACAAAAAATATTTTAAAAAGGGTTTTATTTTCATTTATATTAAATTTCTCCACAAAAAAATATTGTTACATAAATTTTTAAAATGAAAAATAATAATTTATTTTATCATAGTAATAATGTCTTTTCTAAATGCTAGGTGTAAAAAAAATATTTCAATAAAAAATTTAATAGTACATTGTAGATTGTTAAAACCATGGCTTGTGGGAGAAGTAAATTATCGAAATAACATGAAATTGCATGTAGAAAAATGAAAAAAAATTATATATCAGAGGATATTTTAAGTAGTGTGTGTAGTTCAAGCATTATTCTGTGTTTTTTATAAATAAATATTAATTTGTGGATTTATTATAACATAATATGTATTCAGTGTTAAATAAATTACTGAATATAAAAAATATTAAATTAATTCAAAAAAAATTATCTCATAATATATTGGTGATTCTACATATAAACATGGAGTTGGAATATTTCTATTGATGTTTTATGTTTCTGTTTCCTATTATTTTACCTACAATGATGCACTTATGGTGCGATGTTATTGTTTTTATGTATTTTCTGATGAATAACCCATTTTCCCGAATGAAATTATAGTTGAGTAGGAATAAATCATTACAATCCCTCCAAAATTATAGAAACAAACATAATTTTACATATGCAATGGAACAAATGTTTTTTTGTAGGATTCTTTAATTAGAATGGTTTTATTTTCACGTTTTATTTAAATGAAAATATTCCTACAATGAAATTTGAAATTGTAAATTATCCAAATGTGATCAATCGAAAAAAGTGAATTTTGGGTCTAATGAGGAAATACATATTTTGATAAAATTTTAACCTATAGAAACCATGAACATGATGAGACAGGGTTTAGGGTAATTATTGTCACACATTATTTATCATGTGGAGTGGTTTGTGGGATAACTTGTTATGGATTATTGTGAATCCATCAAACATAAATAAGTTAATGTTGGGTAATGTAGAAAGCAATGTGTGTATTTAATTGTAGAAGTATGAATCCAAGATGATGTTTGATTATAATATTATAGGGGTTATGGATGATGATAAGCCTCATGTGGTGGAACCTCAGTCACTGATAGTGCTACATAAATGAGATGGAGTGCACTTTCATAAAAAAATTACTCTCATAATATAGTTTAGGGAATGATACATTTGGTGGGTTATGATTTGTATTCCCAACATGACATGGGAGTTCTAGTTGCATCACCCTATAAAATAATTTATAATGGGCGTACATGAAGAATTTTAATTTCGGATTGATTGTATCATGGAAATTCATTACCACATGGAGACTCAAAATAATATGAGAGTCATGATAGCTGCTTATATATTATGTGACCAAGAAATACATTGCTGTGAAATAAGAAATTGAGATGGAAATATAGAGAATATGTTGTGGATAGATATTCTAATGGTGTTCATGGAGAAATTTTACCCAATTCATTTTTGTTATAATATGTCATTGTATTTCGTGAGGCTAGCTCAGGGGAACATTTTAGTGATGGATTATGTCTTAAACATTACTAAATTATAGAACATTATTTTTGAAATTTTTGGGGACACAGATAATATTGAATATCCCATCAAGGATTGTATAAATTTAAAATTATGTCATATTATAATTACTTTTGGATGAATATGGTTTCATCAGAGTTGAATAAGGCTCTCATATCTTAGGGGAACATGATGAATTATTCCAATTTGATGCAGTGAGTTTCTACTAGATGACCAAGAGGTATGAATTATGAGAGTAGATAGAATCACTATGATATTTTTCAACATAAATTTGGATATTACTGTGAATAGTATAAGTATCATTTACCTAGAATATTCCACTAGTGCTCTTCTATTACTGTTGTAGGTCGGTCCACATTCAAAGAAATTGTCCCTGACCATTACGAACATAATGATCTTATAGAACGTTGGATCTTTTTTAAGATGTTTTCGGGAACCAATGACATTTACGTATTAATGGAGTAACTGTGAATGAATATAATGTAGAAATGTCACGACCCGTCCTCGGGGCCCGTGCCGTGACTACCCCAAGCCCGCCTTCCATAGGCCAGGGGCTGGCGACTATCACCAAGGCGTAAATCCCAGCAAAAAGGGAAGACATTGCCTTTGAAAAGTAAACAAGCACCACAGAGTAAGAAAGCGGAAAAGTAAACACTAAGTAAAAACTGTACAAGCTGTGCTGAAAGTAAAAGGGGCCGGAAATAGAAGCCCAACTGTAAAGTACAACTGAAAGGAAAAACAGCAACTGAATGGAAAAAATGCAGCGTGGAGCCGTCCTCTGGAAGTCCCACCTGAAGGGTGGGTACAGATAGCTCCAATGCTCCTTGGGTCCCGTCGTCCGCTCCGAGCACGTCTCGCCCAGTGGTCCACCCCCAGGTACTGACTCGTCGTGTAGTCAACCTCCGGGTACTGACTCGTCATGTAGTCCACCTCCGGGTACCGTCCAGTCCTCGAACACTCGGCCTCCATCAGCACTGCCTGTCGTCTGCAACCAACACAACGAGGTGCGGGCATAGCCCGTGCAGGGGTGAGTATAACGATACTCAGTAGGGACCCCGAGACCCTCAAGGTCTCTATAAAACCAACAAGGATAACCACAAAGAAGATATCAACAGATAACCTCTACTTAGATATATTCCCATACATATACCTAAGTTATCAAGTAACCCATCTCAATCATGAGGCAAACACAAGGTCAAAAGTCTCAGCTCAAACTAGGATTTTCATCATCGAAACCATAACTGCTGAAGAGCTCCGTCTCTGGAGTGTACAGTGGTCCTGTCACAACTCCGAGGTACTGCCCACTAACTTAAGACTGCTGTAGTACTCCACCTATCGAGTAATGCGGGCCAGCCGCTACAACCAAGCGCTCCAATGTGCCGCTACAACCAAGCGCACCTCTGTCATGGGTCTTCCGCTACAACCAAGAGCTCCCATGTGCCGCTACAACCAAGCGCACCTCTGTCGTGGGTCTGCCGCTACAACAAAGCGCTTCCATGTGCCGCTACAACCAAGCGCGCCTCTGTCGTGGGTCTGCCGCTACAACCATGCGCTCCCATGTGACGCTACAACCAAGCGCACCACTGTCGTGGGTCTGCCGCTACAACCAAGCGCTCCCATGTGCCGCTACAACCATGCGCACCTCTGTCGTGGGTCTTCCGCTACAACAAAGTGCTCCCATGTGCCGCTACAACCAAGCGCACAACTGTCGTGGGTCTGCCGCTACAACCAAGCGCTCCCATGTGCCGCTACAACCAAGAGCACCTCTATCGTGGGTCTGCCGCTACAACCAAGGGCTCCCATGTGCCGCTACAACCAAGCTCACCTATGTCGTGGGTCTGCCGCTACAACCAAGCGCTCCCATGTATTTGTCACGACCCGTCCTCGGGGCCCGTGTCGTGACTACCCCAAGCCCGCCTTCCATAGGCCAGGGGCTGGCGACTAGCACCAAGGCGTAAATCCCAGCAAAAAGGGAAGGCATTGCCTTTGAAAAGTAAACAAGCACCACAGAGTAAGAAAGCGGAAAAGTAAACACTAAGTAAAAACTGTACAAGATGTGCTGAAAGTAAAAGGGGCCGGAAATACAAGCCCAACTGTAAAGTACATCTGAAAGGAAAAACAGCAACTGAAAGGAAAAAATGCAGCGTCGAGCCGTCCTCTGGAAGTCCCACCTGAAGGGTGGGTACAGATAGCTCCAATGCTCCTCGGGTCCCGTCATCCGCTCCGAAAACGTCTCGCCCAGTGGTCCACCTCCAGGTACTGACTCGTCGTGTAGTCAACCTCTGGGTACTGACTCGTCGTGTAGTCCAACTCTGGGTACCGTCCAGTCCTCGAACACTTGGCCTCCATCAGCACTGCCTGTCGTCTGCAACCAACACAACAAGGTGCGGGCATAGCCCGTGCAGGTGTGAGTATAACGATACTCAGTAGGGACCCCGAGACCCTCAAGGTCTCTATAAAACCAACAAGGATAACCACAAAGAAGATCTCAACAGATAACCTCTACTTAGATATATTCCCATACATATACCTAAGTTATCAAGTAACCCATCTCAATCATGAGGCAAACACAAGGTCAAAAGTCTCAGCTCAAACCAGGATTTTCATCATCGAAACCATAACTGCTGAAGAGCTTCATCTCTGGAGTGTACAGTGGTCCTGTCACAACTCCGAGGTACTGCCCACTAACTTAAGACTGCTGTAGTACTCCACCTATCGAGTAATGCGGGCCAGCCGCTACAACCAAGCGCCCCCATGTGCCACTACAACCAAGCGCACCTCTGTCATGGGTCTGCCGCTACAACCAAGCGCTCCCATGTTCCGCTACAACCAAGTGCACCTCTGTCGTGGGTCTGCCGCTACAACCAAGCGCTCCCATGTGCCGCTACAACCAAGCGCGCCTCTGTCGTGGGTCTTCCGCTACAACCAAGCGCTCCCATGTGCCGCTACAACCAAGCGCACCACTGTCGTGGGTCTTCCGCTACAACCAAGCGCTCCCATGTGCCGCTACAACCAAGCGCACCTCTGTCGTGGGTCTGCCGCTACAACCAAGCGCTCCCATGTGCTGCTACAACCAAGCGCACAACTGTCGTGGGTCTGCCGCTACAACCAAGCGCTCTCATGTGCCGCTACAACCAAGCGCACCTCTGTCGTGGGTCTGCCGCTACAACCAAGCGCTCCCATGTGCCGCTACAACCAAGCGCACCTCTGTCGTGGGTCTGCCGCTACAACCAGGCGCTCCCATTTGCCGCTACAACCAAGCGCACAACTGTTGTGGGTCTGCCGCTACAACCAAGCGCTCCCATGTGCCTCTACAACCAAGTGCACCTCTGTCGCACACCGAGTCGTTCGATCAGCAGTCGTCGGGTCTCAGTCAGCTACACGGTCTCCGTGCTCCGCCCGCTCGTCTCCGGGAGGGTCCGCTCCACGAGCTACTGGTCGATACTCCAAGTATCACAATGTCCTGCAAGGAAGTATCTCGAAGGACCACCTCGTCATAGGGGTCTCAACACAACAGACGGCGCGTCAATCGGACGCCCGGTCTGTGAGTTATTAGCCTTTTCGTCCCAGGGGCCCGGTTGGTTTCGTGAGCGAACCAATCCGGCCGTAACTCAACTATACCTCGAACACTCACATGGTATACTCATAGGACCCGTTTTTCAACGTGATCACCAATGCCGCTGACGGTTCGTCAAACGGACGTCTGGTCTGAAAGATATCAGCTTTTCCGTTCCAGGGGCCCGGTTGGATTTCAGTGCGATCCAACCCGGCCACTATCCATCTGCATCCAAAACTCGGGCGGAGGATGCCAAAAGTTCCGTCTCATCAGGAGGAACTCAACGCAATAGACGGTGCGTCAATCGGACGCCCGGTCTGAGAGTTATTGGCTTTTTCGTCCTAGGGGCCCGGTTGGTTTTTAAGGCAAAACCAACCCGACCATACTCCACCTGCGTCCAAACCTCGGGCGGAGTATGCCAAAAGATCCGTCTCACTTAAAGGAATTCAACGAAACAAACGGCGCGTCATTCGGACGCCCAGTCTGTTAGTTATTGGTCTTTCCGTCTCACACCCACCCTGGGAAACTTCCCAGGAGGTCACCCATCCTGATCACTGCTCTAGGCCAAGCACGCTTAACTACGTAGTTTTAACTACGTAGGCTCTCGAAAAGGAAGGTGCACCTTGAGTATAGTATACCGAAACGACCGTCTCGATCCAAGGATCACGTTGCCACTAACGGCGCGTCGTTCGGAGGCCCGTAGCTCAAAATACGGCCATTTGAACGAAAACGTCCGAAGAAGGGGGGGTACGGGCCCGGCCGGTCGGACCGGCCTGGCTCGCCTCGTCCGGGCGGCCGAGTGCCAGGCGCGGCGGGCGTTGACCCGCGGCCTGAGGAAAGTGCGGCCCGCGTGGGCCGCGCTGGTGAACCGCGGACGCGGCAGAGCCATGTCCCGCGCGGCCGCGGGTCCGTTGGCCGCCGCCGCCGCGGCGGGCTCGTCCGGCGGCGCGCCGGCGACCCGTGCCGCCGGCGAGTTCCGCGGGCCACCGGGATCGCTCCGGTGGTCCGATTCTCTTCCCGTCTGCGCCATTGCTCCTCCCGGGATCCGTTCTTTACTGCAGAATCGTCAAACATCCGCTGCGGCACGTTCCGTCATCGCCCACCAAATCCGCACAAAACGAATAACGGCGGAGGGTCGTCGGGCCGTGTTCGTTTGGCCCGCACCCTCCGCGTTAGAGATAAACAACCGGGAGAATTTTATTCCACACGGGAAAAATAACAATTTTAAGAAGATTAAAATTGTTCACAATTCGGTTCTTTGATTTCTTTAAGAAACATTGACGGGAATAAATTAAAAAGGGGTAATTCCCATAATAAATCCCTACCTCGTCGATCGTCGCGCGCGGGCATTCTTCGCGGAAAAGCTCGTCGCGGAAGAGAGGGATCGTCGCGTCGTCCCGGGGAGGCGTCGCGTCGTCGCGTAATCCGGTGTTGAGTCAGCGAACTAAACGCACCATGAAACTGCAGATTTAATTTAATTAATTAAATCCGTGTTTTTGGTTAAGAACCACGAAGGAGATAAAAAGGAAGGTATGAGATTCTTATCTCAAGAAGCCGATCGATGATCCGTCGCGGAGGAAGAGACGTCGCAGAAGAACGTTGTCGGCGATGCGGATCAAGGCGTCGCGTCATCGATTTCCGGATTCGGCGTTCTTCGCGTTCTTCGCGTTTTTCGCGAGGGAGAAGAAGAAACAAGGATCCTCTCAAATCTTCTCAAATGATTTTGGGTTGGTCTTATTTTATTAATATGCCAACACACGAAAACAGGTTAAGAAACGATTGAATTAATTCGTTGAATTAATTCAACGAAAGAAACATGTCATTTAATTCATGAAAAAACAGCCCATTTAATTCACAAAAGAAACAGCCCATTTAATTCACGAAATAAACCGCCCAATTAAATGGTCTGTTAAGAATTTATAAAACGCGTCAGTTGACTTTCATTAAGACGGGTTTTCACGGGTGCGTTTCTTAGCGGAATGAAACGGCGGGGCTCGTGCGGGCCCCACCTCACAAATATCCTACCAAGGGGGTAGGATATTTCTGAATAGCATCCTATCCAGTTCAACTCAGTTCAATCCGCCTTTAAGTGGCTTCAAGTGGCTTCCAAGCGGCTTAAGTGAAATAAAATAAAGTTGTCGCAAAATTATTTTATTTCGTAACTTTAAGTCCGAAAATTAAAAACCACACCCGAGCAAACGCAACTCCGGAAGAGGCGTTTCTAAGCGAATACTGGCGCTGCGATTTCATCGGTGCCCTCAGAATTCGATTCCGGGCACCGGTTCAAAAGTTAGAAAAACCCGCCCATCCGTTCACTGAACGTACCCGAGCCAAACTTCGGAAAATGATTCCGGGCACACCGGGCCTCGGAATCAGGCGCCGTCAGAAACTGCATTATTGTAAAATTCCAAAGAAAATTAAGAGAAAAATTTCCTTGAAATTTACGAGTCTTTACATTACTCCCACCACAGGGCTTTACGTCCCCGTAAAGCTTCAACACAAACTAGGGATACAAAGGCGGTACTGAGCACGCATCTGAGCCTTCCGATCCCATGTACTCACCTGGACCTTCTCTGTCATGGCCCGGACCACCTCTGGCCCCACTAGAGCTGCCACGATTTCTTCCTTGCCGATAAGAGAAATCTGGTTTCATCCCCTGGATGAACCACGTTCTTCGCCTAATACGGTCAATCCCAACATGGATGATACTAATCCATACCAAGGATGACGTCGTAAGGCCTCGACGCTACTACCAAGAGATCCAACCGTTACTCTCGCCTCCAAGGGTTGAGTCACACTGTCGGCTTCAGTGTGTGATAACTGGGTCTCCTCCAGTAGAAGTCTCATGGGTGAGGGTCAAGTCAACAGTCTAAACCGGAACCTCTTAGTAACAACACAAGAGAGGACAGGAAAGTAAAATGCTACAATAAAAGGTGTCTTTTGTTACTGCAGCTCAAATACAAAGACACAAAGCATCTATAAACACACATCAACAAAACTAGAAGCAACGTGAACAAAAGTCTCCAGGTTTGGAGCTAATCCCGCTCCTATCCATCTGCTCCCGGAGCTCCATGATCGTAGGCCTCAGCTGCCTGAAACTGAGCTCTCCCATGTCCTCCTGTCCCCTGCGGTCGGGGTGGACCGCCTAGTGGTGGTGGTGGCAACACCCCGAAGCGCCGTCCACCTCCTGCTGCACGACCAACTACCCTGTCATGGCCGCCTGCTCCTTGCGGCCCGCCCTGATCGAACCTCTGCCTCTGCCTGGGGGGTCCTTCGTTCGTCTGTTGGTTATCCGTATGGAGGGTCGGACAGTCACAAGCCATGTGACCAACCCCACTGCAGGAGTAACACTGCCCTCTCATGGCAAGTCGTTTCCCACCCCGAGTGCCTCGCGAAAACGATCCAGAGTCATGCTGGCGACCACCTGTAGGTCCAGTCCTCTTGGACCCCTGCGTCATCCGTCTACTGCCCGCTGCAGAAGACTCTGCCGCATGCCGGTAAGTGGTGGGTCCTGCTGCTGGAGAATGCTCAGCAAGGAAAATCTCCACTAAGAGGGTTCTCTCTAACACCCCTTGCTGATTCGGAATGTTAAAGGAGATCATCGAAGCCCTGATCTCATGCCTCAGTCCCTGCTCGAAGGTCCGGGCCGGGAAGAAAGGGTCCCGTACCATATCTGTGGAGTAGTGCGAGAGATCAGTAAATCTCGCAGAGTACTGGGCCACTGACATGCTGCCCTGCCACAGTTGTAGTAGCTCCTGGATGCGCACTGCTCGGAGGGTGGCTGGGACGAACTAAGACCGGAAGATGCTCTCAAAGTCCGTCCAGAGGAGAGACGCCTCGTCGTGCACCTGGAGCATCAAGCTCCACCATCTGCCTGCTGCCGCGTGCAGGAGACTCGCTGCGAGGATCACCATGAGGTCTGCTGGTGTCCTCACTAATCTGAAAACTCGAACAACTACCTCCAGCCAGTCCTCGGCGGCCTGAGGGTCCGTCTCCCCGCGGAACCTGGGCGGTCGCTGGCACTGGAACTCATGCAGTTCACTAAGGCGACGTGCATCGCCAGCGGCTGGGGCTGGTAGCATCGGTGCCTCGGCGGGTATAGGTACCGCCGGTGCCTCAGCTGTCAAAGGGCCCTGTACCGAGTCCTCGACGCCCGGTGGGCTGTCATCACGTTCCCCTCTCGGAATCCTTACTGGCTGTCATCGTGGGGCCATCCTGAAAAGGGAACAAGTGCGCCATGGTCAGGACAGTATACCTGGTGAGCTGACAGAAGTAATCACAAGGAAAACTTGAAACACACATGCAATCAATGTTTTCGTGCATTAAGTCGGAAATCAAAAGTCAGGGTCCTGGTGTACGGATACGTCAGCCGCCGCACCAACACTGGACTCCCTGGACTGATAACCACACCCAATATGCTAAACACTATTTCTTCACATAGAATAAAGATCAGAGTCCCTGGTAGAACCGACCAGCTTTGTTACCAATTTGTCACGACCCGTCCTCGGGGCCCGTGCCGTGACTACCCCAAGCCCGCCTTCCATAGGCCAGGGGCTGGCGACTAGCACCAAGACGTAAATCCCAGCAAAAAGGGAAGGCATTGCATTTGAAAAGTAAACAAGCACCACAGAGTAAGCAAGCGGAAAAGTAAACACTAAGTAAAAACTGTACAAGCTGTGCTGAAAGTAAAAGGGGCAGGAAATACAAGCCCAACTGTAAAGTACAACTGAAAGGAAAAACAGCAACTGAAAGGAAAAAATGTAGCGTCGAGCCGTCCTCTGGAAGTCCCACCTGAAAGGTGGGTACAGATAGCTCCAATGCTCCTCGGGTCCCGCCGTCCGCTCCGAGCACGTCTCGCCCAGTGGTCCACCTCCAGGTACTGACTCGTCGTGTAGTCCACCTCCGGGTACTGACTCGTCGTGTAGTCCACCTCCGGGTACCGTCCAGTCCTCGAACACTCGGCCTCCATCAGCACTGCCTGTCGTCTGCAACCAACACAATGAGGTGCGGGCATAGCCCATGCAGGGGTGAGTATAACAATACTCAGTAGGGACCCCAAGACCCTCATGGTCTCTATAAAACCAACAAGGATAACCACAAAGAAGATCTCAACAGATAACCTCTACTTAGATATATGCCCATACATATACCTAAGTTATCTAGTAACCCATATCAATCATGAGGCAAACACAAGGTCAAAAGTCTCAGCTCAAACCAGGATTTTCATCATCGAAACCATAAATGCTGAAGAGCTCCGTCTCTGGAGTGTACAGTGGTCCTGTCACAACTCAGAGGTACTGCCCACTAACTTAAGACTGCTGTAGTACTCCACCTATCGAGTAATGCGGGCCAGCTGCTACAACCAAGCGCTCCCATGTGCCGCTACAACCAAGCGCACCTCTGTCATGGGTCTGCCGCTACAACCAAGCGCTCCCATGTGCCGCTACAACCAAGCGCACCACTGTCGTGGGTCTGCCGCTACAACCAAGCGCTCCCATGTGCCGCTACAACCAAGCGTGCCTCTGTCGTGGGTCTGCCGCTACAACCAAGCGCTCCCATGTGCCGCTACAACCAAGCGCTCCACTGTCGTTGGTCTGCCGCTACAACCAAGCGCTTCCATGTGCCGCTACAACCAAGCGTACCTCTGTCGTGGGTCTGCCGCTACAACCAAGCGCTCCCATGTGCCGCTACAACCAAGCGCACAACTGTCGTGGGTCTGCCGCTACAACCAAGCGCTCCCATGTGCTGCTACAACCAAGCGCACCTCTGTCGTGGGTCTGCCGCTACAACCAAGCGCTCCCATGTGCCGCTACAACCAAGCGCACAACTGTCGTGGGTCTTCCGCTACAACCAAGCGCTCCCATGTGCCGCTACAACCAAGCGCACCTCTGTCACACACCGAGTCATTCGATCAGCAGTCGTCGGGTCTCAGTCAGCTACACGGTCTCCGTGCTCCGCCCGCTCGTCTCCGGGAGGGTCCGCTCCACGAGCTATTGGTCGATACTCCAAGTATCAAAAAGTCCCGCAAGGAAGTATCTTGAAGGACCACCTCGTCATAGGGGTCTCAACGCAACAGACGGCGCGTCAATCAGACGCCCGGTTTGTGAGTTATTAGCCTTTTCGTCCCAGGGGCCCAGTTGGTTTCGTGAGCGAACCAATCCGGCCGTAACTCAACTATACCCCGAACACTCACAGGGTATACTCATAGGGACCGTTTTTCAACGTGATCACCAATGCCGCTGACGGTTCGTCAAACGGACGTCTGGTCTAAAAGATATCAGCTTTTCCGTTCCAGGGGCCCGGTTGGATTTCAGTGCGATCCAACCCGGCCACTATCCATCTGCATCCAAAACTCGGGCGGAGGATGCCAAAAGTTCCGTCTCATCAAGAGGAACTCAATGCAATAGACGGTGTGTCAATCGGACGCCCGGTCTGAGAGTTATTGGGTTTTTCGTCCCAGGGGGCCCGGTTGGTTTTTAAGGCAAAACCAACATGAATGTACTCCACCTGCGTCCAAACCTCGGGCGGAGTATGCCAAAAGATCCGTCTCACTTAGAGGAATTCAACGAAACAGACGGCGCGTCAATCGGACGCCCAGTCTGTTAGTTATGGGCCTTTCCGTCTCACACCCACCCTGGGAAACTTCCCAGGAGGTCACCCATCCTGATCACTGCTCTAGGCCAAGCACGCTTAACTACGTAGTTTTAACTACGTAGGCTCTCGAAAAGAAATGTGCACCTTGAGTATAGTATACCGAAACGACCGTCTCGATCCAAGGATCATGTTGCCACTGACGGCGCGTCGTTCGGAGGCCCGTAGCTCAAGATACGGCCATTTGAACGAAAACGTCCGAAGAAGGGGGGGTACGGGCCCGGCCCGACCCCCCCTGGGTCGGCCCGGCCGGGGTGCGGCCCGGCCGGGCGGCCGAGTGCCAGGCGCCGCGGGCGTTGACCCGCGGCCTGAGGAAACCGCGGCCCGCGTGGGCCGCGCTGGTGAACCGCGGACGCGGCAGAGCCGCGTCCCGCGCGGGCGAACCGGACCCACGCAGCCGCGGGTCCGTTGGCCGCCGCCGCCGGGGCTTCAGCCGCGGCGGGGTCATCCGGCGGCGCGCCGGCGACCCGTGCCGCCGGCGAGTTCCGCGGGCCACTGGGATCGCTCCGGTGGTCCGATTCTCTTCCCGTCTGCGCCATTGCTCCTCCCGGGATCCGTTCTTTACTGTGGAATCGTCAAACATCCGCTGCGGCACGTTCCGTCATCGCCCGGAAAATCCTTACAAAACGAGGAACGGCGGAGGGTCGTCGGGCCGTGTTCGTTTGGCCCGCACCCTCCGCGTTAGAGATAAACAACCGGGAGAATTTTATTCCACACGGGAAAAATTACAATTTTAAGAAGATTAAAATTGTTCACAATTCGGTTCTTTGATTTCTTTAAGAAACATTGACGGGAATAAATTAAAAAGGGGTAATTCCCATAATAAATCCCTACCTCGTCGATCGTCGCGCGCGGGTGTTCTTCGCGGAAAAGCTCGTCGCAGAAGAGAGGGATCGTCGCATCGTCGCGGGGAGGCATCGCGTCGTCGCGGAATCCGGTGTTGAGTCAGCGAACTCAACGCACCATGAAACAACAGATTTAATTTAATTAATTAAATCCGTGTTTTTGGTTAAGAACCACGAAGGAGATAAAAAGGAAGGTCTGAGATTCTTACCTCAAGAAGCCGATCGAAGATCCGTCGCGGAGGAAGAGACGTCGCAGAAGAACGTTGTCGGCGATGCGGATCAAGGCGTCGCGTCGTCGATTTCCAGGTTCGGCGTTCTTCGCGTTCTTCGCGTTCTTCACGAGGGAGAAGAAGAAACAAGGATCCTCTCAAATCTTCTCAAAAGATTTTGGGTTGGTCTTATTTTATTAATATGCCAACACACGAAAACAGGTTAAGAAACGATTGAATTAATTCGTTGAATTAATTCAACGAAAGAAACAGGCCATTTAATTCATGAAAGAAACAACCCATTTAATTCACGAAATAAACCGCCCAATTAAATGGTCTGTTAAGAATTTAGAAAATGCGTCAGTTGACTTTCATTAAGACGGGTTTTCACGGGTGCGTTTCTTAGCGGAAAGAAACGGCGGGGCTCGTGCGGGCCCCACCTCACAAATATCCTACCAAGGGGGTAGGATATTTCTGGATAGCATCCTATCCAGTTCAACTCAGTTCAAGCCGCCTTTAAGTGGCTTCAAGTGACTTCCAAGCGGCTTAAGTGAAATAAAATAAAGTTGTCACAAAATTATTTTATTTCTTAACTTTAAGACCGAAAATTAAAAACCACACCCGAGCAAACACAACTCCGGAAGAGGCGTTTCTAAGCGAATACCGGCGTTGCGATTTCATCGGCGCCCTCAGAATTTGATTCCGGGCACCGGTTCAAAAGTTAGAAAAACCCGCTCGTCCGTTCACTGAACGTACCCGAGCCAAACTTCGGAAATTGATTCCGGGCACACCAGGCCTCGGAATCAGGCGCCGTCAGAAACTGCATTCTTGTAAAATTCCAAAGAAAATTAAGAAAAACATTTCCTTGAAATTTACGAGTCTTTACAAGAAAGGTGGTATTCTACCACATATCAGTTTTTTAGTCAGTGTTCTACTGGTCATTGTGGTACTACCATAGTCATTATAAAGACCATGCTTTTTCTTATATGATTATTATATTATTTTAAAGATAAAAAATAGATTAATAATAAAAAAAGATCTATAGATTTAGTTTCATTGGAAAATTTGGAATAAATATTAACTTTACATAATAATACATATACATAAATTTTATTCCTTCTTATCTAGTATCATATTTTCCCTCATGTTCTCAATTGTACAAATATTCACCCATGGAACTGGATGGGGGTGATAAATTTCTTATACATTAAATCGATTGATTTCATTACATTAATATCCTATATAATCAATTTTAATTCATTTATTACTATATATATATATAATTTTGTTGTTGTTTTTGATTCATTAAAATTCTATTATGTTTTTTTATTTTCATTATGATGAGTTATAGAGTTTAATTACATATTTTTCAGAGTGTTTTTTTCTTGGTCTTCATGAGTGGTTCACTTGATTACAATTATTTAATATCATTTAAAATGATAATGATTCTCTAGTTTTGAAATTATTTCTTACTAATTAACATAAAAAATTTTAATTGGTCTTCTATATTAAATTGTTATCTGTTAAGAGGTTTATTTATTATATAATTTTTTTTTTAAAATGAAATAATTTATATGGAATTTTTTTCAACCACTACATGCTCATATCATCATGTTTTTAAATATAGGTTCTAAAAAATTATATGACTTATAATATGTGTAATAAAATATTATTTTACCATAATAATTGTTTTATTACTAGTGTTGATGGAGGTTGTGAAAATTGATAATGTGTCATCCATTGTTACGGTACATCAACACACAACTTTTGATATTTTCATTTTTAAAATAAAAATAAAAATATAATATATTTCATAAATATTTACTCTATCAACATATTAATATTCAGTTATATAAAAGATCATGGATTTATTATGTCCCATGTATGAGTTGGGTAGATGATAAGATTATAAAATCATATAATTTTGTTTTAAAAATTCTGATTTTACCTCTTGAATATATCCCCCTTTATAAAATCCTTATAGAAAAGGGTTTGTCCATTTGATGAGAATAAGGGATACATGACATGGGGAATGGTCTTGGGAAGAGTGTTGGGTTAAACATGAGAAACAATTATGGATTGGAAGGAGTTATGAGAAGAGGTGGAGAGGAGATGTTTTTAAAAGGGAGAATAAGGGCGTATGGTATTTATTTTTTTTCATTATGTTAATATTCTAGTACAATAATTTTAATAATTTAAACATTATCAGGAAATATATTAATATAGTTAAAGATAGTTTAATTATTTTGGGATTACATCATCCTTACATCAATAACTACTAAAAAATAATGTATTCAGCATTTACAATTAATATTTTATTTTACTATTCTAAAAAATTCACCCTAATTAATTTTATAAGTTTATAATTCACAAATGAACTCCATTTTATAAAATTAAATTTTATTACATGAATTATATAATTATAATTTACATACATCTAATATATGAAAAATATAGATTTTAAATTTATAATTTATTTTATAATAATATGAAAGATCAATTAAAGTATTATAAATTTTTCATAAAATCATATAAAAGAATTATAATTTATAAAAAAATTCTATGAAAATTATTTTTATTTAAAAAAATATATTAATTATAAAATATTCAATATAATTTTAGTTTTATAAATATGAAACATCCTAATTAATAATTTTTTTTTTAAAAAAATTAACTACATATATCATTATATAATTATATCATATTATTATTTATAAGATGATTAAATTTATTTCATACATTCATAGATGATGTTACTATTCTATTTGAAAAATTACAATTCATAATGTTATTGTAAATATTCAAAGGTTCAGTTTACTATTTAATCAGTATATGTTCTTTAATTTCTAGAAAAACTTCTAATTTCCTTCATTCTTCATTTATAACATTTATATTTGGTTATCAAAGTGACTTTATTTGGTTTATATACTATATGAATTAATAATAATATAGTAATTTTCATTGATATAAATTTGTGTCATTACATTATAACACATTATAAAAATGTTCCCTTGAAATATATTTTTACATAAAATTGTTATATCAATTAAGTGAAGTTATCCTTTATCGCTTCCTCTAGTTCCAATGTATCTCCTTCATACATCAAGTATCAGCATATTCCATTGTCCATGATTGTTTTATTTTTTAAAATGACATTATCTTTAATATCCATGATCTTTTGTTGATTCTACTCATAAAAGAGATAATTTTGTAACTTAATTGCATATGTATTATTAAATGTGTTGTAGTTTTATTGTATATCCTCAAGATGGATATATAGAATACATTGTTTGCTTTAGAAATGAAATATGTAGTTTACAATCAATTTTAGAAAATCTGATATGATCATTAATCTCAATGGGGTTGATGTATTTAGGGCACATCCTTCCACTCTTCCCAAATCTCTTGATCCTATTTCTGATAAATATATGGAGGAAGACCATGTCTCCAGCCCTAAATATTTGTTCCCATAGATGATTCCTGATGTAACTATTCTTTCATAGTTGGGATAAATATATGTTTTGTGGAATGTTTTTCACATTTTCCTCCATTTCATTGTTCTTTTAAAATAATAAAAAATTGTGTTCAATTAATTCATTCAATAATTAAGGTGTTATTCAAATTTTGAAATAATGGGCTTCATATGGAGTGATTTGGATTCACGATTGGAAATTATTTTTTAAGGGAAATTAACTAGATAAATATAATTGTCTAATTATCCTATTATGTCCATATAACATGATCCCATGATGTATTCCATTGTCTGAATATTCTGGTCTGATTGTCCATTAGTTATAGAAAGACATGCCATAATAGAGTCATGCTCATAATTTAGATTATTTTGGAGACTCCTCAAGAACCTGGAGATGATTCTTGGATCTTGACCAGATACAAAAAATAGTTAAAATACATAAAGACTTACCGCATTACTGCTATATATCCATTCATGTTAACTCATTAAAAAATCTCTTGAATTTAGATAAGCTAATTTTTAATTGTGAGATGATCCACATCAACCCATATAGAATTATTTCTTCTGTATATCATCAGAATCCCTCTAAAAAATTTAATGCTACTATTTTCTTATTTCCAGGTTTTTATGTGTAATGGTTTTATTATAATTTTATATTTTAACCATTCATCCTTCATGTTTTGAAATACTAAGAACATTGATATATACACAGTGATCTTCTTAATTATATTTTCCCACCAATTTTTCACTCTGAGATATTGATACATATTTGTTCTTCTTGGGTTAATAGATAAGTTTGATCAACATGTGTCATTTAGAAGACCATTATTTATTAATATATTGTATAATAAACATAGGCTTGACCCAAATCTCACGACCTTTTTTTCATCCATTTTTACTCATTTTATTTCCCATTTCTGATAGCTTCCAAACATTTTGAATTCCCCCCATCATTTCATTGAGCATATTTTCATTTCTCCATATGTCATGGTTAAGAAATTATTTGTGAAAGTATTGATGATGTTCCATCCTTAATGATTCACATGTACTTCCATATAAAATCTATTAATATTGGATCCTTTCGATTCTCATCATTGATAATGATGTTTGATTCTTTATAAAAATAGAATCATCCACAATATTTACTTTTCCAAGATGGTAGTTGGATGAGAACTCATAATCCTTTATAATCTCTAACCATCATTTCTACTTCGTATTAATCTCCTTGGTGAATATATTTTTGAGGCTTATATACTATGTATATATATCATACATCTCCCTATAAATATAATGACTCAAAATATTCAACAAAAATATACAATCTTCTAACACTAGATCATGCATGGGATAGTTTTGATCGTGATTAGTAAACTACCTTGAGTCATATTTTATCTCGTAATAATTTTCATCAGTAAATATCCTAATACCTTTTGTTATGATACATTTTATACCACAATTATTTCTCAAGTTTTATGATGTGTGAATATTGACATGGTCAGAAGAATATATTTTTATCTATTTTATGTAGTATTCACATAGCCGGGACAAAAAAATCATTTCTTCCATTCATGTAATTTTGGTTAGTGGGTTTGAAAATCATGGGATGTTGACCGAAGATATACAAAAATACATAGTTGGACTAAGGAAAATAAGGATGCTCATTATAGATAGTGTCCTTGGATACCCATTGATTTCCTTTATCATGGAAGGGTAAATATATATTCCTTTACTGGTAATAAAACTCCACAATAATGATTTCTCCTATATCTAGAACTCACATTTACTATACATATCATATTGTTTCTCCGTTCAAAATGTCATTATAAGATTATAAAATTACTCTTTTTGTTAACAATTTTTTTGGTGTATATCGAAATATGATAAATAAAGACTGCAATTTTTTTAGGTAATATCAAAATAATATCTTAAGAAATTCCATAAATATTTATAGATCACTAGTGATTCTTAAGAGTCATCTCTATTTACTCTTTATGTACAAACCTCATTCAAAATGTTTTTTTGTGATTATGTTCGTTCCATACATTTAATTGGTGATATCCCAACCAAATTTGATCCTTATAGAAATATATGTCCCAATACAATTGATTAGAAAAAGTAATATATCAATGGAGGGGGGTAATTTTTCATTATCAAGATTTTATAGAGAACTTTATAATCAATACAAAGAAAAATTAATCAATGATTATTCATGAAGAATAGGACTGTTACACCCCATGGTGAAGCACTTAGAAAAATAAAACACATGACTATATTCTCTATTAACATCATTATTAGTTCCTCCATCCTAATTGTGACCATTCTATAAGGTATAATTTATATAATAAGAGATCCCAAAATATGCTGAACTGAGAATTTAACCTCTCAGTTCGGAGGAATACCAAAATATTCTTTGGTAACACATCAGTGCAGTTCCAACCAATGGTCATATCTTCGAGCATGGTTCTATCTTTATCTTAATCATTTGAGATAGATATGAAATAATATATGGAAATAATATAAACACATGAGATGATTTCTCTAAATAAAATTAGTCCTCCTCCTCACACATGTAAAAAACTAGAGAATTCCATGGGATGTGAAGAAATTCCTCCCATTCCAAATAGTTGGGGTCTTAATTCTATATTGATTTCCAATCCATGGATAAAATAGTATCAAACTCTATTAATGGATTTAAGACCAGTTTTTCTGGGAGGTTTAGTACAAAGCCCATAACATGGGTGGATTTATATACTTATTGTGAAATAATTGATTATTTTTCTATTATCATACATAGCTCAACCACCATATTTTGAGGTCCTCTTCAAATAGTTCATCAAAATATGATTGATATGGAAGAATAAATATAACCATAATCGTATATTAAATTCAATTTACTAAATGAATAACCATTGTACCCATCACTAGATTATTTTTGGGATCAACCATAGTGGTAGTTATGGATTATAATTTCCTTTGGTCTTTTGTCTATTATGCTTACAATCACTTATTACCCTTTATATCTTGAGGTTTTTTTAACATGGTAGAATATCATCTTTCCCCCCTAATAATTAAATAATTGAACCATATGTGGTTATATTATTTCCTCCAATTCATTATCCAGATTCCTTATATCTCATTAAATTTAATTATTTTTGTGTACATCCCTCCCACACTCGAAGAATTTCCCCATCCTTTTGATGAAGTTACTGTGATTCTTCTTCCAACATTTTTGACATGTGAGTGGATGGTTTTTGATTCCACATTTGTTATTAGATCTTCAGACATGAAATTTATTCTTTCATTTCTTATCACCATAACCATGGAAACACTCCACAAACTCCATCTCCACATTAATAGAACATTGAACAATATCTTCAAAAACACCAATGTAGAAAATTTCTAGATCCTTTTCATGGAGTTTTCTAGATCTTCTAATGAATCAAAATATTTTTCAGCATTTTTTGATAAATAAATAAATTCACTCCCTTGAAAGACATTTTAAATTTTCTTCTATGATATAAACAATTCACTACCCTTTTCATGTTTCTCTTTAAATTAAATTTGTAACCCTACATTAATAGTTCTATAAAAATACTTGTTTTGAAATATTTTCACAATTCCATCCCACTTCAACTCTTTAATTTCAACCTTCAACATGGTATTTTTAATTAACACCCACCAATGATATTCCACTATATCAAAAGGTTAAATGGACACAATATACTTCTCTATCATAGAATAGTGATGAAATGAAAATATCTTCTAAATTGAGTTGACACACTATTCCACATTGGTATAAAAGAAGATATACAAAATAGAATTCATCATTGCTACATAAAAGACTAATATCAAGTTTATCCCTCTTAGGGGAAGGAGGGGGTTCCTAAATATTTAGGTTATTGTTTATAACGAGATATAATTGAATATGAATTGTAATGAATGTTTGTATTCCAACTATAATGGTATTTCAGATATCATTCATGAATTTGTGGAATTGTCCCTCACATAAGTTGTTCCCCTGGTTTCTCTTAGATTATTCCATATTCTAAAATAAAATAGGTTTGTACACATTATAATTTATCATGTTGTAAATAATTATTTTATTTATATATTCAATTTACACTAAAGGTATATCTTGATGGATCATTATGATTGACATTTTGTGAAACAATGATTCTTGGGTGATTACATATACTTAGTCTCATATGTTGTTTTCCACTATGGTTCTTTAATCATTATTGACAATTTTACTAAAGTAGGTTATGACACCAACTATAGAGACCCTTCATTTTATGAAATGACTAATTCATTATTTTAAAGTTAAATAACATCATAGAAAATGAAAAATAGGAACCGAAAAAATTATTTTCCTTATAAAATAAGGGCCATTAAACAATTTTATATAATAAAACAAATTACATTATATTATTCTTTCTTCTCTAGATATTTTTTGTGATTCTTGGTTTCTTATATTTTTAGTGTGTTCTATAACAGAAGCTTCAGTCTCCATCCGATTATCCACATTCCATATTCCTTATCATTCATTACCACATTTCAGTCATGTATGATGATTCTGATGATGGATTGGGATGGTGAAGGTAGAGAGTTGTTTTAGGTCTTAACTCTTTCTTTTTCATGGGCTTTTTATGTTTCTTTGGTCTATAATTTTCTATTAGTGCTAGTCAGAACATATTTTCTATTCCTATTACATTGTTTCCAAATTCATCATATCAGATTCTATTCAAATCTAGAATGGTGTATCTCTTGGTCACATGGGATTGTGATGGTAGTGAGCTTCTTTGTGGCTTTGTGTTTTTTGGTATCTGTCTATGGTGTTCAAGTATCTCAGTTATGATGTTTTTTTCTTTCAACACATATGATAAAATTGATGTATGACTGTCTCATTTATCATTTTTATTGTTTGTTCTCCGTGATATCATGATTTTTTTGTGCAGCAATGGGATTTAGTTTATGTGATAATTCATTATCCTTTATGGCTCTATAAGAATTTTACTTGATGTTGGATTTGGTATAGTGATCTCTGGCATCACTGATGATTGGATAAGTGATGAAGACTAATTTTGTGATCTTATTTTCATCATTCCATATTTGTTATTCAAAAGACATGTGGCATTAATCAATTATTGGAAAAATGATGGAGTTTTAATAGTGGTGAAGTTATATTCAAATAGGTGGTTCTCAGCAGAGATCTTGGAAATGATGGATTGTGGGTTGTTGGTCTGGTGAAGTCGAGTGATATATGTGTAAATGTAAGGGGGTGCGGCTCTAGTGGGATCTCTACACTTGTTTTAATGACCGACATGGTTAATTTTTAAATAAATATTGCGACATGTGGTTGTATGATCTATTGAAATTGAATTTTTACATTTGGTGGATTGGTTTGAATTATGTGGAGGTTAGGTTTCCATATCATTATAAAGTGTTCTTTTGTAAATAAAAAATGTATTTGGAGGGGTGTGTCTAAAATCCCATTATGAAAATATATATGATACATGAAAAATGGGTGTGCATAATTTTCATCATCATAACATAAGTAAGGATTCATTTACATAGTCATTATAAGAAGTATTAGAAAATTTCAAGTAATGTGGAATCGTATAGAAATGAAGCATCATGACTTATTGGTCAACTACAACTTGTAGTTCTGAAAAACCTAGTATCATGTTAATGAAGAGCGTATGTGAATAAACATAACATCATTATTGAGAAAACATGTGTCATCTTGTTCTTGAATATTTCTCATTATATCCAGAGATAAATCACTTCACTCAAAACATCAGATCCCTATATAATTAAAGACGCACCTTTCACATAATAACATTTAAATAATCATGATTTCAAGCGATAAAATATATCAATCAAGGATATAAAATAAACTATGTAATAGAATGTATTTCATGAGCATATACTAAATCACACATTCATGGCTAAAATGTTGGTTTCCCATAATAATACAGGAATGAAATTGTTGGTGTCATTATTGAGTTAGTAGGTAAAATCTCAAGAGAAATATAACATATTTTTTAAGAACGGAAATTAATTCAAGAAGAATAATTTATATTGTCGTAAAACCAAATTAAATACACTTATATAATGTATAAGTGAAGGTAATTATGAGAGGAATTTTATTAAAGGAAAATATATACTAAAAATGGAGTTAAAGCGGGGGAATGTGAGGAAGTTGAGTGGGGTTCTTGAATTCCCCTTACCTTCTATCTAAAATAATTATTTAATTTAATATCTATAAAATTAAACTAAAATTATTAATTAAAATATAGAGAATATTATCTTTCTTCGGTTAATCATTAAGATTTTATTATGTCTATTAATGGTTATTGTGTTGAGTTATAATAATCAATCATTTCATTCACGGACAACTCGATTCCTTCATTATTTTGATTAGTTATCTTCTATAAATGTTTGGAAGTCTATATATAATGATACGGATTAAAGAGAATAGATATAATATTATATTAAGGGAAATAAATTTTTTTAACTGGTCATATATAACATTCTTTTACATAGTATTAGAATGTTTTATTTGATAGAACATTATTGAAAATGATTTAATTTATATGGATGTTTTTAGGACCATTATGAAAATATATCATGATGTTTATATATATTTCATAATGTTTACATATCATAATGTATTTATATCATAATGTTTATAATGTTTATATATATTTTTTAAATACCATTTTATTACATATAATTTGGATAATAAATTAATATTTAGTCATAATAATGGTTTTATGAGATCCATGGATGGCAGTAGTGAAAATTGAAAATGTTTCATCCGAAATGGTGTTAAAATGACACACTAGATATGATATTTTCATCTTTAGAAAAAATGGAAGGAGAATAGATTCAATGATGAAATATTCCATTAAAATAATAATATCAAAGAATATAATCTATAATCAAGTTATAAAACCACATTTATAAGGGGAGGTGAGGATTGGAAAATAAAATAAATGAAATTGGAATAATATTAATTGAAACAGAAATTTTTTTTCACCACTTGAATCTATCATTCTTGAGAAACTCCATAGGGAAAAGGATTCGATATTTTTATGAGACTTAGGGATCAGGTACATGTGGGATGGTATTATAAATATTATTTACTAGATCGTTTTCATGCTTTAGGGATTTTCAGGTCTGAGGACAAGATTTGGTGAGGGTGATGTTAATAGAAGAGGAGTTGGTTTTCTCTTCTTATTTTGTTATTTTGGATCAAGACTATCAATATTTTGAAAATTGTCCCTAAATATTTTAAAAAACATATGGTTATTTCTATATTTTTTTCATTACATTATCCTTACATTAATAATGACTAAAAATTCATATATTTAGGTTTTATCATAAATTATCATATTCATGTATTAACAAAAGAATCATGTATTTTAAAAAGAAATCAATAAATTCAACCTTACCATCATTGAGGAGTAGAATTCAAAATCAAACTAAATTTAATGAACATAATTATATATTATATATGAAACATAATTTATAATTACAATCATCAGTTATAAGGAAAATAATGATTTTTAAATTTTAACTAAATATTTCAACACATGGAAATATTTATTAAGGTCTCATATAATTATCATAAAAACTAGGATAATAACATGTTAATTTATAAATCAATTTCATGCAAATAAATTTTATTTTAAATTATTATATTAATTATAATAAAATTAATAAATTTTTATGTTTTATAAAAACACGAACACTTAATTATTAATATTTAAAATACTTATTTACATATACAATGATATAATTTTATCATATTATAATTTATAAGCTGAATAAATTTTATATATACTTTTATATATGAGTTTACAATTTTTTTCAAAATCAATATTGCTAATGGTGATGTTACTATTCGAGGGTCAGGTTACAATATGATTGGGATAGGTTACATTAATTTTAAAAAATCCCTTTATTTCATTCACTCATCATTTATAATTTGTTTGTTTTGTTTTCAATGTAATTTTATGTGTTTTCTACAATATTAATTAATTAAAAGAATGTTAATTTCCATGGATAATTTTTGGGTCAATACTAACATTGTTATTTTGGGCAAGATATCCCATGTTATTATAGTGGTGCTACTCATGGGACCTAGAACCTACCACATGGAAGATGTGTATGACTTCATTTATTATGTTTATCCTACTATTGTGGATTTTGAGGCTGGACCATAGAGAGTTAAAAGTACTATTCTTATAGCATCTACAAATTTTGGTTCATTAGTTGATTATGGTACCTCTCATTTTTTTATATATGAAAAACATTTTAATGGTTTGATCTTATAAGTTGTGATTTTGAGTGTTATTATTATGATATATAAATAGTTGGGGTTGAATTAATTGAAATCTACTTGAGATATGGGTGTTAATTTTGGGTTGAAGAGTTATGTTTACTATGGGATATTTACATCATTGTTATATCATGTTTTGAATTTATTGTGATTATAAACTAGTTAGTCTTATACGAAGAAAAAAATTATTATTATCATATGATAGTGACTTTTACATATATTTGGGTGACAATTATGTCGATCATTGAGAGTGGATTATCAAGGAGAGTCGTGTTGTACAAGTTGAACAACAACAGGATGATTTCATCACCGTGATATCATGTCTTTTGTTAGTTGATATGGGTTTGAGGCATTATAGATTTCCTCACAATGTTTATTTCATTGAAGACATGCTTCATGCGGAATTATGGGGGATTTATCCTTAAAGAGATGTTGTGTTTTTAGTTGATCTCATTCCTAGAGCTAAGACGGTTTTTATTCCACTATATATAAATGATCTAACATAGCTTCATGCTCATGAGACTCAACTTTAAGAGTTGATGGAAAAGGGATTTATCCATCCTTGTATATCACCATGGGGTTTACCAGTTTTTTCCAATGAAGGATGGTGGAATATTTCCATTATGTGTTGGTTATCTAAATTTGATACATATTAACATGACAAACTGATATTCTCTCCTAGGTAATGTTTAACTAATTCACTTGTTAGGATGGGATTATGTTTTATCAATGATTTACATGAGGTCATGTTATCATTATTTAAGTGTTATACCTTATTATATACTACATAAAACATTAAAAATCATGTATTTATTTATTGAGTTCATCATGAATTAATTAAATAACAGAATGATGTGACTATGCAACGGATATTATAATGGGATTTTAGAATTGGTCAATAAAATGGGATTTTTTAAATTGATAATTGTGGTGATATCAAATTTATTTATAAGGGTGATAATGTTATGTTTTGAATATCCATTAAGGGATAATGGGTAATGCTAATAAATGACTATAGACGGTTTAATAGTGAATTTTATTATTAAAAAATTTGATTAATGTAAATAATTATGAATTTTTTAATAATTTAAATGTTGTACCATAATTTTAAATATTGATAAGATGATTAATGATGATTAATCTTGGTAAAAGATGGTACATGTGAAATATTAGATTTATTGAAAAATGGGGTGTTGGGCATGGAATAATTCATCAAATACCCATGGTTTTCTACCCATAAAATTTAAGGACCATATTCATACATGTGAAAACTATTTTATGAGACATATACAGATGCTCTATATACCCACGGGGTGTGGGATATGGAATGAATCTCCAAATAAACATGGGGTTCTTGACACAACATTCTATGCCTATGATATTATATTTGTACTATTTTTCCTTGTGGATGGAAATTAATTGAAATGAATTGGATAATTAAGGCCCTTGTTATAATGAATTGTGTTCACCTATGTGATATAGTTATGACATCAGCGTGGACCAATGTAGGAATTGATGGTATGGGTGTAATCATAATTGATGGAAAAAAATTATTAAATAAATATTAAATGAATATTAAAATTATTTAAATTAATTTTATTACATTATTATTTATATAACTATATACAATTTTACAGACTATATATTGTTTTACCCACTGTTGGTGGTGGCCACTATGTTTTACTCAATCTGTATTCAGGATGCTTGATCAGTACCTGAATAGAAATCATCTTTCTAGGATAGGACTAGTGTGTGATCCCTATAATAGATGTTTGTGATGTGATTGATCATGGATAAGGGACAAAAGTATGATATTGGAAGCCTCTTCAAACGGTTAGTGTGTCTTTTTTTGACTCAAGTCTCATATATGAAAAAAAATATTTAACATTTTTTTGGATACTATATTCTGGTTTGGACAACATGTGATATTGGTATTTATATGGTTTTGATTATATTCATTTTAGTACTATTATTTATTTTTTGGTATTATGATTCTTTGATAAATCTTGTATAATCTAATCATTTTCTATATTTGGCCCTCTATGCTCATCCCAGTTAGTGGAATTTGGGGAGGGGAACATGAGGTAATCTGGCCAACCTGATCACGGAACAAGTTTGTGGATACTATGTGTGGACATTATAGTTTCAAATCTAGATTCAAATGTGTTTCAATGACTCTTACAATTCTTATATATCGTATGAATTTTTATCACCTCAAATATGAGGACACCTCTACCACATTAATTCCATTACTATAACATTCATACAAGTATTATCATTAGTCGAAAATGCCAATAATTTAACCGGATTGTATACTAAAATTATAATGGTGTAGAATATTCCATTTAATTCCCCTTGGTCGATAACAACCAATAAGATCATTAAACTAATACATATCCACTGTAATCATCATTAGTTAAATATTGAATCTCTAACATGGTTACACAATGTCCCAATACTTAAATTTTTCATTATTTTAATGGGGAAAAACAAATATTTATTGTTTAATTCATAATTACTAGAGCATATATTGGGTAACTTTGATTATGTGCAAAGTACAACTAAAACAATACAACACATGATGCATGTTCAATCTTGAATACAACCCCTAAATAGATTATTTAATTTTTAAATTAAATAAACTTAATATTTTTTTAGTGAATGGAATAGTCATCCTCTATACCGAGGGTAAGCCCTATTTTCTTGTGATACTATTGAAGAGACATTAACAAAATATCTCTATTTATACCAACATAGTAATAAAATAATCAAATGAGCCTAACATTATCTTTAAAACTGAAACTATTATGATGCCTTCATAACACATCTCTTCCCACTAAAAACTTACATTGGATCTCTGTATGATGACTATTCCACTACAAAATCCACTATATTAGGACACGGTTATAAGACATACATGAAGATGGAACAATATAATTCGGAGGCCCAAAACTATATCATTATATAACACAAATACAAAATTTATATCCAAATTGAATAATCAATATAAAATATAAGTACAAAAACAATTCAGTTGATAAATTCATTGAAAAGTAAAAATATGATACATTAAAACATTGAAAAAAATGAATATAAAAAATAATTAATATAGCATTACTATGTACTAATGTCTCCAAGAATGGGACTGAACCCAATAGCAATACTAATTCCTATATTGAACTATTAAATGATTTGTCACTATAAAGGGCCACTAAATTACATTAAACAAGGTATTCAAAAAGGGGAAACCATATATATTTTTAGCAATCCTATGTCTGAACAATAAATATTTTATGGTAATGTAATTCATATGGGAATAAATACCACACAATAGAGCGTATAAAAATACAAATTAAAACAACCGAATAATTTAAAGTAAAATATTGATCAATTAATTATATCAATGTCAAGACCATGGTATGTATAATTATATTCAATGGTATAGGATTTTTTTAAGACCTAATAAAACCACGAATAAGAAAGAATCAATCAATCATGCATTTCAAACATTAAAGGTGTCCTTTGAAAATTTATACTAGTGATCCCATTGATATTGAAAAAATGAAAAAAACACAAATTTTGATAGCATAGTTATAAGATTTATTTAATAAGAAACTAATTATTTCTACACATCATTAAAAAACACAAATTGATTAAATTTATCCTCTTCATTTCTATCCAAAACCAATGTCTTATATAGTACCCCAAATTATCCATAATGTGGTAGCCACACAATTATGTTTAATTAAAATAATATGATAGTGTACTAAACCATATCTAGAAAGAGAACTCAAATCATTATCTTATAAAATGAAACTCTATCCTCTATAGGTGGGGTACCTATAAATAATTTTCTAAGTGATAATTACTCATTTTTTAGCATAACGAACTCAAAATAAGTCATGATCAAGGGGACTGGGTAATATCCATTGTCCAAAATAGACTTTCCAAACCTCGAGGGTGGAAACCATACTCCATTTTACAGTGGGTGTTTTACATAATAAAAAATATATGTGGGGGAAAAATGAAATTCTCTAAGAACCAATTGTAACAAATAAATATATTGTGATTTTTCAATGCAGTAATGTTTTTTAGATGTATTTAATAATAATAATAACCGTGTAACATTCATTACATAAAATAATTAATTTCTTCAATATCGTCAATGACATTCCATATTGAGCATCAACTAACCAATTAATGATATTATTATAAATATGAACGTTATATTACAGATATTTAATAGCTTGTTATAAATATTTTCAAGAATTTTACAAATAAATATATTAATTGATATAAATTTATTTATAAATAATGTGTAAATTATCAATCAATATTTAATAACGTAATTTTATTCAAAAAAAAGTTTTCCATATATTTTTTCAGTTTTTATGAGAAAATATTATTATTAATTTATATTTAATATCGAAAATTTATTTGGTTGAATGAACATTATTTTGGATATAATAACAATTAATTTTTTTTTGTGAAATAATGTGATTTTTCAAAAAATATTGAATTTTAGTCAATAGTTAAAAATTTTCATTTTAGTAAACATTTACATTATTTTATATTAAATAATTATTATAGACATCACATTATTTTTAATGTAAAATTAATATTATATATTGACATCTAACATAATTAATTAATTATTAATAAATTTCATATGTTTTTAGAAAATGTTTATTATTCTACTAAATTTTTTTTTTGAATAAATTTTTTTAATGCGCTAAATGTTTTTATATTTTAATTAGTTAAAATAATCAATAATTTATAATTTAATAAATGAAATTTATATATTATATCTAAATAATTATTATCTTATATTAATATAATATTTATTTTTATATAAATAGTTGTTATTAAATAATTTTTTTTCTAGGAGCGATTACAATTTTCGAAAACACACATTTTTAAAAAATATATTTGTTTTCTATTCAATTTACATATTTAAACATTTAAAAAATTTATCTGAAATTATATTCATCATTGTTGAAACCATAAGGTAAAATATTTATTAGGTTTAATTTATGATGCGTTTCAAAAATGATGAAATTTATTATGAATACTTAAAATACTAAATGTTAATTAAAAACATATAATCTATTAACATTATTTATAATGTAAAATTATATAAAAAAATTGGTTTTAATGTAAAACTATTTCAATTATTTTCATTTTAATCAAATATTTATCATTTGAAAAAATTATATATTGAAATATGATATATAATCATTTTAAATTTATTACCTTTTTTCATTGAAAACATTCCTCTTTCAGTGTGTATGTTGGATTAATTATAGATTAAATATATCCAATTATATTAATTGAAATTTTAAAAATGTATTAGATATTTTTAATCATTATAATTTAAATTATGTAGTAATCTCATGTTTTTCGACCAAAATTAGTATTGAAATACATGAAAAATTCTTAACAAAGATTGGGTAAAAATCTATTTTTAGGTGGTCAAACTAAAACTCTATGGGTTAAAAATTCCCAAAATATTTATATATCATTTTTTTGTAAATATTAATATACTATACTTCCCAATATTGATCATGTGGTCATTATTTTTTTTCAATCGATATATTAATTTTTGTTGTAATTTTTTAAATTTCAATGATGCTTCCATGTATGGACCTTTGGGCCACTTATAAGTGGCCACTTCCCACTTCACATATTAACACAATTCAAGTAATTGGGATCAACCGGAAAATATAAGAAACACTCATAAAAGTAAATACTCATATCCTAGAATATTTATTTTTCATGTAAATCCAACCTATGAAGTATTTTTTGGAAAAACCAAATGATGTTACTCATATTAGAGGTAATACATTTCAAAGAGAGTTATTTTTCTATTTTTTCCTTCAAATATTTATTTTAATATTAATAAATTATGATATTATAACATCAACATCTTACATTAAATGAGATTTTGTTGTTTTATTGTCATTATAAAGAACCATTTCTAATTCCATGGATTGGGTTATGAAATCATCAATCATGTATGTGGAAGACTACCATCTCGCGAACAGATGTCATTTATTTTCCCATTAATTTATATAGAAGAATTAATTATTGGTGGATTTATTATTTATATGTTATTTTATTATTTTATTATTTTATTATAATTATTTTATCTCACATACTATCTTTCTTTAAATATTTTGGGAATATAATTATGTTGCTCGTGTGTCCGATAGAAAACCATGTCCCAAAACAAAGTGATATGTCCATGTTTTACATGGATGGTAATAATGATATTTTATAGTAATTTTTCGATATATATGATATAAAAATTATTATTTAATGATAATATTTAATTACGATTCTCACTTTTTGTCTGAAATAAAATGGTAACAATCTTTAGCCATATGTATAGTATTTCATCACCATGAATGATGTATATCATTTTCAATCATGTAATATAATGCATTTCCCAAATTATAATTATAATTAATATATATGATAAATTAAACATTTATTACATTATGTAGAATATTAAATCATAATTAATTTATGTGTTTTATGAATAAAAATTCAAAAACATATATAAAAAAGTGGTTGTTAACCAAAAAGTGGGATTAAAAAGGATTTTTTAGTAAAAAGATAATGACATGTCCACATAAAATATTTTGTGTCCTAAATATATATTAATTTTTAATTTATATATTTATAATGAACTCATATTTATTATAAAGATGTTTAGAATAGGTATGATGGAATGCCAAACATATAGTAAGTAATTAATAGTATACCACTTTTTCTAGGAGACGTATAACGATTCTCGACTCCATTAATTTTTAAGGTATATATACAACCACATTTACATTTTATACCTTAATACCATTATTTCCTTGTAATTTGATGTTTCATTTGATTTTATTCCGTACCGGGGGATACAATTAAAAATATTAGCAATGAAAAAAGAGATTTAGGTCTCAATTTTCCTCTGTAAAGATGTGTGTTTTGTTATGAACCTATATTATTTTAGGAGGTTTATATAACATCCCGTCTAAATTTCATTCCATGAATTTATTAAACTTCATTATTTTTTTGGATACACAAAATTTTATTCCATTATTGTCTTCTGATTCAATGTTTCCAATGATGTTATAATTTTATGTAATGTTTTCAACATTTATTGAGATTGTTTAGGTTTATTAATTATGGTCCAAATCACATAAAAATCATTAATTTTATAAACATATGGTTACTATTGGAATTTAAATTTAATATTAAAAACTTTACACACATAAGAATAAAAATTAATTTAGAAAAAATTTGACAGAATATGAATTTATTTCTTTTTTCAGTCCAGAATATTATTATAATAAAATTATATATTTTTAAATTGTTTACTAATTTGTTTTAAAATTAATTATTAATGATATTTTTACCCATTTTTATCATTCCACAAAAAACTAAATGAATAATTCTAACCTATTTAAAAAAACATATATGTATTTTACTAAATAAATGAGAAAGAAAATATATATTTAAACTATATAGAATGAACGAAACTTCCACCATCAAGGACATTACATGATTTATATCTCTATTTATATTCACTCATGTTTTTTTCAAATAAAATAATGTTAAATTTCTTTTTTCAGAAAACATTTTTTCAAATTTGATATTATATTTTATACAATAAATATTTTTATTGGTTTCTAATTGATTTTAAATAACTGATTTTTAGTGTTATTTTAACAAAAATGTATTTTGAAAATGATTTATGATTTAAAAAGTCATTTTTGATGAATTTTTAATTTACATGTGAAAAAATAAAATTAATTTTCCTTGTAATATTTTTCTCATTTTAATATAAAATCCATTGAGGTTACTTTTGGTTTATTGGGGATGTGATCTGAGGATTACAATCTTATTTTTTGTCTGAAAGGTTAATATTTATGATGAAATATTGTTCATAAATCCCATTTATCATCTATTGTTAACACCACAATAAAATTATTATGAATCCTTCTCGTTTTTCAATGTTTTATAATATGATTAAATGATAAAATGATAATGAAACATTCCCCTTTTACATAGTTTATGATATGATTAAAAATTGTAAGTAAATACATTCAATTTATAGGATATGATTTGATGTAGGTTTTATGATCTTATGGCACAAATATGTGAGATTTTAACAATGTAACTTGATGGACTTATAACTCCCATGAATTTATTTTTTTGATAAATGTATTATGAGTTTACAGGGTATATGAGTTTTTAGACAAAGAATAAAAACGTTGGCAAACATATATATATACCAAGCCAAAACAAAATAAGGCAAACTAGTGGTGGTCCAAATCTAGAATAAGTAACTCTTAACGGTATCCCATGAATAATATACTAATAAATTTTTAGAGGTTATCTTTGAAATAAGATTCCCAATACATCTATTTATACCATAAATACATGTATTATACTATTGTTTTGACTTCATGGAATAGGTTATTTGATTATCTTTTTATTATTTTTTTATGAACTACCAATCATTATAACTTAACTCAAGACTATTATATATGATATGTTGTGAGGGGCATTGAAATGTAATACTCATGTATTCATAACATCATGATCATATTATTCTAATTTATATCATTTGTTTACAAATACATTTAATCTATGATCACCCATTATAATGATTCCTTTCCCATGTTATAAATTTATATTTTGGTAGGTTTTGTTTGTGATGTGGACTAAAGTGGTAGATCGTTATAGGTGATATAGAATATCATAAACCAAATTAAGAATACGGTGATCCTTTTTTTAAATGCACTAAAATAATATGTTACAGATGATTTTTTAGTTTAATATATATAATACTAATTTAAAATTATTTATTATACACATATGATAATATTAAATTGATTTCATTGGTTTTATATGATCGGTTTAGTAAATATTTATAAAATACATTGATAAAAAATTAGTGAGATCCCTTGGTTTATTTATTATTATATGTCTTGGGTGTCTATATGGATGAGTTTAAGGAAGAATCTTTGTGTTTTCAATATAATTATTTTTTGGTAAAGGATATATTATGTTTTCTTCAATAAATTACATCCCTATCAAGATATTACATGTCTATGTAAATCAGGCATAATGGTAAATATGTTTAATATCTTCAAAAATGTCGTATTGACATGAACACGACTAATTTCAACTATATGATATTTTCCAATTTCTCACCCTTAGATTTACACTTTATGAGGATACTCATTTGAATTTATAGTGTATTTACGAAAAATGATAAATTATGTAAATATATGATGACTATGGATGAACATTGTTAAACCTAAGGTTCCATCGATTTAAAATATTAATTCAGGAATGAGAAAAACTGTGAAGAATTTTTTATATGGTGTAGTTTTATAATTGTAATTGTATTTGGTACACTATTGTTTTTGATTTTGGTCAATATTTATAATTAGAATGAACTATGTTAACATTGAATTTGCTATGAAATAATTTGATGATCATTCAAATGGGATGATGACTAGAGTATAGAATGTTTTGATTAATCAAAATCATTTATCATTATATATGATTAAAAATTTGTATCTTAGACAATAATTAATATCATTAAAAAAGAAAAGGGTAAATTATAATAACTATTTTGGTAATGGAAACCATGTTTTATAGTTTATTATTTCTACTATATGTTGATGATGTTTGATGAAGAACATCCTAGAATTTCTTAAGGTTTGACCATATATTTTAATTGTGGAAAATAAGGACATAAACGAAGTAATTTCAAAGGAAAAATGAAATGATTGAGTAAAACAATAAATTTGAATAATGTAATACTTGTGATATAAATGAGTGTTTAATATTTTTAATGTGTAATTTATTGATAGTTTTAAAATTGTTGTGGTAAGTGGAAATTCATGACAAAAATCACTATGGTTTTTTAAGTAATGTGTTTTTTATTGACAATGAAGATAATATGGATGGAATATGAAAGAAAATATGTATTAAGGAAAAATTTGAAGAAACATATTGAATGTATTTTAATGGATGTGGGGTGATTAATGTAATTATCATTGGTGATTAAGGAATTATGAAATATAGAAGGATTGATTAGTTTCAGTTTTTCTTTAATGACATTAATTAATATCTTGAATGATGCTGATGATCTAGATTTTATTATAGAATGGTCGTATTCATTGAAATCACATGATAAAGTAAATTAAAACCCTAAAAAAGTTCTTAATATTGATAAAATTATGTTGGTATTGATATATTATTAATATGAATAATGTAAATCAGATATTATTGATGACTTATGAGCTAATTAAGGATTTATAGAAAAATTAATTATATTTTTCATTATTAGAGTATACAGAATTATTGGATTTATTGAATACATTATAAAATAAATGGTTTTATTCGAGTAATAAAAAACTGTTTGTTTTAATAATATTTTTAGGGTCATTAAAGATACAATCATGTTCTAATTCAAAACATATTTCTTTCACATGTTTTCTATGTGATAATTTTGGAGCATCTGTGAGATATTTTAATGATTAATATTTAATGGTTTTGATAAATATACCAACCATATTTTTAAATTTAATATTTTATAAGTTTAATAAGTATAACAATTTAGTGAATGATTTTAGCTGATATTTGGATGTGGTTTTTTATAATTATGTATTATCTATAAATATAATTATTTATTCATCAAATTTGTTAAATATTTTATATTGATAATAAATAGATATCAATTACACAATCTATTACTATATTATGAATGTTATTTTCTGTTATAATTGGATTTTAATGCTCAAATAAAAAAATCAATACTCAGTTCTTGGAATTTCTGATAGGTTGGAAAGTGGTTAAAGCATGCATTGAAATTGTCCTTATCAAATAGAAATGTATAATGTAATGATATTTTATTAAATTTTTTATAAAGTAAATTAATTTATAATTTCTTTGAAAATGATATTGACTTGAAACTTTATTATTATTCCATCATTTCTGGAAATGTTGGAATTTTAAATCATTTTCCATTAATAGTTTTGCGTCCATAAACATTACATTGATAATTTAGATTATTTTAATCATTGATCTCTATCACTCCCTATAATTATTATAAATTTTTTCCTTGTAAAAATATTATCTTTCCCAAAAGTATTTTTTTTTTGAATTATACTTATGAGTTATATTAAGTTATTATTACTTTGGAAAAGTTCATTTTTAATGGATTTATTTATTTATTAATACATTATTGGACTCTATTAAGTAATTTTCAATTGATAAACCATTGATGGCCAAGAATAATTTTTATGGTGATATTCATTTTAATGTGGGTAGAATGTTACACCATTATATTTTGTTATTTTATTGAAATTACTTTAAATTTTTTCAGATCAATAACTATATGCAACCCTAATGTTATCTTGTGTTAAATGAACAAATGATTTTCTTCAACAGCATGTTTGATAAAAAAAACTATGCTTTAGTAAACCATAAAATGATATTATTTTAAATATGTTAGTTATACCCTATGCATTATACTATTGGTTGTGAATAATAATATGTATTAAATATATCAATTTCATTATCAATATAAATTTATATAAAAACACATTGTAAAAAATCAATAAATTTTCATTATAGAAATTCCAAGAATACAAAATAAGTATTATTATTAAACGATTATCATTTATTATAGTAAAATGTAAAAAAATTTTGATAAATATTTTATAAAGTTTATTTTATAAAATTAAAATCCTTTTTTAATAATCATATATGAATTAACTTTTGACAAAATTTTAAATTTTTTAAAAAATATATCTTTTTCAATAAATAGTGAAAAATGATGATTTTAAAAATTCAATAATTTTTTCAGAATATTAAATTACATAAATTAACAATTATATTTTAAAATTAATTTTTATTAATTATTTAAATGAAATTGAAATAATTTATTTTAAATAATCATTATATTGGATTTTGGATTATGATTTTTTGTTAAAAAACAGGGTTTTATGAGAAAAATGTTTTAATGTGCACAATTAGTATCCATTTTAATAAACTAAAATAATAAAAAATTATGAAATTTGTAAATTAAATTTATATATAATATAAAAATATTTATTTATTTATATTCATTAAAATATTTTGGTTAGACATATAGTTAATAGACAATTATTTTTTGCTTGAAAAAAAAATAATCTTGAAATCAAGCTTTTTAGATGTATATAAGTCTTTTTACTAAAATATTATTTTTATTAAATTTTGAAAATTTATTTGAAAATATAATTTTTATTTTTTAAATCATCATTTCATATTTATATTATCGTTAATTTTGAATAATTTCCTAAATAGAATAATCTTTTTGAACTTTATAAATAACGAATTTTAAATTAAAACTGCATTTTTGATTATATTATTTAGTATGATAAATTATATTATATAAAATTATATGTTAATTTATTTTAATTATATATCAATTAACCCAATTTTTTCATTTTATTCTATTTAAATTTGATATTTTACATAAAAACATTGTAATGTTTTGTCCATTTTTTTCTTTCAAAACCCATTTTCTTGTAACATCTAATAAATTATGTTTCCATTAAATTATTCCAATGGTATCCTCATGTTATATTACCAACACGATCACATTATATTGATGTATCTTCATGTTTACCTGTACTGAGAATCTCAGCTAACCCTTTCTTATATTTCCTTCCTTGTGGTTATGAAGAAATATTGAATAATGGTTTTTTTATGACCACTAAATGGGAATAAATTTATTTTATACATTGAAGATAATTAACCAAATTAGGAATATTTGTTCCATGGTTCTAATTAAATTAAACTAGTATGATCCCCTTTTGTGTGTTTATGTAGTGTAATGAATATTTATTTAACAAATATTTTGTATAATTGTATGATTATCTAGGTTTACTTCACATATAAATGTGATCACCACCTATTGTAAACACATAACCACATCTCCCATTTCATCATATCATCTATATGATATTATGGAACATTATATATGTTTTTACAACCCACATCCTTATATGTTGTGAGATTCAGGTAATTTTTGAAATTTTTATATTGAAGTCATGGTCTTCTTTTGTAGTGGGATACTGATCAAGAATAGGAGAAGTGGAATATTCTATGGGATGTAATATGGTGGGTGACAAGATCACATTTGTGGTTAATTTTTTAATTTTATCATTATATGTAGGTCCAAAGGCCTTAATAAAATATATTTAATGAAAAAGTTATGTCAGGACCCAAAGGACACTCTTTGATTAACTATATAGGTTAATTTCATTCGATTGACAATTTATTCATAACATGATGGGTTATGATGATATATGGAAAAGTAAAGAGTCATAGGGAGTGGTTCATAAGGTTAATTGGGTGTTTCACTGTGATTTATATAAGTCCCTAACTTTTCGTACATTAATGTCTCATCACTTTTGAAATATATTTAATAAAATATACAAACAGATTCCCAAGGACCATATTAGTTTAGTTTCTTTTGAAACATAGATACTTAAACACTAGTACATTAGTTATATACAATTTCTCCCACTATTTTCTATATGAATATAACCACTTTTAGACATACCATATATGAAATATGTCCTCCTTTCAAGGGGAAGGGGACATAAAATGTGGTGATCTGAGATGCTTAGTATGTTTAAAAAACTGATATATGTAATAATAAAAATTGGAATATGTGTTTTATAACATTATAATGATAATAGAAGATCATAAATTTCATAACAATGATCATATACATGAATCATGGTATAATTCATGGTCATAATAAGACATCAATAATAAGGAAATAGCAAAATAATTCATGAAATCATTATGTAGGAATAATACATGGAATTGTGGAAGTCACATAAGTCTATATAATAACTTCAATAGTAGACACAGAATAATATCCCAATCCATATTACTAGAAAAATGTATTTACTAAACCAGGATCATAACCTATTCCAACCCTGTATTACCAAACGCTGTCCATTCCTTTCAAACTTATATTTCCGATCAATGTTCACTCGTCATTACAGCTGTATAATACTGAACCAATTTCATTTATCATTCTATCCATATCCATTAAATGAGATATAAATCTACGCTAAATGAATTGGTCGGATATCTGGGTCCCATCGATCTCATAATGAAATAATACATACAAGTACAAAAAATAATAAAATATCATATAATAAATCATGAAATGAAATGGGTATCATAAATAAGTAATCATACCATAATCTATAGAACAATATACATGTCCCATAATCATTTTCACATAAGAATAACCCATGAAAAAATGTTGGTTACAATATATGTTAACACGTGGAAGAGAAATGGGTTTTATAAGCATCATTCCATCAAAACCTTTACCATTCAATAATTAATATGGTTTGGACCACTAGATCATTTCATAGAAATGAAATATTATCATCAAAATTTCTCATCTTAGATAGAAAATATCATGGAAGGATATCCACAAAAAATTTCATGTGGGAAATATCATTAATTGTTGAAAAGGGGTCTTTAAAACATAAATAACATTTTAAAATCACTTTCATGAAAATAAAAATAAGTTATTGTAAAAAAATTTTGTAAAAAAAATTAAAAGTATTTTTCTTCGAAAACATATAAATATAGTTTGGAAACAATCAAAAAACAATTTTACATATATATATATATATATATATATAATGTGGTTGAAAATGTTACGAAACCCCTCTATTAGAAACTACATTTCAAACTTATAATATCACTTTATAATTATTTGATATCTATTTTCCTAGAGAATATATAAATGAATAGGGATAACCATTTGAAATCTATATTTTTATTAATAACTTCTAAAACATGTAAAAAAATGTTTTAAAAACAATTTATTTGAAAATAACATAGAAAATTATAAAGAAATCTTGTAAAAACTTAGAAACACTTTTTACATGAAAACATATGAATAAATAAAGAAAAAATATGGAAACAATTTTCCTTGAAAATTAATTATAAAATAATTTTTATAAAAATTAACCATTTTAAACATGTAAATTATTTTCAAATATATTATTTTAGGTAAATTCATACATTAAATAATTGTTAAAATGAATATTCTTTTTAAATTAAGAAGTGCTATAAAAATTAATGTTAAAAAAGCTACAAGAAGATTCCATTAAATAAATTAGGAAATTAAAAAAGGATAAATTTTATTTTAATTATTATAGTGGAATAGTAAAATATTCAAGGAATCCTATTTTAGAAAAAATGGTTCATAAGGAATATTGTTTTCTTATCAAAGAGAGGTTAAAGTTAGGATTTCTTAAAAAGATATTCATCATTATCTTCTTTAAAAAATAGTAGAAAAAAGAACTAATTAATCAATAAATCAGGAATATAAAATTTATAAGATATTATAGAAATTTTATTTAAATTTGGATCATAATGTTTTATTTAATTAAGCATAAACATAAACAATCTATAAATTTGAGGATATTGTTTCAATAAACACATACAAAAAGGTAACTTTAGACCACACTCCTCATGTACAAAAATGTAACCACATAAAACATAAAATATAATAAAAATAATTATAATCATGACATAATTTTTCAAAGGAAATATATACACCTCATGGAATAATATATGTTTATAACATGGCATGTGTCACAATAAATAAAAATTGGGAAAAAATTACATTAACGATTTGGTAGCTTTTGAATCATAAATACCGTGACAGAAATGAAATAAAATAGATATTTAAATTCCCAATATATTAATAATAGTAGTAATAGAATACATCCATGGTATGTATACACACCCTAAAAAGGAAATGGGTGGTGAATAAATCATGTAACAGTCTGGAATAAAAAGGGAAAAGAAATCATCGATCCTTGTGTGTTGACTTTTGTCGTACTCATTCAAAAATTCTGTAAAATAATTATAAATTTATTATAAATATATATAAAAACCATAATATTATATCTTCTATCATATGTTGTTTTATTGTGACTTTATACAATTCACATATTAACAATTTTATGTTAATGTTTCACATTGTGTAATACCTGCTTCGTTTTCCAGAAGACTCTTAATTTGATATATATTTAGTCATTATACATACATTATGATTACCATAAATTAAAAAATGATCTAAATATCACTTATATTATATATTAGTGTATTATAACAATCTATATTTTAATGAATTATGAAAATGGAATACATCATTCATTGAGATAGCATGTAGTATGTACGCATGAATGGTTCATCCATTTTAATAACGTATTGAATGTAATAAAGAATATATATATATATATCATAGTAGAATTATAATATAATATATATATCATATAATTTTAGAAATCATATTCTTAGTATTTTCCGTATATTGTTTGAAGGAATCATAGTGCTTTGAGGGATCAGTATTATAAGGACCCGACCATAAAACATTACATAATATTGAATTAAATGAATAATTCACATTGAGGATCTTTTCAGGTTTAGAGTTTTCGAGAATTATGACATAAATATTACATATAAAAAGATTAAAAAGTATATGCTTCTACTCCGTATCCATTTTTTATAAAATTATAGCTCTTAAAAAAAAGACATGTCTACTTCCATGTTTTAGACAGCATGACATTTCATAGATCCCATAAATGACACTACTCATCTTTATGTCCCATGAAAAACATTCCAAAACATGGGATGAGCATAAAAAGCTCAGTAAAGGTTATAAAACAAAGAATGAAAACATTAGTACATCATTACATACATAAAATAATATCATTAACATACCTCATTAAATCATAAGATTTATGAATAACACATAGAAAATAGAATTCATAAAGATAACTTTTGGAATTCATATCACACTTACATTGTAGCTATCACAGCTATGTAGGGAGTTACATTTGGAATACCCATGACAATATATTCCCAAATCTATTAGGAGAAACATTCACATTAACCACTTTCATGTTTCCCAATGCATTGGAGATCTATTTTGGGCTCAAGTGCCCTTTTTCAAAGAACCACCAGTATACGTAAACAATTCCCAAGAACCATAACATATTCAAAACACATTAAATAAAAATAATGGAAATATATTGTTTCCACATTAAAATCACAATATATAATTTATATATACTAGAATAAAAAATCCATTATAAAAACCTTATTCAATACCAAAATACATTAAATTGTATATGGTATTTATTTTCCTTTTAAAAAACATTTTGGTTTGTTATGTATGCCAAAGATCAAATAATACTCATGGTGGTGGAATGGTCGTTGCCACCAAGTACATTAAAATGAAACATTTATTTTCTACTGTTTAGTAAAATGCATCATAGAAAAATATTTCTTATGAATGAAATGAAAATTCAAAGGTATTTATACACAGTATACAAGAAAGTTGAGAATAAAACAAAGTATGCCTCAATGAAAGGGGATTGAGACGATGTACTTTACCTCATGTCTGACTTGACCTGGTCACTCTTTAATCTCTTGAATAATACACTAATGTAAATTTAGACATGATTAAGAACCTTTTTCAGGTTTGTTATTTATTTTATATCACTTATTACCATTTTATAAAAAATAATTAATCATTTATGTTATTAACGGTTGTTTTGTCGATATTTGGTACTTTATTAAAAATGAACACCTTATAATTTCAAGTTTTCCATGTGGTAAAATATCCATTATATTAAGAATGATATTAATGATGAATATATCATATATATTATATATATTGAGTATATACATTTATTTATTTTAGTACATAACATTTGGAGGTAAAAATGAAGTGCACCGTTCATGGAGACGGTAAGCCATACGTATGAATTAACACTTATTTAATTTTAATTTTGTATTTTTATGGAATGAAAACATAATTATACATACCTATATTATAATTCAAGTATAATATCTTAAATAATATCATTAACTCCATCCTTTATATGTCCCACAGAATGCTTGACGAGTCATATCACTTTGAGGGGTTAGGAGTCTGCACTTCCTAAAATGAAATTATTGTGTTTACCAATTATGGAAACCATAAAAATATTCTATAAAATAAAAATACATAAAAATAAAGAAAAAATAAAAATGATATATATTATATATAAATACAATTCCATCATAATGGCTACCATGAGAGGTGGTAGGAGGAAATTGAACAATCATTGTTGCATGAGCTGTTAGTTTGAAATCCACAGAAACATTAAGTTCTTTACCAATTTGATGGAGGTGGGTAAAAGTGTTGGTCTAATAATTATTAAAACATCATCCTGGTATATTTAAGATACTGGTGTTTTTAAAAAATAAAATAATAAAAAAATTTTATGGGGTTGGAGAAGTGAAATAAAACAAAACAACTTAACAGAAGACATTACCTTTAAATCCAGTAACTCCCTTTGGTTTGAACCAAAAGGGTCTTCATATGTGCATTATGAATAAGGTAAGGATTCTAGGATTAAGATAAAGATATTAAGAGAATATTGGAGTAGAGGTTTTATGAGCCAAAGGCTTGATATGTGTGAGAAATGGGTTAGAATTGAAGGATTTTTGTAAGGGAGAGGAGGGGATATTTAGGAAAGATTGAACCAATTATTTTATTCTAACATCATCTTTGGTTAAAAAAGGTCAAATGTGAGACAAAATCAATCTTATTATGACCCATGGTCAAAATAAAATAATCCAATAAGAATTGGACAGGTTTTGGATATTGTTTTAATATTTATAATCTTATTTATTTAAATCATTTATTAATGAGGAAAATATGGTATCATTTTTGTGTCATAAATAATTTAAATTATTTGATGTCCAATAATTATAAAAAAATACCATGATGTAGGAAACATTATTATATTTCCAAAGAATATAAATAGTCTAATGGATAACTTATATAACCCCTTGTAAAAATTTATTTACTACAAGATATTTTTATGTCATTTTTGTCTTTAATTTAAATTAATTAATATAAAATGTCATTATTACTCCCACGTGGCTCGATGGGGTCCCAATTCCACCCAAGGATTCCCATGGTCGGATATATATCAGCTAATAGGATTAAGACACAAGTTCAGGTAAATTAATATTATAATATTATATTTTACCCATATTAACTATATTTACCCTTTAATCATGGTAAAATATAAATTTACTGAAGTAAATATTTAAAATGTCTAAAAATAAAAGTTTCATATGTAACAAATTGGGAACTAATGATTCCAAATATGGAATCCATTTTTCTAGATTCAAAACATAGAAGTGGCAGAAATTAATTTAATATTAATTACCAGTGTCAAAACATAAAACATGTTTTTAAGAAATAATAACTTTCAAATGATTGACACTTGTTTATGTCCAATTCCAAAGTGAAATTAATTTCAATGACCAAAATTGGAATAAATAGAAAAAATATATTCTAATTACACTTTATTACCAATTTAATAGATAATGTAACACTATAAAAATTAGATTAAATGAGAATTTTGATTTAAAATACAGTATCTTTCACTATTCATTACAAAATCAACATTATTAGTAAAATACCAAATAATTACCAAAAGTAAATTTTGTTGTCCCGAATCTAAAGAATAATTTTATTTTGTCAAATTGAACATATAAAAATGGCCAAAACTTGATTTAAAGAGGGTTCACCATCTAAAGGCGGTAAATCGGCCTTTAAAAGAATATTTGAGTATTTATGCTTATATTAGTTAACATTTTAAGACTCAAACTTTTATTGGATAAATCTAAAAACATTTAACAAACATTTATAATCATATTGTAGTTAGATATATTCATTACTGCCAATATAATTGATCGGCGTTAACTACCATTTAAAATAATTATATTATATTATCAGTCTGCAATGTAAGATTTCAATGAAACCCATTGTTGCGTATCAGTTACGCTATCGAACATAGAATCCCCATTAAATTAAAATTAATATTTAATTCACAAATATTAAAAAAATGAAAATTTATTATTCTTTATTTACTTTGGATTTTAAATCCTTCCCCACTTTTGGGAATTGCATCCTCGCGATTTATATTCACTTGTCAAATAATTGGCAGTATCTATCAATCATAACATTTTTAGATTCCCAGGCTGCCTTTTCAACCACATCATTTTCCCACAGAACCTTAACTAAAAAATTACCTTATTCCGCAACACCTGATCTTTATGGTCACTAATCTGGACTGTTCGTTCTTCATATGAGAGATTCTAATCCAAATAAACTACCCTTGAGCTCAAAACATGAGATGGATCTGAATTATACTTTCTTAGCATTAAAATGTGAAGAAAAAATTTTAACTTATATAAACATGGAGTTAAAGTCACCATGTACGAAACTGATCCAACTTTATCCATGATTTCATAATTTCTTTTGAACCTCTGACTCAACTGTCCCTTTTTAAAAATACGCATCACACTTTTGCATGGAGAAACATTTAGAAATACATGATCACCTACCTCAAAAGATAAATCCTTCCTTCGGTTATCCGCATAGATTTTCTACTTGCTCTGAGTTGTTCACATGTTCTTCTGAATCAATTGAACCTATATATTCTACCATTTATAGTCACATCAACTTTCTTTCACCTATGTCATCACAAAATAAAATAGTTTGACAATGCTTTCGATATAATGCCTCAAATGGAGCAATCTATATACTGGAATTAAATATGTTATTATTTGAAAATTCAACCAACAAAATATGTTGGTCATAACATCCCTGGTAATCTAGTGAACAAGCTCGCAGCATATCCTCCAAGGTCTGAATTGTTTGTTTTGACTGACCATATGATTGAGGATGTAAAGCTATACTTGATTTCAATTCAGTTCCCAACAACTTCTGAAGGCCTTTCCAAAAGTTATAAGTAAACATTGGATAACGATCTGATACAATGGATAGGGTAACAACATAAAACCTGAACATCTATTTCACATACAACAATGAATGTTGATCTAGATATAATGTATTTCTAATAGGAAGAAAATGAGCAGATTTAGTCAATCGATCAACAATATCCTAGATTTCATTGTAACCTCTAAATATCTTTGGTAATTCCACAATGAAGTTTAGGGATATATTTTCCAATTTCCACTCTCGCACTGGTAAAGACTGAAGATTCCCTTTTGATAACTACTTCTATGAATTAACCTGCAGACAAGTCAAACACTTAACAGAAAAATCATCCAAATCTATTTTTATTCTATCCCACCAGCAATACTCTCAAAGGTCTTTGTACATAATAGTACTACCATGATGAACTGAAAACGGGGAACTATGAGCTTCACACAACAAACCATTCTTCAAATATGAAACACAAGGCACACATAATCTTTTCTGAAACCTCAACACACAATCACTATCAATGTTAAAATCTGGTAGCATATACTTATGAACCAACTTTTCCTTTTTCTGCTACTCACTGTCTTCTTTCTGTACTTGCATAATGCTATCTGACAGAGATTATTCCACTGACACCTGAAGAAAAATAGAAGAATTTCCCAGACCAACAACTTCTATTCCAAAATATATCAAATCAAAAACCAAAGTATCTTGTTCCAAATGTAGCTCGTTTAATGAAGCATTACTTTTTCGACTCAAAAATCATCCACTTTATTTTCATTTCATAGATTGTAATGGATCATGAAATCATAATCCTTGATAAATTAAAATCATCTCATATGTCTCATGTTTAATTCTGTTTGATTGTATATATTCTTCAAAAATTTGTGATCAATATATATTTCACATTTCACTCCATACAAATTATGCCTCAAATTATTTTTAGAAAAAACAATAGCAGCTAATTCCAAATCTTTTCTAGGGTAATTTATGTCTTGGGGGTTCAACTGAAGTGAAGCATAAGCAATTATCTGATCATTCTGCACAAGGAAACAACCAAGTCCTTTCAACAAAACATCCTTGTAGATAAGAAACATACCATTTCTAGAAGGCAACACAAGAACTGAAGTATTCAACAATCATTTTGTTATATTCTTGAAAACAATCATCACATTCTTTTGTCTAGATGAACATAACACATTTTCGTGTAAACATATTAATTGGAATAGATAAACTTGAATTCGTTTTGAAAAACCTTCTGTAATGAACATCCATACCAAGAAAACATCGAATCACTATTATATTTGTGGGTCCTGGCCATTCTTCAACAACATTTGTTTTAGAATGATCAACAGTTATGCCATTTGTTTTTTAAAAAATGTGACATAGAAATGAAATTTTTTGTAACCAAAACTCACACATGTTGTATTTCCCATACAATTTCTTATCTATTAATGTTTTCAAGACAAACCATAATTGACATTTATGCTCCTCTTTACTTTTAGAAAAAACCAATATATCATCAATGAACACAACCACAAATTTATCCATGAATGCATAAAATATTCTATTGATAGGATCCATGAATATAGAAGGTTCATGTTTAACATGAAAGGAAAAACTAAAAAAATTTATAATGGCCATATCTATTACAAAAAGTCTTATTTGGAATGTCTGATTCCTTTACTTTCTACAGATGGTACCCTGACCTCAGATCAATCATTGAAAAATACTGAGCTCTCTGAAAGTGATGTTATTTAATGCTCTATAATCAATGAAAAGTCGAATTGAACCATATTTTTAAAAAAAATCAGACAGGTGCACCCCATGGTTATGTTCTAGGCCGAATGAAACCTTTATCTAATTACTCCTTCAATTCCTTCTTATACTCTAAAAATTAAATTTTAGTCATTAGATAAGGGGGTTTTGAAATTGGTTTAGCATCAGTCACTAAGTCAAAAATAAATTCCACTTCCCAATCAGGTATAATACAAGGGAAATATATAGGAAAAACTTCATGGTACTCATTTACCACGAGCACTTCATTAATCTAAACAATTCATTTATTTACAACAATATGAGCAAGGTGTCATTCAATTCCATCTTCTACTTGTTTCTCAACTTCCTGATATGTTATCTAATGTAAGGGTTCATTATTGTACATAAACTGAAAATATTTACGAAAATAAACCTCTTTAGTTCTGCAGTAAGTAATTGTATTATAAATATAAAGCCAATTCATACACAAAATATCATAAAACTCTACTAGATTAAAATTAATAATGTGTTCCGGTAGATTCTTTCAGCACTCAAGGACAGGAAGGTTCTTATGCTTTCTTTTTGTCTCAATATTTCTTCTAGGTCTTTGTACCATAAGTTCCCTATTCATATTTTGAGATGGAATCCACAATTTACTAGAAAACTTCTCAGAAATGAAAGTGTGTGTAGACCCTTAATAAAATAACACATTGAAATAATCTGAACAAACAAACAGTGTACCTGATTCTACTTCATTTGATGGACCAACATCTACTGAAATAGTTGCAAAGGATTTCACCCCCACTTTCTGCATGTAGTCTAGCTGTATTCCCTCAGTTGAGTTCTTCGTTGGACCCTCATTTGCATAATCATCCATTTAATTTCAATTAAAACATTTTACTGACTGTAAATCATATTTTATATCACCATTACCTTGATATTTTTTAGTGCAATTATGATCCTTATTCCCCATTTTACCAAATCGGTATCACATACTAAAATTCAAAATACATTCCCCAACATGCTTTTTACCACAATTTTCACAAACTCTAAACTTATGTTTCTTACCATCAGACTTTTTTTGAAGAGTTCATACCTTTTCGCCTGCTTCATCGACCTCTTTTTCTGTTGTTTGTCAAAGAAACCCTGATCATTGGAAAACTACATTTTCACCTTCTATGCACAACGAAAATGTTTTTCATAACATTTGATCTCACGAGAATCTAAATACCACAATTTCTTTATAATTAATCAAGAGTTAAAATGGTTGATTTTACTATCAATATCTCATATGAAATTCATATCATACCTTGCTAGTTGAGTGAATATTTCTTCATAAGAAGCCACTGAGTCATCATCCTACCTCAATTCTAGAAATTGTTTTTCCAACCTTTGTCGAACCACCTTTGGAAAATATTTCTCAAGGAAAATTCCTTTGAATTCATTCCAATCAAGAGAATCAATCTCCTCAGTATCCGTGATATATTTCACCATCGACAACCACTGATCAGCTTCACCTTCAAAATAGTAAACATCAAGTCAATCCTTTTTGTGTTCTAAACACCCCATGACATCAAAAAAATTCTCCAGTTCTTTAATCCACTATTATGCTAGAACAGGGTCAGATGATTCTTTGAATGATGGGGGAAGTTGACTCAAGAAATGATCTACTACTGACATGTTCCTCTATGGTTGGTTTGGATGATCTCGTGCATGGATACCACCACCATTCATAGCTTGAGTCAATTGTGCAATCACTGCAACAAACTGTTCACTTCTGATTCTGACCATCTCAGGTTGCTGGTTTGGATGGTTTTATTCCTCTTGATGTCCTCGCAACATATCTACCATGTTTCTGATGCGAAAAAACATTTTAAACATAGAAATTTCATAGGCAAGGAAACATGGAAATCTGTAAATGGTCTATCATTTCAATATTAATATAAATAATTTAAAGGATATTAATTTAAAAATACCCTAACTCTGAATGTTATCTATACCGACCTTTGATAACATCTATAAGGACCTAGACATAAAACATTACATAATATTGAATTAAATGAATAATTCATAGTGAAGAGATTTTCTGGTTTAGAGTTTTAGAGAATTAGGACATAACTATTACATCTCAAAAGATTAAAAAGTAGACACTTCTACTCAGTTTCCATTTTTTCCAAAATAAAAGATCTTAAAAATAAGAGTCATTTCTAGTTGCATGTTTTAGACATCATGAATTTTCCTTGATCCCATCATTGGCCCTATTCGTCTTTAAGTTATGTGAAAAACATTTCAAAACATGGGATGAGAATAAAAAGATTAGTAAGGGTTATAAAACAAAGTATGAAAACATTAGTTCATCATTACATACATAACAGAATCTCTTTTGCATACCTCATGAAATCATATCATTTATGAATAACACATAGAAAACATAATTCATAAAGGTATATTTTGGCATTTATATCATACTTACATTGTATTTATCATATATACGTAGGGAGTTACATTTGGAATACCCATCATAGTATATTCCATAAATCTCATAAGAGAAACATTCACATTTACCTCCGCCATTTTACCCAATGCATTGTAGAGCTATCTCAGGCTCACCTACCTTAGTTTTATCATGGAACCACCTGTATATGTAAACAATGCCCAAGAACCAAAACATATTCATAACACATAAAATAAACAAAAAAGAAAGGTAAAATTTCCACATTCTAATCACAATATATCATTTAAATATATTGACATAACAAATCCATTATCAAACCCATATTCAATACCAAAATACATAAAAGAGTATATGGTATTTATTTTCCTGTTAAAAAACATTTCGTCTTGTTAAGGAAGTCAAATATCAAATAATACTCACGTTAGTGGAAAGGTCGTTATCACCCCGTATGTTAAAAACAAACATTTTTTTCCGTTTAGTAAAATTCATTGTAGAAAAAAATTCTCTTTGAATGAAATTAAAATTAAAATTTATTTAAAAACTGTATAAAATAATGTTTAGAATAAAACAACGTATGACTCAATGAAATGGGATAGTAATGATGTCCCTTACATAATGTCTGAATTCTCCCGATCGTTCTTTATTCTCACGAATAATAATATAATTTCAATTTCAACCTGCATAAGAACCATTTTCAAGTTTATTATTCCTTTTATATCACTTATTACAATGTTATAAACATTATTTAATCATTTATGTTATTAATGATAGTTTCGTAGATATTTGGTACTTGAGTAGAAATGAACACCTTATAATTACATGTTGTTCATGTGGTAAAATGCACCTAATCTTCATGATGATATTAATGATGTAGATATAATATATATCATATATATTTAGTAAATACATGTATTTATATATGTACATAACATTTGTATGTATGATGTTTAATGCACCATTCATGGAGATGGTAAGTCGTACGTATGAATGAACACTAATTTCATTTCCATTTCGTAATTTAATAGAATGGAAACGAATTGATACATTTTTATAATATAATTCTATTATAATATGATAAATAATATCATTAACTTCATACTTTATACTTCCCACAGAAAGAATTAACGAGTCATATCACATTGAGGGGGCGGTAGTACGCACTTTCTAAAATGAAATTATCGCGTTTACTCATTATGGAAACCATAAATAAATGATATAAATGAAAAAATAGAAGAAGAAAAATAAACCTAATATACATCATTTATAAATATAGTTCTATCATAATGTCCACCCTGAAAGGAAGTTGGAGACAATTGAATAGTCATCATTTCGTGAGGCGTTAGATTTCCATCCTTTGAAACATTATGTTACTTAGCCATTAGATAGAGGTGTGTTTAAGTTTAGTTTGAATCATTCATAAAACAATATACTAGTATATTTAGGATACATGTAATTTTTTTAAATAAAGGAATAAAAAGAGTTTAGGGGGTTGGTGAAGTAAAATAAAAAAAATTATTTTAGATCAGACGTTACCTTTAAATATGGTAACTCCCTTTTGTTTGAAGAAAAAGGGTTTTTTGAAGCACTTTATGCCTAAGGTAAGGATTCTAGGATGAAGAGAGGGATCATCAGCGATTATTGGAGTAGAGTGTTCAGGATCCAAAGGATTTATTAGGGTGAGAAATGAGTTAGAATTGCAGGATTTTTATAAGGGAGATTTGGGGCTCTTTAGGATTCTTTGAAACAATTATTTTTTATAACCTCATCATCTGTTACAAAAGGTCAACTCTTCATTAAAATCAATGTTAAGATGACTCATGGTAGAAATAAAATAATTCAATAAGAATTGGACAGGGTTTGGATTTTGTTTTAATATTTATAATCTTATTTATTTAAATCATTTATTAATGAGGTAAATATGGAATCAATATTGTGTCATAAATAAATATTTTTTTGATGTCAAAAATTTATTAAGAAAATTCCATGATGTAGGAAATAGTTTTATATTTACAAAGAATATTTATTGTCAAAATGATAACTTATATAACCCCATGTAAAAATTTACTCACTAAAAGATTTTTGTTTTTTTCATTTTTGTCTTTATGTTAAATTAATTAATATTAAATGTCATTATTACTTCCATGTGGCTCAATAGGGTGCCAAATTTGACCCAAAGATGCCCATGTTAGGATATGTATTAGAAAATAGGATTAAGATGCATGTTTGGGTAATTTAATATTATAGTATTATATTTTACACTTATTTACTATATTTACCCCTTAATCTTGGTAAATAAAATATTTCATAAAGTTAATATTTAAAATATCTAAAAATAAAAACTACCTATTTACACAATTCGGAACTACTAATTCCAAATATTGAATCAATTTTTCTAAATTCAAAATATAGAACTGGCAGAAATTAATTTAACATTAATTCTCGCTGTCAAAACAAAAAACGTGTTTTTAAGAAATAATAACTATCAAAAGATTGGCACTAGTTAATGTCCAATTTCAAAGTGAAATTAATTTCTATTTCCAACATTAGATTAAAAATTAAAATTAAAATTCTAATTACACTTTAAAACTAATTAAAAGGATAATTTCACCATATAAATAAATAAGATTAAATGGAACTTTTGAAATAAAATACAATATTTTTTCACTTTTTATTAAAAAATGAACTTTATTAGAAAAGTACCAAAAAATTACCCAATGTAAATTTTGATGTCCTAAATCTAAAGAATAATTTTCATTTGTCAAATAGAACATATAAAAATGACCAAAACTAGGTTTAAAGAGGGTTCACCATTAAAAGTCTGTAAATTGACCGTTTAAATAATATTAGTGTATTTATGCAGAGATTAATTCAAATTTTAATCATCTAACATTTATTGGATAAATGTTAAAAAATTTAACAAACATGTATAATAATGTTTTTGTTAGTTATATTCATTTTGGCTAATATATTTTCTAGGCGTTAACTACCATTTAATATTATAGAATTATATTATTAGTGTATAACATAAGATTTCAAAAATTACCCGCTGTGGCATATCGGGTATGCTATTGAACATAGAATCCCATTTAAATTAAAATGAATATTTACTTCAAAGATATTAATAAACAATAAAATGTGTTATTCCTTATTTACTTGGGATGTTACAAGTAGTCCACACTTCTTCAAATGATATTGTTATATTAACTCCAAATAGAATGTATAAAGATATGTGTTGAAAAGGGAATAAATAATATTAATGACATAATAAATATAATATATTAAATTTATAAATATATTTTCCATTATAATGTACAAAATGATAGGTGGTGAAGTAATAATGAACAATAATGTTTAGTGAGGTGGTAGTTCATCATATACAAAAACAATATGCTTGTTTCGCATTATGTGGTATTGTGTGAAGTGGAGGTCAAAACCATTGAATAATAAAATAATAGTTAATTTATGATACATTTACTATCATAAAATCATGGATTACAAAATTTTAAGGTATTAGATATTTAGAATAAAGGAATAGTGTGTGAGGGAGGGTGTTACTTCCAATTCGAGTAACTCATTTTTGTTTGAGCCAATGGGATTTTTTTGGAACAATTTTGAGAAAATTGATTCTTTAAGTGTGAATATTGGATCATTGGAATGATATTATTGTAGATAAATTATTAATATATGTGTATTGGGAGGGGTGATGATGTGGGAGAAGAGTGGGCCTTTTTTAGTGGAGGAGAAGTGAGACCCTTGTAATATTTTTAATAAGGAATCCCATACATGTTTTTCATAAGTAAATTATATAAAATAATGGAATAAATTATATCCAAGGGATTATATAGTATAAATATGTACAAAAAATGGATATTGGTCAATTTTATATGACTTTTTATTATTAAATTTACGTTTAGTCATTTGTTATGATTAATTTTACTTTATTAGGTGTAATTATTTTTAATTATTTTCAATAATATTTTTGGTCAAAAATTGAGGTGACCATATAATAAGTTATAAATTATTATTCATTCAAATATATGAAAATAGTTTTCAAAATTACATCAATATATGTGAAAGAAATTAATTTAAAATCAATCCTTTAGACGAGGATAAACATTTGATTTTTACGTTGAAAATTATGAAAATCATTGTTTGTTTTATATCAATTTTCAATGAGAAATAGGTTATAAATACCTAAACTGCATTAATATATAATTTTATTATCAAAATAAACTTTGAAACTAATTGAAAATATAATTTATCCATTTGAATTAAAAAAATGGAAAATCAGTTTTGAATGAAAAGTAATTAATTTTAACTATTCATTAAAAAAATGAAATTGTACTAAAATATAAAAAGAATTATCCTAATGTAACCTTTATTTTATCATTTAAAATATGATATTAATTTTGACATATTATATCTTGAAAATTTGAAAAAATATATTTATATTCCATTCTCCATTTAAATTTGGTAAAACTACATTTATTAAACTACAGGTTATAAAACATAAAATTGGATTGGTTGTTATATTATGTCCATAAAATATATTTAAATGAATATAAAAAAGAAATTATTGAATATATAAAATATATATTACAATAATATAAATCACTAACAGTATTTAATTTAATTTGTTATGGTAAAACAGATTAAGACCCAAAAAATTATAATATTTCCTTTATTTTAAATATGTTTTAATATTTATTTCTAATTAATTGGTAACTTATTAATTAATATTATATTTTTGTGAACAATATATTTTCATATATTAGTTAATAAAATTAATTTCTACTAATTCAACAACTAGGTTATATATCATTATATATAATAAAAATATTTTAATAATATATTGTTGTACTGTAATTCTCGGTTATGCATTTTATGTAAGGCATCAAGGAAATTTATTATTTCTTGTAACAAAAGCTAAGCTCTGTGTTCTGTATACAGAATTGTAAAATTTATTATTCGTATAGTGAATGATTAAATTTTTATTTCATATAAAATAATCCATAAATAGTTCTTTAATATAGTATAAACTATTTTTAGTTCTTGATAAAATGAAAGATATCAAAAAGAATAAATAAATTGAAAAAATAAGAATTCACAAAATGACTGTGTGTTACCTTCTTCCCCCTAAAATTATTTTTCCACTCAATATTTTTACGGGTTATCAATGGTATAATACCTGAATGTCTCAATCATTGAAAGCCACATTATAAAAATCAAAACGAAAACATCCCATAAAAAGGGAATATTGGATCCATAACGGTTAGCCAATGTAACATATAAATAGGTGTATATATAATGAAACATAGGTTGGATGTGAAAACATATATATTGAAGTTAAATATTACTATCATTTTTTAATGGAGATTGATAGAGAACACGACTATAAAGAAATTAACCATAAAAAATCCATAAATCTAGGATTATCTAATGAGCTATTTGATTTATAAAAAAACAGTTCTATGATAATTTTTTGGGTTCAAGGTATATTTTCCTATTACTGAATAATTTTCATGAGAAGATATAATTTCAGAATCTCAGGACAACCTTGCACTTTTTTTATGATAAGATTCATCTTCATCTCTCATTCCATGAATTTAGGGTCATTTTTTTTATTACTAATGAATGAAATTATCATGATATCCCTGATATACCTTCCCTTCGATCGTAATTTATCATCACCACCATGTTTGTATAATTGGGTACAATATGAATAAATCATCATGCAATGATATAATACATTACTTTCTCAATCATTATCCAAACATTAACATAACATTCAAATAAATTGTTAAAATTATAACCCTTCTAAATTATGAAAATATAAAACATTATAATGATGTCAAAAAATCATCTTATCATTGATTACACATATTAGACAATGTATATCTTCGTTTTAACATTCCAAACATGTGAATAACAAATAAATTTATTCTCTTGAGATTTTTTAATTACATAAATTACCATAAATACTTTTTGAAAACATGCTTGTGTCCTTATTCATTTTCTTATTGGATATATTCAATAAATAAAAAAATTGTTATAAAATCCATCCATGATAGTACAAACATATTTTTCAAAAAATCCTTTATCATTTCCTGGATAATCAATACCCTATAAATTAATTATTCACCTCAAACATATCATTATCCAAACAACATTATCTTATATTAAGGGATGTATTATTGTTTAATTTTGTTTAATCATGTGTTTTACCGAGACATCACCCTATCGTTAAATTATTTTCTTATTCTATCATAAAAAATTAATCTTATTCTTGTAAATCCTTATTGAAAATAACACAAACTGAATAATCATTATCTATTTTAGTCATCAAAATTCAGGAATCCAAATACATAAATACATTAGTCCTTATACATTAATGATTGGCATGTAATAACACATCCACTAGTTTAGAAGTAAATTCGTAGATCTAATCATTATTTTAGGTAATGTATGTCTTCTTAATAGATATGAAATTTAAATCGTGAAAAATTCATCACTCTATGACCATTTGTGGCGCACACATAACATCATACCCTCCAAAGGATTATTTCTTCAAGGTTATGTTTCCCTTATTCTTATAATTTTGGAAGCTTAATCTTATTTACTCTATGTTTCTTATAAAATAAACATTTATAAAATTCAATATTTCCCTTATTCAGTGTGTTTTTTATATCACCAAATCTACCATTATTAATCATATATCTAGAGATCAGATTTGAAATAATGAAAATTTCATTCCATCTAGTGATAATCCTATATGACTTCACAAAATTAAATAATCTATTAAATTAAATGTTATTCTATTTCCTTCTATTTCTCACGATTGACTAAAACTAGAAGCATAGTTTGGTAATTACTAATAATTGAAGAAAACCACATTTCCATGATAATTAATAATTCTATAACGTCTACATAATGACTAATTGCTTAACATATAGAATACTAGTTTCATATTATGTTATTAATGGACAACATATATCTATTATTTCATTATATTTTTTCAATAGTTTGTTAATTTATAAACCATATCTCTTGTAAAACTAGGAATGCAACAAGGCCCATTTTCATGTACAAAATTACAGTGAGTCTGCCCAATAACATTATGTCCATTTTTTTTCTATTTACATATATTCTGGATTCATATTCAAATTTAGTATCTTGATTGGGATTTATTTCTAAGAACCCACTCACTACCTCATTTACCAAAATTCCAGGACATTTTCCTATATAATCATTTATCATTACAATTGTCCTTATTCATGTTCTAGGAGTTCTCACTAATATTTTATCATTCTAGTTTACAAATTATAAATAATAATTTTCCCTAATACCATATATATTAACACAAACATTTCATACATTAACACAGAATATCATTTACATAATTCTTAAAACATTATACAAATAGGAACCAAATGACCATATTAGTTCAGTACATTTAGAATACTAGAAATATAATCACGGGTACATGAGAAGGATAAATTATCACTCAATATGTTTTCAGAGACTAGAACACCTCTTATACATATAATAATATAAATCCAACTTTCGTGATTATGGAAGGAAACATAAAAATGGGAGGGATAAGATGCTCAGTATGGGTAAACAAGGGAGACATGTAAGCATAGACATGAGCGACATCATATGAGAACATGAGAATTAAAATAAAAGATCATATACTCAATATTAATTATCATATAAGTGAATACTGGAATATAGAATAGTAGTTCATAAACATGCATAATATAGAAATAAATAATAGACGACATGAATTCACAACATACGGATATTACATGGAATTATGGAAGATAGATAAGCACATATAATTATTTCTATAGTAGTAAAGGCATCACATTAAAGTACATATTAGTGGACACAGTCCATTACTGAACATGGTTTAACCCCCTTTCCATGTCTGAATTATTAAACTGAGTTCCGTAATCATTCGAGCCCTATAATACTAAATTGTTTTTACTCCTCGTTCTGGAATAGTAATAATGATCTTTTTTGATCTCTCATTCTATCCATGTCTATCAAATGAGATATAAATCATTACCCAATGTATTAGAGTGTTATATAGGTCACCCCCATCTCAAAATGAAATAATAATTACTTGTTCAAAAATATCATATACTATCATATCATAATCCAAGAAATGATATTGTTATAGTAAACATGTTATCATATACTAATAAATGGAAAAAGATATATGATTCATTATGATTTCATCAAAAATCGCAACCCATTAAAAGATGCATGTTTTAAATTCATATAAACCATTTAAGTGAAATATGATTCATACGAATCATTTTATCAATGCATAAAACATTTAATAAAGGATTGGAATTTTTCCTTTGGATAATTTCATAGAATGGCATGTGTAACATCAACATATGACATTTAGATAGAAAAAAACATGGAAGGATAATTTTGAAAACATTTCATTATGAAAATATCATTTCATCAATGAAAATTTCTCTTTAAAAAAGAAAAACCTTTTGAAATCCATTTTCAATATATTAAACATGAAATCTTTTATTGAAATCATTGATAAACTTTTTGAGGTCTTTTTCTTTCAAAACACATAAAGAGAGCATGAAAATATTTTTTATAAAATAATTTCCAACTAAAATTTTAAAATGATCTTCAAATAATTTTTAAATCCATTTCATGAAAAATAATTTAAGAACTTATAAATATATCATAAAATTAATTAGAAAACCATTTTTCTGGAAAGAATATATAGGATGCTCGAATTCATTTTTAAACCAATTTCTTTTAATTTTCATAGAATACTTAAAAGGAAAAAATAAAAAAATATTGATTTAAATTTTTTTGAAAATAATAGTGAAAACATGTAATGAACTATTCAATATATATTGATACCCATTTTCGTGAAAATTAATTTGGAAACATACAAATAGATATTTAAGATAGTTTGAACACCATTTTACATGAAAAAATATGAAATAAGATTGAATGCTTTTTGAAAAAAGAATTCCCTAAAAAATTAATTTTAAAATAATTGTCTAAAAATTATCTTTTTTTAACATATAAATTAATTTCATAGAAATTAATGTGGGTAAATCCATTAAATCCTTTATAGGGTGATAGTATATTCTAATTACCCAGTAAAAATGTTAAAAAATGCGTTGTTCCGAATGTGAAATAGGATATTACAATGATTTTTTTTTAAAAAAAGATAAAATATTTTTTTAACGATTATAAGATAATATAATAATATTCTAGGAACTAATTTGGGGAAAATTTTATTTTAAAAGAACATAGATTTCTCGCTGATGAGGGGGTAAAGTCAGGCTTCCATGAAAACACTTTCTTAACTCTCTTATGCGCCAAAAAGATACAAAATTGTACCAATACATGATTAAATCCAGAATAACAATATGAAAATAGACTCCATGAATATTTATGAGATATTTATCATAATATTTCATCAATTTAATTGTAAACAGAAACAATATTGAAACATGATAAAATTATATCTATAGACTCTTACCACATGAAATAATTAAACCATACTATCCATTTTAGATAAGGAAATTACATGAAAATTAATATATCAATAAAAGAATTATATTCTTGATATAATATTTTAAAATCAGTATATGCACCTTAGGGGAAAATATTGTGTCATAATATGCCATGTGTCATAATAAAAGAAAATATTGACCAAATTAAATCACTGATTTTTATTATTTGAAACATAAATCTAATGATAAAAATATGATAAAATAGATAAGTAAATTACCATAAGATTAACTTTTATAATAATATAATATATCCATCAAATGTATACACACTGTACAAATGGAATTGGTGTGGAAGAAACCTTGAATCTCCAACAAATAACAAGTTTGAGAAAATTCCCTTACCTTCACACATAAAAGTAATTGTACTTGTTCAAAACCTATGTATAATACATTTATTTATTTTTTATAAATATATAATATAACTATATTATTATATATAATATAATATCACATTATTATGGCTTCATATTACCCAATTGATAATGTATTTATGTTAGGGATTCGCTTTGGGTAATATCTTATTTGTACTTAACATTTGTCCAAATTTTTTATATGTTTTGTAATTGTATTTATATGATGATTTTTATAATATAGAACATTATATAAATATAATTTGTATTCTATACATTATTATTATTATTTCAATCTATATTAAATTTAATTATGAAAATTTAATACACATTTGATTGAGACGGTAGGCCATACGTACGCATGAACACGACTTCGGTTTTATTGATGTATTGAATGTAAGAAAGTAATTGAAAAATATGAATATATATTTTTTAAAATATTATTATTTAAATAGAGATATTATGTCATATATATAATTTATGTTTACTAATCCTACCTTTAATACATTCCATGTAGTTTCTGAACAAATTTCATCGCTTTGTTGGGGTAATAGTGCACATTTTCTCAAACGAAATTAACGTATTTTAAAAATATGGAATGTTATAATATATATTCTAAAAAAGAAATAAATGTTCCTAAAGTAATAATAAATATAATATATAACATAAATAAAAATATTTATCATCATAATTTCTTCTATGAGAGGTGGTAATGGATGAATGAACAATCATCATTTCGTGAACAAGTAGTTCAATGTACACATAAAAAATATGTCTATTACCCATTATAAGGATTAATGTGTAATTATAGCTAGAATAATTTGCATATAATTCCTATTTTATATGGTATTACTATTTTTTATACAATTTTTTGATAATAATAGTTGTGGGAGTGGAAAATGACAATAAAATATAGTTGTTTGAGGGAGGGTGTTACATCTTAATTAGGTAACTCCTTTTAGTTTTCACCAAAGGGAATCCTGGGAAGATTTGTTTCCCAAAGGGTGGATTTAAGGTGTAAGGGAGAATTTCTAGGTGGATAATTTTGAAGATATTGGCCAATTAATTGTGGTTTTGGATTTGTGATTTAGTGGGAATATGAGAGGACTTTATAGTGGAGGAAGTGTCGCACTTTTGTAACATTTTGAAAAATAATTTCATACACCTTATTTTCTTAACATGTGAATCCAAATATTGACCAAAACTATGTAATTGGTTTATATGGTCGAAATATTTTTAACCAATGTAATATGGACAAGTTTTTAGGTATTTTATGGGTCTTATATTTATGGTTTAGTTCCTAATTAATCTAAATTTTACCTTAATAAATGTAGTTAATTATAATTATGTTCAAGAATAATTTTGGTAAAAAACTATGTGGAAGTTATTATAAACTATAATTAATTCTTATTCTATATATGGAATACATTATTAAATATTCTAACAATATAAGTGGTAAAAATGAATAAAAAATTAGTCCCATTGAAAATAAAACACTGGGGTTTTCATGTAAAAAGTTTCAAAATTTTATTTTGTTTTTATATTCAAATTATATTTGTAAATTGGTTTGAGTGACCACTATTGTATTAATTGAGAAAAATATTATATAATTAATATTTTAATCTAATTTAAAATATATAATATCATTATAAATTAATTAAATGAAAAAAATTATTTTAATTTATTTTTAATTATTTACTAAAATATGAAACATAATAAAAAAATATCAAAAAGTTATTCTATTCCAAATTCGATATTTCTCTTTAAAATATGAAATTAAATTTTAAATATTAAAGGAATCAAAGACTGAAAATATTTAATTAAAATGGGTTCTCCATTAAATGGTTGTAAAACAACCTTTAAAAAATATATGTTTTAGACATAAAATTGTGTTTATTCTTATATCATATCTATAAAATCAGTTGATTGAATATAAAAAATATATTATTTAATATATAACATATATCTTATAATAATATAACTCATTAATTGTTTTTTATTTAATTTATTAATGTAAAAGAGCACTGCGACCACATAAATAATTATATTTCCTTTTATATTTAATCGCTTTTTATATTCATTTTTAAATAATTAGTAACAGTTGAATTTTAATTATATTTTTATAAACCATATATTTTAAATATAAATTTATTACTATTAATTATCGCTAATTTAGAGGCTAGGTTATATCTTATTATACTAAAAATTAATATTAAAATAATACATTATTATTCAGTAATCCTCGGTTAGGCATGTTATACAAGCCACCAAGGAAAGTAATTATTTCATGTAATTTTAGAGAACATCATTGTTCTTTTAAATAATGATAAAATATATTTTTAATCTATTATATTATTAACTTTGTGATTTATATAACACAAGAAAAAATTAGTGACTTAATATAAAATAACATATTTTATATATTTCATAAAATGAAAAATATAAAATTGATTAAATTAATTCGAAAAAAAATAATTTACAAAATCACTGGGTGTTATTTTAAAAATGATATAGTGGGATATGATATGTCTTAAAAGATAAGTATTCTCATGTTTCACAAGATTATTATTGATGATGTTTGGTAAAGTGTCAATAACACAATCAAGGGTTTGTCACGATATGAACCACATGTCCCATAATTAATATTTTGGTCGTTGTTTTGAATCACATAATCATATTCATGGTCGAACAATGACTGTTCCATTAATTTAATTCCTAATCAGGATAGACCTTATCAATATGGGGGCTTTCTCGAATCCAAAATTTTTCAAGAGAGCCGTCCAATGAGGGATAATTCTGTTTACCTATCAACTCTCACATTCCTCCTTTGTACCTTATGTAGTATGGTTGTTCAAATTATATTACTAAAAAATATATTGTAAAATATAAAATTGTAAATATATTATTGATTCCCCACATAACCCGTTAATTTTCGAAGAACTTTTCCAATTTTTTCTCACTGATTTAACTACACCATAGTTGTATTTTGCAAGAAATTAGGAAGAATTTATTTTTTATCTATTTAAGAGGTCCTATATGATTTCTCTTAGTCATAAAGATTAATAGGGGAATTAATCATGGGTTTAAAAAGTTTTTCAATTAAGTAATTATTGGATGGAATAATATTGAGAGTTAGGGTTTGGTGATTTAGATAATATACAATTGATTAATTTGATTATCATCAAAATTCTTGATTAATTGGGGTGTTAAAAATTGGATAGAGGGACAATCCATTTCGATGTTTAATTGGTAATTTTATCATGGGTTTTAAGGGATATACAATTTTTTATTTAATTAAATAATTAATGCTGATATATAAGGATTTTGTATTTATATAATGGAAGATAAATTAGTATGTATATTTTTGAAATTGATGATAAATTAGTTTATTATTCATGGGACTAAGAGTATATCCAGTTGGATAAATGTTTTAAGAATTATGGTGAGATGAATTGGTTACCCAGCTCATGCCCCAAAATAAAATTATTAATAGAAATATAAATACTATATACACAAGATCAACAAATCTTTTACTAAAACATTATTGTGGGAAAATCAGTCATCTGATATCAAATAGTAAATAAGAAAAAAGATAAATTCCAAGAGACAGACCCGAGTGTCCCTAACATTAATAAATAATCCATGAGAAACTAGTGCTACACTGCACACAACACCACTAAATGATATACCAATTTAAGTTAATTAATTAATAAATTAATTACGAGATTAACACATATATGAGGGATGATAATTTAAGGATTAATTAATTACGAAATTTCATGATATATTATTTGAGATTATTAATAAAAAATTATATGTGAGATAACAAGATATATGATTTTAGATAATTATTTGTAGAACAAATAATTTGTAATTGAGATATATAAATTGAAATAATAAATTGTAGAATTAATAATGAGCTAATAAGATATATGAATTGAGATAATTAATTTTGGAATTAGTTATAAGATATTCGGAATGTTTATTTTAATAATTATTTGTTAGATTAATTATCTGATAAAGATTTGTGGATATTTACTATTTTATTTATGAATTAATTAATGGAACTGACATGAATAATATGTTAGGGAATTAATAATGGTTAATTATGTGATAATGTAATTGTTGAATTTGAAAAGAGATTGAGATGATGAAATAATTTTATAATTAATTAATTAGATTTAGGTGATTAATTAATTGATTAATTAATTATTTGAAGTAATTGTGTTACTTAAATATTGATTTAAATAATTGTACTATTTAGATTAATTAATTGATGAAATTTTTTTATAATTAATGTTATTATTTTATGGTTTAATTTAACAATGGAATTTATTTGAGTGTATAATTATCTTTGGAACTTATTAGTGGGACAAACCTAAATAATTATTTGGTTAATTAATTAAATGGATTGGTGTGTCTAATTAAATGATAATTACTTAATGTTTTAGACATGATTTATTAGTTGTCAAATTAATTAATATTATTCTTATTATAAGTTAATTTTTTAATTTACTATATTTATTTATGGGATTATTAATTTTTTAATTAACTAGTGTAATTGATGTGATTAGTTAATTATTGAAATAACTTGATTAATAGATATGATTAGTTAATTATTTAATTTATTATAGTAATACCTAGTATTATTTAATTATTGAATTAACTAGAGTAGTAGATGTGATTTTTTAATTGTTATATTAACCATTAAAATTTATATGGATAGTTAGTTGTCGAATTAATTAATATTACTAATGACATTACTGAATTATTGTTTTGACTAATGGAGTTATTTTGTTAAACTAATTTTTGAATTTGTAATATTATTCGTTTGGATAATCAATTTTTTAATTAATTAAGTTTTTTTTATGGTGGCATGGTCATTCATAGTTGTGAAATGAAGAAGTGTAACATGGTCATTCAATGGATAGAATTAATGAATAGTATCCTGGTCATTCATTTGTGTCAAATAACGAAAGGTAACACAATCATTAATTTTTGTGATTCATTAAATGGTAAAATTGTCATTAATTTGTTGAAATAATAATAGTATCATAGAAATATAGACATGTGGTATCCCTCATGGTCAATGTAGATTCTAGCATGGGCTGACGTAGGTATTGAGGGTCAAGTATCTTCTGGAACCCTAGGATTTATTTGGTTAAATTGATAATATTAAATAATGTTATAAAAAGTGTAATTATTAATTTTACATATTATAATTACAATTACATATGCTGTTTTTGATAAGAATTCCTTTTGACACCATTGGGGGTGGCATACTGAGTTGTACTAACTGCCTACTCACGATTTCTGATCGGTACATGAATAAACAATCTTATTAAATGGAAGTTCATGTAGAATTTCCATGTGTTAGATGATTGAGTTAGGTTGTATCGTGGATGATGAAACCATATAATGTTCAGGACCCCCCATGGGTGTCTTCAATGTATTTATATTTGACGTTACATTTTGACAAATGGAATGTACATTAAAATGACATATTTATTTTTAAGTAATAACATTGTACTTCAGGTAGTGGTTATCATGAGATATTATTATTTTTATGGTTATATGTTTTTGATGTTGTTTATTTATTTTCACTACTATATTACTCTAAAAAAATAAAAACAATTGTGTATTGTATCCCCATGATCACCTATCAAACCTTCTCCGTTATTCGGCAGCTTGAACTGTACGGGGATTTATACTTTAGGACATGTAGTAAACTAGCTCGAGGGAACCATTGCATGGAACCAGAGATGTGATGTTAAAAACAGATATAGAGGTTCCATTTTTTTCCACATTTTTTAAATTAATTTTTAGTAAAGGTAGAAATGAGACTAGGAAGATTCGAGGCATGGTTATGTTATCTTTTGTGAGTGTAGCTGCACCATGTATTGGGGAGAACCCACGTACTAATGGTTGGATTTTTGTTTGTATTTTTTGCTATTACAGTTGAATGTCATTTCTCTATGAGAGGCAGACATTCATTTTGGTGTAATTTTTTACTTAGTTTTGTTGACATTGACTCATGGCATTGAATAGAATGAGATATTAGTATTTATATACCTTTCTATGAACTATGTATTGTTCGATGAACATTCATCATTATATGGATTGATGAGATAATGGGTTTTTTGAAATTTTTTAAACATAAAAAACTTCTTAACATGTGAAATTATGTTTTAAAAGGTGAATAATTTTAAATCAAATGTGGTAATATGATGTAATAAATATAAATAATGGTAGTTTCTGGAGAAACAAGAATAATATGGTTGGAATGATTAATTAATTATTGAATAAACTAAGATAAATGTTTCATTAATTAATATTAAAAATCAATTAATGATAATGTGTTTACCCTTGATAACTAGGGCCTAAATGTATGATGGTAATGGGAGAGATAATGTCTTTATTTACATCATCTGATGGGATAAAGGGTTAATGAATTTACATGTTATATATATTAATATTATGAAATTAGAATACTTTTTTGGTTTATTTGTCTCTTGATGTTGTTTTTTTGGGTTGTAAGAATACCTTAGTTTGGGATCTTGGGGGTTTTTTATGTGGGGTACCATATTTTTTTGGATCATTTTGCTGATTTGTTGGAGTGCATGGATTCATTATAATTTTTAAAGGTTAAGGAGTTTCTATTGTTGGAGGTAACATTAGTGGTGGATGATTTATGGTGGTATCATACTTTTAATTTGTGAGATCATTTCTATTACCTTGACTCAGTCTTAGGTATGATGATAAAACATTTTCATTGAACCTAGCTATAAAAATCTGTTTTGATGAGATATAGTTTCTCGTATAGGTAGCATTTATGAATCAATATATATAGTGTTGGATGATAGAAGTTATAGCTTCGAAATTTTATGGATGAGGTCCTTCAGATAGTAAAATGGTAAATGAATACTATCATGGTTGATTTTCTCAAAAAGACATGGTTAAAGATATTCCTATAGTGGGGTGTGATATTTTAGTATTTAGTGTGCGGAGTAGAACCGTTGATTCAAAGTGGTATCATCAGAATACAAAAGAGGAAACTCCGTGGATAATGAATAAATTCAACTAATAGAGGTAAAGTTATCATCCTAAGTGGTTGATGTACATATTAACCAAATGTATTTGAAGGGATTTTCTATGTTTCAATGATGAGTGGTTTCTTGCAATTTTTTGGTAATAGTGAGTAGGGAAAATCATCGGGTATATTGTTGATGTTGATCTTGTGACCAATGTGTTCATTGATGAGAAACTTTTACGTGTGTTAGATCATAAGTAAAATGTTTTTTGTTTAATTATTTTGATGTTTGTTAATGTTTTATGGAAACATGGATGTGGGTAGGAAGAATATGGGAATAAATAATCAAATGTGCGGCCTCAGTGGACTAATCTTTGTTAATTAGAATCTTAGGGTTGCTTGGGTGTGTAGCTGGAGGGAAAAATGTTATAATATGGGAAGATTGTAAGAATATGATCATTTACGGAGAAATATTAGGATCGTTTATAGGTAGTTTTAAAATGTGTTATATACCGTAGAGGATTATTTTATAGATTGTTGGGGTGAAATTTGAAACAACAACGGAGGAGATGGGGCAGATCGTGTGCCCATGTGCAAGAAACCATTAGTGAGAATTAATTATATGGGAATATTAATTCTACAATTTCATGAACCCCCTAAATAATACCAAATCTATCCCCATCTGTTCATATGTCATATTTCATGTTTTTAGATCTCTCTTGATGATTTTCAATCCCCCCCTCCAACCCCCATCCAGCATTAATAGAATCCATGATTTAAGGCATATTCTCTTCATGTACGTGGTTTCTTCTCCCATTATTCCCTCATTATTCCAACATTCATTATTCTTTCATCCTAAAATATAATTCTATGTATTAGTTAGATATACATCTATTTGTTAAGATATAGATATATGATTAAATATCTAGACCTTTTCTTTTACGATCTGGATTTTTATTAATCTTGATTTAGGGGTTTTCAAATTCAGATCATGATCTACATCATTGTGCTCTTCAATTTTTAAGGATTTTTATTGGATATTTATTCATTGATGAATTGTGGTTACTGGAATAATATTAAATTCCCATATTCATGATATTTATTTTTATTTTAATGTTTTATAATGTCTATCATTCATTATCAATTCCAATTATTATATTATATTATTTAGTGTGGCCAATTGATATATTGGTTTATTGTTGAAATTGATGATTAATTTGGGGAGTAATGGTGAGATTAAGGGGATTTCCAATTTGGTGATTTATAGGGTAATTGATTATGGGTTTAATATTATTTATAATTATAAATCTAATATATGGATTAATTATGTGATTCATCAGTTTTTGATTAAGATAATGAATAATAGTTTAATTGGATTATTATTGAAATTATAGATAAAATGAGGTGTTAATCATGGGATTAGGGGTATTTCCATTTTGAGGAATAATCGGATTATTGATAATGGGTGTAAGGGGTTTCAAAATAGATAATTAATGGTCGAAAAAATTATGATATTTATGGATTTCTGATTTTGACAATGCCAAATTGATTAATTGGTGTAGTATTCATTTGATTTAAGGTATTTTTATTTTGATAAATAATTATTGAATTAATATTGGGTATAATGTAATGTCGAATTAGATAATTAATTTATTTATTAATTTATATAATTTGGGGTATTTTATTTAGATTTTGGCCAATATATTATTTTATAAATTGTTCAAATACATGAAAAATTGTGGAGTTGATCATAATAATAAGAGGAATTCCAATTATATTATTATTAGGGATTTAATTATGTGGTAACAGTTTTATAAAATTATATAATTAATGTATACATTAATTATTGGATTTGGGGATATGCAATTTATATAATTATTTGGGGGATTCATTCAGTGATATTGAGATAATTGGCTGACAATAATTAATTTATGACTTAATTATGAGATATTTAGATATATGTGTTGAGATAAAAAATTTAATTTAATACGACATATCAAGATATGTGATTTTAGATAATTAATTTTATCATTAACTATGATATATAAAGATATATTATTTTATATAATTAATTGTATAATTAATTGTGAGTTATATAGATATATGAATTAAGATAATTCATTAAAGAATTAATTATGAGTTATTGAGATATATTAATTGAGATAATTAATTTTAGAATTAGTTACAAGATTAAATGATTTTCAATTTGATTAATTATTTTTTTATTTAATTACGGTATAATGACTTGTGGATATAAACTAATTAATTGATGAATTAATTAATGGAATTGATATTTATAATTAATTAAGGAATTAATTGAATATTATTATGTGATAAATTAAGTGTTTAATTAGTAATGATATTGATATGATTAATTAAAATTATAATTATTTAATGTGAATCTTGGGATTAATTAATTAAATAATTAATTATGGAATGTAATGTGATTATTTTTTTTATTCATTTATATATTAGGATTTATTAGATTAATTAATTGAAGAATTAATTAATTGAGGTAAATTGGTTATTTAATGTTTTAGTTAAATTGTTGTTTTTATGGGATTGATTAAATATTTTTGGAATTTATTAGTGGTATTGATATCATTAATTAGCCGTTAGATTAATTGAATATATTGGTGTGATTAATTAGTTTTTGAATTAATTTATGTATTTGATGCGATTAATTAGTTATGGAATGAAATAATATTATTATATTGATTAGATTTGTTTTTAGATGACTAGATTTATTGATGTGATTAGTTAATTTTTTAATTAACTTGATTAATTGATGTGTTTAGTTAATTGATGAATTAACTAGTGTAATTGATGTGATTATTCAATTGTTGAATTAACTACAATAGTTGATATGATTAGTTAAATATTTAATTAACTCGATTATTTTATGTAATTTGTTAATTTTCTAATTAAATATATAAATTTATGTTATTAATTTGTTGATGTGTTAATTAATAATATTTATGATGATTGTTAATTGTTGATTTTACTAATGGGTTGATTTTGTTTAATAAATATTTGAATTAGTAATTTCATTAGTGTGGATAATTAATTGTGGGATTAATAATGTGTTTTTGAATGAAATCATGGCCATTAAATAGTTTTAATTAATGAATTGTGACATGTTCATTCATTTTTCTGAAATAATGAATGGTAGCATGGTCATTTAATGGTGATAATTAATTAATGATAACATAGTCATTCATTTGTGTGAAATAATGAATGTTAACATGGTCATTAATTTGTGTGATTTAAGGAAATATAACATGGTCATTCATTTGGAAATAATAATGGTGATAAGGAAATTCAATCGGGTGATATCTCTTGGGCATAGTATAGATTTCAGAATGGGATACTACATGCATTAAGGTGTGGGAATCTACTAGAACCTGAGGATAGATGTGGTTAAATAGAAAATATTTAATAATTTGATATATTGATTATTTAGGAATTATACATATTATAAGTATAATTAAACAAAATATTGATGATTTTAATATTTTTAGACATCGTTGGTGTTGGCATACTAAGATGTACTCACAACATACTCAGAAGCTTGGTTGGAAGCAAAATAGACTTAATTATTGTCGGATAGGTCAATTAAAATGTCCCATTATTACATAGTTGAGATGTGATAGAGCATTGATTGGGGAACCATATTTGGTTTGGGACCCACATTGGTGTCTTCAGTTTCATTAATTTTTATGATTCATATTTACACATGGCACATACAAGATCATAACATATTTATTGTTTAATATTAACATTGAACATTAGGCATAGTCCCTAAAGATATATTATTATTATTATTGTATTCTTTTTTGGTAATTTTTATTCTTCTAACTATTGTATTACTTTGATAAATGGTCAAAAGATTCATAGTGTCCCCATGATCTAATTATTAGTCCCTCGTAGATAGTCGGTAGTCTCTTTGATTTGGGAGTTGTTCTTTTGGAAATATTGCTAACGTTCTTGGGGAATGGATTTATGACACCTATTTGTGACATTACAATGGTTGTGATATTTGTGTTATCAGTATTTTCAATGAGTATTTGTTCATTTATAACTCTCAGATTTTATATATATACTTATATATAAACTGATGTAGTATTTTTTGGGATTTTAAGTGTGAGATATGAACAGATGTGGTGGTGACAAATCTGATAGTTGTAAGAACCCAGATCTTCTTTTCAGGCATGTTTTTCGTTTTTCGGGTCATTTTTTAGGAAAGAGGAAAAATCTCATAATTTAAAGGACAGAAAGTGTACTTTATAAGTACACTCTATGAACTGCGATGCTGCAAGAGGCTGCATGCTGGCCATGTCATCGCCACAAACATGGACATGTAGGGGTTACATGGAGGCCACCTAAAGCGATGTACGGAAAAGGTGAGTACACACTATGTACTCCAAAAGTACACGCCGCATAATTTTTTTTCTTTAAACACACCGGGGACACATCTAGTCGTCAGAATCGACTTTTTTTATGTCATCTTTATCTGAGAGCACTGAGAAGTCACATATCCTCGATGATCCCACAATCCCCCGTCTGTCCTCCGATTCGAACACCAGTGAGTGCGTTGGAATAACAGTGGAGAACTCTCTCTTCTCCTAGAGCATTGTTTCGCTTTTCCTTCTCTTTTTCAAGTAATCGTGGGATGAAATTTTTATAAATTTTTTTAGATATTCAACATTCTAAGGTGAATGAATCCCCTTTGTTCAAATATATTGATCTCCTAACATCATGGTAGGTGGATTGTTCCTTTCTGTTGAATGTCTTTGAGTATTTTGTGCAAATTCCAACAATGCCCTCGAATAGGATGTTGTGTGTTTACCGTTTTAGCCCTATTGATTTCATGCTTTTCTTGTACGCTATATTATATTATTTTGATTGTGTTTTGGGCTAATTATTAGGCTTTGAAATTGTTTTCCATGCATGTTCTTGCCTGTCTGGACCGTTGGGTCTACATACCTTTTTTACTAGTGTTGTTTCCCCATTCTTAGAATTGTAGGATGATGTGACTATTGTCCTTTCATGATGACATACTATAGAATACTATCCAAGTATTTCTTGAGGTTACATTGGACTATATGCGTGCTATGAATATTATAATTACACATGGATGTGGTAACCTAGTGTTGTAGACCATAGGGAGAATAGACGTAAGGGCTTCTCCAGAGTGTCTTTTTAATACAATTCGAGATCTCAGCGGGGGGGGGGGGAATTGAGATTGAGTGCTTCCTCATATTGTATGTAGTTCCTCGACGTGGTCCAATTGTAGAATTAGAGATTGAGTTCATACCCAGAGTGCATTTAGTACGATACGAGACTATAGGGGGAAGTAATGATGAGTGCTTTTCCAGAGAGTCTATTCATTAGCTGAACCAGAGGGGTGAGAAATTGTGTTCCTCCCAGAGGGTTGCTAGTACTTGTTGGTTGGATGATTGGGGTTAGGCTATGATAAAAACTCCAAGGGTTACCTTTTTTTATACTTTCATGAGTGGATACTTACTTGTTTGTAAATTATATACATGAAATTGTGGATTTTTTGTTGCTGATTACATTCTTGTTTACTACTTTTTGTACATTTACCTACCATATATTCACTGACTCTTAGGCAAATATCTTCGTGTAGTTCCCTACTAGTATTTTGTCTCACACCCTATTTGAGACAAGATTTTGGGCCCAAACAGATTATATTGTTGTAGTTATAGATAAGGGAAATCCCCCTTCGACTTCAGGTTCTTCATTATTGTGGAGCTGGGAGCATGAGACCAAGCTATGGCTTGTGATGCTAAGGAGTTTATCTGCATTCTTTTCCAATTTTCTTTAGAACTCATGAATTCCATTATTGTGACAGGTTTGACTTTTTATCTAGATATATATGTTTCACGCATCATTTATATATATATCTTCTCCTATTGTTATCTTTATCAGTCTTCTGTTGTTACTGTTTTTTGGTATTTACTGCTTCGGATGTTGTATGTATTTTTTTACTTCCACTATGTACTCTGCCAATGAGGGCATAGATTCCACACTATCACACCCAAGGCCCTCGCTGCTAGTCAGCATCCTCTGGCATTTTGGGAAATTAGCTTGAGGGCATGTGACCAACGGGGTACGGGGCGCCTCTGGTTGGATTTCAGAACCGCGATGTTACAAAGTGGTATCAGGGGAACTATTTTCTCTTGAATTATTTTTTGGAGCCTTTATACAGGGATATGAAAGAATATTAACTTGGTAATAATATGTCCATGTGATTAGCTAACTCGTGTACATGGAAAATCCAAACTACCTCGTTTAATTGATTTTTTTTTCTGGATTTGAGATTATTACAGTTGATTTGATTTCACATTGATTGATTCACTTGTTTTGTGTAGTTAACGTGGATGTTATTGTGGTTCTATTTCTATTTCAACCCAATGAGATGTTGGTATTCCATCTCATGTATCATATAGGAACCTGCTAGAAATCACAAGACATGCATTCATGCCATGTCATCTACGATGAATTAGCAATTTCATGTTGTTATAATAGATTTTATGTAGAATATTCATGTTGTTGTGATAGATGCCTTGAAATAAATATCTTCTTATAGTTAGAGCGTTGATTGTGTAAGGTTTTACCTGATTGAATGCCAAATTTTTGTTCCTGTTGTCTTATAGTCCGTCATGGACAAGAATTTTGTGGATCATTTACTTTTTTACCTATTTAATTACTTGTTAAAGAGGATAACCATTGATTTGAGGTGAGTATGGGATCATACAGATAATAATTTGGAACTTTTATAGTTCTTTTTAGTGTTTTCTATTCTACGGAGAAGTTTCTGAGGCTTACTATGTAGAAAAACAAAGAATAAATGTCATGTAGTTTTGACTACACAGCATGTGTTCTTCTGTTCGGGATGAAACGGTTTTTCTTAAGTACATGTCATGTACCTTATATACATGTCGTATATTCTCTAACCATGTCACAGGCCATGTGGGGAGAGAAATAGGATACAGAAAACATCGTGGGAACACGCCGTGTAATGTTTGTGCACGCTGTGTAGTGTAATCATAGGAGTCCGTCCATGTAGTTAACAATGCAGTCGGTGGAATCTCTTCATATACACACCATGTCCACCTTGAACATGTCGTGTAGTCTAACACAGGTACCCGACTATGTCACGAAAAACACAGGTTGATGTTATCCTTTCTCATACATGTTGTGTCTTCCTGGAACACGTTGTGAAGTGTCAGTCGTGTAGCTGGCTGTGTAGATTACCACATAGTAGTACATGTCCTGTCCTTTTGGAAAATGTTGTGTTGTGTGAACTAGGTACACTAGTCATTTCACTAACTACACGGGCATGGTGAATCTTGTTGAGTACATGCCGTGTTTACCATGAACACGCCATGTAGTTTTCTCTTAGGAGATTCGTGTGGCTTAACCGTGTAGAAGGACTCGGGTAGAGGAAGAGGATTCAGGTACATTCCGTGTGTTAGGATAACCTGCCTTGTCTTTGGGGTGTTATACGACCAATTTTTGAAAACATACATGCCCATGTAAATGGCATAAGGGAACATGACGTGTAGTCTATATACACGTCGTGTAGTCATGTTTTATAAATTTTGAATTCTTTCATTCCATTCTTCCATTCTTATGGTCCTAGTTTTTAGTCCCTGATAATGTCATCTAAAGTGTATGTTTGACCTTGCAGAGTCATTGCTATATGACATCCAGCAGTTTTATGCTAGTTTCTAGGTGGTGATCAGATACAAGATATGGCTGATGAGGGACTTCCCACAGATCCTCCTATCATGCTAGTCTTGGCACCAGCTGTTATTCTGGACAAAAGAGATGATGCACAGTTTAAGGAGGGTTTTATGAGGATGATTCAGACCTTCTAGGGAGCTCTGCCTTCTGCCATGACTATGAGAGACTTGATGTGGGTTTTCCATCAGTAGCATCCTCCCACATTCTCAGGGGATGGAGGACCACAGGCTGCAGAGTCCTGGCTAGAATCCATGCCGACAATATTCGAGCATCTGTATATGCCTCTAGAAAGGTGGGTCAAGATCGCTACCTACATGCAACGATACTCTTCCAAGAGGTGGTGTGATGTGATCTCAATGGTGGTTCATTATTAGGTTATGGTGTTGGAGGGGTTTCAGTGAATATTTTACAACTACTTCTATCCAGAGACACTGAGGGCCGACCGAGCCCACGAGTTCATGAGCCATGAGTAGGGTACTCTTTTTATCATGTATAATTCCACTGATTTCAATGAGCTTTATCATTTTGAACCCCTCTAGGGGGGGAGATGAGTTTTTATGGAAAGGAGGATTGAATATGGTTTTAGACGGGAGATCCACTCACAGGTGAATATCTTCAAGTTGACTTTCATTCCTTCCATCGTCAACTAGGCACTGATTGCAGAGTTAAATCTAAGAGATTCCGAAGCTGAGAGAAAGGGATGTTCCACCTATAGAGTTAGTGCTTCCTCAGCTGAAAGCATGAAGCACCATAGGAAGTCTACACGTGGTTATCCGAGGCAGCAAGACACATATTTAGGTATCCAGGTGGTATGATAACAGTGTAGAAGGGTTGGAAATATGAGGTCGCAGTGCTAGAGAGAACTAGTGGAGTGTCAATCTTGCGGATAGATGGGACACCTCCATCGCTTCTATCAGGTTTTCGCACCAACATCTATTGAAAAGGGTTTATACATGACTCCTCATTCAGGATTAGCACCACCAGTTTCTCACTAGTCTAGGAACTGGAGTTCTTCCATCCATTCGAGCTGAGGTGGAGGTCGAGGCCATGGTGGAAACACATAGGAATTTCAGCAATAGTAGAGTGGATCAACTCAGAGCAGTCAGGCATGGTCACAAGGATGTGGAATAGGTCACACTTTCCCAGTGGAGCAGACCCATCATGATCAGGATCCCAAACCCTCTGCAATTCGAGGTACGATCATTGTAGCCTCAGTTTTATCGTCTTCCATTTTCGATACAGGGGCTTCCCATAGCATTATCTATGATTCTGTTGTAGAGACCCCCGGTATCTGTATCTTTTCCTCTACCAATACATTGACTCTAGACACACCATTGGGGACAAGGATGACCATGTACGTCAATGCAAGGAGTGCCCCCTAGAGGTGGCTGGGTATCACTTTCTATGTGATCTCCATGTCCTAGAGAAGACAAGCTATGATATCATTCTCGGAATGGAATGCATAGTTCTCTTCTAGGTAGGAATAGACTGTTATCACCGTAGGGTGAGTTTCATATCACTAGATTGTGGATCCCTTATTCATAATGGTGAGTAGGATATCCGAGCAAGCAGAGCGGGTCTAGAGAATCATGTGTTTGGAGCAGTTACAGCCTATATTTCTAGTCTTTTTCTGGATGACTAGGGGACTTCATAGTTAGACTTTCCTCCAGTGGTGGATCGTTTCAGAGTTGTCTTTACAGAGTAATTTTTGTATTTTCCTCTAGATTAGGAGGTAGACTTTTCGATTGACCTCCTTCCAGGAGAGGCACCAGTGACCATTCATCCTTATAGGATGGGTACTCCTGAGTTGCAATATCTCCAGAAGTAGTTGGAGGAGTTGCAAGAAAATGGTTTCATCTGACAGAGTACATCTCCTTGGGGTTCTTCTATTCTATTGGTGAAGAACGAAGATGGTACCATCGGTATTTTTGTGGATTATTGAAAGTTTAACCAGTTGACAGTCAAAAACCAATATCCCTTGCCTAGGATTGATTACCTCTTTGATCAGTTTAGAGGAACTCGGGTGTTCTTAATGATTTAAATGAGGTCCGGTTAACCTAAGTTTCATGTTAGAACATCTGATATACCTCTCATAGCCTTCCAGAGTAGGTATGGTCTATACATGTATATGGTTATGATGTTCGGACTAACGAATGTGCCTACAGTTTTCATGGCACTAATGAACCTAGTGTTCCATCCAAACATTGACTCTTTCATGGTGGTCTTCATTGATGATATCTTGGTGTACTCTCAAAGTCGACACGACCATGCCACACATCTTGAGATCATTCAGAGTACACTGTGAGAACATCAGTTATATGATAAGATCTCAAAACACCTCTTTTATAAGGACCATATTCACTTTTTGGTCCATGTTATCTCAGAGACAAGAGTATCAGTGGACCTAGAGAACGTGAGAGTATTAGTTTCATTGGAGCATCCGAAGAACGTATTTGAGGTGCAGAGTTTTCTAGGGATGGTTGGATACTACAGATGCTTCAAACAAGACTTTTCACGCTTAACATCACAGTTGACAGGTCTGAATAAGAAGGGTGAGATGTTTTATGTTCAAATTCAGGTGAGTTATCCCTTCAATAGTTGAATGAGAGGTTGACTTCTGCATCGATACTAGTCTTAACAGAGCCATGAAAGAGCTAAAATCTATACTGTGATGCATCTGGTGTCAGGCTGGGAGTTGTGCTTATACAAGGAGATGTTTTCATTGTGTAGAGGTCTCGGTAGTTGAGGCCACATGAGAAGAAAAACCCATCACACGATCTAGAGTTGGAAGTTTTTGTTCATGCCCTACGCTATTGGAGACCTTATCTTCTAGAAGAGAATTTTGTGGTTTTCACTGACCAAAAAAGTCTCAGGTATATATTTACTCAGTTTGATTTGAATTTGTGATATCGGAGGTGGGTTGAGTACCTACAGTCCCCTGACATTCATCATGCCTATACGCCTGGGAAAGGCAACGTTGTGGCTGATGAGTTGAGCAGGAGGACTCAGTTACAGGTAGTTTAGGAGGCATTTAGTGAGTGACAGCTTATGTCTATGTTCTCTAACATGCATCTAGATATGCCAGACAAATAGGGGAAAACTATTCTATATTCTGTAGTTGTTACCTCTTCCCTTCTGGATCATGTGCAGATGGGGAAGCTATCAGAATCATAAGGCCTAGTCATGTGGGGGAGTGTGTGAGTAGAGGACCCTCTTCCTAGATAGACCGATTTAAAGGATGAGATCTTGTGTTTCTAGGGAAGAGTATGTATTTTAGAATATATAAATGAGTAGCTGATGTGGGTTTTTCATTCCACTATTTGGGAAGTTCATCCTGGTGTCACTAAGATGTATTGTGATCTTCATCACTAGTATAGGTGGCCTAATATGAAGAGAGATGTTTCTGGTTTCAACATGAGATGTTCTACTTGTTAGCAGGTGAAGGCAGAACATCAGCAACCATCATGTATTTTACAGTAGTTACCCATTCTTGAGTTGAAGTGAAACGACATCGTGATGGATTTAATGATGAGGTTGCTAACGTCTCCTTGTTGGAATGATGTTTTATGGGTCGTCGTTGATAGACTTACGAAGGTTTCTCAGTTATTTCCGATCAAGGAGACCATCAGCATTGATGAGATGGGATGGTAGTACCTATGAGAGATTTTTCCTCTTCATGTAGTTCCACACTCCATTGTTTCAGATAGGGATGCACGTTTTACTTCTCGGGTCTACCAAGAGATTCAGAAGGCTTTGGGTACACATGTACATCTGAGTATAACATACCATCCCAAGACAGATGGCCAGTCCAAGCGTACGATTTATGTGTTTGAGTACATACTCTAAGCATGCATTATAGACTTTGTAGGTTATTTGGAAGAAGAATATACCTCTTTTTTTCCTACAATAATAGATTTCCAACAACTATTCAGATTTCCCTATATAAGGCATTGTACGGTAGGCCATGCCGATAATTATTATGTTGGATTGAGGCAGGAGGGGAATATTTGATGGGACCTCGTCTTATTCAAGAGACCACATAGCAGATAGAGTTGATTCAGAAGAGGATGGCTACTTCATAGTCATGACAACAGTCATATTCTGATTAGAGGAGACGACCTCTGGAGTTCATGGTTGGGGATCTGGTTTTCATGCATGTCACATCGAGGATAGATCCCAAGTGGATTAAGAGACATTTTAAGCATCCACCAAGGTACAATAGACTTTTTGAGGTGTTTGAGAGAGTTGGGATGGTTTCCTATCAGTTTCAGTTACCTCAGAGGTATTGGTCTACACATGATGTTTTTAATATTTATCAGCTCCGATGATTATTTCTAGACACGTCTCATGCCCTTCAACCCAAGGAGGTTGAGCATGAAGTGGATTAATTGTTCGAGGAGAATACGATCCAGATTGTTGATTTCAATATAATGGTTCTCTTTGGATGGTATGTTCCTCAGCTACAAGTTCTATGACATCACGGGTGGGTATAGGGAGAGACTTGGGAGAGGGAGGCTGATGTGCGATCACAGTGGCCGGAACTGTTTGGGTTTTCTTCTTTTACGTCACACTATGGGAATTCATCGATGAATTTCATTAAGGGGGAAGTTTCAGAGAACCCAGAACTTATTTTCATGTATGTTTTAACATTCCTATTTGTTTTTTAGGAAATAAGAAAAATATGGATATTTTCAATGTACACACCATGTACTTCATAAGAACACAACATGTACTGTGATGCCACTGGAGGCCGTGTGATTGCCATGTCAGGGCCACACACATAGATATATAGGGGTTACATGGAGGCCACCTAAAGAGGAGTACGGAAAGGGAGAGTACACGCTGTGTACTCCAATATTACACGCCGTGTACTTTCTTTTTTTCATTAAACACATCAGGGTCTTGTCTAATTACCAGAATCAACTTCTTTTAGGTCTTTATCATCTGAGAGTTTCTATCAGCTGCGGATCATCGATGATCCCCCGAACCCCCATCCGCCTACCAATTTGAACACTGATGAGTGCTTTGGAATCACAGCGGTGAGTTCTCTATTCTCCCAAATCATTGTTTCCCAATTCCTTAAATTTTCCAGGTTATCGTGGGTTGAACATTTTTTATGTTTTTGTTGATATTTTTTGTTCTAAGGTGATTCATGCCTCGTGGTTCATGTATATTGATATCCTAACATCAAGGTAGGTGTTTTGTGACTTTTAGTAAAATTTATTTGAGTATTTTGTGATAATTCCATAAATTCCCTTGAACAGAGTCTTGATTGTTTAAAATTTTAGCCCTATTGATTTTGTGTTTTGCTTGTATGCTAGAGTAGAGGATTTTGATAGTGTTTTGGGATAATTGTTAGGATTTGGAAGTGTTTTCCATTCATGTTCTTCCTTGTCTGGACCATTGGTTCTAGATATTTTGTTGAATGCTTTTGTTTTCCCATGCCTAGTATTATAGGATGGTGGGACTATTGTTCCTTCATGATGAGATGATGTAGAATTCAATCCAAGTAGTTCATGTAACGACCCGAAATTTTGAATAAATCTTGTTTCCTAATTTCATGTGTTATTTTTTATACTAAAAAAAATGTTTTATTTGATAAACATGATTATAAATAAAATGAGACCATTGGTTTTTGAGTGTTATATGACCATCGGTCAATATGACCACCGTGAACAAAATGTTTTGATTATTGTCCCTAAATTTAAGTAATCTTGGTTAATTATTATAGAAAGAAGATTTGATGGCCTCACCTAGTAGCCTTGGGCCGATTGAAGCCCATCTAACAGAGATTGGGAAGGAGGTAGCACCATTGGGCTTTGCTCTGGACCAAATCCAAGCCGAACTTCATCATGTGAAGCTAGAACGGAATCGCCTTCGCGAGAAGTTCAAACTGATAGAAATTACTACTCGGGCAATGTTGACTGAGCCTCCCCAAAATTCTATCACCCTAGCACACCTTACTCTTAGGTCCTATGCTGGTATTATAAAGGGTTATGTAACGAGACCGTAATTGCCTTGTGTAATCCTTTTTTTAAATAAAAATTTGGATTTCTTCTTATGATGATATTTATGAATTTTCAAATGACCGGATAAATATTGTATGCATATTTTTGATGAATTTTAGAAAAAGGATATTTTAAAAATGGTTGTGTAAACCTTAAATAATTAAAAATGTGTAATGATTTTCGAAAAATGGTCTTCTACAATTATGTTCAGTACGAAATTTAGAGTCTAATAAGATCAACTTGATTTTTGATGAATAGTAAATTATGAATAGTGATTTTATGATTAGGATTAGTAATATGACCAAATGGATTAGTAATCTCACTTAAAGAAAGTTTTAAAATAATCTAGGCACCTTGATTAAGTAATGTGATTCAATAAAATAGTTAAATAACGGTTTCATTAATTATTATTCAAGTATTAGTTTTTTCGGGTGAATAGTGTTTTTTAATTAAAAATTTAATTAAAAATAATTAGAAAATTATTTTTATAAAAATGACTTTATTTTTGAACTCAGAGCATCGATATTATGTTATGGTAATTTTTGGGGATTTTTCTGAAAAAAATGAATTTTCGATGAATAGTGTATTTATTTAAAAATAAAATTAAAAATATTTAGAAAATTATTTTTATAAAATGGAGTTCATTTTTGAAATCATAGAATTGATATTTGGTTAAGGTGAAATTTTGGGATTATTCTGAGAAAGTTGAATTTTTGATGAATAGTGAAAATACAGTTTTTAAGTTACGGGTGTTTAATGACATCATTAAATGATGTATTAAGTATATATTCAATATGGTCGAATTATTAATAGTAAGATAAGGTGTGAGGTCTCCCAAGTGGCCAATACCATGGGCAAATACCATGGGCAAGCCCATGGTTTTGCCAAAACCACTAGTGAGGTGTCCCTTGGCCATTAATGCCTTGTCCCCTCACTTTCCCTATAAATACCAAGCCCTCCTCTCATCAATTCGACTCCCCACTCATTCCCAACGAATTTCTGGTCTCATTACCTCCCAAGGAGTCCTCCCAAGGTGCCCCCAAGCCCTCAAGGTCCCAACCTTTGAGGTTTGAGAGTTACATTTTAAGGTAAGGGATCCGAACCCTCTCTTTCTTTTCAAGTGATCTCTTTTATGTCAATCCTATTATGCTCCATGTTCTTATTTTGGAGGATGTTCTTTTATACTCCTCTTACTTCCCTTTTTATGTTAATATGATGAAAGACCCCCTCTTACTCTCATCATTTCGTTTTAAGAATGTTTAAGTGGCGCCGTTAGGCTGCCGAATTTTCAAGGGATTCATTCACCTCTCTCTTTTTCAAAGTTCTACTTTCATGTCAAGTCTTTCAAGTTCATTTTTATTATGTTGGGGTATGATCTCTATATTTATCATACTGGTCTTTTATGATCACATGATGAGAGACCCCATTTGATCTCTTCAATTCAGTATTTTGATGTCTTAAGTGGCGCCGTTAGGCTGCCGAATTTTTAAGTGGTTCTTCACCCTTCTCGTTTTGAAGTTCTACTTTCATGTCAATTCTTTCAAGTTCCTTTATACTATGTTGGGGTATGATCTCTATATCTATCATACTGGAATCTTATGTTCATATGATGAGAGACCCTATTTGACCTTGTCAATTCAATTTTGTTGAAGTTTAAGTGATGCCGTTAGGCTGCCGAATTTTCACAAGAGAAATCCTGTTTTGTTTTCTTCCTTTCATGTTGTTCATTTCATATGGTATATTTTCAAATTTCATTACCAATGTTCATAAATCCCTTATATTTTGTCCCTCTACTGTATGATGGGTCATTTATGAATGTTTGACCCATGTCCCCTCTTTTCTCAATGTTTTCTAAAACCTTGTAACATAGCCGTTATGCTGCAGAATTTTCCCCTCAAAATGCCTCTCTCTTTTCTCAAAAATTATTTTATGTTATAAAGTGAATACTCAAAGCTCTTATTTCTACAAGGGTATTCACATATATATCAAAATGTTCCATTTTAAATTCTGGGATTTACATACATGAGACCCACCTTCCTTTTCTGTGGGTTTTAAAGTGATATAAAGATCATGTCTTTAATGCAGTTTTTAAAAAGTTATGATTATGAAATGAAACCCATTTCCTTTATGCTATATGGGTTATTTATGAAATTTTTTATGATGATATATGTGGCTCACATGATAATAAAGGCAAATTTAAGGGTGCGCCCTGATAGCGCTCCAATGCATTGGGTAATGATGTAACCACTAGAGATTACAATTTTCATGATACCTTGGTGAATAACCTTGGTAATGTTCAAATGACACCTTGGGGATGGACCTTGGTGATATGTTCATGATTGTCTATGTTAAATGATGTAGCCACATCTTCAAGTTATGAAAAAGTTCTATTTTTATTATGATATGCCTCATGATTTCATTTTCATGCCTTAAAGTTCTTTTCATGACTTTATTGATGTATCCCAAGTTCATATGTAAAATGTTTCACTTGTTTCCCTTGCTGGGCCTTCTGCTCACCCTTTCTTTTGATGTATGTCCCCAGGTTATGAGATTCAGTAATGAGCCTAGGGTGAACATGAGGAGAAGCCTTTCAAGTGTTTAAGAAGAATTCTTTATGTTGTTTTCATGTTTTAAGTTCCTGGTTTCCAAGACACTAAACCTTAAAGATCCTCAGTTGTGTGTAATGTAATGAAAGTTTATGTGATAAAATGGCGGGATGCTATAGTTGGTATCAAAGGATGGTTTAGTTATTTGTGGAAATTAGGATATGAAAACTCTAGGAGTAACCCTATAGAAAAGTTTAATATAGGAAATCTTCCTGGTATTTTGGTGAGTATTGAGTAAGGGGTTTCCAAGCAAATACATCCCTGTGTGGATACGAGCAGGTAGAGGTGGCTCTGGCACAGATGTACATAGGGGTAAAACCCGAAAACACCGCTTTGAGATAGACTCGAACGGGAACTGGTACACGACAACGGGCCTTGCCGCACTCTTGGTTACGACACTCCCGGGGGATATGCTTTGGTAAATTCATAAGCTTGGTATGAACCATTATTAAAGGAACAAAGATAAAATAAAATAAAGATTCACATAAGAATATATGACCATGGATAACGTAGATGGGAACCTAGGGGATCACAAGTTAGGGTATACTTTTCTTCTACAAGTTATCCTTATATGATTTAAGTTCCTTTTCATGATTATTAGTTAAGTATTTAAGCCTCTAATTATACTTTATCTTCTTAGTTAATGGTGGAAAATGGAATAACGTGTCCCAACAACCAATGTGATAGGAAATGTGACAATTTCCGTATTAATATGTCAGAGATGATTAGGGGATTAAAAGATGATTATTATTTTGGAAGGCGTTCACTATTTTGGGGACCCTATATGATCGAGGTAAATAGATTACTATAGTATTTTCATTGAGGAGTAAGGTTGACTTATATTTTGAAGAATTGATGAATTTAAGGTGGACTTATAGTAATTTAGGTTACTTTTGGGAATGATTAACCTATCTTGGGTAAAATATGTTTAGGTTAGCTACTTTTGTTATAAAATGTTAGGAGTGGTTGATGTTGTCTGGAGATGAACAATGAAGTTGTTTTGGAAGACTATGTTATCAAATCCTTCTTGTATTTGGGTTTCAATCTTAGTTTGGTTTATTTTGAGGAATTTTAAGGACCGTTATTTATGGAGTGGTCTATGATGAACATTGGGTAGTACCATGGAACTTCGAAGATTTAAAAGTAGGTTCTATTCCTATGGGATTCTTTCTTTTTGAAGAGTTGTTTTACCTTAACCTTTCTGTTTTTGGGATAATGTTTAAAGATAGAAGAAATAGATAGTTAATCTTTTGTAGATTATGTGATTCTATAGAAGATGATTGTTGTGATTTTATGAGACCAAGTGTTTTTGAATTCTCATCATTTGGCAAAAAGATTAGTGTTGGTCGGGACTTGTTAAAGGATGAAACTCTACTTGAAGGTAGGTATATTTTCTTATGTTTTTGTTCTATGTAGTAAATGAAATCCTCAAAATTATGAAAAGAAACGTAAAACAAAAATGTTGTTGGTTTACGTTTCCTACTAGGTAATCAAAGACCGTTTACACACATCATAAGTTTGGGATTTTCTCATGGTTAACTTTATCCTAATCATGTTCTCTATCACTCTCTCTCAGAACTGACCCTTTGTTTTTTCCTCCATGTCCATGTTTTCCTACATGGAACCCGAGTGTGGGTTAACTCGGATGGCCTTTGTACATCCTTTTCTTTCTTTTAAAGTAATGGTGTTACTGACTCTTTTTCCGATGTGGGACATTCAATAAAATTTCAAAACCCAATTTAAAAAAATTGCGAGGACGCAACTTCTTAAGGGGGGCAGATTGTAACGACCCGAAATTTTGAATAAATCTTGTTTCCTAATTTCATGTGTTATTTTTTATACTAAAAAAAATGTTTTATTTGATAAACATGATTATAAATAAAATGAGACCATTGGTTTTTGAGTGTTATATGACCATCGGTCAATATGACCACCGTGAACAAAATGTTTTGATTATTGTCTCTAAATTTAAGTAATCTTGGTTAATTATTATAGAAAGAAGATTTGATGGCCTCACCTAGTAGCCTTGGGCCGATTGAAGCCCATCTAACAGAGATTGGTAAGGAGGTAGCACCATTGGGCTTTGCTCTGGACCAAATCCAAGCCGAACTTCATCATGTGAAGCTAGAACGGAATCGCCTTCGCGAGAAGTTCAAACTGATAGAAATTACTACTCGGGCAATGTTGACTGAGCCGCCCCAAAATTCTATCACCCTAGCACACCTTACTCTTAGGTCCTATGCTGGTATTATAAAGGGTTATGTAACGAGACCGTAATTGCCTTGTGTAATCCTTTTTTTAAATAAAAATTTGGATTTCTTCTTATGATGATATTTATGAATTTTCAAATGACCGGATAAATATTGTATGCATATTTTTGATGAATTTTAGAAAAAGGATATTTTAAAAATGGTTGTGTAAACCTTAAATAATTAAAAATGTGTAATGATTTTCGAAAAATGGTCTTCTACAATTATGTTCAGTACGAAATTTAGAGTCTAATAAGATCAACTTGATTTTTGATGAATAGAAATTATGAATAGTGATTTTATGATTAGGATTAGTAATATGACCAAATGGATTAGTAATCTCACTTAAAGAAAGTTTTAAAATAATCTAGGCACCTTGATTAAGTAATGTGATTCAATAAAATAGTTAAATAACGGTTTCATTAATTATTATTCAAGTATTAGTTTTTTCGGGTGAATAGTGTTTTTTAATTAAAAATTTAATTAAAAATAATTAGAAAATTATTTTTATAAAAATGACTTTATTTTTGAACTCAGAGCATCGATATTATGTTATGGTAATTTTTGGGGATTTTTCTGAAAAAAATGAATTTTCGATGAATAGTGTATTTATTTAAAAATAAAAATAAAAATATTTAGAAAAATATTTTTATAAAATGGAGTTCATTTTTGAAAACATAGCATTGATATTTGGTTAAGGTGAAATTTTGGGATTATTCTGAGAAAGTTGAATTTTTGATGAATAGTGAAAATACAGTTTTTAAGTTACAGGTGTTTAATGACATCATTAAATGATGTATTAAGTATATATTCAATATGGTCGAATTATGAATAGTAAGATAAGGTGTGAGGTCTCCCAAGTGGCCAATACCATGGGCAAATACCATGGGCAAGCCCATGGTTTTTCCAAAACCACTAGTGAGGTGTCCCTTGGCCATTAATGCCTTGTCCCCTCACTTTCCCTATAAATACCAAGCCCTCCTCTCATCAATTCGACTCCCCACTCATTCCCAACGAATTTCTGGTCTCATTACCTCCCAAGGAGTCCTCCCAAGGTGCCCCCAAGCCCTCAAGGTCCCAACCTTTGAGGTTTAAGAGTTACATTTTAAGGTAAGGGATCCGAACCCTCTCTTTCTTTTCAAGTGATCTCTTTTATGTCAATCCTATTATGCTCCATGTTCTTATTTTGGAGGATGTTCTTTTATACTACTCTTACTGCACTTTTTATGTTCATATGATGAAATACCCCCTCTTACTCTCATCATTTCGTTTTAAGAAAGTTTAAGTGGCGCCGTTAGGCTGCCGAATTTTCAAGGGATTCATTCACCTCTCTCTTTTTCAAAGTTCTACTTTCATGTCAAGTCTTTCAAGTTCATTTTTATTATGTTGGGGTATGATCTCTATATTTATCATACTGGTCTTTTATGATCACATGATGAGAGACCCCATTTGATCTCTTCAATTCAGTATTTTGATGTCTTATGTGGCGTCGTTAAGCTGCCGAATTTTTAAGTGGTTCTTCACCCTTCTCGTTTTGAAGTTCTACTTTCATGTCAATTCTTTCAAGTTCCTTTATATTATGTTGGGGTATGATCTCTATATCTATCATACTGGAATCTTATGTTCATATGATGAGAGACCCTATTTGACCTTGTCAATTCAATTTTGTTGAAGTTTAAGTGATGCCGTTAGGCTGCCGAATTTTCACAAGAGAAATCTTGTTTTGTTTTCTTCCTTTCATGTTCTTCATTTCATATGGTATATTTTCAAATTTCATTACCAATGTTCATAAATCCCTTATATTTTGTCCCTCTACTGTATGATGGGTCATTTATGAATGTTTTACCCATGTCCCCTCTTTTCTCAATGTTTTCTAAAACCTTGTAACATAGCCGTTATGCTGCAGAATTTTCCACTCAAAATGCCTCTCTCTTTTCTCAAAAATAATTTTATGTTATAAAGTGAATACTCAAAGCTCTTATTTCTACAAGGGTATTCACATATATATCAAAATGTTCCATTTTAAATTCTGGGATTTACATACATGAGACCCACCTTCCTTTTCTGTGGGTTTTAAAGTGATATAAAGATCATGTCTTTAATGCAGTTTTTAAAAAGTTATGATTATGAAATGAAACCCATTTCCTTTATGCTATATGGGTTATTTATGAAATTTTTTATGATTATATATGTGGCTCACATGATAATAAAGGCAAATTTAAGGGTGCGCCCTGATAGCGCTCCAATGCATTGGGTAATGATGTAACCACTAGAGATTACAATTTTCATGATACCTTGGTGAATAACCTTGGTAATGTTCAAATGACACCTTGGGGATGGACCTTGGTGATATGTTCATGATTTTCTATGTTAAATGATGTAGCCACATCTTCAAGTTATGAAAAAGTTCTATTTTTATTATGATATGCCTCATGATTTCATTTTCATGCCTTAAAGTTCTTTTCATGACTTTATTGATGTATCCCAAGTTCATATGTAAAATGTTTCACTTGTTTCCCTTGCTGGGCCTTCTGCTCACCCTTTCTTTTGATGTATGTCCCCAGGTTATGAGATTCAGTAATGAGCCTAGGGTGAACATGAGGAGAAGCCTTTCAAGTGTTTAAGAAGAATTCTTTATGTCGTTTTCATGTTTTAAGTTCCTGGTTTCCAAGACACTAAACCTTAAAGATCCTCAGTTGTGTGTAATGTAATGAATGTTTATGTGATAAAATGGCGGGATGCTATAGTTCATGAGTTTACTTTTGGGTGATACACATGCTATGATTATTTAACTTACACAGGACTGTGGGAACCTACTGTAGTAGACAATAGAGAGAATAAATGTAAGGGATTCTCCATATTGTCTTTATAATACGATGCGAGACCACATGGTTAATTGATGTTGAGTGCTTCCACAGAGTGTCTGTAGTTCCTCAATGCGGGCCATAGGGGGAATGAGACGTTGTGTGCTTCCCTAGATCACCTTTAGTACAATAAAAGACTATAGGAGTAATTGACGGTGTGTGACTCCACTGAGAGACAATTCTTTAGTTGAACCATAGGGGTAAGACTATGTGTGCCTCCTAGAGGGTTTCTGTTACTTTTTGGATAAACCATAGGGGTAAGGCTATGAGAACAACCCGGAGGGTTACTAGTTTGTTATACTTGTTTGAGTGGCTACATACTTTTTTTAAATTATATGCTAGAAACTGTGGATTATTTTCTACTGAGTACTTTATTGTTTACTTCTTTCCGTACTTTTACCTGCCATATTTTTACCGACTATTAGGCACATATCTTCGTTTGGTTTCTTAATGGGATTTTGTCTCATAGCCTATTTGGGACATGCATGTGGGACCAAAGAGATTATATTTATGTAGGTATAGATATGGGAAAGCGCCCTTCAACATCAGTTTTTTGATTGTCGTGGAGCTGGAGGGCCTGGGACCAAGCAATGGCTTGTGATGCTGAGGTGTTTATCTGCTTTATTTTGCACTTTGGTTTAGCACTGTGGTATTCCACCATTGTGAATTGTTTGGCTATTTTAATAGACATATATGTATAATTAATCATTAATATATATATATATTCTCCTATTGTTTCCTTTATCAGTCTTCCACTGTTACTGTTGTTTGGTATTTACTACATCCACTGTTGTATGTATTTGTGTACATCTATTGTGTACTCATCCAATGAGGGAATATTTTCCCCAATATTATTCCCAAGGCCCTCATTTCAAGTTGGAATCCACTGGCGTTTGAGATAATGCGCTTGAGGCCATGTCACCAACCAGGTACGAGATGCCTAGTGGTGGATTCTTGAACCGGGATGTTACAATAAGAAATTCCTGGGCCTTTATAAATTTTTATGGTGATTATCATGATATTTAACTCCATTTAGTGGTTTCTTCCCTTTATTGACTTGAAATATGACTACTTGTGAAGGATTTGTTTCATACATGCATTTTAATGTACAATATAGATGGATAATGACTATGTTCACTATATGAGATAGATTATTAGTACTTGGGTAATTTGGATTTCATTCCAACTATGAATCTAAGTTGTAAAGGTGTTGACAAAGTAAATGAGAGATCCCTAGTTGGAATAATGTCTTAATATGGGTGATGAGTAGCCTAGATAAGATTCATATTATTCTAATCAAGTAGTAATGTGATTATTTGGACTAGTCTAGATGTGTTAGATGGTCATACTTCTCATAAATATAATGGGAAACGCATCTAATTGTTGGTTGGAGATTTGTGAGAATTGTGAGTAGTATGAGTCATCAACATTGGGATGGGTTCAAAGGGATATAATATCCCTTTTATGTAAAGTTGATTTATATTAATTTTTAAATATGATATGGGAACCATGAATAAGTCGTGGAAACTTTTATAGATTTTGATGTGCAATTGCACTGGATTTATAGAGGGATATCATGAGATTTCCCATGATAAAGGAAATTGGTGTAGTGATGATTATAAATGATTTTGGAATAATACATTTGTAAATTGTTCGATTATTCCATATTTTATTCTATCATGAAGGTGTGGTGGGATTGGGTAGTACCAACAAGCTTGTGATCTTGTGTGAGAGGTTGTAGACCTTGTTTCTTATTTCATGTCTTTTCTTGGATGTGTGGTCGTGGTAAGAAATGAACATGAAATGTAAAGGGATTTTATAAATTGGAATCACTAGGATTATGATGTGGTTGGACTGAATTTCATAGGTGTGATGAAGTTCTATTGATTATGAAATTATCCATATCCTTACATAATTATTGGTCATGATAGATTTCCATTCTTGAAGATGTCATTAGTCAAGGTATTGAGATTTTATTTATGTGATATATGATTTTTCTTTTCCATAAAACAGATATGGAGTCCCTTTTTATAGTTATAAGGTAGTGGGTAGAATATGGATGTATGATCACATTCCATCCATTATGGTTGTTAGTTAATGGCTTGGATGATTATAAACATAAATTTTCCATAGAAAATTTTTATTCATGTTTGATGTATCAAGTTGATAAATAATTAATATATCGGTGATGAATAAGGTGTTGTCATGGGTGTTATAGTTCAATGAATAACAAAAAAAATGGATGTGTGTGTGTGGTGGAAACATGATGTTTGATCTATAATGCCACAAAATAAGGTATTATTGACTATCAGGTTGTCATTGAATGAAAATTATTACCTAATGCACAAGGATTCATTAGTACCTAGTTTGCACAAGATTTCCAAAAAACTTGTGTGATGTGTTTATTATAATTTTTTATAGAATTATACGATGAATTATATAAGTGGAATATGGAGAGTCTGTTCTCTGATGTATTTGTTACACCCTACTTTAGAACTATTGTTCTTATATAGATCGTATATATAATGTATATGAAGAATATCATGTTTTGTAATGGATTATACAATATCATCTATTTTGGTCATTGGATACTATGTAATTAGTGAGATCCATTGATAGTAGTAGGGAATCTTGTCTATTTTTTTAAATTTTTTTATGAGAGAAAACCAATGGTCGATCATTATGATTTATAACTTAATGATTCAACATTCATATAGGTATAACATAATTTTTATTGACTATGTCAGTTCTGATGATTTATTAGTGTGATGTTTCTAGATATATTATACATTTTTTTACATTCCATATTTGAAGTAGTTTATCTATTGTATTGATCAGTTCCAAATTTCTTGTCCACAAACTCTATCTTGTAGGAATACATTCATGAATTCATATTGTATAGTAGAACTATGTGTTTTTGAGTGGTATATGGGATGATGGGACACATATTTGTATTAGATAATAAATATTACACATGATATTTGTGGTTATGGTATATGGGTAATGAAATTTTTTTTAATAGTTTCGATGAACCTCAGACCGGTAAATCATGAAAACATTTTTGTGGGGATTTCGTAACCCCCAACTCTAGTAACCCCCTAACGGACATTAAATTATTATGTTATCAAAAATAAATTGTGTAAAATTATAAATAAATTATTAAATTATAAATTATGGTGTACCAAATACATACATAAGAAAAAAATTCATTTTAAAATAAAATATAACACAAAAAAACCAAATTATCATCTACATTCAAAACCATTCTAAAGATTTATATTATTAACCTTAGTAAAGGGAAAAATTAGGATAATCTAAAATTATATATAAGGGTAACATAGAGTGGGATTTATCATGAGTAAAAGACATATTTAAAATGTATAGGTAAACAACTAAGAATACAAGCCATTTAATCAATAATGTGACCATAAAAAACAAATAATCAATGAGAAATGGTAAATAACATAAAACTCATTAAATTTAATCACTTAATTGATAATAAAATGCATCTAGTGAGATTAGCATTGTGAAACAGTCATGAATAATAAAAATTATTCAATTTCCATGTAATGAATTGATTAATTGTTGGATTTTATGATCTCATGCATCATGATACTGCTACTGTCAAATCATCACCCAATAAATTTTAAAACTACATGTAAAATACATCGGATTGGCCAAATGACTTGCCACATGAGACATATAGATATATACAGGGGATATAGACAATGCATCACCACATGTAATAGAATTTACAAATAATTCTTTATATATCATCTAATCAATATAATTGACGAATCACTTTGTGTTCTCATCAAATTTTTTATTTATTTAAAGATATAAATTTATCGTTATTTTCCCATTTAATAAAATAAAATTCAATGTAAAACCCTTATGTAAAAATGGTTTATTTTTTATTTAATAATAATATTTTAAAAAAATATTATTTTTATCTAATATAATTGTAGTGACCAATGAAAATTGATAAAAATAATGTTATAGCATTTGGAGAAAGTGATCTATCAAAATGGAAAGTGATATTGCACATTTATTTTTTACCTATTTGGAATCATTTTAATTAAAAACTGTTGGAGAACAAATTTTAAATTAAAAATTAATAAATATGAATGAATTATTATATATGTAAAATTTATAAATTTTCAATTATATAAACTACATAATTGGGAATATGTAATTATTAACAAATATGACCCAATGAAAATGAAAATAAAATAAAATACATTATGCCGCTCTTCCATTTAAATAGAACTGATTATTCATCCATTATAAAGGTTTTATGATTGTAATTTATTTATAAAAAAATCACAATAATTTATATATTTTTATATATTAATCAATTATAACATTTTACCACCAATTTTATTTTAATAAATGTCATTATGTTCATTATTTTCGCATTTAATTATACAGTTTTCACATGTTTATTTTCTCATTAATGGTAATATTATTATGTATAGGATATTAATCCATATTATGAATATTATTAAAGTTATAAATATCATATTAAAATTATATATACTTTTTCAATGTTATCATTGAAGGTTTTACCTGGAAAATGAATTCCATCGCTTCATGAAGATGGTATGATGTATGTACAGATGAGAAACAATATCATTCCATTAATAAATATAATGGGAAGGATGTGGTTATATTTTAATTCAAAATTATAATTATAATTTAATATAAATAACATATATTTATTAAATATATCATTATGAATTTTTTTATGTGAGGAAAAAAGAAATCACATTGATTCACAATGAGTTAGTCCACTGTAACACCCCGAGCTTCCACGATACGCCTCTCTTTCAATAATGCAATAGCTTGCATTGTACGCAACTTTGAGTTCTAAAACACCACGACTAATCAAAGTAGCCGTTATGAATAGTAATAACCACTTTTTAAAATTATAGAAATTTTATATTTCAAAATGGACTTCATTTTTGTATTCGTAATATCGAAATTATCCAAAGTTGAATTTTTTGTAATTTTCTAAGAACTTCAAATTTTTTATGAATAGTGAAAATTACTTAGAAACAACTTTTTTAATCAAAATAATTTATAGCGATAAATTATACTATTTAGTGGTTTTAGAGTATAATTAGAATATATTTTTACCATTTTATCCAATGGTGGTCATTAGAATTAATTTAACATTGAAATTGGACATAAACAATTGCCAATCTTTTGATATAAATTGTTTCTTAAAAACACGCTATTTGTTGTAACAGCGGGAATTAATTATAAAATTAATTAATGCAACATATATGTTTGGAATTATGTAAAAGAGACATCATTTTTGAATTTGGAATATCAATTATAGCTTAGGGTGAAATTTTGGCCTTGTTCTGAAAAACTTCAATTTTTGATGAATAGTGAAACCACTAAGTGGTAGTTAAATAACTGATTTTCATTTAAATGAAATATTACCACTTCTGTGATTTGATTTTCAAAAATCCGACATACATGGTTTTCATTAAGAAGTAAAATGTTGTTCAATGAGATTAAAATAATTTTTTGGTGAATAGTAACTTTTAAGTTCTTAATCGCGATTAGAGGTAATTAGTGTAGTTTAAGGTAAAAATAATGTTTTAATAATATGGGATGAGCTTGACACATGTCCTACTCCTATTGGATGAGTCATTTCCGACCAAGACAACCCATGGGTCAACTTGGGGACCCCATGGAGCCACTTTAGTTGGAAAATGACATTAATATATATTTATTTAATGTTAAAATTAAATTGACACAAACATGAGTTGTTTTACTAAAACAGTTTTTATGTGGGGTTACACAAGTCCAAATTTTGATTATAAATATTCATTAGAAAGCTAAAACGATTTCCTACATCATAGTATTTTTTTATAATTTTTAGACATTAAAATAATTAAATTATTTATGACATCATGATGATTCAGTGATGACCTCATTATTTAACGATTTAAATAAAATGGGAAGCTAATGCAAAATCCAAGGCTTAAACTTGTCCAAAGCTAATTGGATGAGGCGATTTCGAACCCTTATCACCATAGCCTCAAATTATTTAAGTGTGGGACCTTTAGAATCCGAAAAGCATTGTGAAATAATGTAACATTTCAATCTTTCCAAAAGTGCCCCTCCTCTCCACTTATAAGAGGCCCCCACCTCTCCCACCACATTTAAACTTTCAAGCCATTTGGCTTGGCCAACCTCTGCCCAAATACTCTCCCAACATTCCTACCGTACTCATAGAAGCCTCACTTTGGGCAGAACTCTTCCCAAGGAAGCCTTTGGCTCAAATCAAAAAGAGTTACCCGATTTTGAGGTAATGTCTTTTCTAATGTTGTTTTGTTTTATTTTTCTCTCTCCAACCCCCTAAAATCTTTTTATTCATTTCTTTTGTAACAACACCAGTATCCTCAATATACTAGGATGTTGTTATAAGAAGTATTCGATCTACACTTACACACACCTACATCTAATGGTTAAAGAACATACGGTTTCTGTGGATGGCGAATTTCTGCCTCACGAAACGATGATTGTTCAACACTCATTTAACACCTTCAAAGGTGGCCATTATGATGTCACTATTTTTATATATGATATATAATATGTTTATGTTTTACTTATTCTTCTTTATTTTTCATTTGTGTCTTACCTTTATGGCTTCCATTATGGGTATACGCGATATCTTCATTTTAGGAAGTGCGGACTACCGCCCCCTCAAAGTGATTTGAATCGTTAATGCCATATGTGGGATGTATAAAGGATGGAGTAAATGGTATTATACAATATATTATTCTGGAATTATATTATACATTTATATCATTATGATTTAGTTCCATTAAATATGAAATTGAAATGAAAATAGCGTTCATGCGTACGTACGGCTTACCGTCTCCATTAACGGTGCATTTCATTTCTTACCTCTAAATGTTACGTAATATTATAAATGAATGTATATACTGGATATATAAGATATATATGACATCTAAATAATGAATATAATTCTGGATATAATGGATATTTCACCACATAAACAACTTGTAATTATAAGAAGCTTATTGTTGACTCAAGTACCAAAGATCGACAAAACGACCGTTATTAACTTAAATAATTACATAATGTTCATAACATTGTAATAAGTGATATAATAAGGATAATGAAATTGAAAATGGTTCTTAATAAGGTATATATTAACTCTAGTTTATTATTCAGGAGGTTAAAGAACGGTTGAGTCAAGTCAGACACGATGTAAAGAAAATTTCTTAACCCAATTTCCATTCTTTGGGTTAATCTCCTACTTTCAAATTATGTCATTATATTATTATGTCGTATATTGTATTTATACTTTCTTTATGTGTACATATATTTAATACACATAATAGATAAATTTTATTTAAAAATTATCTTTTTAAGGGACTTCGTCTCAATCTCCATTCATTGAGGCATATTTTGTTTTATACACAAATTTCTTTTATACAGTGTATAAACCCCTTTGACTTTTACATATATTCAAAAGGAATCTTTTTTATACGAAGCGTTTACTAAATGACAAAAGGGAATGTTTTTGTCGTATGTATGCGGCGACAACAACTTCTCCGCCGCCGTGACCATTATTTGAGTTTCAGTTTCCTCTACAAGCCATCATTTTTTTAATGAAAAATAAATACAAAGTTTTAACTTTCTTTTATTTTGGTATTGAAAATGTTTTTGAAAGAGTTTTTATTATATCAATATGTCTTATTGATATCTTGTGATTGAAATGTGGAAATGTTATGTTTCCTTTATGCATGTTTTATGTGATATGATTATGTTATGGTTTATGATATGTTTAAACCTATTCATATGAGGAATGTATTGGACTTAATAAGTGACGGGTGGAGCCTGCTATAGCTCCTCGATGCATTGGTAGGTCTCATGAGACAACTAGACGTGGAATTGGCCGAAGCCCTTTCCCAATTAGATTTATGGTTTTGGCCGAGGCCTTAATCATTTTTAGACGTCTTGGCCGAGGCCTTGACAAAATGTTTCAGAATGTCTGTCATTATACATTCCCTCATTATGAAAGTGGTTATTGTTATTGCATGTGATTATTCGTCTGGTAGAATATCCATGTGAGTAAGTAAATGGCATTATCTCATTTTATTTTTGCCATATTTTGCTAAATTTCACGTTTAAAAAGGCTTTTGTTTTAGTTATGCATTACCTTAAATGTTAATGATTATTTATGAAAGCTTCCGCAATATTGTTATCCTTACTGAGCATCTGAGCTCACCCCTTTCAATGTTTTAATATTTTCCAGGATGTGAAGAAGTATTTTATGGATGACCTACAGGGATAGTCAGAAGAGGATATTCGTGTGGACTATGAAGACTTTGTTATTGTTTTTTTTTCGCTTTATGATGTAATTTAACGTTTACGAATGTATCTAGTGTTTCCAAGGCTACTAAACTAATCGGTCTTTCGAGACTTGATCTTTTATGATCATGCCAATGTTACGAAGTAATGTACCGGCTCTGGGTAGCTGGGGTCGGGGAGTTACAGTTGGTATCAGAGGTAGTTTAGTACTAACCTTGGAAGCTAGATTTAGATAAACTCTGATTAGAGCACATAGCCCGAAAATAGACTTTGAGGATTAGTATAGAAGAACTTCCTAGAACTTTGGTATTAAAGAGATGTTATGAGTTTTCCGAGCAATACATCCCTGTCTAGATACGAGCAGGTAGAGGTGGCTCTGGCACAGATGTACCTAGGGGTAAAACCCGAAAACACCGCTTTGAGCTAGACTCGAACGGGAACTGGTGCACGACAACGGGCCTTGCTGCACTCTTAGTTACGACACTCCCAGGGGATATGCTTAGGATAATTCTCTTTTTCTTTACAAACCACTATGAACAGTTATGAGTATATACTTCCTCAAAGAAAACCTTTTTATGATTATGGGTTATATCCATAAATAGTTCAATTTATGTTAAGTATCTTATAAGTATGGAATTATGTATTTTGATTTATAAACTAATATAGTTTATGCCATTGTTTAGAAATGGCACCTAGTGGAAGAAATGGAAACCGTATCAATGCACGAACTCCGTGTAGGGATTGCCGTCCTGCTCAAGATAATTATTGTGGATCTGGAGATACAACTGGTGCTGATCAACTTAATACTATACTGGGACAACTCACTCAGGTTATGAAAAATAACCTTACTCGTATGGAGCACCCTGATCCGCAACGTGGAGGATCAATGTTAGACCGCTTCACGAGGAAACAACCAACAACATTTAATGGGGGTACAAATCCGTTAGTAGCTGAGCAATGGATAAAATCCTTAGAGAAAATATTCCATGCCTTGGGGAGTAGTGAAAGGGAGAAGGTTGTCATTGCAGTTTACCGCCTCACTGGAGATGCCGATCAGTGGTGGTCGCTGATTCAAAACACAAAGGAAGATGATGACGTATCGAATATGGAATGGATGGAGTTCAAATAGATTTTCTTAGAAAAATATTTTCCTCGTGACCATCGAGCAGATATGGAAAGACAATTTCTGAGTTTGAGGCAGAAGGAGGATGAGAGTGTCACAAAGTATGAGACTAACTTTACAAGGTTAGCGAGGCATGCTGCCGATTATATACGTAACCCAAGGAGTAAGATTGATCGTTTCTTTGATGGGTTAAAACCATTTCTCCGTCGAGCTTTAGTATCACAATCCTTCTCATCATACGAAGATATTGTCTCGTGTGGTATCAAGACAGAAAAGGAATTCTCTAAGTCTTATGACAACAAAGTAAAGCAAGAGAAGAAGATAACGGTGGAACAAGAGACAGATAAAGGGAAAAAGGGAAAGAAGGATTTTCCATTATGTGATAATTGTGGGAAGAATCACCCTGGTACTTGCCTAAAAGGAATGGGAGTTTGTTATAAATGTGGAGAAATGGGTCACCAGGCTCGTGATTGCAAGGGAAAGAAAGAGGCTATCAAAGTTGAATGCTACAATTGTTGGGAAACAGGGCATTATGCAAATGAATGTCCTAAGCGTCAAGGAAACTTACCTCAGAAAAGGCCAAGGGATCAAGGCCAATCTTATGCTGTGACTACAGTTGAAGCAGAATAATTAATGTATTGGTGCTTTTGGACTCAAGGATTATATTCTGGTTATAAGAATAATGTAATATATATATATATGGATTGTACTGCAGTACTTTTTGATTTCAGTAAGGTTTTAATATGATTAAGGTAATAATATTTTTAGTATGTGACAATAAGAGAAACTAATCTTTGTTTGGGGAATCTGATAAATTGATTTTGGAATTAAGAGACCTTTTAGAGAAAGTCTGGACAGAGGTATTTTGGATAACTATAAAGGTTAGAATGGATTAAGTTGAACCATGGATAGTATTGTTTAAGGTTAAAGCATTTCCGAAGATTATTTTTGGAATATTATAATACTATAGTTTTAGGAAAAAGGACAACCTGCAGGGTGGGGCATAACCCGTCGCGTCGGACAAAGCTGCAGGAATCGAACCCACAATCATAGTGCGACAGGCCTTTATTTCCTACCACTAGCCTACAGGAAGTCCCTGGTTATTACAAAATAATTTTACTAATCTAAATGGTATGTGTTAACATTTGGAACCTTATACAATTAGGATAAGTATAATATTTTTGAGTTCTATTATCTTTTTGAGTGAAAGATGAGTTGAAGGTTGAAACTCTAATTGTCAAGCATAAATATATATATACCTATCTCTTATTCAATGAATAAATTAATTCTTAAACTTTAGTAAAGGGATATTAAAACAAAAAAATGTGTTATCCTAATACCTTATCTCTTGTGGAACTGATGATATTTTAAATCAACATAGATTGAAGGCTTTGAGGCCCTCAATTTGACAGTTGAATGTGATTGATGACCCCAATCGCTCCCTACAAATATTTTCGTTTGTCCTCCAATTATATGTCTCTAATTTCCACCAATGTTCTCCTAATCGAGATCATATTTGGGTGGTGACTTTTTCATTTCCCTTTCCCTCTTATTAAGGCTAAATTTTATTAATCTTATTTCCGATGTGGGTTTTACTCAAAGGTATTTTCTATTTTCAAACTTTTATTTTCCAAGAGAAATTTCAAATTGCGAGGACGCAATTTATTGAAGGAGGGGATAATGTAACACCCCGAGCTTCCACGATACGCCTCTCTTTCAATAATGCAACAGCTTGCATTGTACGCAACTTTGAGTTCTAAAACACCACGACTAATCAAAGTAGCCGTTATGAATAGTAATAACCACTTTTTAAAATTATAGAAATTTTATATTTCAAAATGGACTTCATTTTTGTATTCGTAATATCGAAATTATCCAAAGTTGAATTTTTTGTAATTTTCTGAGAACTTCAAATTTTTTATGAATAGTGAAAATTACTTAGAAACAACTTTTTTAATCAAAATAATTTGTAGTGATAAATTATACTATTTAGTGGTTTTAGAGTATAATTAGAATATATTTTTACCATTTTATCCAATGGTGGTCATTAGAATTAATTTAACATTGAAATTGGACATAAACAATTGCCAAACTTTTGATTTAAATTGTTTCTTAAAAACACACTATTTGTTGTAACAGCGGGAATTAATTATAAAATTAATTAATGAAACCTATATTTTTGTAATTTTGTAAAATAGACATCATTTTTGAATTTGGAATATCAATTATAGCTTAGGGTGAAATTTTGGCCTTGTTCTGAAAAACTTCAATTTTTGATGAATAGTGAAACCACTAAGTGGTAGTCAAATAACTGATTTTTCATTTAAATGAAATATTAGCACTTCTGTGATTTTATTTTCAAAAATCCGACATACATGGTTGTCATTAAGAAGTAAAATGTGGTTCAATGAGATTAAAATAATTTTTTGGTGAATAGTAACTTTTAAGTTCTTAATCGCGATTAGAGGCAATTAGTGTAGTTTAAGGTAAAAATAATGTTTTAATAATATGGGATGAGCTTGACACATGTCCTACTCCTATTGGATGAGTCATGGACGACCAAGACAACCCATGGGTCAACTTGGGGACCCCATGGAGCCACTTTAGTTGGAAAATGACATTAATATATATTTATTTAATGTTAAAATTAAATTGACACAAACATGAGTTGTTTTACTAAAACAGTTTTTACGTGGGGTTAAACAAGTCCAAATTTTGATTATAAATATTCATTAGAAAGGTAAAAAGATTTCCTACATCATAGTATTTTGTTTATAATTTTTAGACATTAAATAAATTAAATTATTTATGACATCATGATGATGCAGTGATGACCTCATTATTTAACGATTTAAATAAAATGGGAAGATAATGCAAAATCAAAGGCTTAAACTTGTCCAAAGCCAATTGGATGAGGAGAGTTCGAACCCTTATCACCTTAGCCTCGAATTATATAAGTGTGGGACCTTTAGAATCCGAAAAGCATTGTGAAATAATGTAACATTTCAATCTTTCCAAAATTGCCCCTCCTCTCCACTTATAAAAGGCCCCCACCTCTCCCACCTCATTTAAACTTTCAAGCCATTTGGCTCGGCCAAACTCTGCCCAAATACTCTCCCAACATTCCTCCCTTACTCATAGAAGCCTCACTTTGGGCAGAACTCTTCCCAAGGAAGCCTTTGGCTCAAATCAAAAAGAGTTACCCGATTTTGAGGTAATGTCTTTTCTAATGTTGTTTTGTTTTATTTTTCTTCTCCAACCCCCTAAACTCTTTTTATTCATTTCTTTTGTAACAACACCAGTATCCTCAATATACTAGGATGTTGTTATAAGTAGGATTCGAGCTAAACTTACACACACCTACATCTAATTGTTAAAGAACATACGGTTTCTGTGGATGGCGAATTTCTGCCTCACGAAACGATGATTGTTCAACACTCATTTAACACCTTCAAAGGTGGCCATTATGATGTCACTATTTTTATATATGATATATAATATGTTTATGTTTTACTTATTCTTCTTTATTTTTCATTTGTGTCTTACCTTTATGGCTTCCATTATGGGTATACGCGATATCTTCATTTTAGGAAGTGCGGACTACCGCCCCCTCAAAGTGATTTGAATCGTTAATGCCATATGTGGGATGTATAAAGGATGTAGTAAATGGTATTATACACTATATAATACTGGAATTATATTATACATTTATATCATTATGATTTAGTTCCATTAAATATGAAATTGAAATGAAAGTAGCGTTCATGCGTACGTACGGCTTACCGTCTCCATGAACGGTGCATTTCATTTCTTACCTCTAAATGTTACGTAATATTATAAATGAATGTATATACTGGATATATAAGATATATATGACATATAAATCATGAATATAATTCTGGATATAATGGATATTTCACCACATAAACAACTTGTAATTATAAGAAGCTTATTGTTGACTCAAGTACCAAAGATCGACAAAACGACCGTTATTAACTTAAATAATTACATAATGTTCATAACATTGTAATAAGTGATATAATAAGGATAATGAAATTGAAAATGGTTCTTAATAAGGTATATATTAACTCTAGTTTATTATTCAGGAGGTTAAAGAACGGTTGAGTCAAGTCAGACACGAGGTAAGGAAATTTCTTAACCCAATTTCCATTCTTTGGGTTAATCTCCTACTTTCAAATTATGTCATGATATTATTATGTAGTATATTGTATTTATACTTTATTTATGTGTACATATATTGAATACACATAATATATAAATTTTATTTAAAAATTATCTTTTTATGGGACTTCGTCTCAATCTCCATTCATTGAGGCATATTTTGTTTTATACACAAATTTCTTTTATACAGTGTATAAACCCCTTTGACTTTTACATATATTCAAAAGGAATCTTTTTTATACGAAGCGTTTACTAAATGACAAAAGGGAATGTTTTTGTCGTACGTATGCAGCGACAATGACTTCTCCACCGCCGTGACCATTATTTGAGTTTCGGCTTCCTCTACAAGCCATCATTTTTTTAATGAAAAATAAATAAAAAGTTTTAACTTTCTTATATTTTGGTATTGAAAATGGTTTTGAAAGAGTTTTTATTATATCAATATGTCTTATTGATATCTTGTGATTTAAATGTGGAAATTTTATGTTTCCTTTATGCATGTTTTATGTGATATGATTATGTTATGGTTTATGATATGTTTAAACCTATTCATATGAGGAATGTATTGGACTTAATAAGTGACGGGTGGAGCCCGCTATAGCTCCTCGATGCATCGGTAGGTCTCATGAGACAACTAGACGTGGAATTGGCCGAAGCCCTTTCCCAATTTGATTTATGGTTTTGGCCGAGGCCTTAATCATTTTTAGACTTCTTGGCCGAGGCCTTGACAAAATGTTTCAGAATGTCCGGCATTATACATTCCCTCATTATGAAAGTGGTTATTGTTATTGCATGTGATTATTCGTCTGGTAGAATATCCATGTGAGTATGTAAATGGAATTATCTCATTTTATTTTTGCCATATTATGCTAAAGTTCAAGTTTAAAAAGGCTTTTGTTTTAGTTATGCATTGCCTTAAATGTTAATGATTATTTATGAAAGCTTCCGCAATATTGTTATCCTTACTGAGCATCTGAGCTCACCCCTTTCAATGTTTTAATATTTTCCAGGATGTGAAGAAGTATTTTATGGATGACCTACAGGGATAGTCAGAAGAGGATATTAGTGTGGACTATGAAGACTTTGTTATTGTAGTTTTTCACTTTATGATGTAATGTAACGTTTACGAATGTATCTAGTGTTTCCAAGGCTACTAAACTAATCGGTCTTTCGAGACTTGATCTTTTATGATCATGCCAATGTTACGAAGTAATGCACCGGCTCTGGGTAGCTGGGGTCGGGGCGTTACATCCACAATACAGTCGAGTGACATTATCTTATTTTAAACCAAATTTTATGTCAGATGGTATTTGTGATTTTGTATTTATAGAATTATAATTTGATCATGTATATTATATTTATATTAAACAAAATATTATATATGACTATGAGATATATTGATAGAAAATGAGTTCCTGTAGTTCATGGGGTAGTTTTCTACCACACACATCTATTATAGTTTTTATTTCTAATTTATGCAAGGCATTAGATTTAGTTTGTTAAAATAACATAATATTATATCAATATATTTTATATAATATTTTTCTAAAATATAATTATTTAATAATATTACCAAGATTTTATAGAAGAAATAAAATAAAAAAAAGTTCTCTTGATGAATTTACCTCTTCCTATGATGTCATAATTGCATTTGTAAAAAAACTATTTGATATATTTATCATATATAAAGGTATATAGTAAATTCTCATGTGTTCAAGGATTTTATTTAAGTAGGTATTGGATGAAATAATATATTTATAATCATGTAGTGGGGAGGATATAAAGGGCCTTTTATATGTGTGGGAGAGGACACAAATATGGTTTTGGAATGAATCAATTACTCCAATGTTAAAAGAAAAAATCCACCAAATAGGGGTATTGTTTTCCATTATAGTTTAATAATTATACAAATTTAAATAGAATTGTATTTCGAAAATTTTTGTTGAAAATATGTACCATTAACATTATAGTTTAACAACATAATAATCCCATTTTTAACTTAATTGTGGTTATAAATTTTAAATATTTTCAACATTTTTTATAGTAAAATGTTTTGGTTCACATATTAGATAGTATAAATTATAATAATTTAAAATATTGAATAAATTTTATGAACATAAATACATATATTTAGAAGAATCTAATTAAAAATTATATATATATAAGATGAAATAGTGGTCTCCAAAAAAATTAACATAACCGCTGAAGGATCTAATATACAAAATTTCCCGGAAATTGTATCTACTAACATAAATTTAATTTATTAAAATTCCATTTAACCTTCATTTATTTTAAACATATTTTAAATATAATATAAAAGTGTTTATAATTAAAAAAATTCTAGTCATGATTAAACAAATCATTATTTTTCAATATTCCTGAAAAAATTAATCTTTTTAGAAAAATACCAAGAATTCATCCTACAATAATTTATAAATGACAATTTAAATAACTAATTCCACATTATAAAGTAAATTTTCAAAAATTATATAAAATATTTTTTTTGATTTGTGGTTAGGATGCAACAAAACCATTTTCTTTCAATGAAATACTAATTTTTTGGAAAACATTTCTTTTAAATCCAAAATAATCTTATATTTATTTCCAACATATAGATAAAAAACATACATGTGTAAAAAAATATTATTAAAAATGTAATTAGTACATTTTTTACATACCAATTATTTTGAATTTTTATAATATTCATGTCTAAATGATATATTAATTGAGTATTTTGGTTGAAACCTCGTGTTTCAGTCATCACACGCTATCAAAGTGCCTCAATTTATTTCAACTAAAATATATTATATATTCTTACAGTGTTAAATTATTTTATACTATAAAAATTTCATCCTACAATGTATCTGGATACTAAATTCAAAATAGATTATGTTAGTTCTCTTTCCTACCAATCTTTTTCTCCATCATTACATCATATATATTTTTATTTCCAAAAAGATCATGTACAAGATTAGTAATCTGATTTCTCAAAACATTCCCTCTTCTATATAGTGTTTTGTTGGGTTCTCTATAGTAACATATATAATTTAGAAATTCTATTTCATTTTAAGTGAACTCATTCATAATTTTTAAACGTATTTCTTTGACAATTATATATAGAACACATCATGAACTTTTGATATACATTGTGGAATTTCCTAATGATAAGATACATACATATTTATTTCAATGTTTTTAAAGTGTCTGATATTCATAGGGAATTGACTATCCTTTTTTCCAAAGATTATGAAACCATTCCAAGAAGATACTCTTATGAAAACGTGGTCTCCCACATGAAATTCCAAATCCATCATGTCATTTCTAGTATAAATATTTTGTGTATTTATACATCCTTTAACATGGGCTTGAATATAGTTAGCCATTATTTCTACTATTTATGTAGTAATGTGCCTAAAATTATCCTCTCACTAACATCATCCCAATATGTAGTTGTATGAAATATATTTTAATATAATTCTTCATATCATCCCTTTTACTTTCCTAACTGTAATCTATTATAGTTATAAAACTCTACCACATGTAAATTCTAATCCCATAATTATTGAAATTCATGTAATAATGACCTAAAAATGTATTCCATTGTTTGAATAGTCCCTTTCGATGGATAGTAAATTTGGTGATGAAAGGATGTAACGTCCCATTAATTATTGCATGAAATTGGTGAAATTTTTTGTGAATGTTATTTGGATAGGTCATTATTTAATGTCAATTAAGGATATTTATGAAAAAATGTATCCCTTCTAGATTTTCCTAATTAGATAATATTGTGTTGTGTGTACCTTGAATCCATGTGTCTAAGCATGATCTATCAAAAGGAGGATCACAATTATTCCAAACTATGAATAATCCACTCGAAATGAAAAACCAATAAGAAGAAGGGATTATTCATTGTCAACACAAGAATAAATTTACTATCTGTTCAATCCATTCAATCCCATCATGTTCTACATATATAGTGACCTATTAGGGTGAACAATTACATCTAAATATGCAATATCCCCAGTATAATATGGACACCATTTTTTAATTTCTCGAAATTTCTAAGTAATATTTCACACAAACCATGTTCGATATTTATTAACCCCAAAATACCATATTGTAATGAACAAATCATATCCCAGTGATCAATATAAACTTACATTGGATTTTAGGTGAATTTATTTCATTCTAGATGGATAGACTCAATGTATGTTTAATTTTTATCTAGTTTTTCTTCTCTTCGTAGATGATCCTTGGATATCTTCTCATCCAATATGATGGATTTTAAATGGATTATTTATAGATAATATTATCATTTAATATTGTATTTATGTGTTTATTATTGCTCAATGATCATGATTATCTGATATATTCTTCATCATTCAATGATTCAAATCAGAAATTTTCTCCATTTATTATTGAGTGACATGTCCTTATACAGGAGGAGACTTCTATAAATTTCATATCCTTCGTGAAATTTCCTTTTGAAAATTCATTTATTTGATTTTATTTGAGTGTAACATTTATTATTTGGAATGAAACCATTTTTTAATGGGTTTTTTTCACAAAAAATAATTATTTCAGTCCATATTTTTTAAAGATGACATGAACTTTGGTATTTGGGTTGAAATGGGTTTTCCAGCACAAAAAATAATTTTCATATAATGAATAATGTATTTAAACAAAATTCCATGAATTTTTTATTTTTTTACGGGAAAAAAATATAACCTCTGGTACCCATGGGTGCATCAATAATAAAAAATAAATAAAAAAATTATTTTATTAACACCACATAGGGTTTCCTATTAAGAAAGTGCGGATAGTTCTATTATATGTTATACCAGATTTATCCACCACAGTCAAGGATTAGTATGTATATATATATTGAGACCATACTCATATGTTAAGGAACCAATTATATAATTTTCCATATAATTTTGTATTTTAACATGATGGATTAATGATGATTAATTTCACATATGATTACACAAGATAGAATGAAAAAGGTTATTTTGTCAAACGATTTTACACGATGGGCTGTTCATGTTTACATGCATTAACTTATTAAATTTTTGTAAATTAAAATATTTTATTGATTAATATTTCATGATTTATCACATTCATATTAATTTATTTTAATATATTAATTCATCTAGGGAAACCCACATGTTTATTTGAAACTAGATTTGAATTATGAATAATATTTCAATGAATGTATTTATTCAAAATATAAAATTTAAACCTTCATAATATTATAAATTTTATAAATTTTTTAGTTGAATTATTCTAGGTTTTGTGATATAACCTAAATTCATCCACTGTGATTTTATAGAAATTTTTAATGGACATAGGTGAATAAAAGGTAATAATGTTTCATTTTGACATCTCTCTTCATCAAATCCTACACTATGGATTTTATGGAGGTGAGGGTTAGTCACATTGATATTTGTTGTTATTTGGTTATTATAAATTCAAGTTTAGTATGTTTGGATTGGATTTTATGGATTTTTGTTGTATCCATTTAATTCTTTTTTTACACATTTTTATTGATATTTTAAATATATGACATATTTTTCAGTTATCCAACAGTTCCACAACATTGTGATGTGATTTCTCGATTGAAATATATAGTTGAATATTTTTGGTTCATTAGGTATTGGTATCATAGGAAAATAACTATACTGATTTTTATTAGCCCAATATTGTGTTTTATTCTTCATATATAGTATATAAGAGTTAAGAATGTTGGGATTCATGTAGTAGGTTCATAGAGGGTTCCACTCCAACTAATATCAACTTTTAAACATGAGTTTGAATGGGTTATAAATATTTTTACCATATTTATGATTTATATTTATATGTTATATGAATGATGGTCTTGGAGAGTTTATTTAAATGGTCCTGTTTTTTTGGTTGTTGTGATTTTTCATCCATGGTGGCAATGGACCAAATAATCTAAGGCGTGGATTGAACAGATTGTGTGGATCATTAATAACAAGAAGTCTCTTATGAAAAAATGGTGAGTTTTCCACATACATGCTCATGGGATCAAGAAGTCGAATTCAGGAATCTACTATGCAATATATGATTCATGAAGATCTCACAAATAAATCTTTTATTAAAATGTTAAATCATGGATTTTACCATGTCACGTTATTTATATTGAATATTATTTATTTTAAAAAAATATAATAAAGAGATCGTATAGTTATTGATTATAACAACTATATTTCGTGGATGGTTCATTTGGAACCATGTATAGTCACTAGTGAGTTCATAATGACTTATAGGTTTGATTTGGGACTAATTACAGTAATTCATTTGATTTTGATTCTCAGGTTCCCTAAAAATTTTTATGTATGTTGTAGAAAAAAAATATTTTTAGGAAGAATATATTTTTCTAATAAATGGTTTTGGTGGAGGTTTATTTCATGTAGTTATCGTGTAGGTTTTGACTTCTTGATAGGAAAAAAGGCCTAAGGGTGGTCAGTTTTGTTCAAGACTATTTTTAGGGGATCTACTAAGACATAATCTTCTTATATGATATTACTGTTAAATGAATGGTAAAACCAATTCTAACATAATGGAGTCTCTTAAGAGTTGTATTTTTTGTAGACTATTAGGCCATATATGTCATTTCTATTAAATGATATCCCAAGGTAGTATGAATGGATCTGCTCTCACTAAATGTTTCATGTGATCCCATAGACAATTCCAAGTCTTGTGGTTCAATTCCCTATGCCAATGTGGATGTTCTTGTCTCTAGTATCATAGAGAATTACGTGGAGGAGTTTTCACTAGATTAATCTATATCAAGGATAACTACAATTAGATTTGTAGCATTTATTTTATCTTCTATGATTCTTCATTTATTTGAAAAAGGTGATACACATTCTTTTATAATATAAAATATTGTATATTTGGGGTTGCTATGTTTTTAACCAATTATGTTCATTATAGATATTTTGTGACATTTAAAAAGTGTTTGTAATAAGGATTCATGTGTCACAAGTATTGGGTGTTGATTGATAAATTTACGATGTTGTTGGAATTTTTACATTTTGATATTGATAACTTTTATCAGCACACTAAAAGGGATTATATTACCAGTTATCAATCCCTAATAAGATTGTGACATCTACATTTTTTATCATCTAATGGTGTGACTCATGTTTTTTAGTCCATTTGGGACCATAGATAATCAATGGTGGGTCCTATTGATCTTTATTATAGTTTAATCTGACAATATTTGATAGAGATGCTTCAATATGATGATGACCATTGATTGGGATGTATAATTTCTTTAGCAGTGTGTGCATATCCTATGGTAATTACAGTAGATTATTGTTGTTTAAAAGCATGGAGAAATTTTATATTGATTATTTAAATGATTTGTTGTACAATTTACATTTATATACCACCTTATCAAATTGATCAAACTGAGTTGGTGGAACTTCTATTATAGGTCAGAGAAAAGGATCTTAATTGATTTATTCATCATAGAATTCCACAATTGGATTATTTTGACCATAATAAGTATTATGTATATTTGTTAATCGTACATTAAATAGATTATTAAAGGTATAATCTGTTGACCATTTGAAAAAATAATAATTTTCCCACGACTAATAATCTCGTCAACAATCACAGATGTAATGACCCGCTAATTCTCATATTCTTGAGAGTATATTGAGGCATTATATGATCATATGAGATTTCAAAAAGATTTAAAATGATTTAAATAAATGAAAAATGGTTTCAATGACCAGTGGGAGTCGGTTTAAACATGCAATGATAAAATATATGCCAACCACCCAAAATGCATAGCATAAATATGATTCATGAACAAAATTATGACAATTCAAAAAAAAATTTCATAACTAATTGAGCTATGGAAAATGTGATACAGTGGATGATAAATAGACATAAAACTAAAAATATAGTATAAAAAAATTAAAAAATATATGCAAAGACCCCTTGATCCACTGGCTATGTGCTCCACCACCACCAGACTACTGAAGAACTCAATAAGTGGTGCTAAAAACCTGATGCATCTTACCATTATCCATGTCTTGGAAGAAGATATATACAGAATAAACAATGTAACAATTATAGGGTGACTATCAAATTAATTATGATATTTCTAATTTCATTTCTAATAATTCCAATAGGATATATGATTTCAAAAAATTTATATATTCATTTTATATCAAATAATTTGTGAAAATAGTTTATAACTAAATATAAATATTTCACCAAAAAATTATAACTATATATAATCTAAAACCATGTAAACCAATTTTTCCAAAAATTATTACTCAATGAAACATTTAAATAAGTCTTCAATAAACATTCTAAATACTACTTTGGAAATCCAATAAACTCTACACAACAACAACTACTAGAAGTGAAACAAATTATATGAAAGTACCATACTCAGGAGAAGTTTCTCATTGACATACTTAGTCTTCAAAAGGTATTTATTATCAATATTCCATTTAACCATTTTAATTAGTCACAAGATTGTATTTCAACTATTCCATTTAACACAATATGATACTCCAACAATGTTCTCCAAAAACCAAAACCAATTTCAAACAATTTCACATGTTTTAATAAAATTGACCTATAATTTAAAACTATACAACCATATAATTTAATTATATTAAATCATTTCAAAAACCCATATATCTACTAGAAAATTTTTATAATAAATATATTTTACAAAATTAAAATTTATCCATAATTTATAAATTCCATTTTGAAATAAAAAGTATTCTTTTTCACAAAACCACTAATTTTCCAAGTTTTCCACAACCAGTCACTTAATTGGGTTTAAAAATTTTATAGTAGAAAAAAAACAATATAATTGTCATCAAAAAATAAATATTAATGCATTAAAAAAAATTTCATCATAGGGATATGAGAGTGAAGCAACCTACATTTCTTGTTTCAACCAAAATAGAAAACAGACAAAGAACACTCAAGAATCCATGTCATGATTCCACGAAAAAACCCATGATCTCATCTCCTATCATGAAAAACACTATATGTATCATTATTTGGCCTCAAAACTCTTATATATAACCAAATGTGGTGTAGTTCAAATGAAAATAGATGGAATTGGGATTAGATATATGAAACTATGAAAAAAATGAAGAACCGACACTTACTGCATGAATCTGCCTTCGATTCTATAGGGAATGTGTTTGTGCCACATACAGATTGATGGGAGATCCTCCTAAAGCCTTTATGGGGGGAATCATGTAATGGTTTATTTTCATTTAAATATATTAATAATATTTCCCAACTGAATTATATCCAGAATGACAAGAAATTAGTTTTCTCCTTGTTCAGTTTGGCCACATGTTTTGGCCAAACTGTGTGCTGAACATGTAGATATTTTTTTCCAAAACCATAAAAAATTACTCCAATGCCTCCCCAAACATCAAAAAATAACATTAAACATATTAAATGAATTTTTGAAGGATTTAAAAAAATAATATTGGGGTGCTACATTCTCCACACTATTTTTCTTTCCTTCACTGAAACGTTGAATGTGCTCGATGCCCTAAATGTGTTCGAGACATTCATCCTTTATTTCCATATTGAATTCCCAAGTCTCCTCCCAAATCTGACCATGTTTCCATAAAAAACTCACTATACTGAAAATTTTTCCATCGATGACATTCTATATCATATCCAGAATTTGTATCATCATAAGTACTTACAATGTATCCATCTCTATGTCAACATTATCCAATAAGATCCCATGTTTAGGATCAGGCTACTACTTTTACAACTCTGATACATGGAATATATTTTTAACCACATAGAACCATGGTTTATATGAAATCAAATATTCCTCCTCTTCAATCTGATTTAGTATCTCACAAGGCCTAATATATCTAGGAGACAATTTTCCCTGCTACCCAAAATGATGATGTCCAAGCCTTGGATAGATCCACATGAACAAAAGAGCACAAACATAAAATTCCAAGAGTCATCGGCAATGAAACTCATATGATTTTTTACATCTGTGAGTTGTATCCATTCTATTTCGAATCATCTAGAAATTCATTATCGTTTCATGGACAAGGCTTGGCCCATCTAATGAGGTCTCACATGTATCCAACAAACATTATAGGGAACGATATAGATCCCCACACAATTCTTTTAAAGGGGATATATGTTTTGAATCATAATAATTATTATTGAATTATAAATCCACCAATGTAATTTTCTCTTATCACGATCCATCCTAATATATTATAGAATCCTAAAATATTTCTTCTAAATACTGTATCGTACTTTCAGATTTCACATCTATTTGCGGATGATACGATGTACTCATAGTCATCTGAGATCCCAAGGATTTCTATAAGGATTTATAGAAACATGATGTGAAACAAAAATATCCATAAAATATTATCTAAACAAGTATGTCACATATCATTACCACTATATGGATATAGTTTTTTGATAGATCTTCCATAGTAGGAGTATCAAAAATTTCAATTAAATGGGCCAAATCATGTGTGGCTTACCACTATCAGCTATATGGAAACTTGTTTCCAGACCATTCATGGGATACCTATAAGAAAATCCATAGCTATCAACCCCCATTTCCACACTAAAATGGATAAATACGGAAATACACCCCATGTTCATTAATTGTAATCCTAATCTTATTGAGATGTTAAAAACATCTAAACAAACACAACCACATTTTATTTCAATCCATTTGACCAAAAATGCACCTTCATCCCTTTATAAATCTTTTATATCCCAAAATGTACATGCCATCTTGATTGGGGTGGGCATGAAAAAAAATTCCCAACAAGAAATAGGTACAACCATCTGAAGACATAACCATACTTCTAAAGTCCCACCAAATTTCCATCAATAAATTGTATCCCACTATTTACTTTTGAATTCATAAGCATGCATTCTAGATCGGATGTTTTTTCCTCTTAATCAATGTTTAAAAAAATAAATAACTAAAACAAATAAAAATGAAATTTCAAAATCACATCGAATTTTTTTATTCCACGGGTATAAAGAGTAAGACCGATATCAACTACCTCTCCTCTAATACATCCTTTACCGGCAGGGAATAAAAATTCCTATTTAATGATCTAGGAACCATATTGCCTTTTCCCAGTTTATACATTATGTTTTTATCCTACATCTTGAGATACTCCATCCATTTTCATTGCCTCTTATTCATAACTCATTGTGATAAAAAATTTTTTAATCACTTATAATCAGTGATCATGGTGAATTTATCATCCAAGAGATAGAGACAACAAGTCTTTAATGAGTTAATAGTAATAAATGACTCCAAATAATGTGTTCGGTAATGTTTATAATGGACTGTCAACTATCTTTAACCATAATGGACCACATGGTATACATGCATGAGAACACATCCTAACTATGATCCTAAAGAATCACAATAGACCACATATCCCTATCCGAGTTCAAGAAATTCCCATATAGTTTCCAATGTCATACAAACATTCAAATCTCTAAAATACCTATATAAAAATTTCACTCAACTATAAAGGAAGGTTTTTATTTTTCAACCATGTCATCGGTGATTCTACTCATGATATGTCACGAACAAAATGACAATAATACCAAATAATACCAAGAATTCTTTGTATATCAAAAACATTATTTAGTGGTTTCTTATAGATAATTACTTCAATCATTTTTGGATCCAATGCGAAAATTTTTCAGATATAATATGGCTGAGAAATCCTAACATTGGTAATAAGAAATCGTACATATATTTTTTGGTATAAAAAATGGTAATCTCTCAAGACTTCTAACACTACCACTAGGCGTTTCACACTCACAACCATGGCTCTTGAATAAACCAATATATCATAAATAAAATCCACCACAATAGAATACAAATATCGATGAAGTATCATATTCATTAATTCTATAATGAATTATGGTGAAAAATTTTGACCGAATAACATTACAATGTATTCATAATGGCCATATCGTCTCATGAAATATTCCTTCGGAATATCTTCCTTCTAAAATCGCAACCGATGAAATATTAACCCCAATTTAATCAAAGGTAACTACTAAGATTCCATAGACTGACCAAATAGTTCTTCAATATGTAGAATTAGATATATATTTTTTATAGCATGGTATAGCTTACGTTTAATGACACACATCCAAAAAGTTAAATCAGATTCCTTTTTTAACAAGACTTGTGCTTCCCATAAGGACATACATGGACGAATGAATCCTATTCATTCCAACTCATCCAACTATACATTCAGAGCATTTAATTTGGTTAGTTCTATACTATATGATTTTAGGGAGACATGAAAATTCCCTAAAAGAAGATCTCTCATAAACTCCACCTCCCTTATATGTGGTAACCCAAAAAAATTTACAAGAAGCTCATCAAAAAATTGATCAAATAATATTGGAAAACTACAATACCTGCTCTCTTACATCGAGGAAAAATTCAATGCCACCAAATGTTAAGACATCATTCCAACTTCTGGGGCCAACAATTCTTTTTCACTTGTTTTTTCAACCCATTTTCATTAAAAGAGAAGCTCAACGCCATCAGTAGTTGTGAAAATAATTTGCCAAATATAATAATTGTTGTGATACCTGCACCCTATAAACTAACACATTGCTAGGAATACATCAAATACATCCATCTCAAGCCCTATTAAATCCAATTTCTTTGTATCTTGAGTAATATTAATAGAACACACACTATATATGAAGGATCTACCTTTTATTTCACGAAATGTGTTTTTTAGTTGATCAAATAATGAATAATTTTGTGTTTTAATCATATTAAATTAGAAAAATAATAAGAAATAATAGAATATAATGTGATTGCGTCAAAAAGAACATTCATAATAACATAATTCTACAGAATTGTACCTTGCAACATAGGGGGTCCAACTTATTCATCAAGAGTTCCCAACATTACTACATATATATTCTTGCTTGTGTCACTCTACTCTTTTTTTCCTACTAATATTTCCTTTATGTGGATTCATGGTGTACCTATAATCACCATGGCTAGCTTTGATCAATTGGTGACTTTGATTTTGATGGCCCTGACTGATCAAAGCATATGATGCATGTGCAACCAGAGTACTGTCCCGAGCACCCGACCTGGGATCACTGGGATAAAATCAATGACAAATTCCAATTATGGTTTTAGTTTTGGTATTTTCAAGGCTATGTCATAGACTCTATCATCAATTGTTCAAATTCACCACAATGATAACATCTAGGATGTACCTTTAGTTTGGGATGATGATTTACCTATCTAGCTCATTGACTCAGATTCCCATACCAACCCTAATAATAAGGTCTCTATTAATTTTTCTCGATGTTGTTGAGATTCCACCAATTCATGTCAATATCATCATGCCTCCTATTCCCATAGATCCAAATATAAACCACTCATCCATGGAAACTCTTTTTACCATCTTCTTATAATCTTTGATACAATGTAACAAAATAATGGATTGAATTTCGTTCAAGAGTGTTGACTCCATGATGTGGTCCTTTAAGCTCACACATGAGACCACATCTATTGAAAATCTCACTAAAACCTGAATTTAGCCTCATAATATGTAACAGAGTGGTTCTCCTATGTGAGGCTGAAAATGTCTGTTGTTCACTAGATTCTGAATGTGTGAATATTGAATTGTCTGTTAAAAAATTATTCAAAATCCTACCAAATCACGTTATGATATGGTATATCATTGAATTCCTAATCCAAACACTATAATGAAGGATCATACAACATATAAGCTTCTATTTTCACCAATATGTCTACATGTGTGCCGATGAACTCAATGATTCGATTCATCTTGGTTAGCCAAACCTCTTCCCTCTCTGGTTCCAAATCACCCTATCGGATTGGTGGATTCTCCTTCTAAAACTGGATGGAGTGGTCCAAATTTCATGGATCCTCCCCTTAGTTCCTTATGTACACAACTATGAATTAATTGACTATACTTTTCTCCATCCTTCAGTACACATGTGGCTGATATGAAACAACATTATTGAAAGATTCAATCAATTGGTTTCTACACCTCCTATGGGGTTCCATTTTGTAACCAAAAAACAATGCTTATATGAATCCCTATTTATGATATATATTTTCATGGAATTTAAAATTTTATGACATAAATATCAAAAAAATTCTTTAGATATTTAAACATTTCAAAAACGTAAAAAATCATTCTTTGCAAAATCAAAACATTTTCCAGACATCAAATATTACATTTTCAATGAATTTCATTAGAATATTTTGTCTTCATTTTTTACCAAAACTAATCCATGATCCAAATAAAATATCATTACTAAAAATGTGGAATGAAATCCTAGTGGGAATTCAGTCATAAAATATTTATGTGAAGCTAGTCCCATTAGCTAAACCCATGAAAATGTGACTCCTCTATCCTACATGTGTTTTCAATAAACTTATGTGACCAACGCCTTAGTATATTGATGTTCAACATAAAATGGTTTGCTACATCTTTTTATGATCTACATTTAAATACCCAAGGATCCTACCCATTTCATATAATACCACCCATGTAATAGGAAAGAAGTATTTCATTTCTAATACTATGAAACCTCAAGACTACTTTTTCCAACATCAAAGGACCTCTGATACCATTTTAATGACCTGCTAGTTCTCATTGGCTAGAGAGTACAATGAATCATTGTAAAGACCCATAAATTTCAAGGAAATTTTTTTTTCTTAATTTTCTTTGGAATTTTACAAGAACACAGTTTCAGATGGAACCTAATTCTGAGGCCCGGTGTGCCCGGAATCATTTTCCAAAGTTTGGCTCGGGTACGTTCAATGAACGAACGAGCGGGTGTTTCTAACGTTTGAACCAGTGCTTAGAATCAAATTCTGAGGGCACCGATGGAATCGCAGTGCCGGTATTTCTATAGAAATGCCTCTTCCGGAGTTGCGTTTGATCGGGTGTGGATTTTAAATTTTTTGGGTTAAGTTAAGAAATAAAATAAAGTGGTTCGTCAAACATTATTTTATTTCACTTAAAGCCACTAGAAAGCCACTTAAAGCTGCTTAAGCTGAGTTAAAGAGGATAGGGTACAATTCAAAATATCCTACCCTCTTGGTAGGATATTTGTGAGGTGGGGCGCGCACGAGCCCCACCTTTTCTTTTCCGCTAAGTAACGCACCCGCGAAAACTCCTATTAATTGAAAGCCAACTGGGGAGTTCCTTAATCTATTAAACACTCCTTTTAATTGGGCGGTTTTATTTGTTGAAATAATTCTATGAATTAATGGGTCGTTACTTAACTTAGTTTTTTCGTTTGATGGAATGTAATAAAATAATACCAACATTTTTCTTCCTGTGTGTTGTTCATTGAAAGGATTTGACAGAACCTTAAGTCCTTCAACCTCCTTCGTGAAGAACGCGAAGAACGTGAGAACGAGAAGAACACCAGCCTTCGACGAAAGGTGACAAAGATTGATGAACCCTCGAAGATCGACGACGCGACGCCGTGTTCCGCGACGCCAACAATTCTTATCCTACGACATTATTCTGTGAAGTTCCTTCTTCCGCAACAAATATTTGAATATCCAGTTGAGATAGGAGTTTAAGAATCATTCAAATTCCATAGTGGATTTTATACTTGACATGGATTTAATTCATGTAAATTAAATCTGTGTGTTTTCTTTACCCCTCGGAGATCATCGACGCGACGCCGTATACCACGACGACGCGACACACTTCTGTGACGCGACGATCATCTTCTTCCGCGATGACCAATTCCGCAAAGAACGCACGCTCGACGACGATGGAAAGGTAGCGGTTTTATTGGAGAACAATATTTTATTCCCATGTTTGTTCAACATAAACAAAGAACCCGGATCAAAGTTCAATTTTAGTTTTATTAAAATTGTGCCTTGTTGTTTTTCATGTGTTGAATATTTTTAATCCCGTTTGTTATCACCTAACGCGGAGGGTGCGGGCCAAAAAAACACGGACCGACAACCCTCCGCAGTTTTTCATTAGTGTGCAGAATGGCGGACGATGGAAAGCAGGGCCGCAAGTGTGATTTGAGGGCCTTGCAGTGAAGATCGGATCCCGGGAGGACAACTGGCGAAGACCCCACGCAAAACGGACCACCGGAGCACGTCCAGTAGCCTGTAGAAGCTTCTATTGGCGCACCGCCGACAAAAACCCGCCGCGGCATCAGCCTTGACGGTGAGACGGTTCCGCGGCCACATGGAACCGGGAGGCGGGACGCGGCTCAAGCCGCGTCCGGGAATCGCCGAGCGGCACCGGCGTGGGGGCCGCAGTTCCCTTGCTCGGCCACTCGGCCGAGCTGAGCCGGGCAGCCCCGGCCCGGCCGGGCCGGGTCGCGCCCAACCAGTTTGGACCCAGACCCGGGACGGGTCGCCTGGTTCGGGCCGACCTAGGGGGTGTTGGGCCGGGTTGGCCCGGGCCGAGACCCCCCTTTTCCGGATCTTTTCGGTCTTTAACTCATAACATGAGCTAAAGGCCTCTGAATGACGCGCCATCAGCGGCGATGCGATCCATGGATCGAGACGGTCGTTTCGGTATATCGCACTCAATGTTTCAGAATACATTGTGTCTAGCCGGGTTGGTTCGTACACGAGACCAACCGGGCCCTCGAAGCGGAAACACTCATATCTTGAGCTTCGGACGTCCGATTGACATGACTCCGACTTTATTGAATTCTTCTAAGTGAGACATATCATTTTTCTTACTCCGCCCGAGGTTTGGACCTAGGTTGAGTATGCTCGAGCTAGTTTTTCCTTAAAAACCAACCGGGCCCCTAGAACGAAAAAGCCAATAACTCTCAGACCGAGCGTCTGATTGACGTGTCGTCTGTTGCGTTGAGTTCCTGTTGATGATATGGAACTTTTGAATACATCAACTCCAGACTTGTGTCAGTTGATGTATCAGAATCTTAGCTTGTGGAGCAGACCCTCCCGAACGAGCTTGATGTGTGCGGGAACCCTAGAGTTGGCTGCGACTGCGATGATGATGAAGTAGTACGTGAATCCTTTGTGTTTTCGGCAGTGACCACTATGGTACATCTTGGGATACACCAACTCTGGACTACATTTCAATTGATGCATCGACCTCTTGGCTCATGGAGTGGACCCTCCCGGAACGAGCATGCTATGTGTGGAAACCCTAGAGCCGGTTGAGACTTGACGACTGCTGATCGAACGACTCGGTGTGTTACAGATAGCCCAGTGGGAAGCACTTGGTTGTAGCAGCAGACCCATGGCGGAGGAGCGCTTGGTTGTAGCGGCAGACCCGCGGTACTGAACATAAGGAGTACCTCTAGAGGTTATGATGGGGAGCGCTTGGTTGTAGCGGCAGACCCACGACGGAGGAGCGCTTAGTTGTAGCAGCATGGGGGAGCGTTTGGTTGTAGCGGTAGTCCCACGACGGAGGAGCGCTTGCTTGTAGCATTATGGGGGAGCGCTTGGTTGTAGCGGCAGACCCACAACGGAGGAGCCCTTAGTTGTAGCGGCTACCCATGGTACTCAACAGAAGGGGTACCTCTAGAGGCTATGAGGGGGAGCGCTTGGTTGTAGCAGCAGACCCATAGTGGGAAGCGCTTGGTTGTAGCAGCAGGCCCACAGTACTCGATAGTTGGAGTTCTATAGCAGTCCTAGGTTAGAAGAAAGTGCTTGGTTGTAGCAGCAGGCTCATAGTACTCGATAGGTGGAATACTATAGCAGTCCAAGGTTAGAAGGAAGCGCTTGGTTGTAGCGGCATAACCACTGTACTTGATGGAGAATGAGTTTCCCTATAGCTATGGTTTCAACTTCATGATCGATCATATGTGGGTCATTGTGGGGGTTAGTACCTACCGATCCTTTGTGGGTCCGACGACTAGTTGAATCAGTGGCTACATCTGATTATCTCTATCGTCTTACGAAGAAGTATATCCTGTGTGAGCTGAATCCTATTTGCTATCCTATGAGGGTTTACTTTTTTCTTTTCTATGTTGATTGTGTCGTGCAATCCTGTGTGGATTTAAGTTTTTCTTTCCTATGTGGACTTGGTTGTACTTGAGCTCAGATGTTGGAGCCGAGTGAGAATTGAAGACTTAGGTATATGTTTGGGCATACACCAAAGCCGTGTGTGATGTTACTTCGTGATTGTATCTTTCCTTTGTGTTTTCTCCATTGTGGATTCTGGGAGACCTTCGGGGGTCTCGAGGTCCCTACTTGGTAGCTTATACTCACCCCTGTATGGGCTATGCCCGCACTAGGTTGTGTTTATTGCAGACGACAGACAGCGCTGATCGTGGTGGAGGCTTGCGGAGCAGGACGGTACCTGGAGGTGGACCACTGGGTGGGAAGTACTCAGAGTGGTCAGCTAGACCCGAGGAGAAGTGGAGGCTATCTATACCCACCCTTCAGGTGGGACTTTCAGTGGACAGCTCGACGTTGTGACTTTACTTTTCGGTTGTTGTTTTCCCTTTCGAGTTGTACTTTTATTTCAGTTTGGGTTTGTATTCTGGCCCAATTGCTTTCCCCACTTACTGTTGTACCAGTTTTTACATAGTGTTTACTTCTGTCTGCTTACTCTGTGGTGTTTTTTGTTTACATTACAAAGGCGAAGCCTTCCCTTTACCGGTATTTACACCTTGGTGCTAGTCTCCAGCCCCTGGCCTATGGAAGGCGGGCATGGGGTAGTCACAGGATTGGCCCTGAAGACGGGTCGTGACAAATTGGTATCAGAGGAGTTCGGTTATACCATGGACTCTGATCTTTTCTATGTGAAGCAATAGTGTTAAGCGTATTGAGTGTGGTTATCAGTCTAGGGAGCCCAGTGTTGGTGCGGCGGCCGACGTATCCGTACACCAGGACCCTGACTTTTGATTTTCAACTTAATGAACGAAAACATTGATTGCATGTGTGTTTCAAGTTTTCATTGTGATTACTTTGTATCAGCTCACCAGGTATACTATTCTGACCGTGGCACACCTGTTTCCTTTTCAAGATGGCCCCACGATGGCAGCCAGCTAGGGTTCCGAGAGTTGAGCGTGACGACAGCCCACCGAGCGACGTGGCCTCGGTACAGGGCCCTTTGACAGCAGAGCCACCAGCGGTACCTCTACCCGCCGAGCCACCGATGCTTCCAGCCCTGGCCACTGATGATGCACGTCGCCTTTGTGCACTGCATGAGTTCCAGCACCAGCGAATGCCCAGGTTCCGCATGGAGATGGTCCCCCAGGAAGTCGAGGACTGGCTGGAGGCGGTTGTACGAGTTTTCTGGTTAATGAGGACACCAACAGACCTTATGGTGGTCCTTCCAGCGAGCCTCCTGCATGCGGCAGCAGGAAGATGGTGGAGCTTGATGCTCCAGGTGCACGACGAGGCATCACTCCTTTGGATGGACATTGAGAGCCTTTTTCGCACAGAGTTCGTCCCAGCCACCCTCCGAGCGGTGCACATCCAGGAGCTACTACAGCTGCAGCAGGGAAGAAAGACAGTAGCCCAGTACGCGGCGAGGTTTACCGATCTCTCCCGCTATTCCACGGACATGGTATGGGACCCATTCTTTAGGGCCCAAACATTCGAGTACGGGCTCAGGCGAGAGATCAGGGCTTCAGTTGTTTCTCACGGCATTCTGACACAGACAGAAGTGTTGGAGCGAGCCCTCTTAGTGGAGAGTTTCCTTGCTGAGTAGTCTCCAGCAGCAGGAACCACCACTAGCCGGAATGCGGCAGAGTCTTCTGCAGCGGGCAGTAGACAGATGACGCAGGGGTCCAGGAGGACTAGACCTACTGGTGGTCGACCGCGTGACACATGCTCGATTGTGCGAGGCACCCGGGGTGGACAACGACTTACCATGAGCAGACAGTGTTACTCCTATGGCGGGGTTGGTCACATGGCCTGTGACTGTCCAACCCACCATACGAATGACCAGCAGATGAATGAAGGACCACCCAGGCTGAGGCAGAGGTTCGATCGAGGCGGATCGCATGGAGTAGGAGACCGTGGCAGGGGAGCTGGCTATGGAGCGGGAGGTGGACAACGTTTTGAGGTGTTGCCACCACCACCACCAGGAGGTCCACCCTGACCACAGGGAGTTGGTGGACATGGGATAGCTCAGCTTCAAGCAGCTAAGGCCTTCGATCATGGAGCTATGGGAGAAGATGGACAGGAGCAGAACTAGTGGATACGTCTTTTTTACTTCTAGTTCCTTGTTTCTTTTGTGTAGTGTCTTTGTATTATGAGCTGCAATAAAAAAAGATGCATACCATTGTGATGTATTCATTCCTGTCCTCTATTGTGTTGTTACTAAGTGGATCCAGTTTAGACTGTTGACTTGACCCTCACTTGTGAGACATCTACTGGAGGATACCCAGTTACCACATACTGATGCCGACAATGTGACTCAACCCTTGGAGGCGAGAGTAACGGTTGGATTTCTTGGTAGTAGCGTCGAGGCCTTATGACGCCATCCTTGGTATGGATTAGTATCATCCATGTCGGGTTTGACTGTATTAGGCAAAGAACATAGTTCATCCAGGGGATGAGACCAGGTTTCTCTTATCGGAAAAGAAGAATTCTCAGCAGCTCTTGTAGGACCAGAATGTTCCAAGTCATCCATGAGCGGATGAGGACAAGCTCAGAGCCGGCAAAAGTCTTGTGCTGACAGAAGGCGGAGGCCACTAGAGTTTGAGGATGGCGACCACGTCTTCTAGCGTGTCTCACCTCGACGTGGATTACGGAGATTTGGCCGAGGTGGCATTCGTATCCATGCTTCATCGGACAATTCCAGGTCCTCAGCAGGATTGGGGAGGTGCCTTATCACCTGGCTCTACCACCTCAGTTGCACCGGGTGCACGACGTCTTCCACGTATCTTAGCTGAGGAGATACGTGCACGACCCAACACACATCATTGACCCTGGGGAGTTGGACGTTGATGATGGGGAGACCTTTGCGGAGGTCCCGGTGGAGATCAAGGATCGACAGGAGTGGGTCCTACGTGGACGATTGATTCCTCTTGTGTGCATCATATGGCAGCACAGAACCCTCTAGGAGAGCACTTGGGAGCGGGAGGCTCAGATGTGTGCTCAGTTCCGCCTTTGTATCCCTAAGTTTCTGGTGAAGCTATATGGGGACTTAAATCCCTATGGTGTGAGTAATGTAAAGACCTGTAAATTTCAAGAAATTTTTTTTTCTTAATTTTCATTGAAATTTTACAAGAACGCAGTTTCATAGGACACCTCATTTCGAGGCCCGGTGTGCCCGGAATCATTTTCTGAAGTTTGGCTCGGGTACGTACAGTGAACGAACGATTGGATTTTCTAACTTTTGAACTGGTGCTCGGAATCAAATTCTGAGGGCACCGATGGAATCGCAACACTGGTATTTGATTAGAAACTCCTCTTTCGGAGTTGCGTTTTCTCGGGTGTGGTTTTTAAATTTTTGGGTTAAGTTATAAAAAAAAAATAATGTGGTGCGTCAAACTTTATTTTATTTAACTTAAAGACACTTGAAATCCACTTAAAGTTGCTTAAGCTGAGTTAAAGAGGATAGGGTACAATTCAAAATATCCTACCCTCTTGGTATGATATTTGTGAGGTGGGGCCCGCACGAGCCCCACCGTTTCTTTTCAGCTAAGTAACACACCCACGAAAACCCCTATTAATTGAAATTCAACTGGGGAGTTTCTTAATCTATTAAATGCTCCTTTTAATTGGGTGGTTTTATTGGTTGAATTAATTCTATGAATTAATGGGTCGTTACTTAACATATTTTTTTCGTTTGTTGTCATGTAATAAAAAAAACCAACATTTTTCTTCTTGTGTGTTGTTCATTGAGAAGATTTGACAGAACCTTAAGTCCTTCAACCTCCATCGCGAAGAACGTGATAAATGGGAAGAACGCAAAGAATGTCGGCCTTTGACGAAAGGAGACGAAGAATGTCGAACCCTCGGAGATCGACGACGCGACGCCGTGTTCCGCGATGCCAACAATTATTCTCCTACGACGTTCTTCTGCGACGTTCCTTCTTCCGAAAAAAATCTTTGAATGTCAAACCACACCATGTCACTACCCCGCAGTCGGCAGGTCTTCTCAAAGTCGACAGGCGACCCCCTGCCCAGCCCCGCTGGAGGGTCCCTGGAAGTCAACGGGTTCCCACTACAAGGAGACCCGGAAAGTCGACGGGTGCCACACTACCAAGTCCCGTAATAGGGTAATCCACTGGAGGGAGACCCAGCTAAAGTCGGTGGTGGGACCACTGCCCAGCCCATCTGGAGGTAACCCGGCATCGGGGACCAATTCCCAGCCCAGCTGGAGGTAAGCCCAACATCAGGGACCAATGCCCAGCCCAGCTGGAGGTAAGCCAGGCATCGGGGACCACTGCCTAGCCCAGGTGGAGGTAAGCCCAGAACTGCTCTGGTCAACCCTGCTGGATGGTACTGCTCGGTGAACACCGTTGTACTGGTCATCCCTGCTGGATGGTAACCCACTGACGAGCCCTGCTCGAAACAACCTCTGCCTTGCGGGAAACAACCTTAGCCCTACTGGAAACAACCTCAGCCCTCCTGGAATAACCTCAGACCTGCTGGAACAACCTCTGCCTGTTGGAACAACCTCAGCCCTGCTGTTAACTACCTCATCCCAACTGGAAACAACCTCATCCCTATTGGTAACAACCTTAGCCCTGCTGGAAACAACCTCATCCCAGCTGGTAACAACCTCAGCCCTCCTGGAAACAACCTCAAGCCTGCTGGTAACAACCTCCTGGGTAGAGGATCGGTGCCCGTGTAATGTGTTGGTCACACCGAAACCACAAGCTCTACTAGGGAACACGGAGCAATGAGAGAACTCCCCAGTCCTCACAAGGCGATCATGCTCCAATCTGCTGAGTCACTGTCGAAGCGGACTGAGAAAAGTCATCCTAGAATGTGGGAAAATGCCCACGCTGCACGAACACCCATAGCCGCAAACAGTGTCGCAGTCCGGTGAAAGGGTCACGATTCCGAAACCCCTCACAGCTGAGAAAGCAGAGTAGCCAAACCATCTCCGCCGGCCAAACCATCAAGAACGAAACCAGGGGGATACCACTCAACCCTACTAGTCAAACAAATGAGCACCAGGCCAGGGGAAACTCCACCCTTCTGGTCAAACAAACAAGAATAGAGGAACCCTTGACATCGCGAGAGGTCAAAAGTATGTAAAGCAGATTATGGGACACACGTGGGGCCCACATGACGTGTGGCTCTAAGTCAACCCCCAACTGAGCAATCAAACATCCTTAGGTACAAACAACCACGCGTTCCTCCAATCACACCCATATACTCCCAAATTATACCTAGTTCCAGCCCAAATGCTATCGTGCCCACGGCACCTAGCATCAACGTGATGGCGTGACGTAACAACTCCACCTCAAAGGCCTAGGCATGACCAAACACATCTTGTGAACCATTTATATCACTCCCCCAATAGTGCGCGATAACACGCCAAGGGTCCGCTACAAACAAATTAGGGCGAACCACCACTAGAGCACCTTTCATGCTTCCACATTTAATAAGATCGCGCAAGAGGCTCCGCTCAGCCAAACAGATCCCACCGTTCAAATCCTCGTGAAAAAATACGTGAGTTAGACTACTTACTCGCCTCAAACGGATATCCGACGGAAAGTCGCTAACACCGCCTCACACCCGAACGACATCTCGTGAGCCTGAGCATCGTCCCCAAAAATATACGGTGCATCGCACCATTGCGATCCCCTCAGGAAAACACATCAAAGCACTACTCACTTGAGTGCAATGGATATCCGGAGAAAAAGATGCATTCCAGCACACCGCACACTAGAGGTGCTTCGTGGGACCCGCAACCCTGTCTCGAAACACAACGAACGGATCACACCATTGCGATCCTCTCAAAAAAACACACAAGATGGACTATTCACTTGTCCAAAATGGTATCTCAGTGATAAAGATGGAAAACCACCGTTGACACCCAAACGTCCCTCATGGGCCCCTCACCATCGTGGCAAATTAGAGCGGGCGGATTGCACCATTGAAATCCCGTCGGAAAAACTCCTAGAATCGACGACTCGCACGCCTCGAGCGGACATCCGAAGAAAACGTTGTAAAAGCTGCGTACAGCTCGAACGGTGGCCCATGCGGGCCACGCCTCAAGTCCGAATTAAGTATCCAATATTGGACTCAAAAAGACCGTCTCATTGTCGGGACTACGCAGCTGTAGACGACGTGTCAAACGGGCACTGTATGGGGGTTTTATCTCATATAAACCACTTATTAACCATAATAATAATATATGATTATTATTATTAATTTATTAACATGTTTTTATATCTTCCATTTTTTTTCTTTCTCCCCACACCGGAATCATTGTTTTTTTAATGTATTTTTTTAAATCCTCTCCTTGATTGGAGAGAGGGATCCCCAAAATCAAAAAATGTGCACGTTTTTTATATTTTAACATTATCATTCTTTATTGTTTATTTTTTTTGTTTGCCTTTTGCAGGTAAGCTCCTGCAGAGACCCGCTGTTTGTAGGTCTCTTCTTCTCCACCAGGGTTGCGCGACCCTGGTGGTCCGGTGACCTCAGCTCCGGCCAGCCACCGGGCCGGCCGCTAGTCCACAGCACACCCCTCCCCAAACGTCCGCCTAGCCGCCTCGCTCACGCCGAGGGCTTGCCATGCCTCCGCTGAAGCCTGCTTGCCCAGCCGAGTGCCTGCCGCGTTCTCGCCTCAGCTGGCGCCTCCTGCTCGGACCGGCCGAAGGCCACCTGGCTGACCGCCCTGCTGAGCTGCCACGCTGCCACCGAAACCTGACCACCACCGCACGCCGACCCGCTGAACGCCGCTCGACCGCACCACATGCCCTCTGCTCGCACCTCCGCTCAATGATCGGCGGGTTAATGCGTCCAAAATTTGGTGATGAAAATAGGCGAAGAATGGATGGATTTCAGACACATTTATAGGTTTTGAACACGGATTCATCCCCATCATCGACGATTGATAAAGGAAATGACAAAACAATACGAGCAAGAATGAATTTACAAGTGAAACTTCAATCTGAAAAAAAATATTGGAATAAATGCTAGTTTGATTTGTTCGTTGGTCGATGATGACGTGTTCCCCTTGCTTCCGCTGTGATCCACCGAAGTTCCATCATCGGCTGAAGGGAGGAGGGTTAGAATATGGGAGAGGGAGAGCTTGACGAAGTGGAGGTTTCACCAGGGAATTTAGAGGGGAGGAAGGGGAGGAAGGGATTAAATAAAGAAAATTAATTAATCCATTACTTAATTAAAAACTCAACCCAAATTAAAACTGCATCTGAAACCCCAAACATAGTGAAAGTTAGGTCGCTCCTAGGGTTAACACCACCTCCCGAGCACAAAGCTACAAAATTATGAAAATGCCCATGGGGCCATTATTCAAAGACGGGCCGCACCCGCAAATCTTACACCCCACCTAGGGTAAACGGCACGCTCCGAACTCAACGGGGACCTCCATTTTTCAATCTGAGGCACCGTTTATGAGATACTTGAGTTTAACCATTAAATGAATAAATAAATAAATTAATTTATATGTTTAACATTCCGAAAGCGAGGGAGGGGTCCAAACATCCCGCGGCTACAAGTTTTATGTCATCCGTAGGGTAAACACCCTATTCTAGACCCATCCATACACTTATATCTCTGATATGAAGAACTGTTTTGGAGTTATCCAATTATTTAGCGTTTCCAGTGTGAACGCACTGAAAATTTAATTCTGGCCACTCCGGGGCTGAGAATCGTACGCTGTCCGAAGGAGTTGCTCTGTAATATCATCAAGAATATTCCAAAGTTTTTCGTAGAAAAAACCAGGTTCTTAAATCATTCCCTCCTTCAAGCTTTTCGTCCTCGAAAATAAAAACGAGGGAGCAACAAAGGGTACTAAGACCACACCCGTCTTTCCCGTACCCAGAGGAACCCACGCACAGCTCTACGTCACCGCACACAGACCAAAGGATTGATACGTTCACGCGAGGTCAGCCCTTGCCTATGTCGTGCACCCACTCCAGACTTTGGGTTAGGGTAAGGCAGTAGGGTACCTCGCCATCCCTTCGCACGGTCTCAAACGGCCCGAAGGATCTCAGGGGTAGCTCACCTCCCCGACTGAACCCTTACGTCGCACGCCGCGATTGGAATCACCGCCCGCACCTGGAAGAAGGCCCAGTGATTCCATTTTTCAGAATATCCATATGATGGAACACCCAAGGATATCTGGTCATGAAATATTTCACAACCAAGGCTCCCTTACATGCTCGAAAGGTGAAGGAGTCGACAATATCAACGAAAGGAAAAGGTCCCACGCCTTTTACCTTACTAACACAGGGTTACACCTTACGCCCTGCATCACCCTGGTAACACCTCAAGCAAGGAGCAGGGAGGAATGAATTTCACAGGAAGAGTCTAACAATTCTACTACAAAAGGTAGAAGAGATGTAGAGTGTACCTCTTGCCACCTCATGATCTGCAGGGTCGTAGACATCCAAAGCTCGCTATTGTCTGTGGTCTCAACTGTCAGCTCCCAGGGCCTGTCGTGGACCAGCTAGTGGTGATGGGAAGATCCCGTAAAGTCGTCCCCCACTACCAGCTCCTCCCGATCCCCTGCTAGCACCACCTCTCTGGGTACTACTCCGATCACGGCACTGTCTCTGTCGTGGTGGTGCACCTACTGCCACTACCAACTCCAGGACGTGACAAGAAGCTCTCTGTCACCAGCGTCAGCTCTAGCACCCCGACATATGTGGAATTGTACAAGGGTACTATGACAACACGAATATCTCAGTGGAGACCCTGCTCAAACTTCCGCGCTCGGATGTTGTCGTCATGAACCAAGTCTGGGTAAAAGCGGGCATGGTATGCGAAACTAGTCGCGTACTCGGCTACCGTCATCCCTCCCTACTGAAACTGCAGGAGCTCCTGAATCCGAACGAAGCGTAAGCAGGAGGGGAAAAAATCCACAAGAAACAAAAACTAGAAGTCACCCCACAAAAGCAATGACTCTTTAATAAGCTGAGTCACCAAACTCCACCAACGCCAAGTTGCCCCATGAAAAAGGGTGGCTGCCAAAGCCACTATATGATATGTCGGCATCTACACAATCCTGAAAAGGAAAACCACTGCCTTGAGCCAAACCTCTGCTTCCTAAGGGTCTGGCTCACCACTAACACTCAGTGGTCTCTACCGCCAGAACTCACGGAGCGCACTCAACCTATGCTCATGCTCAGCCTGCTCTGCTGAAACTGCCTGTTGCTCAACCGGTGGGGGTGCTGCTATTGGCCCACCCGGAGAAAGGGGCTCGCATGATGAGTCCTGGACTATGGCCTCATAGCTCACAGGGTCATCGTCATGAACCAAATCCGTTATCATGGATGGCTGTCTTCGCGGAGAAATCCTGAATATTATCAAGGAGTGCCGCAGTCAGATGAGCATATATGTATATACCAATAGCAATGATGGGGAGATGACTCAAGAAGGACAGTCAAAGACTCAATCCTATGTGATGCACAAACCAATTTTTCCCTGCAACAAGTGTCTCAACATGCCGAGTCAACAAGAGGGTTATCAAGGTCCTGGTGAATGGATACGTCGGCCGCCGCACCATCACTGGACTCCCTGGCCTGAGAGCTGCTCTCGAGACACGTTAACACGGTTTCCCTAATTCCCAACCAATTCCTCTTTTAGGGACATCTGAACAGTGTCCCAAAGAATGAACCACCTTTGATACCACTTTTTCATGACCCGATCCTACCTGGGTTCGAGCCGCAACTACCCCAAGCTCACCTTCATAGGCCAGGGGCTGGCGACCATCGCCGGAGGCACAACAACTCATAGAGGCCTTTTCTTAAGTACCTGTACACACACACGCAGCACACTCAATGCAAAACTGCAGAGTAAAAGAAAAGACAAGAACTGAAAAGGGCAACTTCTATATATAAACCACAAAGTGCATCGACCTCTAAACAGTACAAGTAAAGTGCTGAAAATGAAAAAGGGGCAAAACACGCGCCCAGCCGAAAAAGGTGCCACAACTCGGCAACAGGTAAACATAAAGAAGTAGCTGACGGGTCTCCCTCCTGAAACCCGACCACGACCACCGCACGCGGTCCAAGATCCCGAACTCCTGCGCTCCACCGAAGTCACGACCAACCTATCCATCGTCTTCAAGGGAACACCAATTGTGGGAAAATCCCAAGAAGGGGTGAGTATAAAAATACTCAGTATGATACCCCGAAGGCTCGAGGGAGCAACAAAGGAGGTATCTAAGGGTGATCAGTAGAGTGAATAGGGAAATGTAAAGGAGTACATCCGAAAGGCAGTAAGGTGTATAGTATAGAGTCCAGCTCAACCCAACACGAGGAAAGAAGGTAGACTCATCCAAACAAAAGGAGATAGAAACCGTGAGAATATGAACTTCCTGTCGAGTCTTCGCTACCTATTATAGGAGAGTAGACTCTTCCAACCATGAGAAGCTAGACACAGAAAGCACGTGGCATACCCTGCGCATCTTCACCTCTCCTGGAAGGAGAGTAACCAAACCCAAGAAGTGGGTACTAGAATAAGGTATATACAAGTCCATATGCTCAAAAATAAGCTCGAACAAGGTCGTAAGGGGATCTCCATCCCGTTGCTCAGCCCATGAAAAAAGTAGCCAACAGTCCAAGAAGTAACACCATCGATGCCCAGCATACCGCACGTCTGCCTCGAACCGCAAGCCAAGGGATCAATCACCACACCTCGACACTATCCACTTTGGGCGACACTGACTCGCCCGCACGGTTTTAGGTTGTGTCACAAGGATGCGTCTCGGTGTGGGAAAGCACTCCTCATACTTGAGAGTTCTGGGGGAAAGTCAAATCACTCCACGTCACTGCCCTGTAGTCGAGAGGTCTGCTCAAAGTCCACAGGCGACCCCCTGCCCAGCCCAACTGGAGGGTCCCTGGAAGTCAACGGTTTCCCACGACAGGGAGACCCAGAAAGATGACGGGTTCCACATGGACCAGTCTAGTTACAAGGTAGTCCACTGGAGGGAGACCCGGATAAGGTCGGCGACGGGACCACTGCCAGCCCAGCTGGAGGTAACCCAGCATCGGGGACCACTGCCTAGCCCAGCTAGAGGTAAGCATGGAATCGGGGACCACTGCCCAGCCCAGTTGGAGGTAAGACTGGAATAGCTCTGGTCATCCCTGAAGGATGGTACTGCTCGGTGAACACCGCTGTACTGGCCATCCCTGCTGGATGGTAACACACTAACGATCCCTACTCAAAACAACCTCAGCCCTGCGGGAAACTACCTCAGCCCTACTGGAATTAACCTCAGCCCTTCTGGAACAACCTCAGCCCTGCTAGAGAAACCTCAGCCCTGTTGGTAACAACCTCATCCCTACTGGAAACAACCTCAGCCCTACTGGTAATAACCGCAACCCTGCTGGAAACAAACTCAGCCCTGCTTGTAACAACCTCAACCCTACTGGAAATGACCTCAGCTCTGTTGGTAACAACCTCCTGGGAAGAGGATCGGTGCCCACGTAAAGTGTTGGTCACACCGAAACCACATGCTCTACCATGGAACACAGAGAAATGAGAGAACTTCCCAGGACTCAGAATGCGATAACGCTCCAATCCGCTGAGTCACTATCGAAGCGGATTGAGAAAACTCATCCCAGAAAGTGGTAAATCGCCCACAGTGCATGAACACCCATAGTCGCAAACGGAGGAGCCAAACCATCTCCGCCGGCCTAACCATCGAGAATGAAATCAGGGGGAGACCACTAAACCCTACTGGTCAAACAAAAGTGCACCAGGCCTGGGGAAACTCCACCCTACTAGTCAAAAAAACAAGAACAGAGGAACCCACTACGCCGCGATAGGTCAAAATTACCTAAAGCAGCTCACGACACACATGTGGTGCCCACACGACGTGTGGCCCCAATTCAACCCCAACTGAGCGCACAAACATCCTCAGGTACAAAAAACCACACGTACCTCCAAGCGCTCCCATATACTCCCAGAGTATACCTCGTTCCAGCCCAAAGGCTATCGTGCACATGACAGCCAACGTCAACGTGAAGGCGTGATGTAACAACTCCACCTCAAAGGCCCAGGAACGGCCAACCACATCTTTTGAACCATTTATATCACTCTCCCAAGAGTGCGCGATCACACACCAAGGGTCTGCTACAAACAATGTAGGGCGAACCACCACTGGAGCACCTTTCATGATTCCATATTTGATAAGATCGTGCAAGAGGCTCTGCTCAGACAAACGGATCACACCGTTGTAATCCTCATGAAAAAACACGAGAGTTAGACTACATACTCGCCTCAAATGGATATCCGATGAAAAAGTCGCTAACACTGCCTCACGCCCGAATGGCGCCCCATGAGCCTGAGCTTTGGGCCCGAAAATAGATGGGTGCATCTCACAATTGCGATCCCCTTGGGAAAACCCATCAAAAGCACTACTCACTTGAGTGCAATGGATATTCAGAGAAAAAGATGCATTATGGTGCACTACACATGAGTAGTGCTTCGTGGGACCCACAACCCGATCCTGAAACACAACGAACGGATTGCACCATTGTGATCCTCTTGAAAAAACACACAAGATGAACTATTCACTTGTCCAAAACGGTCACCCCGTGATAAATATGGAAAACCACTGTCGACGCCCAAACGACCCTCATGGGCCCCGCACCATCATTCTGAATTCGAGCGGGCCGATTGCACCATTGCAATCCCCTTGGAAAAACACCCAAAATCGACTGCTCGCATGCCCCGAATGGATATCCGACAAAAATGATTTAAAAGCTGCGTACAGCTCGAACGGTGGCCCGTGCGGGCCACGCCTCAACTCTGAATTAAGTATCCAATATTGGACTCAAAAAGACAGTCTCATTGTCGGGACTACGCAGCCGCAGACGACGTTTCAAATGGACACTGTATGGGGGTTTTCTATCAAATAAACCATATATTAACCATAATAATATTATATGATTATTATTATTAATTTATTAACTTTTTTTATATCTCCCATTTTTTTCCTTTCTCCCCACGCAGGAATCATTGTTTTTGTAATGTATTATTTTTAAATCCTCTCCTTGATTGGAGAGAGGGAGCCCCCAAATCAAAAACGGTGCACCATTTTTTATTTTAACATTACCTTTCTTTATTCTATATTTTTTTTGTTCGCCTTTTGCAGGTAAGCTCCAGCAGAGACCCGCTGTTTGCGGGTCTCTTCTCCTCCACCAGGGTCGTGCGACCCGGGTGGTCCGGTGACCTCAGCTCCGGCTTCCCACCAGGACGACCGCTCTCCCACATCACGCCCCTCCCAGACGTCCGCCTAGATGCCTCGCTCACGCCGAGTGCCTTTTTCACCTCCGCTAAAGCCTGCTCGCCCAGTCGAGCGCCTGGCGCATGCTCGCCTCAGCCGGCGCCTCCTTCTCGGACCGACCGAAGACCACCAGGCCGAACACCCTGCTGAGCTGCCACGCTGCTGCCGAAACCCAACCACTGCCACATGCCGTCCCACTGAACTCTGCTCGACCACAACGCGTGCCCTCTGCTCCCACCTCTGCTCAACGATCGGTGGGTTAATGCGTCCAAAATTTGGCGATGAAGATAGGCAAAGAACAGATGGATTCCGAACACATTTATAGGCATTGAACAATGATTGATGCCTGTCATCAATGATTGATAAAGGAAATAACGAAAAAATACAAGCAAGAATGAATTTACAAGAGAAAATTAAATCTGAAAACAAAATTGGAATAAATCCTACCTCGATTTGTTCATCGGTCGATGACGACGTGTTCGCCTTGCTTCCGCTGCGATCCGCCGAAGTTCCATCATCTGCCGAAGGGAGGAGGGTGATATTATGGGAAAGGGAGAGCTTGAAGAAGAGGAGGTTTCACCGGGGAATCTATAGGGGAGGAAGGGATTAAATAAAGAAAATTAAATAATCCATTAATTAATTAAAAACTCAACCCAAATTAAAACCACGCCTGAAACCCCAAACGCAGTGAAAGTTAGGTTGCACCTAGGGTAAACACCACGTCCCGAGCACAACGGCGGTCTCAGAATTTTAATCTGAGGCCCCGTTCAAATGATATAATAATGAACACCCAAAGCCGCAATATTACGAAAACTCCCCTAGGGCCATTTTTCACAGACGGGCCGCGCCCGTGAAACTTACACCCCTCCTAGGGTAAATGGAACGTTCTGAACTCAACGGTGCCCTCAGTTTTTCAATCCGAGCAACCATTTAAGAGATACTTGAGTTTAACCATTAAACGAATAAATAAATAAATTAATTTATCTGTTTAACGTTCCGAAAGCGAGCGAGGGGTCCAAACATCCTACGTCGACATGTTTTATGTCGTTCTTAGGGTAAAAACCCCATTCCGGACCCATCCGTACACTCGGATATCTGATCTGAAACACGGTTTAGGAGTTATCCAATTTATTTAATATTTCCAGTGTGAACGTTCTGAAAATTTAATTTCGGCCACTCCAGGGCTCAGAATCGCACGTCGTCTGAAGGAGCTGCTCTGGAATATCATCATGAATATTCCAAAGTCTTTTGTATCAAAAACCGGGTTCTTACAAATATACTATTTAAAAAATTTCCTAATGTTACAATCACCACTCTTATAAAAGGTTATTTCCCCATCTCTTAATTCCACACCACTAAAGCCATTTGGCTATGCCAAACCCTACTCAAATATTATACAAGATATCATCACATCAACCTATATCCCATAAATTGATCTTAAATACAATCAATGGAGGTCATCGCTTCAAATCAAAATGAAACACCCAAATAAGAGGTAATTATTTCATCACCTCTTTCAAACTTCTTATCATCGTCCACTTCCTCATTCATTTTTGTTTCCATATGAAAATAATAACTCCAGTAACATATATATAATTTTATGTTATTCTAAATATGTTACATCCATTTTGTATTATTCTATCCATTCTATGAATAACAATGTCACCATACCTACGTACGTATGGATTACCGTATCCACCTCGTCCCGAAGTTTGTCATTCGACACTTCAGTGTTTGGATGAATATAATAATGATTATAATTGATGAAAATAACAAATATAAAATTTGGATGATTATTTATATATAATATAACATTCAATTACACACTATTTTACCATCAATAGAATGATATTGTCACTCGTGCGTACATACAACTTACCGTCTCCCTGATGCGATGAGACTCATCTTCAACGATCACCATTAATGAATTTTTATAAAAATATATATATTGATTAAGAATTTGATAAATGAAATAATATTTCTAATGGAATAAAATATATTTATCTAGACAAATATATGACTTTTACTTATTTTTCATACTATACAATGAGAAACAGAAACAAATGTTCATGCGTAAGTAAGGACTATCGTCTCCTGGAACTGTGTTTCCTTTTCATAAATCAATCTATTACAAATATTTATATTCTGAATATATAAGATATATAAATCATGTTTTATAATATTTAACTATGTAAATAATCATCTATGTGATATGATCCATAAGAAAACTTTAAATCACATACAACAAAGAAAGTGATTACTACCCAAAATGTTACATTAACACAGAAATTATCACAAAATGGGTATTTAAAAGCCATAAATGAATCATATATGATATAAAAAATATTAATATTGTAATGGTATAATTTAGTAACAAAATATGGTTATTATATTGGAGGATAAATGTACCCTCGCCTAATGTAATGTAAAAAATTAAGGGTTAATTCTACAATCACATCATTATTCGAGGTTGTCAATACACAAGTATCTTCTAGGAACTATTTATCATCCAAATCCATGATTCTTAAAAATATATTTCAAACCATTTTTACTTTTTACTAGACTATTGGTAAAAGTCATTTATAATCTTTTTTACTATTAATAATTTGTTTACAAAGGAATCCTTCTATTGTTTTCCAAATAAGGTACTTTACAACCTTTTAGGAAAAATTATGGAATGCAGGTTTTTTTATCATATATGGTGACTGGGGATATTTTACTCCATTATAACACCTTTGAGGCTTCCCTTAAATTATTATAAGAATATTTTTGAAATTAATGTTTTCATTGAAAATTATATTACTTTTAGATGATTTCAAAATAGAAAGGGATATTTCTCTCGAATAGTTTTGATTTCTTGTTTGTCAACATCCATTGATGGGTTTTACACATGTTTAGAAGTTTATTTAATATTAAAATATCTTCTTTATTGAATAGAATGTTTTTTGATATGTTTGACTGTGGATGTGTTAATTTTATACCATTCATGGTATATAGTTAATGTATTAACATTTTTTATTCTTGTTTTAATTGGAATGTTAATATTATGATTCAACCATTTCATATGATTAATACATTTGACTTAGTAAGTGACAGATGTAGCCTGTTATAGCTCCTCTATTCATTGGTTCGTCTAATTAGACAAACTAGTGTCTCTGCACAAGGCCTTGGAAAAATCTTATATGTATTCATTGCGGGAGGACTTGACAATGTGGTTTTGATGTACGACATTATGCATTCCATCATTTTCAAATTGCATGTTGATATTACATATGATTATTTGAAGAGTAAAATATCCATGTAAATAAGTAAAATGCATTATTTTTATTATCATTTCCATTTTATGATGATATTTAAGTTTTAAAGGACTGTGTTTTAGTCATATACATTCTCTTAAATGTGTATTCTAATTTATGAAAATATATTATATATTGTTATACTTATTGTGAATCTAATCTCACCCCTTACATATGTTTTATTATTCAGAGGATGTGTAGAAGTGTATTATGATTGTTATGCAAGGTAATTTTTCGGGAATAATGGATTCCTCATAGGATTATTTTTGTTGTGTTTTATCTTAAAAATTGTAATGTAACATTAATATATGTAATTTGTTTTCCAACGTTGCTAAACAGATCGGTCCTTCTTGACATGATTCCTTGTAATCATGAAAATGTATTAAATATAGCACCGATTATGGGAAACTAGGTCCAGGGAATTATAGTTGGTTTCATTGGATGTATAGAAACAACTGTGGAAATAGAATTATATAAAATCTGATTATATAAAATTATCAATTTTTAAAAACGTTGAGTATTAGTATAGAATAACATACAAGAATTTCGGTAATTTAGGTTATTATTGAATTTTACCAACAATAAATCCCTGTTTGGATACGAGAAGGTAGAGGCAGCTCTGGAACAAAAGTATACTGTGGTAAAACCCTAAAACACCTCTTTGAGTTTCCCTTGAACGAGAACTGAGGTATGGAAACATGCTGTTTTTCACTCTTTGTTATGACACACCTATGGGATATGCTTAGGATAATTCACTTTTCATTACAAACCATTAAAAAGGATTTAGGAGTAAATAATTTTGAAAAAAAAACCATTTTTATGATTATGAGACTAGATGTGTGAAAATATTTAATTAATCCGGAGGACTTTTCCAGTTTTTCATTATACATTATGATATGATCTAACCTAGTGTATTTTATCACTTAGAAATGGCACCTTGTGGAAGGAATGAGAACCCCAGCGACACGCATGATCCAAAGAGTAAGAATGATCGTATCACTAATGGTATTAAGCCAACATTTAAATGGTAAATAGTCTCCCACATATTCATATTATATTTAAAAATAGTATCATGTGTCATTATGACATGTAAAGAATCTTCTATTTCCTATGGATTTGAAGGGAAGCAAGAGAAGATAAGGATGATATGGGGAAATATAGATAAATGGAATAAGGCAAAGAAGAATTTTCTCATATGTGATAATTTTTGAATGAATCACCTTGGTAATTTCATGAAGTTAATTGGAGTTTGTAATAAGTATGTAGAAAAATGACACTATTTTCATGATTGGAAGGTTATGAAAAATGATTCAAATGTTCAATTATTTATCTACAAGGAGTTGAAACACTACTCAGATCAATGTCTGAATAATAAAAGTATACCCTAAATAAAGCTATTGGAGAATAATCAATTAATGATATAACTGCAGATGAAGAGGAATAATTAGTGTTCTTTTGTTGTTATTAACGTATTATGTCATTTGACTGGTGTATCAACGATGTAATGGTAATAAGAATATGGGAAATAAATAAGTATTGTACTGCATTACTATTTCATTGAAAATTTGAGATTATATTTTTCTTGGAAATGTGACTAAATAAAAAGTAAAACTTTTTGGAAAATACATGTTTGAATTAATGATATGCTTTAATATCATCCTTAAATTGAGGTAGTGTTTTTGTAAGTGCCTCAATGGAAAGTTAAACATTTGGGGAAACACATACATGAAGGAAATATAAACCATCATATTTTCTTGATACTAAGGTACTTATTTTTGAATAATATATGTGTGATTTCAATAAATTATATTGGATATTATTGACTACATTGGAATTGATTAATTTTTTGTTTATTCAATCATTGTTGTATTTTTCAATATTTTTGGATATAAGTAATATATTAATTATTCTATAAAGAATAAGGGTGCTTGAATGCAGCTAATAAGGTTTTATGGTATTTCAGGGTCTTGCCATGTTTTAAGAGAATACATGATAAAGGTACTCACGTGTTAATATGTGAAATAATAGATCATTATTATGTTATGTTTTCCTGCCTTTTTAATTTTTGGATTGTGAGTTTGGAATGAATTATTTTGGATACGTCTAAAGAATGGAATGTATTATGTTTGACATTGGATACTATTTTTATAGTTAAATCATTTCATAAAATTATTTTTGGATTGTTATAAAAAGGACAACTCAGAGGTCGGGCAACAACCCATCACGTCTCGCAAGGCCACGAGACATGAAACCACAACTGAAGGGCAACATGGTTACATCACCAACCACGGGCCTATGTGATGTACTAGTTTTTATATTGTAGTTTTTTTAAAATATTCTGTCAAAATAACTATAAATTCATTATTTTTGGATCTCTCTTATATTAGGATAAACAAAATATTATTGAATTATATTATCTTTTGGAGTGAAAGAGGAGTTGTTGTTACAAATTAGTTGAAAGTTGAATCTATACATGTCAATTATATAATTTTTTTCTTCACTTATTCTATAAAGAATTAATTTTAAAATGTTATGTAAGGGATCTCAAAACCAAAAATGTGTAATCCTAATACCTTATTTTTTTGGAATAATGATATTTTAAATCATCATAGATTGATGGATTTTGGGCCCTCAATTTTACATTTTTTGTGGTTTATTACCTCAATCACTCAATATGAATATTCAAATTTTTATTCCAATTATGTTTCTATAATTTCTACTAATGTTCTCATATTAGAAACATTAATTTGTCGGTGTTATTTTCGTTTACATTTTTCACTTATTATGACTAAATTTTAGTAACCCTATTTCTGATATGGATTGTCCACAATGGTATTTTCAATTTTCAACATTTTATTTACAATGAAAAAAATCCAATTTCAATGACAAAAATTTTTGAATGAAGGGAGAATATAACACCCTAGGATTTCAAAGTACATCATCTCTTTAATTTAGATTAATAGCTTCCACTATACATAGCAACATGTTCAAACACATCATGTCCTATCATACTAGCCTTTTAAAAAGTGTTTCTGAAGATTATTAACCAAATTTTTAATTATACACATATTTTATATTATATTAACATTCATATTTTTTGTTTCTTAGTCATAATATATGGATAAATTAAATTTTTTAGAAAAAAGAAGTATCTTTCAAAAAATGTAATTTTACTGTCTTTTAATGGAAAACCCATTTTAAATAGATTTATTACACTTTTATATATTAAATTGGACAAAATAAACCTCTTCATTAGAAGCATGTCATAAAAATTAACTTTGGATAAATTTTTGTTATTTTTTTACAACTTTTATATTTTTATGAGTAATGGATAAAACCAATTAATAATAAAAACAAAATTTGTAATAGAAATAATTTTTAGTGATAAATTATTAATTGATTCATTTTAACATATAATTATATTATATTTTTATCATTTAATATATTATAGGACATTATATATTTTTTCGAATTTGAATTGGACAAAAACACATGTCAATCTTTTGATGGTTTTTAATTTTTAAAAACCTGATTTTGGTTTTAACGATGAGAAATGATTTTAAATTAATTAATGAAACATATATGTTTTTAATTTGAAAAAATACACTTCATTTTTGGATTTAGAATATCAAAATTATCTTAGGGTTAATTTTTTGTATTTTTTTGGAAATAATCAATTTTTGATGAATAGTTAAACACACGGTGTTAATGTTTCAAATTGACTTTTATTTAAATAATTATTCTATTTATTTAAATTTATTTTCAAGTCAATATTGATACATTATAACTATATTAGTTCAATATAATTAATTAATTTAAATTTAAAATATGATTTGATGTATAAAATTTTATTGAATTTTTAACGTCTTTTACCCATTATCTAGGTACATCTGCAAAATCACAAAAAAACATTATTTTACCACATCTGTGAATTGAATTTCAAATATCCAATATACTCTGTTGACATAATTATGTAAAATGTGTTTCTATAATAATAATAATTGTTTAGTGAATATAAACTTTTAGATTTTGTTTTCCACTGTTAATATTAAATATGGAAATTAAATTTAAAAATGATATTATAATTACCCTAACACATGTGATAATTCACCTAGAAAAGATTATTTCAACCAAAATCATAATTAGGAATAAAATATGACCATTTTGGTATAGTTGTATTATGTTAGACATTTATTTTTATTTTATTTAATTAAGAGTTAAATGTGTTAAATCCATGGTTTAATAACTAAATCATTTTAAATATAGGTTTATAAATAAGATAAATTTGCCTGTAAATAATAAATAAAAATATAGAATTATTTCCTATTTCATGGAATATTATTTATAAATTTTAAAAATTTAATATATTAATATATTTATGACATAATAATAATGCATTAATTATTTTTTTAATGAAATAATAAAATGATTAATATCATATGTATCAAAATAAAAGTAATTTGAGGTTTCAGATGAATTCCATGAATTTTCCATGATAATATGACATGTGAGGGTTGATTTAATGTATATTTTTAAAATAAATAATTTTTTGTTGACATCCACAAAAACCAAATACTAAATATTGAAAAAATTGACATAAATTAGTTTTTATAAAAAAAACTATTTTATTAAATGATAAAATTTTCCTAAAAATCTAAGGTTCTACCAAAGAACATATATAATGAAAAATATGTCATTAATGAACCACTTTTGGTTCTCTTGTAATTTTATATTATGTTTATAAACCATGTAATATAAAATTACAAGGAGACATTATAAAAGAAAAACTACTAAACAAATATGTAAATCTAAAAGATATGGTTAATTTGGGGACCAAAACAAGTCTAAAACCGATTGGATGAAAGTATTTAGACATATAACAGCCTTATTGTCAAAATAAATTCATTTTTATCCATGATAAACCAAAATTTTTTATAATAAAATAATTTTGCATGATTTTCCTAAAGTTACCCTCACCTCTCTTATAAAAGTGTACTTCCTCGTCTCTTAATTTTAATTCACCATATACATTTGGCTCAACCAATCTCTCCTCCAAAATTCTTGAAAAATCTTCACTTCAACCTAGATGCCTTAATTTGATGATAAATCAAATGTATAGAGCCCTTTTATTCAAATTAAAAAGTAACAACCAAAGAAGAGGTAATTATTTTATCACCTCTTTCAAAATACTTTTCTTCTTACACATCCTCTTTCTTTGTTGTTTCCATTACAAAATAATATCTCCAGTACATTCTACATTCTATGATGTTATTATAAATATTTTATAACCATATTCATTATTTTATCCATTCTATGAATAAAAAAGTCCCCATACCTGGGTACGTACAACTTACCATCTCCACGTCATTGGAATGTTTGTTATTCAACACTTAATTATTTGGTTGGGTATAATAATGAGTATAATTGATTTAAATAATAAATATAACATGTTAATGATTATGTATATATAATATACCATAAAATTACATACTATTTCACCACAAATGGAACGATATTTTCGCTTGAGCGTACGTAAGGCTTATCGTCTCAACGACTCGATGAGATTCATCTTCAATGATAACAATTGAAGAATTTTTTGAAAAATATACATCTTTATTAATTATGAGATAAATGAAATAAAATTTCTACTATAATAATATAAAATTATGTAGATAAATATATTCATTTTACTTACTTCCATTCTATAAGATATGAAAATAGAAAGAACGTTCATGTGTACGTACGGACAACCGTCTGTGTGAACGGTGATTCCATTTCATAAATCCATCAATTACACATATTTATATTCTAAAAATAAATGATATATAATTTTTTTTATATTCATGAAGTATGAAAATCACGATCTATGTGATATGATAAATAATAAAAACTTAAAACCCGTATGATAAAGAAAGAGATTATTTCTCAAAATGTTACATTAAGATGGAAATCATTATAAAATGGGCAGCACAAAGTCATAAATGTATCATATATGATATCGTAAATATTAATATTGTTGTATAATAATTTAATTACATATTATGGCCATTATATAGGAGACTAATCTTACACTCGACTAAATGAATGTTTGAGGTATGGGTTAATTATACAATCTCTTCATTATATGATGTTGTAAATATCTATATATATACTAGGACCTCTTTATCATCCACATCTGTGTTTCTTAAAAATCTATATCAAAATATTTTTAAATTTTAATATATTATTGGTTATTTAAATTTATTCCCTTGATTGAATTTTTATAATTTTTTTTTAAAAGGAATCATTCCGTCGTTTTCCAAAAAAATGTACTTTATGACCTTTTTGACCAAATTTAAGAAAGAATTTTTTTTACTTATATAGAGAGTTATGCTATTTTCTGATATTATAACACCTTCTAAGCTTCCCTAAAAAATATTATAAGAATATTTTCAAAGTAAATGTTCCCTATTATAATTAAATGATTTTTAAATGATATTTAAATAGAAAGTGATATTTCTCTCAAATATTTTTGATTTCATCTTTGTCAACATCCTTTGAAATATTTAACACTTTTTGGAAGTTGATTTACTATAACAAAATAATCCATATAGTATTGAAGGTTTTTTTATATGTTTTAATGTGGATGTGTTATATTTATTACTTTCATGGTTTATGGTTATAGTATTAATATTTTGTTTGCGAGTTTAAATACGAATGTTTATATTATGTTTCATCCATTTCATATGAGGAATGCGTTGGACTTAGTAAGTGACGATTGGAGCCAGCTCAAGATCCTCAATGCATTAGTAGATCTCATGATACAAACTTGTGTCTTGGCACATTTCCTTGACAAAATATTATTTTAGTCTTGGCCTGAGGCCTTCAGTTTTTTGTTCTGATTTTCAGCAGTATGCATTCCTTCATTTTGAAATAGGTTGTTGATATTACATGTTATTATTCGACTGGTAGAATATCCATGCGAATAAGAAAATGGAATTATTTGATTTATCTTTTGCATATAATTCTGAACTTTAAGATTAAAAGGCTTGGGTTTTAGTCTTATACATTTCCTTAATTGTATTTTCTTTATAAAATTTTCAACTATATTGTTATCCTTACTGAGAATCTGAGCACACCCATTTCTTATGTTTTATTTTTCCCAAGTTGTGAAGAAGTAAATTATTATTGATATGTAGGGTTATTCTTGGGGAATAATGGCATCATAAAATGAGGTATATTCTGCATTTTCCTCAAAATAAAAATGTTATATAGATATATTTACTCTATTTTGCAAGGATGGTAAACTGATCGGTCCTTTGGGACTTGATTCCTTGTAATCATGTCAATGTATTAAAATAATTCACTGACACTAGGTAACTATGAACAGGGCATTTGAGATACCCTAATCTCAACTCAATAGTGGAGAAACAATAATCATCTGAACTGGTCAAATATATCGTCTAGGCAAAGGAGTTGATACAAATTCATCAATTTTATTTGGATAAACTTCTATTAATTAAAACATAGGGGAAGAGTCCTATAATCATTCATATCAAAAAATACATTATAACCACATGGTGACATACTCTGATGGGAAAACCCCTAATCAAACCTCTATTCATATTTAATCATATGATGATGGATCATTGTTGGTTATATTATGCATGTTTTGATAGAATCTAGCTTTTCCCCTGACATGAGCCCAAGTGCAAAGTCCACATCTCAAATGGGTGGAATCCCAAATAAGTATTATCTAAATACATTCTATAATAGTTCAAATATAGGTTTAATTTAATCCAAAATTAAACCTCCATCATCTGGAAATAGACTAGTTACCTAGATATTGAGCTCCTTTGGTTTCTAATGAACTATCCCTATACAACCTTCTACGATATCCCACTATCCCCGATGAATATATTTTTCACCCTCATGCGATGTAAAAGTACCTAGTTTTTTTTAAAAATATTTTTTCTCTTGATATGTTTCTAATGAGTCCTTAATGAAATTTATTCCAATGTATATCATGTATTCGATTCATTGATCATAACTAAAATGATACTCCATGGCCACTAGAGAACACACCTTGAAAAAATATTTTTCTTTATACCATAATCATTGAGGTGTATCAATTTTTCTAACACTGAATAGGAAATACACCACCAAGATCAAAATACTTAAAATTTATTAAGATATAATTGAATGATATGAACTAGTATCTATGAATGAAAAATATAGAATAGAAAAAACATGAATTGTACAAATAACTATCAATTATAAAGACTTTTTATCAACCTCTGTATGATGAAATAAAAGAAACTAACCTACCCTAATTCCCTATGATGAATTTTGAGTTATCTGATAAGAGAAAATAAATTTATATGGTCACTCTTGCCCAAATTCACTATATACACTACATCTACTTTGATGACAATTAGAACTCCAACTGCGAGACCAATATGGTGTAGAATATTCCCTTAACACTCTATAATTCATCCTAGCTTCACCAAAATTATCCTTCTATAATGGGTTTCAAAAAAAAAATTTGTAGATGCCTCATAATGTTTAATTCTTTACACTGTACTGGTGGCCTGGGGCGCTACCTATGAATGTGAATTATCCTGCCACATTAGTGATAGATGTTTTGAATAAAATCCTATGTAACCAATATTTCCCATAAGACATTGAAAGTTATAGTTGTCTGGTCAAAATTCTAATAATGATTATTCCTTTAAATAGAAGTCATAGAACATGAACATCCAATCGAAACCTCCCATCCTCCACTAAATTGCTTAGTAATTTTGGAAATGTATAGATAGAGAAGTTTTCTAAAAATACATCAAGGCCATGTTATTAAATGTGTATGTTGAATTGATTAATATATTCATAAGGGTAAGAACCCTCAAATGGTGTTTTGGGACTAACGTGATTGTAACCTTTTACATGAAAATCAGCATTACTGCACACCTATTTTTCCAATCCCTGGGGATATATTTTGAGAATTACAAAATTCATTATAAACAATCATGATGTATTTAAATAGAGAATATATATGAATAAACTAGGATAATCCTATGGTTTCAAATATTAAAGAATTAGGTTTAATGATAAAAACATCCTATATGTTATTTTCTTAATTATTATGTTGTTTTATCTATGATATTTAATGTTCCTAATATTCATTCTGGATATAATTATTGGTGTGGGAAACATAGAACTAGATTATTGTTTAATATAATAAAAAAATATTAATGATAATTCAAATAAGATGATAATTAGTCTGAGGGATGTTGTGATCTTTCCAAATATGTTTTCATATAACAATATTAACAACATATACCTTAATAAACTCTTGAACATTCCAAAGAAGGTTATAAAGGGGTTTGGTAAGTTTTTAGTAAATGCATAGCATGGAGAAAATAAAATTCATATTCCTTATTGTAATGAATGTCGAGCGAATCATTAATGTGAATTATGAATGGAAGAAATATGATATTTGGAATGTTGAAAAGAATGAAAAAAATAACTACAAAATAAAAATGAAGGGACTCGTTAAGGAAAGAAATAAAAATATTGTCCTCCCTAATACATTATATAAAGATAAATTCATTAAATGTGGAATAAATTGTTAAAATGAAAATTGATTTCCTTAGTTAAAATCTCTGGAAGAAAATTAGAATTGTTTTATGAGTAAAGGATATATTTCTGTTTATGATGATAGTATAAATAAAATTTAAAATGAATTATTTATTAAGTAGTGTGATGAGGTATAAATATTATATAATTTTGGTTAAGTGGGAGAATATATGTTTTACATATATTAACTCAATAATTATGTTATATAAATGGTTAAATATATATGTATTGTTCAGTTTTTGTTTTTTAACTAATGATTTATATGTTTATGTTGAATGGTTCGAATGGACAAGAAAAGTGTTTTGATAGAAATTTGATGTCCATGGAAAACACATTATAAATGAATAGATATGTCACGACCCATCCCCCGGGTCCCGTGCCATGACTACCCCAGACCCAGCTTCCATAGGCCAGGGGCTGGCGACTTCTTCCGAAAGGTGTATTCCCTAAAACAAAATGGCATTAACTTTAAACATGTACAACACATGCTCTGAAAACACAAGAAAAAGAAATTGTGAAGTAAACTGCTATAGAAAAAGGAGTGCTGAATATAAAAGGTGTTATAATACATGCCCCACTGAATGTATGATTATAGTAGAAAAGTAAAAATAAAACTGAAAGGTACAATAGAACTGAAAAAAGGGAAAACCGCTACTGTGTCATTCGCTGAGGGTCCTACCTGAAGGTTAGGTAAATAGCACATCCTATGAACTCCATGCCATCCACACTCCACTGAAAACCACGTAGTCCAACCTCCCTCAATTCCCCTCCAATACGCACGTCCTCTACACAAGACACAACAAGGTGTGGGCATAACCGGTGCAGGGGTGAGTATAACGATACTCGGTAGGGACCCGAGACCCATGAAGGTCTCTCAAAATTCCACAAAGAAAACGAAAAATCTTGATCTCAATCCCAAATCACAACCCATAGGCACAACTATATTAGAGTATAATATCTAACTTGTTATAAAACATAGAGAAACAATATTATAGTTCTGACCCAGACTTGATCACTATGAATGATGATATCCTGCCAAAAATTATCTTGGTCTAGAAACAAGTAACATTCAAAGTCATAGCGTGGAACACCTTGGCTGTTGGAGGACTCCTCCTCCAACGAGTACAATTGGCCTACCACATCACAAAGAGGCACCCCCCACAAAATGATGATTACTGAGGAACTCTTCATGTCATGTGACGTGGGTCTACCACGTCACATAGAGGAACTCCCCACTGTGGGTCTTATTCATCAAACATAGACAGTCCACCTCGTGACCTACTGAGATACTCCTTCTATCGAATGCTATGGGTTTACCGCAATACACAGTGGTAATCCACATCAATGGTCTTCTGCATCACACATAGGCGCTCCGCACTAGGCATGGCGAGCCACTCTGAATCGAAACTATCAGTTGTTGTCATGTATCAACTAGTGGTAGGGATACATACATAGTGTGCTTGGTATAACCAATCCCCAAGACATTAGCCATATTTGAACCAACACAATGTTTCTAAATAATGTAACCCAATGATATTCCATGTCCTAAGATTTCCAACACAACTAACAGTGCATAAACTGGAGGCCTATTCTATGCGTTATTGGTATTTCAGTGTTGAGGGTATGGTAGGATTTGGGTGTGATCCAACGTAGATGTACTAAATTTTTCTCTAAAAATCACATGGAGTAAGTCAAAAGTACCTTCTAACTCAATGTATCCTAACAAAATATATGGTTCATCAAATGAACCTCAGGTTTATGAGTTAGTGCCCATTAGGTGTAACTGATCTGTACTAGGTTCGGGTCTGATCCATCTTGGTCAGACCGGCCGAAGCCTATTTGGCATGGTCTGACTTGGATATTCCTGGTTCAACCAGGCTTGACTTGTGTCCAACCTATCCTGGGTCAACCAGGCCCGACCTGGCTAGGCTGCAGGTCAAGCTACCAGGCCATGGGTTGGCCAGCTGAGCGGCTAGTCTATCCATGGGACGACTCAGTAGTACCACCCGACTAGCGTGGTGGGCCTCCAGGGTTACCTGGATGCGGTGTGTTCTGGTAGTACTTACACGGAGTGGATCCACATCAATGGGTCGACCCATGGGGGTTGAACCAAATGTGGCACCTCGTGGCAATGCAGGTCCGCTGTGCCACAACCGATGGACCGCGACTTAGACAATGTGTGTGCTGCTAGATCACGCACTGTACAACCGCCTTCAGTCAAATAGGTAGCCGCCATATCCTGTTGCGGCCATCACAGGCTATAACCTTACTCACGTGTGGGTGTGCCACCGTGGGTGCCCCACCCCCTACTCCACTGGTTTGGACGTGGTCGGCCGGTGTGCCTGTTGACCTCTCCAGTGGCGCATTACGGCGTGCTACACCTTCTCCCTGTAGTCAGATGGTGTTTCAGTGGCCTTCCTCCAGTGGACGTGGCTGACGAGACATGACCTCCTTTTTTCACTGGCAATGTGTGACAATGCGCCATACCTCCAACGCGGTCAGCCATTGTTGGCCACTCTGATGACTGAAATGGCTTTGTGTCGTAGCCTACTCTTATGGTGTGCGTTGATGCACTATCCCCAATGCAGTCGATTGGTATTGCCACACCATTGGTGTTCCATGGATGTTCAATGTTAGAAAAGTAACGTATGGTTTGGGAAGGGTTTGTTAGGCCCCCTCCCTCTACATTATCTCACAAACAAGAGGGGGGTTAGGGTTTTAATAATAAATGGAATTAAACAATGATAAAATAACCCACAATGTTACCCCGTCACAACCTTCCAGAATAACGAATGAATCGTGGATCAACTCATTAGTCAGTGGGTCCACATTATTCATATTATTAATGAATGGGGAAGAGTAAATTATTCCAAAAAAATGAATAAACCCCCTACCTCGTGACCCATTGGAGAGTGTCTACGGCTTGAAGGTGGGTTGGTGTTCATCGTTCTAACAACCAGTTCCCAACGATGCCACTCATACGTCATCCTTCAGTTCATGGTTCAATGTTGCCCATCACCTCCTGCTGGGTTCAGGTCCAAATTTTTACGGTTCAGCATCAGAAGGATCATTCAACACATTGTTGCTTGGATAAGATGTACTAATACCCCTCCCCACTGTCCATATATATATATATATGAGAAGGGGAGGGTAAGTACAACGTTGGAATTTAATGGGTCTCATTAATTAGGAAGCATTCTGATTCCCCAATGACGTCATTACATAGGGTTGGCTGGTCAAGCCATTTATTGCCATGACACATTGCTGGCCCCACCCCATTTCTTGTCCGTTGGAGAATATGAAATAAAATAATAATAATAAATTATTTAATGTATTTTAAAAATTCTCAAATCATAACTTTTTCTCGGTACATACAATGGTCATATTAAATCCTCTTTTAAGAGAATCGTATCAATGCGTATTCAACGATGCCCTCAGATTATTAATTTGATCGACGATTGAAATATTAGAAAACACCACTCACACGTTTACTGAACGTACCCGAAAAAAAATTCAGAAATTCATTCAGGGCACTCCGGGCGTTGGAATCATGCGCTAACAATTTTCCCAGACTCGTAATATTTTTATATAATTAAAAAAGTTGCATGAAAAATCCGAGTCTATATATTCACCCCAACTTATGCAATTTCATCCCAAATATCCACAATATAGACTAGAAAAAAAGGGGGTACTGAGCAAGAATCTGAGACTCCTTATCCCATGTGCTCTCCTGGAGGATCACATGCTTCCAGAAAATGCACACAAGTGGTATCAACCGCCGACAAAATTCCCGCAACTGTCTATTATCAATCTCTACTAGAACCTCTGTAAATGTCACCCCATCGTCTGCATCCAGCTCACCATGGTCTATGATGTGAGAAGGGTCATGTAGGTATCTCCATAGCTGTGATATGTGGAATAAATCATTCCCCTTCTCTATATACGATTGAAGTGACAAGTTGTATTCTACGTCTATTATTCTCCAATGTAACAAAAATTTCCCGATAAACCTCGGTGATAAATTTTCACCTCATCCAAATCTCTGTAGTCTCCATTGAGGATAGACTCCCAATAAAACATGGTCCCAATCTCGGATCTCCAGAGATATCCATATCATGTTGTCATATGACTTTTTTCTACTATGTGAAGTCTTCATCTACTCCTAGATGGTCTTCATCGTCTCGATGGTAGCTCATACCAACTCTAGACCCATAAGTGATGACTCTCCTAGGTCTGTCTAGAAGAGAGGTGATCTTCAATGTCGACCATACAATTCCTCCAAAAGTTCCATACAGATAGTGGTTTGATAACTGTTGTTCTAGGAGAACTCCACTGAGGGAATGTGATCCTCCCAACCACAGACAAAATCTAGGATGCATGCACTTAGAATGTCCTCCATTGTCTATTTTGTCTGCTCTTTCTGAACATCCGTCTGAGGATGAATGGTAGTAATAAGACGAAGATGAGTCACAAATGCCTCCTACAATCCCTTCACCAACCAGGATGTGATACATGTGTCACAATCAGAGATGATCATCTATGTCACCCCATGAAGTCCCACAATCTCTTAAATGTAGTGTCATCCCATGACCTCTTCTAATCCTTGCTCTCGGATGTGTAGGAAGTGGGCCGACTTGGTGAGTTGTTCAACGATAAACCAAATGGAATCATGTCCCCTGGAAATACATGGAAACCATGTCACAATGTTCATGTATATTCCATTCCACATCCACTCGGGCACCGCAAGTGGAAGAGCTAGTCCTACTGGATCCAAATGCTCGACCTTCACTTGATGACAATGGATCCATAATGACACATTCTCTTCCACTGCCTTCTTCATCCGTGGACACATGTGCTGACGCCAGTGGTCCTAGTACATCTCTGAAACACATGGATGTACCGCAAGAGGGGATGTGAGGAACTCTCTTAACACCTCCTCACAGAGCGCCATCATTTCCTTGGTGCCTCCTATAAAAATAATGAAAGGAAACCCACCATTAGAAAATCCATTAGGTGCCTTACCTGAGGATATATGAGAACGTAGAGCCCCATAGTAAATATCCACAAGCTGCACCTCCATGACTCACAGAAGGATTTGGGTAGTGACTACCATAGACTAGATGTATTCTACAACATATCTATCATCGAAGGAAAGCTATAACATGTCTAGATACCTTGTCCCCTCATTCAGAAACTACAGACCAGACCTCTGGTTGAGTTCATATTCTACCACATTCCTCTATACTAGAGTATAGACTATCTCAATGTCATAGTCTTGGAGGGACTTTGGCCATCACTATTGTCTCAGTTTCCAGTCATTAAGAGGGAATATATACTCGAGACTCTTGTGATCATGTTAGATTGAAAAATGTTCTCCCATCATGTAATTTCACCTCATCTTAAAGGAGAAGACTACTGCTGCTAACTTTAGGTCATGGGTACTGTAGTTATGCTCATGTTGTCTCATCTTTCATGAGCCATAAGTGCTAACTACTCACTCCTGCATCAGGACACACCCAAGTATGGTCCCTGATGCACCATATTAGACTACATACCCAACTCTCTCTTATAGTAGCCTTAATATGGGGACACTCACCAGTATTTTTCTATACTCCTAGAAACTCTAATAGAATATCTCTATCCATACAATGGGATGCCCCTCCTATATCAATTCCAACAAGTGTTCCAAAACTCTAGAAAAGTCAGGAAAAAATATTCAGTAGTACCATGGAAACCCTAGAAACCATGCACCTCGGTCACACTTCTGGGTGGACCCCAAGAAAGAACATCCTCTATCATCCCTACATCCACTGAAAATATAGAATTCAAGATAAAGAGTCACTAAAAGTGGACCATGTGTTTCTAGAACTATCATTTTTAGAGATTTCCAAAAAGATCGTGCTCTCGTTGTTTATCCAGACCTATCTGCAGATGATAGGCATGCTCCTCCACCGTCGATTAGTAAATAAATATGTCATCGATAAACACCACCACAAAGCGATCGAGGTATGACTGAAAGATACTATTCTTGAGTCCCATGAACAATGCTACGGCATTGGTCATGCTGAAAGGCATAACCATGAACTCTTAATGGCCATACAGACATCTATAGGCTATCTTTATCACATCCTCATCTCGTATCCTCATATGATGATAGAATGATACAAGGTCCATCTTCGAATTCCAATGAGCTCCCTTCAACTGATAAAAAAGATCACCAATCCTGGTAAGTGGATACTTGTTCTTAACATTCAAATGGTTTATCTTCCAATAGTCCACATAGAGTCACATTCTCTCCTATGCCTTCAGTGCGAAAAAAATCAAGGCATCCTATGGAGAAAAATTGGGTCTTATGAACCCCTTTTCTTGAAAATCCTCCAACTATAACCATAAATCATGAAGCTCTGCGTTAGCCATCCAGTATGCTGGGGTAGGTATCAGTGTCATCTTGGAGTACATGTCGATGTAAATCTCTACCACTATACAAGGAGGTAGTCCCGAAACATCATCAGGAATGACATATTCATACTGGTCCATAGCTACATGATAACTAGGAGTCTCAACAACAACTACTCCGATGTTATATATAGAAAATTGATGATTAATCAGTTTCACCTTCCTCTAGGAAAGTCTATCCTAAGCTGCAATGGTCCCCTTCTCGCCAGTGATGGATGACCTGGTCCCATCCATGTAGAAACATTGCACTTTGCATCTAATACAGTCAATATGAGCATGGAATATAGATATCCAGTCCATACAGAAGATGACATTGTAAGGCCTCAATTCTACTACAAAGAGATCCCAGCCGAAGATTTCACCTCCTAGAGTAACATCAATCTGTCGGCACCAGTTTGTAATCGGCGAATCTGCTCTCTTAAGAGTCTCTACCCCTAATGATCGATTCAACGGCTTGAAAATAATCTAGGTGTTCCGAACGAGGGTCATGGAAATAGAAGAGTGATTGGAACATGTGTCTATAAGTACTGAATCTAAGATGGATTAGACACAAATTATACATCTAACCATCTTCAGAGTGTCGTGGTTGTAGGCATCAGCTTCCTGGAGTGGAGCTCTTCCTTGTCCTCCTACTCCATGTGGTCATCGTGGACCACCTGGTGGTGGTGTCGATAGAACCTCAAATCGTCATCCAAAACCATCTTCACAACCATATCATCATCTACAACCGTCTACTTCCTGCAGACCTCATCACTCGAAATACTTCCACGGCCTCGACAGTCCATATACCATCTATTGTTCATCTGTAACAATGAGTCGGGGAATATAAATCCATGTGACCCTTCACACTGAACATGTAGCACTGCTTGTCCCTTGCTTGACCTCCTCTGCCTCACGAGCTCTGCACCTCTAACCATACATACTCTGCCCGTCCACCTTACAGTCTGGTCTGATTGGACATCTATGTCATATTCCTACTACTATCCATAGATTACTCTTCCATGTGTCGCCCAGTGGTGGGTCTCTCTGTCGGTGCCTGCTCAGCTAGGAATCTCTCCACCAAAATTGCATGTTCTAGCACCCTAACCTGAGTTGTTATGCTGAGAAATACCAAAGATGCTCTGATCTCTCATTGGAGACCCTAATTAATGATCTAGGCCTAGAAGAAAGAGTCTCGTACCATGTTGGTGGAGTAGAGGGAGAGATCAGTGAACCTCGCCGAGTATTGGGCCACTATCATGTTCCCTACTGTAAGTGCAACATCTTCTGTATTGGCATATAGAATTAGGTCACTAGGACGTACTCTGCCCTGAAAAGGCCCTCAAGGTCCACTCTAATGTTGGTCTCCACATCATTTATCTAGAGAATCAGGATCCACCATCAACCTACTTCTGCCTAAAAATGATTTGATTCTAAGATCACTATAAAATTAGCTACTTTCTCAGCTCAGTGAAAAACCATGGCCATAGCCTCCAGCTAGTCCTCAGCCTCATGGGGATTCGTCTCAACTTAGAACCTTAGAGCCATATTTCATTGGAATTTGTGAAATGCACTCTGTCAACGTGAATCCTATACTAGTGGTGTTGGTGGAATCAGCTTCTCAAATGAGTAGTGGATCTGCCGGTACACCACCCGATGGTGATAACGTCTTACGAGGGCCTCAAACCAAGGCCTCATCACTCTGTAAGCCATCATCACACACACTCTCAGGTATCTCGATAGGCTATCTACGTCCGCCGCCACACCAACAATAGATTACATGAACTGAAACCCACAACAATTCCACATAACACTATCTATTCATTGGAATTATCAGAGTCATAGTTCTCTAGTAAAATTGGACTCCACTGATACCACTTTGTCACCACCCGTCCACCAGGGCCCTTTCTATGACTACCCCATGTCTGCCTTCTATAGGCTAGTGGATGGAAACTAGCACCGAAAGGTGTATTACTTGAAATGGGAAGGTGTTTACTTTGAACCTGTACAACACATTTTCAAAGAACCAAACAAGAAGAAACTGTGATGTCATGTGATATAGAAAATGGAGTGCTAAAAGTAAAAGGGTCAAGAATACAATCCCAAATGAAAGTACGAGTACAACTGAAAATTAAAAATACAACTGAAAGGAACAATACAACTAAAAAATTGAAAAAAACTTTTGTGTCATCCTCCAATGATCCTACCGGAAGGGTAGGTATAGATCACCTACTATTCACTCCACGCCCGCCTGTCTCCTCCACGTACAACCAAGTCCTAGCTCCCGTAATCCTTATCCAAACTTCTCATCATCTACACAAGACACAACATGGTGAATCCATAGACCATTTAGGGATAAATATAATGATACTTAGTAGGGACCCTGAGACCAACGAAGGCCTATCGTAATTCCACAAGGAAAACCAGAAAGCATGATATCAATCATAAATCAAAAGAAATAGACACAACTGAATTATGGTTTCAGCTCAAACTAGGTATAAAACTCAGAAGATCAGGATTATGATATTGTACCATATAATATTTATATGACTGTCGATAGCCATCCACATGTTCTCTCGGACTAGTAACAAGTAACATTCCCAATCATAATGTCATACACCTCGACTGATGGAGAACTCCTCCACTAATGAGTAGAGTGTGCCTACCGCGTCACACAGTGGTTCTTCACACTAACCTTGGACTGCTGTGGTACTTCTCTTATCGTGTATCGTGGGACTGTTGCATTACACAGATGCACTCCCCACCTTTGTTCTGCCACATCTCATACTGGAGCAACCCCTCTTGGCCTATTGAGGTTGTCCTACTATCACATACCATGGTTCTACCACCTCACACTAAGGCTCTTCCCCCTGTGGGTCTGCAGCATCACATAGAGGTGATCCCCACCAAGCTTATCGAGTCTCTCTAAGTTGAAACGTTCCGTAATTATCATGTTCAAACCAGTTATAGGGTTCCATACATAGAGCTATTTGGTGAACGTTTCCGTAAGACCTCAGTCATATTTCATCCAGCACTATGTCTCACAAGAATATAACCTGATTATCAGCCATTTCATAAGGGTTCACATGTAATAGACATTGTGAAAACTGGATGTATGGTCCGTGTATTATTTTCATTTAATCGTTGAGGGCTTGGTTGGATTCGGGTGCAATCCAACCTGGTTGTACACCATGTTTCTCCAAAACACTCATCGAGTATGAAAAAGTATTGTCTTGCTCTAAGGATCTCGATGATGCATACAGTTTGCCAAACGTTTTTTCGGTTTAGATTTTAGTGTCTGTTTTTTGTAACAGGTCAGTACTAGGTCCATGTATGGTCCTCCTCAATCGGACCGGCCCGACCCGGTTCGGCAAGGGCTGACCCGGATCGACTTGGGTCGACCAAACATGGGTCAACAAGGCCCGCTGGACCCAACCCGACCCAGCTGGTCTGTGGGTTGGCCCGTTGAGTGGTAGTTCTATCAACTGGGCCTACCCGGTGGCATCACCTGCCGGGTGGTGCAAGCCGCCAAGGTTACCTGGACATGGAGTATCATTGTAGGGATGAAGTGTCATGGAGCAACATCAATAGTTCATCCTGAGGGGGTTGACCCAACATGGTGCCGTGTGTTGTCGTGGGTCCTCAGTGTCACGGTCGATTGGCTGCTACATTACTGTAGGGCAGGCCATTGATGCTCTCCCCTTCCACTAGCCTCCAGTTGAACTGGTGGCACTGTGCGCATACCGCAGCCACCGCAGGCCATGGCCTTACAGTCGCATGGGCATACCGCCTGGGGCACATCACACCTATTCTCTACCATTTCTGTCACGGCCGGTGGGAATTCCATACTACCTCTCTAGCAGCACGTGATATCACGCCATACTATCACCCGTGATCAACCGGTGTGTCGAACTTCATCCACTTGTCCCTACAGATGATGATCCGTAACCACATTTGTTTATTGACGACACGTGATGGCATGCCATGCCTCTTTCGAAGCCGGCATATGTCAGCCACTTTGATTGCCCCTGCAGCTTTGTGTCGCGACCACATCGTGTGGAATGCATCCACATTCTATCCCCAATACAGCCAGTGGGTATCATTACACTATCAGTGTTCCACGCATGTTCAAAATTAGAAATGTTGTGGAGGTTTTATACCGAGTTCATTAGGCCGTAGCCCTCTATGTTAGCTCGCAATCATTCGGGGGGTTAGGGGGTTAATAATCTATTGAAGTAAATAATAATAGAAAACCCTACAATGTTACCCCACAAAACCTCCAACAAAAATGTATGAATTGTGGATCAACTTGATAGTTGCTTGATCCGTGTTCATCGTATTATTCAATAATAGGGAATATGAAATCATTCAAAAAAATGAATAAACCTCATACCTTGTAACCCATTGGAGAGAATCTATGTCATAAAGGTGGGTCAGTGTTCTTCGTTCCCGCAACCAGTTCCCAATGACTCCACTCGTATGTTGTCCTTCAGTTCATGGTATGGTGTCGTTCGTCACACCCCGCTAGGATCTGCTGTGCCTTCTAAGGGTTCCGTGTCACGATGCTCCTTCAGCACATCGTTGCTAGGATAAGTTTTTCCGGTACCCCACCCCAATCAATATATATATATAGGATAGGGGGATGGTAAGTAACAACATTCGAATTTTATGTGGCACATCCATTAGGATGCTTCCCAATTCGCCAACGATGTTACTAATTCAGGTTAGCAGGTCAAGCCATTTAATGGAATGACACATCGCTAGCCCCACCCCTTTTATTGTCCTTTGGAGAATAAGAAATAAAATAATGAAATAATTTTATTTATTTTATTTCAAAAAGTCTCAATACAATAATTTTTCTCTGGACTTACTTCGGTGAAAGAAAAAAATCATTTAAGATAATCTAGGTGGTGTGGATTCATCGATGGCCTTAAATTTTTAATTCCAACAATGGTTCAAAATTCTAGAAAATGTATCCCATGCGTTTATAGAATTTACTTGAAAAAAAGTCAAAAATTCATCTTTGGCACTTTGGGTCTCTGAATCACGCACCGTCAATTTTCAAAGACTCTTAATAATTCTATATAATTAATAAAATTCATGGAAAATCAGGTTCTTTATAAGATAACACATAATATAGACCTTATGATTAGATAGTATTTTTTGGATAAAGATGTATTGGACTAGAATAAGGAAATTGGATAATAAAAATTACCTTGTAACTAACAATGGTCATGTTGAAAAGTGGTTAATACTATCATTGATGATATTTTCAACATTTTGGGATTTGCGATATATATTCAATAATCATTGGAATAAGGAAAGGTGCGTTATTTCAGTAGATATTTTTGGTAATTCGGGTTATTACTTTGTTTCAGTGGAATACATGATTATGGTAATCATATTTTTAGTATACGACAACCATATAATAATTTATGATATACGGGGGATCAATAATAATCTATTTTATAGAAAATTAGTGTTTTTGTTATGAATATTTTGGACATCCACCTTTCAAAATGATTATAAGGGAAACAAATCATGGAATAAATAATGTAAATTTATTATATATCTATTAATGAATTTATAAATATTTAATATCTTTTGATATCCTTTTTATTGGTATAATGGAATATGGAATAACCTTTAAATATGTTAATTAATCTTATTATTTGTTAATGATTCTGGAATATAACATTCACCATCATTTTTTAGAATAATATAGGTAGTTTTTTTATAGACACACAATAAATTTTATGGGTTGATTTAAATTATAAATGTATATATTTTCATGAAAAAATATTAACACTAGTAAATAATCTTTATAAATAATATTTTTATCATGATACCTTAAATTTTATGAATCAAATGGACCCTTAGATTTCCTTTAATTCATGGCTCTGTTATGTCTTAATTTTCTTAATTATGTTCTCTTTCACTCAACTTCAGAACATGATAGTTATATTTCTCATTGATTTTTATGTCTTCACATCCCACTGAAATTCTCATATATGAAAACATAGTCCTTTGTACCACTGTCTGACCTCAATTTTTCCATCATTATAATTTTAATTGAAGTTTTAGTAATAATTTTTACGATGTACCTTTATATGGTATCAAATTTTGTGTATTAAACCATTAATGACCTAGAGGATTTCCAAGGATGATATTCATTTTAAGGGTGTTATAACATAAAACCCTTATATTAAAAAAAATGATTTCCAAAATAATTAAATATTGTAGATGGTTTGGATTTTAGATAATACTAAATATTGTTTCCTGTTATATGAAATAATTAATATATTATTGCATTATACACAACCCCTTGTTAATGTAGAGTTATATAATCAAACTATATTAGAATAATGTATTTAAACACTATTTTCCTAGTTTTACAGACATTACCATCTCCTTTCGATATCATGTTTTACATACTTGGTTGATTTTTTCAAAACTATAAAATAATATTAATATTATTGTTAAAAAACGTATATCAACCACCTAGCCATTAGATTGGAAGTTAAAATTTTGATTTCATAAATTAAGAATGTTTTATTTACAAATTTATATAATATTAAACCTTTTTTATTAATTAGTTTAATTTAATATATGAAGTACATTAAAATAACGAAATTAATTTTCTATGAAAATGATTTACCTCTGTAAAAAAACAAATTATTCATTAAAAACAAACCATTTTGTTAAAAATATTCAATGAAATTAATATATTATATGTAAAATCAATATTTTTTATACTTATACAATATATTTGATAAGTATATGATATGAAAAAATCCTATTACTTGAATAAAATTATGTAACTTTATAAATCGGAATTTAACACCTTTTCATGGAGAACCGATTTTAAATAAAAATTTGGAACTTTTATGAATTTTAATTTTCAAAATTAACATAATTTTTTTAGATTGACAAACTAATTATATTAAGATTATTTGTTGTTGTTTTTTGTAATGATTTATTTTTTGATGAATAGTGAAAAAGACAGAATTTAAATTCTAAAACACTATTTTATTGACTTATTTTATAAAATTTCATTATTATTTATTTTGATTTTAGAATTTATTTCTACAAATATTACACCAATTATTCCAATTACAGTAACATTAATCAATTTTAAAATGAAATTGGATATAAAAATGATTAAGCATTTTTAACATTTTTACGTAAAAACCCTACTTTCACGTCACAAGTAAAGGATAAGATTTAAATTTCTTCAAATTATGTAATAATTATTTAAGAAAATGGATACAGTATTTCTAATAGTACTAATAATTTATAATATCTAATAATTTCATCTAAATTTTAGATTAATAAAATAGTGAAAATTAATATAATTTATTTTATTGATTTAGAGAAAAATTATCCAAGCAAAGCACAAAACCATAGTCTTATGTGAAAAAATGACCTAAAAATGTATAATATTCAACAGTTGGAAAAATTTCCAACCTGTCAAAATTTTTATATAATTTATATCCTTATTGGATCAACTATTTCTAGGGATAATGTGGGTGGATATCCCTTTCAATCAATTATCAAGATTTCCAATCACCCTCCACTATAAAAAAAAACTCACACCTCTTACATTTTAACACTTATTAAGACCATTGGATCATCCAAAATAAAATTAAATATTATTAATAAATCCCTATAATCATCCAAGAAAACTCCCATAGTGAAAAATACTACCAATGATTCCATGTGGTGAAAACCAAAATGAGTTACCACTAAAAAGAGATAACATCCTTCCTTAAGCTGCATTCCTTTTTGTTTATTCTATACCACCTCAATGGTTCATATTACATGGTAATATAATAACATCATCCTCCTATATATATTGATAATCTTTTTTTATATGTGTTCTACCTACACTTTCCCACACTTGCATCAAATTGGTGACATAGTTTCTTTTCTTGGGCATGGTGAATGATGACCACTCAAAACAATGTTGTTAGTTTTTACTTCACCACCACTCATGGTTAAGAATTATGAGAAAAATATATTTTTATAAGACATATAATATATTTATTATGAATTTATGATTTTTTTAATATTTATATAATACATACCATCATGGATTCCAATTTTCGGATATATGATAACTTCATTTGTTGAAGTGTGGACTACCCCTATCTTATGAGATGTGATTCATTCACATAGTACATGAAATTTTATATGGGTGGTTTTAGTAAAAATATATAATATGTATGAATTAATAATGTTTGTTTTGTTATATATTATATATTCTTAAGATGATATTTAATTTATTCCTTTAACATGACAAGAAAATAAAAACAGAGTTCATGCCAACGTACATCATGTGATATCCATGACTAGTTTATACCATTTTATATATAAATATTTTATATATCATTTAAATATTTATATAATGAATTTATATAATATATAAATAATATTTGAAAGTAGCGATCAATTTTAAATCATGACCTATATAAGTGGGTTAGTAATTACAGGTCAAAAATGATACAAAAAAAACAAATATTTTATTACATAAGACAGAACAATTATATGAGTTTTAAAAAAACAGGTAATATAGGTTGTTAAACAAACAATATAGGGAGTTAATGTACTACAATTTAACTATTGTAGATTTATATTAAACTTATATTAACTGTAAATTATATTTCAATATTTGATAAGAATTTCAATACTTATGATGAGGGTTCTCTAATATTAACTTTTATATCTGTGAGATATATGCCTTTTTCAACACAAATTTGTTTTGTGTGGTGTATATAATTCCCACAACTATATTTGTGATACTTATAAATAAATTTATGGGTATTTACATTTCAATTTTATGAACAATATTTGTTGTTTTTTATGGTCCAAATGAACCAAATTTCATAAATTAATTTTTCCTCAATTAACTATCTTTGAAAAAAATTCCATGTTATGCACATATATTTTTTATGACATGTATATACTAAAATATATAATTTTGATTCAACAATCTCCTAAATTTTATAATATTTTATGTTGTATGTAATGTTATTATTTCCTGGCGATTATGATTCAATATTACTAATGAGGTAACACTTTACAACTATAGTCTAAAAGTTTGTCCAAAATGTTTATGATCATACATCCATTGAATAAATATTATGATCCATATCTCAAAAAATTTAATATAATTTTTTCTATCATATTAATCCAGGAAATATCAAATTATTAATACCATTTCCCTAATTTTATTATATAAAATAAATAATAAAATGTTTTAATTAAAATATAAGTTTATTTATCATTTTTCTGGAAAATCTGTGTTCCACCAATTTTTTTTTCTAAAATTCTTTTCAAAAATGTAATTTTACTATCCTATGATGTTTAAATGAAAATTTTACCCATGTTTTAGATTTTTAAAAATTTATATAAAAGTAATTTTTTTTATTTTTTGATCCGGCTGATTTTAAAATCATTTAATTTTAAAATAGAATATTCAGCACGTATTGAATTATCCACATTCATGACCGTCATTTCATTAGATATTCCTTTTGAAATTGAAATGATTTTTTTTTATTTAATTTTTTTCTAATATTCACAAAAGTTTTTGAATTTAAGGATATTTTCAATTAAAATGATTTTTAAAAATGTAATATTTTTAAAAATTATTATAAATAATTTATTGATTATCTATTATATGTATTCAAATAATTAATTTCATTAAAAATGATTTAAATAAATTAATTATTTATTTATTAATTTTTACATCAATTTTATAAAAATGGGGATTAAATATTAATACAAGTACTCTATTTATGATTTCAATGTATTTTAAAACAAATATTTTTATAATATATTCAACAATCCATTATAGGTTCTCAATACAATTTTAAATGATTTTATTAAATATTCCTGGTTTTTTTTAAAAAAAATTATCTGATAATATATGTATTCCACAAAAAAAATTAATATGAAATTGTATTTCTTTCTATATTATTAAATTATTTTTAATTGGTTTTATAAAATGTATTTCAATAAAATTTTATTTCCCTTATGTAATGTTCATTGTCATAACTAAATATTATTCTCTAAATAAGAAGAAATATTTTTTATAGTTGAAATTTTAATAGGGATATAAGCCTTTAATACAATTCATATTTATTCAAAAATGGCTTCTGATTTTATTAAATGACGTTTAAAACACAAATTTCACTTTCGTGAATTATATTCCAATAATACCCTATTAATTCCATGGTTTATGCTTTGATGAATTGATTATGGTACATAACACTTTTCCATAGGTAATGATATGTTGAATTTTTTTTGATAAAAATGTTGTTCAATAGATTATGATATAATGTTTTAGAACTTCTATTTTATGGGTCATTATTTCATAAATATTTTATTATAATGTGGTTGATGTATTCATGATCTCATTATGTGATCGGGGCAAGATATATCTCTTTACAATGCATTGGGTCATGATAAGTTCCATATGAGCAAAAAGGTTACACAACATGTAGCACAAGCCCAAAAAAAGATAGTATATTGATTTTATCCCAAGCCTAAATACTAAAGTGTACACATATTATAGCCCATTCCCAAAAATAAGAGGGTATATGGGTTGTTATCTAAAGCATGGATTAGTTACATGAGATTTTTCTCATGCATATCATGTTATAATAGACTTGGTAGGTTTCCTTGACATAAGATTTTTTATGTTTATGTTTATTCCATAATTTATATATCTTAATTCTCAGTTATGATTTCATGGATTATACTATTAATTCCACTATTATTATTATCTTATAATCATCCTATAATAGTACCATTTTTCATGATTATTATCGTTTATATGTAGTTTATGATCTTAAAATGGCATTTATCATTTTATCAAACACTAATGTTCATCCAATTGGTATATTCATCCTATATTTACCCATACTATGCATTTGGGATAACACCTTTCTTATGATTCATTTACCCAGTTAATAATTACAATTTACATGTAGTGGTACAATATAAGAAGATCATTGCGGGAAATGTAGAAGATCATTCAAATAGTAAGAATATTTTTTCCTTATTTCCAAACACACTATACTATAATGGTCCATGGTCTTATAAATTTAAAATATTTTGACTGTTATTATATATTGACATAAAATCAATGACTATTAATCTGGGATGCAATAAATAACAGTCAATCACGTATGGGATTTTGAAGAATCAGCCTATATGATTCACACATATATAAATGAATCACACATATATCCAATACATAACCTCATTCATGATTAATCCACATTAATACTTCTACCAATATTTACAATCATGTATCTTAACCCCATTATCCCAATAGTCTTGGTTCTTCATTTTTTTCACATAATAAAAAAGAACAATTCATTATTAACTCGATTTTTTATTTATACTTTATTAAACCTTATCCAATTATGGTTATGCCAACCATCTCATAATTCTTATTTTAAATTAATTCCCAATCACATTAATTTTCCAATTTTACAATGCAATTATCCTTCAAATTTCATAATCAATATAATTCCTTTAATTTATTAAATAACTATTTAATCTAATTCCACCAATTTCAATTTAACATATTTAAACCCAAATAATTATTTAAAGGAAATTAGATGGAATCAATTAAAAAAATTAAATTACCAATCATGGAATTCTAACATATCCCAACAAAATAAATTTAATTAAATCAAGAATATGAGATTCAAATTTATACCACCAACAAAATCATTGCTGATGAATACTGACCTATAGAAATTCCCAATTGAATGGGAAAAATCATGAACCCAAGAAAGAGTACTATCACAATACAAATCCAAGATCCAATTTAAAAATATGAGATATATAAAACCCAATATTTATATCCACATAAAATATTGGAAGACACCTCTTCGAAGTATCGGAGATATTAATGATCTATATGAAACTAATTGGGATGATAATATCTTTCCGATTGAAGATCATATCATCAATATTATAATTTATTGTTCCTAAATGACGGATAGAATGATTTTTAATCCATTTGAAAATGTAAAAAAAATTCCATAAAAAGGTTTTGTATTGATTTATAGTGTCTTGTGTTAAAATAAAATATTTTAAGAATTTTTAGTTAATTTTTAGTGGATTAAAATTCAGAACACATAGTTTCTTATATGAGGTGAACAATTTTTCTTAACCATGCACCAACCATGTTCCTCCACTATGGGGAAAGAATACTTAATACTATGAGGTTTCATGGAATGAAAATCCAAGAATCATCTATGTAATCCCCCTCATCCTAGGGTTACATAGTTTTCTTTGAAGGAATAATTATTTTGGAAATCCATACACCCTCAATTGATTTCACAGAACCCCTCAATAAAACAATATATAATCCAAAAATAGCCATAAAATGATGTTGGATTTTATTGAATTAAGTGATGAATCATGTTTTGGAATAGGATTCACTATCTGGGAAGGTCATTTTTCATAAACATATTGTTCTACCATAATATATCCATGATCTTTTTAGTTCTAATAAAATCATCTTTAGATAGGTACTTTATCGGGAAATGATTTGGATTGAAACCATCAGTACAAAAACATAATGGTGTAATGAAACTTGGAATCCTATAATTATTATATTTTTAATGATATTTCATGATTAAATGTTGTCCCAATAGTTTGAGTACGAGAATTTTATTGGCTTTCCCCTTTGCTCGCATAGGTATTTCCATTTGAATTGTCTTCTATAGAAACTCTCAATGGTTCCATCATCCAAAAATCATTATATAGATCCATTCCAATGGGAGGTGGTCAGTTGTGGTTTAAAAAAATATGTGTATGAATGCACTTTGGTTTAGAGGATGGGAGGATGGGGTCATCACACCCTTTCATGTTAAATTTTTTCATTCTCTACGTCTTCCTTATGTATTTTTTAATTCCTCATGAATAAATTTCTAATGTCAATATGGGAACAGTTATCCTAAAAGAATTATCAAAGGCAAAATTATTTTGTGAGCACAATAAGTGGATCAGATATTTGAATCCATCTATATGTATCAAAGGTTCTCCTTCAATTTTCTAGTATAAGGTAGCTGCTTCAAGGAAGAATATATATATTGAGAATAATTCAAAAAATTTCCACATAGGGAGGAAATTTTTATTCTGACGAGAATATTTATCCATTATGATGTATCATATATATCCTTGCTATTATGAGAATAAGAACCCACATAGTTTGATAAATTGATGTTTTTTAACATTAAATGGAAGTTAAAAATGTTTTCGTACATTGTCAAAACTAATGAGAGACTGGGTGATAAGGAAATTCCATTGGAATCCTAATTATTACGAAAATCAGAGTCTACATTGTTCATTTTTATTCTCATTGAACTAATGGATGGGGATAAATGATCAACCCATGGTTATGACTGGGTCCCAATGGATGAAATGTAGCATACATAAGGTGTAATTTGACAAATTCAATTCTTATTTGAGCTTTAGTAGAAGGAATGGATCATACATATCTAGTTTATAGAATTAATCAATGTTATCATTGTTTAGTGCATTAGGGAATCCACACTAAAAATGCACTAGACTTTTTAGATGATTGTGATGAAAATCTTATGAACATTTAAACTCTATAGTCCCATGTGATCCATTATCAGTGTTACAAACATTGAATAATATGTAATAAGTAACATTGTCTATATATTTCATAAATATTCACTACAACAACCCTTAATATGTTCATATAGAGAAAAAGTCCTTGAGATGTGTCCTACATATGGTTCGTATGACATGAAACAAATTTATCACAGTTCTGTGGGTTGGGGATTACACCCTAATGTTGTATAAGGTTATCATGTCTTGGGATGTCTGATTGACATATCTTGATTTTCTACCTGATATAAATTGATAATACAATAATTATACCTTGATTTTCTTCTTTTCACGTTGGAGGGTTTTTTCCTAACCTTTCCTAATACAATTAAATGATCCAGTTTAATTTTCAGATGGTCTTCGTGTAATCTAGATATAATATCCAAAGGTTATTTAAGGAGGAATTTATACGTGTCTAGAGGACATCACAATACCTAGTTGGATTGTTTAGGAATACATCATATGATGTCAGCTAGATTTTCATGAGGGTGCCAATTTTCAATGTTACATTTCATATTTTCTAGAAAACATATCACAGATATTTTTATAGGGTGTCACTAAAGTTAATGTTACAAATCTTGGAGGGTGTTGTATGACCAGAATGATGTTTTCAAAAAGCGTCACTTGGTCTATATGTTATTCCCAAAGAGCTTCTCATGACCTTGTTGGCATGCTCATGTGATAACATGATACTTGTATAACATGTACTAGTAGAACCATATGATCGTGGTGGCATATCCATAGGTGTTTTTTTGGCTTGTATGGATAACCCATAGGGTTTCAAAAAACATTTCTGAAATTCTCAGATACTTCTATGGTAATTTCTCTAAAAATTTTAGTGGGATTTTCAAAATCCAAATTGTATACCAAAAGAGTGTCACAACATCTTAATGTCTTTTCTGGATGATGTAAAAAGAACATAGTGAATCATTCGAAGTGAATAACTATTTTATTTTATTATGTTCATCTATATATCCCATCATTTATTCTTTATTCTATAATTTTATTGCAAATGTAATAAAATTATTCAATGTTATCTTTTTTTAAGACTCACGTGACATAGTAGTTGTGTGTGATGTTATTTAAATGTCCTTCTAGAAGTCCTCAATATGATCTCTAGATGATAATGAGAAGCTCCAATTCATATTTCATGATCTCTAATTCTCTTCTCTAGAAAATTACCTAATCTAATACATCCCACTCATGAGATCCTTTACTAAATGAAATACACTACGGATCTTGGTTTCACCTGTGCGAGTTTCAATGATTTCATTTGTATGTATTGACAATCCTTACTCAATGATTAAATGTTTTTTTATGCTAGGGTCTGTGATTTACATGCTTTCCATAGTAGTTGTTCACCACTATTCATGGTGTGTGTCACATGAATCTATGATGGGTTCTACATAGGGAATTCTCATCATGTGATTTCCCAATTCCCCATCATCGATCACTCTTGGGGGATCACATGATTTTCAATGACTTCAAATCGTCCCCTGAAAGCACCATTTATTGTATTATTTCCAATTCAATGATTTTTAGGAATCATTTTACCATTGTAAAAGAATTTCATATTGGTTGGATGATGTTTCTATGGTCCTTTTTGAGATAATAAATCATACTAATGGGCGTTCTTATAACTTATTGTCACTTTTCTAGAAAAATTAAAGAGATAAGGATGGCCTTTCACAGGGGGTTCCCGATATGATGATGTCATACTGCATGGTTATTTTGGAATCTTGTGAATATCCATGGGTTTGTCCAGTGTTGTTTATGACCACAAGTGAATCTTGTTTTCAATTTTTTATTTCCTTTGTTTTTTCTATAATTTATGATAATCTAGGGATGTTTTATGAATTTTGTTGAAAAGAATCTCTATACCACTTTTCAATGCATCACACGAACAAATAAATTCCTGGTGCATATGCAAAAACATTTTAAGGAAAATACCACAACTTTTCACTTATGTATCCAATATAATGTGAGGATGAGGTCTCAATGACGTGTTTGGGTCACTTCTATGGAATAAATGACATGAATGAAGGCTTTTATGAGATGAGGCAGAAAAGTCAGTTGGTACTTGCAACTTCTTTCTAATTACTAGGAACTTGTTTCATATAGTTTACAATATAAAGAGGCTCTCACCCCTTCCCCATTTTATTTCCATCCTTTTTCTTATTTTATAATCGTTGGGTTTTCTTGAGTTTTTTTAGTTATGTCGTGGAAAATAACTTTACCAATAAATGATATGTTTCATGAGATTTTTTGACCAAAAGTGACTCCAACCACATAGACCCTTTATTCCTATTTTAGAAGAATTTTTGGATGGTTTTTAGAAATCTAACAATTAATAATTCCCAATTAGATAGGTTTCCTTTATGGAAGTCGGTGTGTGATTGATGAGTATCTGTCAATCCATTATGATTTTAGAAGGACCAATCAAAATGATATTTTCATGATCTTCCATTGGTTATGCATTGTAGAAGACTTTTCGTGGGACCCCTTACTCATAATTTGACAAAGTGTCTCTTGGGGGTTCATGTGATCCAAGAGATCAATGAATCATTTATATACCATTGGGTTTGTGGGGAAAGTAATGTTCATATTCTTCTATTTCAACATTTTTGAATTATCCAATACTAATTTAGTGGAAATCAAAAAACTCCCCAATCAAGAGTGACTTCTACAATGCGATGGGATTGACTTTGATGAAAGTACATGATTTCCTGATTCTATGGAACCATCACTAGTCATTATCATGGACAATACATTTTCTTCCCAAGATATTTGTATATTCACAGTATTCTCTATAAATATAGGAGTGGATATATATTCATTCAATAAATACTCTATATTTGTGTTCTCTTCTGCCATGCATCCATTTCATGACCTTGTCACAATACCCCCCCAATCCTATTAACAAAACAATATCTTGATGCCATTTAATGAAGTCTATCCCACAAGAATTATTATTCATAGGTTCATACTCTATTAAAATATAATCTAATATTATTTAATTGTATTATCATTGTTTATGGGGATCCACCATAATTATGAGAAACCACATGATCTTTATGATTGGTCTCATGATCGTATAATTATCACGAGACACACATGACCATGTTTACGTCATGTGATCACAATTCCTCTAGGGGTTCTAGAAGTTTCATGATTTCTTGTAGTTATTTTGGTACCCATGATCATCATGATTAAGTAATTTCTAAAAATCATTTTTGTGATTTTTAAATACCTTTAATTATTGTTGAGATTTACATGATGCTAAAATATTTTTTATGTATTTTTATATGATAATATATATATTTTTAAATATTCTAGTTATTTTTGATTATATAGTTTTCATTTATTATCAAGAATCCTGCAGGCCTTTGAGTAAGGCTAAAAATTTAGAATTTTTTTTGTTTTGATGCTATTGTAGAAACCATAGATGATACCTTCATCAACTCTTAAAAGTCACTAAATATTAAACTAATAGATTTAATGGGATTGTAACATTGGGAAAACCCTATTCCTATTTTCTGCCACATTTTGGGTTTCATGATACCAATGAATCACCCATTTCTCCATCACAATAAAAAAATTATTTTGGTGTGCCCATAACATCAGTCATGGAGGATTATATTGGATGTGGGCTGATCTGATAGTAGATTCATGACTAGATTAATAATACTCCATTTGAAACATTTTATGACCTAGGGAGACACCCTCATTAGTTGTTTTATGACTGATTGGATTATTTTTATTACCATCCTCTATATGAAATATGGAAACAAATTCTCCTTAATAATCAGGATTTAGCCGTGAATTATTGGGACTTGCATCATTTTTGAAGAAAATTAACATATTTTTGGATAGATGAAATAGGTATAGGAGGAACTGGAATAGAGTCTCCAGCTTATAAAAAATTTGAAATCCCAAATAGACCTTCATACCATACAGTCATGCAGGTATGAGTGAATCATATTTCTCCTATTGTATGATCTCTTAGTAGAATCATCCTATTTAAATACTATTATAATTAAAATACTCGAGTGGAGTACATTAGTCATAACACACCATAATAGCGTAGAAGTAGAATAGGTGGGATAAGTGGAACTTTAGTATAAAATGAAAACTAAAAACCAAACTCTTTCCATTATGTCCATCTCAATTGATCAAATATTATTTTAATTTTATATACATTGTTTTTTATACGTGGAGAGAATATAAAATTTAATGATTCCACCTTTTTACATTATCAATGAATTTATTTTCAAAACCATCCCTGTTTCTATCTATATTATCATTCATTCAATAAATGAATGATATTCCAATGATCTAATGTTATATGAATAACCAATTATACCCACCCATTTAGTATTATCAATTAATCAAGAATGTATATATTTTAAATTTGATATTTTAATATATTCTTCATGAAAAATTATCTGGAATTCTTACTGATGTGATATTATTTATTGATATATTTGTACCGGTTATCTTAAGAGAAGATAATTTATTGAAGTATAATTATATAAAATATATTTCCCTAAGGGATAGTTAGTTTTTTTATTGATTATAAAATGTTTGTCAATAATAGTTCTATTTAATTTAAGGAAATATATATGGCCTTACTATAATATTCATTCTTACCAGATATATCCTTATTCTATTGTGTTTATGAATCATTTATCTATGATGTATTATTGTTATAGTTTAGGTGGTTTTTCTCAAAATTTCCATTTTCAATAGATTTAGTTCATTTAGATAAGATAATTTATAGTTTTTTTTAGGTTCTATTATTTCATACCATCTATTGATGTATTTTATGGACTGGTATCTTGGTCCTTATATTTTTTGTTTAGATTCACTTGTATAAGACCTTCTATTGGTGTAGTTTGTGGTCTCTAGGATTAGACTACTTATCTATATAGTTTAGTGTTTTTTAGATATACCATCAATCATTATATTTTAGGTTCATTTATCTCTAACCATATGAATCCATGTAGTATAATGTCATTCTTCTCGGACCTTATCGATGACCATTGGATATTGTTATGACATAAAAGGAAGGGAAAAATACTAATATAATGGGTTCATTTGTAGAGTTATAGTGAATCATTAGGATTTGAGATACTTTCATTCAAGGAATTTATTCCTCTGATTGGATGTTCAAATTCCTTTTGCATTAGTAGCATTGTCAAAGAGATGTGTTTTCACTATTTTCTAAGTGTTATAAAATAATTAAAGGGGTATCACTCTACAATCGAAAATACTAAGGAACTAGGACCTCCTCAATAGCTAGAATTTGGTTGAAATAATTCATAACCAAAAAGTAATTATCGATTAATATGGAATTTGGATGTATTTCTGTGGATGATCCATAACACCCTATGATGTGAAGTTCCACCATGGTGTTTCTATCGATCATGATGATTGACGATTCATTCATATAAGGATATGTTTTTATATATTGGATAGATTACCTAATATAATAATATCATTATCAATAAAAGTTGATCTCCAATATTTTTCAAGGGCTATGAAATATTCTAAATGAATGAAACATCTAAATGAAGATGTTGGCTTTCTGATAAAGGATGTTCAATTAGTGTTCTATCACCATAGGTTAGTTAATCACATAATTATAGGGCTGGGGTCTTACACCTTGTGGTTTCAAATCACGAGGTGTGTTGCAAAAAAAGTACAAGAATTTAGTTTCACATTACAACATTTATATAGGGTAAAAAACAAGGTGACATATAATAGAGCATTTTAAATCGACTTGCATAGTTTTGTACAGATATTTTAAATCATGGATAATGTTCTTGGGTATGGAGGGAGATACATGAAAAACATACTGGGAATGTCCCAAAACCCACTGAGGTGATGAGTCATTCAATATTTAAGTCATATCTCATGATGATCATAATAATCTTATTCCAAAGTGATGAATTTATTTGAAGACCATAGGCACATAATAAAGACCCATATAAATAAAATTATAGTAAATAAAATAGTCCCTTAATATTGGATAGCATTTTCAAAGGGCCATGGATGGTTTACGGTGATCGAAGGATTCCAAACCATGATGTTTTATTTACTAATATTTTAATATCTAGTAAGAAATTTAGAACCATAAAATTTTTCTCACTTACCAGAGAAAAAACTATTGTTGGGAGAATATGTGATAAACCATTACAAACACTTTTCCATGGACCAGGGTGTCTAGAAATCTTAGCATGGATTTTACAATGTATTTAGAGTTTTCGTGATGAGTCTTATGTCATAATTACTTGTTCCCCTATGTTTTCCAAAAAAACAAGATATGAATGTATTAGAGGGTGAACACTTAAATTTTTTTATGACGTCCATTTTTGAGTTTGGACCATGAAATTTTTGTTTATCTTTGGCATGTAGTTTATGGTCATGTAATATTCACGGTTATTTGATATAGTATAAGTTCGTATAGTTTTGACAGATGTGAAGGAATTTTATTATAATTAATCACATGAATCTAATATGGGGGATGTTACACAAGATCCTAATTTGGATTCCCAATGTCAAGAGTACCCCAACATCATATTGAAATTGATATTAACATATATTGAATCATGAATCGATGTTATCAGTTCATTATTAATGATATGGGACAATAATCACATGGATGGATCAAAATATTCTTAGGTGTTGGGATCCACCATGGTTATTTTAGGTCTAACAAGGACTGGTAATCCATTTTTTCAGAGACGAACATTTGGTTGATGTCAATTGGTGCATATGTGGGAGCCATATGCATGCTTTCACATTCAAAAAAATTATTCGATTTTAGCTTGGTATCTTATTTTAGGGAATCTATATATTTTCTGAAACCCAAGGCACATATGACCAAAATAATTATATATCATTTTAGGTAATTTAAAGAAGATCAAATCACCACATTCTCCGGTTAACTTGGTCAAGGATATTTTGGTCCTTTGATAGGGAGTCATAGTGGGTGATGGACTACATAGATTAACCTAGTATAGTATATACATACATATAATTATGGAGTTGACTATCATTATGTATGGATATTTTTTTATTTTCACTTTTACATGATAAAGACATTTTTTGTGTGGTTTTTATGTTGGAAGGCCATGATATTTTACATTTCTTTGTATGTCATGAGATAAGATCGGGGAAGTCAATATGAGAAATTGTGCATGATATATTATACAAAACTGTAGTTTGTTTACATATTTTTCACATTCATAGGTTTAATAATCTATCACGACACTTCCCTTATCCTACATGGTTGTATTTTTTATCTCTTGATGTACTTGGGACCATGATTGATGATTTCGACATCACTACATATAATGTAATTATAAGAATCAATACACATTTAGTCCTTGAATGTGAATATATCTATATTGGTATGACCTATACACGAAGGATGGTATTTTTTCTATTGATTAATTTAGATGGGACAGTTATCAGAGATCTAGGAATCATTGAGTATCCAATGATGATATGAATCAATCCACATATAATTCATATACAACCATGCTATAGAACATTAGGAATTAATGACACTAGCCTCCCAATATGAAAATTGTGTATTTTTTATATAACCCATGATTTAAATCTAGGTTTTACTACATTTATTAATGTAATTAGAATCAAGACACACATAGTACATAACGACAAACATTTCTGTAGATGCCTGACCCACATGCAGTGAGGTGGAGTATTTATACTTTTCTAAATGGACCAAGGATTGAGGATTTGTGTGTCACAACGAACCATGTGATGACATGAATCAATTAATAGTTATTTCTTTGTTGGAGTTCTAGAAAGATACCAAAATCGACATCGGAGATCATCAGGGTGAGGTTAATAGGGATGTGATGTTTAACATCAAGCAATAGTCTTCAACCTTGTAGTATAATTTCATTCGGTGAAAAATCATGGTATACCATTTAAGGTATTAAATTTATGAAAATGATAAGCATTTCATGTTTTTTTATTCAACATTTTTATAAATAATCCCTTATTAAAATTCCGAGTGACATGTGAGCTATGATCGATGTGAGAATCAAAGAATTTTAATAGTTTCTATCACCATTAAATTGAAGTTAATGATTGGATAGGGGAATTTTGTATAATGTAGTGGATGGGAAATGATATAGGATATATGTTTCCCTTTATATCTCAGTAATAAGAGAATCAATCAATATGTATTTTTACGAAACCCATGTAGTTTAATTTCATGTAGAATAGATATTACAGATGCAGTTTAATATCATTTTATATGAAAAAACATCACTCTATGTGAATGATGATGAATTTAATGGATCTTTGTTTTTTACATCCTATAGTGAGCTCATTTTCCTATATAGTTTAATGTCAAGTGTTATGGAAAATGGGTAATATGTAGTTTTATATCATTCAAATGGGTTGAATTCATATAGGTTAGATTCGTGTTTTAATGATTTGAGGTATCATGTGGTTTACATTCATATTACAAGGACATGAGGTGTTGTGTAGTTTACTATATTACCACTAAGATGATAAATGAATTTATGTTTACCATCAGGTTTTCTGGACACTATAGTGAAATTTAATGTCACCAAATCAATACACGAGTTATTTGATGAAAACTATTCAAAAAAAATTCATGATAAATCAACCTTTGGTCTGGGTTGTTTCATGATCCCCATAAATTATGGCCATTGAGTTTTCTCCATTATGATGTGAATTATTTTTGATGCAATGATCATCCCATTTTGGATCCATCATTGGAGGATTCTTCCTTTGATTAATTGGGGTCTATTAGATAATACAATTTATCCTTATAGGAATGAATGCAGGTGAAATTTTTTATTAAAGGATAATGAGATCTTATTTTGACAGACATGGAGGTTATGTATGGTAAGAAACCTATTCTAATTGGGTGATTCTAAATAATCCAACAACTCTTGTGATTTCCCATCATATCAAAGATATCTGGAGATGGATATTTATAGAGAATGAATGTTTATTTTTTGTGGGTAACAATACCTTAGTCTATTACACCAATAATTTAGGTATTTTAGGTTGTAGTACACATTGTGGTACTATATACCCATATATCATGGAAGTTCTTGTGTAGCCAAGGAATATTATTTTATTAAACATATTCTTGAGTTTATTTTATTGGGACTTATTAAATTCCCTTATATTTATATTTTTTCTTAATGTTATTGAAGTATTTGGTTGGACTCAATAATGTACACTTGTAAAATTTTTATCAACTCTATATAATAGATATTTGTGCTATTTTCCGTCAAATAATTTTGATGGAACCAAAATATTTTGATGATATTTGACATTAATAAGAAGTTAATATTCTTGTTCCAAATATTATTGATTGGTATTTTTACTAAAATTTTGAAAATGGTTTTATTATAGTAATGATGTATTTGAACGGCTTTGTTTTTATTGGGGGATATGGCCCAACAACATGAATTACCCCATCTGAAAAATGACTAGGAATATTTATCTATATTTAGTAATTTCTAGAGTTTATGGATGATGTTTTCATAGATATATCATGAATGAAATTTTATTTTCAACACCACATAGTCTCATAACATAGTATTCCATTATTAACTGATCATATTGATTTGGTGGTATAACATACGCCCAAACTAATTAGAACCAATGGAGCATGAATTTATATCATCCATGATATGTATAATATCTATTTCTATTATAAATGAGATTATGAATCCATGAATGAATCTGCCTTTGTGGATTTTTTGGTCCTTGACACTATCTTACATAGTGAAACACGTTTCTTGGATCTAAATATATTTCCATCGAATTTGGCCTATCAAGATATATATAATTTGTATATAAACAAAGGAGGGATCCATCCATATAGTCTTGGTTTCATGTTTATAAATATTTATGGTGGTTTTGACCTGGTTTAATTCTTTAATATCACAGATGATGATCGATTCAACCATTATTCCGAAAATGATATAGATGATAACCTCTTCTTGATAAGGGTTACCCCAAAATATAGTTATAATAGCCAACACATTAGTTTGAGAATTCTATGATATTGTAACATGAAGAAATATGAATCCAAGGTGAACTCTTCCATTAGTCCCATTCCATAGATTGTGAGATGGGCTAGTTTTATCTTCTTTGTTGAATATTCTCTGAGGATATTTTTTTATCACAAGATGTTAACTACCTTTGATATTCAAGTAAGATATATAAAGCTTCAGTTTTTGATCCAATAAAGTGATGAGGGCTTCGTATTGTCTATCAAAATGATGTAACCCTCATATTTTTATAGAGATTTTGAAAAATTTCAATTTCTATGTAGATAAATAAAATACTAGCCCAACCCTATTTAGAATTGGGTTTTGTATAATTTTTCTAATATTTATTCTATAGGGGCCAAAAAAACTCATCTTCTATGTTTGTAGAGTATTAAGGGAATATAAAAACTCATGATATGAAAACCCGGTGTCCACTGGTGTATTCAATGAAGTATAATGTCTTCTAAGGAAGCCATCTAGGTATTGAAATTTCAATGATTTCTATGACAAGAATTGGATTTCAAAATCATGCATAATGACTAATCATCTGGCTAGACACTGAGATGGAATAATTAAATAATATATATGCATTATTGGATCATACAATTGACTACATCGCCTTAGTAAATATGTTTGAATTCTGTCGAATTTTTCACTACAAAGATGATTCTATGGTTTTCCTCCTTTAAATCAGAGTATCTAGTCATATTACCTATCATCATCTTGATGAAGTAGTATATAATATTCTCACTATGAATATCCTTTTTTAGTGAATGTTGGTCACCAAGTGAGAAATAAATTAGGGCCACATGCTTGATAAGTGCTATCCCTTTTACCAGATGAATCTGAAATGGTTGGTGCATTAGGTACATCTTTAGAATTTCATGTTCTCTCAAATAGTAATCCTAACATTGATAGGATAAACCATTCATACATATCCTTATAAGGGTTAGAACTATATAACCCATGTTTTCAATGAATAAGCAAATGTATATAAGGTCCCAAAGGATCCACTCATTTTATTGATTGTTCCACATTGTGACATTCTTATAATACCATTATTATTCTCCAAGTCGACCATGATGTAGAGGTGACTCACCTCATATCCAATCATTTTTACTAATTTTTACCTAAAATAATATTTTTATAGACTCATCATCATATTATTTTATCTCATCGTGATGACAATTGTCTAATGACCTATGATTGGATCATATAACTACCAGGGTTTTGAAACTAGGATTTCGATGTAACATTCTATTATCATTCATAGTAATGGATTAAATATATGATATATGTCATGTTAATAGTTGAGGCCAATATTCTTTAAGACATATGTAATGAAATGATAGAAAAATATCTCATGGGGTGCTTTGAATGTAGTATATTCATTACCATCAAGGGACACAATTATTTGTCTGTACCCAAAATACCAATCAATGAAGGATATTTTATGGAAGTCAGTAGTAGATTCAATCATAAATTAAATGATCGATAGTGGTAAATTTAATTTGGTCAATAGTTATTAATGTCATGAAAATAAATTATATACCCATATCTTCCTTTTTTATTTCATAATAGGGATGGTTTTGGAAAACCCAGTCATGTATTTCACTTCTCATATGAAGTTCGATTTGATCAATTTATTAACATCAACCTGTATATTATTGGGATGAGAGGGGTGCATCCCCTTAACATCCTATGTGATTCCACAATGCTCATTAGGTAAGATGATATGGTGCATATCTATATCTAGAGTTAGTATTGGTATTTCATTATTCTTCCATGCAAGCACATTTCAGTGGTGCTTTATAAATAGAATATACAACTATTTCTCTTGGTGGGGCATGAAGAAACTAATCAGTGTCGGTTGTGAGTTTACATATAGTCACATGTTGATCTATATAAGCACATTAATGTGGCGAGATAATCCTTTATTGAATTAATTATGAGTTTTTCTGGAGTCATACCCATATTCTTCCACTTTGGAGTTTGTGCAGACAAATTTAGATGAAGGTAGAAACCTGGGTTGTTCTTTGTCACTATCAAGATGGTTGAGGACACGAGAGGATACATTATCATCCCAAAAATCAAGATTTATTTAATATAGATGAACGATATGATTTTATTTTACACGATCACCAAATATAGAAGTATCATTGAACATTGGGATAGGTTTATCCGAAAACTATATTTATAAAAAGAACATAGTCATCATCACGCGTATTCTATGAATTTATAGGTGTGTTCCTAATGTGATTGAGAGCTGCAACATATATATCATCATCAATAATTTATTGTTTTACATCCTTTTTTGAATACATTCCTTTTTATATGTCTCATCATTTGAATCAAAGGAGTGAATATAAATATATTCTATGAAGACATTTCCATCAATGGGGTATTTTAGAAATTGACGGAATCCTGAAGGTACTACTTTATGGTTATGGATCCATGTCCTTCCAAGAAGGGAATTATATACAGTGTCATGATGAATAACCATAAAACGAGATTAAAATGTGTGATCTCAAAATAGAGTGTTTATTTTGATATTCACAAGAGTTCTTTTCTCATTCCTATAATAACCTTAATTGTTCATCTTTGGGGTGAAACATTCCCATCATCATATTCCAAAAATATGATGGTTCAGATTGTATTGAGATAGATCATTAATCTAGTGAAATTCGGAGCCATTAAAAATTTGACATTATCATGAATTTTTGAAAAATATTGATGTCTGATGTCTCCCTATATTATCTCCTTCTGATCATTCTTTCTTAAATATATTAAGACACTGAATTATATTGAAATAGTGTCCATTAGATAGACCATGTTTTCAGTGACTTCTATTTCATATTCTTATGTGATTTAGTTGTCTTTAAAGAATTTTTTAAATATTTTATTTGAAATATTGCCTATACTAAGGATTGATAGCACATTTGGGAAAATTTTAACCTCACCAAAATGATGGAATTTTTTTGGAATAGTTCATTTCATATTGATGTGGGGAAACTCCTAGATGTGTGGCATACAAACATTGGCAGATGAGGTAGTTAGGACTAGTATTTTTGCAGAGGGTTTGGAATCATCTACTACTAGTGGCATGGGACATTCTATCCATCAAAGAGGCATAGGTTGATTGTATAATGGTACACCCTCTAGTTGGACTGAAAATAGAAATGGGTGAGAATGAATGATGGATGGTTCTGAGAGACCTTCACGCCATTGTTAGACCGCCCATATTGTCTTATCTTGGGTCCCAAAATCATATATATCCCATATTTTTATTTTATATAAATATTGGGTCTAATAATGCCTGGTTTGTCCCATATATCCCTGATTTCTATGAATAAGGCCTCTTGATCGCTAACTACGTGTTGGAGACAAATATTCTGAGGGATATTCATCATTCGAGAAGGGGTCATCCATGTTTTTTATGTTTAAAGAAACCAATATGATCTCAATTTTTATGAGAATTTTGATTTTTGGAGAAGTTTATATGCTTCAAGGAAAAAATTTAGAAGTTTTAATGCTAACATTTTCCAAAAAAATATGACTCTTCATCTTTTATTTATTTTGAATTCTGATGACCATGCCCTCTCTCAAGATGCAAAACCATTGTTACCTTCATCGTTGGATGAGCTATTACAATTTTGAGTAACTATACTCATAAGGTGGAATAATTTTCGACCATTTAATTTTATGTAATATTGTTTTGAACCTTCTTTTCCAGCATGGATGAAACATTATTCCACTAACCATCATATGTTGATTGGTTTTTGGTTCTACAGGACACCTAATACAACAATTTATCTGACACCACCATTCTATAATTGGCCATGCCTTGATTTACATCATTGTATATGATGTTTTCTTGGATATTAAGACACATCCTTCTATAAAAATTTAAGTATTCAAGAGTGTCATAGAGTTTTTTCTCATTGGGATTTTTACGATTTAGATGCTTATACAGGTTTTTATACATGAATGCTAATAAATGACCAAGTACATGTTCATTTATAAATGGGTATTATTTAATAAATTATTACTCAAATATCACGCCTCTAATTTTTCTATACATCTAGGTGAGGGTGTTTTTTTGAATGTTTCTACTCAATTTTTGGTACTAGGTGGTTTGGGAACTATATTGGTGATTGGATGGGACCTCTTATAGATTGAGATTTATTGTTATATAAAATTATTTTAATATTAGTTTCCCATGTTCATTTGGAATGGGTCACAAAATAGATCATGTTCTCGGAATAGAGTCTTCGAATAATTCTTCCATCTCTATGAACTTCTTGAACCTGTTTGGATCATTCAATAGTATTAGAGTCATCTAAAGCTCATCCTATATATTTTCATAACATTGTTCAATTAATTAATCCCATGAGAGATGGATGTTGAGTGAATTGGATGAACCCTTTCACCATTAAATGATGTCAGACAACCTGTCATTAACATGTTCCTTATAGGTAATTAGGTCTACAATTGTTGTTTTACCATATGGGGTGGTGAAATGATAAAGGAACTAACTATGAAGGTTGTCCAATCATGGAATAAATCCAACTAGAATAATATTATACCAAACAAAGGCTATCCATATCATTGTATATACAAAATATTGTTGCATTTCTTCCACTTTTTTTTATCTCAATAGACCATAATCATTCCACATTGGTATATTAATTGTGTAGGATATGGTTTGGTTTTCTATCACCATCAAATGTGGTGAAGGTATGACTTCCATAATTGGGTTGGGGGAAACATTCATCCACCCTCATAGTATATGTCTTCATAATGGGCTACAGAGGTTCCTACCACCCTTACATAGCTTGCATTAAATTATCCAGGGAATCAATGATGTTAATTAGCTCCAAGGGTACGGTTGTTTTATCTACCTTCCGTCTACATGGAGTGATTGGTTGTTGATTACGTGTCCACACCATGGTCTCACACTGAATCTGAATTCTTCCTATGACTGAATGATATCCCTATCATCAGAGAGGATGTCTCCATAATATAGGCAAGGGATTATCATTTTCCACTTAAACATTTATGTAGACCAGATGAATTGATCTAGAGACAGACTTAAAACACTAAATTCTTCTTTTGTTGGTTATTCCCCCATTTCCAATTATATGTGAAGACAATTATTTTCCTCTACAATAAGATTATAATAATTATGATTATTTCCCCTAATTAAAACATCATTGAGTTTTCTAAGAGTATGAATTTCACTCTTAGATTTAGAATATTGTTCAACCATGGATGAAATTTATATCCTTCTACATGATGATTGGGATGTGGACACACCATTACCTTTTAATTTCATAGTGCTCCATCATAGAGGTGAAAAATTGATATTCATAGGGGCCAGGTTTTGGAGCCTCCTATAGTTCAAGACATGTGAAACCTTAGTTGGTGCCTCCATATCACCATCCTATTGGTTTAATCATTTTATTTTGTAGACCTCTAGATTTAATGTTTATCTACAATGTCTCTTATGTTTACAGTGACAAAAATCATTGAACTATATTAGAAATTTTTGTTATTAGAAGACATCGAAAGTAATATGACAATTCTACACCTCCATTGTCAGGGTAATCCTTCAATCCAATGGTCATTTTGGTTCATTTTGGTTTTCAACACTAGTATGGTGTGATTTATTTGTCTTACATTCCTCCTATCACATACCATGATTAATCACATTGAAGGAGTTTCTAATCATGATTATTGAATAGGTCCCCATTAGAAACGGTTTGGCATGGGTATGGAGGACTAAATGGGAAATTTCCCGCTGACATTTACTTCCCAACATAACGATGTATGATTCTCATTATGATGTTAACGATGATGAAAAATCACTCGTTCATATAGACAAAAGGTTGTTCAAGTACATAATTGGAATTGTTTGATCATTATGTAGATAATAAAATGATTATACTTAGGGATTGTTTTTATTTCATAGATATAAATTCCCCCAACCCAAGTGGATACAATTGATATGGATTAACTATTTATTTACATATGACCCTATCGAATTATGATGATCTTGCTGACAGTAATTGAGATATAAACTCCTCCCGGAATGTGATAAGGGGTTTGATTGCATCCACTGATGATATTTCCTACATTATCTTGATAATTGGAGATCTGAGTAGTGTAGAGTGTGGTAGATATTCCACCGTCTTAGTGGACCGGGATATCTCATGGATGGCTATTATAGAAGCTAAAACAATAGGTTTATTATAAGGAATATTTATGCATGAATATGTTCTAGTTGAAATGCTATCTCATGATGGGAGTTAGATTCGATAGTATATCATCAGGTTGGGTTCAACCTTGCCTTCCATGTCTGAAATTATTTCACGTTAATTCAAGGGTACCAGTTCCAACATTTTTTTTCTTACACACTCCATTTATTCATGATGTCTAAGAACCATTAAATATGGGGATATATTTTTAGTTGCTAACTGGATCATATTTACCCAATTATATGAAAACTTTAAATGATATAAAATTATAGGATTATTTATCTAATGGGTTTTACTGTTATGGTTAAATAGTGACATCAAATCATCCATATTTCTCCCATAATAAGAAACACACTATTGGAGATGCATTGTAAAAATGTACATGGATGGTTTTCATGCTGTGGTGAAAAACAATAACTATTTTATTTTGATTCTCATATACTTCTGGTATCTGGGCTATGATAAAGGAATCCAAATCCAGCTAACAGATGATTGTATTGATTATTTAAAATTTATTCTACTATCTTATATATGGTTTATGTATAGCCTTCAGTCTGTAATGATTATTCCACATATCTATTATCCATACTAAAATTGGGTTTCTCATTGCCTACGTGTCACCATTTCAATGTTCCACGTCACCCAACTATCCCAATTCCGCTTCACCCAATTACCCATCATGCGACGCATTTTCGTCTCCCCCACCCGCGCTACACCTCCTTTCGATCGGGTTTCTCCTAGGGTTCCTGCCGGCCATAGCCTCTCTGTGAGTCCCCTCTCTCAATAACCTTCTCAAACATCCTACGCCTCCACTCCTCCATCTCCACGCCTCCGTATCCACGCCTCCGTATCCACGACACCGTCTCCACGCCTCCACCTCTGCGTGCTCCACCTTCGGTCCCATCGGGATTTCTCCAAGGTTCCGATAACTCTCTATTACTACCCAACGTCGAACCTCTCCGCGATTCCCATATCCTGGTCCCCTTCCCGATCATCCTCCTCCTCTCTGCCTCTGCCTCCACGCCTCCACCTCTGCGAGCTCTGTCTGTAGTTGAGTTCGGTTGTCGGCAAGGAGTCCAAATTGGAACGAATATTGGTGAAGTATATGTGAGCGTTGTTGTTGTGGTACACTTGCAATTACGGTTTCCAAAGAAATCTATATCTAAGGCTTTGAATAATGTATATACTATGATCTTTGTAGTGTAAGTTTTCATTATTTTTCTTTTCACCTGTCTGAATAGTAAGTTCTAAATTCTGGCCCGTTGATTTGTTTAATATTTTGTTTCGTTCCATTAATTTATTTCTCTATAAACTCATGTTGTGGAGAAATCATGCATCTGTCTTTCTCCATTGATATATGAAAATATATTGTCCAAATTTTTATAGTGAGAAGGTATGGATTACTTATTTTATTCCAGATTTCCATTTATACAGCAGGTTTTCACTTCAATAGGACAGTTAACATTTAGGCTTATGATTCCATAAATGTATGATTCATTTTACAGAACATCAAAGCATACCACTAATTGTAGGTTTCCTATAAATGCTACTAATATTAGCACAATAATTTATATTACATCTGTTTCTGGTTTCCTGTTTTTGTTGTCAACATATATTAAAGTCACCTTACGGTCCACTGTGCATAATACAATTACAACTACGACCCATTTATGGGTACCTATTAATGCATTATATTATAATACATTCAGACTGCATATTATGTTGCCTAATTTCAGTATAATCTACACCTGTTTCATTCATGTTTCTATGACTATACTTCATTGCATTAATATGATAGTGCTTCGTGAGGTATTCAAAATATTCACTCAATCTCTTTCATCCGTCTTCACTATTTAATGAATCGTCAATAACCATCCGAGGAAATCATTTTTGTATGCTATATCCCCTCTACCCAACCCCCCCTCCCCCTGCCCAGCCCCCCCCCCCCCCCCCCCGCCCAGCTCCATCCCTCCCCCAGCCCCTGCACAGCCTCCCCTCCCCCTGCCCAGCTCCCCGCCTCCACCTGCACCTGCCCAGCCCCTACCACTACCGAGGTCCCCCCCTCCCCCTAGCCCAGGCCCCCCCTCCCCTGCCCAGCTCCATCCCTCCCCCTGCACTTGCCCAGCCTCTCCTCCTCCTGCCCAGCTCCCCGGATCCCCCTACCCATGCCCAACTCCATTCGCTCCAGTCAATTTCAGTATAGAAAAATTTTTATTTGAAAATGCTATTTTCATGTAATTCATTTCTGTATACAGTATACATGCTTCGTTATTGGAAGTAGAATTGTTGTTTATTAAATTTACATGACATTTCTTATCTATGGGTTCCTCTTACTAACTTATGTGACATTAAATAATGATATTCCATTGATTTTTTTGTCTGTAATGTATATATGTATCTTGGATATTGGTATAACGGTGTTTCATTGAAATCACAATGAAACAGAATACTTAGTCGTTGGAGCATTCTTCTTCACTGCATAAATTGACCTCAATATCTATCCAAGGTATTCATTCAAACCATTTTACAGATGTCTTCCCATAGTGCATTCTACTTAATTGATTATGCTGTTTTCAGATGTATCATTTCTGGTAAAAATAGATATGCTTTTTCGTGTTGTGTAACTATCGTTTCGTAAAACCACAGTATGCTGCATGTTTGAATTACATTTATAACATACATCATATGCTTTTTCGTGTTGGTGTGACCTATTAATGCATTATATTATAATACATTCCAACTACATATTATGTTGTCTAACTTCAGTCTAATTTACACCTGTTTCTTTCAGGTTGCTATGACTATACTTTAATGTATTAAAAGGACAGTGCTTCGTGAGGTATACAAACTATTAACTCAATATCTTTCATGTGTCTTCACTTTTTAAAGAATCATCAATAACCATCCGAGGAAATCATTTGTGTATACTATATCCCATCTGCCTAGCCCCACCTCCCCTGCCCCTGCCCAGCCCACTCCCCCTGCCCAGCTCCCCCCTCCCCCTGCCTAGCTCCATCCCTCCCACTGCCCCTGCCCAGCCTCCCCTGCCCCTGCCCAGCTCCTCGCCTCCACCTGCACCTGCCCAGCCCCCTCCCACTACCCAGCTCCCCCCTTCCCTGCCCAGCCCTCTCCCACTACCCTTTCCCAGCCCACTCCCCATACCGAGCTCCCCCCTGCCCCTGCCCAGCTCCCCCATCACCCTGCCCAGCACCATCCCTCCCCCTGCCCCTGCCCAGCCTGCCCTCCCCCTACCTCGCTCCCTGCCTCCCCCTGCACCTGCCCAGCCCCCTCCCACTACCCAGCTCCCCCCTCCCCCTGCCCAGCCCCCTCCCCTGCCCAGCTCCATCCCTCCCCCTTCCCCTGCTCAGCCTCCCCTCCCCCTGCCCTACTCCCCGCCTCCTCCTACCCCTACCCAACTCCCTCCACTCCAGTCAATTTCAGTATAGCATAATTTTTATTTGAAAATGCTATTTTTAAGTAATACATTTCTGTATACTGTATACATGATTTGTTATTATAGGTATATGTGTCGTTTATTAAATTTACATGACATTTCTTATCTATGGGTTCCTCTTACAACCTTATGTGACATTCAATAATGAGATTTCATTGAATTTTTTTGTTTGTAATGTATATATGTATCTTTGATGTTGGTATAACTATGGTTCATTGAAATCACAATACAACAGAATACTTGGTCGCTGGAGCATTCTTCTTCACTGCATAACATGACCTCAATATCCCTCCAAGGTATTCATTCAAACTGTTTTGCAGATGTGTTCCCATAGTGCATTCTACTTATTTGAATATGTTGTTTTCAGATGTATCATTTCTGTATAAAATAGATATGCTTTTTCATGTTGGTTTAACTACAATTAAGTAAAACCACAGTACGCTTCAAGTTTGAATTACATTTACAACATACATCATATATAATTCAAACATGCATTCTCTGTCGATTGTATAATCAATATATTTTAAATTGACTGTACGTACCCATAAAAATCTTTCCTTTGCATTGTAAAACTTGTTAATTCAACATAAATACATCGAAACAAAGATGCAGACGCAGTCAGCATCTTAAGATGTAAGGTTGCAATGAAGATTTCGTATGAGAGGATGAAAAATCAGTACAACATTAGTGTATTCCCTTAGAAACATTCCATGAACGAACTTACTGAATTATAGGTTCGTTACATTTCCGAAAAATCATCGATGGCCTCCCATGAACTATTTTCTACTGCAACATTTGACACTATGCAATTGAATTCCGACTTGAGCAGAGGAGCACACATACCTCTTTCACCTGTTCATACAAATGGTCAGTACTTTTTATATTACTAACATTTTCAGATACAATAAAGAAATTAAATGTGAATAATCTCATATGATTTACCCATTTTACTGTTGAACTGACAGTGGCTCTACATTCTGGATCTTATTCGCCAAATACTTTTCAAACAAGCCTTAGAAATGATAGTAATAACTGTATTAACTTTACATCAAGTAAGTATCTGAGTGTTTCAATCTAAAATTACATCTAATAATTACACTTTTGTTGATATCCTTTCTATTAACCACAGGAGGTTCAGGCTTTTCCTTTTCACCTATGCCTTTGAACGGTTTGTTATATTAAGCTGTAAAAGAACATTGAAAAAATATTTTTTTGTTACTATGCTGTAACATTCTATAGTTTTTCAAATATTAACTATCATTGACAGCTCATCGTGGATCTTTATCATCACGATCTGCTCCCAGTAGCAAGAGAAAGCATATACCAACTTCTAAAAAAGAAAATTATGAATCTTCTGGTATCTACTCCATCAGCGTATTTTTGTGAACTATTTCACGTTTTGTCTCACATGAATTGAAAAAATAAACTATGTTTACATTACTTCTTGTATGTATAACGATTGAGGGACATATTCCCAGTTACCCTGATCGTGACACATTATCAGAGTATGCACAACTCACGCTTTCTGATGATCTTCAAATATGACTTAGTGTAATATGTTGCATACTATTTTTAAAACAGATACTGTTTTACTTCTTCAACTACCGGTAACGAAGCATATTTTTTCGACACAGGTGTGTTGTATATTATAATCTTGTTGTATTCTCTATATGAATCTATAGATATATCTCTCCAATGAATCAGAATTTCCCTGTACTTTTAATGCATTATTTAGACTTCAAAAATATGTGCCATCTAAATTGACTCATATCATTTCAGTAAGATATGTAACAACCGGTGAAATCAATGCTGCATTTAATCATCGGAGAGAGTTTTCAGGTTTGACCAATTACATAATCATTTGTTACTAAACATGAATTGTGTATGAATATTCTTACTAACTAAATCAAAACATTTCTACAGAAAGCAGGCATCAACGTCAACTTGCATAAGCTTCAGGTGACCGTACTATTCATATCTTTAACTACTGTTATTCAGGTCCTGATGGTTTTACAAAATTTATAATTCCAAATTTATAAACACCATTCATTTAACCATTATTCACCTGCAAAATAATTGAATAGTGGAGATCCCTCAAATGTTTGTCAACACTGTGGTTGTATATTTTGGTTTGATGATAGAAATATTAAATGCAGCACTAATGACAACCCACGATTTTCTATATGTTGTGCGCTTGGTAAAGTCTCTTTTCAATTACTACCATCCTGCCCTCCATACCTTCAAATGTTGGTTTTTGATCAAAAATCTATGGAGGCAAGAGGATTCCAGGAATATATGCATATTTACAATTATATGTTTGCCTTCATGTCAATGGATGGTAAGGTTTATAGATCATTCAATGATGGAAGATCTCCAACTACATTCAGATTGAATGGAAAAAACTACAATCGCATAGGTAGTTTGTGTCCTCCTGAGGGACAACCGCCTAGGTTTTCCCAATTATATGTTTACGATACTGCAAATGAGTCTCAAAACAGGAATCTAAATGTCAGGTAAAATTTAATATGTTGGTTACCACATTTATGTGATTGTCATATTTTCACTTCATTCGTAACTTAATTCAAATTGCAGTTATGATGGAGAAAATTCAAACACATCAGTCAATTATAATGTTGTTTTCAACTTACAAAAAATGTTGCATGAAAAAAATGTTTTAGCTCGTCAGTTCATATGTGAAAAGGATGTTCTTGATCATCAAGAACATGAAAACTTAAATTTTCATCTTCTCAAGAGAAGACAAACAGATGCAACGACATACAACTTGCCTACATCTTCTCATATTGCGATGATTATTGTCGGTGACATTGAAGATCTCAACTGTGATAGAGATATTATTATTCTGAGCATAAGTGGTGATTTGAAGCGGATTGATGAGCATCATCCCTTGTACCTTCCATTACAATATCCACTTATTTTAAAAAATGTTCAGGATTGATACGTTGACAACATTTTACATAGATCTACATCTATGAGTACATGTACAAAGGTTCGGAAAGTTACAATGCCTGAATACTTCCCCTATCACTTGAAGTATCGTTCGAGTTATAGTTCAATAGTAAAATTTTTTAGAATACTATTGCAACAGTTCATTGTTGATGCATATACAATGATAGAGTCCCAGATACTTTCCTTCATCCGCTTCAATAAAAAACTCTTGAGGGTTGAGTTGTACAATGCGTAACAAGATGCTTTTCTACGAGGTGACCGTGACGGGTCTGCATGTGGGAAGCGTATCATTTTACCATCTTCAGTTACTGGTGGTCCCAGATATATGATTCAAAATTAACAAGATACTATGTCAATATGCAATTGGGTACGATATCCAGATGTGCTTTTAACATTTACATGCAATCCACTATGGCCTGAGATCATAATATTTGTATCATCTAACAATCATTGGCCTTCATATTGTCCACACATTTTATCTAGAATTTTCAATATTAAGGTTTAACAGTTGATGAATGATTTAGGAGACAGATGTTTCTTTGGAAAGTCATGAGCAGCTACCTGCTTTAATATGGATTATTTTATAATACATACTTTATCTTAACTACAGAATATGTTATTGAACTATGTCATTTATATCATTACTTTCTATACAGTTGTTCGTACAGTTGAATTTCAGAAACGAGGATTGCCTCATGTAGAAATTTTTCTTTTTTTATGTATAGAGTTCAATGCAGGTACTCTTACCTGCATTGACAAATGTGTTTGTGCTGAAGTTCCAAACAAGTCTGACTTCCCAAAACAACATGAGGCTGTTACGAAGTTTATAATGCATGGACCTTGTTGTAATGAAAATTGTTGATCACCTTTTATGAAAAATGGAAATTGTACTAAATTTTTTTGAAAAAATTTGTTGAAAGTACAATAGTTAATGATGATGGGTAAGTTATATTCCGACGACGAAATGATGGAAACACGATCGTGAAAAATGGTGTCCCATTGGATAATCAGTTTGTTGTACTGTATAATACTTTCTTGCTAATGAAGTATCAAGATCATCTGAATATAGAAATTTGCAATCAATAAACTTCCATCAAATATTTGTTTAAGTATATTAGCAAAGGTAATGATCATGTCATAGCAGCATTTTATGAAACTAACAGTGCAGCACAGTCAGGAAATAATGTTGTTGAGATTAAAATGTATTGTGATTGCCGGTACATCTCTCCTTATGAGGCTGCTTGGAGGATATTTTCATATGATATCCACCATAGATATCCTCTGATTAAAAGGTTAAATTTACATTTACCAGTCCAGAATGTTGTTACGTACACTGACACTGATCATATTGAGAATGTGCTGAGTAAGAGTAATATTTCTGATTCAATTCTTACAGCTTGGTTTCAAGCTAATATTGCTTACCCGGAAGGAAAGTGTCTCTCATTCGCATAATATCCAACTACATTTGTATTACACCAACGAGAAAAAAGATGGTGTCCATGAAAGCAGGGGTTCAGTATTGGTTGACATTATTATGTTCCACCGACAACTGTAGAGCTTTATTACCTATGATTAATGCTCACAAAGATCAGAGGTGAAACTTCTTTTGAATGTAATAGAACTGTGAACAATATTATCCATGGTACCTTTCGTGAAGCATGTTCTGCATTGGGACTTCTTGATGATGACAGAGAATTTATTGAAACAATAAATGAGGTTCAATGTTGGGATACAGGAAAGTCTATGAATCATGCAATTCTTGCATGAAAAAAGTGCATATTGGAGAGGGAAAAATTAAGTGTAACAAATGAAAAATATCTGTAACATTGACTGTTCCCATGATATTATTTGTTCTTATCCTTAACGGTTTATTAATTATTTTATAATACAATAGTAATTAATTTTAGTTATTTCATATTTAAAAATCAACAGATTTAGAGTGCATCTTCTTGTGACAGATACCACAGACTGCTTGTCAGTTTTCCTATTCGATAAACATGTAATGAAATTTGGGAGAAAAACTACTTCAGATCTGTGAGATTATTTTATTCAGGTACTACCACCTAATAAAGTAGCATACTGAAAAAATATGTTCGCTTCATTTAAACTATCAACTACTTTATTTTTTAAATAAGGTTGATGACGAGTACAGTTTTCCTTCCGAATTGACTGTTTTCAACTCAAAAAAGGTTCTATTGTCAATTGATGTGTCGAATTTTAATATAAAAAATCATCACCATTCAGTAGGATAAATCTCATACAAGGTACTTTTCATTACCGACAACAAAAACTACATCACCATGTTCAATGACAACTTCACATATTTTCAGGTATATTCTATTACATTTTCCTGTTATCTTTAATATGGATGGATTTCACAAAGTTATTTCTCTTATTATTTATATACATCATCATCAAAGCATAGGTTGTAAGATTTTTAGTAGGGTCGAAGAACATAATCAGGTATAATATAATCAACTATAACATTCAATACTTCCCTCCATGTAATGAACATGCAACTGGAATATGACTATATTGTTCTATAATATTATCATCAGAGTGCCGATTCATTTCGACAAAGTGCAAAGGATGACTCAATATTTGAAAAATCATTTGCGGTATCATCATCTATTCATGTATATATATATTTTCATCCTTAGAAATTTCATTATAAGGTTTTATTTTAGGCCTACATTGTTATTGCTCCTTCATCTGATGCATCTTTTAATTATGTTTTATATGTAGAATAACCTAATAACTGAATTTCTAAATGATGATCTTTGTGAGCAATCTCATCATATCTCACCTGAAAGTGTCAGTAGGACAATTCAGGCAAAAAATGTGGAAGCACGAATGACTGATAAATTAACAGAAAAAGCAGAAAAGATTGACTAATATGTAAAACATATATGAACGGTAATACTAAATGTTGTACATGATTTACTAAATGTAGAATCTTCATTAGGTACTGAAATAGTAACTACATCAGGAAAGTCTCATGTTTTTAGAAATTTTACTGAAGGCCTCTAGAAATGAGACCACTGTACAAGTTCATGTTTACATGCAGTTGTTATTAAACAAAATGTTATTGATGGTACTGCGGTCTTCTAATGCTCTTGGCTGTCTACAAGTACATGATTTTTATGATATTATTTTCTGTTTACCCACTAAAGTTTAACATCATTAATTTTATGTGGGGGTGGGCAGGGGGCAGGGCTGGGTAGGGGATGGTAGGGGAGTGTTCTGGTGGGGATGGGGGAGTAGGGCTGGGTGGGGAGAGGTGGAGTGGGGGAGCTGGGTAGGGGGTGGAGCTGGGTGGGGGGGGGAGCTGGGCAGGGGCTGGGGGAGGTGGGGGAGCTGGGCAGAGGGAGGGGGGAGAGCATGGCAGGGCCATGGGAGGGGGGGAAGCTGGTCATAGGAAGGGGGGGGGGGGGGTATCTGGACAGAGTAAAGAGGATGGGGGGCTGGGGGAGGGGGATGGGGGCTGGGTAGGGGCCAGTGGAGGGAGGGAGCTGGGCAGTGGGATGGGGTGGGGCATGGGGACGGGGAGGGTGTTGGGCATGGGGAGGGGGGCTGGGCAGGGGGAGGGGGCTGGGTAGAGGGGAGGGGGAAGGGGAGTGTTTATATTTTATTCCTTTTCATTAAGTAATATATGTTTCCTACTATTATTATTATTTCATATATGCCTCTCTTTTTGTTTTAATATTACCTAGCCCTATCTTGTCATTCTAACATATCTTTATGTTCGGCCTAGGTTTTCATCTCGGTTGTGGAGGTGCTTCCCTATTTTGGCCATGGCTGATTATTGAGGTATACAAAATATTTACTCCTACTCTTGCATCTATCTTCACTATTTAAAGATTCATGAATTACCATCATAGGAATTAGTTGTAACTGATTTGGATATCTCTTCATGTGGTTCATTTTTTAAATTTTCAATAGCTTTCAACTTATTTTCTAAGGGAACGTTTTAGTGGTGGTGGCCAGGGGAGGTGCTGGGCAGGGGCAAGGGGAAGGGATGAAGCTGGGCAGGGGGGTGGGGGGAGCTGGGCAGGGACTTCGGCTGCGGCTGGGGCAGGGGCTGGGGCAGGGCCAGGTGTAGGGGGAGGGGGGAGTTGGGCAGGTGGAGGGGGGGATCTGGGCAGGTGGAGGGGGGGGGGGGAGCTAGGAAAGGGCAGGGGGGGAGCTGTGCAGGGGGAGGGGGGGAGCTGGGCAGTGGCTGGGGGGGAGCTCAGCAGGGGCAGGGGCTGGGGGAGGTGAGGGATTTGGGCAGAGGGAGGGGGAGAGCTTTCCAGGGCCAGTGGGAGGAGAGGGGAGGGGGAGCTGGGTATGGGCATGGGGAGGGGGGGGGGTAGCTGGATAGAGGCAGGGGGAGGGGGTGCAGGGGGAGGGCGAGCGGGGCTGGGCAGGGGCCAGTGGAGGGAGGGAGCTGGGCAGTGGGAGGGGGCTGGGTAGGGGGACGGGGAGGCGGCTGGGAATGGGAAGGGGGGCTTGCCAGGGGGAGGGGGCCTGGGCAGAGGGGAGGGGGAAGGGGAGAGGTTATATTTTATTCCTTTACATTTAGTCATATAAGTTTCATACTATTATAATTATTTCTTATAAGATTGTCTTTCTATTTAAATTTTACCTACCACTATCTTGTCTTTCTAACATATCTTTCTGTTCGGCCTTGGTTTGCAGCTTGGTTGTGGAGGTGCTTCCCAATTTTGGTCATGGCTGATTATTTAGGTATACCGAAAATGTACTCCTGCTCTTGTATCTGTCTTCACTATATAGAGAATGATGAATAACCATCTAAGGAATTAATTGTAACTGATTTGGATATCTCTTCTTGTGGTTCGTTTTCTGTAAAATTTAGTCAGTTTTCCACTGCTTTTCTAAGGGAACATTTTAGTGGGGGTGTCCAGGGGGAGGGGCTGGGTAGGGGAAAGGGGGAGGGTTGGATCTGTGCAGGGGGAGGGTGGGGGGGAGCTGGGCAGGGGCTGGTGTCGGGGCTGGGGATGGGGCTGGGGCAGGGGCAGGGGCTGGGGGAGGGGCTGGGGCTGGGGCTGGGGCTGGGGCTGGGGCTGGGGCTGGGGCTGGGGCTGGGGCTGGGGATGGGGTTGGGGAAGGGGGAGGGGGGATTTGGGAAGGTGGAGGGGGTGGGGGATGCTGGACAGGGGCTGGGGCAGGGGGAGGGGGGAGTTGGGTAGTTGGAGGGGGGAGCTGGGCAGGGGTTGGGGGGAGCTGGGCAGGGGGAGGGGGTGAGCTGGGCAGTGGCTGGGGGGGGGGGGGCTCAGCAGGGGAATGGGCTAGGGGGGGCTCAGTAGGGGAATGGGCTGGGGGAGGTGGGGGAGCTGGACAGAGGGAGGGGAAGAGCTTTTCAGGGCCAGGGGGAGGGGAGGGGGGAAGTTGGGCAGGGGGAGGGGGGCTGGGCAGGGGCTAGTGGAGGGAGGGAGCTGGGCAGTGGGAGGGGGCTGTGCAGGGGGGCGGGGAGGGGGGTGGGCATGGGGAAAGGGGGAGGGGATGGAGCTGGGCAGGGGGAGGGGGGAGCTGGTCATGGGTCTAGTCAAGGGGGGAGGCTGGGCTGGGTGGGGGGGTGCTGGACAGAGGGGAATGGGAGGGGCAGTTCTATGATAGTTTGTCATATTTATAGTAGTAATTTTTCAGTTCAATTTCTTTCAATAGATTTGTAAATTTCACACCTTCTGAACTTCACCTCCCCTATTCGAGCATCTTCTATTTACATTGACTTTAGTCTTAACTCCATTTTCATCCATCATGAGTAATATACTAGAATCATTATGTTGTTAAATGTTTTTAATACATTTCATAATTTTATTTCTATTTTCAGGTGGCTATCTTCAAATCATGGTTTGGAGCAGGTCCTTGATTTCCAAACAGGATGAAAACACCTCTACAGTTGAACTGCTCTTAAAAACAATGGCTGGGAAATCCATGCTTTCATTCTACTCATTTTTTATTATTTTCATTTTTCTGGACTGGTTCCCATTAGTTTTTGTTCTCTAGATTTTCTAAACATACCATATTTATTTCAGTAATTTTCACATTTGTCGGTTTTATTTTTTACAATCACTGTCTTATGTTGGATTTGACTTTCACTCTTTAGTCATTCTTATTGTTTCTTCTCAACTTTTATAAATACAAATTATTTTTATAAGTAAAACCATTAATCAAGCCCCCTTCTTTTTAGTTAACATTATTGTTTCTTCTCAACAATTATAATTATTAATTCATATTAAAAGAACAATCATTAACCGAATAAGCTGTGTTATTACAAGGGACAGTACTAGTTTTCACATAATCAAGACATTCAATTATTTTCTAGCTCATCAGGGACCTTATTGTCAGAAGTGGAAAGGGTACAGTAAAATACGTGGAGTTTGTTACCAGATAAGTATCATTATATTACAATCTTGAACACATTTTTTTCAATCTCACATGCATCTAGTTGGTGAGACCATAGAATATGATTCTAATAGTTTCCTACTGACTATTGCAGATTTCAGCTGGAAGTTGATAAGGAAATATATATAGTTAACCCTAATGATTAAAGAACCACACTATATATCGGAACCTGCATTTTGAAAACATCTCTATATGAGGTGTCTAAAAATTGGGGGGATTTCCTTATCTGTGGGAGATATCTTCATGTGGTGTTTGACCATAGTGGATGTCAGGAGTTGAGTCCTTATGATCCTTATCCAGAGTATGACGAGAATGGAAATCATGGTAATGCTCATCTTCTACATCATTTGAAGTGTTGATGTACATATATGTTTTTGAGATTGGGTCTCAAATATACTCAAGGACACTGTCATTGAGTTTCTTAGGATTACAGGTCTTGATCTAAGTCAGAGATTGAATAATTAAACAAGAAATTTTGAATTGTGAAGTGATAAGAATCAATTGTATGAAGGTTTTAAGAGCATGTGTATAAATGTATGGTGTTGAGGGTGTATGGACCCACAATTTAAAAGCTTCTTAAATATGAAATAATATTTCATTATTATGAACAATAAAATGATATTGTACAACGTGATTTTTGAATATCTCTATGTGAGACACAAATAAAATGGGAGTATTATCTTAATAATATTCTATTGTAATATTCCACTGGATTTTTTAAATTGAATTTGAGTCGTCCCTAAGGAATTGTCTTAATAATTTTCCATCGGAATATTCCACTGGATTTTATAAAATGAATATGTGTCTTCCCTGAGGAATGTTATTCTCTCACAAGGTGATAGTTATTTTTAATAGGAATATGAGTGTAGTAAATATATGATTTCCCCATCAATATATGTTGGTGGACCACCATAATAATATAAGGGATAACTACCTCCTTTTAAATTTCCTCAGAAGAATGTTGTTATAGTCATTCATCAATAGAATTTTTATTTTGTAAATATTCTTCCATGATTAAGTGGAATATGGCGGTTAGATTTAGTAAAAAGAATTTGGGCCTTTAATAAAGCGTGTAGGGTTCTCACATGGGGTTCCCTAGTAAATATTAGGATGAGATCCAAATCCTATACTATTTTAATATATATATATATATATATATTATTCCTAGAAAAAAATATAACATTGTCTTATGGTAATTTTCCTACTCCGTTGGTGATACCCAACTATTACATGGATATTTTCCCAATAATGAGACTTTAGAATATACTGCCTGACATTTTTGATTGGTATATGCATTATTATGAGGCATGTTCGTCTCTGACCATGTGAGAACTAATTGGAATATGGATATTTTCCTAGTCCAATTCTAGGTCATTTAATGGAATATACTAATAATACTCATGGACGGGAGTAATATTGTTATCTTGAATCATAGAAACCACTTGTTCATATTGAACAGAGTGTTGAGATGACTTGTAAACAAGGATAGGAATATCCACTTATCCGGATATTTGTACCAGCTCCAAAATATTTCTATAGAGCTTTTCAGCTATTTATTTGCTAAAATAAAATTTTAATATATTTATTCATTGATATAAGACTTCACATATTTCATTCCCACAATATACCGATTGATATCTTCGAATGAAGTGGATATATGGTCCCACTTTTATCCTTCATGTTACACCAGAATAATTCAACGACTATCATGAACAATAATAAGGATACGAAGCTCTCCCATTCCATCTACATGAATATGTCATGGAAATATTTTGACTGAGCATGTATATAAGACTACTCAGTGGTTACTACCAAAATATGATGGTATACATTTTCACAGGGTGTAGGGATATGATCCCACTTATGGTTGTCCAAAGACTTCCTTACTGATGTCTCTTCTATGTAATCCTTGAAATAGAATTAGTGGTGGTAGTGTGTTGGGTGGTACCCTATGTAGGTGACTGTTGGGAACCAGAGGGATGGTGATGGAAACAATAGTGTAAAATACCCATCATCAATATTCCCTTAACCTATAGGTAGATATATTTCACACCCTAGTCCACTGTCTTTAAATACTAAATGTGGTGGATGTCTCACTCCGATGATAGGATCTCAAAGTTGTTGGATGTTGCAATGAGGTCCACTATCATAGTTTCAACATTCAATGTATGATGCAGAATCATCGACTTACATAACTAGAGACTCCCTTAAGAAACTTATATGGTAGTAATTTTACCTTGTATATGGTATTCCCAAACCAATGTGATTGCATTATGATTTTGAAGTTGTGAGGAATGCAATATAATTTTTAAAACTCTGTGAGATTCACCCATATTTTTTTTAACAAATAAAAAATGGATTGAATGAATTATCTGGGATCATGATGCAATTGATGGGATAAGTGGATAGACAGGAAGAAAACTACTTAAATAGTTACCCATTAGTGCACTATTATAGGAATGTTTCATTCTCAACTGGATATGGATGGTTAATATAATATACCTTTTATTCCAAATCCATCCATTCATCTCTCGTGGGCTTTTTAATGAGCAGATATGATTATATTTTTATAACACAACTTTTAGATATTTTGTTTTGTGATTTTATGTCTAGAATATAATCTTCGATTGATATGAAAACAAAGTGGCCTAATACATTATATGAAAACCATCTATGTATTTTATGATTCCACATCAGGCTGATTACTAGAATTTAGTATGCAATAAAAATAGTTAAAAATAATGATTATCCTATCATTCTACTATTTGAAAATTTACATTCTGGTTATCTATTTCATCATCACGAATAGGAATGGATGAAAATAATCAATTGAGAAAAACAGATTTGTTGAGAATGGGTGAAGTGTTTCATTTTATATTGTGAGGGAGGTTTCCATAATTAAATATTGGACCAATGTAATGAATTGGGCTTCAATGGATTAATCAATCAATCACATATGGTTTTCCATTTTTTAATTATTCCCTATTAACTATCAATGGACCCCACATAAAATACACGATAAATATATACATTACAAACAATAAGAGGGTAGTTTGGTTTTCATATCCATAGGTGCTTCGGAATGAATATTGGCCAATATGTTGGGATGTCATGCTAATCGCACCATTTTGTGAATAATTCATTCCTACTATAGAACAATATTATAGATTTATTATACGTTATCGATTCTCTTATGAATCCCCATATTAAGTTGGTTACCCAAACAAAATGATCTAAAGTATAGCCCTACTATGGGAATAATAACGAAAATATGATTACTGAATATGTATATATATATATATATGAGGTTCTTCATTACATTTCTACTATTGGGTATCTTTTTATGGGATGAATCAGTTAAACTGGGATCTTCTTCAGAATATTAATCAACATTGTGTGGTGGTTGATAATCTGATGGGGGTATTGATCCATTATGTGGCATTATACATATCCAGATTATTTCTGGAATGAAATCCTTCATTGTTGGTTAGAACATTGTTTTATAATATTTTTAAAAAGGGAAATTTGTTTTTAACATAGGCACTGAGTATTCATGATTGATTCTTATGGGGACATCTTATGTATCCTGATTATAGAAAGAATCAGAGTTTTCATAATTAATTTTGGTTCTCAGTCTACTGAGGGATGAGTTTGATTTATCAAGTGATGTGAATGATCAAGTCACGAGGGATGATATTTTTGAGACACTAGGGGACATGAACCAAAGTGGAGGACAATTTTATCTTGATCCAGAAGAAGCAATCATATATATCCTAGTATTAGAAGGAATCAGGGTTATTTAATTAGTTTGATTAAGGCACAGACACTGAAAATTTCATTTCCTTTATAGTGGGTTTTTATGGAGTTGATATGATCATTTCGAATACCAATGGAAACATTTACCATGCTTGGTGTGACAAATTGGGTATAACAGTTATTCATTATCATTAGCTATCGATGTGGTAATTATGTACTACGACAACCCATAGTAGGTTAATATAGATTATGGACCTCATAAGGATGGTCTAAAAATCCTAGTTATGGAAGGAATCAGATTCATTATAGTTTACAGGGTATGGGATTACACAATAATGTTTGACATGTTTATCATGTCCTAGGATGACTCATTGACCTATTTTTATTTTTTACCTATTATGTGTTGATTTTCTACTTGGATGCCTTGATTTCCTACATGATATGTTATAGTGTGTCTTCCTAAAAAGTCCATGGAAAATTTCATGATCTTGTTGAATTTACTGAGAGAAAACATGTAACCTAGATGGAATGTTTAATATTTATCACTTGATCTAGTAAAAACTGAAAATAAGACAATTATACTCCTTGCGTGATTCTCATGTAATCCATCAAATGGTCTCGGCTAGATTTTCAAGAGGGATTCTCATGATCCACATAAATTTCCCTAATGTATACATAAAAGCTAGCTTACATTCTTGGTGGGTTTCTCAAGATTCAATGTGACATGTCTCAGTGGGTATCAAATTTCTTGAATGATTTTTTATGACATATAGAGATCTATAATTCAAGAATGAAGTGTTTTAATGATTTTGTTTAAAGGCTAGGGCATTATCGTCAAACAAAGCTAACATGTACTCAAGCCACCATATGATATGGGTGATGTATCTAGAGGATATTTTCCAGACATGGATGAATATTCTATACGTATTAAAAACACATGGATGAATTGTCTGGAAGGATACATGTGATATCAAATAACATATTCTCAGGAATTTACAAAATCAAACCAGTTACACCAAACGAGTATCACATTATCTGAGTGACTTTCCCTAGTGTTGTTTCATGGCCATTGTGCTTTAATAAAAGCACATATGGATTTTTCTATATGTTCTTTACATTATTCTATTGTATTTAATTTTTTTTCGTGAAATATATTGATAATGAATTAGATTTATATTTTTGATATCATGTGTATATCTTCTATGATTTAGTATACCATTGTGACGTTCTTCACATTTCATTAATGAATAATATAACATGATTTATAGAAGATCAAGAGAATAAACTATGCATGTTCCATGATAAAATTTTATTTTCTATAGTATCATACTTGATAGAAAACATCATGGTTTATAGCTCAACTTCTCTGAGAAATCATCTTTATTCATTCATGATTATTTGTTATGTTCATTGAGTCCATCATTACAAATCATTATTAATGAATCCATTCATTAGTGTATTTCATTATTCTATGATCGGTGATTTATAGGCCATGGCAACCTAGTTGTTTGACTATTTTTAATTCACATATCACATGAATCCATTATAGTGTTGATAGAGGTCTCAATCATCATTTATTTTCATGAGTCCTTTTCTCATATAACATTAGGGGTTACAGATTATTTAATCAAAATGAAATACCATACCCTAAATTCCCATTTAATTTATTATATCCAATTATTGGGTCTTTATAAATATTTAGTACATGAATAAGGGCATCCATATTGTAAAGTGGGAATTCCCAAATACATTCATGAGTTCATGGCACTTGTCGAGGGGCCATCATGTGATCTCTAGTGGATTTCCTAGATCCTTTTGTGAGTCATGGATGGTCTGCTAGGGGGTCTTCTGGAGATGAGGTGGACATAATGTTTGGGGCTTCTAGAATCATTATATTCTCAATGGGTGAGACAAATGTTGTTTATGACCACAACAGTCCCCTTTAATATATTTTTTATTTTCTAGTATTATTTTTAATGGTTTAGGATATCATGAGGTTTTATGAATGTTTTCAAACATAATGAATTAGAATCTTGGTGAATCATAACATTACCAAACAAAGGTAATATGTAGATACATGAGATTTTTATGGAAATTACAAATTTTTGTCTTTACATACTGAAAGGAGGGAGATCAAAAGGCTACATAGAAGTTTCTACGACCCGTCATGTTTTAAGATGACATACCAAAAAGCTTTAGTGAGATGAATAAGACATTTCATTGGGTGTTTCTAGTGTATTGATAATTTATAGTGTTTCATCGCTCGTTGTCTATGACTGGGAGTGACACCTACCTCCACCACCTTTTATTTCTTATTTTTGTATTACATGTGATGTGGTTTTTCTATTTTCCTTGATTTATTTAAAAAATCAGGATTCCCTTGGCTGATGCGTCTTTTCAGTTTTATGACCTCAAAAGTCTCACACAACTTTGCTATTTTCCACATATTTTGTTAACTATATATTCATATTTTTTTAACTATCCTCCATTTTGAAATTCACATGTCATGGGAATGCCTTCCTAGAATCTGTCGTAGGATCACAAATGGTCCTAGGTACCGTTAATATATCCTAAGGAAAATTCAAAAGGGGATTATTGAGATCTTCTATAGTTTATGCACTACACATTACATCCCACAAGGCCCTCTACTATTCATACTATTGAGTGCCTATTTTGGGTTTATTGGATCAGTGCGATCATAGAAACCTTCCTATTACTTTTTCTAAGAGAAATAATAACCTTGTTTAGGTATTTCATTATTTATGAATTTTTTATGCACGTATGGTTAGTGTAAGCACTTACAGAGTAGCGAAATCTATAGACTTTTCATGGGAATTGATACCCTTCGACCCCTAGGGACAATTTCAAACTGATGAAACACACTAAAAATGAAAATTAAATTATAATTTTTAAATCAAGGTCAATAATTAGAAAATTGGTCTAACACATAACATAATTTATGAAATTTTATTTTTAATAATAGTATCACAAACATGTTTATTTTTGAGGTCTCATTATTTTTATATCCATCATATAATATTTAAATCATCGTATGATTATCTCATTGGAGTGTGAATCTAGATGAATGTTGAGTATCATTGTCTTGCACCATGTGATGATCGGGTCTTTCCCAATGTTCTCTTCTCATAGTTATTAACCCAACATACAAAGGTTATATAACCACATCCACTAGTAGTATCCCAAAATGGATATCTTTATCAAAAAAAATAATATCTTGCATAACAAAAACCATATTATTTTCTTATATATATAACCTCATGGTGTATCATATCATTATCTTCCCTAATCATTGATTTCATTAATCAAATTCCCATCACTACTATTGATGTTTTCGTAATTTCAGCTATAGTCACCCCAACTCCAGTATCGTAGAGTCAATGTATACATTAATATGATGGAATAGATAAATTCATAAGAATTATGATTGTACCGAACATTTTTTATATAATAAGATAAAAGTATAATAATTATTCTACCATTGAAACCCGTTCAATTGACTCATCTTCATAACCAAGGGAAAGGAAACAAGATATGTGTTAGTGGAAATTCTATTTGATGGTCACATAAAGTGAAATATATCATTAGTAATAAAGGAATATTATTTATGAAATGGTAAATATATGAAAGCACATGAAATTTCTTTAATAAATTTAGCATGAAATAAATAATAATCAATATGAAAATGTAATTTACAACACAATAATTAAATTTAGTTAATGATTGGGAACGTAATGCATTAAGAGGTAACATACCATATAAAATATCATATATAATACTAATAAATTAATTACCAATTAATGAAATTCATAATTATTTGACAACATGATCAGAATCATCATGAAATCCTTACTTTCATGACCATTCACAAGGCATTTTAATACTATCTGTAAAATCCATTCTAAATTTGAAAAATGATTTTTCCAATGAAACTTGTTAATTATATGATGTTTTTCCTATAACCATCACCAAATAAATATTTATATAAAAACAATTCATTATATATTTAATAATCAATTTAATTCATGAATATATATTTGTTATCTTATAATAACTTTATTAGTAAATGATATAAAATTATCTATTTTTCTCATATTAATAAAATAGCATGTAAATTAAAATAAAAATGTAAAAATTGTATGTGGTTCATCAAATAATCATATCTATCGTAATATAATATGTATATTTATGATATATATGGATTCTAATACAAATTATCACAATAATGTTATTTTTTCAAGATAGGTTAATTAATCAGAATATAATGTGATATTGTACACTATTAATTTTTAACTCATTGAAAAAATTTGTATTTTATTCCCATAAAAAATAAATATGACATGAAAAATAATCATCGTGAATAAATATTTATACTTTTTAAAGACATCATAGGTGTTGTATATAAACCATATAAAAGTGAAAATGTACATATTAACAAATATATCTCATTGAATTAGAAATTAAGTTCAAATTCATTACCTCACACATTCCATTTTGGGAATGTTCTATATAATTATGTATAATACTTTAATTCGTTTTTTAATGTATACCAAAACAATAGTAATGTTTTTACCTGAATTTATTACCAAAAATGATACCATTAATAAATATATTATATAGATACATAATATCCATATTTATAATATTTTAATAAATACAATATTTACTCATTAATTTAATTCTTATTATAATTCCTCAACATTAGAAATGGAAAATGAATAACAACACATTCTGGTGACAGTATATCATATGTATGCACTAGAAAGGATATAATTCATTAATAAGTTAAATGATAATTATAATCATGATAAATTAATTTTTAATAATTGATTGCCTTTAATATATAACACATAGAATCTTTAAACAATTCCTAATTAAATTTTATGTAATTTTTATGTGAAAAATAAATCACATCACTTTGTGTGGATGTTATCCACCGTAAACACGAGAAAAAGTATCATATTTTAAGAATAGTGTATATGTATTTTTATATTAAAAATATTATATATATGAAAATTAAACCTAAATTAATATTATTCCATTATTGGTTTTGATGGAAGATAGGTTTCATCGGTTTATGGGGTGATTGACATTTTTACATATAGTTCATGGTTTCATTATCCATTTAATGGAAGAGGCTAAGGATATAGGTAATTATATATAAATAATAGAATTTTAATACATGGGAGATAATTATTTTATTATATTATCTTTATTAAATTAAATTAAATGGAGTTTTATGAAAAATAATAAATATGACCATATAGTAACCTCACATACACTTCAAACGAACTCTTTTGGTTTGCACCAAAATCATTTTGAGGATAACATTTTGATTAAAACAAGAGATATAGAATGTTTTTTTGTGAATAGTTATGTTATTTAGAATGGTATGAGAAACACCAACTGTCACAAGAAGTTTGACCATGGGAGTATATGTAGAGGCCTTTAATACATGGGGAGAGGACACAAATCAAATTTCTGAAATGAATTAATTACGCCCCTAATTTTATCATGAATAATGAAAATGAAGAGTAATTATAAAAACTTATCAGATATGTGGTCTAAATAATAACATAAAATGATTTGGTACATGATTTTCATTCATTTTTAGCATTACCCTTCTTCGTTGAACCACTAAGTAAAATTATTTTACTTGAACTGGGGAGATTAATTTTAACTATTTTTACAATTTATCATGGTAAAAAATTGGCATGACCATATTATATATCTCCAAATCAAATAATTTATTATAAAACACTTTTATGAAAAATTTTGGAAAACTAACAAGTTTAAAAATATATTTAATTTCAAACCTTGTTAAAAAATTTCCTGCCATTGTAGACCAAATTAAATAAGTTAAAATAAATTAAATTAAATTATCTCCACTCAGTGGAGGTGACCTCCATATATAGGTTTCACTTATTGAGATCATCAAAGTTCAATTCCCTTGTTTCCAAAATATATAAATTCATATCTATTCTTGTTTTCCACTCAATTCAACCACATTTCAAAATCATATTCTATTTTCCAATCCATGATGATTGTTATTCATTTAAATCAACAGATAGAGGTATTTTAAACATTATAAATATGGAATATATTTTTCAAAATTCTATTCAAAGAGGTGGTAGAATCCAATTTTCAATGATTCCCACATATGTAATATAAATGTGGGTTTTCAATGAATAATTTCCCATAATTGTAGAATGTATTAATATACAAATATGATATGAAATTGATTACAATGACCTAATTTGTATTTAATAAAACTTTATATTACTAACATATTATTATAAATATGTAATATATAATTTATATACGTAAATAATTTAATATTTATTTAGTATTCAAAGAATAATTAGTATGTCTCCCAATTCATTAAAAAATATACACTTTTAAAAATACCAAAATAGACCCTATGATATTATTTATGTTATTATTTTAAAAATTAATATCATTTTATATAAAATGTTGATAGGTGTAAACTAATTAATTTTATCATATTGATTATGAAGTGAAAAATTGTTTTCATTGTATTAAGAAATTTATTATTTGAAAAATTTCTTTTTATTTTGAAATTATAAATATTTTTTTTATAATAAATATATTACCAATGAACATTTTTCATGTATATATTTTTCTTAATTAATTTAGTCTTATTTATACGATCCAATTTAATGATTTTTTTTTTCAGTCCCTATGTTTAAATAATATTTCAATAAAGTATTAATTTTTAAACACTCTGTTGGATACATCCCATTATATCATAGCGATGAATATATCTAATATAAATAAGTCATAATTTATTCAGGTATTACATTGGATGTCATTGTTTTAAAGTATATGGGAAAATTGTTCTCAGATTACATTATTTTTGATGATTCAATTAATAAATATTATGTTTTTAAAGATATATTATTTAAACATTCTAAATATTTTAATATTTTAAAGGGGACTATAGACATGCATATTTTATACATACAACACGCATAAAATATGAATTATTTTGTGTGAATTATTTTCATGGTCTTTGATCATGATAATTACATTAAGAGGTTGGAGTTAATGTAGCAATCATTCTATGCATTGAAACCCATAACATGATATTATTTTATTGATGTGAGTAACAATAATATTCAATAAAAATATCATGAAATTTGATTAATTTATTAAAAATAATCAATTATAATTTTTCATTGTTCACCCTAATAGGGATTGTCTATGTAGATTGATAGTTTTGATGAGTTGATAAAACAAAACATTAGAGTAAAATTAATTATTTGGACGAAAAAATAGTGATATGTAAGTAATATTCTATAGTCAGTTTTAATATGAGATAAAAACGTCCACATCCATCAAAAAATATATGATCTTAATATCACATTGTTACCACATTTAGGTTCTTCATAGTATTGTGACTTTGATAATAATGGTATCATGATGTATATCTTATGTACCATATGATTATTCTCCAGTAATTTAATGCTCATGTAATTCCATTATTCTTCCTTTCTCTAAAATATCCTCCATTTGTTGAAAATACTTCTCCCATTGTTTAAATACCATCTTTAAATTCATTTTCAAATTAATAGTTAGGATTGGACATTATTTTCTTATAATTGTTTTAATTGTAACATATGATTAATGTGATCATGTTTTGGTATTAAATATTTGTTATAAACCTAAAAATTTAATCATTAACATACTTATTATAACTATGAATTAATCCAATGGATCATTAAAACCACCAAGATTTTTAATGGTCTATTATAATATAATTTAGAATTATCCCTTTACCATATTCTATGACATTGTAACCTTCACTATCACACCACATTCTTCGACTCAATCATCACTATGGAATGGTCTATAATTCTATGACATTGTAACTTATAATTTACCAAATCCTGAAAAAATGTATCCATTATAATTCTTCCATGATATATGTATTTCCACCTTAACTATTAATAACTCACCTAACATGTTGTTTCTTAACTACAACAACTTTAATGAAAATAACTCTTTTATGTTTTATTTTATCCCATGTGTCACGGTTTCCTAAAAAATTATAAATCTTAATGATCATTATTATTATAAAATATAAACCCTCTATGATCAAATTAAATACAATGGTGTGTAACTCAAATATTACCAGAATTATTCTGATATAGACATCTATATACATCTAGTTCACACAAAATATTCATGCGTTACCAAAAATCTTGAAAAAATAATTACAGAATTGAATATTATACACTCGGATATGCAGATAATCTTGAGTCCCAAATAATAAATTCATATGAAATTATAGTGTTATCTTATAAGCCATTTTCCTCAATATCATAGTGATTTATTATTTTCATAGGTTCATTCTTATTACATACCATCTCTCCCTACATGTGATTGTACAAGACCTAACTCATAGATTAACATGCACTATGTACTATAGTAACAATCATCTATTCCAATTCGCATGGGTTCTCATAAGAACACCCTTTAATAGGTTCTAATATAAATGGTGTGTAATATTTTTTTCGAACTATTTAGAATCTTCTTATGTTTAGTGATTGAGTGTTATTGGTTATCCTATTGAAATCATCCGTCCTTAATTGTTGAATAATCCCTTAGACTATAGTTTTTTTTCAAAATTTCATGATACAATGAAAAACAACCTTGTCATCCTATATAGTGTAGTTGAATTCACAATGATATAGACATATAACAGAGAATACATTCTATGGTATAGAGAGGGATCTACAATGGGATTGTTTTCCTCCAGACATAACTCATTCATAATAAAATGGAATAAATGATTTTTGGGGATAGATTAATATGATTCCATAACAAACCTATAAGAATCCATAGAGAATCATTCATTATGTTTTACGTAAAAAAATCCCACAAAACCCTCCAAATGATTTTTTACAATAATTTTTTCTTTGGTTTACTGAAAATTATAATAAAAAAACACACAATCATTTCACTTATTAATAAAATGAAATACTGATTAAAAAGTTTTTTATGAATTTCCATTAATCAATCATCCATTGATTCACTGATCCTATACTATAAATATTTGTTAGATAATGCTTCATTTTAGAAAAAAGTGATATATAAAGTATTTATCACATGATAAACCACTATATTATTTCATGTTTCAAACCACAATAACATTCCTATAGTCCTCATATTTTAAAATACATAACTCTCCCTCTGATTGAATTTCAAACAATATCAAAATTTATTCTCACCTGTTTAATTAATACCAATGAAAAAAACCATAGAGAAGGAAAATAGAGGATAAAAAATACATAACATGCGATGAGTGATAAAAACATACATTTCATTCAAAATAATTTATATGGAAGAGATGGGGTCCAATATTACAATCCATATAAAAATATTTATTTTTGTGGACACGGTGTTCAATTAAATAATTTCATTAATCTAGTATTGTTAAAAAAAACTAGGACATCAACAACTTATTTATGATTACACTCACATACCATATTAAAAAATTGTTTTTTCACCTTTCCCTTTTAAAAATTACACTCCATTTCATTTTATTTCACCTTCAATAGTTTAATTGGATTTTATATCATGATTACAGCCCAATTGTTTTGAAATAAAAATCCAATTACAGATTCCATAATAAAATAATTTTAATAAAGATGTTGTTCCATCCTCATCAACATAGTGAAATATTGTTTTGTATCCATATATTCAACCTCAATAATAATTAATGATATGTTTTCCAATCTCTATTTTTTAAATGAAATAAAAATATTTACATGAAATAACACACCAATTGAGGTGGATATTCATTCATATATTGATCCATCATATTTAAAATATTTATATACTACCAATCACTACTGTGAATTTTTTCATCTGTAGATATCATAATCAATTGTTTTTGTAGATATATATAATTATTCATGTCGTTGATTTAATTTTACTTTCCTCAAGAAAACTATATTATCATTCATATTAATATTTGGTTGATGCAATTTCTATAACAGATGTAATCTAACTGAGTTTGATTCATATAATTATCCAATGAAGTGTGGCATCCACTTCCCCACCTTCACTATATTTGAACATTTTCAACTATTTCATTTATAAAGGAGGAATTATTTTTGAATATTCTATTTTAAGTCATTTAAACACCTCTACATTATATATTAAGGAGATCAATTTATGTTGCTTTATTCAAATCACATGAAATCAATGGAAGAATATAAATTGACCTATTAAATACTTTTTATGGTCATAACACATCAATTTGTAATAAATTGCAGGCATTGGGTGTGATCTAATATATACAACATGATGTAGTCGACATATATAAGTTTGAAAAAATACTACCCATTCTCATTCATGATATTTGGGATATGATCAATCAATCCATAATAATATCAAATATTCCTTACATATTGATCCATCATTTTGTACCAACACCATGGTAAGTTTTTCATACCTTATAACGAATTAATCTACCAATAAACCATAAATTCATCATCATATAATAGAAAATCATATAGTTATATCAATTTACACATTGAACTCAAGAAATATATTCCACGTTAATGAATTTAAATCAATTTCATATAACTTAAAACCCTTTTACATTGTCCTCTATAGTAATAACATAATTTTTCATAGTCAATACTCTAGTTAAATGATACATCATAATGGATCCCATAAACATGTGAATAGCCCGACTATGTGAGAAATTTTGTTTTTCCAGTTAACATTTCTTATTTATTGTGTTGGTTTTAGATGAACCACTAGCATCAAAACAACATTTTGTTTTTTGAACTGGATAAATTTTTTTATGTCTTTTTATTTCAATTTGGACACAATCAACATTCACGAATTTGGCCAAATTTGAATCATGTGTAGTAAAATTTAATAATTTTATATCCACATGAGACAATAAATATTTCTTGTGATTAACCTTCATCATTCAGGCAAGAACTGAGTATATAGTTTCACCCATTATTTTGTTATCAATGACTTCATTAATATTAGATAGTTTTCAAATACTAACTATTCATATTATATTCTAATAATCATTATAGATATCATCAATATTTTTCTTCATCTTATAAACTCAATGGGAGCTTTAAAGAGATTCATTTGAATCCAAATCATCTTTTTTAACAAATTTGTAAATATTCACCTTATTCAAAACATTAATTTTCTTAGATGAATTTGAAATATACTCAATTTTAGTAATGATCATAATAGAACAGTAAATTATTTTTCAATTAGTTTTTTATAGTCATGAAAAACATTCATGTTACCTAATATAATGAAATATCCATCCATGTAAATAGTGTAAATTATTTTATTGTTTTCATATTTATAATAATGAATTTATTTCCTAATAAACCTATGTATTTCAATGTTGTTTTATTTCTAATGTACGTTTTTTGATGTGGTATTATCATTATTATGAAAAAGAAATACCTGATTACAAATGTACATTAATTATAATAACACCACATTCTAATACATCAATGATAGATATGGTCAATGAACAATATTTTTCAAATGATGTTAATTATTTGATATATTCATAAAAATACTGAATTTTTTTAAAATATTACACAAAACAAAAATGTGATATTGAATTCCATGTTACTTTTCATAATTACATACATGTGTTGTTGAATATTTAGTACCATCGATAGAGTGATATGCATCATATTTTTACCTAATCAGATATTTAGATTCAAATTTGTTCTAAATGATTCATATTTCAACATCATTATTATGATTACTCTCCAATTACAAATTCAATATTTTTATATCATAAAATAAAAAATATTTACATTTTCCATTTGGTAAATTCGGATTATTCAGCCAAAAAAATCTATGTGAACTATCCTTAATTGCCTGTATTACATCCATTTCCTTTCATTGTATATCATAGAAACTATAATCCATTTTTTACAAGATTCACATAAATGTGTGTAATCGCATGTGTTATTTGATAACTCATTTTATACTTTAATATTAACCATGTATATTGTAGATTATTATCTTATTTTCTAAACACACTTGTGGAAATTTATTATTCTCCTTAGAAACATGCACTAGTTTTCATCACTACATAAATATATCCTCCCATTTTATTTTAATCAATAACAGACACCTCTAAAATGTTTTATTAAAATAGTGAACCACTTTATAAAAATTCCATAATATTTGGGGGGTCACACTACTCTTTCATTAGCAATAAATTATTTCTATATCCTTCAACAGAATGAACATCATTGTTCTGGAGAGCCATTACACCATATTTTTCCTTCATAAATCATCTAATTTTGTTTCATTCATAATTCCCAAACTAATCCACTCTACCCCTAACTTTATATATAATGACAATAAGCATTTCATTTTTGTTCATTTATTGTTACACGTGATGTTCAAAACCGACTACCTGAAATAGTCTATTTTATTAAAAAACTCAACGACATTTTCATTATCGTAGTATTTCTTCTTCATACAAGACAATTGATTAACTTCTACTAAAGATTTATGGTCAGGTAGATATTTTTGTTCAATTTATTTTTATATTGTTAAAATTCATATCATTTATCAGTTTTTAATATATTAAATGTATTTCTCAATTACTTATTTCCTCCATTATTGGTTTCATGAATCACCCCCGATTATAAAAATCAAAATCAATTTGTCTTACTGTGTAGTAAATCATAACACCAAAAAATAATACCAGTTTGAATAATAGGAATATTATTGAAAACATGTTATTAGTTATGTATTTTATACTTAGTAAATAACATTTTTTTATTGGGGAACAAATTATCATATTTTCCTATTTTTAAAATAAATAACCCCAAATATTTTGTTTCATTCTATTTTTACTCAATATATGATTTTATGCTTCTCCAAAATTTTATTTCCTCAAGGGAGATAACTCATGTGTCCATGAATATTTTTTTCTATATTCACTTTTGGATTATGATACATAAAATTTTAACTTTTTATTTTATTTTCTACCTTTATAATTAGAGTAATCCCTCCATAACATACAATATTGACATATTTAGCACTAATATTGAATGATTTATTTATTCTACTCAATATAATGTATTTTGTAAGGAGTTATTATTATTAATAAAAAAATTAAATCTAATATAAAAATTATTTTCCATATTATTCAATCCTTTAAACATTTTAATTCATAATTCTGGTTAATCCTTCAATAATTCATTATTATTCATATACATTGTAATTGATGTCAATGTCCCTCCAATATTTTGACAAATATCCTTATATATTTTACAATATCAACATTTAACTATAACATCTCCTCTTCCTATTATTTTATATATTTCATTGTGTTATAAACCACTTCATTTTCATTCCTTGTTTTATCCCTCAATTTTTCATGTTCCTTTTTGTTTCCCTCATGATAAATTTTCATATCAAATCTCCTCAAAACATCATCATATTGAACTACATAATCATAAATTTATTTTTTTTATAAAAACCAAAAAATAATCATTATTTGGTCCATAGAGTCATTAAATTTAAAATTTTTATATTATCTTATTCTTTCCACATCATCAGATATGCTATTATATTTCATAATTACATTTCAATATAGTTTCTCTAACTGTTATTATAATTAAAATATTTAGTTACAAATTTCTCATTTCAATCATCATTAATGTTTTCATTAATAATATAATTTATATAACATACCTTTAATATCAGTATAATGATACGGTTTTCATTCCGTTAAATTTAAAATTTTTTCCTCTTTAGGTAAGAAAAAATAATGGCCATCATAATATCATTCTCAACTATGTATTTATTTAATTTAATTTAATGAGTCTTCATAGTCTTGAAAGAAAATTTATATTATATTAAATTATTTATAGATTAATTATCATCATTTTCACTTTCATATCATGCATAATTTATGTAATGGTTATATAGGGAAACAACCATAATATTATTGTCTTTATGTATGAAATCCTTGGTAATAAACTGGTGAGGAATATGCCTTAAATTTTTTTTCTCCATCCTAGTTTCAACAATATATTCATGAAGTCCTTTTGTTCATTCATAAATGCCATTTTCACTAAATAAATGCCTCAATAATTTCTACAAGGCTGATCTTTTATTCGTTATATTTATCCCATATCCCTAACAAATATTCCTTATGAATATTATAATAATATTCAAAAAATTTCATGATATTTTCCATAATGGAATGAGTTGTTTTGTAGGATATTACATTTATATAGATATAGTCATTTAATATGCTCCTTAATTTAGTGTATTTTATTTCCAAATATATCAATTAATATGGAGTCATTTCCATGATTATGTAGTTTCAATTTTGTTGTAATTACATGAATAGTTGTTGTGTACACATCCATTCCCATAGATATGTGTGAATTAGTGTACCATATATTTTAAACCAGGGTACCATATATCATGATATTATTATATTTATTCACTGAATAATTTTATTTTCACTTTATTAATTTCATTATACATTATATATAATGTAAAGAAGAAGAAATAAAAAATTTACATTTTTACCATAATTAGACTACTCCTATTATAATGCAATCAAGGATGTGTTGACACAAAAATAATTTTGAACACTACTTTATATGGTTTAAATAATTTACTATACTCACTTATACAATAAACTATAAATAAAAAAGTTGAATATAAGAATAAGTAACTCCATAAAAAATGAACTCAATTTTTCATTTTTCTCCACAGTGAGCTTATACTGATGATTATGATTTTAAAATCACACTTGCATTTTTCTATGTCCTATAGACCCTATGATTATGTTGCAACTTTATGATGACTTTGAAACTCCATTCTTTTTAATTTGTCTTAAAATCCTAGAAATTCTAATAAAACATCGATCAACCCATTTTCTGGATGCCAAAATATCCTTGAATTAAATGAACCTCCCTAATTTCAGAACACCCATATCAAAGTCTTACGACACTCTTCAAAATTAGGGACACAAGGAATTGACAAACAACAGTTATAAATAAGACACAATAATTGAATATCCTCAAATACTATTTTTTAAATATTAATAATAAATATATAAATAAATAATGTGGGAACTAAAAATACCCACACAAGATTAGTTGTAATGGTTGTATTGTAATTGAAATCACAAAATATGTCTAAATAAATTATTCATCCCATGTTCTAGGATTTCAATAATATTGTGTGGGTATTTTTATTTCCCACATTATTTATTTATATATATTTTTAATATTTCATATATAATCTTATAGGATATGCAATTTTTGTGTCTCATTTATAGTTGATGTCTGAAAATACCTAGTTTTGTTGATGTTGAGGAGTGATGTTAGACAATAATATTGGTGTACTTTAATTATGGAGGTTTCATTTAGTTGTAGGATATTTTGGTATCCAAAAAATAGATTGATAGATGTTTAATAAAAATATCCATGAGTTTTAGACAAATTACGACGAATGGAGTTCCACAGTCGTCATATGGATGTAACATAATCAGAGGGTGTATTGGAGATAGAAAATTTCAATTGAAATTTCCAATTCATAATCATCAAAATACGTTCATTGTGGTGAAAAATGTCAAATTGAGTTCATTTATTATGGAGTTACTAATTCTTATAATCATCTTTTTTAATAATAGTTTATAGTGTATGTGAGGATAGTAAATTATCTTAATCATATAAATTTGTGTGAATAATTCTTATAAAAAATATATCAATCAATTTTCTAGATACCACAACATCCATGAATTAAAAAAACCTCAGTAATTTTAGAACAACCATATCAAATTCTAACATCACTCCTCAACAACAGGGACACTAGGGATTGTAAAACAACAGTTATAAATAAGACAAAACAATTACATATCCTCAAAGATTATATATGAAATATTAATAAAATATAAAAAAAAATTTGGGCACTAAAAATACCCACACTAGATTAGTGAAATCACAGATCCTGGGATGAATACTTGATTTAGAATTATTTTGTGATTTTAATACCAATCACACAATTAATATGGGTAATAGTGGTATTAAATTATTATTAAATTAAAAAATTTTGAAAAATAACATGGAATGATTAATTTTCAAGGCTATGTACTCATATTAATAATTATATACGTTGGTTTTATTTTGAATCTCATATTTTTACACAACCCTCTATAATCAACATATTTATTTTATGGAAAATGTATTATGCATGAAACTAACTTTTTAAATATCCCAACATTTTATGTTTATCCTATATAGTTTTTAATGATATATAATTTTTAATATAACTGTAAATCCGTACATTATATATTCGTTAACCATATTTTCTTTTTTCTACATATTTATATCCAAATTATAAACTCACTATAATATAGATCCTATTCTTTTCTAAAACATTTTCCATTTTTTAGACCTAGGAAATATCTACATATTTTTTAATACATATACATACTCCAATTTATATTATACATAGAACAATTTTATACTTTAAATTAAAATATATGTTTCAAATTATAATACAAACATCTGACAACCATTAACCACTACTAATTTTTTTTTATATTTTCATTAAATTAATTTGATTATTTTTTATCTCATATATAATTTAAATGAGGGAAAAATATCATTGGATAGTTAGAAATGGATATTGACTAATCATTAAATCCACATTGATCGATCATGTAAAATATTGGAATCATATATTTCTATGCCATGCATTTTGGCATGTTTAGCTCCATTTCAGTCAAAAATATTCTTAATATCCAGAAACATGATATGAAAAATACAAACATTTTAATATATTTCCCAAATTCCAGTTTAGACGTGGATTTTCTCATTAAGAGTTACATACTCTACAACATGAATCTCACTATATGTTTGTGATGAATAGTACCAAAACATATCACCCTCAAGGAATAAGTCTCTCAATAAGTCATTGACTTATTGAAAAGGGAGAAATGAATATACCATTATATGGTAATCCCTATTTCTTTCATAAGGATCGAAAAATCTATAAAAATATATGAAAAAATCCACATAATAATCCACCTCATCATTTTCGAAAAAGAAAACTTTTATCCACAACACAATTTTCAATGCATAATGTACATGTAGAATTCCAATTCCAATTTTATTCCATATTATTTCAATCCCCACAACATGATCATTATATCACTATGAAATTGATCACACTTCATCTAAAAACTAATGAAAACAAAAGCACATATATTTTTCCTATATAGTTTATTCCTTTTTCTAAATCATCATCATGCTAGTTTAAAATTTGAATATATTATGTTCATGTCATATAAACATAAAACAACATTAAACATAATTAATAAACCTTTATTATTATTTAATATTCATTAAATAATTATGAACCCTTGGAATGAACATTATCTAAACTGAATCAATATGAATTAAATGAGTCTAATGAAAATTTATATGATGTAAAACAATATACTTAGACCCTCATCTTTACAACAATTAATATCATTACTTCATCAATTTATAATCATAAAACCCACATTTTGTCTCAAAAAAATATTTTCATGATCCCTTAATTTCACAAAACAACTCTTGATCATAAAAAACTACCAATTATATTTTTTTATAAAAAGTATCATTATTAACATTAAATATCATATCACATAGAAATGAATCCTCATTAAATATTTCTATACATTTCTAATTTTAATGGGTTGTTGGAAATAATAACATTGACTAATAATATATTATTTTCCAAAATTTTTAAAATATATTTAATTTCACTAAATACCTGATACCACATGAGTAATAAACCAAAAATAGATCCTAATTTAAAATCATAAATCAACTTCATTAATAATAAAATAAAATTGATTATAATTTAAATATAAAATGGTCCAACAATCCTGAACACCAATAAATTACAATTGTCCACTAACACAAATTATCTAACACATTAAGGAATTTTAATAACAATGATACCCTCATAATAAAACACAGTTAATATGTACGCATAATGAATAAAATACCATATAATTATTTAAGTATATAATATTTGACACTCAGAAAGTTGTTTTTATGCATTTATAAATGGGTATTGTAATTAAAAAAATAAGTGCTTTATTTTTATATATTAACCCACCATAGAAAACACTATCCAAATAAATATACATGGGAGGGGATGGATTCAATAAAAACATAACATTGAGAGGAATAAGGTAGAACTCCATTAATGATCCTAAAATATTGAAATGTATCATTTGGAAATTGTTGGGGGAACGCATATACTATTTTTTCCAATTTCATTTATCATAGAATCTTCAATTCCATTATATCCACTAGATTATATATAATATTATAAATGATATTGGTGTGGTATTATGATGAATCCAAAACATTTATTCTTACAAATTTACAACACATCAATTATCATATATAAAATGATGTCCAAACATTACATTTAACATGAGGTATTTAATATAACATATCCTTAAAATATATTTTGTATTGTCCTGAGTATTATTCACAAAATCTAATTCAAAAATACTTCTGGTCATCGAATACTACTTATTTCCATTGAGACAATCCCACAAATTATCTGAAAATAAAAACTGTATTGAATGTAGAAATTTGGTCATCAAGAATTCCAGCCAATCTTAATATATGTAAATAAAAAAAACCAATAAATTCATCTTACATGTAAACAAAAAACATGAAATTATATATATATCTGAGATTTATATATTCAAAACATCATATGAGGCATTTATGGTGAACATTGAAATTTTTCACAATATTTTATATAATAAACATAATCTCATATATACGATTTTATGTAAAAAAATAATAAGAATAAAATGATCATTTGGGTTTAATATCCATTCACTATATATTCTTTTTAAATTTTTTTACATGTATATATTAGTTGAAACCACAATTTATTACTCTATAACAAATATATTCATTATTTATGTCTATATTTATCATGAGAGATAGAAATGAAGTTTTCCCTATTGAAAATTTTTACCGCAAAAAAATATAATTTAACCATGAATTTTAATTTCAAATGACCTCTATATTTTCACAGAAATATCTTCACAATATTTATATTAATTTCAATATAATAAATTATCATCTATGTAAATTTTGGAAATGAAGGAGACATTTTTGTTAATATTGATGTATTTATTTATATCCACTATTCCATTTCGAAATTTCAACATCTTAATGAAGGTCAATAACTCGTAATTCCATTAATTGGTTCTTTTTTGAATCAATATATATATATATATATCATTATTTTACCTATAAAAATTGGTAAATCTTTTTTAAAGAAAAATTGTACTAGGATTATCTATATATTCATATTTTTATCCAAAGTTTATTATGGTTGAATTTAAATCCATTTATAAATTATTTCATTTCCTTCATACAATAATACACTAAAATAAAGTTATATTCTCATTATCAATAAAAAATTAATTTTTTCTAATATTATTTAATTACATATACATAAAAATTTCCTTTTAATGTATGTGTTTATAGAATTCTTACAACAGCTTAATTTTTAGTTAATATATTTTCAAAAACCCACATTGATCCACTAAAAAAATTATTTTAGTGCATCAATATAAACTACCAAGACATATTATTCTATATCAATTGTAATTATTAATTCATTGATTGGACACACCCCTGAAGAAAAAAAATATCATTTGGTATTTACCTTCTCTGTCCAGGAAAATATTGATGTATTTGATGCTATTATAGATGATATCCTAGATATCCCGTAGTGGTATCATTTTTTATATTATCTATGATTATGTTTTAAACCTCCACCAATAATATTATCAATGGATATCATGATATATGTTTCATTCCATCATTTGAGTTTTCATTAATATCATCTTCATCTTAAAAGCCTTTTCAATTATCATTGTTTTCAATGGATTCTTTATGTTTTTTATTAAATATAACTATATCTTCATCAGAAATGAAATTTTTTATATCATTTTCATATTTATTATTTAAGTGTTCAATAAGTTATAAATATTTAATAATAAAATTACTAAATGTATTTTTATTGTAGAATATGTAAACTACTCTATTTGGGGAAAACCATGAATGATACCTTAAAAACACATTTATTAGTAATATAATGATTATCTCCCTAAACTATGATATTTTATGGTATTAAAATATATTAATCCATCAAATGATAAATCATTTATTTGATACTGAATCCATATTTCAATCATAGGTAATTATGAAAAACAATTATATTTTCAATCATATAATTACTATTAAAAAATTTTCATCGAATTTAATTTTCTCACTTCATTTAATGGAGTGGGATATTGAATTAATAATGAAAAATTTTGATATTGTAATTAAATTTAAACCTCAATGTATTAAGAATCATTGATTCATTGATTACATCTAAATCTTTATTAATCGGCATCGACTGGACATGTAATAGGAAGAAAACCAAATAATGATATTAATCCAATAGACAGAACCTTCATTGATAATGGATAAAGGATATAAACAAAATAAAACAAATATAATATAATTTATCTCGTGTTCATGTTTAATAAAATAATTAATTTACATTTAAAGTCCTAGATTTCCCCCATAATTTATTTAATTTTATGGAATTATTACTAGTCTGTGAAAATTAAGGGCACATGATTTTGAGGCCTAGAGAGCCCGTAATGAATTTCAGATCTTTTTTCTCGGGTACGTTTTGTAAACGCATGTGAGGAATATTATATGTTTTGTATCGTTTCAGGGATTAAATATTCGAGGGCACCATTGAATATACAATACCTGGATTCTCTTAAAGAAAGGTATTACATTGACCCTAGTAGGTCAAGAGTGAAATTTATGTTTTGTTACATTTGAAAAGAAAAGAAAAAAATGATTTTATTATTATATTTCATATCCTCTAATGAACATTCAAAGGGATAGGGAATGGGATGTGTCATGCAAATAAATGGATTGACCTACCAACCCTACATAATGACATCGTTGAGGAGTTAGGAAGCTTTCTAACTATTGATCCCCATTAAACTTCAACGTCGTTACTTACCCTCCCCCACTCTTATATATATAAATCTTGGGAAGGGGTTTCAGAATAGATTCACGATGAAATAATGTGCTGAAGAAGCATCGTGATGCCGAACCCTTTGAGGATAGAGCCAATCCTAGTAGGAGATGACGGGAAAAACCAAACCATAAACATGATGATAATGTATGAGTGTCTTCGTTGGAAACCAGTTGTGGGAATGATGAACATGATACACCTTCATGTGTGGATGCTCTCCCACACATTTTCATTGTAGGATTATACATCTACATTTATTTGAATGACTTTCTCTTCTCTATTCTTGAATAATACGAATAACACTGACCAACCGACAAATAGGTTGATCTACAATTCATTCATTCTTGCTGGAGTTTGTTGTGGGTTAACATTGTAGGGTATTTTATTATTGTTTAATTCAATTGATTATTACACCCTAAACCCCCCCCCCCTCTTGTTTGCAAGATATCATTGAGGGCACGGGCCTAGTGAACCCGGCCCAAACCCTCAACTTGTTTGCTAATTTTCCACCTCCATGGAACATCGACAGAGCATCGATACCTATCGGCTACATTGGGGATAGAGTGTCGGTGCACGCCGCAAGTGGATGTCGTGACACAAAGCCACGAAGGTCATCAGATTGGCTTCCATCGGCTAGCTGCGAAGGAGGTGCGACATGTTGTTTTGTGTCGCTGATGAAAAAAATATGTAATGGCTCGTTATCCGTGTCTATCAGAGGAAGGAGGCCGAAACAATGGCCGGTAGTGGGTGATGGTGAGGCATGCCGTCAGGAGCCACTGGAGAGGACAACCGACACACCGGCCAGCCCTGACAGAACCGACATAGGTGGGGTGCGACCTTGGTGGTGCTCCCAAGTAGCGGTAGGGTCGCGGTCTTCGTTTTCCATGAAGGGAGCATGGGCCACCAGATCGACCAGTGGCTGGAGGACGGGGCTCCTGCGAGTGACGTGCTTGGAACAAATGGTGTGGCATGTTGGCCGCAGCGTGGAGGACCTGCAACTCCACATGGAGCTGCTTTGAATAAAACTCAATGTGTTGACCCGCTGATGTGGATTCATGAAACATCAACCCTACTAGGATGTGCTGCGTCCGGGTATCCCTAGAAGCCCACACTGCAAGGTGGGTGGCACTGTAGGGTCAGTCTGAAGAATTGACCTACCGCCAAGCGGGTCAACCTGTGGCCCAGCCGAGTCGGTTTGGGTGACCTGGGTCAGGTCAGACCCAATTCGGGCTAGGTTGACTTAGGTCGGTCTGGTTTGTCCAGTACGAAATCGGGTCGGTCAGGTCCGACCAAGGAAGACCAGACCCAAACCCATCGCCGACCATTTACAGAAAACGTGATATAACTTCTAAACTAGAAGTATGTCTGACAAACCATCTATGTTGCATGGTTAAAGGGAGTGAGGGGGTACATATTCCTTACTCCATGAGTTTTTTGGGGAATCATTGAGTATGGCCCGGTTGGATCGTACACATATACAACTGGTCCCTTGGCACTAAAATTCCAATAACGCAAATATAGAGCATCTGATTGATGTATCGTCTATTGAACTGGAACCTTTATGAAAAGAATTATCTTCATGTTAATTCTCTTTGAGACATCATGCTGGTGTAAATGTAACCTATGACATACAGAGCCGTTCTCCCAAGCGTGCTATGTACAGAACCCGACAACTGGATGAGGCATGACATCTCCTGATCATTCATCTCAGAGTGACATTGCCAGCCCAGTGGGGAGAGCCTCTATGTAACGTGGTATACCCACAGTACTCAACAAGAGGAGTTACACAGAAGGAAAATAGGGGGAGATCCTTTGTGTGACATGGTAGTCCCATGGTGGGTAGTACCACTATGTGACGCGACAGACCCTCTGTACACGATTGGAGAAGTACCTCAGCAGTCCATGGTTAGAGGGAAGTGCCTCTATGTGATGTTACATGCCCATTGTACTGGTTAGCATATTTTTTCTCTAGTAGTCGAGGTGTTCGACGTTCTGACTAGCAATGATACATGTAACTCGGCCTACAGAATCTATCGCTGCCAATGAGCAATCATAGAGATCATGTGTGGGACTGCTTCATAATCTGGTTTTTAATTTTGTACAACTGGTTTGTTTGGAGACACTAATTCAGTGGTGTCTATTTTTTTCATTGTGATTGATTTCATGCATTGTGGGTTTTCCGGTGGAATTATTAGAGACCATTGAGGGTCTCACGTTCTCTACCATGTATCGCTATACTAACCCATGCATGGGATATTCACACACCTTATTGTGTATTATGCAGAATCCAAGTAGTTTGGATGAGTATGAAGGGAATCATGACTTGGCGGTACGCGGAGGGGACATGCGAACATGGAGAGAAGATGAGGCAATATATACCTACTATTTCAGTAGGATCACCAGAGGATGACTCAGCAGATTATATCCCATTTTTAGTTGTATTCAAATTTTTTGTTGTATTTTTACTTATCAGTAGTTCTCATACATTCATTTGGTCTTGTATTCTTACCCCTTTTACTTACAGGACTTCTTTACTCTAGTAGTTTACTTCAAAGTTTCTTATAGTTATGTTCTCAGACAATGTGTTTGTACATGTTTAAATGAAATTCATTTTAATTATTGGGATTCAGCCTTTTTATGATACACTCTATCCCCTCGCATATGGAAGGCGGGCTTGGGGTAGTCATAGGATGGGCCCCAGGGGACGGGTCGTGAAAAATTGGTATCAAAGGAGTTGTTTTTCCTGATGAACATGGCCTCTAATATTTCCATCAGAAATATTGTTTTGTGTTTTGAGTGTGGTTTTCTATTTTGGGAATCTAATGTTTGTGTAGTGTCCGATGCTTCCATACACCAGGACCATGACTCCTGATTTTCTACATAGTGCACGGAAACACTGATTGAGTGTGTGTTTTGGAAAAGTTGTCCTTGCCGTCTCTTTGAGTCATCTCATGGGGTATAACATATTTATCGAGAAAAAACTATCTTCTTTCAGGATTTTTACATGTAGACATCCTACCAGGATTACTGAGAGAGTACACGATGATGGACCACTGTGCAATGAGGCATTGGTGCATGGCCCACTTATGGTGTTAGAACATTCTGGTGGTGTACCAACAACACCACTACCCATTGGACAATTGTTGCCAAAACCCACCTCTCGAACAGATGGTTCACACTAACAAAGAGCATTGCACGAGTTACAATAGCATAGGCCTCTATGGTTCTCATGGAAGATGGATCCACAGGCAGTTGGGGACCGTCTGGAGGCTGTAGCCAGAGATTTTCCCATATGTAGATGCCGAAAAGTGCTTAACTATCAGAGAAAGTTCCAGAATGGAAAAGCGAAGTAATATTTGGACTCGGAGGCCCAGTCCAGAGGTCCCCGAAGTGTTGTGCGGAAAAAAGGGTGAAGTGCGCAGAAAAAATGTCCCTCGCAAAAGGCAACCCGGGATTCACGAATAGTCCCGGTGCCGTTGCGAAATAATTTCACGCCCGCATCCTGCGCGGTTGATATTTCGCACCGCCAACTCTGTCGCGCAATTATTTTGTGCAACCCTGGATTCCACGCCACCAGGTGCCTATAAATAGAAGGCGATCCCTTCGGTTTCACGGGTGAAGAATTTGAACCGGCTCCCGTACGCGCAATTGTGAGTGCAAATCAGTCTCGAGTTATGGTCCTTTTCTTCGCCAAGTCGCCCTGGGATCCGCCTTTGAGCGAGATCCCCCTCGCTTAGACTAAAGTCCATCCCCTTCGGGGTCCGCCCCTTGTGCGCAATTCCTTCGTTTGCACGTAGCCCAGCCAAGTCGCATGCAATCCTTCCTTTGCGCGCGCACCCCATCCATTGCACACAAATCCTTATTTTGTTCACAATCCCATCCTTTGCACGTCGGCCCGTCCGTTTTCATGCGCATCCCAGAATTGCGTACTGACCTGATGTTTTCCGCACAACAGCCTCAATTGCGTGCATGGATTCCTTTCTGTCATAGACCCCCATGAAAAATTGAGAGTCGCACCATGAACTACTCGGGCCGGGATTTCAGGATTTTCTATTGCGCCCTTATGCACACCCACCTTCCACCAAGGGAATACCATGATTTGAGATACTCCTCCACACACTACGAAACACCATGAGTTGACATATTCCACTTGGTTCGTTTCCTATGTCATGAGTTGAGATTCTCATCATCAATTCTCCTGAAAAGAATGCCCTATCATTCAATAATAGGATTCCTCTTGTTCCAAATAAGAGATGCCTTATGATCCAAGCATGAGATGCCAATAGTCCTATCTATATGACTATAAACTGTAGTAAACCCGTTGCTCCAAACATAGGATACCTCTTGTTCCAAATAACATTTTCCTTTTGCACCAAGCATAAGATGCCTAATTCCATGATTATAGTGGCATAGTTTCAAGATCATTGGAATACATTCAAACATTCCATCACTCCACCACACACTTTGTGTGTCCTTCATTCGGATCTGCATCCACTTCCAAGTCTGGAGGGACCACCAAATGGTATGGATGATTGACCTATGGTCCACCTGCTGTCCTGGACCAATGCCCCGAAAGGCATTGCGTGACACTTTGAGTCAGGTCCTATGTTTAGAGCATGGTTAGCAGTCGACCCCTCATTTGTTTGTCCCTATTCTAGGCTAACCCGATAGGATGCTGTGTTGCGAACATGGTCAGCAGTTATCCTCTATCTCCACAATGCTCTCTTTTAATTTTGAATCCTGGGCATGTGACTCACACCTTTCATATCCCTTTGTTCGGGCTGATTCCAACGCCCTTGGAATTATCCCGCTTGCACACTAGCGCATAGGTTCATACCTCAAGGTCCCTTGGGTGTTGTTTCCCGTTGCGTTGCTTTTCCTTATTCTTCTCCGCATACGCATGCTAACGGCTATTGCTTCTTTTCATAGTCATGCAAACGTGGACCCCTCAATGGTTCTCCTTGCGGCCCCCCTTCACTACGGCCTTGCCGATGCCTTCCCTCATATAATGGGTAGAGGGCATTGGGCATGTAAGCCCTAGGGGTGTGGAGAGAACCCAACTTTTCCAAGCTACAGGAAGTTAAACTGCTATGCACTTCGTCCTTAACACATGATGTTAAACTGTGATCCGACCCCGTGCTTCGCATGTAGGGTCCCCCAAGCTCGGACATTTTTTACGCCTCTCTTCTCCACGGGAATGGACTCTTCCTCGACTGGAATGAGATCATCCTTGTCGGAGTGGCGTTTGTCCACGGGGGAAGGGTTGTCTTAGAGCGTAAGCCCCTAGCCTCTCTTATGGAAGGTTGCACCCATGCACCTCCGTACATCCCCTGTCAAGGCCAGTGGAGTCCCTTTCCCACTGCGCTTTGTCGTACCATGGGCCTCCACTCTGGAGTAAGCCCCGACACCCCGGGCCTCTAACCACGCACAAGACACTATTTCCTCTTCGGTCTGCTAACCACACATAAGCTCCTGTTTCTTCTTTGGGCCGCTCCACGCGTATGCCCCATTCCCCTTCTCACGAACGCACCCTTCGTGGCGTGATCGTCTGGTCCCTACTGCCTCTTGTTTCTCACCCTGAGCATGACTCATGTGGTCATATAGCGCGCATCGACCATGACATCCTCTTATGGGCCACCTCAGAGCGTAAGACCCATACCATTGAACTATGAGGTCTTTGATCCGTTCTAATGCATTGTACGTAGGAATCCACCATGAGGTTCAAGCCCACCACCTAGTCGTTCAAACCTCTCCACATAGGTTCCACAGCCACCATGGGCCGCCTCAGAGCGTAATCCTCATATCCACCATGGGCCACCTTAGAGCGTAAGACCCATATCCACCATGGGCTGCCTCAGATTGTAAGCCCCAGATCCCTCGTCCTGCATGACGTTAAACTGTATCTCACCCCGCATGACGTTAAACTGTATCCCCCCCCTTGGACCGTCTCATAGCATAAGCCCCATGCCTCACATCCACATCTCATCCTGACTTCCCTCCCTCATACCCATGCGCCTTGTGAAGTTCATGCCCAAGCACAGAGATCTCACTTACTCTAGGCTTCAATCCATGCGTCCATTCTCACAGGTCGCCTTTTCAGGTAACCCACTGTATCACCGAAGTATGTAGACATTGATTCCCTTCCATGGGGATACATAGGAAGCCTCCACGAGGTTCATTCTCATCACTCCATCATCTATCCTGATCCTTAAATGGGCCGCCACATCCCAGTGAGATCTTGCCACCCCATACCACTCCATAGTATCCGGGAAGCCTCCCACGTGATGGCCCCAACATCGGTGTTCCCCCTAGGGGGTCCTTCAATTTGATCCACTTTTAGTTTTTCTATATGTCTGATCCATCTCCGCAAGATGGTAAACTCATGGAATACCTTGTGTTAAACATGGGAAGCTGAAGAAAACCTCAGATGGTACATATTCCCCACGTTCGATGTTGGATGCCTCGGGCTTCCGCGCCCTCGAGAAGCCCTGTGATAAGGGACAAAAGACAGACATGCTGATCCCCAGCATCAAGACATGCCACCGACACCCCATCTTGACGATCCTCCTAACTGAAATTTGCTGCACTGACAAGAACCCTTGGAGTTTCTCCACGGAAGCAGTGTAATTAACTGGCATCCAAGCAGATATGGTGCCAGGAACGAGCTTCATGAACCCGTGTTAAATCTATAAGAGAGACTCAAATTAGATGATGAGCTCTGAGGAGGAATCCATGGAACGAAGAACCAACATCCCATCAACCTAGTTTCGATCAAGGAGCAGATGTCCCTATATAAGGAACAGACGTCGCCCACCTTTTGAAAGCAGGAATTCAGGGCAACGAGCCATGCGTCCTCCCATGGGTGATGGACACGCGCGCGCGCCCCGGCGTAAAAGAATCGAAAACACCATAGTTGGGACACTAGCTAATTTTAGGGTAATACTAGAAGACATCCCTTTTCATGAAGCGGTAGGGAGATGGTGGAGCCTGATTATCTAGACACTCAACGAGGCGACCCTTATCTAGGAGGTCTTTGATAACTTTTTCAGGGCATTGTTCATTCAAGCAACCTTATGCTCTGTGTGTCTACATGTGTTGTTTCACTTATAGTAGGGCATCATGACAGAGGCTGAGTACCCGGTGATATTTTCTAATCACTCACACTACTCTACTGACATGGTAAAAGACCCATTCATCAGGGCCCAAACCATTGACAAGGGACTCCGACGAGAGATCAGAGCAACAATGGTATCGCTCAGCATACTGACACTGGTTCTGTTGATCGAGAGGGCACTTTTGGTGGAGTGCTTCCAAGCTGAGCAGACACAGACAGTGAGATCCTCCCCCGAGAGAAAAATGGTTGGGTCATCTATGGTTGGTAGTCTGTAGATGACACGGTGGACTATGTGGACTAGATCTTATGGTGGACAACCCCAAGTCACTGGGATGGAGGTTCGAGCTCTCAAGGCAGAGGAGGTCAGGCGATGGACAAGTAGTTCTACAACTGTAGTGGGTAGGGTTACATTGCTCGAGATTGACCGAACCACCGTAAGGATGACCATCAGATGTTCATGCGACCATCAAGGCCGAGGAAGAGGTTCAACCAAGGAGGTTCGTAGTCAATATACGAACATGGAATCAGAGCATGACGTGCATCAGGTGGGGGGAGGCATTTCAAGGTTTCACCACCCCCACCTGCATGGGGTCCACCCCATCCACAGGGAGTATGAGGACATGAACGATCTCAGCTCTAGTCTTCTAAGGTATATGACCATGAAACTCTAAAAATTATTAGAGTTATGATCTGTAATTAATACAGCTTAGATACTGTACTTATAGACACGAGTTCTGGTCACTCGTTCATTTCCACGACCCTCATTCAGAGCTTAGAGATCTTGGTGGATCCATTGGATCGATCCTTATAGATAGAGACTTCTACAGGAGAAAATTCGATAATTAAAAACTAGTTCTGGAAATGTTATATTACATTAGGAGGCGAGGCCTTCGGTTTGGATATCCAAGTAGCGGCATTGAGGCATTATGATTTCTTATTGGGTAAGGACATATTAATTAAATAACATTCTCAGATTGACTGTATTAGGCCCAATGTATGGTGTGTATGCATAGATGAGACATGTTTTTCCTTCAGTGTTGAAAAGGGAACCTTTGCAAGATAATATGGACTTTCCTAGAAGAAGGTGCAACCGATTACTCATCTATTGGTTTGCCTTACCCTCAGAGAAGCTGATTTTGAGAGTTTGAGCTATCCTAAAGTGGTGGACCAGTATTTTGGTGTATTTACAGATGATATATCGGGTCTTCCTACACATAGAGAGGTAGAATATTACATTTCAATGTACCCAAGGATGACATCGATATCTACACCCGCATATCAGATGTTACCAACAGAGCTTTGTGAGTTATTGGTACAGTTGGTGTACTAACATAAAATGGGGTTCATAAGACCTAGTGTATCTCCATGGGCTGCCCTGATTTTGTTCACCAAGAAGTTATATGGGTGTTTGAGACTCACTGTGGACTACTGTCGCCTCAACTAGGTGACTGTTAAGAATAATTATCGACTTCTGAGGATTGATGATATTTTTTATCAACTGAAGGGATCTCGTTGGATTTTGAAGAGAAAACTCAAATCAGGCTATAATCAGATCAGGATACAAGATGAGAATGTGCAGAAGATGGTCTTCAGATGTCATTATGGCCATTATGAGTTCATTTATATGTCTTTTGGTGTGGCCAATTCCAAAATAGTGATCATGGGACTCATGAATAGGATTATTTATCCATACCTCGATCGCTTCGTGGTGGTGTTCATCTATAAAAGCTTGGTGTACTCGGTGACGAAGGAGGTGCATTCCTATCATCTGGAAGTAGTTCAATATACACTCCAAGATCATCTTCTTTATGGTAATCTCTCAAGGTTCTAGTTCTTGATAAAAGAGGTCCATGTTCTAGGACACATTATCTCAAAGGCTATAATTAAAGTGGATCCATAAATGATAGAGGCTTTGATTGTTTGGGTCCCAACTATGATTGCGACTGAGGAGCAATGTTACCAGGGGTTGGATGGATTCTACCAGAGATTCATGCATGAGTTTTTCATAGTTGTTCTACCCTTTTCAGCATTTATGTGGAAGGGGCAGCCCTTTTTATGGAGGGAGAGAGGCCAATAGAGTTTCTAGGAGACGAGGTAGAGACTGACAAGTGCTCAATCAAGAGGCTACCCAGGAGAGGGAGTTTGGTATGTAGTCTAATGCGACACAATAGGGACCAGACATGGGTGTGTCCTGATGTAGGAGCGAGAAGTGATTGCCTATGACTCATGGATGATAAGACAACATGAGAAGAACTACACTACAAATGACATGGAGTTTGCAGCAGTGGTCTTCGTCTTGATGATGTGGCAACATATCTTTATGGGAGAACGTTTAACAATATACACTGATCACCAGAGTCTCAAGAATATATTCTCCTAGAAGGACCTGAACCTGAGACAATGGCGATGGATAGAATTCCTCCATGACTTTCAATTTGTGATAGTCTATATGCTTGGGATGGGGAACATGATAGAAGATGAACTCAGTAGGAGGCATGGTCTGTAGTTTCTGAGTGAGGTGACATAGCAAATAGTCATGTCACTGGTATCCTTCTTGGATAATGATGGAGCAGCATACCTCCAATCTATGACATTCAATCCTCCATTATATCAGAATGTCTGGGACGTGCATCTTAAGGACACTGATTGTGATACATGATGTTCTCATATATCCTCAAGACATGAACCATATGGATTTTCCTAAAGTGGGGAGAACGTCATCCACGTGAGAGGGCGTACCATGGTACGAGTGGCTCTATAGGAGGAGGAGTTTATGATTTTACATAATCCCACTCTGGCAGTACATCCTTGTATGGAGAAGATATACCAAGCCCTCTAGTGTCAACACTGGGGTCTAGGAATAAAGAAGTCAGTGACTGAGTTTATTTCACTATGCCTCACTAGTCTGCAAGTGGATGCTGAGCAAGAGGTTCCAGTATGATTAACTCAGCCACTAGTGGTGCCGAAGTGGATGTGGTATGGGATACACATGGAAATTTGGACCAGGCTTCCATGTATGTCTAGAGAACCTGATTATATTTGGGTGATCATTGGTCAACTCACAAATTCATCCAACTTCCAACCTAACTGAGAGCAGGGAACAGTAGAGGTCTTGAGACACATCTACATTCAAGAGATTGTGCAACACCGTGGGGTGTCATCGACGATCGTCTATAACTGTGAAACGTGTTTTACATACCAATTATGGAAGATATTACAAGAGGCCTTTGGGACTCAACTATGTTTGAGTACCGCCTTTCATCCTCAGACGGATGGTCAGATAGAGCAGAACATTCTGACACTAGAGGAAATGCTTCGTGCATGCGTCCTAGATTTTGGCCACAGTTGGGAGGATCACATTCCATTGGGGGAGATTTCATACAATAATAGTTATCACTCCATCAATGATATGGAACCATTCAAGGACCTATATGGTCGACCATACAGGTCACCTATATGCTGGATAGAATTTGGAGAGTCAGCAGTAATGTGTCCAGAGTGGGTACGAGCCACCACTAAGAAGGTGTAGACAATCTAGGAGTGAATGAAGACTATAGAAAGCAGATAGAAGTAAAAAGACAATAGGATACGTAGACCACTATATCTCCAAAAGGGTGTCCATTATTTCCTGTGTGTCACTCCTCGATATGGAGTACGAAGATTTTGTTGAGGTGGAAAGTTTTCAACGAGGTTTATCTGGCAGTTTCAGATACATCAAAAGACTGGAGAAGTGGAATACAACATGGAACTTCCAATATAAATAGACAATGTGCACGACATCTTCCACATATCCCATATAAGAAGAACTGTTCACGACCCATCTCACATCATTGACCATGGTGAGATGGACAAAGATGAAGGGGTGATGATTATTGAGGTTCCAGTAGAGATTGAGGATTAATATGAGTGGTTCCATCATGGGTGATTAATACCTCAGGTCTACATTCGCTGGTAGGACAAGAACCATCAAAAGAATCCATGGTAATGGGAGGCTCAGATTTGTGCTCATTACCCCCATTTTTTCTTAGTATATGTTGTAGATTTTTGGGATAAAAGCCCTAAGGTAGGGAGAATGTAAAGACCCAGATTTTCCATTTAGTTTTATCAATTATATAGAATTATAACGAGTTTTTGAAAACATAATACGCCTGATTCTGAGGCCCTAAGTTCTTGAAATGAATTTTGGATCCTTTTTTCTAGAATTTCCAGTAAACACATGAAATTCATTTTTAAAATATTAAATCATTGCTCAGATTAAAAATCTAAGGGAACCATTGAATCTGTAGTGTCAAGATTCTCTTAAGGGTGGATTTACGCGGAACCCAGTAGGTCCAAATAAAATGTTATATTCTGTGAAATTTTAAAAAAAATGAAATAAAATATTATTTTTATTTTATTTCATATCCTCCAATAGAGAAGCAATGTGTGGGGCCAATGATGTGTGATGACAATAAATGGCCTGACCGGCCAACCATATGTAATGACCTCGTTGGGGAGTTTGGAAGATTCCTAATTGTTGATCCTAAATAATCTTCTACGTCATTACATAACATTCCTCTCTCTTTTATATATAGATCTTGGGGAGGTGTATCATAACAAAATTTACCAGAAATGATGTGATGAAGGATATTCGTGATGAAAAACCATTAGAGAATCATGCCAATCCCAGTAGGAGGTGATGGGTGACACCTTACCACGAACTGAAGGACGACGTATGAGTGGCGTCATTGGGAACAAGTTGCGACAAACCAGAACATGATCCACATTTAATAGTAGATTCTCTCCAGTGGATTTTCAATGTAAGGCTGATTCGTTTACATTTTTTTGAATGATTACTCATCCCCGTTCATGAATAATACAAAAAATAGAGACCAACCCACTAAAAGGTTGATCTGCGATTCAATTGTTATTGTGGGAGGTTGATGCGGGGTAAAATTGTAGGGGTTTTCATTATTTTTTAATTCAATTCATTATTAATCCCTTACCCCCTCATGTTTGTGAGAAAATGCAGAGTGCATGAGCCTAACGATCCTAGACTGAACTCTCCACTACATTTCTAATTTTGGACTTCCAGGGATAACCGACGGCTCAGTGATACCGACCGGTTGCCTTGGGGATATCGAATCGATGCACACTATAGTAGGTCCCTGACCAGCATTGGCTGTGGTTGGTTCAAGGGCTGCTGGATCAACTGACATCTTGTGAATGGGGTGAGCACTGGCAGTGCACCCAGAGGAAATGTCGCAGTCTGTCAGCCGTGGCACTGAGGACCTGCAACATCACGTGGCACTGAGTTGGGTCAACCCCCATGTGCTGACCCACTAAATATGTACAATGCCAAGTTAGCCATACCCAGATTTGTTGCATATGGGTATCCTTTTAGTTCTGTGCTGTCAGCCGGGGGGCACAGTCAGGTCGCCCCGGCAGACCGACCCACCGCCCAACGGGCTGACCCATGACCCATATGGGTCGGGCTGGGTTGACCCGGGTTGGGTCAAGCCCAAGTCCGGCCGGGTTCCCTAGGTCTATCTGGGTTGGCCCATCCCAAACCAGGTCGGGCCTATCCAACCTAGGCGGACCGGATCCGGACCTAGTACATACCAATTACTCAAAACGAGACCTAACTTGTATACCATATGTCTATTGGAAAAACTATATGTGGTGTTGTGATCCATGGAGTGAGATGACCATTTTGAATTACTCCACGAGAGTTTTGGTGAATATTAGAGTACTGTTGGGTTGGATCGCACCCGAATCCAACCAGGACCTCGATACTGAAATGAAAAAAAATGCACTGAAAGGGTGTCCAATTGACACCCCATATATTGTGTTGGAACCCTTATGACACAATATATCATAGGTTACTTATTTGTGAGACTTCGTTATGATTGAAATATGAATGATGTCTTAGTGAGCGGTTCTCCCATGCACGCTACCTATAGAACCCTACGACTGGTTGAGACTTTATTATTGTAGATCTTTCGACTCGAAGTGACTTAACAGCCATGTGGGGAGTGCCTATGTGTGATGTAGTAGATCCATGGTTGGGTGTGCCTATGTGTGATGTAGTAGACCCACTTTAATTTCTAGGGGGAGTACCTCAGTTGGTCATGAGGGGGGGGGGGCTCCTCTGTGTGATGTGACAGACCCACGATTTGGAGTGCCTCTGTGTTACATGGCAGACCCTAGATACTCTACTGGAGGAGTACCTCAACTATCCATGGTTAGTGGGACGTTCCTCTCTGTGATGGGTCATTCCCACTGTACATTTTAGAGGAGGAATTCTCCTGCAGCCAAGGTGTTCGACGTTGTGACTGGGAATGTTACATGTTCATTGGCATAGATAATCCATTGCTGGCAATAAGAATTCATAGCGATCCGGTGTGGGTCAACATGATAATCATGTTTCATAGACTTGTATAACTGGTTTGAGATGAGACTATATTTGAGCTTTGTCTATTGGTTTATCATTGTGATTGAGTTCATGATTTGTGGTTTTTATCGTGGAATTTTGAGAGACATTCAGGGGTCTCGGGGTCCCTAGTGTGTATCATTATACTCACCCCTGCAAGGGCTACACCTGCACCTTGTATTGTATTGTGCATATGATGAATAGCTAGGATGATGTTCGAGGGAGACATGACTAGGCAGTATGTGTAAGAGACAGGTGGATGTGGAGTGTTGAGGAGGCGATCTATAACTACCCCTTGGGTAGGATCCTATGAGGGTAACTTAGTAGTTGTTTTCCCTTTTTTCTTTTGTATTGATCCCTTCCAAAATATTTGTACATTTTTTTTTACTCACACATTCAGTTGGGCATGTATTTCTGACCATTTTACTATCAGCACTTCTTTACTCTAGCAGTTTACTTCACAGCTGCTTCTTGTTGTGTTCTCTGACCATGTGTTTGTAAAGGCAATGACATACCGTTTTAGGGAATACACCATTCAGTACTATTCGCCAGCCCCTGTCCTATAGAAGGTTGTTTTCTGGTAGTCACGGAACATGCCCTAGGGGGAATGCCATGAAAAACATGATCAATTATTCTTAGTGTAACATATGCTGCTAGAATGAATGTATAACACCTCTCCTAAAAAAAATTCAGACAAAATTGAGGTGTCATGATATCTATATGAAGCTAAATTTACGATAAATACAATTTTTCATTAATTAGATTAATTTTTATTAAATTTATATATAAAAAATATCCCATAGAAGTCAATATGTTTTCAAAATAAGAAAACTTCATTCTAATGGTAAAGTACATATACTACACCCAACAAAATGATCTCATTTTTTAAATTGGTTACTTATGTGAATTTCCTATTGTACAATTTATAGGGGATAGGAAACTTCATCACTAAAAAATTATCAATGATTAATCCACAATAACAACGTCTTGTAATAATAATAATAATATTATTATTATTATTATAAGAATTTTTTACATTATATATAATTTATTCAAAAAATAATATTATTTTTAATTATTATTTTTATGAATATTATATTATTATTATATAAAATTTCATATAATGTAAGTCTTTTTAAATTCCTAAAAAATTAAAATTATTAATTTATCTAATTATAATATTTCTATAAAATTATATCCATTGATATGCACTATTATTTTTATGTTTATTTTTATGTATTTATAGTAATTCATTTATATATATCGTATTTTCTATAATATAAATTTTAAATTATTATTACTATCAACAATATTAGTAGACCAATAACAATTATTTTTATTATAGAATGTGAGAGTATGACACTGTTACATGAAAGTGTTCATTAATTTAATTCCTTTAGGGACTATAGATATTCTTCAAAAATTGAAGAATTTTCTTTGGATTAGTATTACAATATGATTATATTTTTTGTAGAAGGAATATAACATGTCTCTAGGGAAATACATGTGAATGCATATATGGTTTCTCTAGGTTTGAATGTTTAAATGTGTATAATTCCTCTCATTGGTATAATTATTATTTAAAAAGGGGTCATTCCATTGAATACAATCAATTTAATAGTAAAATTAATAGTACATAATATTTCATTGAATGGAAGTAAATCTAAATTCAAAGAGGATATTGTAAAATTAGATTTACTTTTTTTTAATGGTTATACTATATTTTGGATAAAATGAAATATTATATTTATAATGTGTATATTCTAGATGAGGGATTTAGAAATGAAATTAAAGTATTATATTCAGATACAAAGGACTACACAAGTATGGATAAATCAATATTTTGTATGTCAGGTTTAATGGAATATAAAAATGTAAATATTATATCATTTTTTGGGGGGTTTCCCTAAATATGGGATAACATATACATAAATTTAACCATAAATTTCATGAATGAACTGATTCACAATAATATAAATTCCTATTTATAAGATCCTATATTTATAATCAAATTTTTTTTCTAAATTTTAGATAAATAATTTAATATAAGGACCCTCTATATTGGATAATCATTAAAAAATGCTAAGATATGGAAAATATAATTATTTTGTGGTTCCAAATAAATTAATTATGTTATGAAACCAATTGTAATATAAAATAAGTAAACATAGAATCATGATATATAGAACAGAATTATGTATAAAAAATTATGTTTCAATTAGGGGAATCATATAAAATTGTTAAATATAAATACGAAAATATAAATAATAAATTTTTGGATGGGGATATTCCTAATTTTTTATATAGGAATAAGATAATTTAAAAATTACTTAACAAACTAGTTTTCCTATAAATTTGGTTGTGGTATAATAATATTCATGTTATAGAGAAGGATATTCATTCATATAATAAGAAGGATAAAACATAAAAAATATTTTCTTCGTATTGTATGTTATATGATAAGGAATTAAAAAATACACATATTGAAGAAATTAAGAATAAATTGGATGTTGATAATGATAAGATATTTAAAAAGTATAGTGGAACTGAATCATTGGCACTATAAAAAGGTGAACCAATGTCTACACAACATATACACTATAAGGATTTTAAAAATATTATTATTCTTGTGGGAGTATTAGTGTAATCTATTTTTCATTGTCCCTCATTATTTAATGAATGAAAAAAACAATGGATGTATTAATAAGAGATCATAGGATAGAAATATCTATCAATATTATATTATGAAATATAATGGGAAATTAAAAATAAATTAACAACTTACTACATTATTTGTCAAGTCCTGGAAAACCAATCCTCAACTAAATCATAAATAATATGTATATTTAATTTTAATACTTTTTTAGTTATTGGTTATGTAATGATAAACTAAAAACCCTATAAATTAGATAAGATTTCATAAATATATTTATTAGAATTAATAATCCTTAGGTGTTAGTGGAATGAAAATGGTTCATCTTTATATGGATTTGGGGAAAAATCCATATATATATATATATAATTTTTCAAATGATCATGTTTGATGATATATGGATTTATAATCACATATATTCCACAATGCCTAATTAAATTATTAGGAAATAGTAGATTATTATTCCTAGGAAATAAATTAATGCTATTAATTGGGGTATTGATATATAATTAATTTTTTGGGGACTTCAATGTTGTTATAGGAGGCACGTATATTATAATTTTATGAATGTAATTTAAAAAAAATTAATAATGGAAAATTGGAGTTGAATTATCATGATACACATTTGAGATTCCAAAGCTTTATTTTCACCATATCACAATTTATATATTAATTTTATAATTAAATTTTTCATGAGGATTTTAAGATTTCAATAATTTAATATTTTTTACAATGACCTACAATGATCTCTCATGATACTTAATAAAACAAGAAAATAAATTTTTTATTTGTTAGGTATGGGATTGGTCATTATAAAAGGTAGAGGTAATAAAATTATCATTCGAATTAATTATATAATTATATACTAATTTATTTATACATTTATTTTTTACAAATTCTCAAATTATCTTATCAAATGACTCAATACATCAATCAATAAAGTTATATGACATTGAATCATTTATTATGTGGAATGTGTTGAATTATCATATAATATATTCTTGAATCTGTATAATTATTTTATCATATGTATTGAACAAATAATGAACTTAAAGGACTATAATCATTTATATTTAAAATAGACTCTTTTCAATGATCATTTTTTTAGAGACCATATTCAAAAAAAATTCATTAAAATATATAAGGAAATAAAATATTATCATGACTCATCCCTCAATCCTAGATAGAATATTTTATACTATATTATCCCATTCCAGTGTAAATAATCACCTACATGATGTTATATTTTATTGAAAACCATATAGTTAACAATTTGACCTTTTAATGATTAAATTTGATTAAATAATATTTATAATTATGTAACAGAAACATTAAACTATTATATGAATGAGTTAAATAATTTTTTAGATTAACTATGAATTATATTCTATTTTATAATAATTTTTATATCTTGAATTGGTGTCATATTTATAATACTCTATTAAATAGTAAATTCCATTACAAATTCAGTTCAAAAAATCACATGTAATTAGTTTTGTGGATTAAATATTTCAATAATCCAACTATATCACTAATAAAATACCCTCTATTGAAAATTATTCTATCATAAACTATCATTCTGTGATTTATTAATAATTTTGGAAAAAAACATTATATACTATTCTTTTTTTAATGATGTTTAATAATATATTACAAACTGTTTCTAAAATATCCAATTTATTTCCCACTATATAAGTCAATTAATTTTCTTTTTGAACTCCCAACGAAATATAATGATGGAATTGTGGTTTTTTTACTCTATTTTTAGGTTAATTTCATCACTGTAAATAGAAAACCATTTCCATAAGATTTTTTTTTGTATATAATGTATATCATTTGGTGGAATCAAAATATCATATAATATGAAGGGACTAAGATAAATATTCTATATATTTAATCATATATATTGAAATCTATTGGGATAAAAAAATAGATTAACAAGATTATGTGATAATACAATATATATATATATATATATCTTAATTGATAATCTATATTAGTATGTTTTAGTTAAAAATTTCTTCTTATGAATTTTTTTCCCATAAAATGTTTTATATTAAATATTGGTTGGGTTCCAATGAAGAAAAAAGAATGCATGGGATATATATGATTTTTAAAAATTTTAATAGTAATTATTTTGGAAGCATATTAGTTTCATGTTCTTATATGTTTCTAATTGATGGTAAAATGTTCTTGTTTAAAACATGTATAATTATTATCTTTAAAAAGTTTTTAAATATCTATAGATCCAATGTGGAACAACAAATATTATTCTATAATTCATTAGTATTAAATATATTTATTAATTTTTATTTTCATAATTCATATTAAAAATGTAAATAATATTTTGATGGAATTCCTTTTCCATTGACTTGTTTTTAATGATGATAATGTTCTTCTGAATGAACATTACAACACATGAGTATTATGTATTTATTATCTTTAGATTGATTGTATTTGATAATTTGTTTTTAATTTCATTTCATTAATATAATTAATAATATTAATTATATCTTTCTATATAAATTTTCAATGTTTATTTAATATTTAATGTGGTTAATAAATAATTAGATAACCATAAATAATTGTATTAATGTTAATAAAAATATATATAATATGATGAGTTGTAAAATTATATTGTGAGTTGTAATATTGTCATAAAAAATAATAAAAAAAAGTTTTATAGTTATACTAAAAACTTGATCAATGATGAAAATATTCAAAAGACCATATCATGGTTAATGAATAAAAGACATGTTTCTATGACCAATATATAAATATTAATTATTATTGATATACCAAATATACAACCGTTATTCTCTCCGAATAGTGTATAGATTTCAAGTTAGAGGGGTATTTTCAAGAAAAATAATGATGTTGTTACTGATCATTAAAAAAAAGATAGATATATAATGTTTTATTTTTATTTACTAATGGTGAACATTCAATAAAATTTATTATAGATAATAAAATATTTATTTAATGTGACCAACCAAAAAATAGTCATTCTGGATTTAAAAATATTTATGAATTACATGTTTTAAATTGTATATAAAACTGAATTTTTTAATCATGGTCTATGTGTACATTTCTATTCCAATGGTATTTCCTTCATCATTTTTTATTATTGATTATTATTTTGTAAATTCATTGACGTATCTTTTATTATTTTTATACCCTTGTAAAATTATAAATCATTAATTTATAATTTAATTTTATAAATTGATATTACTATGAAATTAAGGACTAGATTATATTTTATTACATCTTTATAGTCTCTTAGGTTGTATGAGATGAAAAGTATAAAGTTTTGAACTGAATAATTTGTATAAAAATTTCAATATTGAATAATTTTAAATATTTTTTTATAAATCATGATGATTATATTATGACTAAATATTTTTTAAAAATTATTCTATAATATTTGTGAAGACATAATATTAAATATTGTTGAGAGTGATCGATTATGAATCATATTATTGATTCATCATATTTACATTATGTCTTAATTCGATTACGGGGATTTATATCATTAATTAATTTTTTAAATCCATTTTGAAAAATTAGTGTATTTGACCCTATTTGAAATAAATTTTTTTTGTATATCCATGAAACTGAATAATTAAATATAATTACGAATGAATTTAATAATATAATTTTTAAAAAATTCAGTAAAAATAATTTCATACATTATTATTTAGTGAATTTTATTTTTCACATTTATAATTTAGTTAACTATACATTTAATTATGTATTAATATTATGTTATGTTTTATCAATTATTTAATATTCTATGAGGTAATTTAATCATCTATTAATCCAATGAAAAATCTTGTACATACATCATTTTAATCAATAAGAATTTAGTTCGTGTTTTACCGTATTATTTTTTAGACAATTGATGCATTCCCTAATTAATAACCCTCGTAATACCCATCATGTATTTATCACTATTTTGTGGGATCCCACAATGTACATGGGTGTGATAATGGATAGTTATTTAACTTTATTCTATTTTCATATTCTTAAATAAAATTATTTTTATTATCTCTACATCTATAAGTATTTTATTCATTAATATATGTGTATATGAAATTAAATTATTTCATTAAATCATCCAAGGAGTTCTAATTCAATAAAACCCCGATATTATAATACTATTATTCTGGGGTGCATTATAAATCATTGATGAGTGTCCATTAATTGACATAATAAGTATGGTGAAAAATATAATATACTTAAAAATTTATCAAATAGGGACATTAGATTGGGAAAACATGAATTACCATAGGCTATAACCATTATGAACTATATTCTAGAGTCCATCAATTTGGATTCCCTAGGAATTACAGGGCCACCTAATGATGTTACATGTATTTATAATATGTTTGTAATTATATAAATGATAATAAATTTTTTGAATTTAATTAATATCACATGAATATTTTCACTATAATTTGTTTTTTTCTAGTGGCATTTATTACTTTTAATCATAATGGACAGACAATGGATTACATATGATTGAGGTATTTTAAATTTTTAATCAAAGGTAGTTCGATGTATTGGTAAATTAATATTTTATAAATTTTCATTACAATATGATATATGTTAGATGAAATAATTATTGTAAAAATAATTTCCACCTTTATAGATGATGAAGAGTATGAGTAAAATTCAGAAATTATTCTAAAAAGATAGAAAATATAAATTAATAATATGAGTAATTTAATATGTTACTGAGAAATATCTCATTTTAATATACTAGATTTCTATTCCAATTTTTAATATTATTTTATTGTTAAAAATTGATGTGTGTATATGTAATTGAGGCTTTTGTTAGTTGAGTATTCTAGTAGAAAACATTCTATTTTCAATAATAAACCATTAATTAAACATTTTATAATACAAGATTTTTTTACATTAAAATATTATTAGTTAGTAGTGGAATAAATAAAATAGTGGTGAATAAAATCATATATACCAATTTAAAATCGATATAGAAAAGGTCATATAACATTTAGATGAGGGAACCAGCACTACTTAATCCTTTAATCCTCACCCCTAATTATATATGGTTTTATTTGTTTTTAGGTAATTTCTTTTACAAAGGGTACCAATGAAGGTTGTTATAAAACTAAAAAATTGATTTTATGTACCTAAGATACAATTTTTATCCATAGCAGTTAAAATTTAATATTAGATGATCATGAATCCTAACCAAATATTAAATCATGTGTAAAATAAACAACATAATGATTAAAAAATTGATATAATCCATGTTCCACATGGATACTCATATCAACCTCATGGTATGATACCCATTAAATAGTAATTCTCATATTAGAATCCTTAATGTAATTATCTTACACAGTAATTCCAATAAAAAAAATTTAGGAATTAATTATAACTGATACTTTTAAAAATATTTATTAGTGGAATAAAAACATTGAAAAATATATTATTAATTAGTAAATCACTTTTATAAATCATTAGTACTTTTTTAGATAAATAGAATAAACATTATTTGTGTTATTACCTACTGTATTATTAAATAATAGGGAGAGAAACAATAAATAGATTATGGGAATTAACTAAAACATATAATTCATTTGAGATAGTGGAAAGGGAAAAATAATATAATAATAATAACGTTAAAAGACAATAGAGGAAATCAATGTGTGATATGAATAGAGAGAGGGATAACGAATGAAATTTTCTAAATATATATGGAATAGAAAAAAATAAACACATGCGGAATAAAAAAATATGGATTTGGTTAAAAAATATATTTAAATTTTAAACTATATGAATAATGGTAGTGATGAATGTTAATATAATATGTTCTTATAGATTATTAAAAATATTTATATAAAAATTCCATCTACCATTGAAATATTAAAAATATATGTATATAAAATATTATATAAGTTGTTTATTTTAAAATAAAGGAAATTTCAGGACCCTAGATTATAATACTAATGTTTAGAGAGATCCAATATGGTTAAAAAAATAATTAATCTAAACCATATATATTCAGGTAAATTTTTCAGAAAATGGATGATTAAATTATTTAAAGTTATTAAGATAGAGTAAAACTCTAGAGATAATGATATCATACTAACCATATATGTGTTTTATTAATACGAGACTGGATAAAAAACCAACAATTATTTTAATTAAAGCATTGATCTCATGATTAATTAACCTCATGTAAGTATTGATGTTTTTTATAATGGTACGAATTTTTTTCCATTAACCTTCTAATTCTTGAATTAGTAAAAGAGTTAAATTTTCCAATTCAATATTAGGGAAAATTATTATCCTTAGTGGGTATTTATTTATTTAAATGTTGAAATTAATATTTTTAGAATTGTCGATGAACTAGTTCCATTGATATTATGAAAATAGTTATGAATGTTTTATAATAGGATAATTTAAATACATCTTTCTGAAAAATGTTATAACCCTGATTTTTAATCAACATGCATTGTAAAAAATTTAACAATTGTATGAAATAATAAATATAAAGGATGAAAAACTATTTATATTATTAATAAAAATTTATTGATATGTATTGGACATTACACCTATCAATGGAATCATAACCATATTTATTAACATTGATTATCAATTCAACATGGTTTAGGAATAATATATTTTTAAAAACATTATGGTACTCTATTTGGGATAAAATGAAACATTACATGTAATTAGTAATGTAGAATTGATATATATTATAAAGCGTTAATACTACTAAAAGAGTTATGGAGACTTAAATAAGTGACAGAATGGGTTACTCTTGAAATAAATGGCATTAAGCCATTCATTTTTCTATATATAGAGATACTAGAAGAAGAAATTATGGAATATCACAATATAAAAAATAAGGGAAAATAATCAATAATGGTGGTAGTAAAATAGAATGTTTCAAATATACATGATTTTGGTATTATAATTTAAATTATAGATAGTGAATTTGTAGGCGAATATCACATTGTGTCAAAAAAGGGAGGCATGAAGGTGATTATAAAGAAATGAAATTAACAGTTCCCATAATGGATAGTTATGACATGGAGAGTATATATAAAATAATATAATTCAAATAATGATTCATAAAATTATTTATTTATATAGTAATTAATTTATTCTATTCTTTTTTGATTAATCATACCAAAATTATTTCATTTACATGATAGCTATTTTGGTTACATCGAACAACTAGCCAATATTGTGAACCATGCTAATAAAAAATTTACATATCTATATAAATCCATTTAATACCACTAAATATCCACTGACATTTTATTTAGAAGAGAAGCATTCCCAATATCTCAATATAATAATTTTTAATAGAATCTGCTGGAAATTCATTGAAATAATAATGAATCAATTATTATAATATGGATGATCTTTATAGGTATTAATTAATTAAACTAATATTGTACATAGATGATAAACATAAATGTTCTCAGTATTTAACCTGTAAATATTTCATGTTATGGTTCATGTGGGAATCACCAATGGAATGATAGTTTAAATATATGGGATTTGTGATATCATCCTGAAAATAAAATTCAAACAAAATATTCCTGAGGAAACCATAGTGAAAAAGATTCAATGAATTATTTGATATGATTATTGGGGAAATGAAATTTTAAAATTTTCATCTATGTTATCATATCACCTTACCATTATAATTAAAATTTATAATCTTTTATTATTTGTTTAAAAAACTAATGAATAATTGAATATTTTTCAAATAATTTTTTTGATTATACCAACATGATCAATATCATGACCTAACCTAATGAGGTGTGACCTATGTCTACCCCAAGAAAACATCCATTAATCCTAGGTATGTAGACCACTGTCGAGTAGGAATACACCCCAAATGGGTGGAATTGTCCCACTGAACATGTACACACACAAACATCCCCATGACCTAACAATTATGAAACGTAAAATAAAAGAAAAAATTTATACAAGAAACTGTGATCCCACAATAGAATACAATATTTATGTACCTAAATCATGGAAAGGGTAATAAAGGCCCAATAAAATACATAAAAATTAAAACTGTTTCCATGAGTGAGGACTAAGCTGATGTAATCTCTTAGAAAAACACCTAGTTCTGATAGCAACCAAATATTCTCTATACATTACCTATCCTACCATTAAACTATAAAATGGAGTCAACATCTGTATAAGAGAGAACACATGTGGGGAAAAAGTAAGCGGTGAGTATAAAAATACTCTATCGGAAACCCCAAAAACAATAAACATGAATAAAATGTATATTAATATAAATAATATATTTACATAAATATATAACAAAAATAACATGAAATATATGTATAAAATAACCAAACCACAAGGGGAACATAATCAACCTCTAGCCACAATATTCCTCAGATAAAATCATAATTTAAATATATTACAGTCTATGATTCATGCTGTTATCAAATACAATTGATTAATAAGTCTAGATCATCATGACCTACCCCAAAAACAACACTATTCTAAGAAGACCTTAATCAATAGACTGTGGGTCACACCCCGAACAACTAGTTGATATCAAGAACCCTATCTGGCTAAACCATCTGGGTAGGGGATCACATGTCCATGATTTAATGAACCCTATCAACATTTTATACTAGATACAAGATCAAATACATGATATGGTACGTCATGATAATTCCCCAAACCCTACTTTGGTAACAAATGGTGATATAATATCACTCTCTTGTATCATGGAGGGACACCAAAATAATATACGGGACCTTGACTCTAGAGGGGAAAAAAAATACTATGATAGGTATATAATACCATATTGTACTCTCAATGAAAAGGACCAAGGTGACTCAACCAACCTAAATATGTAAAAACTAAATAAATAGATAGATACAATCAATATTAAAGGTGCTACATGAGGTGTACCATGGGTACATGACATGTACATTTATCTCCATGTCATCCCATGTGAAAAATACTAACAAAATATTTAAGTCATCATATACCTGGAGGGTATAATAACAATATAGAATGTAGAGTAACATGGTACCCTTATAGTATAATGTGGACATGTTGTGTATGATGACTGGGTTCATATACATGCTCATTTATACTAATCAATTTTTATATCCATGTACCCAAAATTAACTCTTGAAATGTACTTTTCCGTATGTCTTGTAATTTTTGAAATCAATTCCAAGCCAACTGGGAAGGGAAACATACCATATGATTGGGGTTACTTTTTTATCCATATCTTCTTTATGAAACCCAACCCTCCACTAAATGGAAACCACATGGAATTTAATCTCGATGTACATGTTTTGATGAATGTAATTTTACAAATAATGTGTTTTTCCACTACTCATTCATGCATGACACTTTTTCCTTGTTTTTATGGAAATATATCCTTAAGTCTCATATATTGGGTTGACCATCCTAACAATCATAGGTTCTTTCGAATACATCCCTTGAATCACATTTAAAAAACAACCTACGATGTAGAAATTTTTTGTGCCACCTGGGAGGACGACGTACCATCGATCGTGTCTCGTTCTCTCATAATCTGACCACAATTTTCAATTTTTCTGGAGTAACAACTACCACCACACTATGTACCCTCCTCATTGATCTATTACACTGAGAAAAGGTAATTATACAATAAAAACTAGATATTTATCAAATAATTTTACAAAATGAATAAAATCCTTTGAACTGAAAAAGATATTAATGATAAATCCAAAGAATATTAAAAATGTGTAATTTACCTCAACCATTGTTCATTTGGACTCTATTAGTTTTCATCAAAAAATGTGGGAAAAATAAAAATAATTTTTTTTAATTCAATAAAATTATTTATATCGATGATGCACAAATTATTTCTAATTGACTAATTGATTTTTTTTCATCTAGGATGGAAAAATGATATTGAAATCGTAAATAGAAATATCCTTCATTGTGTACGGATTATTCATCAATAAAGAATAGAAGTATTGTCATTATTGAAGAGATCCTCCAAAACCATAGGTGCGACGATCCATCATCTGATCTCGACCCATCATCGTTTTCTATAAATTCTACCCAAAAAGTAAAAAATACACCATATATTGATTGAAAAACCATGTGGAATTTCCTATAACCTTGTCCAAAAATGATTAAATAGTTTACTATGTCAAAAAGTAAATTAATTATATAATTATTTTCATTCGATTATATATGCGATGAAAATATCAAAAATTCCCCCCACTGAAGGAGGTTATATCACACATAGCATAAAAATCATGTTCTGAACAAAATGGTTCCCTTTAATTTTTTATTTTGGTCTTAGTTTTGGAGTTATACTATATTTCATTGAAATTTCAATGTTCATGAAATTGAATATATTAAATATGTATAAAACATTTACTCCTGGTTCACCAGGACCTAGAATCTCATTCCATCTAAGAACATGTTATTGAAAATAATCAATATAATATAAAAAATATAACATAGGAAATATGAGCCATTAAATTCCCCAATACATGGGAGATTATATCTAAAAAACCTAAAACCTAGAATAAATATTGATGATATTGGCCTTGAATTAGGGTCCCCTGCACTTAGGTGAGATCTAAAATATTCATGTGATGCCACTAGACACACACATGGGTAATTGGATACCCATAAAAGTTACTCTCATATTGATCCAGAATATTAACTGGGTACTCAGCAGAGGTATCTCTATCCTCAATGTCCAGCTCACCCCAGTCAATAATGCACATTTGGTCATGGATGTACTTCTTCAGCTACAACATGTGGATGAAATCGTATAACCGGTCCAACTATAGTGGTAGAGCTATATAGTATTCCACCATTCCAACTATAAGAAATATGTTGAAGGGACAATTAAATCAATGATATTACTTTCCACCACTTACAAATATCATAAATCCCCATCGATATGACACCCTCTGGAAAACATGGTCTCCCTCCGAAAATACAAGAGGTCATTATTGATAGTTTTCATAATACTTATGACTGCTTTGTGTAGTCCTCATTTGATACTACATTATTTGAACCTTCTCTGTAATAGCTCACACCATCTCTAGGCCCATTAATATGTAATCTTAGGTATCTTTCCTATAATTTGGTGACCAACAAGTTCAACCAAAAAACTCTTCTAATGGAAAAATTATAATCATATAATCATATAATTTTTTGTGTGAAAAAACTAAAAATGGTTGTTCATCCAACCCACTATGGAAAAATTCTTACATGGAATCCCAAATATTCCCTCCATTCCCTAGATGATTCACTCTTTTTAGTCATCAGTCTAGGGGTGAAATGATATTATCTACTTCAAATGATTCCTGGAAGACACCTACATCCCACTCTATTTCTGAGTTGTGAATTTAGCATCATGATCAGAGATGATCATCAAGGGAACCCTGTGGAGTTGACTATCTTCTTTATATAGAGACATCCAAATATCTATACTAAACATTTCTATTATATATATAAATAGGGATGACATACTAATACAATATATCATTACACAAAAGATTCATGTACCATGTAAATAAGTGCTGAACGTTCTTGAACATAGTGATATTCCTTCACCTACAGAGTTCTGGGGCATTAGTGATAAACACTGCAACAAGATTCTTTATTCCAAATCACCAAAATTGATGCAGAGGTACCAGTAAACCATTTCCTTTCATGGATGTACCACCAAATGGGCATGTGAAACTCCCACATATTCTCATCTCAAAAAGACAATGGTACATACATTCTTAATCTAAAACAGATAACGTGATCCACACCTTCATAATATCGATTAGTATTATTTCCATTAGATTTATAAATATTTAATGTAACCCAATTGGTTTCTATACACTTATTATCCCTAAAATGGTGTAATAGATTTGAGGTAACAGCTATCAAATGAATATATGACACATTATCTTTATTCATAATAAAAATCATTAACTAGGATAAATAATCTGACAAATTAATAGACAATTGACAATATAATCTCCCACTAAGAGTATATAACCCAATGTTCCCCTCCTCAGATTATAAGAAATTTACAATTCATAGTCCTGGAGAAAATCAATAATTCTCCTATGTATCATGTTATGATCCTTATATGTAAACTTATAATTGAAATTCTTTTGGTGAGATTAAATGTTAAACTATATTCCTTTCAGGTTGTGTCGAAACATCTTCAATATAAAGACTACAACAACTTAATCAAGATCATGAGTGATGTAGTTCATCTAAGGTTGTCTCAACAATCATGAAACATATGACATAAGATCTTACCTCTCCATTATAACATATCCATGTATGGTCTCTGATGCATTATAAAACTCTATTTTCATGACCCCCTCCTCTATATGTATCACGATGTGAGCAGTCATCATCCTCTACCTATACTCTTGGAAGCAATTATCACACCATTATTTCAAAAAAATTGATTTACCTTCTCTTTATAATCCATAAAAGGTTATTACACTCTTTATTATCTAGGTAAATACCTCAGATAGAACCCTATTATCCTAAGGAATCTTCACAATTCAGTAACACTCATGGGTGGATCCCATGATAGCATCGCCTCATAAAATTACATTTCTTCTATTAATACATCCTATATAATAAGGTGTCATTGAATTTGGACATGTAGAATCAAAAAATGATACATTGATAGATTCATATGATGTTATTTATATCAGAGTGAGTTAATGGTAATCCTCGAGTGTCTCACATGGTCCATCATGAACACCGAATACACTATGATATCATCGATAAAGACCACCACAACAAGTATAAAATGGGTTAGAAGATGCAGTTCTAGAGTCCCAGGAAATCTAAAGGGATGTTCATCACACTGAACGAGAATCACCATGTACTCATAGTAACTATTACACCATTTTAATTCATTCTTCAATATAACCTCATCCCTAAATAAAAGTTATTGATAACATGGTCTGAAGTTAATCCCCGAGGACCATTGAGCCTCTCTCAACTGACCTATTAAATCACTAATTATTTTACTCATAGTCACCTAAAACATGTTTCAGTAATCAATCCAAATTCTCAAGACCACATGTGACTCCTATGAAACCAATGCAGTAGATGACTAGGTCGAAACATTTGGTCTCAAGTAGACCTTTTCTTACAAGTTCTCAAAATTCACCTTCATCTCTTGATTCAATTTATGATACATCATATATGATGTTGAAAATATCCATGTTTTTATCGGATTCTTAACAATGATTTAGTCTAGATACCAATGATAGGGTAAAATGGATATTTCTTCCCTAATTACAATGTTTTACTCAAACACCACTAGAGGAAGAAATTATCCCAAATAATATGTTTCTCAAAAAATCATTCTATATAACTAGTGAGTGATCAGTTCCACATTCCTTTGTCTGATCTCTTCCTTCCCCACCAATTATAAATTTTCACCCCTAGTGAAAAAACACATTCCATCACTCAATAAACTTTACATACTCCACATAAAATAGTAAATTTACCGTTGAACTATTTATATACTTTATATTCATACGATTACATCGTAAGGATTCATTGATTCTAAAAAAAATCCCATAAAGACACATTCCTCCAGAATTTAGTTCACATTCTCAACACATGTGTGCAATCACTAAGCCACCATGTATTAATGTCTCCCACCATAATGTTCAAGGAATGGCCTCAACTAGAATATCTATATCTCGAACAATATTAATGGTTAAGAAGAAATGTCACACAAATGTGTATACCAATACTAATAATAAAGTATAAATCACATTGATCATGCCACATATCATCCCTATAGCCTTGATAATACTCATTGGTATGAAAATAACCATCTATGCTCCACCTGCAATATTCCCTCCCCAGAAACCATAAAATGTGACATCATATTTATATGACATGACACATTTGGGAAAAATCCTATGATGGGATTTGTATAAAAATACTCAATATGAAAACCTAAAAAAACAAACCATATGAATAATGTAATGTTACATCATTAAAATATATTAAAAATAAATTTAGAATATAAAAACCATGATATACTCATAAAAGACACCACTCTACCAGGTTTGTCCAAATAAACTATTGGCCACGAGATTGTAGTCATTGAAACACTCATTCTAGGAGAGTTCACTCCATGAGCGATGCTATAACCAGAGACAATTGATGAATATGTATATCTCATTAGGCCACATATAAGAATGTTTACTTTTATCAGAGTCCCTCGATATATATATATATATAGGGATTCATTCTTGGATCAACTGAGGGACACCGAGTACAGAATCTAGATCAACATTCTGCTTAAGCGATCAAATGTCAATGATTCCACAAAACATACTTATAAAACCCTATATATGGAGAATCAATATTATTCCCATGGAGGTGACATCAATTCCGAAAATCCCACATAGGGAAGAACATATGAAAAATGCTATCACTCTTTTCCCATGGATGAACATAATAACTCTATCTAATACATAGCCTGTAGAGGGGTTCATAATTTTATTATATGGACGTAAATATACACATATACCACTAATAAAAAATTATAATGGTACTCAATTAAAATAAAATGGTCAATACTAAGGAAATAAATAGCTAAAAAACTCTTAATGGTGTTAAACGTTATTCACCACATGGTACATAGTGTGTCAAATAATCTCCATGTATACCTTTATGGAAAATCATCATACAACATGTTTTATTGCATATACTAGGCATGTAGAATAAGTACATTGCATGTCATGACACATGATACCATTCATGTTTCTCATTACTGTGTTCATGTAGGATGGTCATGTCCTCGTACTGTCTTACGTACACATAAATGTGTTTTTTCCCAATACATAGTGTTTCCACTACCCATATATTTTTCCATTGTCATTATAATTTCATAATTACACTCAAATCTAAATGGTAGCGGACACACATTGTGTGATAGGGTCGACATGTGGTGTGATCCTTATCCTTGTCACAAATCCCTAGCCTCCACTAGAGGGGCCCATATGATGTGTAATCCCGTGTTACAAACCATATTTCTCATGATTTTTATTATTTATAGTTTATACACTATTAATAATCACACATCACTTCCAAATTATCTCTCATCAATAAAAATCACCACATATCACACATCTAAGATTGAATGGAATATAAATAAATCATTCTCTTGAATCCGTCCCTTGATTTGTGTTTTGAATACTACCTATGATGATGGTTTTTCTAGATTCTCTATGTGAATAAGGTCCATAATTATGGTATCCTAACCCCCCGATCTAACAACCATCATCATCAATAAATTATCAAAAACCATCATGGAATTATATAACCTCATTTTTAATCTATCACGTAGAATAATGGTCATACAACAATCAGAATGCAAGTATTTGATGAACTAATTTCTAAAAGAAATATGAAGGAGTATCAAGAAAGTAAATTGTTGTGAAATACATAAAGAATAAAATTCATGGAACTAGCATTGGATGTTATTTTTTTCATCAATAAATTTTCATATATAAACTCAAATGAAGTGGGAGAAAATCACAAAAAATATAATAAATTAAATCATTAAAATTTTTTCATCCCCAAATATCATTGTATATTTCATTCATAGAATTTATCTTTATTAATACAGGATTATGAATCTTGATAGAAACCAAAATTTAAAACAAATTACCTATTTTTAGATTGATCATTGCAGATTAACAGTTCTGTTTTTAACATTTATGAGATCCAATATATCCTTAAGTGCAATGATCTATTTTCTGATCTCTATCTGTCATCATCCTCTATGAATGATCTATAATGGTTTTTTGATCATCCATGGTTTTATTTTCTAACCATGAGTAATCTAATATTATAATGTAGTTAAATGGGAAAATATTTCACTATGTAAAAATATAAAAAATACCTAATTTATTTAATATGTTTCCTCCATTTATTCTTGTGAAGAATTTTTCATAGACAACATTCACTAGAAGATGTTATTTTTATCCTAGGGTAAAACAATCATTATGAACTCAATGAATCCATCAAATTTATAATTTGGGTATCAATTTTGGATTTATTCAATTTTTTTAGGTAAAATACAACCAGATACTATTAAATTTAAATAATATATATCATATATTTTTTCCAGGAACACCATGACTTATAATTTCATGTGTATAATTTCCTTATATCGAAAACATTTAATAATAAATCTATAAATATTAAATGTAAAATCCATGTCATCCTAATAAATACGATGATGGGTTTCACTTTTGAAAATATATACAATGTAAATTACTTTTTGTGGATGATTCATTGGGTAGTGGGTCAATATGAAACATAAAATAATATAAAACACAATACACATAATAAAGGATCCCCAAAAAAATTACACTATAAAGAAAAAACATTATCATGTATTTGTCTTTTAATTCAAACATTTTAGATCATATCTCATAATATTTAATGTTATTATCTACATATTTTATCCTTAATGGGGACTTTTTTGATAAAAAATTTTTCATGAAGATTTAAAATGTCACAATTTATATTAAAATATATAAAAAATAAATGTAAAAGAAAACCATGAACCCTAACATTACGTATTGGAAATGTAAAAAACTTTAGTTTTCTATAGTAAATTATTTCTTTGATTAACCATTTTTATTCCTGAAATGGGTTGATGGAATTATTATATATTATTTGATTGACAATTATGTTAAATGTTTAATGTATTTTTTCCATCCATTAAGAATTCATGGACACCATATAATTAATATATCCCTTTAGAAAATCATGGAATGTGGGTTATTTTTACAACACTTCTAAAACATTAAATGAAATTTTTATGTTAATTTTACTAATTCAAATAAATAATGAAATTTTTAATGTGAAACTAATTGGCTCTAAATCAAATTATATAATTTGAAGTTTTTTTTATTTGGTGATTCATTCAATTAGACCCCTTCTTAAACACATTCCTCAAAATAAATATATTTTTATATCGATGTTATGTAATGAAATATATCATTTTTACTCAATGAAAAATAATATAATGAGATTAATAATTAACAAAGGTAACAATACAATTTTTATCAATTTAAAATACCATAGGTACTCATATGTGATTGAAGAATTCACTTTAACATTCATCTTTTAGGGAGTTTTTGGGTAAATATTGAGTATGAAATAATAAATGAAGCCATATAGCCCAAAAAATAATTTTATGATAGAATAATCTTGTTGAGAGATAAAAAAATTCTGATTATTATTTTAGAATGAAAATATTAGATTTCAGAAAAATGGGGATATAATTTCCTAGAATACAAAACAGTTTTTAAAACACCCATTCGTATATCCCAATTCATACACATGTATGAAAATACATGTTATATGTTAATGGTATTCAGGGAAATATCATAATATGATATACAAATTTAATAATGAAAATATTATAAAGTATAAATAATTTATAATTAAAACTAGATGAATATTAATGAAAATAATGGGTCCTACTGAGCATAAAAATAATTACAAGTAAAATATGAAGAATTCAAATTAATTATTCATCCAATGGAGATAATTGAATATTCTACAGTGGGAACATTTTATTATCTCTTGATTGAAAAATTTTCTATAATAACTAATATTGTATTGGTATGGATCCTTCTTAATGATTAATACCCTCCCTTAAGGTGAAAAAACAAGTCATAGGTTTCTAGAACCCATGTTCAAGGTCAATTTTCATTACTTAGTATATATATTTCATCAAGTAGAACTGAACTACCACTGTCCACATGTTAATTTCACAACCACCTATTCATTATTTATTAGTGGTGAGGGACTCAAATAACTTTTGTAAGAGAATTTAATTTTATTATATATATATATAAGTAAATACATGATTTTATAAAAAAATGTAACATCACTGATAGAGATTTTAGAGGATCAAAAAAATAAATAGGCTATCTCGATAAAATGTTAATATTGTATGATTATATATATATATATGTATTCAACCAAAAAGAACAAATATTGGGTCTAAATATACAATATATATACCATGTATATAATTATTTTAACCTAACATAAACAAAATCTAATCTAACAAGATTATGTTATAGATATATCCTTCTTCAAATATTATATATTTATGATATAACACCTCAAGGATACTAATATTTAAAATTAAAAAATTATGTTTAAAATCCTTGAAACATAAAAATCAATATATGATAAAAATTTACTGCTAAAATTTTAATATTGGTATTTCATGTCCACTAATGTGCACATCCATGTTGTGAGTACAATGTCTCAATAGGCATTATTGAATATATCAACTCAATCATGTAATAATATTATCGATGTTTGTAAATGTGTTTAGAACCTATACACATATAATTTATAACACTCATGGTCCCAAAAAAATAATTCACGGAATTAACCAAATTTAATTTTATAGAATAGGGGTCAGATTGGATAATTCCCACACTAGGTGGAGGATCCAAACCTATCATGATACATGAAAAAGATCGACAATAAAGGAATTGATATTTTAGTTAGTTTCTATACACATATATATTCTTATCCTCCATGTAATAACCTATCCTGATATATATATATGGTACATTGAACACATCCCTAATAATAAAACAATTCTATAAATATATATAGTTTATCCGGATCATATCTAATTGTCATTGTATCAAAAATTATAAAGTTATCCACTTTTTTAAATATAAATAATTAAATATGGTTTATTATAATATAAATCCCATTACATATATATATATAATGGTTATTAATATGATAAATTCTCAATCATTATCCAATCATCATGTTTATGAAAAAACTCTAAACAAAATGAATATAGAATTTTACAATCTAACACACTGGGAAACATGAACTAATCATAGTTATATTATAAAATTAATTAAAACCATCCATTAGGAAACATATAAACTTCCAAAACTAACTTTACAAAATAATCTATAATAATTAGCTATGAAAATATATAGGGACTATAAGGACCCGGCCTTAAAACATTACATGATATTTAATTAAACGAATAATTCACATTGAGGATATTTTCAGGTTTAGAGTTTTAGATAATTAGGCCATGAATAATACATAAAAACATGAATATTACATATAGACAATACTACTCAGTTTCCATTTTATCATAAAATAAAAACTGTTGAAAAGAAACACGTCTAGTTCCACGTTTTAGACAGCATGACTTATCCTTGAATCCATTGCTTGACAATATTCATCTTTAAGTCCTGTGAAAAACGTTTCAATAACATGGGATGAGCATAAAAATCTTAGTAAGGGTTAAAAAATATACAAAGAAAACATTATCCAATCAATAACTACAAATCCATGAATCCATCATTTTTAATCATAACATACCATACAAAATCATAAGATTTATGAATAACTCATAGAAATCATAAATCATTAAGGTTACTTATGGAATCCATATCAAACATACATTATAACTATCATAGCTACGTAGGGGGTCACATTTGGAATACCCATCATATTATATTCCCTTAATCTCTTAGGAGAAACATTCATGTTTACCACCATCAGGTTAACCAATTCATTAGAGAGCTATCTCGGGCAAAATTGCCCTAGGTTTATCACGGACCCACCCGTATATGTAGACAAGTCGCAATGACCATAACATAATCATAACTCATAACATAAATATAATGGAAAGATAAAACATCCACATTCCACTATATCCAATCAAGATATTCAAGTAAACAATGCTTTATCAAACCATTTTAAAAAACCATATTAAAAAAGATATTTGAGTCAAAGTGTCCCATACAACATTGATTCTTTTAAAGGAATTATCATTTGAAAACATTAATTTACAAATAAATAAATCCTAAAACCAATTTGGAAAACATGGACATTCATGGAAATTTTTTTTAAGAATAAATCCTTACAACATTTAAAACGATATTTTAGTTAAAGAGTTTTTAACCAGAAGATAGATGCTTGAATACAAAGAAATGAAGAATAAGTTTTAATCAGAACTTTATAATATCATGAGAGTAATGGAATTCATGATATAATATGTCAAAGGACTGTATATACCCCTTATAAGATTGAATTTGTGCATAACAACAATGATGTTTAAAAGGAAATATAAATTGAGATGAAATCTCTTATAAAGATGGTATCCTTAATTTAAAGATAAATCAATCTCATAATTATGTTGGAAAAATATAGATACACCCAATATAAGTGGATATTATGTGTAAAATAATCAGTGGTCATTCAAACATATTCATCGGATGACATTAATAAAAAAGAGAATATCAACCCATAGAATAGGAATTGGGTTAAGGAGTTCCCTTACCGATTTGGTATCTTACAAAACATATGCCACCTGAAATAAGGATCATCAAATTAAGATGTAAATAATAATAAATGAGATTATATTACTCAAATAATACAATCATGGGTAGTACATACACCACACAAAAGGAAATAGTGGCAAGTATAGCATGAATCTCACGAGAATAAAAAGTGTGACGAAACCCTTTAACACGTTGTAATCGACTGAGTCATATGAAAAAAAGTTAATAACAACCAAATGAATCACATAATACCATGAATATAATGATAATAATGATAATATATATAAAATGGCAGTATAGAATACACCACATGTAATGAATAAGTGGTGAACAATGGAAATATCACAGAATTAAAAGTGAGATAAGAAAATCCCTTACAAAAATTTGGTAGCCTAACAGTGCCACCAAAAAATTCATAAAATGAATTAATGAGAGTAAGATAGGGTCTCTCATCATATTAAAATACAACTTACAATATGTTGAATATAAAATAACATCCTCCCACATAAGAACATGGAGCGTAAATGAAATGACATAAAAGAGGGTACTTAAAAAGAAAGAGAGAGGTCAGCTCGGTTACCTCGAGTCTGACTTGACTCGATCGTTCTTTAATATCCTTAATAATATACTAAAGTTAATTTATACATTCTAATGAAACTTTTTCAAGTTTATTAGTCCTTTTATATAACTTATTACAATGTTATAAACATTATGTAATCATTTATGTTAATAATGATTGTTTTGCTGATATTTGGTACTTGAGTCAAAAATGGAATTCTTATAATTACATGTTGTTAATGTGGTCAAAGGTTCATTATATCCAGAATTATATTCCTGATTCATATATCATATATATCATATATATCCAGTATATACATGTATTTATAATAGTATATAACATTTAGAGGTAAGAAATGAAATTCACTGTTCATGGAGACGATAAGCCGTAAGTACGCATGAACGATACTTTCATTTATATTTCTTATTTTAAAGGAAATAAAACATAATTATACATAGTTATATTATAATTCCAGTATAATATCATATATAATATCATTAACTCCATACTTTCTACATCCCGCATAAGACATTAACGAATCAAATCACATTGAGGGGGCGGTTGTCCACACTTCCTCAAATGAGATTAACGTATTTACCCACTATGGAAACCATAAAGGCATGATGTAAATGGAAAGTAAAGAAGAATTATGAAATCATAAACATAATATATATCATATATAAATACATTTACATCATAATGTCCACCATTAGATGGGGTAATATGTAATTGAACCATCACCGTTTCATGAGGCGTTAGTTTTCCATCCACATAAACATTATGTTCTTCATCCATTAGATGGAGGTGTCTGTAAGTGTAGATTGAATCCTTCTTATAAAAACATCATAATATATTTTAGGATACTGGTTTTGTTACAAAATAAAATAAATAAAAAGATTTTAGGGGTTGGAGAAGTAAAATAAAAGAAAACGATTTATGAGAAACCGTTACCTTTTATTTCGGTAACTCCCTTCGGATAGAACCAAGGTAATTCTTGAATTGATTTCTGCCTAAGGTAAGGCTTCTAAGAGAAGGAGAGATATGTTGAGAGATTAATTGGGCAGAGTTTGGATGATAAAAAAGGATTGAGTGGTGTGATGAATTGGTTAGAAGTGGTCTCTTTTTATAAGGGAGAGGAGGGGCTCTTTAGGAAAGAGTGAAATTATTATTTTATAATACAATGATATTCGGTTTCTAATGGACAAAAAGTCATTGTGGTCGAGGATAAGATGACTCATATTCTAAATAAAATAAACAAATCATAATTGGACATGTTTCAGATAATATCTTAATCATTATAATCATTTTTATTTAAATTATTTATTAATGAGATAAATACTGAATCATTATTGTGTCAAACAAATTTAATTTATTTGTTGTCTAAAAATTATAAAACAAATACCACCATATAGGAAATATCTTTATCTTTACAAAGAATATTTATAGTCTAAATTATGACTTAGATAACACCATATAAAAATTAATTACTAAAAGCGTTTTGTTAATGTCAATTTTGTCTTTACATTAAATTAATTAATCTAAATTGACATTTTCACTCCCAAGAAGATCATTAGGGTCCCAAAATCGACCCAATGATTCCCATGGTCGTATTTGACTCTACCAATAAGGGTTGAACAAGTTTTAAGGTAATTTTGAAATATTATAATATTATTTTAACCTTGAATTACCTTATTTACATTTAACTGCGGTAAATAAAAGTGAAAAGTTACTATTCACCTAAAATTATTTTCATCTTAATGAACAAAATTTTTCCAAATTAAAAATTTATTTCTATTTTTCCAAATTGAAAACATAGAAGTGGAATTAATTAATTTAAAATTTAATTCATGCTGTTAAAACAAAGAGCGTGTTTTCAAGAAACAATAACTACTAAAAGATTGATACCTGTTTGTATCCAATTTCAAAGTGAAATAAATTCTAATGATAAACATTGTATTAAATGGTATAAATATATTTTAATTTCACTTTAAAACCAATTAAAATATAATATATCCATATAAATAATTTATATTAAAAGGCACTTTGGAATTAAAATATAATATTTTTCACTAATCATTTTAAAATGAACATTATCCGAAAAATTCCAAAAATTTACCAAAATTAAATTTTGATGTTTCCATTACGAATAAGGGTTTTATTGGGTTATATAGAATGTATTAAAGTGACCAAAAATAGGTTTAAAAAGGGTTCTCCATTAAAAGGCGGTAAATCAGACTTTTAATGTAAAGTATGCTTAAAATTAGATTCATTCACATTCTAAGCCTCTAACTTTTGTTGGATAAATGTAAATACATTTCAAAAACATGTATAATAATATTATAGTTATTTTTGACCATTATCACCAATATAAAGGATAAGAGTTAACTACCACTTAAAATATTAATATTATATTATTAGTGTGCAACATAAGATTCCATGGAAACCCCTTGTTTCGTATCGTGTAAGCTATCGAACATAGAAACACCTTTAAAGTAAATTTAATATTTAATTCACAAATATTAATAAATATAAAATATTCCATATTCATTATTTTTCTGGGATGTTACATCCTTCCCCCCTTTTGGGAATTGTATCCTCGCAATTAAAAAAAAGGGCTCAAAAACTACATTGAAAGTCCCACATCGAAAAAAGAGTCATTAAAACTATCACTTTAAAAGAAAGAAAGAGAAGAACAAAGGTCACCCGAGTTAACCAATACTAAGATTCCATGAAAACATGGATATGTAGGAGAGAAAAAGGGTCAATTTCTGATGGAGAGTGTTAGGAATCATGTTTAGAAGAAAGTTAACCACTAGAAAATCACAAACTTGTGATGGGTTAAACAGTCTTTGATTCTGCAGTAGGAAAATTTAACGGAAAACGTTTTTGTTTAAAGTTACTTTTCACTGAGGAATTTATTAATGAGACTAACAAAAAAAAACATAAGGAAATATACTTAATTATCATGTAGACATTCATCTTTTAATATATTTCCAACACAAACTCATATTTTCTCCAAAGGATGATTATTCAGGATGTTATTTTTTTTACATTAAGATCACTATAATCAACTTAGAGAGAGTCACATAATCCACAAAAGATGAACTATATATTTCCCATGTCTTTAGATATTAACTAAAACCAAAACGTTTAGTATAAGATCAGATATTCCCCCAAAAAGATAATCTTTTATAAAAAGAAAAACTACTCCTAATATCCAATTTTTTCAAACAAAAACCCAAAGTTCAACAATGACTATTCAATAAACAATAATCTTTAAAATTCATCAAAATTTATCCATACTTTAATTGTAACCCAAATCTCATAAGGATTTAATTACATAGACTTCCAAGATATATCTTACCATTTATCTCCAAGTAACACCAGTTTCTCATAAAGTCTCATATTGAAAAGTAATTAACCTAATCATATATTCTCCATGATTGGTTAATCATTTTCATAAAAAAATAAAACAATTATTTGTCCATAATGAAAACATATATTCTTCCAAATTAAGATTTCAACCATTATTCCAAAATTAAAATTCTATATTATTCTATCTTCCTTAGGCATATAGTGTTATCTCAAAATAGAGAACGTCTTCCACAATAAGCATTTATCACTTAATCACTAAATCATTTTTCAATACTAATTATATCTATTTGATAAAACAGAAGTTACAAAAAATCTACTTATTCTTGTTCCATAAAAACATTTTACTATATATAATAGGTCATACTAACCAGGGAATTCATGTAGGATAGAGGTAGGCGATGCGCCCTTGTCTCTCTTCGATTGTGGGTTCGATTCCTGCAGCCTTTCTGGATGTGGCAGGTTGTCACCCATCCTACGGGTTGTCCTTTTTATAAAACTCAAAAATAACCCTAACGTGTTTTAACCTCAATGGTTTCTTTACACCTCTCATTTTCATCCAAATTCGTTGTGATCTCAACATCTTAATTCATGAAGTCTTATTTCACTACCGAATGATAAAATAAAACAATCCCCAAAATTAATAACATCATACCTTGATCATGTTCTCCATTTGGTTTCATCGTCATCTTGTTCACATAGGTAGAAGGTCCATGCATTACAACAATGATTTAGAGATCATTCAAAATCATTTTCTTCTGCCATCCAAATACACCTTGTATAACATTGATCATATGGGTGTTCATAGAAAAAAAGTTTTAGAAAATAATCTCGCATGAAATATAATTTCAGAACATCTGATAAATGTGATTTCTATAAAATAGTCGAACCGAATTTGAGATGAAACATTCAATTAACGGTCCTTTTATAATACCATAAGCATGTACTGAGAGACTATAATTTAGAATAAAATATAAATAGGTTGTTCAAGGGCCTATTTCTTCAGCACCTTTTTTAAAATCATAATATGCTTCAAAATCTTGTGATACGGCAAAATATTTGAAAATCCCTTGATAATATTTACCTTTCTTGAAATTATGAGAATATTATGAAAATAGAATTTTTCTAAATACAACCCATGATCCACAATGGTAATGAAGTATAGTGGAGGTGTTTGGTATCTCAAACAACTGCTTGCAATTGAGTTGTATGCTAGAAAAAGTTTTCCAATCATCCAAACATGACTTTGCAATAATTATTGCAAGCATGTCATCAGGAATAGAGTGGAATGTCATTTGAGATCCTCCTCCTTCAATTTGTAACAATATTTCCTTGATCTGAAAAGTTATAAAACAAAGAATTTAACTAAAATAATATATAGGGACTAACCATATGTCTAACGAAAATTTATAATCCCTAATGTTGTCTAAACCGACCTCTGGTACCAACTATAAGGACCCGACCTTAAAACATTACATAATCATGAATTAAACGAATAATTCAAATTGAGGATCATTTCAGGTTTAGTGTTTTAGAGAATTTGGTCATGACTAATACATAAAAACATGAATATTACATGTAGAAAATACTACTCAGTTTCCATTTTATCATAAAATAAAAACTGTTGAAAAGAAACATGTCTAGTTCCATGTTTTAGACAGCATGACTTTTCATTGATCCATTCCATGACCTTATTCATCTTTAAGTCTTGTGAAAAACATTTCAATAACTTGGGATGAGAATAAAAAGCTCAGTAATGGTTATAAAATAAGTAAATAAAACATTATCCCATCAATAATTACAAATCCATGAAACCAATACTTTTCAATCATAACATACTTTACAAAATCATAAGATTTATGAATAACACATAGAAATAAAAAATCAATAATGTTCTTTATGGAATCCATATCAAACATAAATTATAGCTATCACATCTACATATGGAGTCACATTTGGAATACCCATCACAGTATATTCCCTAAATCTATTAGGAGAAAAATTCATGTTTACCTCCGTTACGTTATCCAATGCATTGGAGAGCTATCTCGGGCTCACCCGCCCTATGTTTATCACGGAACCACCCGAATACACAAACAATTCCCAATAACCATAACATAATCATAACACATAACAGAATTATAAAGGAAATATAAAATTTCCACATTCCACTATATCAGATCAAGATATTGAAGTAAACAATGGTTTATCAAACAATTTTCAAAAACCATTTAAAAAAAGATTTTTGAATCAAAGTTTCCCATACCACATTGATTAATTTAAAGGAATTATCACATGAAAACATTAATGTCCATATAAATAAATTCTAAAACCCATTTTGAAAACATGGACATTCATGAAAAATATTTATAAGAATAAATCCTTAAAACATTTAAAAGGATATTCTAGTTAAAGAATTTTTAACAAAAAGAGAGACACTTGAATAAAAATAATTGAAGAATAACTTTTAATCATAACTTTATAATATCATGATAATAAAGCTATTAATGATATAATATTTCAAAGGACTGTTTATACACCATATAAGTGTGAATTTGTGCACAACAACAATGAAGTCTCAAAGGAAATGTAAATTGAGATGAAATATCTTATAAAGATGGTATCCTTAAATTAAGGATAAATCAATCTCATAATTATGTTAGAAAAATATAAATACACCCCAAATAGGTGGATATTAAGTGTAAAAAATCAGATGTAATTCACACATATTCATAGTATGACATTAATAAAAAAGAGAATATCTACCCAAAGAATGGGAATTGGGTTAAGGAGTTCCCTTACCGATTTGGTAACTTACAAAACATATGACAAATGAAAGAAGGACCACCAAATGAAGATGTAAATACTCATAAATGAGATTATATTACACAAATAGTACAATCATGAGAAGTACATACACCACACAAAAGTAAATAGTGGCAAGTGTAGCATTAATCTCACGAGAATAAAAACTGAGACGGAACCCTTTACCACGTTGTAATCAAATGAGTCTTATGACCAAAAGTTAATAACAAACAAATGAATCATATAATACAATGAATATAATGATAATAATGATAATTTATATAAAATTTAATTACACAATACACCACATGTAATGAATACGTGGCAAACAATGGAAATCTCACAGAATTAAAAGTGAGATAAGAAAATCCCTAACAAAAATTTGGTAGCCTAACTGCGCCACTTAAAAATTCTAAAAATGAATTTATGAGAGTAAGAGAGGGTATCTCATCATATGAAAATAAAAATTACAGTATGGTGAATATAAAACTACATCCAAAAACATAAGAACATGGAGCATAAATGAAATGACATAAAATAGGGTACATGAAAAGAAAGAGAGAGTTTTGATCCCTTACCTCGTGTCCGACTTGACTCGATCGTTTTTTAATCTCCTGAATAATAAACTAAAGATAATTTCTAATTTCATTATAACCTTTTCAAGTTTATTATTCCTTTTATATCACTTATTAAAATGTTATAAACATTATGCAATCATTTAAGTTAATAATGTTCGTTCGGTCGATATTTGGTACTTGAGTAAAAAATGGACTTCTTATAATTACATTTTGTTCATGTGGTCAAAGGATAATTATATCCAGAATTATATTCATGATTTATATATCATATATATCATATATATCCAGTATATACATGTATTTATAATAGTACATAACATTTAGAGGTAAAAAAATGAAATCCACCGTTCATGGAGACGGTAAGCCGTACGTATGCATGAACGCTACTTTCATTTCTATTTTTTAATTTAAAGGAAATAAAAAATAATGATACATAGGAATATTATAATTCCAGTATAATATCATGTATAATATCATTAACTCCATCCTTTATACATCCCACATAAGACATTAACGAATAAAATCACTTTGTGGGGGCGGTAGTCCACACTTCCTCAAATGGGATTATCGTATTTACCCTCTATAGAAACCATAAATGAATGATATAAATGGGAATTAAAGAAGAATAAGGAAATCATAAATATAATATATATCATATATAAATACATTTCCATCATAATGGCCACCCTGTGAGGTGGTAAGATGTAATTGAACAATCATCGTTTCGTGAGGCGTTAGTTTTCCATCCACAGAAACATTATCTTCTTCATCAATTAGATGGAGGTGTGTGTAAGTGTATTTATAATCCTTATTATAAAAACATCCTAATACATTGAGGATACTGGTGTTATTACAAAAGAAAATAAATAAAAAGAGTTTAGGGGTTGGTGAAGTAAAATAAAAGAAAACAATTTTAGAGAAATCGTTACCTTTTATTTGGGTAACTCCGTTTGGTTTGAACCCAAGGACATCTTGAAGTTCCTTCTGCCTAAGGTAAGGATTCTAAGAGTAGGAGAGATATGTTTAGAGATTAACAAGACAGAGTGTGGATGAGACAAAAGGATTGAGAGGTGCGAGGAATTGGTTAGAATTGGTCTCTTTTTATAAGGGAGAGGAGGGGCTCTTTAAGATATAGTGAAAATTTAATTTTATAATATAATGATATTTGGTGTCTAATTGTCCAAAAATCATTTTCTTCAAGGATAATATGACTCATATTTGGAATAAAATCATCCAATCAGTATTTTATATGTTTTGGATAATATTTTAATCAATATAATCTTATTTTTTAAATTATTAATGAGGTAAATACTTCATCATTATTATGTCAGAAATAATTTAATTTATTTGTTGTCTAAAAATTATAAAAACATTACATGATATAGGAAATACTTTTAAATTTCCAAATAAAATTTATAGTAAAAAATAAGACTTATATAACACCATATAAAAATTAATTACTAAGATAGTTTTCTTCATTTTAATTTTGTCTTTACATTAAATTAATTAATCTATATTTTCATTTTCACTCCCAAGTGGATAAATGGGGTCCCAAAATAGACCCAAAGATGCCCATGGTCTTAAATGACACATCCAATAAGGTTTGGACAAGTGTTAAGGTAATTTTGAATTATTATAAAATTCTTATAACCTTGAATTACCTAATTTACCTTTAACTGCGGTAAATAAAAGTCAAAAGTTACAATTCATCAAAAATTATTTTCATCTTAATGATCCACATTTTACTTTTTGATAACAACCATGTTTTTCAGATTTTTGAAATTAAATTCACAGAATTGGTAAAATTCCATTTAAATGAAAAAGTCAGTTTTTTAACTACCACTAAGTGGTTTCACTATTTATAAAAAATTGAAGTTTTTCTGAAAAATACCAAAAATTCAGCCTAAGAATTATGTCATATTATAAATTAAAAATTGATGTCTATTTTTAAAAATTCAAAACATAGAAGTTTCATTAATTATTTTTAAAATTACTTCATGTTGTTAAAACAAATAGCGTGTTTTTAAAAAACAATAAATATCAAAAGATTGATACTTGTTTATGTACAATTTCAAAGTAAAATTAATTCCAATGAACAACATTGGATTAAATGGTAAAAATATTTTTAAATTTCCCTTTAAAACCAATTAGAAAGATAATATAACCTTTTAAATTAATTAGATAAAAAGGAACTTTTGAATTAAAATACAAAATTTTCACTATTTATTAAAAAAATGAACTTTTTCCGAAAAATTCCAAAAAATTACACAAAGTAAATTTTGATGTCCCCATTATAGAGAAGGATTTTATTTGGTTATATAGAATGTATTAAAGTGAAAAAAACTAGATTTAAAAAGGTTTCTCCATTAAAAGGTGTTAAATCAGGCTTTTAATGTAAATTATACTTAAAAATAAAATTATTCACATTTTAAGCCTCTAACTTTTGATGGATAGATGTAAATGCATTTAAAAAACATGTATAATCATATTATATTTAGTTTGGTTCATTACCGTCAATACAACGACAAGGATTTAACTACCATTTAAAATAATAATATAATATTATTAGTGTGCAATGTAAGATTCCAAAGAAACTCGTTGTTTCGTATCGGGTGCGCTATCAAACAAAGCAACCCCTTTAAAGTAAAATTAATATTTAATTCACAAATATTGATAAATATAAAATATTCCTTATTCTTTATTTGCATGGGATGTTACAAGGAAAACCTATATGTTATAAGTATGATAATTACCATTCAAATGTGTTCAAATAATTAATTTTAATAATGAAATATCAGGTAAACCATCCATGAAATATTTAATCTCATGAGTGATAACAAATTATAATCCAATTTTATAGAAAATAAACATAAATAATGTAAATAAATTTAAAATATTTTTCTAAAAAACGTTTATTTGTTGGAAAATTATTATTGTTTATTTTAGTAAATCACTCAAAATTAAACTCATTACAAGATATATCGTTACCAACACTAATCCATGATAGGTCAAAATCATGACCACATATCCAGAAAATAACACATATGAACAAGTGTATCAACATATAGATATTATAAAATAATAATATCATCAATGAGACAACCAAATAAAATAATTAACTGAATAAAAAATGAAAAATATGTAAGGACAACATTGATAGGGAAAAAAATCTCCCAAAGCACATAAACCTCCTCCCAAAATGTAAGTAAGAATATCTGTTTGAATTCCAAAATTCATGCATCAAAATATAAATAATAAATAAGATAAATAAGTATGAGATGGAATATAAACTCAAGAAAACAAAAATTTATTCTTTATTAATATGTCTCCAAAGTCACAAAGTAGAGTAAAACCATACACACTCATCATTTTTATTTCAATCATGATAACCATAACCAAGGGAAAAAGGTTTCACTCATTTTTACCCCTTGTACAATTGAAGGTGATCATTTTTAAAATAATGTTCTTTAATTATTACTATATAACAAAATACACAAATCATTCCTCTTAACAACAATACAAAACATCCAATTAGTTTATTATTCAAAAAAACATTTCTACATAATATTTTATATAGGGAGATATTAATAATTTTAATTTATTAAATTTTCTATTTTATAATATAAATAAAACAGAAAAAATTGTATTATTGGTGAAATAATATATAAAATGATAATTAAATATTAATCATTCCAAAAATCTATGTTATAAATTAAATTCCAAAATATTATAAAAATAAGCCACAAGGAATAACATTAACAAGATCCAAATAGTACCCCTCTTTATATCATGTAAATAAATAAACTATTATTTAATAAATATAATAATTAAGTATATTTAAATATATAATCATTGAAGTAAATAAAAAATTAATAATTAACAATTTTGTGTATTTTTTGAGAAATAAATTAAGGTCATTTTACATGACCAACAAAAAAATAAAAAAAAATAAAGGAAATAACACATTGAATAAGTTAGTTTATACTAACCAAAAATTTATAAATATCTATAATTTCATAATACAACATATTAATATGATAAACTAGTAAGAGAATAATATATAGTAATATAAAAATTAATGAAATATATAAAAAATGAAATTTAAATCAATATATTAATGTTCCATGAAAACAAATGTTTATATTTCAATATGTTTGGGTTGTCAAAAAAATTATGCAGTTTATATATGTATAATGTAACATTATTTGAATAATCCAATTAATGACAAAATGACGTATGAGATAGCCTACAATAATTGAATATCATTGAGAGCCTTCAAATTTGGTGACCACTAAACGATATGTTCAATTATTAAACATGATTTTTTAAAAATCATATCAACCAAAATGATTAAATTCTAGGATTCATGTAACATAAAATATAATCTAATCCCCTATATAGGACCTATGAAAAACACCATTATTAAATCAACCAAATGAATTGATTATTTTAACATTGATATTTCATGATCTAGACTGATTTCAATAGAAACCATACATAATATCACTGAGATAGGAATATCAATTAAATGAATCGGTGAATGAATGTAATAAACCTACTAAGTATTTTTTTTAATATAAAAATATATGATAACTAATAAATAATTATTATATCACAATTTATTGATATATAACTTGTCAATTGGTATTTGAAAAGTGGATATTATCAAGTATGAAAATGAATACATTTCTTCCATGATATATAGAACCTTTAAACACCCTAGATTAATCAGTTTTCAGGATATGAATTTGAAAATGGAGTAGGAGATGCAGGTTCATCCCCACCCCTTATGTTGATCAATTGTTTCCTAGAAGGAGAACCAGAAAGGGTTTTTTCATTTGATTTAATCCTCTTTTTAACCAAATCCTCTAAATTTTTATTATATTATAGAATAATTATAATGTATACAAACAAACATATATTATTATTTCATATCAATAATATCATAAATTTTAATAAATAAATATATATTTATATAACATAACATAATATGAATAATAATATATATACATATATATGATATTCAATTATAAAATTATTCGTATATACACAATATAAATTAATAATAATAATAACATATATATATATATATATATTTATATTTACTTATGTTTGTATTTAAATTTGTTTTTACTTATAACAAAACAATACCTCCACCAAATAATATAGGAAATGTTGTATTTTTTAAATCATTATATAAATGTAATTAATAATAATTAAATACTATATATTTTAAAAACTTCAATGTATAATCATCAATAATAAAAAATTAAAAATTCACCTTGAATATTAAATATATATTGAAATATAAAAATAAATATTTTTCAATTGATAAAAAATAAACCTATAATTATGTATATATGTATATATATATTTTCGAAAAAAATTATACCAAAATAGAAAACCATATAAATTTATACAAATATCCATCTCATAGATATGCCATTTATAAAATTAATATTTGTATTCAATAGATTAAATTAAATTAAATAAAAAATGATTCATCTTGGGCCACTAGAAGTTTTCTGGTTCTCACCAAACACCTAGTGAGACCCCAATGTTCCTAATACACTACATCAGCCTTTTAGTTTTGTGTTTTTATATATATAATTGTCCACCAACACATAGGTTTTCTTTAAAGTACACACGAACAATTTACATGAGTTTTGGTGAGATCAATATTTAAATATTAATCTAAATACCTAATATATGATTTAAAGAAGGTGATCTGCACATATATTTTTGTATTGATATTTTTAAAAGATAACAATCTAATGGATTACAACTTGATATTAATGGAATAATTTATCAAGGATCCAAATATGAATTATTCAAGAAATATCCACATATTATCTATAATTGTTAGGTTTTTATCCTCTATTCATCTTTTGTAAGAACGCTGAACAAAGATAACATCAATGTCCCCATGAGGATCATCCAATCATCTTATTAAATCCATTTTGGACTTGGGAGGATATGGGCGAGAGTGAAGTATATTAGTTATCAATAAATCAATCAGTGTTATAGTGGATAAGAATAGTTTTTCACATAATTGAAATGGTAAATCTAATTATTTAAAATTTCTAGACTAAAAAAAATCGTCCCATTTTTCATTTTAAAAAATTAAAACCCATTTATATAATGATAATTTAATTCATTATTAAAATACAATAAATATTAAAGAAATGATTAATACATGAAATTGGTTTTAATTAAATAATTCATTACTTATCACTTATTAAATAACCATATATAAGTGTCTGTGATATTAAATAAATATCATCAAATAATTAGTAATTTTAAATGATTATATGGACAAATATCATAAGTTATGTTTGATTTCCCATCAATAAATATTTATGAATTCACCATTAAGATTACTCAAATACCTTTTGAATATTTATATAAAAAATAAAAAACTAACTCAATTAATTCTAGAACAATAATTAAATTTTATTTAAAATAGACTAAGATTTCTTGAATATATATTGATCCATAAATTATGATTGAATTAATTTAAATAAATAATATTTACCAAATCTTTTTGATCTAATATATAAACACAATATTATTCCCTATATGTCGCTTTAATATATGCAATTATCCCAACCCATACACTACTAATAATACCCAGATCACATCGTTGATAATAATATGAGATAGAATTCATTGAATTTAAAACATTCACAAAAACAATTAATAAGTAACATAATCTTCTTATAAATTGATACATCATTAATAAGGATTCATACAATGTGTCACAATCCCTTAATTATTGTTAATATTTTTATGACCAACTGAAATTTTAGTTGACCTCATCCAATTGAGAATTGTTTCTCAGAATATTTTGATGTTGTACTTATATATATTATGTTATATAATGGTTTCTAGTAGTCAAATGTATTATGGACTTATAATTTTAGTGAATTGGTTAGTGGATAGAGAATATAATTTTATCATATTATCACAAGAACAAAAGTGGAATTCTTGTAATTGCCTTATATTTATTCTAGTGGTTACTATCAAGGAAAAAAAATCTCATGTTGGGTTACTCTAGTAGCCGGGTTGGTTCCACTAATAATTTCATTGGTACCAATTGGAGTTTCAATGGGTTCTCATTGAAAACCTAAGAAGAAATGTATATTTATTTTTTGTTGAGAATTATTTTAAAATGATATTTCCGGATGGCATTAATATTATTTTTTCATGTGGTGTTTTGTCCAATAAGTGTTATGTGGAATTTTGTTAAGAATCTCTAGTCATTTTATAATTTTTTATTAGACTATTAATGGTCACAAATGGTGAAGTTTATCACCATCTATTATCTTCTAAAATTAATTTCACTATTACCTAAAATCAATATTTCTACAAAATTTCTTCTGGTTTCTATTTTTAATCTACCATTTCTGGAATCAATATATGAAATATAATGAGAATGGACCAACTCTATCATATAGTTCCCTTGTTATTTTCAACATTTTTTATATTTTAGTATCAAATGTGATTTTGTGGCATTGATGTTTATTTTGAGTGACTATAAATATAATCAATTACTGGATACATAGTTCATTAGGTGCATACGAGATACCAAATTCATGAATAAATTCATGAAAATTATTGCATTTAGTTTATGTCATTGTGTGAAATAATTACATGAAAATATTTTTATTTTCTTGAGGGATAAATGGAAAAATATGGTTGGATAAGAATATATTGGTTTTGAACAACAGTGTATGTGTCCTTCATTTTTATTTGATTTTGAATTATATGAATTTCATAATAAACATTGCTGGATTTGTGGTATCATCATGAAATGAACATTAAATTGGGGAATGTGATGTTCAAGGTTGATCCATGGGTTTATATGGGTTATTTGAGGGTTAATTAATTTAAGGCATATTTTGGAATCCATTTCTATTGATTCTTATTGATCAATATTAGGATGTGCAATTTTTTAGTGTTATTTCTATAAATAATATATTTTTTAGTCATAGTTTAATTTGGATTATCTAAATTAAAAAAATAGAAGATATCTTTCAATTATGTCATCCTAGTTTGTTGGTGACAGTATTCATCTTTTTGGGTTTTTCACATTGGGTTTGTTCACTCATAAGGTGACATGTAGAATTCAATTATGGAATGAAAATTTATTGATGTAGTGAAACTAAATTTTAATTTGACTAACCTAATTCTAGGGAGATATGGTAGATATTTTTCCATAGTTTTTGTTGTATTTGTGACCACCCTTGATGAATGATACATTCTATATATTTATTTCTTTAGTAAGTATACATAATTATTTATACTAAGAGTTGTTTCATTGATTATTTTTTATGTGATCAATGATCTATACCACAAAGGTGGTTTTGATGAAATTTTTTGAATTATTAGGTTGTTTAGTGATATTGTATTTTTAGTGGTATGAATATTAAAAGATTACACTTTCAATATCTTTGTTTTATCATACTCAACATAAATAATACTGAATTATGGTAGCTTAACCACCATTGTATTATTGAAAAATGAGTGATTGGGGTTTTTCTTATTATATTTTTGGTTTTACTAATATATTATTACTTTAATATGCCCATATATTCATTGATAAAATCTTAGTGAATGATTGAATGTGTCTATGTGTGTTTATAATCACAACCTATGCTGATACCATAGTGTGTGTTCAATCATCAAGACAGATGACACATTAATCAATATGGGACAAGTTACCAATATATATATATATAGATATTTAATCTATATGTAGTTAGGAATATAGTGGTTATTATAGATGGACTGGTTAGTTCATGGGATCCAATATATGATTTCATCCTTTTCAATTATATTTTAGATTCTTTTGTATATGGTTTATCAACATGGGTAACCCAAAACATTACACATTCTTTTCTCTATGTGGCATCTCTATTTTTATATTAGGGTCGATGAAATATTATGAATTTTACTATTATAATTTACTCATTTGAAATTCAATGATAGTTATATGAAATATTAATTATTTCTACAAATATAGTACTATTTAAAAAGTTTTTGGTCTCTCTAAAACATTTTATGACCACTAATTTCTAGTAATAAGAATCTAGAATATGATGATGTAGACCATATGATACATGGAAACATTTTTATAACCATTGGATATATTAGATAGGTATGATGTTTTTTAATATTGAATTATATTTATTTATTTCCTTTTTATAATGTAATGTTATGTAGTGAACATGGCACTGGTGGTTTTTATTTTGGATAAATTTCATCCTTGAATTGAATAAAATTTTAAAAAAATTATTTTTTTCTCGATAAGGGCATAATAAGAAATGTTTTTATAACATGATATTTATAAAAATACATTGGAACGAGGGAATATTATATGTTTTTTTTTGAATGATGTATGTTTAAACTAGTGCGGTGGTAGATATATGTTTACTATCAAAAATAAAATGTGGTTTTACAAGTACATTAGTGGCCTCTACGGTGGATATGCGATAAAATATATGCAGTTTAATTTTTTTTGATTATTATCCTAATTTATTATAAACAATTATCACAATTTCTATTTCTTTCATTTCCCATGAAAGAAAACCCCACCAAGGGATATCTTTTTACACTTATCACAAATTCTTTATCTTATATGTCAATAATGATTGATTTTTTATGGATTCAAGCATTCATTGTTAAAGAAATACTATTATTATGCACCCATATCATTTTATTATCATATCGCATGTTATTCGATTATTTATTATGGTCATTTGGTGTGAAATATTATTATCACCCTCACAATTCAATTTCAAATCTATGTCATACACTTTTTAGGGTTAGATATTACATGGAAGATTGGTTCCCATGTAATATTTCAACAGTTTTATAAGTTTCCGCTATTTGGTGATTTTAATAGGGATTATTGCAATCATAATTTTTTTATTTTTTTACCAATAGTAGTTAAAATTTAGTTATTAAAAGTCAAAAATATTACTATAATTATCTATATTGTTTTCAGCTACATTTCACTTGTTTTTCTATGATATTTCTCTAGATTTGTAATTGTTGTGAACAATAGTATGGGGATTTGAAAAGACAATTTTAGGGGATTTAATTTTTCCTTTCCTATTTTTAGGGATCTATATGACACTTACATAATGTCTAGTACTTCCAACCCATACAATCCTTATTAGGATACTCATTGGAATCATATGTGGTGATTTTGGCATAACCAAAAAATGAATGTATTTTTTTTGATAAAGATATAAATTATATTATTGAAATGAATACATTTGCTATAAAAAAATATTTTTTATGGGAACACCATTAAATACATAAATTGAATTTTGAATCCTATAGGTTTAGTATAATTTTTAGAAATGGTTTTTAATAAAATGAATAATTGTTATTTATGAATTTTGAAATTCATAAAACTTATTGAAATTGTGTCATTCAAAAAAAATTTATCCTTCACAGTGATTAATTATGTTTGAAATTAATTCCATACAATTTTCTTATAGGTGAACCATTACAAATATGGTATAGAATAGGATAAAAAATATAACCAATTAGGTAGAAATGAATAATTATTGGTTAAATAGAACAAATATATGACTAGTATGGTATTAAGTACGTAGAATTTAAATTTCCAATATCATATGTTATCCTCTAATAATGAGTAGTTATAATAATCTAGTATACACAAAAATGTATTTAGTGTTCACTTTATTGATATTTTTATAAAATCTAGTGTCAAAGGTTAGGAATTTTGGATACAATTTAATTGGTATTATTTATTAATTGAGGACATATAATATATTTTAGTATCACAAAGTTTCATAATAATATAACAAATATGGATTATTTTAATATATTTATGTAGATGTATGTGTTATTTTGGCATTAACTTATATTAAAAATTAAATAAATGATTCCATCATTATGTTTTATAAGTTACAAGTAAATGATAAATTCATAAAACTAGTTATTATTTCCATTAATGGGAAGGTTATCATGAGAATAAAATTTGATAATATGATATTTCATGATGCTAAATGTTAAATTGGTTTTATAGTAAGTGTTTTCAAACTGAACTACATATCTTTTGTAAATAGAATCCTATTGTAATTATTCATATATTCTAAGATACATAATTTATTTTTTAAGATCCATTTTACCCATTACATGGTTCTATAAATCATTTAAAATTTTAAAAATTTCTATTAAACTACATACATCTGAAGTGGATGGTTTAATGTAAATTTATTATTTCTTCCTTCCATTCTATCGAATACGTGATTGAAATAACTATTTAAGGTTGAACTCAATTTTTAAATGAATTCAATATTTTCTATGATGAAACCATTGTTAACATTTAATTGAGGATTAATTACATATAAATTGTTCATTAAAAACAATATATATTTTATATGTCATTACATTACAATACTATACTGTAAATACTATCCCATGAATATGTAATTTCTTATTTAGAAATGAATTGAATGAAATTTAAACTTATTCAAAATCCATATGATGATGTTTGTATAATATTCTCTATGAATAAAATGAAAATAATATTATATTATAAAATGTTAAAACATAGGATTTATGTTGTATGGCTTATTTTATTCCATTTTTTCTTATCCAAGGGATGACCTTGTTATATAAAAGATATGTGTTGATGGAAAAAATTTATGATACTATTATAAATATTTTAGCTTATGATGGTGTGTCTATTTTTTTACACGCTAATAATTATATTTGTTATTATATGATTTTTACTTGTCTATGTTATAAACTTTGATATATTTAGAATTATTTACACAATCTTATCAAGAATATTGTTATATCATTATAGTAATATGCCTTCATTTTGGATTTTCATTTGATATCTTGAAATCTAATATGGTAGTTACATGGGTGGTATATAATATATTTATATATAACATTTCCCATTAACCCCTATTTTGGGTAATTTAGATATTTATTTTTTATATTGTATCCGAGTAGAGGATATAAAAGAAATCCCTTACAATGGGTTATGGGAATTATATTTCACTATTACTCTAATTTCCATAATAATGAATGGAAGAACAAAAATATGTCTATAATATGAGTAAACAATACTAGTTATCCTTTGTGGGATAAGTATTACACTAAGACAACTGTAGGATTATTTTTTTGGAATGTCAACATATTTTCTTAGTCACACTCTTATAATATTTCCTGATGAGGCCAGATCATTGTAGTTTAGTTATTAAAAAAATGATATAGTAATTTTTACTATTATTATGTTTTATAAAAACTTATACTATATACATATATAAATGTAAAATTTTATATGTAATATCTTGTAAATAAATTTTTATTTATATTTATGTAAATGTGTATATTAATCTCTATATAATAAATAAACATTTTTCCTCTAGTAACAATGACTTTTAATGTTAAACCAAATAATTATATGAAGAAATATTATATATATATATAGATTAATATTCAATAAATTTTACACTAATACACTTCCATAGACCATAATTTTTATTATATATTTAGAGACTAGAAATATATTCAAAATGTTTCATAGATGTTATATGAAATTTAACAAATAACATCATCTCTCTAATTTCACATCGATGATATATCTTATATAATATCTATCAACATAATATAGGGATTATAGAAAAATATAAAATGATAATACTATATTCATGATAAAGGTAAACATAATAGATAGCAGTCAATGATCATTATTGAGCATAATAATAAGTTTATTATTAAATGATAATAACATAAAAAATTCACACACAATCTCCCCTATATCATGAATAATGAATCCTTGATTTAGATTTTATAATATGAATATACATAGTTCAAATGATTTAGGAATCATAAAAAAATCATGATCTATGAAGATGTATAATTAGTATAAGACCTAAGTTGGTAGCAATTCACATATTCATATATAATCACTTCTTTTGTCAAGAATCACTAGAAAATATATCATAGTAGAGTAATGTCATGACCCATTACTTAATATACATTTCAATGGTTCACTCCAATGAATGAAACAACATATAGTGTCTCTTACTGAACTAGGTTCCCTCTATATTTTATTCCATCTTATATCAGGTGTTAGCATTATTTACCAAATGCATTATAGGGATACATAATTTTTATCCCCCCAATTTAATATTTAATACCAAAAATATAAATTCCACATGATAATTAAGAATTCATTATATCATAACTCAAGTAAATGAAAAAAATTTCTTAAACATTCAATTATTTCATCATATAATAACCCATGAAAAAAAAAATATAGTTTTGTAAATGTATAATAAAAAAGTAATTAGACCATGGGGAACAATATGTTTTATAGGATCATCCTTAATTAATCATCATAATCCATAGAGATAAATATATTAGATTATATAATATACATGGTAATGAATAATTCTCCTTAATGAATGTTTTTGTAGAAAATCATATCTCTAAAATATAAATTGAAAATTACTTATAAAATAGAGGAAACATCTTTTTTTATTTTAACATATTTTTAAAATATGAATTTTATATAATTTTAACAACAATATTTTATTTGAAAATTAAAATTTGAATTTTTAAATTTTTATTAACATAAAATAATATTGATGAAAATTGGATAATTTGTTTATAACTAATTTGTTAAGAGTTCAGATTATTTTGATAAATTTTAAAAAGTAATAATGTATTTTAAAAATTTCATTTGAAAATATATTTATTATAAATCATAAAAAATAAATTCAAATTTCATGAATGTGAACTTTATAAAAATTCATTTAATATATTAAGTTTATTAAAACAATTTTTCTAAAAGTGAACATTTATGAAAATGTATTATGACCAAATAATAAATAAAATCATCATTTCATTAAATAATTTTCTCAATAAGAAATTGATTCCATGTGATTAAATTCATACAATTACATGAATATTATTTGAAGAAAAATATAAAATAATATATATGTGTTTTATAGTAAATGATGATATTATTTCTTTTAATAGAAATTAAATATAAATTATGCTAAAAATAAATTAGATTATAACATACACCAATATAGCTTTTGTAACAATGTTATTATAAACCTCACAAAATAGAAAAACATATATTTAATTTAAATCCAATTTATTTATAGTAAATAATAATAATATATATTCATGGGAATTATATACTCCACAAAAAAACTCATGGTTAATATCAAATATATCAGATGAAAAATAAATTTTAGGTGAGGATCCCATACCTAATGTATGAATTGATATTTAAGAAATAATACATTCTGTATAATAATTTAATAGTGTTTATAAAAATATATGATTAATTAAATCATACTTATGATATAATATATTTTTCACTTATAACATCTTCTTACTCATTAATTAATAATTAATCATTCTCATCATCTTTTTTAGTTTTAACTTTTTCTTCATTCATATATGTTTTAGATTAATAATTATGTTTTACTCCTCATTATCAGGGTTTGATCATCTCTATAAAAATAATATGTCATAAGATTAATATTTATTTATTATTTATAATTTATTAATATTATACATCAATTTTTGGTGAAAATTTAATTAGATCACTTTGTGGAGATGGTAGTATATCGATATGCATCAGTGATGTTTAAAAATTTTAATTGATGGATTGAAATAATGGTAAATAATAATTAACAATGATTAAGTCAATTTTATATGATAAATAATATATATATATATATATATATTAAAAAAATAATCATTATTATCCATATATATAAAAAATGATAATGAATCACATCACATTCAAGAGGTGGTTTTCCACACGTACGCAAGATCAGTGTTATAATTTTTAATTGATTAGACATTTAGAAGTCTTGTAAAATATTTTAATTAATAAATAATAAATATTAAAAAAATATCATATATTTAAAAACTAAATTCATCATAATAGAAAAATGAATGACGGTGAATGAGAATGAATCATATCAATATGTGGAGATGGATGTCCATCCATAGATGTGATTGATACATTCATTTATTATATGATTGAAAAAATGTGGAAAATGGATATATCCAAATCACAATAACATATTAGTATGTTAATAAATAGTAGTTATTTTTTTGAAAGGATGAAATATATTACATGGAATTATTAAAACGAATATATTTTTATTGTGATGGGTTAGATGATAACCTCAACTTTAAGAGACTTCATCTACCCAAAACCCCATTCCATCTCAAGATGGTTTCATGGAATTTCCTAAACCTCAAGAATGGATGGAATGAATCTATTAATTTTATGGTAATTAATTGGATTTGAAAAATGAAAAAATTCATTATTAATGATAATATGATAATTTTTTTAAGTGAGGGGAGATACATATATGAAATTATTTAAAGATAAAAATAATATATAGTCATATTCCCATGAATGTTGCCCCATGTGGAAAACAATTAAAATGTAATATATCATAATTTTTTAATATCAAAAAAACATTTTTTCTAATATTTTAGGATGAACTTATTCAATTCTCTCTTAGTTTAACCCCATAAAAAATTGATTTTACCCAAACTATAGTAACACAATTTCATAAAATTTTATATTCATTGTGAAAAATAGATAATTTGATCCTATTAAATTATTTTCATTCAGGATTTTCCAAATATTTAATAAAAATTATTATATATAACTTATATATAATGTAGAAACCTATTTTAAAATAACTTCTATAAAATAAGGAAAAATATGTTTTTTTAGAAAAAATGATATTTTTGGCATAAACATAATTTTAATTGTATTTTCATTGAAATATATTTTTCGAATGTTCAAACATGTGACTAAATATATAATATATAAATTTAATTGAAATATTTTTTTAATTTGTGATTATTTAATTTATTAAAAATCACATTTTTTATATAAAAAATGTTTTTTATTTAAATCATATCTGTTTACCTTCTAAAGAATTAATTCTAAATTCTAAACAATTAACAACCATATCATTGGTTTTATATATACATAAAAATAAGTTTTTATAATTCTATATTTCTAATTCATAATCCCAATGCGAAAACATTGTTATTATTTTGACATAAAAAAATATTTCCAATGTATATCATAGTTCCCTTGAACACATTGTTTCATTTAAATAAGTTAATTATCAAAAAGAATCAAGAGAAATATATTATAATTTTTTTACATCAACCCTCCTTATAAATACATTCTCTATAATAATCATGATTCCAAAACCAAGAAAATGAGGATACAATAGTCTCATCACATACACTAGTTAATATTAAAATTACTGAAATTTATGGTATTATAAATTAAATTAACTAGAGAGTGGTATTGTCATGCCACTGATTCTCTCATAAATAATTATTTTCCATCACCGGTTCATCCTAACAATGATCATTCTTTGGTTTCATGTCAACTATGTTGTTATATTTATATGATAAGGTATGTAATTCTTCAAAACTAATAAATGAATTAGATCATGAAATTATAGGATATTTGATGAATGTTCCAAGAAATAAGTAATAGTCTAGACATTGAAATTATTTTCAGATAGACTGATAAAAATTTTTTCAATAATCGATTTTTTCCAATTACCATTTCCTTCATCTCAAATGATTCTCATATGAATCCCTTTTCACACACTTTTACTTATACTCTTCTTAATTTAAATGCAACAAAAAATTTATATACTGAATGACTAGACCTGATGTGTTATTGATGGAATCCGTCCTTTATAATTACCACCAGTAGATCGTGTACCAATACCATTTCTTCACCACCATCATCATTGAACATTGTATTTGTGAAAATATTATAATAGATTCAACATAATGATCAATTGGAAATCTTGATTGAAAGATTTTTTAAACTCATCCTATAATAGTCATTGATCAAAGCCACCATTAAAAATATATATTATATTCAAAACATATATTCCATGGATTTAATGGTACTTCAAGACTGATATTCTATATTATGTTAACATGAAATGTAATATTTCAACCCTATATTCAAATCCGACCAAATAATGAACCATAATATCCCGGTAAAACATGGATCAAAATAAGATTCAATAGAATGGAGTTCTCTAGGAAACAATGACACATCCTTAATTTAAATCCACAAATTGTGTTCTATATATATACCATATCCATCTATAATAAATGCGTTGACTTCATTATTTAATGAACTATAGCCAAAATAACAATATTTCATTTAGATTCTATTTTTAGTCCTATATTGAAATCCATGGTAATTTTTTCTTATTTTCATTATTCAATGGATAATGGTTGTAACATCAACTTATACATATTTATCTTATCTTTCAGTTGTTGACATACTAAAAATAGATATAAAATACTCTACAATATCCATTTTCATGTTATCCCAATATATTTAATGATTTTAGATCTCTATACAAATATAAAATTTCAGGATGGATAACTAATGATGAAAATTAATATTTATATACTAAATTCAACATCAAATCTTGTATTGAAGGGATATATAAAATTTTCAAAAAATTATAATTTCAATAAAAAATTTGTTGTACTATAAAACATTCTAATAATTTTTTGTATTTAAATACCATTATTTTTCACCATCCTAATTATCATAAGGATTAGTGGTTGACCATTCATTTGAGAAAGATAAGATCTTTATGATTTCATAATGATTTCATTATACATATTTTTCAAATCAATAATATATGTATATCTTTCAATCCCTATCATGAACCAAATATCATTGTCACTCTAAATTATAGCAATTTCCTCCTAGTTGTCCATATAATTGTGTTGATTTTTTATGCATTCTTAATCTTAAACTTTCACCAAAAATTACCTTTACTAAATATTTAGCTCCATTTTTATAAATAAATTATTTAATTATTTTTGATTTATAAATATATACACATAACATAATTTACTATAATGTTAATTAGACAATATATTCAATTAAATGATTAAACATCCCAACCCCAAATAATGACTCACAGAATTGCAGTCATGAGTTCTCATTGATAGAGTATAATAAACTATCAATATACCAATATGAATGAGAATTCATCCCTTTCACTACAACAATGAGTCAATATATATCATAAAAACAACTCCAAAAACGGTATTTTTGAATATAGTTTCATTGATGAATCTTCTTATACATTTATTAAAAGATTCTACAAATTCCTATAAGAAAAGCAATATTGCATCTTTTCAAGTCAACATAGTTTTTGGATAATATATCAATGATAAATCCATTATAATTAATTAATAATAAATATCTACTATACCAACAGGAAAGGATCTCTATCACTATGGTTTGTCTAGGAAATTTCAAAATAATTTTTGAATTTTAAGTATTTACCAATTTAAGTTACATGATATTATATGATTAAACAATAAACCATCTTCTAACCATAATTAATAATTGTTTATTTTACATTACATACTATCCATTATCATCATCATCAATAAAATCGTCATGTTATCATCAAAATCATTATTTTACAGTATATATTAGAATAAAATCAATAAAAATTTGAGAATATTGTTGAATTAATCTATAATTAATGTATTCATTTAATCCATGAAAATAGTGAAGGAATTTGTATGTCCAAATCGAATCACTATAAATTAATATGTTTCATAACTCATATAAATGGGTGGATAAGTTATATCCTATTTGATGGAACTAAAATAAATTTATATGAAGTGAATATGAATCATGAGAAATTATATATCTCTACATACATGATAAAATAAATCATCATCATAGGTAAGAAAATACATTTTCTTATTTGTGATCTGGTATTGTTCATGATATGTAATGAAAATATTAATTGTTTAATATTTCATATTAATGAATAATTTTTTCACCCTATGGTGATGCACTTGAGTATATTATTAATTTATAAATATTATCCAGTAGTCTCTACTATAAAATCTATAATGTAATTAGGATAATTATGTATAGATTTTTATAAATAGGATTACCATTATGAAAAGGTTCTTTATAATACATATCATCATGATTTATGGTATAACTATAATACTATTCCATAAATATATAATTATAATACTAAAAAAATTACGAGTATTAAATTTTCAGTCTCTCGTAAACTATTATATATAAATACAAACCATTAATAGATAATAATACTCACATAATTGAAATAGTTTCCATTATAATTTTATATTTTTTGATGCACTTCATGGAAATTATAGATATATTAAGGATCTCAAATGCGATTTCCTTATTCAATAAATTTAAATTATATTTATATTGAGAGGCATCATTAATAAAAAAAATTATACTAATGGATGAAAAATGTGACATCAAATAGGACACATTTTTATAAAAAATCATGAAATTCATAACAATATAGTATAGTATTAGAGTTACTCATCCATCATTATCCTCTTCTATTATAAACAATGAATTGCATTTCCCATTTTATAACATATTTACCATTAATTAGGGAATTAACTCATATAATTCTGATATCATCTATACAAAATACATTTAACAAATAGTGGTTTCTAGATATTAAATTCATTTTCCACTACTGACCTACTTATTTTTCTATGGAAATGAGTTTCCTTATTCTGATATTTTCATCACATAAAGTATCTTTATGTTCATTTCAGACAATTACCATAGTGATTAATCTGATATTAGTGATATATAATTACAGAAATCTTCTTATTTTCTTGTTTTTAATCATCATAATTCCCATGAATCTTAAATATAATCTTTTTATAGTAATTATGAAACAAATGTAGTTTTAATTTTTTAATGACAAGTCGATATAGATAAGAAATAATAATCATAAGATTTCACATTCCTCCCCCTATTAAATTTGGTTAGTCAGGTAGTTTCAGAATAGTTCCAACTATTAAATGATAATAAAATTGGAAGATATAGTATCAATCATTAATAATCCGATTAAATAATTATATGGTTTTTAGATAAATTTTCATGACGTCTTAAACAATGATACCTTATTAAAACCCATGAATCATTTTGTTCTTATGAAATAATTATTTATTATAATTATTTATCATATGATCTATAAAATAAATCATCACAACATTTTATAATGATAAAGTGAATTAATAAAGTGTATCCCTCATTTGTGTATACCCAGGCCAGTAGTTATAGGTCCAATAATTATGCACAAGTGATAATCAATATATTACACAATATTAACCTTTCAATGTTATGACCCCTAGGTGGATCTAGGTCAGAACTGCATCCTATTTCAATAATCATTAAAAAGATTCATTTTTTATGAAATCCAAACTACTATATTTAACAAAACATTGGATAATCTCATATAATTAGTCTAACTCTAAGGGATATCCCTAATATTTGAGAATAATAATCTCAAATAATAAATATTTAATCTGCTATTAAAAACTGTGGAAACCAATACATAACATAAGTAAATATTTAGTCAATTTAGATTAGTATTTAATACATTTTACAATAATACACATCAAAGGACAATAATCGTTTAGTTTCTTTGGAAACAATTTAAATTTTAATATCATTTCATAAATTATCTCTAACATATCCCACAAAGATATTATCTCATAGTAACCATCATATAAATAAATTTAATAATACCTTATTTCTTTATTTAGGAAACATTGAATCATAATGAAGGGTGATATTGGATTGTATGTAATGTTAAATATAGGAGATGTTAGTCAAATAGTATAATTGGTGATAACATAGTGGGTATTAGAACATGAATATTACAAAATTATTTCATAAAGAAATCAATCAAATATCATTAATAATGAATTATTGAATATGTTTTTGTAATGAAAATACTTTAGTTTTAAGAGTTTAAAATTATCACTAATCACTCATAATCCATGGTGATATATCCCTGTCCAAAAATTGTTTTGTCCATTAAAAAACATATAAATTTATTTCCATGGTCATGGATTAAATCCATGTATATCATAACAGATTTCATTAACTCCCTATTTTAATATTTCCTTTATCATGGTTTACTCCTAAGACAATCATAATAGAAAGGGTCCGAAACTTTATTGGGTTCACTACTGATTCTATTCTAAATAATCTCATGTGATATCATTCCTTACCAAATGAATTAGATAGATATATGATACTATTAAAAACTTTCTCATAATGAAATCCATAAATATGTGTACAATTATATAACAAATCAACCATCAAATCACATCCCATGGATTCTAAATAGGGTTCCTAAAAATTATATAATTTCATCATAGCACAATGATAGGAAAAGAAAAAAGTAACAAAAATATGTCATCATAACATAATTAGCTAATGGAATGATATGGGTCCCAAAGAATCAACCATAAATCATCATCATGATAAGTAATCTTGATAATTATCTGGATATGATAATATACTTAGTGAATCAAAAGAATAATTAAATGTTGATTTCATAGAAAAAAATTACTATAAAATAAAACAAGGATATTTTATAAAAAATAGTGAAAATATCCTTTTATTATAGTACATTAACATACTAAAAATTTCAAAAAGTATTGAGAAAAATATTTTCATTAAAAATATCCATTGAATATTTTAAAAAAATACTTAATGAAATAAATATTCATGATAGTAAAAAATTTATTTATACATCATATATTTAATGTTAACATTCTTTGCACACTTTTAAAAAAATAATGACTTTTTTGGAGTCATTTTATAAAAATTATTCTATATAAAAAACTATAAAAAAATAATTGTTCAATAAATTAAACATTAAAATAATATCATTTATATGATAAATTACTATTATAACTATTTCTAAGAGAATACACATTGAATATAAACATATATCGACCAATGGGTAAATAATGATATCCTTTGTGAAAAATATTTCTCCATACTTTTAATTAAAAAATAAAAAAATTAATATTTTTTTGAAATATTATTTGAATAATTTAATAATAATAAAATATATTAGTTTTATGTTATAATAACAAAATAATTTACATCAATTTAAATATATCAAACCCAATTCGTATAAAAAATGATATTTTAAAATAAACTCTTTTAAATTTGTTAAATTTTTAATTATAATAATTTGATGCAAAAAAATTTAGTTAAATTAATGAATACATAATCATGATATAAAAAGTAAATGGGGTATTATATTAACCTCATTAAAATATATTTGATCACATCATGAAATATTTCTCAATAATGTAATTTTGAGATGAAGAACACATATGGAATTACAAATATCCAAATAAAATCCTCATGAAATATAATAAATTATAATGATTTAAAAAAACTAAAACATTCATTATAATTATCATAAAATCAATTCATTTTTAGTATATACTTTGATAAAATAAATTTGTGGTGAATATTAAATGTTTATCATCGAAGTAGAGGTCATATGATAAGATGTTTTCTCAATACCAATATACAAAAATCAAATTCTAAACGCATGTGTAGTAAATTTAATATTTTCATTACTGAATGATATAATAATACATATAATTAAATTTATAATATGGGATTTATTAAATAATTATATCAGTAGTTAAATAATAATATTTCATCATAAATATCTTTACTTTTGGTAAGAACATCATGTATTGAAATTTTTTGTTCGACCATTATGGTATATGAAAATTATAATGATTCAACAATATATTGAATCATAATCAAGTCATAAGTATAATATTTAATCATTTTATTTAGTTTTATAACTATTTATAAATATCAGTGATGATAAATTAATTACATCACTTTGATGAGATTATAGTATGTACGTATTCCTGAGTGTCATTTCAAAAAAGTTTTCGATGGAACGAAAAAATCGAATCAAATAGTTATCCTTAAAATAATATTTATTTATAAAAATAACGTCTTTATTCCTTAAATATTCACTAATTACAAGAAATGTCGAAATGCAATGTAGGATGGACCATTTCACATCATGGTGGTGGTCGTTCAATTATACTCATGAATGACATTATCATTTTTAAATTGATTTTAAGGTATGAATATAGATAATATATAACAAAATAAAATGAATAATTATTTAATAAACATATTATCTGAAAATTTAATAAAAAATAAAAGCCAATAATTAATTATATATATGAAAAATGAATAATATTGCTACACTGAGGTGGTAGTATACATGTACCCAAGGGAAATACATCAAGTTAACATTTAATATAAGGGATTAATCAAATGGTAATTATTAACCATATTAACATCTCATAATATTTATGATATGTTGGTTATTATTTTAATATAGATATATCATTTATATAGGAAGTGTATTTTCAATTATACTTGTAAGATGATTATCAATTCATTGGGAGACATCCTTTGTAGTAGAAATTATGATTTTTTTGGATGGACATAGGGAATGTAAAGAAGATAAAAATTAAACTGGTTGAATATTGGATGGTATTATTTGTTGGTATTTTCTAATGTAGAAGGATAAAAATTTGTAATTATGGTTGTAGAATAAGATTATACATATCAGTAAGTGGATGGAAACAAAGAGAAGTACATAAAATAATTAAAAAATATAAGGTTACATTCATTTGAATGTAGAACCAATCGCCTATAATGTTTTTTGTAAGATAATATAGGTTATAAATCACATCAACTAATAAAATTACGAATTTCTACATGAAATATTCCATTTATCTAGGAGTCCAAAACCTGAAAAAAAATTTTGACAGTATAATTATTTCTCATTAATATTCATTATGAATAATAAATTTCTTGATACTATCATATCTTATTAATAATTAATATCAAAATATGAAGACAATTATATTAATATTATTTTCTATAATTTTAAAATATTAATGATAAAATATGTTATTTGAAAAGAAACACACTACATTTTGTGAAAAATACTATTTTAATCATAAAAATAATTTTATTTTTATTGTTTACTGACTATAATCTATGAAATGAATATTAAAAATTTTCATTTAATATATAATCTATAAATTTAATTAAAAATTTGTTATTAATGACTAATAGAATTTATTAAAATATAAATTGATTCTATGCATATATATATATTTTCTAAAATACATTTATTAATAACAAGAAATTATTGTATTTTAATTTATAACCATTTCATACAAAATGAATTCATTTTATAAATTTGGAGAAAATTATTTATCATAATTGATTGATTATTATTAAAATTTGCTACTCTAATTTCATTGAAATAGCTATCACATTAAATTTTAAAATCTCAATTGTATATCATGGTTCGTTTAAACTCATTGTTTCTATTAGGAAAGATATAAAAACATTGAAACTGATGTGAAGATATATATTTCATAAAATATTAGTGTGTAACAAAAACATTATCACAATGTAATGGATTATATTCCAAAACAAGTGAATAAGTTTTAACGTTTCATTATTATAAAATCATTGAACTAATTGCGTCACAGACATACCCAATATAACTATATGATTTTAAATTTAATGAATCGTGGGAAAAATTACAAATCAAAATCAATATCCTTCCGACCTGATTTATAATTCTTACATTATTCCATAATTTTCTTATTACGTAATATGATTAACCAAAATCCCATAATATTAACCACATATGATACCATTATAGATATATCATATGTATTAATATTCTCTCTTAGAGGGGGAAGTGGAAACATAATAAAGTGCGATCTGAAACACTCAATATGGGAAACCATATAGTGGATGATATCCTGAATACATAAGCATAAAAATTATGGTATGATGGATAATCAAATCAATTTCTATATATAAAATAAATATTAAAAAAAGTTATTCCAATATAATATCAATTTCATAATCAAATTGATGATAATTAATGTTTTTATACTAGCAAAAATCATAATTATAGGAATTTAAATCATACTAACAATGATTATCAACTAATACATATTATATTTCAATAATAAATTTCAACCTATCCATCATACATGAATAGGTATGTCTTAAAAAAATATTTTAGAGAAGTTTTCTCCTCCCCCCACACAAAATTAGTACCCTATAAAATCAGTAATGAGATAGGAGTCATAAGAATACCTAAAACCCACCTCTAATTACCAATGTATTGGTTATAAGCATTGAAGGTTTATCAATCATATAATGTTGATGTATAACCCACAATGGTGTGAGATATGATAGTGATATGATTAAAACACCAATTACCTAATAATAAAGATAAATGTAATGAAATATACATTTTAGAGGCGTCAAATTCCAATCAACTGAAACCACTGAAAAAATTGAAAACAAGTGCTGATAGTTAATTCTCAACAACTATAAATGAAAAAATCTCATTGAAAACCACTAGATTTTGTAATGAATTTTGACCCAAAACTAACTATTAATATTCTAAAAATTAGATTATATATAAATACGGTGATGAAAACATGTATATTGTGTAGGATCCTTCTTGGAGAATCTCATGAAAATATAGTGAATATATAATAAATCCAATTAAAAAACTATTAATTATAACTTCCTATTAAAATAGGATTTCTATGTTCCCTACATCACCATGGTTATATCTCACCATGAAAAACATATAATATATCGTATAATAGAATTTATGAATGTCACCACACAATAACATTCCTATTATTTTTCTACTCTTCTAAAATTTTGTGCATCTCAATCCATCTCCCTCTAAAATTATGCTTGTTTGAAGAAAGCTAGGATAATTAATCACAACCTAGATCATGTACATCGTAATATCTCATTATATTCAATGCAGTATGTGCATCACATCATCACTTCATCTTATGAATCACCACTGTATAGAAAATCAATATTTTTTTAGATCTATCAAAGGAAATATTTTCCGTATTATACCTCATGAGGTCAGATTCCACGTTTATCAATTATATAATAATTTATATTATACTATATTTTAAGACAACATTGTTTGAAATAATAGGAATCCATTACATCCATATACAAAGATAATTTTTATATATAATTACCCCACATAAATGCACATAATACTTCTATGATTGGAGAGGCGTTTCTGAGGTGTTACTTCTCTATCCATTCTATTAACACCTAGTTATATGGAAAAAACCCACCAAGATTCCATAATATGTTAGTCATATTACTGAAATGTATGGGATAGACTATGAAATCACAAAACACACATGATATAATATATCTCACAACCACACCATCAATATTATCATTGTCTAATGCTCAGTAGAATATATCATCTCTATGACACTACTCCAACACATGTAAGAACAAGGTATCCTGTTACCACACATGGATTTCATGAATATTAAATAATTTAATTACATACATTTAATATTTCTATTTATGATATTTAATTCATTATACATTAATTAAATTTTTTTTCATTCACATTACATTAAAATCCATATGATGTCCATTCACTCTTGGAATAATCCAACCCATTAAATTGTTCATCGTGATTAATATTTTTGAAAAAAAATATAAACCACCCCCATGTGTTTAAATATTTATTAGTAACTATCATTATAAACTTTTACGTACTATGGGTGAAATTTCAAACAAACACTAAAATAGATGCATAAACCCCAAAAAACATGTTGCTAGAAGAAGTGTGGAATTTAATGGAGAAATAATAAACCCCACTAATGAGCCTCTAAGATTATTTATCAAAACAATATCCCAAAATTGAACATAGTATGGGTATGATACAAAATCATACCCATCCATCAATCCGAGTTTAATCCGAGATGCCACCATGAATATCACAATTCATCCAATAATCCCTAGTGTCAAATCATACCAAATACTGTGGAATCTGCACAAAAATATTACCAATAAAACATCCATCGTAGGATCAAATCATGTGAAATAAAAACAATCACATCTAGATAATACAAAAAATGATTTATAAATAGTCAGCATCAAAATCGAATTTTGGAAGTAGAATGATTGCATAAACCCATCACATGAAAATGGGATGACATGGCCTTAAACATTTATCTTTTAAAATAATTGATTCATTAATCATAGGTTACGTCCATATAAATCATAATAAATTATCTATCAAATTATATATTTCCACAACTCACCTTCACCAAGGTGAGAGAAGGGACAACTAATTGTAAACCCCTTCCTTCATCATGTTTAAGGATAGATAATGACTCTCGAGACCCGCCTTCAATAGGCCCATTATTGGATACTAGAACCAATGGTATATAATAACACATAAACCAGAAGGAATTACCCTTTATATTTTGTAGAATGGGAAGAAAAGATAGTTAATCCCAACAACACAAATAGTTGATTTAAAAGTAATTCCAAATCAATTCTCCTATGCATGTTCCAATAATAAGTGCTATGAAAAATACAGAAAAATTCGAAGAGTAGTACAAAAAGAAAAGAAAACCAACGACGTCAATGGTACTGATGTCTGAGCTAATAGAAAATGGCATGGTTGTCGATGTCCTTATAGAATCCTAAAAGCAGATTTATATACATAGGGTGAGCATACAGGTATACTCATTAAGGAGAACCAAAATATCTTTTGCACAAGTGGGGATGAATTCTAATTCACTATGAGAAAATGAGAAAACTAAAGCACCTAGAAATGAATCTATCCACGCGATATCACCAAGACACACTACTAAAATAACTCAAGTCATGTAAGGCAATAGTAAAAAACCATTGATATTTGGGTAACCCACAACACATTCCCATTGGTTATTGAAGACATCCTATGCATTAGACCTCTCCAACCATTCTCACTATTGTCCCACCGCCATACCACTACCACACACACCTAGGCTACCACAACCACGCATCCCACCTACAAACACTTGGGCCACAACAGCGACTTGTAACCATGCCCGCTCACATCTGGGCCCAAAAAACTACTGCTACGCCTGATGACACTGGGGCCTCATCTTCAAGGCACTAAGGAAACAACGTGCCTGCACACACCTGGGAAAACCCCTATAACGTACCCTACCAGAATAATAGTGGTCTAAAATGGTACCCATGCTATCAAATCCTACAAAAATTTTCTTGGGATACTCATGGAAAGGATTAGAAAATGATCTAATAACAAGCCACTCATAGGAGTGTTGGGAAAAACACCCTCCCCCATGAAATTGGTTTGTTTGACACAATGTTCACAAATTGGGTGGGGAATGAATAAGAAACATAATATTAGTATTATATATATAGGTTATCAATCACTTATTCCATCATAGGGGGTCTAAAACCCGCCCACACACAAACAACCTTGTTACAATTCATTCATAAAAAGAACAACAACCACAACCAAGTCACAACTCATTATCAGAAAACAAAACCCCTTTTTGAAACCATTTATTTTATTACATTCATGTTATTCCAATTAAAATATTCTACACTACAGGGAAACTAACAAGCACTTCCACAAGCTAAGGAAGGAAAACTCACCAATCACCAAAATAATAATTCACAACCAATTCTCTTGTAACATCAAAACTACTAAATGGATCAGTATGATTTCTCAAAGTAAAGGAACCAAAAAAAATACCCATCATACATCCCCTCATGTCCTCATATCCACAAACCATGAACATCACAAAAATAGGGGAACACATCCCCATGCACATCACCTCACAAGAATCAAGCAGAAACACTGTAATCATTATTAGAACAAAGTAAGGGATTTATCTTAGTTAACCACACAGTTCATTAAGTTCTTTCATTCAGTTTAGTTAACTAGGGTGATCATCCATGGATTATTTTTCATTTGGTATCCATTAAATAAACCATGATTTTGTGATTAACCAATTTTATTGTTACAGCCATTCAATCATTACAAATGGCAAGGGTTCATTAGTGCGCAAGGAACGACCACCAATGACAATGTTTTTAAATGGAAATAAAACCATTAAAATTTACTACATATAAGAAAGTGTAAAAGAGTACAACAACATCATCCAAAACTCCAGATAGTTTCATAATATTCTATTTATTGTCTTCATTAAGCTTTGGTTTCATGTATCCTAGAAGGAAACATTATCATACCTACCCTGCATTATACAAATTAAATAAAGATGAAGAAAGAACCCTAACATATGGTCAGTGATCAACGTTTTTCTTCTCATACCATGAACTAGGATGTGTAACATATAGGGCAATAACTCTGGGGACTCCATGAGTGGGCAGGAAAGGCTCTAGCATAGGTTCCCAAATAGTCTCGGGAAGGGGGGACTCCAAATGCAATAGGGAATGGGAAATGATAAAACAAAAAAAAAATATGGAATTATCATGTGATAAAAAGGTGAGATCTTGGAGATACGAGATTTGAACATTGAATTGATTTAATGGTGTATTTTGGTCTCACCACATTGTTGGATGATTACACATGATGGATTTAGTTGTTATTTAAAAATTATCATCATAGGGGTGGCCATAATAGTTGTGCGTTAAAATATTTCATTTAAATAGAGGAAAATAGGTCTGTTAAGTGTCTACCCACACTTAGGGGATTTACAAATTGGTTTATGGTGCTAAAAATGACAATGAACCACTATAAAGAGGTTAAAAGTCTTAAAAGTGGCGTTGTAGAATAATAGGGGAAGGAGACCCTAGCACCCCTCGGTGGCCGATTGGTGAGACTGATCGATGAAACCAATTGGTGGAACCGGTCAGGGGGAGACGATGGTGTGATGCCGATAAGTGAAACTGATCAGGTATAGCTGAAGAGTGAAATAGATCGGGTGAAATTGTCCAGTGAAATTGATATGTGAAACCGATCGGTTATACAGATGGGTGAAACCACTCGGGTGAAACCGATAAGTGAAACTGATCTGGTGAAACTGATTTTGTGAAAAATATTACTAAAACTAATCTATGAAACTAATGGGTGATACCAATTGTTGAATCCAATTGGTGAAACTGATGGGTGAAACCAATGGGTGAAACCAATCGGTGAATCCCATGGGTGAAACCGATGGGTGAAACCAATCAGTGAAACTTGTGGGTGAAAACTGTGAAGCTAATCCGTGAAGTAGATCACGTGAAGCTGATCAGTGAGGCTGATCGGTGAAGCTAATCTATGAAGCTGATCTGTGAAACTGATTTGTGGAGCTGATCATTACAGCTGATCAGTGATGTTGATCTGTGGATCCGATCTGTGAAGCTGATTAGTGAAGCAGGTCTGTGGAGCTTATATGTAAAGATGATCAGTGAAATAGATATTTGAAGCTGACTGGTGGAATTGATTAGTTAGACCGATTAGTAGTACTAATAGATGACACCCGTGTGACATGTTACAACTAACACCCACATTCTCCTGACTCACTGATGGATTCAATGACACCCTAACACATAGAATTTGGAAATGTAATAGAACATGAGGATATGAGATGTTACATCAGATACCTCTCAAGTTATTCTCGTCATTGAGAATACAATCGTAACCTGAACCAATACTCTAGATGATACCTATCGAGGAATGACCACCCCCAAAATAGTATGAATCCCAATAATCACTTTGTCCCAAAACATGGATATGGGCAATATTTTTTCCATGTCAAGATAATATCCCCTTTTGGTGCCATGGATTCATCGACACTTGTTTAATCACATCTTCAATTAGGCATCTGTATTAGGAATTAGGATCTCTCTTTCACACATTTCAAGAATTTTCAAAAACATTCACAACGTAATGAAACATGTCTTCAAAAAAACCAATAAGGTTCGCATTACATAAAAATATTTAAAAAAAGAACATAAAAGAAGGCTCAGAAAAACAACTCAAAATATATATTGGTATTGGGTGTGCATGTGAGCTTCTCGCTCCCAAGTGATCTCCTAGAGGCCATCGTTCCTCCACAACACACAAACCAATGGGATGGTTCATCCACAAATCACATTCCCATTTCAATACTAGATCATCACTAGTCGCTACATGAATGTAGTGGCGTCAGCTATATGCCACCTCACCAGCTATCCCCAATACATTGAATGGCCTGATGATCAAAGGGGAGAGCTTTCTCCACTTGCTGAACCATTGCTACCCACATCGAGGGGAATCCTTCATGAACAGTTGGTCTCAAACCTCAAACTTCAAGGCCCTCCTCCTATGATCGACTTACGACTTATTTTGGTAATGGGATACCTCGATCCTCTGACAAACATTTTGAACCTTTTATGTTGTGCTCTACATTACCTCTGGTCTTAGAAAACTAGTCACCCCATCCTCGGTCAAGCACGCAGGCGAACGACACGATCTCCCATAAAAGGCTTCCAATAGTGCCAAGACTATAGTAGAGTGATGACTATTATTATTGGAAAACATTACTAATGGAAAATCTTTCCCCAATGATCTCTCTAAGTAAAAAAACACAAGCAGTTAACCTTACTTCTATTGTCTAGATGGTTCACTATCTCTTCCCATCTATCTTGGGGTGGAAAGCACTGCGAAGGCCTAGTTAGGTTCCCAAAGCATGTTAAATTCCTCTCTAGAGTTGTGTGGTAATACATAAATCCCTATCCGAGACTATGGACCTAAAAACTCTATAGAAAAGAACAACATAATTCACGTATCTCTGTTTTAAGGAATACACCACACTCGACTCCTTGATCGGCAGGAAGTGAGATGATTTTGTTACATGGTCTACCACTACTCAGATAAAATCACAGCCTCCTTGATCCATGGGCAGTCCTGGGATTAAATCCTTCTATATTTCCTCCCACATACACTCAAATACATCTAAAGGCTGCAACAAACCTCCTGGGAAGCGGTGTTCAGCCTTCACCTACTAACACACCATACAAAATTCCACAAACTCCGCCACTGCCCGTTTCACCCCAAGCCACAAAAACTATTACCTCATGCCCTGGTACATCATGGAAACTTCTGGGAGTATATCCACAAGAGATTTATGGAACTCAATGAGAACTCCCTCGCACATTATCTCATAGAAAAACAACATCTCTCTGAAAAGCTTATGATTCTCACCATCCTCTGGCCGTCCTTACAGAACATTGCCTTCATCAACCCGATCACACATCACATAACTATCTATGTCTCCCCAATTAGACTCCTCCACCTACCACAAAAGAGAGGACTGTAATGTCATTTTAAATAGAAAACCTCTACAACCATCCACCATTTCATCCATGTGTAAGGCATCCAACTCCTGCATTTCTTTCCAAGAATCCATATATTGCAGAATATCTTCAATTTGTGACTTCCAAGTCAAGGAATCATCCACAACGTCACCCTTACCTTTGGTGTATGATATATTGAAGTGGTAGTCCTAAAGAAAATCAAACCACCATCGTTGTTTATTCTTTATGTCCCATTGGGTAAATATATTATTCAAACTCTTGTGATCTGTGAAGACCAAAATGTGCTCCCCGATGAGGTAATGGTGCCACAACTTCAACATGAAGACGACTACTGCATGCTCTAGGTCATGGGTGGCATAGTTACACTCATGAGGACGTAATTTCCTAGACCCATAAAAGATCACTCCATGCTACTGTATCAACACAAACCCCTTGAAAAGTCCTTAAGCATCAAAAAACATCTCATATGATACCACTTCTTCTAGCAACATGATATCTAGAGAACTAACCAACCATTCCTTCAGATAGATGTATAGTGCCCCACACTGCTCACTTTACATGAAGGCCTTGACCTTTCTAGTCATATATGTTCAAGGATCAGCAACTCGAGAGGTTCAGATATAAACCTCTAATAATAGCCTTCTAGTCACTTAATAATATGAACCTAAATCACATTAATCGGTGATCATAAGAAAAAACTTCTTCATAAATTGATGGATCAATTGCTACCCCTTTCTAAGACACCATGTGTCCAAGGAAATGCACTTCTCGTTTAATGTTCTTGCACTTGGAAAATTTCCCAAAGAGCTTGTGATATTGAAGGATATTTAAGACCATCATAGGGTGAATAGTATGTTCCTCCATTGATCGTGATTATATCAAAATTTTATCGATGAACACAAGGATGAACCATTCCAGAAACTCACAGAAAATATATTTCTTGAGCCCCATCAACACAGCAGGTGAGTTCGTAACACTGAGTGGCAAGACTACGAACTCAAAATGGATTTACCTGCACCTGAAAAAAGTCTTTGGGATATGGATGTACTTCACCCATACCTATTGATACCCAGACCACAGATCGATCTTAGAGAACCAACCTGATCCCATCAATTGTTTAAAGAGATCGTCTGTCCTTGGGAGGGGCAATTGTTCTTAATTGTTACATGATTCAGTATCTGGTAGTCTATGCCTAGCTTGAGACTTCCATATTTCTTATTCACAAAAAAAGGATGAAGAACCCCATGGCGACACTTTATCATAGACAAAACACATCATCATCTCCTCATTAATCAAAATACACAACTCTTTCAATTCAGAAGGTGGCATCTGATAAGGAGCCTTTTAAATTGGATGGGCTATAGGTTGAAAGTCTGTCCTGGACTCAACATCACATTGATCTGGTAGTCTTACAACCTCCTCATGAAAGAAGTATAAAAACTCTCAGAAAACTCCCTAAACACCCATCATCTCAGCATCCACTGATTCAGCTGAATGATCATCCAACTAGGAAAACAGAGTCGACACAATCCATCTCTCAACCTAACAACTTCGTTCTCTAACAAAATCCACATGATGTCCATCTTCAATAGAGAACATGACTCTTCTCCAAAAGTATTCAATAATATCATGAACATAAAACAAGAATTCAATAGTTAGGATGACATCATATGGAAGCATTTGCAGAAAAGGAGATCCCCACTAGACCGATGTAGCCCAAACAACAATCTATAATCTCAATAAACATAAAATAGGCTGGTATAACCCCCAAATAGCATACTCATCTCCAGGGGCATTAAGATTCCCTCTACATCTAATTACAAGGCATGGGAAAGACCGGGTGTAACAAAGGAGTGAAAGGATCCTGAATCAATCATGGACCAAGAAAAAGTGCTAAACAATCTGATCACACCTTGAACAACCTTCACCCCTGTAAACACTACTACCTCTCTGGCGTTCAATTACCCACGCCTAACTCCTCTGCATCTCACCTGTCATCCAACACCCCGACCACGCCCAGGTCAAGGTCCTTGGGGAGCTCCATAGGGTCAGCCTCCTTCTGCAACGTATGCTCTCGGTGGAGTGGGATCTCAATATCTATATTGCTACCGCTGAAATGGCCTAGCGAGAAACAACTTCTCTTAAGGTGGGTGTTGAGCCTGCCCACCCAGACTATATTGCACTTGGATTAGGAACTGATTCTGAATGTTGATATAGATGCCATAGATGAATCACCACTATCCTAGGCCTTCAGGGAAAGGGTGAGGACCTGGAGTTCAAAACAGGAATTATTCGGTCATGTTCCCAACTTGCCGAAACCTATTAGTCCCTAACTGTGGAATCATGGAACTAACCACCTCCACCTTTGATGATACCACTTGGATCCCCTCTTGGGGAACACCTCAAATCATATGAATCCTTTCTACCACTTTTTCATTCTTCTCAACCTCCATATATGTTGGTATGGTGGAGTGACAACATACTGAATAGTAGGCCGGAGTACCTCCTCTAAATGCCAAGCCTTAGACACCTCATGCTGAAAAATGTTTGGTCAAAAAAGAATGAAATCCTTTAACTTGATCCCCAACCCCATAATTGACTTGTTCCCGTGTTATAGGGATATTAACTGCTTCCTCTTTCCTACCTTAATTGTGTAATAGAGTAATTCTTCCGATTATTACCTCTCGAAGTAAGTGCATTATACTTCATCCTCCCTCTTCTCACAATGATAAATTGTCCCCCACTGACATGTTGATCCCCACATATATTTTATATCCATGGGATCCCATTAATCTACTATAGCCCATATCAAGCTAAATTCTATAACAACCTCCTTGAGCCATCTCTCTATCTCAATGTATGAGATGATTCCCTCATACTTCCCTAGGGTCTACCACAGAAAGGAACAAAGTGTCCTCTTCCAATGTTCATCCTCCTCTTCTTGATTAGTTCATCAATGATCATCCAGATCATCCATGTGGTCCACAATTGAATTCACTTCTCATGGTCATCGTTCGGGTATCATATCTATAAGGTAAACAAATAATTCATATTCTTGAGTAGTGTATTAGAATTTTTTAATTGAAATCTTAATCATTTATTTATTTAAATTCCCAAGCCACCAAGAACACACAAGAAACCAAGTCATTATGATTTATATTCCATTCCTAGTGTCTCTACCCTACATTCAGTGTTTCCACACCTGGTTGTTTGGTAGTTTTTGATTCATTTCATTGGATGACTGGGGCCCCTCAAATCACGTGTCCTGTCTAGTATTCTTTGGAATATTTAACCAAATAATATTGTTTAACACTATTTCCCAACCAAAAAATGTACTCCTTATTATGCCTAACCCCAGGATCCCTCATATCACTCATCCATATCTTCTAATACCATTCTATCAAGACCCTCTTTCACCAAGATGAGTGAAGGGACCACATATTTCCAAGACCTTCCTTCCTCGTGATGAAAAATAGATAATGACTCTCGAGACCCACCTACAAGAATCCCCAGAGTGGCGAATATAACTAAGGGTATTTAATCACATGTAAAATAGAAGGCATTACCCATTTTATTTAGTTGGATCTAGAGATTAGATTGTAAATTACAACAACAATAAAAGTGTATGTAAAAGTAATTCCAGAACATTCCACATATGCTTGTTCCAATAATAATTGCTCCCAAAAAACATAGAAATATTTAATGGGACGTACCAAAAGAAAAGAAAACCATCAACGTCAATGGTCTCATATTCTGAGCTAATATAATCTGACATGGTTTTTGATGTCCTTCCAGAATCCTGAAATTTGTTTTATATATGTAGGATTAGTAAATAGGTATACTCTGAAGGGAAACCCAAAATCTCATGTGAACAATTGGGGAGGCATTCTAATTCCCTGTGTGAAAAAGGAGATAACAGAAGCACCATGAAAATAAATTATCCACCCAACATCATTGAGTCACACTCCGAAAATAATGCAAGTCATTTAAGGTAATAGTAATATTACATCGATTTTTGGGTACCCCACACCACATTCCCACTAGTAATTAAAGACATCCTACACCTCAAACCTCTCATTCCATTCTCACACCAGTCCCACTACCTTATTCTACCTGCCCAAACCTCGGCTAAAAAAACCACACATCACATATGAAAACACCTAGGCCACCACGACAACACATAACCATGTCCGCTAACACAAGGTCCCAAACAACTACTACTACGCCCAAATACACCTGGGCCTCATATCGATGACACATGGGAAATAACCTACCCACACACTCCTAGGATAACCACCAAAATGTACCATGACCAATGAATCCTGGGATAAAATGGACCTCAGGTTGTCACAGACTTCCCAAAGAGTCTTGGGCTTCTTAGGGAAGGGATTAGAAAAAAATATAATAATCATCCACTCATAGAAGTATTGAAAAAACACCAACCCCCATTAAATAGGGGTGTTCGACACAAACTGCTCAAATTGTGTGGGAAATGAATTAGAAACATTAGAACTAAATTATTTATATATGTAAAAATTTCTCATCATAACCTATGAATTCCAAAACTGGCCCACACATAAACACCATCGTTAATATTCATTCCGAAAAACCAGAACAGCCTCAACCATGTCCCTACTCATTCTCAGAAAAGAAAACCCCTTTTGAGGCAATTGTGGATATCCCATTACAGGGGTTCCATATAAATAATTCTTCACTACCGGGAATCTAATAGTCATTACCACAATCCAAGGAATGAAAAACAACCAAGAACCAAAATAATCATTCACACCTGGTTCTCTTGTAATGTCACAAAAAGAAAATTGATCTGTAAAATCCCTTGAAGTAATGGAAACAAACCAAGCCACAAAAAATGTCCCCTCAAAACCTCAGATCTACAGACTAACTACTGCAAAACAATAGGGTATCCCATTCCCATCCATGCCTCCTAACACGCATCATTTAGAACCACCATACACATCATTATAACATAGAAGTGGATTTTTCAGATTTAACCACACTATTCATGATGTTCCTTTTTTTATGTTTGGTTAACTAGGGTGATACAACAAGAATTATTATCAATTTGGAATCTATTTAATCAACCTAGTTTGCGCGATTAACTATTTTTCATGTTATATCCATTCAATCATCACATAAGACAATAGTTCGTTATTTTGCATGGAATGACCACCAACAACAATGATTCTCAGTGGACATAAGCCCATTATAATTCAAAACAGGTAAGCATTGGTAATGGAGTATAACAAAATCCTCAAACACACAAATTCATTTATTAATGTCTGATTATTATCTTCATTAATGTTTTCTTTCATCCATCCCTGAAGGAAACAATATCATACCCACCCCACATGATACACAGTAAACAGAGATGAAGGAAGATCCAACCTTATGATCAACGATCTATGTTTTTATCCTTGTTCCAACAAATGGGAATCATGAAATGTAAGGGAGGAACTTTGGAGGCTCCAATAGTGTGAAAGAAAGGCTCCAGTATAGGCACACCACTAGCCTATGGATGGGAGAGTCTAAACACACCTGGGAAAGGAAAGAGACTTGACTAAAAGATGAAAGAATGAATTCTTGTGTGATAAAAAGGAATGATCCTGGAGTTACGAGATATAAATTTTGAATGGATTTAAAGGTGGATCGTGGTTTCACAACATTTTTGGATTGTTACACAGGATAAAATTATTTTTTATTTTTTAATTATCATCAGAGATGTGGCCATAACATATGTGCATTAAAGGAATTCATTTAAAGAGAGGAAAATGGGTCTGTTGAGCTTCTCCCCACACCCAAGGGACTTAAAATGTTATTTATGGTGCTAAAAATGGACTTGAAACACTTTAAAAATATCAATTGAATTAAAAGTGGCATTACAGGAAAAACTGGGGAAGGAAACCTCGACACCGCTCTAGGGCCGATTGGTGTGACGAATCGATGAAACCAATCATTGAAATAGATTAAGTGAATATGGTTAGATGAAGCTAATCTTGTGAAGCCGATCAATGAATATAATTGGGTGAAGCTGATCGGTGATACCAATTGTGGTTTCACCACGTATTTGTACGGTTACACACGATGGAATTAATTATTATTTAATAATTCTCATTTGAGGGGTGGACATAATAGATTTGCATTAAATGATTTCATTTAAAGAGAGTAAAATGGTTCCTTTGAGGGTATCCCACTCCTTCAAAAAATGTAATCACCTAATCAAAAGGGCCTTGTGAGGGTTCCCCCTCATCCCATGAAAGGGATGTTATCAAAAATAAAAAAAAGAGGTTGTCGGGCCATCAGGGAGAAAACTGATCCATGAAACTGAAGGGTGAAACTGATCAGATAAACTGATGTGTGGAACCAATCAATCTCACTGATGGGTGAAACTGATGGATGAAAAAGATGGGAGTTACCAATGGGTGAAACCAATAGGTGAGACTGATGGGTGAAGATGATGGTTGAAATGAATTGGTGAAATTAATGGTTGAAACAGATCGGTGAAACTAATGAGTAAAACCGCTCGGTGAAAACAATATGGTGAAACTGATCCGTTAAATGGATCAGGTTAAACTAATTGGGTGAAACTGATAGAGTAAAATGAATTAGTGAAACAGATCAGTGAATTCGATGGGTGAGACCAATTGGTGAAACCGATGGGTTACACAGATTGGTGAAACCGATGGGTGATACAGATCGGTGAATCGGATGGCTGGAATAGACCAGTGATTCTAATGGGTGAAACTGATCGGTTAAACTGATGGGTGAAATTGATGGGTGTAGAGGATTGGTGAAACTGATTAGTGAAACAAATGGGTGATAATAATCAGAAAAAACAATGGGTGAAAATGATGGGTGAAATCGATAGGTGAAATTGATCTGTGAAACCGTTGGGTGAAACTAGTGGAGATGATCCATGATGCTGATAACTGAAAGCTGATGTGTGGAGCTGATTTATGATGCTGATCATTGAAGCTCATATGTGGAGCTGATATGTGATGCTGATCAATGAAGTTGATATGTGGAGCTAATATGTAAATTTGATCAGTGAAACTAATACTTAAGGTCGATGGGTAGTAAAGATTAGTGGGACCAATTAGTGCCACTGATAGGTGACACTAGGGGGACACGTTTCTATTACACCCAAATCATCCTCACTCACATATGGTTTCTAGGACAACCCAACACATAGAATTTGGAAATGTAATTGACATAGAGGGTTTGGGCCATTACATATATATTATATAAATATTCATTCAATAAAAACATTTAGGTTTGATAATATATAAATAAATATAATTTCTGTAAAAAGTATCTTAGTTATTTAAATTAAAAAGTTATTCTAGATTTATTTTCTTTATTTAATTACATAAACATATTGGCGAACAATTTCTATTGAACATACATCTTGAATAATTTTATTTTCATAAAATTATAAGTATCATAAAATTCAATAAAAATTTTAATTGAATATATTAACATTAAAATTATTTGAATTTGGTTATTTATCAATTTTAATTCGATTAAATAAGTTAAATATTGGAATAATAATCAGGATAAACATATCATAAAAAATAATATATACACTATCTACAAAATTATGTTGAATGTTTTTGTGAGTGATTAAAAATATGAGATCCATATATTATTAAATCGTATATTTTTTTAATCTATTTTATTGATAATTATGACTATTTTCACGAAAAACTAGAATGAAAAATTATCATCACATTAGATTTATATATAAGAAATTATTCTTGATGAAATAAATACCCTACATCATGGCATTCAATGTTCATTGAATGAGTATAGAATAATAAAAATTTATTTAATCTCCTATCTAGTGAGGATACTACATCCCAATAATTATGTTGTGCTGAAACCACACATAAAATTATTGAAATTACTCTATACTAATATTGAAGAACAACTTCAATTTATTGCAATGAATGAAATTAAAGAAACACGAATGCTAAAATATGAAACTATATGTGGAAGAGGGAAACACATAACATTTCACTACATTTCAATCATTTTCGGCATGGTATTAATACCTATTGAAATGTAGTAGAAATTACATGAGAGAGATTTTATAGCATTATTGATTTGAGAGAGTATTAGAATATTTTTAGTGTAATGTTTTTCTACTATTAGAATTATACTCATTCTACAAGATAAACTATCATATAATGAATGGGTAATTCATTTCATGAATGTCCTATATATATGTCATCCCAAAATATAGATCACTTTTATCCTCCAAGCCAATGATAAACTTACGTCATGAACAACATGTTCACATATTTAGTTTTCATAGTCATATTCGAAAATCTAACCCCATATATATTAACATAAATAAAAACTAGGACACATCGGGAATTAAAACTTATTAGACAACCTCACACATTTATTTAAATTCTATTTAGAATGGAATCCAAACTCTCGGTGTCAATATAAATTTCACATCATGATCTTCTCAAACATCCAAATTTATTAACAAAAAAATTATTGAACCTACTCTAGTGTTCCACAATTAATAGTGGACCTCTGACACATGATAATTAATATGATAGAAAGATATATTACCTTACATTAGGTAACTCTCAATCAATTTTTATTCAGGATAATTTCATCCAATAATAATGAGAGATAATAGAAATTGGGTCCACTTATCAACCATACTATGAGATACCTTTCAATTAAATCATTATTAGAGGAGATCAAACACATCTTCCGATGTAGTGAAGAAAAAACAAAACAACCCCGTAATTTATCTATAACATAGTCTCTAATTTATGATACCTCTAAAAAATATCAAGGACATGGTCATGAAATCACAGATGGGAAAAACTTTTCATTAACTATATATAAATCAAAATAAAAAAAATTATCATAACAACAAAATTAGATATCAACATCCAACAACAATTGATACTATGTTTCATTAAACGTATCAATATCCATATTACTATCTTTCATTCCACCTTTAGACCAATAGACACTGACCAGTATAATTACACACCCACACAACACCATTACATAGAAGTCCATAATCCCAACATATCATTTCTAAATAGAAATCTCATCATCATGGTAAACCTAAACCAATTTGATGAAATGAGATTTGACATGATGATAATGATGATTATTCTAAACATAGAAAAAAACATGTATCTATCTCAACTATTGGGGTAGTTTTATCTAATATGGAATCAATGCAAAATGATCCAAAACCTCAAAAGTCCCACCTAATACAGGAAAATCAATAGACCCACAGCCAAACCACCACCTCCATAATCAAGAGATGCCATCATGAAAACAATGTCTCAATCATCAAACTCTATGGACCCCCATTAATATTCATAAAATGACTTCTAATGATACAGTAAATCCTTTTTCTTATCTTCATTCTTTTAATGAAAATCAATCATGCACATAATTATTTCAATCCTAAAATTTTTAGTAACATGATAAACATTAAAAATGATATTTATTTCTCGAATAAATGATGATACATAGTGGATAATACTGTAAAAATTAAAAATAAATAGAAAAAAAAAGATTTTATATCTTTCATAAAGAAACATACATTCGTCATAAATGAAACCTATTAAAAATCGATACATTACTACTTGAAAAATAATATAAAATAGAAATTAGGAATTGAAAAAATAATAATTTCACAAATCTAATAGACTCAACACCCTCACTACAAGTTATATAGGAAAAAAATATCTCAAAACCAATAAAAAGATTATGAAAATTAATATATAAATTTATGAAAAATTTTCTTGATTTTTATTGAAAGAGTGACAAAATATTTATAAGCTATAATGAGAAATATATAAATTGAAATTCGACTGTTATAAATAAATCGTTCAATATAACCACTGGTCAATATGAAAATTTGTTAATATAAAAAATTTATCTATAACCTTGATTGATAATATTATTATCATAATTTGTGTTTATTTTTTGTAATGTAAAAGGATAACTAGTATAAAAAGAATAATCAATGGCCTCCACCAGTAGAGTTGTATCATTTGAAAATGGTTAACAACACATTATGAGGATGTATTGTTACTAGGGATCACCTGTGACCAAAACCAAGAGGGGCTTTAACAAGTGACGCTTCATCAAAATTTCTGAAATGATAATTTCATTTTAGTGGAGTTTACAACTCAATAGATATTATTCATGCCACCCCACAAAACCTCCACCATCTCACACCTCATCCATTGCGTGTATAAGGTTGTTTCATAGGTTAATGTGTCCATAAAAATTTTAAATACTTTTTATATTCCCATTTATAAATATATTTATTTATATCAAATAGTTTTTTGAATATTATTTATTAATAAAATATATGATTAATTGTGTGAAAGTTGATTATTTTTTGAGGCAAAAAACAAAATTTTATTTTTCTATAAAATATATAAATTCTTTATTATAATAGATTATTATAAATTGTATTTATCTGAATCATGTAGTCTTATAATATAGTTTAATTTAAATAATTATCTATATATTAATTTTATTTTTAACTCTTAATTTTTTTTCTATTTTAGAAATTTTTCTATGTCTTATAAAATCTATTTTAATATAAAGTAGTATTATAATTTTGAAAATAAAAAATAATCATATTTTGTCTTTTTTTAATAAATTATACATATTCTTTTAAATCAACATCTCTAAATTAAGAAAGAGTAGATTTTGGATAGTTATATAAAATACATCATTTATCCATTAATATTAACAAATATATTTTAAGGGATTCAGTATATTTTGGGACATCATATTAATGTAATAATGATTTAATAATTATTTAATAATAATCATTGTCCTATTATTTGTTATTTTATTAATATTAAATAATTTAAAACATTTCAGTCAATTATTAAAACAATAATGATCCTTCCAATGTCAACAAAAAAATATTTTTTTATAAACATTTAATTGTTGTATATTTATTTTTCAACGCCAAAAGTAATTTTAAGTAATGGGGTTCTACTTTTTGAGAAATATTTTTATAAAATGTGAGCCATATGTTAAAAAACATTTGAAAAATACATTGGTATGCCAATGGTTTTTTATATTCCACAACCTAGAATTCTAGGACCTATATTTGAAAAATATTAATAAAATCCCCCACTTAATCAATATATAATAACGCATTTATCCATATTTATTCACTCCCAATCCTTCCTCCAAAAATTTATTTATATAATTTGTTCCCAAGGGGTCCCCCTTGGTTTTATCAATCCCACAATGTTCTATCTTCATGTAAGTGAAATATTTACTTCTATTTTTTCCATTAAACAGTCCTATTTAGGAAATGTATTCCAATGACATGGAAAATTACATTTTCTACTTTATATTATCCAATTACTATAAAATGTGTCTCTAATCATTGGGGTTCCCTTTTCCACTCTCAATTTCACCATTTCAAAAACAATATCTTCTTCTTATCAGTCATGTGTATTAAATTCTCTAATATCTTTCTCTACTTATAAATTTATCTTTTTGGTTCTCTTTCTAATAATAAAAATATTACCTTGGGTTATTCAACTAAATGTAAAAATGGATTATTTTTTGGGTTATTTTTATGATTAACCTATATTCGCTTTTCATGGGTTAAAAAATATGCAATGATCATTTCATTAAGATCTATTACATACCATGATTTAGATATGTAAATCATTATTTATTATTCCTTAGTTATTAATTATTTCTTTTTTAATCATCTATGTGGAACATATGAAATTATGATACATGAAGTTTTCACCATAATAGGTATCTAATTCATTGGGTAAATAAATTATTCCCTATATAGGACATGATAAACTATATAGTATAAAATAAACTTGGAAATTTACATTTATAAAAACATGGTAGAATAATTTTGTATATACTTATGAATTATTCATTTAATTTTTTTATCCATATTTATAGGTTATGTATAAATTTTTTTTTGATATATTATTACACAATCTAATTCATTATAATTTATCATTAGGTACTTATATCATTTTGTCAGGATCACATATAATATGTCTCTCTTATTTGTTCCCATTTTCGGATTCATTCTCACTGCTTTCTAATGAGGACTGTACCTAGGATATTGGATTTTCTAAATATACAATAAATTCAAACAAGTAATATTAATTTAATGTGGATTGAGATGAATTTTTTATTTTTTATTTTTTTATTTACCTTTTTTCGTGAATCTAAATAAGAAATCGTTCATTTTTTGAATAATAAATATTACTTTATAAAATCTAGGAATCTATATTTTTTATCAAATTACGTTTTAGTAATTATTATAAAATAGGACTTGATAATGTTATGAGTAACCCTTAAGTCATATTTAATTATATGAAATTATCCTAGTTTTTTGGTATGATTTTTGGTGGTGGTTTAGGAGAAGGTAAATCCATGTTTGGAAACGAACATGTAGATGTGGATCCGGGAAAATTGTACAAGGATTGACACATAAAAACACAACCATGAGATTGAATCTATTATGAGAATGTTTATTACTATATACCTTTCTTCAGTCCTGGTTTGAATCTTTTAGGGGATACATTTGGTTAATATATTGATTTTTTAACCGTTATGACAGGTATTTTGAAAATGTAAATTTTATTAGATTATATAAAAAAAAGTTAGGATTGATGTTTTTAGACATAATACCGCCTTTTAATTTTAATTTTTTAAAATATAACATGTATATCACTGATATATTCTTCTTTAAGAATAATGTTATTGAATAGGAGGAAACATGTAAATGATGTGTGTGGTGGAAAATTTACTCACTCTATTTTGATGGAAGATGGAAAGGAAAGCTCCATGTGGATGGTAAATCAACTTACTCTAGTTATGCACAACCCCATGAATCATGTTGAGATTCCATATTCGACTTAAATAGGAAAAACATTCACTGATTCCATCATGAGTTTTCTACCAACATATTTTAGTTGGTCTATAGACACTATTATTTCTAAAAAAAGTATAAAATCTTTCGAGAAAATATTTTATATACTCCATTTTCAATTAAATAGAATGATATCATAGAGGTATACCAATTAAGAAAATAATATGACTGGTGATTGAAAATTATTAAAAACATAAATCAAACAAGGTAAATCAATTCTGTATAATAGAATGATTTTTTAATAACATTCATCCCTAAATATTTCCCTCGTTCAACGTGAACTGAAATGGATAATGAAATACTTCAGCATGAAAATATGGAAATGAATTGGTGGGAAGCTATGAGATTATCACTACTGGACATTGTTGATGCACCTATATCTTTGTTATAGAACCAATTAGAATTATTGATATATTATTTGGTTGATTGTGACACCTTGTATAGATTAATATATAAAATATGGACCATGAAACATAAAAATATATAGTGACATGTGATATGATTATTGAATTGTAATTTAGAGGCATTCAATGCTCTTATAGATCGAATTATAATATAATATTAATTTATCGATAATCAGGGAAGAATGTGGATCATTGAAGTAGAGTAATAAAAGTGAAATTTACTTGTGAATAAAATGTTGTAATAAACGTTCTAGGAACTCTATCTTGTGAGTTTAAAGTGCTACAACATTGAATGAGGTGAACATATAGCTAAAAAATATCATGCTGAGGTGAATCATAAAAAGTTCAAGACTAGTGAAAAAGTGAATATGGTGCATCCCTAGTAGTAATTTCACTACATCATGTGTAGATATATTAGAAACATATCTAATCAATGTCCAAATCAGATGATAATATACGAGAACAACCTTCAACATCATCATATTCAATGGGAGAATTGATGGTAATTTTCTATCACAATGACTAAAGTGAAGACTCAAAATGTTGTTGTGGAAGGTACACTCATTTTTCATTCAATGCTATCATGTAAATTTTTTGATTTATTATCTATACATTCCATTATATTCTAATATTTTTCAATGAAAATAGAATCAATCCATAAAATACTACTGGTTGATTTATCATCCAAGAGTCATAGGAAAATTATTTCAGCATAAACAATGCCTAGAACCTCTATTATTGACATTGTCTAATACAATGTCATAAAAAATATAATTTCCAAACACATTATAGAATTCAAAAAAATTTATGGGATCGAATTGCTAACAATGTATAATGTTATGAACAACTTATAATGTAAGGAAATTTAGGATCTTTGAATGGCATGCCAATTTTAATTTCCAATGAACTGATTACTTGGTAGAGCATTGTCTTGAAGCACATATGATAAATTTTTTTGATAGATATGATTATAGAATATAAGGATTGATATGAATGTATAAAGATAGAGGCTATTCCCATAATTTAAGAATAGATTGATATATTTTTTGATGTTCCTCAATGAACTACACCAGAAAGAGGGAAAAAGTTCTCCATTGAAATCATACATGGATCCATGCCATTATTAAATGCTCAATAGAAAATGGAAAATACGGAGTTAGATGAATTAATGAATCAACTTCAATATCTCATGGATAAAGGTTTTTTAACCATGTGTGTCTCATTGTGGAGAACCACTTTTATTTATGGAGAATATGGATGGATCAATATAGTTATTCATTGACTATATAGAGGTTAATGGGATCACAACAAATGGTATGTACTATAAACCATTAATTTATGAATAATTGGACCATATTCGTGGGGAAAATTATTATTATTATTTGAACTTTGATTTAGGAATCATATAATCACATGGATGAAGAAATATATTCAACTAACAGCCTTCCAAAAATATATATATTAATTAAGAGTGTTTTATTATTTTATTCAGCATTACTTATACTCGTACTATATTAATGTATTTATGGAATTCAGTCATTATAGACTACAATGATAAATTGATAGAATAATTTATTGCTGATTATTTGATAGATTCCTAATTTTTTTAGGATCATCAGGATCATGTAAAGGTTAATCTTTGGAACTCTAGGGAATTTACCCTTTTTGAGACAAATATTTTTATGTAAAATCTTGATACACAATGTTTATTTTTTGGGGGACATTATAAACAATGAAGTACCCTCATATTACCATTTAGGGAAAAAGTTTATAGAAGAGTGGATTTACCATAAAACCATATATAAAATTCATATTTTTCTTTAGATTATCATAATATTATATGTGTTTTGTGAAAAACATTAATGGAATTCAAATCCTTTGTCAATGTTACTCAAAAGTGTGATTAGTTAATCTATACCATGGAGAGAGATGAACTATTCCAAGAATTGAATAATATATATTCCATTGTACAAGTGTTAACTCTAACCTCTGTCAGAGAAGGATTCCCTATTTTTATTTATTAATCAATTAGAGGGATATGCAACACCCTCCTGAAAAATGACAAGGTTATTTATTATTCATATCTAATGTCAAAATACTCATAAGAATGATTATCTGAAGCATGATCTATAACCTGTCGTGGTTGATTTTTATTTTAAAATATCAAGGTAATATATTTATTTGGAGAAATTGTGATATATATATATATATATAGATAAACAATATTTGCAGTCTATATTCACACAAAAATAATATTGCGTGAGACAATGATATGAATTGAACTTCTTAAATACTATGATTGTTTATTTTCATATAACCCAAAAGAGGAAACAATTTCATTGAACCAATATGTAGTAAATTCCCTATTTTTCTAGATATATGGAGGATTCAATGATATCATATGATCGAGGAACTAGTAAAATTGGACATGTGCATCATAATTGAATGAAAATCACCAAAACAGTCCCCAATTATTTCACAACCATCATTAATTGAGACGATCAAAATATCTAAAATAAATGATCCATTTTTACAAATGGATATATGGGCTGTGAATAATGGGATGTTTTTAGTGTTCAATATTGATCAAGAAGGTGTACTTATAATTCATACATGGTTATGTGTCTTATGTATCCTGAAGATAAATACATAGCAAAATGGATGATGTTCAAATAACTATATTCTCTATATATTATGGAATAACTAAAATGTATAGGGACCTTCTTGATCATTATTTGGGGGATAATATGGAAAGTTAGATTGCAGACTACATTGAATAGTTCTTTTAATATAAGAAATGGAAGTCAAAGTGACAAATTACTAACGAGGTGTTGAAAAAACTACTCATACCAACATGGGTGTGTGACAATATCAATGTTTAATTCATCACTGGTGTCCCAAAAAATCAATTGGAAGCCATTATATATATGTTATAGTATATCAAATACCCAATACATCCCATTTAATAATAATTCAAGAAGATTTCTCTATATAAAAAATTCTAAAAATATATCAAAATGATGTGTTTAGGTTGCATGGGGTGCCACGTTCTATCATTTCTGATCAGTATTCAAGATACTCATCTATATTTGGGGTATATAATCAATATTATTTTAATTCATAAATAAATTTCAATATGTACAATCACCACCATATCGATGGCCCATTTGAATAGCTTATTCATCCACTGGAGGAGTTTCTAAGCCCATGCTCAATGGAATTTAAATGTCGATCGGATGAAATCTTCCAATTGGATGAGTAAATATACAACAATAGCTTCCAATTTTTCATTCAAATAGAACCATATGATTCTCTATATATAACATAAATTAGGACTCCAACATGTTTTGATGAAATTTCATATATGAATTTACATTGGCCTGATCATCTGAATGAGATGATAGAAAAGGAAAATGGAATCCAACAACATATAATCGATGCTTTATGTTGGAAGAATATAAATGATGACAATCATCAAAGAGACTTTTATTTTTATGTTGGTGATTTTTTTCATTTGGATATCTCGATGGATGAGAGTCATGTGGTTTGGAAAGAAAGGAAAGTATAACGACAAGCATATTATAACATTTGATATCATTTATCACATAAGAGTATGGATTATTTTTTATCATTTACACTAATATTATCTATTTTTCAAGATTAATTTACCATATATCTTTTCAAAAAATACATAAATAAATCAACACTTCTACTGAATCTTGATGATACACAAATAGGTGATAACTTCTCTAATGAGGAGAATTTGGGGGAGATCATAGACTATAGAGATATGGTTTTACACAATTTGACAACACCCCCTGTCAATGTTGTGTTGTGGAACCCTAAATTTGAATATGTGATGTTGGAAGTAGAGGAGGAAATAATATGGATGTAACCTCAAAGTTTCCCAATTGAGTTGATGAGTTCAAATTTTAGGGATAAGAATTACTTAAAAGGAGAGAATATAATGACAAAAACATTCTAAATGATAATTGTTTACATAATAAATATTATTGTATATTCTAAAATATTATACATTTAAAAAATTGAGGGAAATTTTTTTAAAATCATTAATAATGATCATTACATTATTCACCTATGAGCACAGTTAAAATTTGAAATATTACATTTGAAAAAATAATGTAAATTAAAAAATCTCAAATTAGAAAATAAACGTAAACCCAGTATATTAGAATCATCCATCTATTGTTAAAAGATATATAAATAATAAAATATATGTAATACATTAGGCTTATTATGAAAATAAAAATATAACAATAAGAGAAATTGTTGTGAATTTTTATTCAAATAATGAAGTGATATTTATATAGTATAATGGAAAATGTTTCTATTTGGATTTGACCAATATATGATTATTGGTCTATATTATAATTTATCGATATTAATGATGGAAAATATACCTCTTATTGATAATGTTAACATATAGTCAGTGATAATAGGTATTAATTAAAAAGAATTATCGGAACACAAATTTGTCTCAATGGCCTCAACTAGTTTATTGATGTTGTTTAAAGAATATTAATTAGACCAAGAGATGAAGGTATCATCACTGGGGAATAGACATGACCAAGACCATTTTTAGATTCAATATGTGAAGTTTGAACAAAATGAGCACTGGGAAAAGGTCATGTTACTGGAGTATACCTGTTAGTAAATGTTAGTTGAGGAACCCAAAAAACTACCACCGTCGCACAACATACCCTTAGAGTTTATTTTTGTTTAATAGGGGTTTACGTTCCCAGACCATAGTCAAATGATGTTCAAATTCCTTTTTATAAATAAAATATGTATTCCATCAATTACTTTTAATATTATTTTTTCATAATAATATTTATGATTAGTTGATTCAAATTTTATAATATATTTTTTGGACACAAATAAAACAAAATTGAATTATTATATAAAATATATAAATTTTTTAAATATAACCCTGGTATTCTAAGAATTGTATATTTAATATAAATAGTACTTCAAATCACGTTTTATTAAATCATATATGATAAAATAATTTTATAATAGCCTCAAACAAAATTTTATGGGTCATGAACTTAACTATGTCATAATAGCTAATATTTCTAAAATAAATAAGGATTGTTATTTTTAAAAGTTTAATTTATAATATTTAAAGAATTTATGAATTAATGTAATGAATTGTATTCAAATCATCACATCGGAATTAGGTTCTAGTTTGTTTGATAATTTTATAAAATACCGTATTTTATGTGAATACTAAAAAATACAGTTTTAGGGATTCAAAATATTTTATGAAATAATATGAATGTGATAACAATTTAATAATTATGTAAACAAAATATGTAAGATAAAATATTTTATTTTATGAATATTTAGAATTTTAATATATTATATTCCATTCATAAATCTCTAAGTCTTGTTTTGGTGTTCAAAAAGGTAAATTTCATTTTTAAAACATTACATTGAAGAAACTATAATTTTCAATGAAGAAATTTATATTATGAAATGGTTCTCAATAATTGATAAATAATTTATCATAAAATGTTTCCAAATGACCAAACCCATGAGAAAAAACCATGGGTGGAAAAATGTTTTTCATTTTCCACTAACCTTGTTTTCCGAGACCTATAATTTAAAAATATTAATCAAATACTTCACTTCTCCAATAAATAAAATTACATTTATCAAATTACATTATCTAACAATGCACCCTCCATTATGTTATGTTTATTTTTTATCCCATAGATTCCCCTATGGTTTCCGAAAATTCATAAGGTTCCATCCTTGTGTTTTAGGTACAATACTTAATGGTATGGGGAATTTTAACATATCTTATCCATTCAAGAGTCTTTTTTTGGTATGTCATCCAATTAACAATAAAATTTAATTTTTACAGTTTTTATTATCCGATTACTGTAATAATAGTGTTTTTTCAATGTGAGACCCATATAACCACTAAATTTTGTCTTTTATATAACCATATTTTTTACATATCATGTATCCAAATATACTTCCCAAAATTCAATATCTACTGAAGAAATTATCTATTATTTTTCTTTTTGTGGAAATCCAAGCTTCATTAATTTAATTTATTTTTCACCACGATGTCAAAAATATTTATTTTATTGAGTAATTTATATATTATAATTCAACATTCCTCTTTCATGTATTAAAATAGATGCGATTATCATTTTTTTGTGATCATTTTTATGCCCGGATAATGATCTGAAACATGTTCTCCATCTTCCATGGGTCATTAGTGATATATTTTTTATGATAAATTTGGATCTAATGAAATTAATAAATATGAATGGTACAAAAAAATAGTGCCCCAATGTATTGTGTAATTAATTTAATAAATATATATGTCATGTTTTACGATATCTCAATGAATAACCATTGTAATTTTAATTAAGGACACCTAGGATATAAACCATGGTGATATTATTATGAATATCTCATTTAAATGTTATAGACACATTTCTATGTTATTATTACTGTTATTTAGATTACTATATTAAAAATCATCATGCATTTTCTTCATTAATTATGTTATTATTATAAAGTCTCGAGGTCACGTCTTATACATCCCTCTATTTTATTCCCTGACTAGGCATCATGATCAACACATTCCATTGATGTATGTCCCCATTTAGTGAGATTATGACAATATAACTTAGGTTTATCCCATGAATATTTATTTCAAGTTTATTTACTACTTTTTTTCTAGTTTTGTGTGACTTTTTCCCATATATATGAACATGAAAATATCCTATGATCATTGTGACTTAATTAAATGAAATGTAATAAAATGGAGTGATTCAATAATTTTATAGTCATTGAAACTATTGCATCACAAAAGACAATGTAATGATTCAATTTATAAAGATTAAAATAGATCCATAACAAAGCTTGACTGGAATCTATTATTGTAAGAATATGTGACCATATTAAGCTAAAACATATATGAACTATAGGGATCTAGGACATATGTGTGAAATATTTCATGGAAACTATGAGTGGTTTAATATTTCAAGAAGTGTTTATCTAGATAGAAATACATTACAAGGAACAACTTATTTCCAAATTAATTATGGAGACCTCTTCATTATTTAATTATATAACAAGGTTAATGATCATAAATGATCTTTTTTAGACCCTATAGAGTCACTCCACCTCCACAAGGTATATCCCTGACAAAAATAACAATGATATCAACTGCTTGATTTATATTTAGTAGTTTAATTTAATTAAAATATCCATAATCATATATATGTATAATAAAATCCTCTATTACATTGACAATAATAAATGATAAATTCCATAAATATTTCCTCCCTCTTTCACTTTGGGTCATCCAACAGTCATAGAAAACAATTGGGAATATAGTGTTCTATTTTCTCTTTCTTGGAGACATAACATCGTGGAAAAAAGTTAAAAATGAGTTATTTGACACATGACACAAAAAATGAACACCTAAATGTTAGTATACTTTTTTCACACCAAGAATTAAAACTAGGAGTTTTTTTGGGTATTTATGGAGAACAACCTCATGAATCTATGCCGGAATAAAAATTATCCCCTTGAATAACATTGTACATTGTCTTTCCTCTAACCAACAATTACAATAATCATAAAGGACAAATATATCGCTAGGAAAATATATATATGAAACCCCCATTTGGGACTCATCTACATCATAAAAAAAAGACTAAAAATAACATAAAAAAGTTTACAACTCAAACAAACCACACCTATATCAAGATTATTTGATGATATCCCTTCAATTACACACAAAGAATCACTATATTCATACATGGAATAATTACATCATTTCCAACTACATGAATCAACTACAAATTTACCCTCTCACAGTTTATAAGAAATATAAATTTCATAATCCTATAATAATTTCATTCACTATAACTATCACATGTTCCAGTTATTCTACAAGAAGATATACCATTAAATCTATTTCTTATTTAAAACACCAAAACACCCACTGATGTGACAATTTCACTGAAAAATCCATTTAAAAACAACTACTGTCAGGTTGATATCATTGGTAGAATAGTTACACTCACGATGGAGTCATCTAAAAGACCTATAGAAAACAAGTAATCAATAAAAAATTATAACACAGCCCAAACTAGAACACGAAGGGTTACCAAAAATATCAAACCAAACTCCATAGTTTTCAAATTGAATAGTTTTACCACAAAATAATTTCTCCTCATAGTAATCAAATAATAGATAACACTAATAAATCAACAATTAAAAATACTCCTCTATATTAAAGTAAATAAAATGATCCGCATAACATGAAAAATAGGGTATGAAAAACCAATATTATCCCAATAGACATTAAAAACTATACACATATGCAACCATAATTGGGAAAATCAAAAAATCACATACCTCAATATTTTAATGATCCATAGCTACATTATATTTAAATAATATTCTTTATTAGAAAAATATCACAAAACCATATCACAAACATTGATAGTTTCCTAAATAGTAATTTGTGATGAAGAACTCCCTAAATTGAAGGTAGATGATCCATGTTATCCTCCCTAGTCACATGGTATATAAGAATTTCATCAATGAAAACAAAAGTTATATAATTCAAGAACAATATATCTAATTAATTCACCAATACCATTAACATAGTTTGGGTTTTATATAGAAAAACTAATTCATGATGAACTCATAATACAAAAAAAACACCAAAAATATTTCTTTAGAATATCATCATCTATTACTTGAATATGATGATATCCTGATTGAATTTTAATATTCAAGAACCAACTGGATCCATTTATATGATAGAATAAATCATAAATCTTTATAATTTTGTAGATGTCATTTTTTATCACTTAGTTCGGAAGTTGATCATTGATATTGAGATGCATACCTCTATCAACCATCCTCACAAATAGAATATGATCACCACTTGGTAAACTTCTTGTCCAAATAACACCTAACAATAATTTTATATGCAACTATACATTACTCTATATACTCTCAAAGGATTCATCATAGAAATAAAATTCAAGATCAAATTATTTAAACAATGTAGCTCCATCCCAAATATGACCTTATATCAGGGGATTGACATTATAACCTCGTCATGAAAGACATTAATCTACTCTTCCAAAACCATGAAAGAACATCTTGAGAAGACTCTAATGAATGAAACATTATATCAGCCCTCAAGAGAGACACAAATTATATAATCCTTTGACATATCCAAGATTCAATCGCCATAATAAATACTTTAACATTGAACATAATTTATCTCATGATGAAATACATAATAGCGTACACTATGTATAAGGTTTCCATGTTATGTAAAATATCGTTTCACTATATTTATAAATATAAGAATTCCCCATAAAAGTGGATCTACCCAATCAATAACTCACATTCTCTAAAAATTTCATATATATAATATCAACCTCTATCTATAATAGTAAACAAAAAGGGAACTAGATGAGAATTCACCTCATGTATCAATACATGGACTAAGGAAGAAGATATAATGTTGTTTATAGATCATAAATCCAAAAAATGTATGTAACTTTGTATAAAAAAATGATATAGGTACCTAGATTTTTTTGGATATTGTGGTTATATAAATTATGAATCATGTAGCTTTGACAACCTATAACAAAAATTTCATTACCCTGATGGCTAGAATGACATAAGATGCTCTACGGTCTCTTAGGATAAGGACCATCTCACAATTAATCTCTACACATTGTATATCCACATTATATATATAATGCTTGGTCGCAGACAAGTTCTTACCTCTCCTAAAACATTCCCAATAGAAAACCTAATGTGTAACACTATCTATATGCTTCCCATAGAAATTATCAAGCACACTCTCTAGGGATGTCCTCACTATCATTGTTAAATTCATGAAACTGATCCCTTTTATGTGGCATAATATCCACTACCCCTAATGAAATTTGGATGATTAGGGTTGGGGCTACCACTAGATATCTGAAATATATTCATTCAAGAAATCTAATAACCAAAAACCACATATTTGATATATTTTTAATTATTATTAATACCATCTCTTGATGATCAACTTCTTACAAACGTTCTCTCAATAACCTAGGCTCTGTCAAATACCTCATGATATGTAGGTATAATAAATTTGGTAAATTGTCGCATGATCCATTAATGAAATTCACTAGTGAAATTCCTCTACCTATATTCCTTATCATTCAATATATTAGAATCATATTATTTAATTTTATTAAAAATATCCCCTAACTCACATATGATGGAACTCCATTTTTAATGGGTTTTACTATATGGAGTATTGGATTCATTTGAGGTTGTATAAGGAAATTTGACATGAATCAAATCTGGGATCATATCCTCAGCGATAAAAAACTCCTCATGATCCCACTTAAATAAGAACCACCAATACCTCAATTATCCATGTAGAATCATTGAAGAAATTGAAATGTAGTGTTCCTTTAATAAAAAAATCAACATTACAGATATCTTCACTCCAACCAAGAATTCATCAATGGTTTATCATGAAACTATTTGATCATACTTTTATAGACTCTGAATTTGATGTTCTTAGAGTGTCCTCCTCCAGGTGCAATGTTTTAAATCGTTGAAATATGATGATCTTTTGGAATATCCTACAAAAATAATGTTGTGTCAAAATTAATAATATGTCAACCAGTACCCATATATATCAACAAACAAAATATATTGGTATCATAGTTCAGGAATATATAATATTTATGATATAATTATTTAATCATTATTTACCAAATTACAAGCTGTATCCTTTTCAGACACAACATAGATAAGGTTATTATATAATCCTTTCTAGGGTCTCTATAGAATAACTTGTATCTTATATCATAGTAGGCCAACTAAATTTAATGGTATATGCATCAAATAATATTAGGACCTAAATTACATTTACTCATCCGATTTATCATGTTTATAATGTATAATAAACATAGATGATTCATTTTCATTATAAACCCATGATCTGATAACCTGTACCTACCTATTAACTTCTCCCTGTCATCAAATAGATAATTTGAAGCTATATTTTTATGGAACCATTCCCCAAAGGTACCACTACAGTTATAGAGATGAGATAATTTATAAATTTATTCTCAAATCCCACCTCCAATAAGTCAGGGGTTAACTATAATAATTAATGATATATCATTATAATATATGGGTTTAATTATCATTTATAGTTTAAGAAACAAGAGATAAAATAATAGATAGGTCAATAAACTCAAAATAATTATATATGTAATGAAATATCTCAATTAAATGAAAATAATTTCATATAAAAAAATTGAATAATGGAATCAAAAATTACTAAATGATAATCTTTATTAGTGTCCAAAATAACCTAAATAGAAATATAAAAACATAATAGAAGGTAATTCCCAGCTCGACCACCCCAATTATCATGATAACATAAAAAACTATTCATATATATATAGGGTGATCGTTTATATTGTGGTCAACATTATCCTCCCTCATGCATCTCATGAGAAATGTAATGAAATAATACTAAGTCAATGTTAATAAAAAAGAAAACTAACTAAAAACCTAGATTGGTATGTACTTTCAATGTTTCCACATGGATTTATATCACTAATTATATCAATCATGAAATCCAATTACATAATATAGAATTAAGCTACCACAATACCACTTCCCCAATAGGGTTTCCTTCGGAAACAAGATCTCGTATCCGGAGAAATCTATGTACCAAAGTATGTCATCCTAAAAACACTAGTGACAATATATCAAACCATTCATAATTTGTATCATGATATTTAATTAATAACATGCACCCAATGTTTCACATCATCACATAATCACATTCAACATATCCAGGTAGTTACTAAGTAGTTTATGTGAGCCATTATAACTCATATATCGTATATTATACCTAAATTCATCACAAAATATATATTTAATACCTATGATAATACCTAGGATACTAAATCATGTGATACATTTCTATGAAATTAAATATATTTGTTACATAGCTCTATACATATATGGTGAGATTTAACCAATGTGAATTTCAAAAAATAATACAATAAGTAGAAGAGATTAGGGTTGGTGGTGGAAGTCATCCATCTATTCCTTTCCAACCTAAATATTGTGGAAAACACCATCACAATGTCCACATAGTGTAAGTCCACATAACAATATAGCTTTGGTAGATTATGGAATCTTATAAAAAATAATATATAATATTATTCACAAACGCACTATTGATATTAAACCAATTGTAGGTTCAACTGTATGTATAATTTTGTAGACACCTCACCGCCACAACTTAATACTAGGTATCCAATGGATTAACATAAACATCCAAAAAAATTATTTATTTTTTTATTTTATTTTTAAATTAAATTCTCATTAAATAAATTAATTATATGATAAATAAAATTGTTTCTTTTTAGTTACCTTAATCACCAAATGAATTACTTTCCCACTTTTCATAATAAAAATAATTCTATTGATAATAATGATTATAAACATTTTCCATACAAAATTAACTAACCATAGGGGTTAAATCATATTTTAATCATTATCATTCCATAATTCTTGGTACAATATGAAAATGTCTAAGATACTTTAAAGATGTACATAACATAAGCAAAAATAGCTACCTAAAATAATGTGGAGTGGAATGAACAAACATGTCACACGACCAACTGGACAATACCAATATTAATTATAAAATCATTATAGCCACCAGTACCAATATATAAATTCCATCTTCAACCCATTCCAAAAATACTTATGCCATATAGAACACCACCATTCATATCCAAATTCATGTCACCATCACAAATCATCAAAAGATTCCAAAAATCTCGGGAACACATTCCATATCACACAAAATTTATAGGTATCTTAGGATCACATCACATCTCATATAAAGTATCACTAAAATAGGAAACATAGAAGGAAAAAATAGTAAGATTCCTAATGGAATATAGCTTATCAAAATAATACTGCCTTCATTTAGATAAAAACTATCTCAATTATCCATTTTTTGTATTTTTCAATCATCCAATTATAATAGAAATGTTAATTAATTGATTTATTTAACACAGGTAAAACCCATAAGAAACCAAAGTCACCATTTATTATAATGTATAAATTTCATTATTATTCTTTCATGAATAACATCATGTTTCCCAACTTTTAGTGATGAAAAATTACATTAATATAAATATATATTAATTCCAATATTAATACTATCATGATTCATGTTCTTTACCCAATTACATTAGTATAAGGAATAATAATTTCAATTACACATACATATGATATCATTTTAATTTAGTAAAATTTTAAGAATCATGTGATTCAATACACATGAATCATTAATTATTAATCAAAAATTTTATTGGGGATTGGTTTAGTTACCATTATTATCATTTTAAATAGGATAAAAAATAGAATATCAAACTCGGTAACAAAATAATAAAAGTTGATATAACACCATCAAGGAAATCATGAGGTATATCACTATCCCAGTCTGAATTCATCTGATTTTTACTAACGTAAAAAAATTCATCTCTCCAATATGGAATTTTTTTAATGTTAAATCCTCCATAACCAATAGATTATTTCCTGATCAGTTTTAAAATGATATAAAAATAATATTAAAAATTATTCCCTTACCTCATGGATTTTAATGTTCCTAAATGATAATGGAAAAATCAGTTTGATAACCTATCCTACAAAACAACTACAACCTGAAATGAACATATTGTAACAAATATTAGAAAAATATAAAAATTAACCCTTAAAATTAGTTATAGGTCCCCCATTATATAATTGACTGGAAAAATTGAAGGATAATAGACCGATCATATATGAAACCACAAGAGGAAGAGGTAAATCTCACCACAGTCACCAGAAATCAAACCTATGATGATGTTGATCACTCTATATTGAAAAGGTTTCTAAATCACCTTGAATAATATACTATTGATTCCTAGAAATGGGAGATACATATATGATTTTAATTGTAGTGAGAGGAAAGTATGATTTAAACACATTTTCCAGATATACATTCAAGATGATGATGCTAGAGGTATATGATTTATTTAAAAAGTTGTTTCATAATTCCCCCAAACCTAAGAATAATTAATTTCACTGACTAAACAATCACATTGTGACTAGTTAGATAAATATTCCATATATCAGACAACTAATCCAATCCGGTCATGAAAATATAGTAGACATAATGAATTTTACCCTGGGAGTGACCATCACACAAGACATATTCTTTTATTTGGGTTGCAAATTATACTCTATTTTATTGAATACATATGAAATCATAAAAATATCTTTCTTATATATTATATATATCAAACCCCACTAACGCTTCTCCAAGAATCTTTGATCCCATTTAAACTATCCATACACACAATGAAACGATGTAGAAGTATCTTTATCATTACGAATTGTCTCATGACACCTACAATTTCATTTATGGGATTTAACTATGCCCCCATCATGGTTATAATTTTAGTAAAATCCAAAATTTTTTAAATATTGATACAATTTATAGTGATAATTATTTATAAATATATAAATATCCATATTTATTGATATGTACATAATGTCAATATTAATAAAAAATATAATAAATCCCCCTAAGAAGAAAATTACCACTGAACAAATATTAATATATATATTCAATATCTTCCATAGTTAATATCAAAAATATCATTTTATATGGACACCCTCTGAACTAATTTATATAATATGTGATGTTCACACCATATATAGTAATGTCTATATAGTCATATCAACAATTGATATAATTTAGAAAATATAAATGATACAAAAGATAATAAATAGATCATAATTGAAATCATATTATTACATAAAATTATTTGGGTTGTTATATTAAAAAATTTATGGAATGATTAAGAAGAAAATTCATAAAAAATTTGAAACTTGTCTAAAAATAGAAGTTAGATGTCACATCTTAAACTGATTTTTTTGATATTTTTTTTATAATAAGAATATAATTTTAAAAATAATTTTAAAATAATGAATATTGAATATAATCCAAACATACATAAGAGAATATATTGTTTAGGAAACAAATGAATACCTTTTTTCAATGAATATTATAAAATAATATCCCATTATTTTTTGGTAACCAATAAAAATGATTTTTTAAAATGATTTTTGTGATTATATATTTTAAAACAAGGAAACATAGAATAGAAAATAATTACTTTAATGATTTTGGGAAATAGCTGTCAAGCGTTTTTTGTAAAACACATTCATTTTGAACTATGTTAAAAATTTATAAGAATATTTGAATGGAAAATGATTATGCTTTTAATTATAAAACTTATTAATAAAAAAAAGATAATATATCATTAGATTATTATGAAATTGGATTTTTGAAAATAAGATTCAATTATAAAATTAATTAATATTAAAATGGAAAAAATTATTTACTACTGCAATGGTTAATTTAGATTAGTTTTTCATACAAATTTCCTCATAGTGGATTTTAATACCACTTATATGATAAAATTTAAGAAATAAAAATAAAAAAATACTATCGTATATTAAGTTATATGGGGCAAATTTTTGAACGGTTATATAATTACCTCTATGTAGTTTAACAAATTAACAATAAAAAATGAAAATTTAATTTTAAAATTTACCACTAAAGACTTTGGTGCATCTCAGATGAATTTTCATATAAAGTTAACAAATGATATTTTAATTAAAATAAATTTATTCAAAAAATATTTTAAATCAAAATATATTCATGTATAAATATTTAAACCATATAAAAAAACATCATACACCAAATGAAATAATTTTTAAATGATCAAAATTTAGAACAAGATGTCTTGATGATTTTAAAACACCTAAATAAAAACAAATTGAATAAAAAAAATTTAATAGAAAATATATTAGATTGATTATAGTTTGTATGATGACATAATATTTTAATTATTTTATATATAAATGATAAAATAGAAATAGATGTGTAATTTATTATATGTATCAAAGGAGAAATTTTTAGATGAGAAACACTTACCGTGAACTTTATGTTATGAAGACACAGTTAAAATATCATGTCTAATAAATATAGATTTAATACTTTTATAATTTCCCTAATTATATCTAATATTAAATATATCAACTATTCATGACATATATATACCCATTTACACATAATTAATTATCTAAAAGAACTATTTAGGAGTTAATGTACTTGTTTCTCATTGGTGTTCTGCTTCAAATTTTCTTGTCTGCACACTGTGGTAATGATTTAATCAAAAAATTAGTTCAAATAGTTTCAAATATATATTATATATATATACATTTAATACCTTCAAAAATCCCTTTAAGTGTTTTTTTTGTAAAAAATGATATTTGTAATTCCTGTCAGTGATAGTCTACATGTGCACAAGACCTATATTTTTAATTTTATAATGGTTCAAAAAAACTAAATTTATATATAATAATATAATAAATATAATATTAATTATCTTTTAAACTATACCACTATATATGTGAGGCATAAATTAAATAATAACTTCATGGAATTTCCATTGCCAAATTTAGTATATACAATATATTGATGTTTTGAATTTCCCATGGATGGGAGGGTAAGAGGGAAGATAATATATTATCATTAAAAACAATAATAATATCATCAAAATCATATATAATAAATAATTATTGTTTTTAAAACATCTTTTTTATTTTTTGATTAATAATGATACACATTAATTCATTGAGATAATGATTCGTAGGTACGCATGAGTGGTGTATTAATTTTCTATAAAATAAAAATGAGATACTAAATTGTTATTAAAGTAACAAAATCAATTTATTATATTCAATATAATTTTCAAATTATATTATTATGTATATAATATATTTTATTTAGGTATATGAAGAAATGAAAATAAATTTTTTGGTTATTACTTATACCTCTTCCTTGGATATCTTCCATTAGGAAACAACTTAGTGACTCTCAAATGGGTCTATTGGGAAAAATGATCCTATAATTAATTTATAATGGTGTTAATATGGCATTTTTGATGTTATTTGTCTAACTGTGGAATAATTGGATGTGTTTATAAGTGTTGATGGGAGGTGTCATTTATAAGTGAGGAGAGAGGATTCACCTAAAATATGAAATATATTAAAATATAATAAATTTATTTATCAAGGAACATGAATCCAATTTAGATATATTAAAAATATTTTATATTATGAGGTTAATATACATTATAAAATTCACATTTATATATTTTTTTTAAATTTTTAGAGTATTTCCACATTGTTTAACCCTAAAGATATCCAATATATCATTTTCTATTGTCAAAAACATTTACCGTGGTAAATATTTATTATGAAAAAAATAAACCTGAACACATAAATGAATTAAAAAATTATAATCCTTAATATTGTATCCATTTTCAAATATTCAAATTCAAAATTTTTTAATAAATAATTTAATTCATAATTTTAAAAATTATCAACATTAGTTTTATAAAACATATCTTTTTTAGGAATACAATTTATTTTTGTTGAATACATGAATAATGTTGAATTGTGTAACACATATTAATTTTAAGAGGATAATAATCTGTGGTATCAAATATGATCAGAAATAAATTACATTATAAGAGATTTAAATTAACATATACTATAAAATATATTTAATTCAAGAAAATCTACCTATTTAGTATATTAGGATTCACATAATATCATGATAAATGAAACGTTATACTCTATTAAAATATTATTATCTAAACTTGACCATTATGACCTATCTATTTTTTATTTTATTATGGATACATTTCTGAAAATTATTTAAATCATTACTTTTACATATTTATAAAATAAATTAAATTTCCCTTTATTTAATACAATTAGAATAGAAATAATTTTAAATAGAAATTATTTTTATCTGTTGAAAAAACATAATTCTCTAAATGGTAGATTAGAATCACTTTCCTAATATAATTTTAAAATAACTATTACCACTTAAATGAATTTTATGTTATAAATTAAACTTCTTATTTTTTATTCTTCATAGAAAAAATAATAATGGCTGATTTTTTTTAATTTATTCAAAATGTTAATTTTTTGATAAATTGGGAAAATTACTGAATATTATTTAAAACTGCATTTTTTTGAAAATTATTTAAAAATTAAATTATATTATATGTCTTCGATGAAATATTATTTAAATTATATTTATTTTTAGGTAATTTTGGAAATTATATTTGATTTCATATTGAATTTGGAAATTATAAAATTTCAATCCTTTGAATGTTTTTTTGAAAACCCATTTCTTCAACTAGTTAGGGGGATTAATTTTAACATTAATTATGAAACATTTGTGAAATGATAGTGAAAATATGGACTCCATATTTTTAGTCAAAATATTTTTTATTCTAAAAAAAATTATAGTGAATTTATCATTATATTTTTAATTATAAATTGTAAAAATTTAATAATGTGATTATGGTGAATACATGCTTACCATAGGGATAACATTATTATATAAAGGTTAAAAATAACCTTAATATTATTAAAATACCATATTATTTACATATATGAATTATATAACTTCAAAAATATTATAATTACCCATATTCTATATTTTTTTCTTCATAAAAACATTGATGTAATTATATGTTTTCAAGAATTCCAAGTGTATCCTCCCTCTATTGTATGAATGGCCACCCACTCACCCCTCCTATTCCCACTACAAAAGCACTTTGGGCTATCCAACCCCTTAAAAAATATATTCCTTACCTAACTAAAAAAATATTATATCCAATGGTTAAATGATAAAACCAATCAATGAATGAGTTTTCTCAAACTAGAAGTGGTTTCGTAAAGTATAGTTAATTTTTATAACTATGTGTTTTCATATTACCAGTTTTAAATATTAACATTATTCATATATTATAATTTAATAAGTCATTAATACATGATAATCTGATGTTACTATTTTTTAAGGTATTGACCAATATCAAGGTCATATTCTATCGAATGATAAATTAAGTGATCAATCCTGTGTATGGTGGACCCACCATGATAACCGATGTAATTCATTTTCCAAAACTACCTTTAAAAAAGTATTTAATTATAGATATTTTATATTTATATGATATTAATTCAATTATTAATAATTTTCAGTTAGTATAACACAAATAATACCATATTTTCTATTTTATAAGGGATATGATAATGTCGATCCTCTATACAACAGTGTAAAATTCAAAAATAGATGTGATTTATTTACCCTTAAAAATATACATATAAAATAAAAGGGACAATATTAGTGACAATATTTCATATTAATAACCAAAAGAATATGTAAATATTATATATAATCTAATATATTACTTTCTAATCATTTTCAAAAATAATAATGTTGCTTGTGCCTATATATGGATGACCTCTACATAGTGATGTTAAATTTTTTATTTTATTTTTAGTCATACTATATAGAAAATGAAAATTAATTATATAAATTCTAAATATAAAATTGTATATATTTGTGAATTTTACAAAAATATTTGTATCCCTTTCATTTCATTGGTTGAGAAAATGGAAACTATGTTAATAATTATGAATTGGATACCGTCTCTATGAATGATGTAATCAACTATCTATCATTATATTTTATAGAATAATATAAATAAATTTACAATAAATATAAAATTAATTATTCCATTTCATAGATTTTTTAGATGATCAAACAAATTTCAATTAAAAAATCATCAAAATTAATTGAAAAAACATTCATTAAATAATTTATTTATCACCTGAAACATTGAATTTAACAAAAAAATGTTTAATAAATATTTGATATAAAAATATTAGATAATATTATATGGTTTGATATATAAGATTATTATATTATTGTAAATTTATATTAATCCAATATTTATTATATATAATTTTAGGAACATATATTAATGATGTGGGGCCCATGTTTATGGATTTTTGACAAAAAATTTATTCACTGAAAAAAAAGTCTTTTAATTCCCCTATATTTTATTTTGGTGGTGTATATACATCCCACTTTAGAGTAAACATAATTTATTTATTTATATTAATATTATTTTCATTTTATTTAATGTTAATATTTCACATGGCATGTGTTACAATGTTTCCAAAGTGTTGATGGTTTTATGATATAATATTATCATTTTTCTAGATTATTTATGTTAATTATTTTGATGAAAAACATTATGTACCAAATATTAGTAAAAACATGAATTTTGATATAATATAGTTATTTTAGGAAAATACATATTGTCTATACACAAACATCAATAAATGTAGTCAAGAGTTAAAAATATGATTTTATGAAATACTGTATTTATTTTATTCATCGATCAAATAAAAAAATTTATCTGTATCTAGGACATGTAAATTGATTGGAAAAATAATTTATTATTCCACATTTGATATGTTAATTCAAATTTTACTCAGGTAAGAATTTTTAATAACTATTTTAAAGGAATCTTCTTATTGATCCCAAAATTAGGTAATTATTTTCTTTTAACAAAAATGGAAAGGAATCTTTATTTTAACTCATATGGCAAGAGAAATAATTTACCTCTATCAGGAAAATTAATGATTTTAAAAAATACATTAAAAAATATAATTTTATTTTCATAGAATATTATCTTTTTATAACATTGATAATTTTAGTTTTGAAATTTTATTTTTTATGTATATGTATTATTTTCCACAACAATGTATTTAATGCCAAATTTATGTAATTTATGCTCTTAATTGGAAAAAATCTATATTATACATATTCCTATATAGTGATAGGTTGTATTGATACAATCATTATTATAACTTCAGATACTTAGTGGTCTATTTAAATGTGGATGCACCAGTTTGATAACATTGATATTACTCAAGATGGGTTTGATTATGTTTTTTTATTGGGGTAACAGTTAACATATAATATTATAGATTTTAATATAAATTTATATATTTATTAAACATTTATCCTTAATATAGGACTGAATTATTCTTAATTATTAGTGGCATAGGCTCCTTGTATCCCCACTGTGCATTAGTAGGTCTCATGAGAAAAAACTAGATTGGGTTTTTGGAAAAGGGCATTCCCATTAATGAATGATCTAATAGTATACGGCCTTGAAATATTATTTATTATGTTTTAGTGATTAATTTAGTCATTATTTAATTAGTTATTGACGTTCTGTTTGATTATTCCATTTTTTATAATAATCATTTCTATGTTTCAAATCATTGTGATTATTTATATTTCTTTATTTGATTATCATTTATTCATTTTATATTGTCCTTAAAATTCACGTTAATAATTCAATGGAATATTTTAAAATTATGTTCTATTCCATATTGAATATGATTTTTCATTAATGATGGAATATATTCTAAATATGTCTTTACTATGAATTTCAGATCACCACTTTCTTATGTTTCTTTCCCCATGAAGCCAAGGTTAGTATTGTTATCCATTTTTATGGTTATACAAGAGAAAATAATGAACATGAAGAAAAACATTATTTTAAATTTTTTTTAAAGAATTTATATTCATATTTGTATCTATATACCAAGACTACATAAATACATAAAACATAAGTATGTAATTCATTGTATATTAGGCCAATGTACTAATGTAACAAAAGACTATGGTCCATAGGTGTTGGTTACTTTGCAATTCAGATATAATTAATTGTATTATATTTAATCAAAAAGAAATAATTTTAATTTAAACGAATCCAAAATCGAATGGATCCTTTTAATGCATGATTAATGAGAGAAAATTAAAAAATGTTCACAATTGATTAAAAAGGTTTAATTGATTTCGAAGATCTAAAACATTGATTTCTAAGATATATATTATATTTTAAAATTAATTTTTGTAATTTTAAAATATAAATTTTTTACAATATTCTTTCTTAAACCATATATTCATTATTGTGTCAAGATAATTTTCTAGTTGTTACATTATTTATAAATGCTGTATTTTTTAATATTCATCCAAAAAAATTATAGTTGAAAAAAATCCATAATTTCACACTAAAAAAATTTCATAATTTATATACAGTGATTCTTAATTTAATAAATTTCTATTTATAAAAAAAATAAATTTAAATGATATATTAAAATAATTAATATTATGAAATCTTTATTATTTGGAAAAATAAGTTTCATAAACCTCTATTGACCATAATAAATTTTCTTAGAATTTCTTAACAATTTAAATATATTATTATTAATTTTTATACACAGTTCCAATGTAGTTAATAAATTTATTAAAATTGAAAACACATTAAACAAAATTACTTGAAATAAACATATGATCATTGATTGATATTTATTTTATCAAATTAAATATTCATTTTATAATAATAAAAATAATTTAGTAAAAATTCAATTTATGTATCGTATTTTATTACATTAATTATTTAAAAATATTTATTTTGTATGTCATGAATCATTTTTGTTATGTTCTACATGTCACATAAGATATCTATCATAGTATTATTTAAATGAAATTTACATCTTTTAATGATGATATTTTCTATTCTCTAACCGACTAAATAAAATATAACCCCAAAATATTAATTTTTTAATTTCAATATAATTTTATCTTGAGGATATTAAATCACTGCATATACATGATTAATATTAAATTCAATATGAGGATACTTGTTATTTTTTAATTAAATATTTATAAAATAGCATAAACACCATTATTTGCCTCAAACTATGTTTCTAAAATTATACACTAATAGATTCATTCTATATTCCACCTAATTTTTGAAATTTTTATCTTCAACACTCCTGATTTCAGAGTTTCTTTTTCCATTATTGTATAATAAAATCCAAAAAAATAATTAGATGATTTATTTTCCTTGAGTTAAAAATATCTCACATTTGGTCATTATTAATGTTTTATTCTACCCCTCCTTCATGACATACTCTAAATAATAAATATAATGATTTTTTTCTGTTAATCGCTAAAACATTTTTTAACTGACCACAAGATCCACAAAATGAATTTTCATTCCCCCTATCACTAACCAAATATAAAAACCAAATATAGTGAGAACAAGTTCATGTAATACACAAATAAAATATTAATAATACACAATTTGAGTAAATAAAACATTTATCTCAAATTCACCAGTAATAACACCCAATGATCATCACAAATCTCACCTTAAAACTCTTCAAAATATTACAGAACATGTTCAAAACTAAAAAATGTGACACATTTTAACACATATTCTATTGAAATTAAAGTAATATTTAACATAAATCAACATCAATCATTCCTAATGTCACATTTTAAAAAATTTAGACACCATAATCAAATATTATCCAATATATATATATATATTCCTAATATATCCCTTATCAAAATAAATCCACAATAAAATAATATATACCAAAAAATGTAACTCAATCATTATTCGCCAATTTTTATTATCCTCTTTGGTATATAATCCATTATTATCAAATAATTTCCAATTTAACATATTTTTAATAATTATCATAAAAATATAATAAACAACCTAAAAAATAAAATAATCATCCTAATTAGAAAATCACCAATTTAATCCAATGCATACCCTCATAATAATAAATATATTCTAAAAATTTATTTAATTTATTTTCATCTCAATTAACAATAATTTCAGCGACATCATCATCCATATTAATCAAAATACTCTCATAATATTAAATATTAATTATTCCATAAACAAAACAAACATCTCCAAAATTACCATTATCTACACATATAAATAAAATATAATTCAAATGGGTATCTATAATTTTGACCATATCCACATTATTATATCATATCAAAATGTAACTAAAATTACATTATATCATTAAATTATAAATCTTCAATGTTAAAAATTTAATCATCTACATTCATTCATATCCTTTTTATGATTATTTTTCATCTCGATTATTAGTACTTCCTTTATTGAAATTAAAATTTTAATCAATACCTATGATTCAGCAATATAAATTTACTCATATTTTTTAAAGTAATAATGAGAAACAAAGTTAAAACAAATAAAAATTTTAATATATTATTTTTAGATTATTTGTCTTCATAAAAAACATGATATTCTATTATTTTTATGATAATGTGGATAAAATAAAATCAATTTTCTCCAAGGGAATGTAATTTAATTTACTCTGAAACTATATATATTTGAATCATACAATTGATACCATATGATGAAATTTATTCCACAAAAATATACTAATGGATATATTTATTTTTAATTTGTATTCTGTGGAATTATTCCATCCTTTACAACGTATAAAACATTTTTATTTCCCCTTAAAAAATTTACATCAGAAATTTCTCCCATAACTTTTACATGTCACAATTTCAACATTTTCACATTCAAGATCATCATTACATGATCATATATGAATAATAATTTACACTTATTTGGTTTGTAATGAATAAAAATTGGATAAGGTTAATAAACATAAATTTATATAGTTTTTTAGGAATAAGAATAAATGTTTTCACTCAACATTATACCCTATCATGTTACATACTCATTAAACCATGACAATGTCCCTCAAATCCATTATTATTTTATTTCATTTTTTTATACCCATTAAATAAAAAAACATATTGTGGGATAATATAAAAAAACACGATAATAAACCAAGATATTAGGATAAGAAATACTATTATATAAATAACCATGTGATCAATTATTCTTATCATTCCATTCAAAATAAATTATAATTTTTTAGTATGATATTTACTTTTAATGCAATTGAAATAATTTAAAATATGATTCCAAATAATAATATTAACATTTTATATTTTATTAATAATTTAAATTTTAAAATTACAATTAAATACTAACCACTAATGTTATTAATACACTTATAGAATACTAAGAATAGTATACTAGACCCATAGGAATGAATATGGTTGTAAAAGTATAATCATGTCATACTAGTTTTGATACCAACTCAAGTGAGTCAATTTCTCCTACCAAAATTATAACATCTATGAAATTATTTCTTAATATTCATACATATTAATATTTTCTATTTAAATATTTGTAGATATATTAAAATTATAATATAAAAAAATAACATTATCAATAAATATCCATTTTATACATGATAATATTATTTATTTATACCAAGATTATACTTTAATATTTTCACAAATATTCTCCACACATGATAACATTATAGATATATCATACTTATTACTATTCATTATAACTTATATAAATGGAATCATATTAATTTGAGATCTCAAATTCACAATAATAGTGAACCTCACACTAAAATATATCATGTATACAAAAGGGATTAAAAAATTTTCAACATTGAATAATATATAAATAACCCATTTAATCGATAACTTCAGTATGAAGTTCATATATTTATAGTATAATTTAATGAATCACATGGACTATTAAAACATATTAAAAAATGATAGAATGCATAATTATATAAACTGTTATCATTACAAAATGTCTAATAAATAAATACATATTACATAACGGAAATTCTTCTCAACCAAGATATTGTACCTGAAAATGTAATGAAGCACCAAATACCCAAACTTGTTTCTCTAATGAGACTCCAAAATGAATATATGGGCTATATAATTACATCAACATCAAATAAAAATATCTAATTCATATATTTTATATTTAATAGTTAATGTAATACATAATCATGATACTTATCAATCATCAAATAACAATATTGAATTAGTTATAAGGAATATTTTTTTATCTTCTAAAAATAATAATCCTAGAATAGAAGTAAATAGTAACAAATATTAAATAATTATATATATTGATATCCCAATACATCATCATAAAATTGCTAAATTATCAATCATAATGAATACTATCTAATTTTATTTATATATATATTTTTTACAAATCATATAATATCATTAGTATGTGGTTTTACGAACAATAAAAATGATATAGAATACATTGATGATAGGGACGATAATATATTCATTTAAAAGTAATGAATTATAAGAAAGTCATTTATTATGTGAATTTTATAGTAAAAGTTTAGTAAAAATATGTGAATAAATGTGTTAAAACAATTGTAACAAGCTATAAAAATAAATTTATAAATCCTCTCAAATAAATACTTAAAAAAAGTAAAAATTATTTTGATAAAAATAAGTAAACTAATTTGATGAAATCTAAAATTGAAAATAAACCTTTATTAGTTAATAATATATTAAATTGATGAAAAATTTAGAAACCTTTTATAATATTTTAACAATATAAACTCATTATTTTTCTGATAACATTAGAAAAAAATTGTTATAAAAATAAAATTTTGATGATTTTATATACAATGAATAAATTTTTTAATTAATTATGAGTATTGAATAGTTACTTGGATGAATAGAAATTATTGTCAAGAAATTACTATTTATAAATAATTTATTTCACACTTTTTTAAAACAAATATTCAAAAAAACCTTAAATAAAATTATAGAAATGTTAATTGTAAGTTATTCTAATATAAATTAAAATATAACATAATTTTTTTATTAATAAATAACTATTGTATCTAAAAGATAATTCGTTAAAAAATAATGAATATGTACATATAATAAAAAAAATTCTAAATTGAATATAATATATTAGGATTCATAAAATAAGATAAAACCTTTTTGTCATTTTGATATAAAAGATGAGAAAAAGTATACTTTTTAATAGCATTGAAATAAATATTGAGGATGAAAATTTATTGGATTTGAAAGTGAAATTTTATATAATTCATCTAATTTTATTGAAAATATAATTAAATTTGAATAAAATTTATATTCCAGAATATACTTAATTTGGATTCCATATGATCGAATAAAAAGTAATTGAAGATTATAATATTATTATTTATGAAAATATCATGAATTAAATCAATAAATATCAAAATAAAATTATATGAAAGTTTTTAAATGATTCCTTATTTCTTAAAAATGCTCATGATAACATGATATAGAATAAGGACTACAAATTCTTACATTTCCATGATATTATATTTTTAATGTTTTAGGTAACTATAAATTCCATTATATAAAAAATGAAAATTTCTACAAATAATATATTTTTTGTAAAACAACTGCTCTCCTTTTACAGAAATATTGTTTAATTATTGTTATTTATTATTTATTCATTATGTTTAACCATTGAATTCTTTATAATTTGAATTTATATTTAATCACTATGAACCACACTTGTAAGAATGGTGTGAGAAGAAAACATAATAATAAGGGTTATAAAAATATAATGTTACCCAATAATATATTATCTATTCATGATAATAATTAAATATTATATCATTTAACATTATAATATTTTATTTGGAATAATCCTTCAATTACATAATATATCAATATTTAAACCTAATTTTTTTCAATTATTTTTAAATTAATGTATAATTGTAAATTCATAATTCATAAGGGTTTCATGAGAACACTAAATTCATTTTCTTGAAATAAATAACTCGTATTTATAAAAATCATATCTCATATTTCATATCATAAACTCATGTTTCCCACATTGTAAATAAATATACTTACCTAAACCCCTATTTTAATCCATAAAACAACCATTTTGGTTTCTTCTAAAATCAACTTCATATCAATCGTTTAATCACTATAATAATTGAGTTGACATCCTAAATAATTCCAGTTAATTCATAACATAATATTAAAAATATATTCCACAAACAAGTTTATAAGAATAGTATATAAAAAATCATATCCATCAACTTAATAAGCGTAACACAAAAATACTAAAATCTATCTACTTCATAATAGTAATTTATAATCATAAATCTCAACCCCCATTACCCATTAAAACATATAGTTAATTCAACTTAACACAACATAAAAAATCAAAGAACAATTCCAAAAATAAAAAATATATAATCTTGTATTTCCACACTAAAATCTACAAAAAAATTATATTTAATATTTAAGAAATATAAAAAACAAGATCCACGTAAACTAAATGAAAATAACCATTTTTCAATGAAATATGATTTAAATTCCTAAAAAACATAAAAATATGTTATTATTTGAAAAAATTAAAAAAAAAATATTGTTCCATTTTAATAATATTATTCAGGATGGATGGAAATACCATTCAATTATCTACTGTTGAAAAAATTTCTATTTACTATTTTTTATGTAAATTCAAAAATAAAAATTATAGAAAACAAAGAAAGGAGTATTTTTTATATAGTTATCAAGAAAATAAAACAAATTTAATAATTTTCTCTAATAGATATTTGATTATATATAATTTTATTATTGAAAAATTCAAACGATTAAAAGCATGAATAAAATGGAGTTTGAAACATGTAATTGTTCTAATTGTAAAATCCCTTAACAATATTTAAATATCTAAATCAAAAGAACATTGAATAAAGGACATGAAATAAATATTCAAACTACATTGCTTTAATGAATGTTGATAAAATGCATTATTCTTTTAATTTATACCCTATGAAAATAATACCAATTAATAGAATTGAAAAAAACTAAATAAAACTAAATAGATATTAGAAACCCTTGAACACATAACTAAGCTCTCCATAGGCATCAATTACATTCTATTATAGTAAACATCAATTTTTTTAGATTTTCTTAAAAACTATTCTCTTGTAAATATAATAATAATTATTCATTTTATTTCATTCAATACAATGTTTTATTTTTTTATGAAAATTTTTATGTTTATGTAAAATGTAATGAGGATGTTTGGTACATAATACCAAATAATTTTTTTTTAATAATGATAAATGTTGTAATTATTTTTTAATTTATATAATTATAATTATGAAATAATTATATAGGTTATATATTTTATATACAATTATATTCATCCATGTATATAATTCATGAATAATGAATATCATCATTTTATGATGATAGTAGGCTGTGCGTGGCAAAGAACTATATACTTATTTTTATACTGGTTTAAAAATAAATAAAGTATAGAATATTTTAATTTTATAGAATAAAAATTAGGTTATAATTTTAATATTTTGTAATTATATTCATTTTATGGACTATCCACGTTCGATAGTATTGAAAAATGAATCAAAACATGTCATTGATATAGTAGTCCACTTATGTGTTTAAATAAACATTATCATTTATTATTTGATTGACAGGTAATAAGGATAACAATAATTTTTTAACGATTCATAAATATCTCATAAAAATATTATATATTAATTAATTCCATCATTATAACTATTTATATTGGTGGTGATAAAAAATACACCATGTCGTGGAGTTGGTAGTCCACATGTCAACAATAGTGACGTTTTATTGCCAATGGGATGTAATAAAAGTCGAAAATGAGGTATAAAATTAAAAAAAATTCATATTTTATTTAATATAATTATTAAATAATATCATATTGGTAATTATTTGTAGGGAGGATATATAATAAAAAATTAATATATAATAATTTGGTAATGTGATATAAATCATCGTTGCAAAATGTCCTTTGAATTAAAACTTAACCCTTTATAGGTTAGTCTAATAGTGGGATCATTACATCTAGGATATGGGAAGGGACGCAATGAAGGTATTTGGTGTGATATTTTCCATTATAGAGAGCAGAATGATTCTAAATAACTGATGATAGGGGGATCCCTTTTATATGTGATGTGGAGTGACACACTGGAAAATATCTATATCATTTAAATATTATAAATATCTAACTCATGGTAATGTAAAAAAATATTTTTTTGATAAGGTGATAAATGTCAAATTACTATAATATAATAATAATTTTATAGTATTTATGTACCTTATCACTTTTTGATTACCTTAATACTCTAAAATTTATCAATTTAACTAATTTTTACCATGGTAGATATTCATTTTGTTAAGAAATTAAATTTTACTAATTATAATATTTCAACATCATAATTTGAAATATAAATTCGTTGTTTTGGGATTAAATTTTTAGAATTCAAAGAAAATATAATTAATATTTTAATGAAAAAGTGAAGTGAAGGAAAAATTTAGTACAAATGCGTTCTTATAGAAAAAATTGATATTTATACAAAAATATTTTGTAATGATATTTAATATAGAATTAATTAATTATATATAGTTAATTTGGAAATATTTTATGTTAAAACCAAAAACATTTAAAATTTAAATTTGATTTATTTACAAAAGAAATATTGTTTTATAAAAATAGATATTCTTAATACTAACTAATTGTCAAAATTATCATAAAAATCCAAAAATATCTCATCAAATTAAAAATTATATATAACAAATCTAAATATAATGATTTTAATCAAATCAATTAAAAAAACTCATATAATAATTATAATATCTAAAAATATAATAATATAAAAATCATTTGTTGTCAAAAAAAGATTTTTCATAGAATAAAAAGATTCCTTTTTATATTATTTAACTATAACAACCATTATATGATTATTAATTTCATTTAATTAATATATTATTAAAAAATTTCAGTAATATAATCAATAAATAGTTATTAATTTAGTTTTCTTAATATAAAAAAATTCCAACAAGAAACAATTTTCTGAAAATTAAAAATGTTACCATAAAATAATTCTATCTATAGTTTTTGAATATTGGATATTAATAAAGGAATGGTTTTTCATCAGTTTTAATGTATAAAAATTATTAAAAAATAAAATTTTATTCTCTTAAAATGTGAATAATTAATTTAAAATTAAACATGTAAATAAAAAACATTTCATAAAAAATGACACTTATAAAAAATAACTATAATTCATTTATATTATATCACTGTATTCATTTAAATTTTGGTACATTAGCCCAATGAAATATTTGATATTTATTAAAGGAATATTAATGAATATATTTTAAAATTTTGTTACATAATACCATTGCATCTAATCAAATGGATCGATTAGGAAGTCCACATTCTAATAGTAATATTATAATATATTTAATTTGGAGGTTCTTATGATACATGAAATTTAATATATTATTCAGTTAATGGAATATAAATTCTAAAAATACCATTTATTTACATTTGCAATATTATAGAAATTTTTTCTTAAAAATTTAAATTCGTGTATGATAAAAATTGTTTATAACATTATCTTAATCAATGATATAATAAAATTCGTAATACATTAGGGTATTGTGAAAGAGATGAAAAACATACAAAAACTATTCTCCTTTATAAAAACAGAAAACATCATATAAATGAATAAATCATATTAATATGTTTCTAAATTGAAAATATTTTGTAAAACCCCAATTAATGGAATATAATATACATGTTTTTTCCTTGGAAATTTTTCTTCATTCCACTCTAAAAGTTACTTATTCAAAGGATTATCATTCCTAGTCAACGAAATTTAATTCATTGGAATATATTATAAATTTAAATAATTTTACACATAATAATATTAACTTATTAATAGTTGAATCCATTGAATTCATCGATTTAATATAAAAATTGTTAACACACTCAATGTCGTATGTTCAATGTCTCTGGTTATTATCATGTAATTAAAATCATTTCCATATGCCTAATTTTTTTTCATGTGGATACATTCTTGGGTAAATAAATTTGGGTTATGGGTGCCTTTTGGAATCTTAAAAAGAAATTTTATTGATTTTTAGTAGAATATAGGAAACATAATGATCGTGGTTCCATCCATGTTATTGCATTATGTAAATAAGAAAGGGGTAATGGGGAATATAGATAATGGACTAGATGTGATTCTAGTAAAGGGGTTCTATAGGCCACAATCTTTTTTACCTCACCATTGATATTGTGGGGACCACATAAATGTATGACTACTTGGATTTTTCCAGACAACCATTTTCTATACATCAGTTTGCAGTTTCTGAAGAACAAAATGTATATATCTTGATCATGTTTGATGGAATAATGATGTATAATAATTTTGGAAATGGTAAAAACCCCATTTTCCTTGAAAGTTAATAAATGAGCTTCATTTGGGCTTCAAAACATGTTCTCACATAATGAGGGGACCATTAATTTCTTTATGGATTATTTTACTTTGATTAAATCAATCGATTAACCTCAACATGGATGGATAGTGAAATTTTTTTATCATTCCTTATAAGGATATAATTGGGTTAATGGGATTAATTTGATCAATTTTTTTCTCTTATTATTGAGTTATCATTATTTTCAATGGGTCAATATAATTCATAGATTCATTGAATATATTTGTGTATTTTTATTTTTGATTCTTCATTGTATCTCTCTTCAGTAATTCTTTTTCCATGATAGTTTTTTTATCATTATTAAATGATCATGGGGTGATATTATTATTGATTACCCTAGGAATAATTATTTATAATATCAAGGTAGTTCCTAAAATTTTTGTAATAAAATCACATATTTTGTGTCATTTTCATTATATGAAGTCTTATTAGTGACTCTACATATGACTATTAATTGTTGAGTCTCATGATTCATAGCCAAATAATTCCCTATAGGATTATTTTGCTCAAAAAGATGTCTTGTTTTATTTTACTCAGTTTTAGGAACTCGTATTATGTACACCATTTCTTGTTAGTGTGTGATTTTTTATTAGGAGGAGATTCTCTTAGAAAAAATTGATGTTGAAATCAAAAAACATGAGTTAAGAAGATCCATTCAGTTTATAAGACACATATATTATTTTTAAAAGATATGAACCTCTTTTCTTATATTCTATAGATTATAATGGAGTTTATCATATGTTAGTCCTTGTGTAACCTATGGTAATATTTAATCTGTTTGATAGCATGTGGGATTGTGTTTGGATAATATAAATTTTTCATATATGATATTTTTTTATTATATGATATTCCATTTATAAATGTTTTTTATTATGTATAAGACATATTGTGTTGTTCTATTCATTGAAACAATGCGAGAGGAGGAACCATCATGTATTGGTTTCCCTATAAGGGGACAATTTGTTATGCTAAATGTGACATGATAATTGGACTAAGATATTTAATAGGGAATAATAGTCTTCTGACCAAACATATTTGAATTTTGGTATTATTTTTTCTAACTCGGTAGCTGATAGGGAGAATTATGGTATTCAGTTACCTAACATGAGAAATTATATTATGATATGATGTCTAAATGGAGTGTTAGGATGTAAAATCTTTATAGATAGACATGTGAGAGTGATATGGAAATATGAAATTATATTGTCATACATTAATCAATTTATTATTTTGGTTAATGTTGAATACAAATAGCAATGTCGCGGTTTACATTAATCCAAATCAATTTATAATATTAATTTTCCATCATTGATTCGAACATGGTATGCCAAGTTGTTTATATTAGCTTTGATAGTGCATGATCACTCATAACAAGATATTATTTTGATTTTATTATACATTTATTATATATATTTTTATAATTTTTTATTCATGTGTTCACATGATTGTGATATATTGGTTACAGTCCTAATTGGTTTTTATATACATCATTAAATTGTATGTATATGTGCATACATACATCAGTGTAACTGATAAATGAATGAGAAATTCCCCAAATACAATGATCTGGATATTGGTTCATGATTTGTGGAGGCTATAATATATATATATATATATATATATATATTAGAAGGTTATATTGTGGTGTTTATTTTATTACATAAATTTTTTAAAATAAAATTGACCTTCCACTTTTGGATCCTTATTTAGTATTCTATCTCATGTGAGATATATTCAATTCAATAACATCTTTATCATTGTTTATTTATTTCGATAGGTTATTATTTAAAAATTTTATTATTAATATGGTGTCTATAATCTCCACACTAATGTAATACAGAGCCTCACTCATAGTCCTAAACCACATTCATATGGGGAGGAAAGCAAGACGCTATGTGGAACTCTCACTTAGAAATACTGATTCATGTAAGGATATCATAAAATATTATCATGGGAGTTTTTACCTCAATAAATCATATTAACTTTGTATTAGGGTATGATATAAGGAATTTAGACTATATGAAACCCATGAAGGGAAATTACATGTTTCAATAGCCAATACATGTATTTCAGACCTCTTACATATTATGGGGGTGACTTCTATTATAGTTATGGTTTATGAGATTAATTTTAATCCTATATATATTGTGTTATTAATCATTTTTTAAATTTGGGAACATTAATTCATTACAAGGATTCAATATGTGTAACAGCCCATGATTTCACAGTACAATTCTCTTTGAATAATAAAATAGATTGTGTTGTACGCAACATCATGTTCTAACACACCACGACCTATCAAACTAGTTGTTCTAAATAGTAATAACGACTTTTTGAAATATAATAAAATTTATATTTCAAAATGGACTACATTTTTGGATTGGGAATATCAAAATTATATGAGTGTGTATTTCTTTTATTTTATTGAAATTTTCCAATTTTTGATGAATAGTGAATGCACTGTGTTATTGTTTTAAACCAACTTTTTATTTAAAAAATTATATATTTTATTTATATTTCTTTTTGGTAAAAATAGAAACATAATAGATATTTCTTTTAAATTTAATAAATTGTATTTATTTTAAAAAAAATTAGATATAAAATAATTTATTAATTTTTTATAATCTTTTACCCACCTTTTATGCACTTTAGCAAATTTTCATAAAACGTAATTTTACCACTTCTATGAATTTTTTTTCAAATATATGAGAGACACAATTGACGTCATTAAGTAAAATGTTATTTAATTGCATGAAAATATCTTCTGATGAATAATAACTTTTGAATTTTATTTACCACGGTTATAGGTAAATAGGACAATTAATGATAAAAATGATATTATAATTACCCTAACACATGTCCTAATACTATTGGATAAGTTTATTTGGATCATATAAACCTTAGTGATAAAATATTATTCTTTTATAATCTTTAATTGGACTAGGTCATTTATTATTATTTTATTTATTGAAATGGTAAATGTGTTAAAATCAATGATTAATCAAAAACAAATTTTTCTTACTAGGATATACATTAGATAAATTATACTATAAATATTCATTTGAAAGAGAAAAATATTTCCTTCATAAAATTATTTTATTTATAATTTTTATACAATAATTAATTAAATTTATTTATAAGATAATGATGATGCAGAAATTATCTTCTTATTGAATGATTAAAATAATTGATTTTATAAATATTTAAATAATTGTAATTTGTATCTTTCAATGTATTACACGAATTTTATAGGATATGATGAAATTTTATAGTTGGTTAATTAATTTTTCCTATGTTATAATGTCGTTATGACTTTCAAATAAATGAAATACTAAATAGGGTCAATATTTACATACATGGGTTTTTAAAATAAATACAATATTATTAATTGATATAATATTCCTAAAAATTCAAGGATTGTCCAAAAGAATTATATAATAATATATTTTTCATTATTAAACCACATTTGTATCTCGTGTAATTGTATAGTATGTTTATTGACCATGTAATAGAAAAATACAAGAAGACACTTTAAAAGTTAAACTATTTAACTAGGAGTTAAATCGAAAACATAAGGTTAATATGGTGACCTAAACCTGTCTAAAACCTATTGTTGTAGAGGTGTTTGACCAAGAACAACCTAATACTATAAATAAATACTTTATTATCCTTTACCAACCGAATATGAATATATAATAATATACTATTTAAAGATTTTTTTATAGTGATTGTCACCTCACTTATAAAAGGGTAATTCCCCTTCTCCAAAAAATCACACCTCCATAGCTTTTTGGCTTAGCTACCATTACTCAAATATCCTCATAAACACCCTAAAATAAACATGAGGCATTACATTGATCATAATTAATATTAATGTTCCTTTTCAATCAAATTAAAATGAACCACCCGAAAATGATGTAATAATTTCTCTACCTCTATGGAAGTTCTTTTCTTCTTCCAATTCCTCTTTCATTGTTATTTAAATACAAAAATAATAAATCCAGTACCCTTTTAAAAGATTTATTTTAATAAAAATATTTTAAATCCATATTCATTATTCTATCCATCCTATAAATGTCAAAGTCACCATACGTGCGTACATTTGGCTTACCTTCTCCACGTCGTTGTGTAGTTTGTTATTCACCACATCACTATTTGGATTGGTTTAATAATTAATATAAATGACGAAAATCATAAACATAAAATTTCATTGATTATATATATATATATATTATATACCATCCATGTTCATATAATTTTTCTATCAATTGAGTGATATTTTCACTCGTGTGTACGTACAGATTACCATCTCCAGAAGCATAGGGAGATTTAGTTCACATCATAACCATTCATATATAATTTTCATTTTATGATTTAAAATAATTTTTAAGAAAAAAATATCATTATGTATATGAATCAAATACAACATATCTATAGAAATCATTTCTTATGCAACAAATCATATAATATATAACGAATAAGTTAACACCCGTAACAATGAATCTACTGAAACGTTATTAACAAATCCATTTAACAAGATCATATATGATATCATGTTTATGTATGATGTTCTTGTATAATTTAATAGCAATGATATAAATATTATACATGAGGTAATGCACCCTCAATCAAGGAAAATTACTTGGTAAGGTTTAATTCTACAATCTCTTCATTATCCAAGATTGTTTATACGTGAGTATCTACTAGGACTTATTTAGCAACCAAAACAGTGTTTCTTAAAATTGTACTCCAAAACGTTTTTATTATTTACTAGAATATGGTTTAACATCATTCCTAAACTCATTTAAATATTTATAAAATGTTTTCAATGGAATCATTACATCATTTTCCAAAAAATACCTTTTATAACCTTTTCGAAAAATTAAGGTAAGAATGTCTTTTTAACTTATACAACATGTGAGATTATTTTATATCATTATAACACATTTAAATATTCCCATAAAAGCTTTTAAAAATATTTTCAAAATAAATGTTGTATTTTATAATTATATGACATTTAAATGATTTCAAAATAGAAATAGATATCCTGATTAAATAGTTTTGATTTCATCTATGTCAACTTCCATTCTTGGATTTAACAATTCATTGAAGTTGATTTATTATGATTATGTCTTCCATAATGTATTGATGGTTTTTTGATATGTTTAACTATGGATGTGTAAATTTTATACTATTCATGACTTATTGTTAATGTGTTAACATACTATACGAAAGATTTAATAGAATTTTTATGTAATGTTTCAATATTTTCATAAGAGGAAGGCATTTGACTTAGTAAGTGTCTTACAGGGATAGGCTAAGAGAGATGAATTTTTTCAAAGGATTCAAAATGTTTTTTTTTATTCCATAACATATTTTAAAACATATATATGTATCTTTAACATCCAAGTACACTAAAATTATCGGTATTTCAGGCTTTGAAACCTTGTGATAATGCCAATGTTACTTAATATTGCCCAGACTATAGATAACATGGGTTGGGGTATTACAGATTGTATCAGATGGTGTTTAGTACAAACCTTGTAAACTATATTTATAAAATCTATGAATATAGAAAAATAACCTAAGATAGATTTTTTTAATTATTAGTTAATAAATTCCTAGATTTATTTAAGGATTAGATTTTGTGTATTTTGTAAGAAATACATCTGTGTTAGATACGAGTAGGTAGAGGGGGATGTGGCACTGATTAAACTTGGAGTGAAAAATCTGGGGAGGAGTTTTGGGATTGACCTGGGGAATCCTGGTATATAAAACTGGGCCTTACTACACACTTGGTTATGACACTCTCGGGGGATATGTTTAGGATAATTCACATTTTATGTATAAACAACTATTAACGATTTATTAGTAAATACTTTCTAAAGGAAAACATATTTTTTATTTTTATGTATTAATTGCATAAATAATTCAATTTATGTTAGGGAATTTACTAGTTTGGAATTTTGTTTTGTGATTCATAAAATAATCAAGATTATGCCATTTTTTTAGAAATGGTGCGTTGCGAAACGATTAGAAACCACATCAATGCACATAATCCATATAGGGATTTCCCTCCTATATAAGATAATTATAGTAGATTTGGTGCTGCAACATGTGCTGAAAACTTTATAACAATAATAGGACAACTCACTGAGGTTATGAATAATAACCTTACCCATATAGAGCACCCTAATCCACAATTCATAGGATCAATGTTCGACCGATTAATGAGGAAAACCCACCAACATTCAATCAGACTACAAATCCATTATAGCTAAGGAACAGATAAGTTACTTACAGAAAATATTTAAATTCTATGGGATGTAGTGAAATGGAAAAGTTGTCATTGAAGTTTATCACCACACATGAGATGAATATCAATGGTGGTCATTATCTCAAAACACAAAATAAGGATGAATTAGTATCAAATATGTAACGGAGAAATTTTAATCAACATTTCATAGAAAAATACATTTTTTGTGACAATCGAGAAGGTATGGAAAGGAAATTTCTGAGTCTGAGGAAAAAGGAGGATGAGAATGAAGCAAAGTATGAGGATAATATTACTTGGTTATCATCTTTTAAATTATATAAAAAGCACAATGAGTAATATTTATTGATTATTTAAGGTGTTAAAACCATTTCTATATCAAGAATTAGTCTCATAATCCATTTCGTCATACGATGATATTGTCTCATGTGATATCAAGAACGAAATGGAATTCCTTATGTCTTACAACATTAATGTAAAGGTAGAAAAGATGAGATCTAATGAACACTCTAGAAATGGAAATAAGGGGAGAAGGGAAAATTTGTATTTCCATTATGTATTAAATGTGGAATGAAACTTTTCGGTACATGTCTAAAAGGAATGAGAGACTGTTACAAGTTCGGTGAAAAAGGAACCCAGGCACATGATTACAAGGGAATGAAAAAGGATTTCAATGTTGAGTGATAAAATTTTAGAGAAATAGGGAATTATGAAAATTAAATTCATAATCAAAATAGAAAAATACTATATAAATGGCCAAGGGATCATCTCCATGCTTCTGGGATCACTACTGCTAAGGTAGAAGCTATGAATGACGTGGTGTCAGGTAATTTAAAGGATTTAGTAAGTTTAGTCAATGATTTATTATATTCTAAATCATCGGATTGTATCATATCAATCCATATTTCAAAGAAAATTATATATTTCAAATTTTATTTATCAATTGATTTGTTCCTAAAAACTCTTAAGGTTATTATCATTTCAATAGTGTTTTTGAATCAGTTCCCATAAGTGCATACAAACATGCTTTATCTGCTAACATCATCATTATACTCATGCTTTAATTTGATATAATCCTTAATATGGATTGAGTTTCTGACCATGATGAGAAAATCTATTGCAAGAAGAAAGAGGTTGCATTTTTTGAGGATGATAAGAAATAACTTATATTTAGTGAAGAAACGTCACTATCTTATTCTTCTATAGATCAACCCCCCAATTACTCTACTAAATTCCATTAATATATATGAAGTGATTGAAATAAATGTGGGTGATTAAAATAATATTCAAATATAGGATGAATCAATTCTGAATTAATATGTTGATGTGTTTCTAGAGGATTTACATAGACTTCCTCAAAAATGAAAAATTGAGTTTTCCATTGATATAAGTTCTAGTTGAAGGCCTATATCAATGAAAACTTACTGAATGGTCACAGTAGAATTCATGGAACTAAGGAAACAACTAAAGAAATTGTAAAATAAGGGATTTATTCCCCCTAGTGTTTCTCCAAGGGGAGCCCATGTTCTTTTTTGTGAAGATGAAAGATGGAACAATGTGGTTGTGAATTGACTATAGGGAGATCAATGATCTAACAATAAAGAACATATATCCCCTACCAGTCATGGATGATTTATTCAGGAAAATTCATAGAGATAAACACTTTTCAAAGGTTGGACTTTAATCTGAATATCATCAATTGTGTGTGATAAAGGAAGACATTGCGAAAATAACATTTCAAACCAGGTACAGACATAACAAGTTTACTGTAATGCCTTTTGTACTTTATAATGCACCCTCTGTCATCCTGGATTTAATGAATAGTGTTATCAAGGAATATCATAATTCATTTTTAGTGGTATTTATGGATGATATCTTGGTTTACTCAAAAATCAATGATAATCATGAAAATCATCTACGCAATATTCTAAAAACCCTCAAGAGAGGTGAATGATATGAGAAGTTTAGCAAGTGTGAATTCTCACTTATAGAATTTCATTTCATGGTGATATTGTCTCTACGAATTGAATATTTGTTGTTCATGTACGAAACAAATACAATAATGGCCATAAACAATGAGTATAATTGAGGTAAACAGTGTTATTGGTTTATCGTGTTATTATCAGCATTATGTTCAAATTTGTTTCTCAGATGGCTGACCTATTATCCAAGCTCACACGTAAATGGGTAAAAATTTGTTTGTACTAAAGAGTGTGATTTTTTTTTAATAATTGAATAAAATTTTAGTGAATGATGTTATATTCAATCTACCACTAATGAATGATGGGTGTGTTATTTATTAGGATTCTTCAATGAAAGGACATGATTTTGTCAATATGTTGAATGATTGTGTTACTTCTTATGAATCATTACAGCTAAAAATAAATGAAAAAAACATTACCATTAATTATATTGAGTTATCATATGTAATATTTGATTTAACGATATGGAGATACTATCTATGTGGTAAAAAATGTGATATATATACCGATCACAAGAGTTTGATGAATATTTTTCTACAGAATTAACCTAACACTAGGAAAAGATGATGGTTTGAACTACTAATGGATTATGATTGTATTATACACTACCACTCGAGGAAGGAAAAGAAGTTGGCCGATGATTTGAGTAGAAAAGATCATGGATTTTTGAACATGATGAGATTTAAAAGGGATCCAATGATCGTGGATCTAGTAAAAAATGGATATAGGAATAATCATAGAAGGTGAAACATAAATACTTATTCAAATATTTTCCAATTCATTTTTATGGGAGAAAATAAAAAGTTCTCAGACTACTGATGTAGAGTTTTAAATAAAAATTTATGGTGTGAATGATGGGAGATTTATTAAATTTTAATATGAAGATGGAATTTGGATGTTTGGGTAGAGGCATTTTGTTCTTGAAATACCCGATCTAAAAAAATAACTATTGGATCAAGATCATAGCTATAATTTCCATATACAACCTCATAGAACTATGATTTATAGAGATTTGGGGGAACATTTTTTGTGCAACATCTTGAAGAGGGGGATTTCTGATTATGTGCCAAGATGTATGGTTTGTCAATAGGTGAAGGATATAAGAAAACATCCTATATGGGACATTAAACCTCTTCATATAACATGGTGGAAATGTGATGATATTACAATGGGAATTGTCCTGGGAATAAAAAGTAATCCAAGAAGGAATGATGCAATATGGGTCATTATATATCATCTTACCATGTCAGCACGTTTTCATTCTATAAGAGAAGATTTACAACTTCAATATTTTGGAAGACTATATACTGATGATGTTGTAATACATCATGAAGTACCCCTATCTATTGTTTCTGATCGTGATCCCCATTATAAATCAAGATTCTATAAAATACTTCAGAATTCTTTGGATAATGAACTTCATTTGAGCACTTCCAAGTACCCACAAACTTATGGACAATAGAAATGGACTATTCAAACTTCAAACGACATGTTTAGTTCTTTAACACTTGACTTACCCAGTATGGGGGATCATTATTTACCTCTGATAGAATTTTCTTTTAACAATTACTTCCATTCATGTTTTTAGATGGAACCATATGAAGGGTTATATGGATAGAGAAGTCACATACATACTTTTCGGGATGATGTTGGTGAAAGAAAACTTTTACACCAAGAACATGTTGAAGAAACAATGTAAAAGTTGAATATCATCCAAACACACCTCAAATCAGATCATTGTATGCAAATAAACTATGCTGATAACGGAAGGGAGGATTTATAATTCCATGTAAGATATCAGGTTTTCAGGAAGGTATCTTCATGGAAGGGTGTTATACGATTCACAATGATGGGTAAATTAGGTCCATGGTACGTTGTACTATCTAAATACTATATGGAATTAGATTTTTAGATTACCATTTGGAAATTTCACCAAGTCTCTCCAAATCACATGATGTGTTCCACATATCACTATTGAGAAAATACAAGTTTGACCCATCACATGTAATCACCTAGGAAAAAATAGAATAGAAACCCGATCCATTGTACTGTGAAGAGGAAATTATGATTCTTGATACTAGAGAAAAAAAATTAGAAATGGGACGACTAATCTAGCAAATGATCTATTGAAAAACCATTACATGGAAGAGGCAACATGGGAACCGGAGGATCATATGATGAAGGAACACTCGAATCTTTTTATGCAGTATTATTCTCAAAATTTTGAGGACTAAATTATTATAATGAAGGAATAATGTAACACCCCAAACAACCATAATACCCTTCTCTTTGAATAATAAAATATCTCTCACTGTATGAAACTTTAAGTTCTAACAAACCATGACCAATCACAATAGATGTTATGAATAGTAATATCAACTTTTTGAGTTTTTATAAATATTATTTTTCCAAATATACTTTATCATGGGATTTAGTATATCAAAATTATGTTAGGATAATTTTTTGGAATTTTTCTGAAAACCTTCAATTATGTTGATTAATAGTGAATAACATTATATTATCATTTAAAACAAAATTTTTAATTAATAAAATATATATTTTATTTAAATTTATATTGGGTCAAAAGAGATACATAATAACTATATATGTTCAATGTAATTCATTGGATTATTTTTATAATAAAATTAGATTTATATAATTTAATTTAATTTTTTAATATATTATACCCACCTTCTAGGTAAATTAGAAAATTTGCATAAAACATAATTTAAACACTTATGTGAATTCAACTAAAAAAATATCAAAGGCATGGTTAACATTAGTAAGTAAAATGTCGTTCAATTGGATGAATATAATTTTTGTTTATTAATAACTTTTGAATTTTATTCATAACGGTTAAAAGTAAATAGGGTAATTAAAGGTTAAAACTATATTATAATTACATCAAAACATATCTTAATTATATTGGGTATGTTTATTTCAACATAAAAGAACATTAAGAATAAAATATGTTACTTTTTGGAAACTTGGATTAGATTATGACATCTATTATTATTTTATTTAAAGAATAGTTGAAAGTGTTGAAATCAATTTTTAATAACTAAAACATTTTTCTAATAGTGTTATACATTAGATAAAATTTTCTATAAATATTCATTAGAAATATAAAATGAATTCCATGATTATGGTATTTAATTTATAATTTTTAAACATTAAATAATTAAATTTATTTATAAAACAGTGATGATGGATAAATTATATTATTATTGAAAGATTAAAAGCATTGATATTATAAATATTAATATAATTTCAAAATTAGACTTTGGATGTATTAAACAAATTTTATATGTTAATATGAAATTATAGGGCTGATTTAATATGTTTTTATCGATGTGATAATTTTTTTAGGACATTCAGAAAAACCAAATACTAAATAGTGTCAAAATTGACATAAATGTGTTTTTAAAACAAATACTATATTATTAATTGATTTAATATTCCTAAAAATGTATTTTTTAACCAAATGAATTATATAATAATATATATTTTACTAATCTAATGGTTGATTACCTATAAAATACATCATCACTGATTCACTAATTAATTAAATTAATTATACTGTAAATTACTGTATTTCACATTTCCCAAACAATTCCACTATTTTTGATAATTTATGTAAGTCCACATGAAGCATTTTTTATGGGTAGATATAAAAATGGAATTTTTTTAAAATATGTCACTAAATAAAGATACTTTAGTTTTTTATTTAAATCATCATTTATAAAAAATTACTAATTTTAAAATTGAAAATGATTTTATGAAGGAATGGAAAATTAATCAATGTCTCACAAAATAATATTAAAATTACAATAAAAATTTATTTTATGAATATATTTTATGAAAAATCAATTTTATTTTATTTCATTATTATAACTATAAAATTATAAATAATAATGTAAATTTTACAAAAATACCAATAATTGATTTATCTGTTTAAAATCATTTATTTACTTACTCTAGGATATAAATATATTATATTATATTTTAAGAGAAACCTATATTTTATTTATACTTTCATTGATGATGATAATATTTTGAATGGCCATATATCTATACCTAATAATCACAATACTGTTCCTAATTTCATTTGATGATTCCTTTGGTTAAGACTCTTTAATTTTTATAAATAACAATTATATCATTATACATTTCTAATGAAAGTCACTATTTAAATCAATAATTAAAAAATATTCTATATTTAAATTGGTTTTAATATTCTCCTCACCCTTTCTAGAAATGGAGTCCTTGATATTTTTAATCACTTATTGAACAAGTGAGTTCGCAATTCCCCCATTATATTGTTAGATTGATATGTTTCTTCCTCAACCTTGTGGTTTCACCTAAAATCCATAACCAAGAAAATTACAATATTTCAAAATAATTTCTCTATATGTCCAAAAATGTAAATTGGATTTTCCTCTAATTAATTATTATCTTCTAAATGAACAATCATAGGGGTTAGAAAATCACATGAATCATTAGAAAACTTTCATAATATCTAATCAATGAACAGATTTCATAACTATGAAAATATCATAGGAAAAGCCACCGATATTATAATTGATCCGACATTCTCAATGATTTCATTTAATGACCCGACCCCAGAAGCCCAGAGTCGGTGCATTATTACATATGATTGGCATGATCACAAAACATCAAGTCTCGAAGACCGATTAGTTTAGTAGCCTTGGAAGATCTAGATAAATTAATAAGGTTTCCATTACATCAGAAATTGGAAAACTACAACCACATTATTTCCATGTACAAAAATGAGATTCTATAGACTATCCCTACAGGTCAATCATATAATACTTCTCCGCATCCTGGAAAAAATAAAACATAGAACGGTGTTAGCTCAGATGCTCAGTAAGGATTACAATATAGTGGAAAATTTCATAAATAAGCATAAAAATTTAAGGAAATGTATAAGACTAAAACAAATGCATTATTGAACATGAACTGCATCATAATATGGTAATGATAAAATAAAATAATTACATTTACTTATTCACATTGTTATTCTACTAGACTAATGATCACATGAAATATCATTAACCACTTTCATAATGATGGAATGCATAAATCCATAATTTCATAACCATATAGTCAAGGCCTTGTTCCAAGACTACAAATAATATATTGTCAAGGATTTTTTCCGAGACACTAGTTTTCCTCATGATACCTACCGAATCATCGAGAAGATACAGTGGGATCCACCCGTGTCATGTCCCCCTCCCCAAAAAGTGTACCCCTCCTGGGCCAAAAATGTTAGAAGGGAGATAATGACCCCCAATTCCAGCCTCCAGTAGGCCCCAGGTTGGCGACTAGCACTGAGGGTATAGTAACCCACAAATGGGAGGCATAACCCTCTAAGAGAACACATGTGGAAGATAGAGATAAGATAGACCCCACCCAACTCTAACTCAGAAAAGAAATATAAAAGAAAATCAAGTACATATATGAAATTCCATGAAAAATTACTACAACTAAAAGGGAAAAACTACAAGTACCCCAAAGAAAGGAAAAAACATAAGTGTCCACAAGCCCGAACAGCTCCTTCAACCATAAGCTAGTAGTAACCAGATTTATCTCCAACCTCCTTCAAGTGACCTGAAAAATAATTTATCAATAAGTAGGGTGAGTATAATAGTAAACTCATTAGGATCATCCCTGAAGCCTCTCGTCCAAAAGTAACGAAATCATGATAAAGAGTAGTGAACAATAAGTTAAACTAACTCATCAACTAAACAGGTATACTAAGTTCCCAACCTCACCATGGCTACTCTCACCAAGTAACACATACAAGAATATATCATATAGTAAATAATATTGAGGGTACCCATCAACTAATTCCCCACTGATTTTCTGCTTTTTCCCAACGAAATACATCTTGTGCATCTCTCTCCAAAGGCTTTCCCGTATAAACATGGGCTAATCTCCACAATCTACACCATGTGCCCCACAATGGATTGCCCATAGCCACCTGGGCTATGCACCAAACATTCCTCACAACCTAATGTAACCAGGTTGTTTCCGAGAGCCCCCACAGCTCACATAACGCATATCATACATCGGGTATTATACCTCACGCCATTACAACCCATACACCGAGTAATGGTCCTCAATCCATCACAATCCATACACGTTACACATATAGTAGTCCATAAGACACTATATCTAGAATATATGTGTGTGAAATAACCACAATCCATTATAGCCCTCTACACCCATATATGGGGAAACTAACCACTGTACCAATGACACTAGTATCTAACATGAGATGAGATAGGGGTTAAAGGGGGTAGTCATCCATTCAACCTCCCATCAGAATATTCGGGAAAACACCCCCCATGGCTCAGAATCCCTGGGGATCCAATTTCCCTTACTGATAGGGTGGAGTAGAGCAGAGAAACAAAAAATTATAGAATATATATAACTCACACCACACTATGGTAATAACCTAGTCTTAGAAACAACTGCAGCTAATGTCTCTTGGACTCCGGGCATCCACTTTTATGACTAGGTATCCTATAAGCAGACAAATGTTTAATGGATTTATTAATTACTTCATTCCCATTTAATGAATTCCACTATATGTTAATTAATTCATCAAACATTAATTAAAAATGAACACAACCTCAATAAACTAAATTGGCATCATATTCAAAATCAACTGCTCCTTTTAAAATTCAACATCACCTTTAAATTCCAGAATCTCTAGCCCTATGGATTATCACCATTTAATCAATCATTCATTATAGAATTACTTTCCTATATTCCCATGCATTATAGAAAATCATCCTATGAAACTAAACACAAAGGGGGATTAACACGGTGAATAGATATACTACCCGGCATGTCTTTTCCACCTATAGCATGAGAAAAGAAATATTTTCCCTCGAGAAGATAAACACGGAAATCGCGTGGCATACCCCGCGTGTCCTCGCCTCCATCAGAAAGAGGTTAAGGAAGACCAGTTTCCTTGAGCAGTGGGGAAATATAAAGAAGATAAAAAACCAAACTAAACCACTGACATTCAGCCATCACATCTATCCCATACCATCATCCTTGGGGTCCTCCCCGACACCCACATGCATAAACTGATGCATCTCGCCACTCTAGGTGTCATCCACTACCACAACCACATGGCCTCCATGCATCCACATATCACAACATGCCTCTTGGGTCACATCATAGCACAAGCAGCAGGAAATCAAACATTACATCAAATGGGATCTTGGCCCTTTAACAAGGATTTCATCCTTCATACAATATGAGCACTCAGGGCTCTAAAGCCCAATGCACTCTGCCTTATGAACAAGAGGGTAAATAAGAACCCTACCATGAATTATCTTTATTAAAAAAACCAGTTATTTAATCCCTCATGAATTAAAAAATTTAATTTGTAGGTTCCAATTACAGGAAACTATTTCAATAAGCTATCTCAAAATATTTAACATGCTTACTGTGCCTATTTGATTTACATAAAATTAGAACAACTACAACAACGGCAACAACAAGATTCATTTACATGCCTCTTTATCTTTAGCTAATTAATTATCAATTAATTATGGATTTACGTTCTTTATCAATTTCCATCAATGACAAACAGCTAAACCAAGCAAACTTATATATCACACTATCTAGAAAAACAAGTGGCAATAATCTACGATAGATAACAATTTCTTTATCCCGTTCAAATATTTAATTAGGTAAATTTAATTGTGGTCCAAAGGGATAAATCATGCTAACTCTACGATTGCACATAAACAATTATAGAAGCAATGAATCCCCTACCTAGAAGAGTTCTTGACGTTCTTTATCCACACAATGGGTCACAATCATCCTCTCCTGACAACTGCATCCACCCGAGGATTCCACGGTACGACCACACCAACCCAAACCCATGAAAAATCATTTAGAAGCATGGATATTACATGATATAAGATGGAAAGGAGAAACAATGGAATATTATCCCTGATGGAATGATGATAAATCATACCTTATATCAAAGATTAATCGATATAGCTTGGTTGCATCAAAATAGAGAAGAACCAATCCTAGGAGTATTGTTTTATTGTGAAACTCCTATGGGAAGGATTGAAAGGTTCTAGAATGTCATAGTAGATAAAAAAGTGGAAGTACAAGGGGGAATGATATCTCATTCCTTTTTTAAGATTTAATGAGGTGACAGTTTATGATCCGCTTAATTCTCCATTAAAAACAGATCTCATTAACCGACTCGGTTTGACCAAGTAAAAATATACCAGCCTTATTAATAATTAATATATGATTTATGTCCTTTTAATCGGCCTTAAGAGTCCTTAAAATAAGGCTTTTAATGTATTTTAGATCAAAGGCAACGTAAAAAAGGGGGCAAACTGTAGGAATAAGGAATCACTATTCACCTTCAATTATTTTACACCTACTGATATGTGAAAACGATATGTGAAACCGATATGTGAAACCGATATGTGAAACCAATCTGTGAAACCGATATTTAAAACCCATATGTGAATGTGATCTGTGAAACTGATCACTGAAACTGATCTGTGACACTGATCTGTGAAACAGATCTGTGAATCCGATCTATGAAACTGATCTGTGAAACCGATCAGTGAAACCGATCTGTGAAACCGATCTCTGAAACCGATATATAAAAACGATCTGTGAAACCGATCTGTGAAACTGATATGTGAAACCGATATGTGAAACTGATCTGTGAAACCGATCTGTCAAACCACTCTGTGAAACCAACCAGTTACTGTTCATAAAACTGGAAACACTATTCACATAATTGGAAAATTGGAAAATTGTTAAGGATAAGTCATCTTGACCTCCCAAAACACCTCCAACAAAACATTTTAACAATGTAAATGATCGGAGAGGTCTGGGCCATTACATCAGATACCTCTCAAAATATTCTTGTCCTCGAGAATTTAAAACCAACCTAAGGAAAATATGGGTCCGAACAACCACCCCATAAGATACCTCTCAAGGGAAAACCACCCTGAGTTGTTCTAAAGCTAGGAGTAAACCATGACACCCGAGATCAATGGAAAAACAATCCATATCCAAACAATTCAAGCATAAAATCCCATCAAAGGTACATAAAATAACAGATCAAATAAAAATCAGCCCAATAACTTAAAACTGCTCTAGGTACTGGACACGCATCTGTGACTCACATTACCAGTTACTCTCTTCCATGCCATCGTGTTTCCACATGACACGAACTAAGGGGATAGAATGCCCACGCAATACCATCTCCTTGTGGTCCTCTATCTCCAGAGGTCGCTCCTCTATGGTCGCATCATCATCAACATCGATCTCTCCCCAATCGATGATGTGAGAGTAATCATGAAGATAACGACGAAGCTGTGATACAAAGAAAACATCATGTATCCGACTCATTTATGGGTGATGTTCTACTCGATATGCCACAACTCCAACACGAGATAACTCCTTGAAATTCCCAACAAACCGGGGATAATGCTTACTTCCCCGACCAAACCTTCACTTCCCACAATGGGAGTCACCATCAGAAACACATTATCCCCAAAATTAATCTTCAAGGGTCTCCTACTTTGATCATCATATGATTTCTGATGATCTTGAACTGTCTAAATCCTCTCACGAATTACCTAAACCATCTTCGTTGTATTCTTCACTAGTTCCGGTTCGAGAATTACTGACTCTCCGACCTGAGTCCATCACAACAGAGAACGTCACGGCCAGCCATACAAGGCTTCAAATGGCGTCGTAACAATGGTGGAGTGAAAACTATTATTGTAAGCGAACTTCACCAATGGTATGTGCCTCATTCATGAACCTCCAAATTCAAGAACACAAGATCACAACATGTCTTCATGAGTTTGGATGGTTCTCTCTGTCTGGACATCCATTTGAGGATGAAAAGCAGTGATAAGGCATGGTTGAGAACCGAAAGAATATTGGATAACCCTCCACACCATGGAGGTAAAATGAGGATATCGATTACAAATGATCATCCTTGGGACTCCATGAAGTCTCACCACCTATTATAGATATTGCCTCTACAATACATCCACTGAGATCGACTCCTTGATCTCTATGAAGTGGGCCAATTTTGTTAAACAATACACTACCACCTTAATAGAAACATTTCCTCCTATAGCTCGAGGTAAACCTGTAACAAAATCCATTGATTTTTCCTCCCACATCCACTTAGGAATCTCTAATGGCTGGAGAATACCACAAGGAACACAGTGTTCGCACTTCACCTTCTGGCAGACAAAATATCGAGACACAAACTTTGACACCGCATGCTTCAGCCTAGGCCACCAAAACTGACTCCTCAAGGATCGTTACACCTTTGTAACACGAGGATGTTCTGCTAAGGGGGAACTATGGAACTCTAGAAGAACCGTCTCACACATCGTTAAGGTAACAAAAATCCAGCCATGATACAACAGTCGGTGTTGTTCATCCTCCGACCAACCATCTGGGGCCGCACCACAAACAACTTTGTCTCTCCAAACATCCACCTCTGGATCACCCAACTGGGACTCTTCCAACTTATGCATCGAGTATGATAGCACCGTCATCTAGAAAAGACAACCTCTACCTCCAACCTCTTCCATATCAATATGTAAAGCTGACAGTTCCTCCATTACTCTCGAGGAATCACCTGATTCACGAAAAGCATCACTACGTGACTTTCAACTCAGTGCATCAGCTACAACATTCCATTTTCCAGGTGTATACTATATTAAAAAGTTGTATTCATGTAATATCTCCATCCAATGATGTTGTCGTATTTTCATGTCACACTGGGAGAAAATATACCTCAAACTCTTATGATCGGTGAAAACCAAAAAGTGATCACCAATGAGGTAACGTCTCCACAACTTCAGAGAAAATACCACAGCTACCAACTCATGGTCATTGGTGGTAGATTTGCATTCACGGGTATACAACTGTTGAGACCCATAAGAAACAACTGACCTCTGCTGCATGAGAACACAGCCTAGCCCCAGATGTGAAGCATCACATAAAACATCAAACTGGACTCACTCTGCTGGAAGACAAAGGACTAGAGCACTTACCAACTTCTCCATTAGATAATAGAAAGCTACCTAACACCTATTAGTCCATATAAACTCTTGATTCATAATGGTCAACGCTATCAGAGGATTCACAACTCGGGGTAAATTGGTTACGAACCTCCTGTAGTAGCCTATGAGACCAAGGAAACATCACACCTCTGACACTGCCTTAGGGGATTCCCAAGACATGAATTCTTATATCATCGATGGATCCACAACTACTCCTTACTAAGCCACAAAATTCCCCATGAAATGGACTTCTTGAACCGAAAACTCACACTTTGACAACATCCCAAATAGCTGATGTTGGCGAAGAACTATCAAAACAGCTCATATATGCTCTGCATGCTCCTCTTTAGATGTGGAGTAAACATGGATGTCATCGATGAAAACCACCAAAAACATTTCCAGGAACTCATGGAACATATCATTCATCAATCTCATTAATAGATCTTGAGAATTAGTCACGCTGAATGTCATTACAACGAACTCATAATGCCCATGACGACAATGGAAAGCAGTCTTCTAAATATCCTCATCCTTCACCCGCAACTGATGATATCCTGACCATGGGATGATATTTGAGAACCAACATGCACCCTTCATTTGATCAAATAAATCATCAATCCAAAGAAGAGGATAGCGGTTCTTTATTGTCACTTTGTTTAAGCAACGATAATTGACAAACAACTGCAAAATGATGTTGGCATTCTTTAGGAACAAGACTTGTTCACCCCATGGTGACACACTTGGCCGAACAAAACCGCACTGCAATAGACCATCAAGCTGTATATGTAGCTCTCGTAACTCAGAAAGGGCTATCCTATATGGAGACATAGATATAGGAGATGATCCTGGTTGTATCTTGACCCTAAACCCGATCTCTAATCGAGGGGGTAATGCTATGACCTCTTTTGGGAAGACATCAGGGTACTCCTCTACAAACCTAGAAAATCCCAACTGCTCAACCTCTAAAGAACATAGAATCATCCCAGCCATCATGGATGGTATGGATGGAATGCGTCTATGACCTATCTGATGGTCTCGTTCACCTACAAACACCACTTCCTCTCCATCTGCATCAAAGAAAATGACATTATTCCTATAGAAATCCACAATAGCCTGCACCGAATACAACCAATCCATGATGAGGATGACATCATATGGTTGTATCCGTAAACATAGGAAATATCCCCAAGAGTGTTGATGCCCCAACAGTAGCTCACAGTCTCTACATACATCAAACAAGATAGCTCAACCTCCAACTGGCATAGTCAATACCCAGGGCACTGGAAGCCTCTCCACCTCAAGTACCATAGCATGGACAAGGGTAGGTGATATGAAAAAGTGTGTCACTCATAAATCAAATAAGGAATATACCAAGGTAGAAAACAATAAAAGGGTCCCTTGAACGACATCTGGCTCTCTCGGAGCTAGTAAAGCTTGAGCATGAAGCTGACCATGACCTCCTCCATGGCCTCTCATACCCTGATGACAACCACCACCATGGACATGCTCTACTCTTTAATGATGTGGAGCGTCATTGGGCTATCATCTGGCTGCCCCGTTTACCCTCGGGTGATCTAAAGCAGGTGCAACCTGCTGTTGCTGCCTCGGTTGGAACGGCCTCAACAGAGGAACCTGGAGCAGAGCGCCCAGTGCACGATGGCTACTCTGAAAAGTTGTTCACTCACACTGTGGATGACCATGACCACCACAAGAAAAATAAGCACCTGATCCATTGGCATAGGCCTGAGAGTTTCTACCTCTAGATAAATGAGATGGGAAGGGCTGGGAGCTACCCCAGGTGAATAAAAAATCTTCTGCCCTAAAAACCGTGTACCCTAGACCCCAACTTTGATTCATGAGGAATCATGACGATTCCCCTCTCGTGACGATCTGATCCTAGCCAAATTCCTCTCAACAACCTCTAACCTCTCCAGCACCTCAAGATATGTCTTCAACATAAATGGGGTGACATGGCACTGGATTTCTTTATGCAAAGACTCCTCAAAATGCCTCACCCTGGACTCCTCATCTAGCAGTAGTTCTAAGGCATATCATAGAATGTTCCTAAAACGGATTCCAAACTCTCAAACCCAAGATCTCCCCTATCAAAGGGTGTGAAGCTCTTGAGGACTAGATGCCTTCATGGTCGAGGAAATGAAATCAACTGTAAACTTGTCCTGAAACTCCTCCCATGAGATCATTGACTCTTCATGATCCCCGAGTAATAAGAGAAACCACTTCCTTGCTGCTCCATGGAGAATCATCAAAACTAAGGACACCCAGTGTTCCTTCTAAATAGGAATCGAACTAAAGCCGATCTTGACCTCCTCTAACCAGACATCTGTGACTTCATCTGAAATAGAGCCCTCGTAGTTCGGCAGACTCTAGCGCTGAAACTCTCAGAGAGTCTTCCTCTGAGTTTTGTTGTCGTCTACCTCTACCCAGCGGCGATCTGCTAGCACAGCCTGCTGGACAACTTCTATGTGAGCCTTACGAGGATGTCGACCTGGGCCATTCCTGCAAAATAAAAAACACTTAGAGCTCATAGGACTGGAATATGGAAGACTCAACGTTAATTAATTTATTGTTTTATTTTGTTCATTTTAGGTTAACATATCCCAAGTTCTACCCATTCAAACATAGGCTCAAAGATGAATGATGCATGATCCTTTCCTAGGTCTCTACACTAAAACAAATATCACCATGTTTTGTAGCCATTGTAAACATAATGGTCCATGCAACAGATCATAGGGGGCCCTAAACGCCTATATCTTTGTCGGTATCCGGTGTTTACCCCACTTGCTAAACATGAATGACATTGTTTCCCTACCAAACCATGCAACCTCACCTGTGCCTAACTCCAATCACTATCCAATCCCTCAACCTCCTTCGGATACCACTCTGTCACGACCCCCTCCCCACAATGTGTACCCCTTATGGGATGGAAATGTGAGAAGGGGGATAATGACCCCTGAGTCCTAACTAAGTAGGCCCCGAGTTGGTGACAAGCACCGAGGGTATAGTAACACACAAATGGGAGGAATTACCCTCAAAGAGAACACATGAGGAAGAGAGAGATAAGATAGACACCAACCAACTCCTACTCAGAATTGAAATATAAAAGAAACCCAAGTACGTATATGAAATTCCATGAAAAAGTACTACAACTGAAAGGGAAGAACTACAAGTACCCAAAAGAATGGAAAAATAGCAGGGACCACAAGCCCGAACAGCTCCTGCAACCACAAGCTAGTAGTAACCAGCATGATCTTCAACCTTCTCCATGTGACATAAAAAACAGTTTATATATATGTAGGCTGAGTATAACAGTATACGAATTAGGATCCTCCCAAAATCCTATCATGAAAAAGTAATGAAAGCATGCTAAAGCCTAGTGAAAAACAAGTGAAACTAACTCGTCACCTAAATAGGTATACTATGTTCTCAACCTCACCATGGCTACTCTCACCATGTAACGCATACAAGATTATAGCATATAGTAAAGAATTTAAATGGTACCTCGCTACTACTTCCCAACTGTTTTTCCATTTTTCCCCAATGACATACGTTATGTGCATCTCTCTCCAAAGGATTTCCTGTATAAACTTGGGATAGGTTCCACAATATGCACCATGTACACCAAAAAGGCGTTCCCGCAGACACCTGGGCTAAGCACCACACCATCCTCACAACAAATAGTAACCATGTATTTTCTGGGAGCCACAAAAGCTCACATAACTTGTATCATACGTCGGGTATTATACCTCAAGCCAATACATCCCATACACCGAGTAAGGGCCTTCAATCCATCACAGCCCATACACGTTACACCTATAGTAGTCCATAGGACACTATGTCCAGAATATAGGTGTGTGAAATAACCACAATCCATTACATCCCTCTACACACATATATGGGGAAACTAACAGATGTGCCAATGTCAGTAGTTTCTATCAAGAAAAAAGAGTGTGGCTAAAGGGGGTAGTCAGCCATTCAACCTCCCATCAAAATGTTGGGGAAACAACCACCCCTCAGGGCTCAAAATCCCCAGGGTGTTATTTTCCCTTACCGAAATGGTGGAGTATCATTTAGAAACACAAAAGTAAAGAATATATATAACTCACAACCACACTATTTGCATAATATAGTCTTAGACAAAACTGCAGATAACATCTCTCGGAATCCGAGCTGAAAATTCTAAGTCTATGTATCTAATAAGCACACAACCGTTTAAGGTCTTTAATAGATTACTTCATTCCCATTTTATCAATTCAACAGTGTGTTAATTAATTATTCAAACCTTAATTAACAATGAAAATAGCTCAATCAAATGAATTGGCATCATATTCAAAATCAACGGCTCCTTTTAAAATACAACATCACCTTTAAATTCTAGCATCTCCACCCCCATGGATTATCACCATTTAATCAATATTTCATTACAGAATTGCTTTCCCATATTCCCAGGAATTCTAGAAAAGCATCCTTCACTACTACACACAAAGGGTTCTCAACACGGTGAGTTGATATACTACCCGTAGAGTATTTGTCACCAATAGCAAGAGCATATACCAATTCTACCTCGAGAGGCTAAACACAGAAAGTATGTGGAATACCCCGCATATCTTCACCTACGTCAGAAGGAGGGTAAGGAAGACCAGCTGCCATGAGTACTGGGGAAAATTAAAGCAGATAGAAAACCAAACAAAACCACCAATATCCATCCATCACATCGATCCCATACGATAATCCTTGGTGTCCTACCCGACACCTACATGCATAAACTGATGCATCTCGCCACTCTAGGCATCATCTGTTACCATAACCACAAGGCATCCATGCCTCCACATATCAAAACACCCCTACAGGGTCACATCATAGCATAAGCAGTAGGAAATCAAACATCACATCAAATGGGCTCTTGGCCCTTTAACAAGGCATCCAGACTTCATAAAAAATGAGCACTCATGGCTCTAAACCATAAGACACTTGGCCTTTTGAACAATAGTGTAACTAAAAACCCTACCAGGGATTATCTTTTATCAAAAAAACTAGTTCTTTAATACCTCTTGACTTAATCGATTCAATTCATTGGTTCCAATTAATTGAAACCTATTCACTAAGCTATATCAAATGATTTAACATGCTTACTATGTCAATTTTATTAACATAAAATTAGAACTACAATAATGACAACAACCAGATTCACTTACATTCTTCTTTATATTTAGCTAATTAATTATAAATTAATTCCAGATTTAAGTTCTTTATCAATTTCCATCAAAGAAAAAAATCTACACCAAGCAAGCATAGATATCACACTGTCTAGAAAAACAAGAGGCAATGACATGCTATAGATAACAATTTCTTTATCCGGTTTAAATATTTAATTCGGCCAATTTAATTGTGATCCAAAGAAATAAATCATGCTATCTCTATGATTTCACATAAACAATTAGAGAAGCAATGAATCCCCTAACTCGAAGAGTTCTTGATGTTCTTTATCCACACAAAGGGTCACAATCCTCCTCTCGTGACAACTGCATCCACCCGAGGATGCCATGGTACGACCACACAAACCAAAACCCAAGAAATCTCTATTAAAATCATGGAGATTACATTATATAATATGTAAAAGAGAATCATGGGAAGATGATCCCCGAAGTAACGATGATAAAATATACCTTATATTAAAGATTGATCGATACAACTTGGTTGCATCAAAACAGAGCAGAACCAATCCTAGGAGTAAAGTTTGATTGTGAAACTCCTACATGAATGATTGAAGGGTTCTAGTATCTCATAGCCTATAAAAAAGAGGAATAACAAGAAATAAAGATATGTTGTTCCTTTTTGAAGATTTAATGAGGCGATAGTTTAAGATCCGCTTAATTCTCCATTAAAAAAATTCGCATTAACCCATGAGGTTTGACTAAGTAAAAACATCCCAGCCTAAGGAATAATTAATATAGGATGTATGGCCTATTAATTGGCCTTAAGAGTCCTTAGAATAAGGAATTAAATGTATTTTACGTCAATGGAAACGCCAAAAAGGGGGAAACCTGTTAGAATATAGAAACACTATTCACCTACCGTTAATGTACACCTACCGATCCGTGAAATCGATCTGTGAAACCGATCAATGAATCCGATCTTTGAAAATGATCTCTGAAACCGACCTGTGAAACCGATATGTGAAACCGATCTGTGAAACTGATCTATGAAACCGATCTCTGAAACTGATCTGTGAAACCGATCTCTAAAACCGATCTGTGAAACCGATCTGTGAAACCCATATGTGAAACCAATCTGTGAAACTGATTTGTAAAACCTATCTATGAAACTGATCTATGAAATCGATCTCTGAAACCGATCTGTGAAAGCGATCTATGAAACCGATTTGTGAACCCGATATATGAAACCGATCTGTGAAACCGATGTGTGAAACCGATCTGTGAAACCGATCTGTGAAACCGATATGTGAAACTGATTTGTGAAACCGATCTCAGAAACCAATCTGTGAAACTGATCTCTGAAACTGATCTGTGAAACTGATCTGTGAAACCGATCTGTGAAACAAATCTGTGAAACCAATCTATTATTGTTCATAAAACTGGACACACTATTCACAAAACTGGAAAATTGGAAAAGTGGTGGGGATAAGTCATCATGACCTCCCAAAACTCCTCCAACACCACATTTTCACAATGTAATGGACCGGAGAGTTCCGGGCCATTACCACCTATCACTTACAATTTGAAAGCATTCCTCATATGAAACATATTAAACATAACATAAACATTTTTATTAAATATGGCATATGAAATGTAAATAGATTATACATAAACCATGAATGGTATGAAATAATCATCTATAATAAAAAATATCACAAAACCATAAATAAATAATATGGATGTTTTGTATCATAATAAATCAACATCAAACAAACATAAAATCCATTAAAGGATGTTGACATAGATGAAATCAAAACTATTTTAGAGAAATGTTTCTTTATATTATGAAATCATTTAAAAGTCCTGTAACTATAAAGGAAAACATTTTTATATAAAGTTATTCTAATAAGACTATAAGGGATGCTTCGAAAATGTTATAATAGTGGAAAATAGTCGCACCCCCCGTATAAGTTAAAAAAACATTATTGCTCTATTTTTGTCAAAAACGTCATAAAGTACATTATTTGGAAAATGATGGAAATATTCCCTTCAAAACATATAAGGTCAAAAAAGGGAATATATGAATTTAACCCATTTTCTAGTAAATTATAATAAAAATTCAAAAACATTTTTAAGAAGCATGGATGTGGATGATTAAGAGGACCCAGAAGATAATTACGTATAAAGAACCACAAATAATGAAGAGATTTTGAAATTTAAACTTACCTTGTACTTTTCATTGGTCGATTGTAGGTTAACCTACGCTATAATGGTGAAATAAATGTTATTAAATTATATAATAATGATATATATTAATATGATATCATATAAAATTTTTAAAATTTCTTTATTAACAATATTTTAGTATTATCGTCATTTCAGGTGTTATCTAATTTGTTTTCATGTATATGCTTTGTTATGTAAGTAATGTTTTTAATGGATATGATGTATCAAATTCATATACAAATTTATATTAAGTCTTTAAATATTATTTCTAATAATCTAGTGAAAATTAGTCCTGGATGGATTACGATGGGGAATAAATCTCATCGAGTTCGTGGAGATGACAATCCTTACGTTCGCAAGAGCGACAATATCATTATTTTGAAATTAAAATAATATGTAATTGGATGTTATATAATATATACAAAATAATTATCATGTTATATTTATTATTTACATCAATTACATTTCATTATTATACCCATCCAAATTATAATGTATTAAATAAAAATTACACCACGACGTGGTGATGGTAAGCCATACGTACGCACATATGGTGACATGTCATTTGATGGATGGATAAAATAATGAATATGGTTTTACCATATTTATAATAACATCACAGTATATAAAAGATACGAGAGTTATTATTTTTTAATGTAAACAACAATTAATGTTAAGTGGAAGAAGAAAATAACTTTTAAGAGGTGATGAAATATTTACATCTTCTTTAGGTTCATCTTTTTTTACTTGATCAAAAAGGATCAATAGGTGGTCATTATGACTAATGTAAGGCCTCTATGATGAATTTAGGATAGTTTATATTGTAGTTTTTTTGGGATTGGCCAAGTAAAATTGAATTTAAAGTGTGAATTAGAGAGAAGGGGGAGTTAACTTTTATAAAATCGGTGAGGGGCACATTAGGAAAAGATATAAATGTTATATTATTATATATACATTTTGAGTTTCTAATGGCTCAAAAATTAATTATTTAAATGATAAGGCGGGGATATTTCTATAACCACTCAACGAATTTGTTTTAGACAGGTTTGGGTCACTCTATTAACGTTATCATTTATATTTATGTCTTAGTTAAATAGTTTGAAATTTACCATGTCTCGTTGTATTTTTATATTATATGGTTTATAAACATACTATAAACTTCATATAAAATCCCATGTGGTCAATTAATGATACACCTATCATTATATTTGTTTTTTTGGATGATCCATAGATGTTTAGGAATAGAATATCAATTAATAATATAATATTTGTTTTAAAAACTCTTTTTTGTCAATTTTGGCAGTATTTTGCATTTTGTTTCTAGTAAATTCATAACAACATTACTACATCAAAAGAAACTACCTTAAACAACCATAATATGTCATATTAATCTAGAAAATTAGTGTAATTCATAAAACTTCTCAAATTAATTTTATTTGGATATTTATAATATTACATATTTTAATATTTCATTAATAAGGTAATAAATGCATCATCACTATGTCATAAATAAATTAAGATATATATAATTTTTAAAAAATATAAATAAAATACCATTATGTAGGAAATATTTTTATCTTTTTAATTAATATTTATAGTCAAATTTATATTCTATGTAACCATATATTAAAAATGGTTTATTTATTATACTTAGAATTTTACACTTTTAACAGTTCTTTGAATACAATAATTATATATGTCTTAATCGAATCCAAGTGGACCTAAAAGATCATATTTTATTACTAAGGATGTATATGGTCGAATTAAACTTATCCAATAGAATTATGACATGTGTTAGGGTAATAATAATATCATTTGTACCATTAATTCACCTATTTACTTTTAACCGTGGTAAATAAAAGTCAAAAGTTACTATTCACCTAAACTTATTTTCATCTCATTGAACCAAATTTTACTTACTATTATCAATCGTGCCTCTTAGATATTCTAAATTCAACTCATACAAGTAGAAAAATTTTGTTTCATGTAAATTTTCAAATTCTCATAGGAAGTGGGTAAAAGGTTTAAAAAGTTCTATAAAATTTTTATATAAAAAAAATTATTATAAACTCACTCCAATCAATTAAATTGAAATTATACAGGTATTATGTGTCTATTTTGACCTAAAATTTTTATATATAATAAATAATTATTTCAAAAAATTTCGATTTTAATCAATAACTCAGTGTTTTATCACTATTCATCAAAAAATGACTGTTCTTAGAAAAATACCAAAAAATCACCCTAAGTGAATTATGATATTCCTAACAAAAAAATGAAGTCCATTTTGAATGATAAAATTTATAAAATATTAAAAAGTGGGTATTTTTATTCATAACGACTAGTTTGATTTATTGTGGTGTGTTAGAACTCGAAGTTGTGTACAACAGACGCTATTGTATTATTAAAAGAGAAGTTTATCGTGGAAGCTTGTGATGTTACATCATCCCCTCCTTCAAATAATTTCTCCGTCGAAATTTCTAGAATATTACTGCCTAAAAATACTCGTGTGGTTCTTCATCATAAGTTCCTCAGGTTCCCAGGTTGCCTCTTCTATCTTATGGTTTCTCTATGGAAATTTACTAGACGAGCGTCTAGTTTCTCAGCACTTATTCTCTTGTATCAAGAACCTTGAAAGACTCTTCGCAATAAGACAAATCAGTTTCCAGTTCTAATTCTTTAGAGGTGAGTACATGTGTTGGGCCAGGAATGTATTTTCACTACAGTGATACGTGGAATACATCGTGAACTTTGGAACGACTTTCCAAAATTTCCAAACGGTAAGCTACAACCCCAATTCGTTCTAGAATTTCGAATGGTCTGATGCACCTTGGAATTAATTTTCCCTTGTTACTGAAATGTATAACACCATTCCATGGATTTAACTTCATGAAAACATGATATCCGACTTGAAATTCCAAACTATTCCTTTGATGATCGGAAAATATCTTCTGCCTACTTTGAGATTCTTTGATGTCGTTTTGGATTACCTCAATGTTTCCATAGTTTCCTCCACCAGTTATGGGCCTACAAGTTTTCTTTTTTCCATCATCAACCCAATAGGTTGGTGTGTGACATCACTTTTTGTATGAGACTTCATATGGTTCTATCTGAATACTTGAATTGAAGCTATAGTTATAAGAAAATTCTAAAAGAGGTAAATATTGATCCCATATACCGTGAAAGACAATTGAGCATGATCTCAATATGTCTTCTAAGGTTTTAATATTCTGTTCTGATAGTCCATCTGTTTGGTGTGGTAGGTAGTGCTGAAACGAAGATCAGTATCCCGGGATTTTTGAAATCTTTTCCAGAATCATGATGTAAAACATGGATCACGATAAAAAAATCGATAGGGGTACTCCATGAAGTCTCACAATTTAATTAATATATAGTCATTCTAGATGTTCAATTTGTAAATCTTCTCTTATATAATGAAAATGTACTGACTGGGTAAGATGATCAATAATGAACCATATTGCATCATTCCTTTTCGATGTCTTTGGTAGCCCAATGAAAAAGTCCATCATGATATCACCCCTTTTCCACTCAGGTATGAGAAGAGGTTTTAAGACTCATCCAGGCTCTATCCTTCTAGCTATCACTTGTTGAAAAATTATTCATCTTGACACAAAATCAGCAATCTTCCACTTCATATTGTCCCAACAAAAATGTTCCTTCAAATCTCTATACATTTTGGTGGTCCCATGGTGTATAGAAAAATTTGAACTATGAGAATCATCCAACAATTCACTTTTTAGATCAGTTATATCAAGAAGAGAAAGTCACTTCCCAAATTTCAAAATTCCATCTTCATATACGAAGTCACTCAACCTCCCATAATTCAAAGCATTAATCTTATTTTGAAACTCTTAATCATGAACTTGAGAAATTTTTATCCTTTCCAGTAAAGATGGTTTGACAACCATCTAAAAAATCATTAATTTCTAACCTTCCATGGTTATTCCCATATCCATCTTTTCTAGATCCATGGAAATTGGCTCCCCTTCAACTCTCATCTTGTTCAAAACTTCATGATAACTTCTTTTCAAATAATCTTCCACCTCATTTTCCTTCCTCAGGTGGTAGTGTATCGTTCAATCATAATCTTTGAGTAGTTCAATCCATCTCCATTGCCTCATGTTGAGTTATTTTTGTGATAAAATATAATTCAAACTCTTTTGATCGGTATAAATCTCGAAATTTTCAATATAGTGATAGTGTGTCCAAATATACAAAAAAATATTACAGCTTATAACTCAAAATCAGGAGTAAGATAATTTATCTAGTGAATTTTTAGCCTTCATGATGCATAGGCAATAACTCTATCATTCTGTATAAGGACCCTATCGATTCCTTTCTTCGATTCATCAATATAATTAACTATCCCATCAAAAAAACTATCAATATTACTTCTTGGGTTACGTATATAATCATCAACATGCCTCGCTAACCTTGTAATGTTAGCTTCATTCTTTTTCGACATTCTTATCTATCTTTTTCCTCAAACTTAGAAAATTTCTTTCCATATCTGCTCGATGGTCATGAGGAAATATTTTTTTAATAAAATTTCTTTAAACTCTATTCACTCAATATATTATACTTCATAATCTTCCTTTTTGTTTTGAATCAATGACCTCCATTGATCACCATCTCTAGTGAGGCGGTAAACTGCCATGACAACTTTTTCCCTTTCACTACTCCCCATGGTGTGGAATATTTTCTCAATGGAATTTATCCATTGCTCAACTACTTGTGAATTTTAACCCCATTAAATTTTTGTGTTTTTTCCTCATGAAGCAATCTAACATTTATCCTCCACATTATGGATCAGGGTACTCCATATGAGTAATGTTATTATTCATAAACTAGGTGAGTTGTCCCAATATTGTGATAAGCTGATCAGCACCAGTTGTATCACCATCTCCATTATAATTATCTTGAGCATGAGGGAAATCCATACATGAAGTGTGTGCATTTATATGGTTTCCATTCCTTCCACTAGGCCCCATTTCGAAATAGTGGCATAAACTAGATTAGTTTATGAATCAAAATACATTATTCCAAACATGTAAAATACTTAACATAAATTGAACATTTTATGGATATATTCAACAATAAGAAAACAAATTCCATGTGAAAGTATATAATCATAAAACCTTCATAATGGTTTGTAATTAAAATGAAAATTCTCTTAAGCATATCCCCCGGGGGTGTCGTAACCAAGAGTGCAGCAAGACCCATTTTCAGGCACCAGTTCCGATTCGAGTCTATCTAAAATTTGTGTTTTCAAGTTATACCCCTAGGAACATATGTGATAGAGCCACCTCAACCTGATTGTATCCAGATAGGGATTTATTTTTTGGAAATCTCACAAACCTTTACAATACCAAAATTTTACGAAGTTCTTCTATACTAATCCTCAATGTCTATCTTAGTGCTATATGCTCTAATCAAAGTTTATCTAAATATTATTTCAATGCATTGTACTAATATTCCTTTGATAACAACTATAATGCCCTGAACCTAGAAGCACAGGGTGAGTGCATTATTACACATCATTTCCATGATCACAAAAGATCAGGTCTCAAAATACAAATTATTTTAATCTCCTTAGATGTACTAGATACATCTATAAGGTTTACATTATATCATAAAATGGAAAACTACAACATCATTATTTCCATGTAAAACACTGATATCCCAAAGACTATCCCTACAAGTTGATCATAAAATACATTTCTCATCCTGGGTAAAATAAAACAATGAAATGGGTGAACTTAAAGGCATAGTAAATATACCAATATAGCGGAAACATTCAGAAATAAGTATAATCATTTAAGAGAATCTATAAGACTAAAACAAAATCCATTTTAAACATAAACTTCAGAATATTATATCAATGATAAAATAAAATAATTTCATATCATTATTCACATGGATATTCTACTAGTCGAATAATCACATGGAATATCTATAGCCACTTTCATAAGGATGGAATGCATAATACGAGACATTCATAACCACATAGTCAAGGCCATGTTCCTAGACTACACATAAGATTTTTCAAGTCCTTATTCCAAGATACTAGTTTGTCTCTTGAGATCTACCGATGCAACAAGGAGATATATCGGGCTCCAACAAACACTTCCTATGTCCAATGCATTCCTCATATGAAAAGGTTAAATATAACATAATCATTCATATTAAAAAAGTCATATGAAATGTCAATACACTATCCATAAAATATTAATGATTTGAAATAACACATCCATAATCAAACATATCACTAAACCTTAAATACAATATGGATGTTCTTTATCATAATAAATCAACATAAAAACACTTAAAATTCATCAAATGTTTTTAACAAAGATGAAATAAAAAACGTTTTAGAGAAATATTCCTTTCTATTTTGGAATCTTTTTAAAGTCACCTAATTATAAATGAAAACATTTTTATTAGAAAATATTCTTATAAGATCTTATGGGAAGATTTGATGATGATATAATTTCAGAAAATAGCCACACCTACCGTGTAATTTAAAAAAAACATTCTTACCTTAATTGTTTCTAAAAGGTCATAATGTACATTGTTTTTCAAATGACAGAATGATTCCTTTAAAAACATATAAGGACAAAAAAGAGAATATATGACTTTAAACCATTGTCTTATAAATAGTAAAATTGTTTTGAAATACATTTTTAGGATGCATGGATGTGGATGATAAAGAGGTCCGAGTAGATAATTATGTATAAAAAACCACAGATAATGAAGAGATTGTGAAATTAACATTTAACCAGTAATTTTCCTTGGTTGAGGGTAGGTTGAAATCCTTTATAATTTAGAAATAATTGTTATTATATTGTACTAGCATCATACACATTAATATTATATCATATATCATCTTTTAATATTGTTTTGTTAATAATATTTTAACATTATAGTCATTTTTTGTTTTAACGGATTCGTTTTCCTTTATATGATTTGTTACCTAAGTAATTAATGTTATGGATAATATTTATATTAATCATCTTCATAATGATATTTAGTCCTTAAACATTATTTTTAATCATCTAATGAAAAGTAGTCTTGAATGGATTTCGATGGTGAATGAATCTAATCGCGTTCGTGGAGAGGGTAATCCATAACTATGCATGAGCAACAATATCATTCTATTGATATAAAAATAATATATAATTGGATGGTAAATCATATATACAGAATTATTATCATGTTATATTTTGTATTTACATCAAAAAAACAACATTATTATACCAATCAAAATAACATTGAATTGAATAACAATAACACCCCGATGTTGAGACAGTAAGCCTTACGTACGCACGTATGGAGACATGTTATTCAAATGATGGATAGAATAATGAACGTGATTGTACCATATTTATAATAACATCAAATTAAATAGAATATACTAGAGTTATTATTTTATAATGGAAACACCAAATAATGAGGAAGTGGAAGAAGGAAGGAACTTGTAAGAGGTGATGAAATATTTACCTCTTATATGGGTTCTTTCTTTTGATTTGATCAAAAGGGCTACATAGGATGGACTTATGACTAAATTAAGGCCATTATGATGAATTGGGGGAAGGTTTTAGGTTATTTGGGAAGGTTTTGGCCGAGAAAAATGGCTTGATGGTGTGAATGAAAGAGATGGATGAGTGCCCTTTTATAAGAGGGGTGAGGGGCACCTTATGAAATGCTGGAAATATTATTTTATAATAAATTTGTTTCTCTATTTCTAATGTCTATGAAATGAATTATTTGAAGGATAAAGTTTGGATAGGTAGATAACCACTCAACCAATATGTTTTGGATAGGTTTGGGTCACTATATTAACCAACTCTTTTAGACATAACTCTTAGATAAATAGTTTGACTTTTAACGTGTTTTTTTATTATATGGTTAATAAAAATACTATATACATTTATGCAAACCCAAAGTGGTTCATTAATAATAAACATATCCTTATATATTAATTTTTTCAGATAGATATATTTTTATAAGTAGAATATCAATTAATAATGAATAATTTGTTTTAAAAACTATTTTATATCAGTTTTGACACAATTTGGTATTTTATTTCTGCTAAAAACATAAGAATATATTTACATCGAAAACATTTGATCTAAAAAACCTTAATATGTCATATTAAATTAGAAAATTAGTGGAAATCATAGAAATTCTCAAATTATATTTACTTAGATATTTATAATATCAAATATTTTAATATTTCATTAATAAGTAAATAACGGCATCATCACTGTGTCATAAATAAATTAAGATTTTTAACATTTAAAAAACAAAAAAAAATACTATTATTTTAGAAATATTTTTTTCTTTATTATGAATATTTTCAATCGAATTTATCTTATGTGTAATCCTATATTAGAAATGGTTAGTTATTAAACATTGAATTTAACACTTTTTACTCTTCTTTGAATTAAATAATTATATATGTCCTAATCTAATCCATGTGGACCTAAAGGATAATATTTAATTACTAAAGTTGTTTTTGGTAGGATTAAACTAATCCAATATAATTAGTTCTGTGTTAGGGTAATAATAATATAATTTTTACCTTTAATTAACCTATTTACTTTTAACCCTGGTAAATAAAATTAAACAGTTACTATTCACTAAAAATTAATTTCATCTCATTGAACAAAATTTTACATACTGATATCAAAATTTTACCTTGGGATTTTAAAATAAAAGTCACAGATGTGGTAAAATAATGTTTTATGTAAATTTGAAAATGCTCATAGGAGGTGGGTAAAAGACGGTAAAAAGTTCAATAAATTTTTTAAATTTCAAAATTTATTATAAACATTCTCTAATGAATTAAATTGAACTTATATTTGTATTATATATCTATTTTGACCTAAAATAATTATAAATTCATTAAATAATTATTTAAATATATTGTTAGTTTTAAACAATAACTCAGTGTTTTTCACAATTCATCAAAAATTGAATGTTTTCAAACAAATAACAAAAATTCACCCCAAGCTATTTTCGATACTCTAAATCCAAAAATGATGTCTATTTTGAATAATAAAATTTTTGAGAATTTAAAAAAGTGGGTATTACAACTAACAACTGATAGTTTTATTGGTTCTGGTGTGTTAGAAATTGAAGTTGGGTACAATACATGCTATTTTATTATTTTTAAGGAAGTGTACTGTGGGAGAATGGGGTGTAAAATTCTAGCGTACTTCGAATAATTTTTCCTTGAAATTTCTAGAATATTACTACAAGAAAGACCCATTTGGTTCTTCATCTTAAGTTCCTCGAGTTCCCACATTTCCTCTTCCATCATATGGTTTCTCCATAAACATTTTACAAGACGAGTCATCCGGTTTCTCAGTACTTGTTCTCTGGTTTCAATAACCCTTATAGGATCTTTGCAATAAGATAGATCAGGTTCCTGCTCTAATTCATCCTAGGTGAGTACCTACATTGGGCCAGACATGTATTTTCTAAATAGTGATACGGGGAATACATCGTGAACATTGGAGAGACTTGGCGGCATTGCCAAACAGTAAGCTACAGCCCCAACTCATTCTAGAATTTAGAAAGGACCCATGTACCTGGGGCATATTTTTTCCTTCTTAACGAATTGTATAACACCCTTCCATGGAGATACAGTCATGAAAACATGATCTCCTACTTGAAATTCCAAATTCATTCTTCGGTTATCAGAAGTGATCTTCTGCATACTTTGAGTTGCTAAGATTTGGTTTTGGATTTCCTTCACCTTTTCCATCATTTCCTCCACCATTTCTATGCATACAGGTTTTCTTTCACCAAAATCATCTCAATAGGATTGTTTTTCACATCTCTTTCCATATAACGCTTCATATGGTGCCATCAGAATACTTGAATGAAATCTATTGTTATAGGAAATTTCTACTAGAGTTAAATATTGAACCCACATACCTTGAATGTCATATGAGCATGATCTCAACATGTCTTCTATGGTTTAAATAGTCTATTCTGAGTGTCCATCGGTATGGGGGTGATAGGTAGTTCTCAAAAGAAGATCAGTTTCCATGACATTCTGATGACTTTTCAAGAATCGTGATGTAAAACACTGATCACGATTAGAAACAATCGATAGGGGTACTCCATGAAGTCTAACAACATCATTAATATATGGTAATTCTATAATTCCAATTTTTAAATCTTCTCTTATAGCAAGAAAAAAAATTATAAAATTTTAAGATGATCAACTATTACCCATATTGCATCATTTCTTCTAGGAGTCTTTAGTAGCCCCATGACAAAGTCCATCATGACATCATCCCATTTCCAATCAGGTATGGGAAGATGTTGCACGACTCCTCTAAGCTATTTCCTTCCATCTTTAAATTTATGACAAACCACACATCTTGACACAAAATCAACAATCTCCATCTTCATGTTGTCCCACCAATAATATTCCTTCAATTATATATAAATTTTGGTGCTCCCAGGGTGTATAGAGAAATTGGAAATCTGATAATCATCCAACAATTCTATTTTTAAATCAGGTATATAGGTAATAGAAAGTCTCTTCCCAAATTTCAAAAATCAATCTTCATATATGAATTCAGTCGATCTCCCATCATTCATATCTTTAATCTTCTTGTGAAACTCCTCATCATCGACCTGGGAAATTTTTATCCTTTCTAGTAATGATGTATTGGCATCCATTTGAAAAAAGAATTAACCTTTCACCTTCCATGGTTATTCCTATATCCATATTTACTATATCCATGAAAAAAGAATCTCTTTCAAACCTAATCATGCTCAAAACTCTGTGATCTTTTCAACTCAAAGAATCTTCCACATAATTTTTCTTCCCCGGGTGGTAGGGTATCATGAAATCACAATCCTTGAGTAATTCAAGCCTTCTCCTTTGCCTCATGTTGAGTTCTTTTTGTAAGAAAATATACATAAATCTCTTATGATTAGTATGAATCTCAAAATTTCTACCATAGAGATAGTATCTTCAAATATTCAATGAAAATATTATAGCTGCTAACTCAACATCATGAGTATGATTGTTTTGCTCATGAATTTTCAGAAATAATGATGAATAGGTAATAAATCAATGATTCGACATAAGGACACAACCAAGTCCTTTATTCGATGCATCACTATAAATAACTAACCCATCATTGAATTGGCCAATCATAATTTTTTGGTTACGTATATAATCCACAACATGTCTCGCTAACCTTGTTAAATTAGCTTTATACTTTGTGAAATTCTTATCATTCATTTGCCTCAAACTCAGAAATTATCATTCCATATCCGCTTGATGGTCAAGAGGAATGTATTTTTCTATGAAAATGCCTTTAAACTTCATCCATTCCATATTTGATACATCATCATCTTCCTTTGTGTTTTGAATCAATGACCACCAGTGATCAACATCTCCAGTGAGGTGGTAAACTACAATTACAACATTTTCCCTTTCGCTACTCCCCAAGGCATGGAATATTTTCACTAATGAATTTAATCATTTCCCAGCTTCTAGTGGATTTGTAACCCCATCAAATTTTGGTGTTTTTTTCCTCATTAAGTGATCTAAAATTGATCCTCCACAATGTGGATCATGGTGCTCCATATGGGTAAGGATATTATTCATAACCCAAGTGAGTTTTCCCAATATAGTGATAAGATGATCTGCACTAGTTGTATCACTAGCTCCAATATAATTATCTTGAGAAGGAGGTAAATCCCTACATAGAGTGTGTGTATTGGTATGATTTCCTTTCCTTCCACTAGGAGCCATTTTTAAACAATGGCATAAACTATATTAGTTTATGAATCAAAATACATAATTACAAACTTGTAAAATACATAACATAAATTTAACATTTTATGGATATAATCAATAATCACAAATATTTTTTCCTTGAGTAATTATATACCCATAAAACCATCATAATGGTTTTTAAGGAAAATGAGAATTATCATAAGCATATACCCCCGGAGTGTCGTAACCAAGAGTGTTGCAAGGCCCTTTGTTGGGCACCAGTTCCCATTCGAGTCTAGATAAAAGCGGTGTTTTCATGTTTTTACCCTTGTTACATCTATGACAGAGCCTCCTCAACCTACTCGTATCATGAAAAAGATGTATTTCTTGCAAAACTAACAAAATCACTACAATACCTAAATTTTAATAAGTTCTTCTATAATAATACACATTGTATATCTTTGGGCTATGTGACCTAATCATAGTTTATCAAAATCTATTATATGTGGTTTGTACAAATATTCCTCTAATACCAACTATAATACCCCGACCTCAAAAACATAGAGTCAGTGCATTATTACATGTCATTGGCATTATCACAAATGATCGGGTCTCAAAAGACTGATTAGTTTATTTGCTTTGGAAGTACTAGATACATTCATAATGTTTACATTACATAATAAAATGGAAAACTAAAACACAATTATTTCCATGTAAAACATTGAGATTCTATAGACTATCCATGAAGGCCAGTCATAAAATATTTCTTCATATCCTTGGAAAAAGTAAACATAGAAAGGGGTGAGCTCCTATGCTCAGTAATGAAAACAATATAATGGAAAAGTTCATAAATAAGCATAATCATTTGAGGAAATGTATAAGACTAAAACAAAAGCGTTTTTAAACTTGAACTTCTGCATAATATAGAAAAGATAAAATCAAATAATTCAATTTACATAGTCACATGGATATTCTACTAGTATAATAATAACCTACAATATCTCCAGCCACTTTTATAATGAAGGAATGCACAATTCCAGACTTTTATAACCCCAAATTCAAGGACTTGGTGAATGACTACAAATAAGATTTTATCAAGGACTTGTTCTGAGACACTATTTTGTACCATGAGACCTACCGATGCATTGAGGAGCTATAGCAGGCTCCACCAGTCACATACTAAGTCCAATGCATTCCTCATATAAAAAGGTTTAAACATAACATAAACATTCTTATTAAAATAGGAATACGAAATGTCAATACATTATCCATAAACCATGAATGGTATGAAATAACACATCCACAATAAAAAATATCACAAAATCATCAATAAAATATGGATGTTTTGTATCATAATAAATCAGCATCAAACAACCTTAAAATCAATGGATGTTGACATAGATAAAATCAAAACCTTTTTAGAGATATATCTCTTTCTATTTTGAAATCATTTAAAAGTCACGCAATTATAAAATAAAACATTTGTATTTTATAATATTATTCTAAACTTGTAATGGATTCTTTGATGATGTTAAAACGGAGTAAAATAGATTCACTGTCCATATAAGTTAAAAAACATTCTTAACTTAATTTTGTCGATAATATCATAAAGTACCTAGTTTGGAAATGATGGAAGTATTCATTTCAAAACATATAAAGTCAAATAAGGGTATAATTTACATTAAAACACAGTCTAGTAAATAGTAATAGTTTTTTTGAAATACATTTTTAAGGAACAATGATGTGGATGATATAGAGATCCTAGTAGATAATTACATATAAACAACCTCGGATAATGAAGAGATTTCGAAATTATCCCTTACCTTGTACTTTTTTGTGGTCGATGGTAGGTTAAACTCTTATATATTGGTGAAATAATTGTGATTAAAGTATAAAAGAATCATATAAATTAATATGATATCATATATCATATTTTAATATTTCTTGGTTAAAAATATTTTATTATTATCGTCGTTTTGGGTGTTAACTGATTCGTTTTACATTAAATGCTTTGTTACATATGTAATTTTATTTGAGATAGAATCTATCATATTCATATTCAGAATTATAATATGAGTTTAAACATTAATTTTAAAAATATAATTAATATTATCCTTGAATGGATTATGATGGAGAATGAATCTCATCGCGTTCGTGGATACGGTAATCTGTACATACGCACGAGCGACAATTGCATTTTTTTTATTAAAATAATATATAATTAGATGATATATAATATATAATTAATTATTATCATGTTATATTTATTATTTACATCAATTAAACATCATTATTATACACATCCAAATAATAATTTATTGAATAACAATTACACCACGACATGGAGATTGTATGTTGTACGTACGTGCGTATGGTGAAAAGTCATTCAAAAGATGGATATAATAATGAATATGGTTTTACCATATTTATAATAAAATAAATTAATATTTAAGATACAATATTTATTATTTTATAATGGAAACAAAAAATAATGAGGAAGTGGAAGAATACATGAACATGAAAGAGGTGATTAAATATTTACCTCTTCTTCAGGTTATTACATTTAATTTGATCTAAAGGGCACATTAGGTTGGATTTATAACTATTGTAAGGCCTCTAGGATGATTGTATGAAAGTTTATAGGGTATTTGGGTAGATTTTGGCCGAGCCAAATTGCTATGAAGGTGTGAAATAGAGAGAAGGGGGAGTGCCCTATTTTAAGAGGGATGAGAGGAACCTTAGGAAAAGCTATAAATATTATTTTATAATAATTTGTTTTTCGTTTTTTAACATTTCTAACATGAATTATTTAAAGGATAAGGTAGGGATAGGTCTAAAACCAATCAACCAATAGGTTTTAGACATGTTCCAGTCATTATATTAACTTAATATTTTAGATATTACTCATAGTTAAATTTTTTGACATTTACCTTGTCTCTTTATATTTTTATACTATATGGTTAATAAACATACTATATACTTTCAAGATAACCCAAAATGATTCATTAATGATACCCCTATCATTATATAAGTATTTTGGCCGATCCATATATTTTTAGGAATAAAATATCAATTAATAATATATTATTTTTAAAAAAACTCTTTTATATCAATTTTGACACTATTTGGTATTATGATTTTAATAAATAAATAACAGCATTATTACTTAAAAAAATAATATATCTAACCCTAATATGTCATATTAACTTATATAATTATTGTAATTAATTAAAATTCTCAAATTACATTTATTTGTAATTTTATAATATCAAATATTTTAATATTTCATTAATTAGTTAATTACTGCATCATCATTGTGTCATAAATAAATTAAATTATATAAAGTCAAAAAAATATAAATAAAATACCATCATGTATGAAATATTTTTGTATTTATAATGAATATTTATAGTCGAATTTATCTTATGTGTATCCGTATATTAAAAATGGTTTAGTTAATAAACATTAAATTTAACACTTTTAACTCTTCATTGAATTAAATAATAATAAATGTCTTAATCTAATCCAATTGGACCTAAATGATCATATTTTATTCCTAATGTGGTTTTTGTCGAATTACTCTATTATAATAGAATTCTGACATTTTTAGGCTAATAATATTATCATTTTAATCTTTAATTACCCTATTTACCTTTAATCGTGGTAAATAAAAGTTAAAAGTTACAATTCACCAAAAATTATTTTCATCTCATTGAACAAAATATTACTTACTCATATCAACCGAGTTTCTCATATTTTTGAAATTCAACTCATAAAAGTGGTAAAATTATGTTATATGTAAATTTAAAAATGCTACTAGGAGGTGGGTAAAATACAGAAAAAATTTCAATGAAATTTTTATATATAATAAATTATTTTAAACTAACTCAAATGAATTACATTGACCTTATATAGGTTTTATGTATCAGTTTTAATATAATATATATTTAAATAAAATAAAAAATTAATTAATTAAAAATTCAGTTTTAATCAATTTCTCACTGTTTTTCACAACTCATCAAAAATGGAATGTTTTCAGAAAAAATACCAAAAATTCACCCTAACCTAATTTCGATACTCAAAATCCAAAAATAAAGTATATTTTGAAAGATAGAATTTATAAAAGATTAAAAATTTGGTATTACTATTCAGAACAGCTAGTTTGATTGGTTGTGGTGTGTTAGAACTTGAAGTTGCGTACAACACACACTATTGTATTATTCAATGAGAAGTGTGTCGTGGAAGCTTAGGGTGTAACATTTCATAGGGTGTAATATACTGTTAACTTATCTTCCCCTACAAATCAATACAAATCCCACTTTTACATAGAGAAACATTAAGAAATTCATGATCACCTACCTTGAAATAAAAATCCTTCATTTGGTTATCAGCAAAAACATTCTGTAAGATCTGAGATGTCCTCCAGTTTTGCGGTATCAAATGATTATTCTCTACTACATTATTTAAATATTCTAGTCCCAAAATTTTTTCCCTTATTTTATCAAAAAATATTGGAGCTCAACTCTGCTTTCAATATAATATATCAAAATTACCATCCTATATGATGGTACAAAATCATTTATCATATGATCATTTAACAAATTAATGATATTGATCCCAGCATCCCAAATAGTAAATTATACAAGATCGATTCATATCCTCCAATGCATGAGTTGTTCATTCCTTGTCTCCATATGATTTAGGAAGATATTTAGTTTCAAATTTTAATTTAGTTACCAATGACATCTAAATGAACTTTAAAATTTTAAAAGTGATCCTAGAATCAAAATACGATATAATAGAATGAGTAACTCCTTGTGATGTGTCAATATCATTAACATCTAACTAATAATTTTTACATACAAATAGGGTGTCTTGAATAGTATGAAAATTTGATGATTTAGTCAGTCGATCTAAAATAAAAAATATCACATTCATTCATTGATAATTTTTTTCAATGTAAAATTCATGAAAGATACACTTCATAACCATTTTTAAACTTCTTTGTAACTCATTGTATTCCTTCTACAATTTCAAAAAATTATATGATAGTGATGACTCAACTGAAACCTAAAAAAATAGAGGGATTTTATATACCATCCGCATCCAAGACAAATGTAATCAATTCATTTACTAAGGGCTCATTTTCTAAATATACATTTGTAATGTAGCATCATATTTTCACTCATGAAGTCATCCACAACTTTTTAATTCCATTGATTGTAATAGATCATGAAATTATAATTCCTTATTAGCTCCACCCATATTCTCTGGCTCATGTAAAATTCTTTATAATAGAATATATATTTCAATCTTTTATTATCAGTATATATTTCAATCTTTTCACTATATAAATGATTTATCCAAATTTTTAAAGTGAAAACCACACCTTCTAATGAAAAATATTGTGTGGGATAATTTTTCAAATGATGTTTCATATTCAATTATGCATAAGAAATTACTTAATAATTATACATCATAAAACAACCGAGTCCAATTAATAAAGCATCAATATAGATGAAAAACTCACAAGTTCAAGTAAGGGAGGTCCAAAAATGTAGAATTTAAAAATCTGATTTTTATTTCATCAAATAATCATAAAATTTTTCTATCCAATTATAATTTACCCCATTTTAGGATGACAAAGTCATTAGTCTATATAACCATGAAACATTTTAATGAACCATCAGTAATAGCCTACTAATACAATATAACATTTAATCTCAATAAATTTTTAGATCCTGGCCATTAATCAACCACTTATTTTAGGGTACAGTTGTTATGTGATACATATATATATTGTTCCCATGAAAATAAATTAGTTTTAACCAAAAATAACATTTTCAATATTCCCAGTTATTTCTTAAGTTATTTTATGGATTAGAGAACAATCCTTAGATGTTTTTTGGATCCACATAAATGATTGAATAAAAAACATCATCAATAAAAAAAATAACAAAACATTCCATATAAAAACAGATTATTCTATTCATATGATGCATAAATACAACCATGTAATATTATAAACAATAAGAATAACTGTAGAATCTTAATGCCCATATCTAGTTTGGAATGATATTCATTAAATTTAAACCTCTTTCACCATCATCTAATGGTATTGTGAGTACATGTCAATCATGGAAAAATACTGACCCCATTGAGCTTATGAATCAATTAACATATAAGTGGAAAAGGATAAATATTTTATACAAAAATGTTATAAAATTCCCTATAACAAATAAATATCCTCATTGATCAATGTATCTTATAAAAAACAATAGTTCTCATGTTTAGGTGCATTCAGATAAGGAACTTTTTTCTAGAAACACCAACAACATCCTTTTCAATTATATACATCTTAATTGACCAATTAAATAATTGGTGTTGAAATTGGTTTAATATTAGCGAATAAATATATAGTAAACTCAACATTCTGATCTAGCCTAATATGAGTAAACTCTTCAAGAAAAAATACATATCGTCTTTTTCCACCAAAAATTCATTAATTTGAAAAGATCAATAGTTTTCCACAATGTGTTAAGGATAACATTAATTTACATCATTTAATAGTTTCTCAACATCATAGAATGTTATTGAGGTTATGGGTGCATTATTTTGTATAAACTGAGTATCTTTATATAAAACAGCTACTTTATCTATACATTCAATCATATTATGGTAAATTGAAATTGAATCCAAACATAGAATAAAATAAATTTCTATCAATCAAAAGACAATAACATTTCCGGCAAATTTCATTCCACAAACATCTATATAAATTTTTCTATCTTTTATGTTCTCCATAATATTCAAAAAATGATTTTTTTAGAATATTACATTCATTTTTTACTTGATGTAGAGAATTAAATGTAAGAAAACTATATATGATATAAAATAAATAGAATACCACGAATTAAATAGGCCATTAGAAAAATTTTAGTACAAAACACTACATTTGATACCACTACATTGGATGGCCTATCATCTACTAAAATATTTAAAATGTATTACACCAATCCAATTTACTAATGTTCTTCCTGCATCCAATCATTTGGGATCCTCTTCAGACACTCATTTTCATAATGACCAATCTCATTAAATTTTATACATTTTAGTATTTTAATATCAAAATAATTCATACAACTAACAAAATATTTTTCATATTCATTGTGAGAAATATTCCCAAACCTACCATATCAAAAATTCTTATGATACATCAAAAGGAATTACCCACTACTTTTACCACAAATATCTAAATTTGAAAATTTTATTTTCTTACCATAAATATTATTTAATAACTTTATTATATTTTCCACCTAAGCATCTTATTTTGTTGGTTTTCAATGATCTAACGATCATCATCATTCTCAATATCAACCATATTAACGCATCAAAAATGTCATTCCTACCTTTTAAAATCATGAAAATCCAATTCTATTTTCAATTTCTTCATAAATAATGAGTAAAGGAGGATGATTTTACTATCAAGATATAAGAAAAAAAATTTAGCATTCCATCCAAATTGAGTGACATCTTCTTTTTATGTTTCCACTGAATCATCCTCCTCTTTTGATCCCACACTGTTTTTCATTCCTTAGTCATGGCTACATAAGAAAATGGTTACAAATAATATATTTATGAATTCATCCCATTCCATGGAATAAATATCTTTGTTATCACAAATATTTTTGAGCATTACCCACCACTGGTCAACCTCACCTTCAGAAAAATAAATAACCATATTAAGCATTTGATGGTCTAAAAAACCTATGAAATAGAAAATCATTTCTAGTGAATTAATCTACCCAAAAGGTACAACTAGGTTAAAATATACACAAAATGTTAGAGGGTGTTTCTTCATAATATGTTCCAGTATAGGAATATTCCTCTACATTTTATCTACATGACCTCATTCATTGATCCTCTAAAATTTGAACCATGAGTTAGTGGTACAATTACTATCCTAAAATACACGGTTTGTATTCTTATCATTATACATTGTGGATTCATAATTTAATGTTTTTATTAGTACCTTTCCAATTTATCATCTCTAGATCATCCTTGGAAAACCATTATATACTGATATATTATATATTATGTAGCATGGAATTTTGTAAAATATATGTCATTTTAACTTAAACATGATTTAAAAATCATTAATGGGTTTTCTATTAAAGGAATCAAAATTCAAAAAGTTGTCAAATACATTATCTATTACCAACTCTCAGTACTAGGACATATTCATTACGTAAAATACTTTAGTTAAATATAAATATATTTTGTGCATTCCCAAATATGTTTTATGGTTATGGTTTTAGTGAATATTTCATAACTCCATACATATAATATCATATATTACAATGTAGAAACCCCTACCCAATATCCATATTTCAAAGCATGATCTTTTTAAATAAATCATGCTTTCTATTCTTTTCAGAACATCATGAATTTAAACATGAATTCATAGATTTAATTACATATCCATAAACACTATGAATAATATTTTAAAACATCGGATATGAAGAAAAATGTTGGTGAGGGACATATAATGGGAGAAATAATCCATAGTCCATGAATGAAAACATTATCAGATTGATATATCATTTACACGTAAAATAGAAGCTCTTTAGCTTACTAAATAAAATCATATGATTATTTAAAAACTAAAAAAATCATACAAAAAAATTTACTTTATTTTCATTTTCATTTAAGTATTACATATAAATTATCACACATTGTTATAAAGTGAGTAATCATGATGGTTAAACATGGAATAATCATTGTAATATATTACTAAAATCTCATTTTTTAAAACTAATTAGTTAACTGTATCACCTTTCCTAATTAATGTAGTATATATAATGGTCCCACTCAGCCTCATTTTATCAACGATCCACCAATCATCATTAAAATTCTCAATAATCATTATATAATCATCTCACTAAAAGATTTTATAAATGTAACAATAATGAGGAAAATAACATGTCCATTTTGAAATAAATTTTAATTTTTTAAAAGACAAACAATTATATATGAAAGAATTCTATTGAAAATAAATTTGGAATCATTTAGTGAAAAAAGAAATTAATCTGGTTTCACAAAATCACAGAAATACTCATATGATGTATAATTAAAAAACATTTCTTTAATAAAAAATAAATTTATCTTTTAAATTCATTTATTAAAAATAATTTAATCTATCGTATATCAGAAATCATTATACCCATGAATTTAGTATCATATATAATAAAATAAAATTAATTAATTTATTAATTTATATCAATTTCAATGTATATTATATTTTCTACAATTTTCTTAATTCCATTTATGGACATATTGATGACATATAAATAATATAACTGTTGTTTATGAGCATTCCATTCATTTATTTATGGTTGGTTCCATTCTTTATTATTATAGGAGTTCTTTGATAAATTAGAAAAGCATAATAATGGAATGAAATTGTTTTAGTAAATTTCAGAAATTTTAAATGATCCCATATATCATTTTCTTTATTGTTATTAGCATGATTCATTAGATAAATGATTAATTATAGATGATTGGTTTGTTTGTTGTGGGTTTTATAACTATCTAAAAATATTTTTGTATCACATATAATTATGACTATAGATTGGTTTAAAAACATTATAAATGCTATAATATAACTAAAAAAATTATTATTAAACAAAATGATAGATTTATGACGTTCTATAAAGGTTGTGATGTATAATGATTAAATTTTTATCTGCAAGTGTGGTGAATTGACATGTTAGTGATGGTGTTTTAATTTTCAAGAATTATAGGAGAAGAGAATTGGATTTATGATTTATATTCCATTAAAAATATTATTTTATTGTATACTACAAATATTAGAGTTAACATTCAATTTTTCGATGCGGTAGGTGAGAATAAGGTATAATTAAAGAAAGAATTAAATAATTTTAATGAAAATGCTATATGATTTTCTCTCTTGAATATTGACTAGTTATGAACCTCCTTAATATATTTGAACATGGTATTTTGGGGATACCAACTGATATTGGATGTGGGGAAGTGAATAGTTTATGAAATTTATAATAAATTTGAAAATATACATGGAATTTTAGGTCTAGTGGGAAGGGGAGGTGATGGGTTCTACATATAGATAGAGGAGAAGAGTGTTTTTTATTATTTTATTCAATTTTTTATTAAATTATCTCAACATTAAAAATAATATTGAATCTTGTAAATATTTATAGTAAAAATATCCTATAATTTTGAAATAATTGGTGCTTACCTCATCAATACATTATCAATGACTCAATAATTCATTATTTAATAACAAAGTATATTACTATATTTCACTATTAACGATAAATTATACTATTTAAAAAACCCCTAAAATCACACTAAATATTTATTATTATGTAGATTTAAAAAATGGACACTATTTTTTAAAATATTATTCTAAATAGAAGGAATTTATTTTTCAACTAAAACATCATTTATTTAAAAAATATAAATTTTAATGTTATAAATGATTTTATGACACATTAAAATTTTTATTAATGCCCCATTAAATTAACATAAAAATAGAATAAGAAAATGTATTAATTTTTAATCTATTTTATGGATAATGTTTTTTAAATCGCTATATTAATTACACTATTTTTAACATACATTTACGTTTCAAAAAAATACCAACACTTATTTTATCATTTTTAAATCATGTATTTACTTTTGTAATGATATTGAAATATCATATTTTTATTTAGGATATAAAAATAATTTATTTATAAATTCATAGTTAATGTTACTATTCAAATCGCCATATCACTATTCATAATTGTCATATTAAATTTGTAATAGTCTGGTTACCATTCCCATGGATTAAATTCCATAAATTATATATTTATAACTTATTTAATTATAAATGTATTAGGAATGTAACTATTTCATTCCAAAATGAAATCAAATTAATTTATAATTACCTAGGTGGTTACCCAAATACACTATAATTTACTCATGTGAAGATGGCTACCTATGAAATTTATGGACTCTCATGGATGTTGTAGTGTCATGACACTATATGGGAGACATGAAATTATTATGTGGATGAATATAAATGAAATTTTCATCATGCTGTTTCTTCATGGAAGGAAATTTTTGGTTCATGTATTATATTTACTGAAGCATGGATAGTGGATGATTGAAATGTAATCTTACTCATTATTATTCATTAATTTATTATTCAATTCTCCTCTCATAGCTTGGATTTATTCATTGACTATTAGGATATTTCAATTCAACCTTTAACATGAGATTATATGTCAGGTCAAGTAATTTGACCCAAAAATATATATAGAGGAGCTCTGGGAGGCACTGATGATTCTAAATGTTGTGGATTGTGAAATATTTATGCATCTTCTTTCAACCAAAAGTGGACTTCTTAGTGATACATATAGTAGTATAAATATTATGGAAGAGTATTAGATCAAGATAATTAGAACGTTTTTTTGGAAGATAATGATTTCATCTAAAGCATCTATATGAGTAGAAGTTCATAATTGGTTCATCTATATATATATTATAAATTACTAAAAAAATCCATAAGAATGAGATCATGTGTCCTAATTGTATAATGATGGGTAATCTTCATTAGTTCTACCCCAAGGAAATGTATGTTAGGTTTCATGTGGTTTTGAGTTAAATACATAAATAAATCCATGGGACATGACATGGTTCAGGTAAAAGGTTTGGAATATACATGAGATAATTTATTGGTTGATTAATGTATATCACTGAAATTAAATTGGATTAAAGGTAACCTAGGTGTATGAAAATGGACTAGGTAATGATAATCTATTGAGTCAAAGCAGTCACATTTCGAGTAATATTCATTATCATCTACACTATTTATATTTCTCTATTTGATATGGGTGATTCCATATCATTTATATCATCTAAAATTATTGTTGGTCTTGACATATGGGTCTTGTTTTAATTTGAGGCTCATTCCCCAACAAAAAATTTAGAAACAAATTAACCATCTTTCAATTGTTTTAGAGTGTCTAGATGTAGTTTCCATCTAGATACATATATGTTGTTTTATGACCCTTTTAAGTAATAACATCGATTTGATCATACGTATTTAAATCCATACCAGTAATAGGTATCACATTAAATATTATAGGTAAAATGTATACATTACATTACCTAGGTGTTATAATACTGTATTATTCAATGATTATGATATTTTAATAGGAAGAATGGGACCAAACCAAATCCTTATTTGTTCTATTAGTGCTTATCTGGTTGGATTTCTTCTCTAGGAGGAACCAGTGATAGAATATTTGATTCCTCTAGGGGTATATTATTATGAGCATTTAATCCAAAATTACATTACATGATTTTCTACAAAGATTGTAATTAACAATGTGGTTAAAATCTAACTAGGGAGGAACCCTATTTATCAATTCACCCATTCCATATGACATAGAATTAGTTTATAAAACTCAAGGTACAACTCATGGATATTACAATGAATGGTTTTATCAGACTGATCACATATCCTTTTGATTATATATATTTTCTTTTAATGAAGGTGGAATGTTGTATTTTATTATGTGAAACCTATAGGAATATGAAACAAGTGACCATGAAGAGTTTATTCATGTTATCAAGGAACTATTAATTTTTTGATCTATTTTATGGATCACAATTGATTTCCATGATATATTTATGTTTTCGATTACACCATTATCTTTTTTGGGAGAAGGTTATTCCAATTAAAATATTCGGGAGTAGATATAGAATATATGATTACACATTCATGCCATACTTGTTGAAAAATTGACTACTATTTTTAGGGTTCTTGTTAATAGAATCTTCTATTTTTATCGTTACTCATTCAATATGGTTTTTATTGATGACATCCACAAATATTCTCAAACATCATATATGAATACAACTAACCATGATATTTTATTGATTAATATTTATGTGTAATTCCTTTATTCAAAATTTAAATGTTCTACATTTGTATTTAGTATGTGTGGTTCCTTAGTAATGTCATCATTAAGGTGGGGATTTACAAGGATACAGTGATGGTAGAGGTGAGGATGTCATCAAAATATCCTTCAATTTTTTTGATCAAGAGATTCCATTGTATAGGTAGTTAATATTAATATATAAAACAATTATTCCCTCATTTATATGTTTTAATAATACAAATCAAAATTAAGGGAGTGACGAATGTGGGTATTTCATTATAATTAGGTCGTCCAATATATGATGATACATTTTATGTCAGCCAGAATTCTTATATTTATTGAGCCTTGGATTTCATATGACGTTCACTATGATGCGACAAGAGTTTTTGGAGATATGATAAAAAATTAAGATATTTTTTTATATTATAGGACTTGAATTTTTTGATAACATTAGATAAACTATATGATACATGACTTATATTTTGATAACATAGTTCACCGAATGAATGGTTGGGAACATTATCTCTTTAGTAAGATGGTTTTTATTTATTATAAAAGTATTAACTTTTAATATAAAATACCTTAATAGGATCTGATCATTGGGATGATATATTGAGTTGACTGTCTATAGAAATTTTCATGTGATATAGTAAATGTTCTAATGATGGGTAATGTCACTGATGGCACTCTCAGCTAGAATACGGCAGTTAAATTGGATCATATTGATTATCCTTCACAATATTAGTAGTAAATGATAATATTAATGCAATATATTCTCTTGGATACATCATATGAATATTGTGTTTTTATATATACAACATTGTTTTTCATGTCATTTTTGGTGTACTATTTGAATGTGGGCCTAGTTATTGTCCCTTGGTTCTTGGTAAAGTGAAAATTCATGGAAGATGTATGTTTTTTTTAAATATAGTCAATAGAATATGATTATGTCATTTTGACGATTTTAAACTGGTATTTATTGAGTTTTATAGATTTAAATGGATGTTAGACAATAATTCGTCAGTTTTTAGTTAATATTGGTCTTTTGAAGACTTTAATTTTTATCTAACATTAATTTTGGTGGACTATAGTGCATATATAACCAACTTGTTTTGTTTCTTGATTCCTTACTAGTTGGACGGTAATGGTCATGAATCATCTTCCATGTTTGATTATTCATCCACATAAAACGTTTTTGTGAGAGTATGGCATTGTGATTATGGAAATCGAGGTTGGGTATCCAAGACCCATATGACTTGTAATACTATTTGTGTTGTAATTGATCAACATCCAAAATTATCACACTTCTTATGAATATGAGATAATCACTCCAACAATGATATTGGAGTTAATTATATAATATTCATAGTAAAAATACATGGATTTAGTAACAATATCATATTTTAATGAAAACATAATTTCAAATAACTGTTGTTAAATGGATTAAAAAGGGATTTGGGGACTCAAATAAATCATTTCACAACCTATAATCCACAAAAAAAATATAATTTTAGAGAAGATGATTCAAATCCTAGATGATATGCTTTGGGTATGGGCATTGGACATCAATTTATCATGGTAAAAGTATTTTTAAATGTCATATTCACTTATAAAAATATGTTGTAGAATTATATATATATGGATATTTTTAGGATCTCTATTTTAAGTCATTTAGAAAAGAACATATTTTGAAATTGGTGAGTGAGCAGATAGTAGAGACAATGATTTCTTGTGAATGTGAGTATTGAATTATGACTCACAGTGATGACCATTTGAGTTCACTATTAGAGACAATACTTTATTTTTTATGACACCTTAGTTGATGATATCCATTAATGAAAGAATGGTAAGACAACATCAAATGTTTTTGGACTATATGAGATGACTTATGCTATAGGAGTAGTGTCTTAATAGACTAACATTTATCCACAATATAAATTCTTGAAATATGTATTGCAAGTTTCTCATATTTGGATGTACATGCACTATCATATTCATATTACCAATTATGTTACAGATGAGTTATAATTAAAAAATCATTTTTTTAATGTCTAGTATGGATCATAATCAATAGAGACAAGTTGTTTTTTTTAATATATTGATAATTTTTTGTGTCATATATAATTATCTTCAGATACATTAGGAATCATGGAATTGGTAGGTATATGATTGATATTTATGATTAGATTTCACCCAGATGTGATTCACTCGATGGGGGATTACAAATAGAAATGATTTTTTATGTATGTAAATATATTTTATTCATTATTAAACCATTAAATTTTAGTTGGATCCATTATGGAGTAATGGTTTTTTCACATTGAATAGTTATAAGAATCTATAATGGTACTTTTAGAGATTATTATTTAAAAATTGGATACACCATTACTATGATAATGAAAACTATGTTTTATTATGTAAATTGGGAAAGAGGAAAGTAGGGATTACATGGCATGTCTTGGAGATGTTTCTCATGTATGGTTGTTATGGGGTAGGGAAATAGCGTCCTCACTATAGTAAATTATGGGGATGTGGTGAGATAAAACACACATAAGACATGCATTAAACCATAGTAGAATTCTATTTTGTATTGTTTCAAGAACCCTATGATCATTTCCATGATGTATTGAAATTGGATATGTTTTTTAATGGGAGAAGTGACTCCTTTTCCCTAAAATCTTCGTAATTGATCTTTGGATTTCTAAAAACAAGTATGATATAAATGAGGGGGTTATAATTATTTCCCCAATTAATTTCCACTGATAAAATAAATAAATTAAACTCCCTTATAGATTAGATATTTTTGGATCATTATTGATACTGGAATGGTTAATATTTTTTCTTTTTGAAAGCAATGTTTTCCTCCATGTTTGGATTGCTGATGGATTTCTATTTTTCAATATAATTCCATATCACAGTAACCATGTATTGTGATTCTAGTTTTTGATGATTAATTAGAGAAATTTATATATTAATTATTATATGGTAATAATTTCGCCATATTTTTATAAAAATTCATGAAATGACGAATTTCTAGATTAGTCTGTGATTATTATTGTAATATAGAGATACAAGTATAGGATTTTTTAACAATAACCCATTTTGAGATTCGTAGGACTTCTATGATGTCTTGTTTATGACTATATAGTTGACTATTCATTATTAAGTGGTATACAATATATCATTAATGTTCCCCTCAATGAAAATTATCATTATATTCTGTGTCATGATTAGTTGTAAGTGGTTATAAGATCTACTAATAAGCGAGAATCTTTCAGTTTCTATGAGAATGTATTTTAGGTGATTAAGCTCATCAAAAACATTAATGTTGAAATCAATGCACAAGAGGATGGAATTTTTTAACTAATTTTTGAAATATATATCATTTTTTGTAGGATTTAACATTCTGTCATTATGATATTTATGCACTTCCAACGTTTTATTCCCTGTATGTGAATCCCATCGGCCCATGTTTTATGTTTGATCACATATGTTTTTGTTTGTCTACTATCACCTTTTCATGATATAGTTTTTTGGAAAATAATTTTATTAACTACTTCCATGTGATATATTTGGTATTTCCCATATTTTTTTAATCAATTTATGGTTACAAATTGATAGGTAGACACTTCATGGAATCATGTCCAATGGGTGTGCATGGTCATATACTACATGTTGCAAGATGAATACACTATGTAAGATAATTGGGCTTGATGGAATTATTTTCTAACTCGGGGGAATGAGGGTACAACATAATCTATCTAGTGATACAAAAATGGGTAATTAAGGAATTCATGGAAATGATATGAGATAACCTTTTATGATATGAAATATCACAGGAGTGCTAGAATACAGTGGACATGTTTTCACACCTTTAGGAGAGACGAGGAATGATTTCCTTGTATGGACTAATAACAGAGTTTTTAATACTATTGTGGATCTGGGAGATATGTTTTGACCTCATGCTTTACCATTTTTTTAAACATAAAAAATGAATACATTTTTGGAATTGAACCAAACAATTTATTTTATTAATTTCTTTGGCTTTAATTACATACAACCATTCAATATGTGGTCATATGATGTTTTTTATGAATATTTTTTGTGTTATGATATATAGTCTTATAAATGAAAACAATTGTTAATAACTCATATATGGTTTTATAATTAATTTATAATCTTACCCTTCATGGGAGTTTCACTGTTTAGACAAACATCACCATATGGGATATGTATAAGGTTGAGGACCTAGTTATATTGAGTAAGAAGATGAAGGATGTTATTCAGAGGTGGTACCCAAAAAACCACTATAATGATTCAAAGTGTTTATTTTCTTACCTAACCTGCATCTATTTGGTGAATTTACTCTTGTGGTGACGTTTTGAATTATTTTAATTCCATAATATACCATAGATTCACCATGTTTTTAACATTTTTTAATTATTATGTAGTGTTTTTTTATTTTTTTTATTGATACTAAGGCTATATTTTCCAAAAACATTACATTCATATCATCAATTCCAAGTATAACTCTCTTTCATATGTTTAGGTGTTCTTAAATACATGTGGCAATTTAGTTTAGATTTAGTAATTCAATCTAGGAATCACAATATGTATAACTTATAATTATTTAACTCCTACCACATTACCAAATGCATTTTAGAGTTATATCTGGCTCACCCATTATCATTAATTATTTATAATAACTATAAACTAGATACAAAATATATAAATAAATTTACATCATAAAATAAGATAAATTTTTTGTATTAACTCATATATGTAATCTCTCTAAATCATCAAATTATAATAAGGATAAAAACATATTTCCAATGAAAACTCATGAAACAAAAAATCAATGAAAATTTAGAAATATGATATTCACTGAAAAACTATGAAACATTACAATGCATTATTTATAATGACTAAATATGATGATTATGGAAAACATTTTTCATTTTTTAAATAATAAAAACATTATTTTTACACTTTTATAAGGAATTTAAATGAATATACATTATATAAAACTTTGATAATGTTAAATTTTAAATATTTTTATTTAAATCAATAAGTAAGTGAAAATAAAATTTAAATTATTTTATGTATAGAAGATAACATTCTTGAATTATTTCAAATAATATATATCTATTTGAAAAATTGTTGGAAAATTTTATAATTGGGATTAAATGAAAAATTCTATACCAATATGGTGTCATTGGAATCACAATAACCATGAAGAATAGAACATAAAATATATTTTATGAACACCTAAATCTCATTAAATATGATAAACAACATATATTCCTATTATTATACAACAAAAAATAAAGCATGTTTTGATAATGAAATAAGTCTCAATGAATGAAAATTAATATGTGAAATCCCTTAAATTGTCTCCCAACTCATTATGTATGTATTTTAATTTGTAGAATACTAAACATTTATTAACATAATAATTTATATTGGAACATTTAATTTTAATTCCACTTTCTATTTCTAATTTTATTTCATTTATTACAATGTTTTGTTTTTTATAACATAATTTTATTTTAAAATAGATATTTTAAGGACATTTAGTTCCAACTAGCAAAACAATATCAAGAGTATTATGTGGTCAATTGGGAAATTATTAAAAAATATAATTAATTTTAATCCTTATATAAAAATATTTGTGTATATTAACAATGATTTTAGAAACATCCTTGTATGGAGGGCATGATAAATGAATCACATCATTTCATTGATATTGTGGTATGAGTGTATGCTTGAAAAAAAATCATTTTTATAATTCTGGGAAAATAAAATAATTAAATAAGATCATGAATTTAAATACATATAAATGGAATATAAATTTAAAATTTATTTATTATTTCCATCCTTATTCACATCCATCTGATTCGGTAATGAAAATTGAATAACATTTCTCATTAGAGGATGTAGTCCACGTGTTAAAATGATGAACATTATAAATTTTTTACTGATGGAAGTGTATGTTGGTATATAATATTTTATCAATCCATATCCTTAATTATTTTTTGAAACATATTTTATTTTCATTTATCCCATATTTAAAAGTATTAATATTTGGAATTTTTTGAAAAGTGAATTCAACACATTTTATAGGTGGTCATAAATAGTATTCATGAGAAGTGTTTTCATTTATAATAAGGATAAAAAAGAGTTGAAATGGGTTTTATTGTGATGTCATGGACCTTTTACAATAAAAAATTTCTAAATATGGTTAGGAAAATTTCCTAGAGAACACACCCCCACACACAAGAGGTCGATGACAAGATGCGAGGGTCCTTGTTTGAATAATTGAGAGACTATACTCTAATGATCAATGTGTATCATATTAGTTGAATGATATCAAAAAATAGTTAAAGAAAAATATACAAAAGAGTATAAGATGATCTAAAATTAATAAAATAAATAAACATATATTATCAAGAATTTATTTCAGATTATGATCATGGAATTCTTTATAAAAGACCGGCAATATGTGGAAACAATCATCAATTTTATTAAATGAAACAATGGTGTAAATACACAAAATAGAAACTACCCCTTGATAAAATCAAGAGTTATATCTAGGTTCTATTATCATATTCACTTATTCCATAATCAATCAAGCATAATAAATTTTAAACATTCCCCAATCCCTACCTTCATCCATAAACTCTATCTGGATATCGAATATAGGACCAAACTTTGTGTTAGGTAACCCTTAGTCGGCCACCACAGATAGTGTCTATGGAATATTCACATAGTGAATATAAGCTAAATATCTGTGTAAATGAATCATATGTATATATAATATTGTACATGTAACTATAAATAGTCTTTAATGTCTCAAAATGATCAAACAACTAAATCACATGTCAAATTAATACAACATAGGATGAGAAAAAATAAATGGCATATATCATATAATCATGTGTCAATCCTACTTGGTCTGACATCCATGGAGTTATAGTCTCCATAAAAATTAAATAATGTGTTTAAAAAAGAATAAATGATATGTGGTTTACTAATGTCCTTGGAATCCAAATCAATGTGATCCTATGTGTAGAAATGACAATGGCATCCTGGTGCTTCATGATACTAGTTAATAACAATCCATGGACTATAACTGTCCATAGAAAAATAATATGATGTATATATATGTTATATGGATTATAAATATCAATAGGATCCCTATGTGATATGTTGATGTGATCCAAGTAGTAGTAATATCAATGGATTCAACATAAATCGTGGGTTTAGGATCCAAGTAGTAGAAATTTTTTGGGCATCCTATTAGTTCATCGTAACCATGTTGTATTAATATTCATTAAATCTATATATATTGTGGAGATAAAAAATTTAGATCCAATGAGTTTTAATGTCCTTGGAATAATTTTATACTAGTTAAATGAGGTCCATGTATTAGAAATATCCCATGAATCCTAAAAAATTCATTCACCGATTAATTAATAAATTTTTTTCATATATTATCCATGTTATTAAATAATTAATATCTTTCATAAAAAATATCATGATGGTACATGTTATTTAAAATTATAAAAAATTATATTAATTAACATCAACAATTTTCAATTACGAAATGTGTCCCCAAAATAAAACAAGGTTGTTAGAATCATGTTATAAACATAATAGATAACCCATTGGTGGTCCAAGATGAGGTAGAAACAACAAACATGAAAAATGGTTCCAGGGAATGCATTATAAATGATTTCTATCATTTATCTCAAGGATTAATTTTTTTAGAAAGCATCCCCTTAAAAGTCTGTAATGAGGCAAAATGACAACATGTTATAAATAATGAAAATTTTTTGTAGAATTTATAATCCATCTAATGTAATCATGTGAAAGAGTTCATAACTTGTCTGAGTCTCTAATTTAATATTAATCAAAAGAAAATTGATGTATAAATGAATTATATGAAAATAAGACATATGATCATATACCCAAATAAAATATCCAATATTAAAGAAAACACACAAAGGATATTGATGAATACATAACTCACAAGTGGATATCCAAAGAGAATGACATCACTAAATTGAATTTATGATGATGTAAATGGATTAATTCACAAGTAGAATGCATGAAGTAGCTCAATTAGGAGGAGAGGCAGTCCTCATGTCCACTTGATGAATAAACATGGGAGGTGGTAAAAACATAAATTAAGAAATGGTAAATTTTTTAATCTCCATTTTAAATAATGGGTATCATGGTTTTGGTACATAGTCGGCCAAACTATGCTTAAAAAATTCACCATAAACAAGTAAAAATTCCCTCATGGATGTTCATGTAAAATAATACGAGAATCAATGAACTAAACATTCCATTTTTACTTGTCTAATATTATGCAGAGTATAATGGCCACACGGACTAGGATTTAATGTTAATGAATGTATAATTCCTTATTCTATACACTAAAATACTCTATACTATTTCATATAATCATGCAGATAGGGCGACACAATTTTCCATAACAAGGAAGAGTGGATTTTTTCCAGAAATCATAGCTTCAGGATATAAATAATCCCCAAAACCCTTTTTCCACCATAACCTCACTAGTAATTCATATAAGTTTTCAACCAAAAAAGTATATAAGAAATAAAAATGTTTAGTACCTAAATGTAAAGTCGGGTAATTATAATACACCACCATTAATGAAATATTCCATAGAACATCCCTTGAAATGGTGAAAATTCATAATCTAATAACAACTCCCATAATTGAGCATGTATGTCGACCTACTGATCCCTATTATTATCATGTACACAGACATGCTATGATATCAAATTTATTATAGGAATTCACAATCCTCATAGAACCTCCATTCATTAACTACAAGTAAGGATAGGATGATCCACAAAGGATGAATCCACCTCCAAGTCAAACTCATTAGTGTGTAGACTATGTGACATGTCATAATGATATCATTTATGATGAGATATAAGGATGATATCATTGAAAGATAATTACCTATAATGTAACTTTTTATGATAGGATAACATCCCAACTATCCCATGAATCATGAAGGACCCAACCTAACAAGGTAATAACTTATATCATTTACAAATCCGTCAATGCAAAAAACTATTAAGTAATCACAAGAAAATCACACTACACGCATTGTTATCTAGTGGTATATAGAAACAATCTTCTTATGAGTTATCCCTAGACTGAGATGTTGAAATCTATTTCAAACAGAGTTGTACCTTCTCTGAATTCTCATAAAAGGGATGATGGCCTATAATTTTTAATTCTATTTCGAATAAATAGATCAATAGTGAACTACAAGGCCTACTATATATGGACTCATTGGGATCCATCTATATATTAACATAGGAGATGTTATTATAAGAAAACTCAAGGATAGGTAAATATTTCTCCTACATTGATTAATAATTCTGGGTTTATGCTCAGATAATTTCCCCTAAATAATATATTGTACGCTTTAACTAAACATTAGTCTAACTGTGATAGGTTTTACTCAGTAGTACATCTGATCTCAATTTCATATGCAACCTCTACCATTATAGTGTTCTGAAACATTCCTCTCTTTCTGATATAATAGAATGCAAAACCACAATGGGAAAGTGATATCATGGTTGAAATGGCAATTGATATCATCTGCTGAAAGTGGGTTTTGAATTGGCATAAATTGGGTGAACATTGTCAATATTGGTATGATCACATATTTATATTCAGTCCCTAAATCTAATCTAGATAGCCCCATCAATAAATCAATGGTGACATCATCCAATTTTCACTCAATAATATGTAATGGTAGTAAAATACCATCTATTTTATACCCTTCCACTTCCACGTGAATATAGGTGAAAAAATGTGTAATGAGCCCAGATATCCACAAATTCATCTCTATACATGAATATTGACTATAGAATTCAAGATAATTCATCCTAATACAGTGTTAAACAACCCATATATATCCATGGGACTCATACATAAATTATAAATGGATGTCCATGGGAAACCATAAATGTTCATGGATTCACAATATCACATCCTCATCAATGATTATACCATGATGTGGGTCCTCACCTTCCATTCTCTATCATGGGACTAGACATCAAAAATATAATAACATTTTCATATTAACTCGTTGTAAAAGTAAATAGGATAAAAATAATGCTTCCATTTCATACTATCAATGATGGTCTGGAAAATCAACATACAACTCTGAAAACATATACATTAGTATCAACTCACTATTAGTATCGTTAACTACATGGGGATGCCCCCCCTCAAGAGAATTGGAAAAATTGATTTCCCTTTCGAGGTATATAATCTTGTTTTATGTATATGTAATAATGTCATTTCAGACGCAATATTTTATATATATTTATGTAATTCTGTGTAAAAATTTACATGGGTATTTTGTATATCATGAAACACAACCCCATTAAAAAATTCATCGAACTGTGTAAGTCATGATCCCAAATGGGTAACTAAATATCCTGCATCATGTAGTAACTATCATGTGCCCTCAGTTAATGAGAATCATAATCCATTAATCTCCCTCCTACATTAAAAATTACCCTAGCACAATACATAATGCATCATAGTAGACTATGTATGTTAGGTCCAACTATGATAGAATTAGTAGAGGGGAGGAATTCAATCTCCCTCTAAAATCTTGAAAGGTTGCCCTAATGTCATATGACCATATTAACATTAGAACCTTCATAGTCACGAATGTGATAAGTTTCTTAGATTTTGATAATTCATGTATAATTTTCTAATAGTAAACATATAAACCCAAGAATTTTTATCTATTAAATTTTTTTGGGGTGATCTTAAGTAACTACTTCCCCAACCATAAATGGATCATCTAGTAAAACTCTCTCTAAGATAACATGACTTCAAATAGGAATCATACCCTACCATATGAATCATGTTTTTATCAATGAAAATATATGTAAATCTCTAGATGTACACAATATGATATCAATGATGTTTTTATAGTATTGAAAAAATCATGATGAAACAATATATCATCCATGAAAAACCCCAAAAAATATAGATAAGGATAGATAATTCAATTTATTTGTTCCAAAAAAAATAATGTGTCATTATTGAGATTAATGGAATGACCAAATACTCATATTGATCATACAAAATATTAAAATTTATACATGGTTTTAATGAAGGCCGAACATGAACATGGTGATAATATGATATGATATCAATCATCTATATCACCTGAAATAATCAGATTTCGAAAATTAAACCATATTTCATAGGAAAATGATAACGATGCTTTACTATTAAAAGGATAAATATTGTTCAATTCATGAAATATTGTAGATTCCCATCTTCCATATTGTAGAAAATTACTGGTGAACCCCATAAATAAGTTTTGGGTTATTTCAACTCCATTGCATCCATATCTTTTAGATACCTCGTGATATCCTAAAAGACAATAGTATCTATATTATAAAGAATAGTAGATACCAGTGATGAACTAGGAACTAGTTAAATATAAAACTCTACCTATATCACTAGTGGTAGTCCAGAATGTTATCCAATATGATTTCATTAACACGATCTATGACTAAAGGGAATCATCCCAAAATGTTCCCTGATAATCTAGATGTCATCAAGTTATATAGGTTATCATCCCACCCATCTGATTATTAAATAGAAATACTCAAATCACCATAGCATTTAATAAACATTTGGTAATAAAAAATCATCCCTCTATTTATGGATAGGTAAAACCATTGTAATAGTAGTCCATATATTTTTGGTATGGAACAAACCAATACACTACAAAAATGATGTCAGATTCGGTCATCTCAAGAAAAAATATGCACCATATGTATCAGAACACACATAACATAAGGTGTAATACCTGTAAAAGAGTTCATTTTCGGATTATATCCATAACAAATTATCAATTTTCATAATTACATAAGAAAAATAAAAATTGAGACCAAGGATCTCCCCATCTGGGATAGATATTAATAAATTTGATAATCCATTATTAAAAGGATACGATACCACTATAAAGGATTCTAGTATTGTAAATCCTACTATATAACTTCTAGTGATATGATCCAATGGCATCGGCAGAACTATATACATCGTTCAAATATTATAGCCATGAAATCTAGCCTAACTAATCTGAGAATTTCTTCTCTGATATCACTGATAATCTTATGGATTGATATTATAACACCACGACCCCAGAATACCATTGTCGGTGCATTATTTTAATACATTGGAATGATTTCTAATAATCATATCCCGAAGGACCGATCTGATTTGTATCCTTGGAAAATATATTACATACATGAAGTTCAACATTACAAATTTCCAAGAAAAACAATAGTTATTTATTCCATTATAAATGTCCAAACCTCTAATATTATCCCTGTAAGTCACTCCTAAATAAATTCTTCATATCATGGGAGAATAAAACATAAGAAAGGAGTGAGCTCAAATGCTCTGTAAGGGTAAATAATTTGGTGGAATATATAAACATTTATGTCAAGATCTGTAATAAATGAAACAGCCATTCAAACATAAACATGAACATAATATAGAAAAAATAAATCTAACATTACCATATAAACATTGACATGGATATTCTATTAGTCAAATAATCACATGTAATAACTAATTTCAAATTGAGGGAATGTATAGTAACATAGAAAAATTTCTATGTCCAGGAATTTTGCCCGGACCTATGGGATAACTGTAACCAGACCCAACCCCGGAGAGCCTCTGTAACCAGGCTCTATCCCAAAGAGCCTCTATAATCGGACTCCAACTAGGAGATCCTCTGTAACCGGACACTATCCTGGAGATCCTATGTATCCGAACTCCATCCCGGGGAGCCTCTATAACCGGAATCCATCCCGGAGGGTCTGCTATAACTAGACCCCAACCAGGAGGCCTCACATTTACCGGTACCCTAACCAGAAGGTATACTTTTTCCAGTCCCCAACCCAGAGTATACTAGTTCAACAAATTCATCTAACTACGAGGGTGAAATATAACATAAACATTCATATTAAAACTAGCATATTAAATTTCAATACATTAATCATAAACCATGAATGGAATAAAAATAACTCATCCATAGTGAAACATATCAAAAAAACCATAAATACAATATAAAAGATTTGTATCATATAAAATCAACTTTAAACAAGTGAAAAATTTATCCAAGGATGTTGAAATGAAATAAAAACTATTTGAGAGAAATATCTCTTTCTATTTTGACGTCATTTAAGAGTCACATAATTATAAAGAAAACATTTTTTCTGAAAATATTCTTATAATCATGTAAGGGATGATTTGATGATGTTATAACGGTGGAAAATAGCCACACCCGCTGTATAAGTTAAAAAAATACATTCTTACCTTAATTGTGTCGAAAAGGTCATAAATTACCTTGTTTGGAAAACAATGGGATAATTAGTTTAAAAACATATATTGTAAAATAACAGAATAAATTACATTACCCCATTTTCAATTAAATACTAAAAATGTTTTCAAATAAATTTTTAAGAAACATCAATGTGGATGATAAAGAGAAACTAGTAGATAATTACGTATTAACAACCTTGGACAATAGAGAAATTGTAGTAACTAACCATTACCTTGTACCTTTCCTTGGTCGACGGTAGGTTGAACTCATGTATAATGGTGAGATAATTGTTATTACGTTATACAAGAATAATATACATAAATATGATATCATATATAATCTATTAATATTTTGTTGTTAATAATATTTTAGTATTATCGTCATTTCAGGTGTTAACCGATTCGTTTTCCTTTATATTCTTTCTTATGTGAGTCATATTAGTTATGGATGAGAATTACCTTATTCATCCAGAATGTTATCAAGTCTACAAACAATATTTTTCATCATATAATGAAAATTATTATTGAATGGATAAGATGGGGAATAATCTCATTGCGGTCGTGGAGACGCTAATCTGTACGTACACACGAGCAACAATATAATTCTATTGATATGAAAATAATATATAATTGGATGTTTTATCATATATAAAGAATCATTATCATGTTATATATATTATATAAATCAATTACACATCATTATTATACCCATCCAAATAAAAATTTATTGAATAACAATTACACCAAGACGTGGAGATGGTAAGCCGTACATACGCACGTGTGGTGAAATTTTATTCAATGGATGGATATAATAATGAATTTGGTTGTACCATATTAATAATAACATCACAGTATAAACAATATATGGGATTTATTATTTTATAATGGAAACAACATAGAAAAGTAAGTGGAAGAAGGAAGGAACTTGAAAGAGGTGATGGAGTATTTACCTCTTCTTTGGGATCATCCTTTTTATTTGATCAAAATGGATCCTTTATTCTGATTTATAACAAATTTAAGGCCTCTAGGATTAAGGTATGACAGTTGAGAGGGTATTTGAGAATATTGTTCCCTAGCTAAATGGCATTTAAGTTATGAATTAGAGAGTAGGGGGAGTGCCCTTTTATAAGAGGAGTGAGAGGCACCTTAGGAAGAGTTAGAAATATTATTTTATAATAAAATAATTTTCGGTTTCTAATGGGTAAAAATTGGATTATTTAATGGATAAGTTGCGAATAGGTCTAAAAACCCTAAACCAATAGGTTTTAGATAAGTTATGATAACTATATTAACCTTATCATTTAGATTTAACTCTTAGTAAATTAGTTTGACATTTACCATGTCTCTTTGTATTTTTATATTATATGGTCAATAAAATTACTATATACATTCCAAAGAACCCCAAGTACTTAAATAATGATACATATATCATTATATAAGTATTTTGGATGAACTGTATATTTTTATGAATATAATATACATTAATAATAAAATATTTATTTTAAAAACTCTTTTATGTCAATTTTGACACTATTTGGTATTTTGATTTTTATAAATTTATAACAGCATTATGACTTCAAAAAAATTCATCTAAAAAACTATAACATGTCATATAAACATAAATTTTTATTCTAATTCATAAAAACTAATAAATTACAATTATTATTTTATTTATAATATCAAATATTTTTATATTTCCTTAATTGGGAAATTACTTCATCATCATTGTGACATAAATAAATAAAATTATTAATGGTCTAAAAAAAATAAATAAAATATCATTATGTAGGAAATATATTCAGCTTTATAATAATGATTTATAGTCGAATTTATCTTTTGTATAACCTTATATTAAAAATGTTTATTTATTACATTTTGATTTTAACTCATTGAATTTTGTTTTTAAATTAAATAATAATAAGTGTCCTAATCAAATCCAAGTAGACCAAAGAGGATCATATTTTATTACTAGGGTTTTTTTGGTCTAATTATAAATATAAAATATAATTAGTACATGTGTTAATGTAATAATAATATCATTTTTACACTTAAATACCATATTTAATTTTCACATTTGTAAATAAATGTAAAACGTTACTATTCATAAAAAATTATTTTCATCTTATTGAACCACATTTTTCTTATTTATATCAACCATGTATTTTGAATTTTTAAAATTCCACTGACCTATGCGGTAAAATTATGTTTTATGTGAATTTTCAAATTCTCGTAAGAGGTGGGTAAATGACGGTAAAAAGAAAAAAAACATTATATATCTAAAATTATTATATATTGACTCCAATGAATTAAATTTAATTTAAATAGGTATTATATATCTATTTTTACCCAAAATAAATTTAAATACAATAAAAAATTATTTAAAAAAATCGGTTTTAATCTTTAACATCGTGTTTTTCACTATTCATAAAAAAATTGAGTGTTTTCACAAAAATACGAAAACTTTACCTTAGGATAATTTTGATATTATGAATTCAAAAATGAAGTCTATATTTCAATATTAAAAACATATATTTTTCTTTCATTTATTTAAAATTAATTCTCATTGTCAAAACTAAAAGATGTATTTTTAGAAATAATAACTATCAAAATATTGACACTTGTTTATGTCCAATTTCAAAGTGAAAATAAATACAATGACCAGAATTGGATTAAATGGTAAAAATATAATACATTTATACTTACATGATATTAAAATGTATAATTTAACAATATAAATTTTTTTTATTAAAAAATTTATTTCCAGTTAAAATATAGTTTTTCCACTATTCACCTAAATATTAATGATATCAGAAAAAAACAGAAATTTTATTGAAAAAAAATTCTTATTTCCCTATTTTAAAGAAGAAGTTTATTTTGAAAAATATAATATATAAAAATTTCAAATATTGTATTTAAAAAGGGTTCACCATTAAAAAGTTGTAAAACTGCATTGTAGAAAAATAATTCATTTATCTGAAAAAAATAAATGTGTTCTTACATTATGTGTAAGAAACTCAAAATATGGATTCTAAAATTATAAGGATTATGTAATGTAAAAATTCATTTTATACTATTCAAAACCGCTTTTTAAATTCTAGTTTGGTAAGTTATGGTGCACTTGAACTCAGTGTTTCGTGTTGTGTGAGTTATTTAATTACATTGAATAAATAACGTACTATGAAATATTGGGGTGTTACACCTACCCCATACCAGATCACCCCAATGTCCATATTGACTTTCTACATATAACTTCCTTGATAAGGATATTACGCTGACTCATCTCTTATGCATGGAGTATGATAAGACCCTCTCTCACTAAATGCAAGAGGAAGGGGTCTCGATAATAGTATAGATAGCCTATCCTACAGTAGTAAAAGAACTAAATAGGGAATCTATAAAAATTTCTCTACATGTGCCTCTTCCTATAATTCAAATTAAAAATAAAAGAACTAAGCAAACTCATACAGATTATGGTATTCACCTCTTGATATTGTTCTAAGTGCCTCTTCATACAACCAGACACATATAAATCAGGTTAGGAAACTGCTCTGGCCTGTACTTTAACCAATGATTTCCTCAAGTTATTTTTTATAATCAACAAAAGGTTTTTTTATTTCTAACTTATGACTATGATGGACGATATCCATAATCAATCGTAAGTCATACCAAAGACCATCCTTAAATAATATAAATTTATATAAATCAATACTTAATAGAATAGGTGTTAAACATTTAATCTCCATAATACTAGATTAATAAGAAATTATTGATAATATTCCATACTATAGATTTATAAAATCAATTTCTTTATCACCCCCATAATGTATCATTATAGAAATAATCATAGAATTATATTTGGAAATTCATGTAGTCATATCATTGGGTTAAACTCTTTGAGTAATCACATGACCCCATCTATTAGTGTGGTCGTGAATAATATACGTAACGAAATTCACAAAAAACTTCTAACATATCTAGATATGATAAAAAATCAATATCATGTCCTTTATAAATGAACATTCATCATGTGGTTTCCCATCAACTGAAAATGTTGGTGGTTGTTGCTGGTGAAACTAACATCCCAAATATTACATAGTTGTGAATGGTTTTGGTTATTACAAAATTTAATACATGAAACATAAGAATCATTATCAAAACTAGGCCTCTACACCCATATTAGGCATAATAGATGTTAATTGATGAGGCATTACAAAATGTTATGTAGGTGGTCAGTGGCTCCCTGCCTTCTGAATATGGTCATCTCAATCCTCATAGTGCACAACTAGAGGCCATCATGTTGGAATATCTCAACAAATTCCATGTGAATGACAACTAATATATTCAATATGAACACATATATAATAACTGAACATGAATAATCCTTACAAAACTGTGTCACATTCCTCTGCATCCTATAAAATCTAGTTTTGGGACACATATATGTCATACAAATTTAGTAGACCCTATCATCTACCCACTACATAGGTTTGGTCATAGTAATGTTCTCTTCTATATTTTTGGTGTTTTGGAATATAGAGTTACAACTTCATTTAATGAGGAAACTCATAATTTAAATTGAAATTACAATACCCATTTAATATACACCTTTTATTTTAATATTAAATTTTATTTAAATTAAAATTCTTTTATATATAAATTATCATTAAATTGTTAGTATTATGGAACAAAAAATCCAATTTATAAGGGCATCTACACTATATAAATTGATGTGTGAATCCCACGTAATCGTAACTAGTTATTTAAGAAGACTGAGTAATGTATATTACCATTTTTTGATGGATAAATCAATAAATCCCCAAATCATGTTGTATGTAATGCACATAGTTATATCATTATGGAATGGAATAATGATTTAAATTTAAATCCATAAGTTCCAATAATGATTCATGATGAAAGATTTCCTTAACATATAATTAAATGTGTAATGATCTGTAATCATAACCCAAATTAAAAATCTAATGAATAACTAAACCTTGAATAAAAGAAGTTATAACAAATACATTCCATAAAACTAATTCACATCGATATAAATATGGATTTCCATTGTATGTGGGTTAGCTACTCATAGTAATATGTCATGATCAAATTATGATACATTGCTACAATTTTTTTAATCGTCCAAAAAAAGTCAAAACAAACAAATTTGATACCACATTTTGATAACCCGGACCTGGTTCACTCAACAATAACTATCCCACGTTAGGAATGGGGCCTCAAGGGCTCATCCACATAACATATAAGATTACAACTTGTATTAGGGTTCCATCAAGGAATACAAAGAATATTATACCATCAAAATCAGAGTGTATAACAATAGTATACCTTGATTAATCAAAAGCAGAAGCATAAAAAATATGTGAGCATTAGAATAATAAAATACCATCATATAGTTAAAAAACAATAACCATCGAATAGATTCATGTACAAATTATGATCATGTAATTATATACAATATATATGCAATAAATGACCATTGGAATCTTGTACATTATATGTTTCAATGGTATTGGAAATCCAAAAAGAGATTATCCCAACAGAACAATATGGGATGCAACTCATTCCGGTGCTCTAATACAACTATCCCATAATAAAACATGTATCAGTAATAGACTAAATTCACATGTTTCTACAACAATCCATGATTTATATACTATGATCCAACTATAGTACAAAATGTCTGTGGGATAGCCCTATGTACACTACCACAAATGGTTTCTATAAAATGTCTAGTTTCTGAATATAGTCTAAAGAAATGTGAAATTTGAATATTGTCCTATTAAAATATTATAAAATATTTTATCCTCTTTATCATGCCACACTATGAGCTATAAACTAAATTACATGAATATTATTAATGAATAAAATGTTGTATCATTGCGTACCATGTATATTCATGTTCGAGGCATAAAAGGGCCAGGTTCCATGACACAACACATATTAGTGAATCCCATGTAGGAGTGAGTAAAAAATATATTGTAGGACACCCAGAAACCATAATGAAATCCCAAAAGGAAATAAAATAATGAATATCCAAAAAGTAAGAATATAACAGAATACCACAAAGGTATACCATAATGGAATATAATGTATGAACACCACATATGAATAACACATAAGATTAGCATGATGGAATACCAGAGAGGATTTAAATGATGGGATACCACATGGGATTACCAAAAATGGAATATGACACTTGATTACCATAAATGTATACCATAGAAGATTACATAATTGGAATACCATGAATGAATTCCACAAAAGAATACTTCACATCATTAACACACAGGAATACAATAAATTATTACCTAAAGCATTACCACAAAGGAAAAAGATGTAGGATTACCACACAAAAATACCACACATTATTACCACAAAGGATTACAACATTGGAATACCACACGGGAATACCAAATAGTATAACCACATAAGAAAGCCACATAGGAATAATACACGGTATTACCACAAATTATTTCCACACAATTATACCATGATTTATTACCACAAAATAATAACACACATGAATGTACAATTAGCTCTTCACATGTATAGGTAAAAATCCAAAATTACATGAATATCCAGATAAAATCAATTCATTAGATTCTAATAGAGGTAATGCACAACGAATTACAATCATATTCATTCTACTCAAATTACCACCGTTAGAGGAGTACTCGTACATCAACAATGGATATCATAAAATTACACATCATTATTATACCCATCCAAATAATAATGTATTGAATAACAATTACACCACGACGTGGAGACGTTAAGCCTTACGTACACACGCATGGTGAAATTTTATTCAATGGACGGATATAATAATGAATTTCGTTGTACCATTTTAATAATAACATCACATTATAAAGATGATATGGGATTTATTATTTTATAATGGAAACAACATAGAAAAGGAAGTGGAAGAAGGAAGGAACTTGAATGAGGTGATGGAGTATTTACATATTCTTTGGGTTCATCCTTTTTATTTGATCAAAATGGCTCCTTTATTTTGATTTATAACTAATTTAAGGCCTCTAGGATTAAGGTATGACAGTTGAGAGGGTATTTGAGAATAGTTTTTCCGTGCTAAATGGCATTTATGTTATGAATCAGAGAGAAGGGGGAGTGCCCTTTTATAAGAGGGGTGAGAGGCACCTTAGGAAGAGCTAGAAATATTATTTTATAATAAAATAATTTTCAGTTTCTAATGGGTCAAAAATGGATTATTTAATGGATAAGTTGGGGATAGGTCTAAAAACACAAAACAAATAGGTTTTAGATAGGTTTTGATAACTATATTAACCTTATCATTTAGATTTAACTCTTAGTAAAATAGTTTGACATTTACCATGTCTCTTTTTATATTTATATTATATGGTGAATAAAATTACTATATACATTCCAGAAAACCCCAAGTACTTAAAGAATGATACATATATCATTATATAAGTCTTTTTGACGAACCGTATATTTTTATGAATAGAATATCCATTAATAATAAAATATTAATTTTAAAAACTCTTTTATGTCAATTTTGACACTATTAGGTATTTTGATTTTTATAAATTTATAACAGTATTATGACTTCAAAAAAATTCATCTAAAAAACTATAAAACGTCATATAAACATAAAAAAAATTTCTAATTCATAAAAACTAATAAATTAAAATTATTGTTTTATTTATAATATAAATTATTTTTATATTTCCTTAATTGGGAAATTACTGCATCATCATTGTGACATAAATAAATAAAATTATTAAATGTCTAAAAAATATAAATAACATACCATTATGTTGGAAATATTTCTAGCTTTATAATAATGATTTATAGTTGAATTTATCTTTTGTATAACCCTATATTAAAAATGTTTTATTTATTACATTTTGATTTTGACTCATTGATTTTTTTTAAATAAAATAATAATAAGTGTCCTAATCTAATCCAAGTAGACAAAAAAGGATCATATTTTATTACTAGGGTTGATTTTGGTCTAATTATACATATACAATATAATTAGTACATGTTTTAATGTAATAATAATATCATTTTTACCCTTAAATACCATATTTAATTTTCACAGTTGCAAATAAATGTAAAAAGTTACTATTCATAAAAATGATTTTCATCTTATTGAACCACATTTTTCTTATTTATATCAACCAAGTATATAGAATTTTTTAAATTCCACGGACATAAGCAGTAAAATTATGTTTTATGTGAATTTTCAAATTCTCCTAAAAGGTGGGTAAAAGATGGTAAAAAGTTAAAAAATTTATATATAAAAAATTATTTTAAATTGACTCCAATGAATTACATTGAAATTAAATAAGTATTATACATATATTTTTACCCAAACTAAATTTAAATACAATAAATAATTATTTAAAAAAATTGGTTTTAAACTTTAACATAGTGTTTTTTACTATTCATAAAAAATTGAATGTTTTCAGAAAAATACGAATAATTTACCTTAGAATAATTTTGATATTATGAATTCAAAAATGAAGTCTATATTACAATATTAAAAACATATATTTTTCTTTAATTTATTTAAAATTAATTCTCATTGTCAAAACTAAAAGTTATATTTTTACGAAATAATAACTATCAAAATATTGACACTTGTTTATGTCCAATTTCAAAGTGAAATTAAATACAATGACCAGAATTGGATTAAATGTTAAAAATATAATACATTTATACTTACAAGAAATTAAAATGTATAATTTAACAATATAAATTATTTTGATTAAAAAATTTGTTTTTAGTTAAAATATATTGTTTTCACTATTCACCTAAATATTAATGATATTAGAAAAAAAACAAAAATATTATTGAAAAAAAAATTATTATTTCCCTATTTTAAAGAAGAAGTTTATTTTGAAAAATAGAATATATAAAAGTTTCGAATATTTTATTTAAAAAGGGTTCACCATTAAAATGTGGTAAAACTGCATTTTAAAAAAATACTTAATTTATCTAAAAAAATGAATTTGTTCTTACATTATGTGTAAGAAACTCATAATATGGATTCTAAAATTATAAGGATTATAAAATGTTAAAAATTCATTTAATACTATTCATAACCGCTTTTGAACGTCTTGTTTGGTAAGTCGTTGTGCGCTTGAACTCAGTGTTTCGTGTAGTGTGAGTTATTTAATTACATTGATAAAATAACGTACTATGAAATATTGGGGTGTTACAGCTACCCCATACCAGATCACCCCAATGTCCATATTGACTTTCTAGACTCTAACTCCCTTGATAAGGATATTATGATGACTCATCTCCTATGCATGGAGTTATATAAGACCCTCTCTCACTAAATGCTAAAGGAAGGGGCCTCGATAATAGTATAGATATCCTATCCTACAATAGTAAAAGAACTAAATAGGGACTCTATAACAATGTCTCTACATGTGCCTCTTCCTATAATTAAAATTAAAAATAAAAGAACTAACCAAACTCATACAGATTATAGTATTCACCTCTTGATATTGTTATAAGTGCCTCTTCATACAACCTGACACATATAAGTCAGGTTGGGAAACTGCTCTAGCCTGTACTATAACCAATGATTTCTTGAAGTTAAGTGTTATAATCAACAGAATGTTTTTTATTTCTAACATATAACTATGATGGACGATATACATAATCAATCGTAAGTCAAACCTAAGACCATCCTTTATTAACATAAATTTATATAAATCAATACCTTATAGAATAGGTGTCAAACATTTAATCTCCATAATACTAGATTAATAAGACATTATGGATAATGTTCCAAACTATATATTTATAAAATAAATGGATTTATCACCCCCATAATGTATCATTATAGAAATAATCATAGAATTATATTTGGAAATTCATGTAGTCATATCATTGGGTTAAACTATTTGAGTAATCACATGGCCCCATCTATTAGTGTGGTCGTGAAGAATATACGTAACAAAATTCACGGAAAACTTCTGACATATCTAGATATGATAAAAAATCAATATCATGTCCTTTAAAAATGAACATTCATCATGCGGTTTTCCATCAACTGAAAATGTTGGTGGTTGTTGTAGGTGAAAATTACATCTCAAATATTACATCGTTGTGAATGGTTTTGGTTATTACAAAATGGAATACATGAAACATAAGAATCATTATCTAAACTAGGAATCTACACCCATATTAGGCATAATAGATGTTAATTGATGAGGCATTAAAAAATTTTATGAAGGTGGTCAGTGGCCCACTGCCTTCTGAATATGGTCATCTCGAACCTCATAGTGCACAACTAGAGGCCATCATGATGGAATATCTCAACAAATTCCATGTGAATGACTACTAATATATTTAATATGAACACATATATAATAATTGAACATGAATAATCCTTACAAAACTGTGTGACATTCCTCTGCATCCTACAAAATCTAGTTTTGGGACACATATATGTCATACAAATTTAGTAGACCCTATCATCTACCCACTACATATGTTTTGTCATAGTAATGTTCTCTTCTGTATGTTTGGTGTTTAGGAATATAGATTTACAATTTCATGATATGAGGAAACTCATAATTTAAATTGAAATTACAATACCCATTTAATGTATACCTTTTATTTTAATGTTAAATTTTATTTAAATTAACATTCTTTTATATATAAATTATCATTAAATTGTTAGTATTATGGGTCAAAAAACCAATTTATAAGGGCATCTACACTATATAAATTGATGTGTGAAACCAACGTAATTGTAACTAGATATTTAAGAAGACCGAGTAATGTATATTACCATTTTTTGATGGATAAATCAATAAATCCCCAAATCATGTTGTATATAATGAACATAGTTATATCATTATAGAATGGAATAATTATTGAAATTTAAATCCAGAAGTTCCAATAATGATTCATGATGAAATATTTTCCTAACATATAATTAAAAGGGTAATGATCTGTAATCATAACGAAAATAAAAAATATAATGAATCACAAAACATTGAATAAAATAAGTTATAACAAATACATTCCATAAAACTAATTCACATCGATATAAATTTGGATTTCCCTTGTATGTGGGTTAGCTACTCATAGTAATAGATCATGATCAAAATATGATACATTACTACAATTTTTTTAATCGTACAAAAAAAGACAAAACAAAAAAATTTGATACCACATTTTGATAACCCAGGCCTGGTTCACTCAATAATAACTTTCCCAAGTTAGGAATGGGACCTCAAGGGTTCATCCACATACCATATAAGATTAAAACTTGTATTAGGGTTCCATTATGGAATAAAAAGAATATTATACCATCAAAATCAGAGTATATAACAATAGTATACCTTGATTAATCAAAAGCAGAAGCATAAAAAATATGTAAGCATTAGAATAATAAAATACCATCATATATTTAAACAACAATAACCATAGAATAGATTCATGTACAAATTGTGATCATGTAATTATATGCAATATAAATTTAATACATGACCATGGGAATCTCGTACATTAGATGTTTCAATGGTATTGGAAATCCGAAAAGAAACTATCCCAATAGAACAATATGGGATGCAGCTCATTCTGGTGCTCTAATAAAAATATCCCATAATAAAACATGTATCAGTAATAGACTAAATTCACATGTTTCTACAACAATACATGATTTCTATACTAGGATCCAACTATAGTCCAAAATGTCTGTGGGATAGCACTATGTACACCACCACAAATTGTTTCTATAAAATGTCTAGTTTCTGAATATAGTCTAAAGAAATGTGAAATTTGAATATTGTCCTATTAAAATATTATAAAATATTTGATCCTCTTTATCATGCCTCACTATGAGCTATAAACTAAATTACATGAATATTATTAATGAATAAAATGTTTTATCATTCTGTACCATGTATATTCGCATTCCAGGCATACAAGGTCCAGGTTCCATGACACAACACATATTTTTGAATCCCATGTAAGAGTGAGTAAAAAATATATTGTAGGACACCCAGAAACCATAATGAAATCCCAAAAAGGAATTAAATAATGAATATCCAAAAAGTACGAATATAACAGAATATCACAAAGGTATACCATAATGGAATATAATGTATGAACACTGCATATGAATAACACATAATATTAGCATGATGGAATACCACAGAGGATTTACATGATGGGATACCACATGGGATTACCAAAAAAAGATTATGACACTTGATTACCATAAATTATACCATAGAAGATTACATAATTGGAATACCATGAATGAATTACACAAAAGAATACTTCACATCATTAACACACGGGAATACCATAAATTATTACCGAAAGTATTACCACAAAGGAAAACCAAGTAGGATTACCACACAAAAATACCACACATTATTACCACAAAGGATTACGACATTGGAATACCACACGGGAATACCAAATAGTATAACCACATAAGAAAGCCACATAGGAATAATACAGGGTATTACCACAAATTAATTCCACATAATAATACCATGATGTATTGCCACAAAATAATAATACACATGAATGTACAATTAGCTCTTCACATGTATAGGTAAAAATCCAAAATTACATGAATATCCAGATAAACTCAGTTCATTAGATTCTAATAGAGGTAATGCACAATGAATGACAATCATATTCATTCTACTCAAATAACCACTATTAGAGGAGAACTCGTACATCAACAATGGATATCATAATATTACACATCATTATTATACCCATCCAAATAATAATGTATTGAATAACAATTACACCACGACGTGGAGACGGTAAGTCTTACGTACGCACGTATGGTGAAATTTTATTCAATGGATGGATATAATAATGAAATTGTTTGTACCATATTAATAATAACATCAAAGTATAAAGAGGATATGGGATTTATTATTTTATAATGGAAACAACATAGAAAAGGAAGTGGAAGAAGGAAGGAACTTGAAAGAGGTGATGGATTATTTACCTCTTCTTTGGGTTCATCCTTTTTATTTGATCAAAATGGCTCCTTTATTTTGATTAATAAATAATTTAAGGCCTCTAGGATTAAGGTATGATAGCTGAGAGTTTATTTGAGAATAGTTTTTCCGAGATAAATGGCATTTAAGTTATGAATCAAAGAGAAGGGGGAGTGCCCTTTTATAAGAGGGGTGAGAGGCACCTTAGGAAGAGCTAGAAATATTATTTTATAATAAAATAATTTTCGGTTTCTAATGGTTCACAAATGTATTATTTAATTGATAGGTTGGAGATAGGTCTAAAAACACTAAACCAATAGGTTTTAGATAGGTTTTGATAACTATATTAACCTTATCATTTAGATTTAACTCTTAGTAAAATAGTTTGACATTTACCATGTCTATTTGTATTTTTTATTATATGGTCAATAAAATTACTATATACATTCCAGAGAACCCCAAGTACTTAACTAATGATACATATATCATTATATAAGTCTTTTGGATGAACATTATATTTTTACGAATATAATATCCATTAATAATAAAATATTTATTTTAAAAACTCTTTTATGTCAATTTTGACACTATTTGGTATTTTGATTTTTATAAATTTATAACAGAATTATGACTTCAAAATAATTCATCTAAAAAACTATAACATGTCATATAAACAATATTTTTTTTCTAATTCATTAAAACTAATAAATTACAATTATCTTTTTATTTATAATATCAATTATTTTTATATTTCCTTAATTGGGAAATTACTGAATCATCATTGTGACATAAATAAATAAAATTATGAAATGTATAAAAAATATAAATAAAATACCATTATGTAGAAAATATTTTTAGATTTATAATAATGATTTATAGTCGAATTTATATTTTGTATAACCCTATATTAATTTTTTTTTATTTATTACATTTTGATTTTAACTCATTGATTTTTTTTAAATAAAATAATAATAAGTGTCCTAATCTAATCCAAGTAGACCAAAGAGGATCATATTTTATTACTAGGGTTGTTTTTGGTCTAATTGTACATATACAATATAATTAGTACATGTGTTAATGTAATAATAATATCATTTTTACCCTTAAATACCATATTTAATTTTCACAATTGTAAATAAATGTAAAAAGTAACTATTCATAAAAAATTATTTCATCTTATTGAACCGCATTTTTCTTATTTATATCAACCAATCATTTAGAATTTTTTAAATTCCACTGACATAAGCGGTAAAATTATGTTTTATGTGAATTTTCAAATTCTCCTAAGAGGTGGGTAAAAGACGGTAAAAAGTTAAAAAAATTATATATCTAAAATTATTTTAAATTGACTCCAATGAATTACATTGAAATTAAATAGGTATTATATATCTATTTTTACCCAAAATAAATTTAAATACAATAAATAATTATTTAAAAAAAATCGGTTTTAAACTTTAACATAGTGTTTTTCACTATTCATAAAAAACATGAAAGTTTTCAGAATAATACGAAAAATTTACCTTAGGATAATTTTGATATTATGAATTCAAAAATGAAGTCTATATTACAATATTCAAAACATAGATTTTTCTTTAATTTATTTAAAATTAATTCTCATTGTCAAAACTAAAAGATGTATTTTTACGAAATAATAACTGTTAAAATATTGACACTTGTTTATGTCCAATATCAAAGTGAAATTAAATACAATGACCATAATTGGATTAAATGGTAAAAATATAATACATTTATACTGACAAGATATTAAAATGTATAATTTAACAATATAAATTATTTTGATTAAAAAATTTGTTTTCAGTTAAAATATAGTATTTTTACTATTCACCTAACTATTAATGATATTAGAAAAAAAACAAAAAATTTATTGCAAAAAAATTCTTATTTCCCTATTTTAAAGAAGAAGTTTATTTTGAAAAATAGAATATATAAAAGTTTCAAATATTGTATTTAAAAAGGGATCACCATTAAAAAGTGGTAAAACTGCATTTTAAAAAAATACTTCATTTATCTGAAAAACATTGAATTTGTTCTTACATTTTGTGTAAGAAACTCATAATATGGATTCTAAAATTATAAGGATTATATAATGTTAAAAATTCATTTAATACTATTCATAACGGCTTTTGAACGTCTAGTTTGGTAAGTCTTTGTGCGCTTGAACTCAGTGTTTCGTGTAGTGTGAGTTATTTAATTACATTGATAAAATAACGTACTATGAAAGATTGGGGTGTTACAACTACCCCGTACCTGATCACCCCAATGTCCATATTGACTTTCTACACTCTAACTCCCTTTATAAGGATATTATAATGACTCATCTCCTATGCATGGAGTTATATAAGACCCTCTCTCACTAAATGCTAAAGGATGGGGCCTCGATAATAGTATAGATAGCCAATCCTACAATAGTAAAAGAACTAAATAGGGACTCTATAACAATGTCTCTACATGTGCCTCTTCCAATAATTCATATTAAAAATAAAAGAACTAACCACACTCATACAAATTATAGTATTCACCTCTTGATATTATTCTAAGTGCCTCTTCATATAACCTGACACATATAAATCAGGTTGGGAAACTGCTCTAGCCTGTACTGTAACCAATGATTTCCTTAAGTTATGTTTTATAATCAACAGAATGTTTTTTTTTATTTCTAGCATATAACTATGATGGACGATATCCATAATCAATCGTAAGTCATACCTAAGACCATCCTTAAATAACATAAATTTATATAAATCAATACCTAATAGAATAGGCGTTAAACATTTAATCTCCATAATACTAGATTAATAAGACATTATTGATAATGTTCCATGCTATAGATTTATAAAATCAATGGCTTTATCACCCCCATAATGTATCATTATAGAAATAATCATAGAATTATATTTGGAAATTCATGTAGTCATATCATTGGGTTAAACTCTTTGAGTAATCACATGGCCCCATCTATTAGTGTGGTCTTGAAGAATATATGTAACGAAATTCATGCAAAACTTCTGACATATCTAGATATGATAAAAAATCAATATCATTTCCTTTAAAAATGAACATTCATCATGTTGTTTTCCATCAACTAAAAATGTTGGTGGTTGTTGTAGGTGAAAATTACATATCAAATATTACATAGTTGTGAATGGTTTTGGTTATTACAAAAGTGAATACACGAAACATAAGAATCATTATCCAAACTAGGCCTCTACACCCATATTAGTCATAATGGATGTTAATTGATGAGGCATTACAAAATTTTATGATGGTGGTCACTTGCTCACTGCCTTCTGAATATGGTCATCTCAATCCTCATAGTGCACAACTAAAGGCCATCGTGTTGGAATATCTCAACAAATTCCATGTGAATGACTACTAATATATTCAATATGAACACATATATAATAACTGAACATGAGTAATCCTTACAAAACTGTGTCACATTCCTCTGCATCCAACAAAATCTAGTTTTGGGACACATATATGTCATACAAAATTAGTAGACCCTATCATCTACCCACTACATAGGTTTGGTCAGAGTAATGTTCTCTTCTGTATGTTTTGTGTTTAGGAATATAGAGTTAAAATTTCATGTAATGAGGAAACTCATAATTTAAATTGAAATTACAATACCCATTTAATGTATACCTTTTATTTTAATATTAAATTTTATTTAAATTAACATTCTTTTATTTATAAATTATCATTAAATTGTTAGTATTACGGATCAAAAAATCCAATTTATAAGGGAATCTACACTATATAAATTGATGTGTGAAGCCCACGTAATTGTAACTAGTTATTTAAGAAGACCGAGTAATGTATATTACCATTTTTTGATGGATAAATCAATAAATCCCCAAATCATGTTGTATGTAATGAACATAGTTATATCATTATGGAATGGAATAATTATTGAAATTTAAATCCAGAAGTTCCAATAATGATTGATGATGAATGATTTTCTTAACATACAATTAAAAGGGTAATGATCTGTAATCATAACGAAAATAAAAAATATAATGAATCAGTAAACCTTGAATAAAATATGTTATAACAAATACATTCCATAAAACAAATTCACATCGATATAAATTTGGATTTCCCTTGTATGTGGGTTAGCTACTCATAGTAATAGATCATGATCAAATTATGATACATTCCTACAATTTTTTTAGTCGTCCAAAAAAAGTCGAAACAAAAAAATCTGATACCACATTTTGATAACCTGGACCTGGTTCACTCAATAATAACTTTCCCAAGTTAGGAATGGGGCCTCAATGGCTCATCCACATACAATATAAGATTACAACTTGTATTAGGGTTCCATCATGGAATACAATGAATATTATACCATCAAAATCAGAGTGTATAACAATAGTATACCTTCATTAATCAAAAGCAGAAGAATAAAAAATATGTGAGCATTAGAATAATAATATACCATCATATATTTAAACAACAATACCCATCGAATAGATTCATGTACAAATTATGATCATGTAATTATATGCAATATAAATTTAATACATGACCATGGGAATCTCGTACATTATATGTTTCAATGGTACTGGAAATCCGAAAAGAATCTATCCCATCAGAACAATATGGGATGCAGCTCATTCCGGTGCTCTAATAAAACTATCCCATAATAAAACATGTATCAGAAATAGACTAAATTCACAAGTTTCTACAACAATCCATGATTTCTATACTAGGATCCAACTATAGTCCAAAATGTTTGTGGCATAGCACTATGTACACCACCACAAATTGTTTCTATAAAATGTCTAGTTTCTGAATATAGTCTAAAGAAATGTGAAATTTGAATATTGTCCTATTAAAATATTATAAAATATTTGATCCTCTTTATAATTCCTCACTATGAGCTATAAACTAAATTACATGAATATTATTAATGAATAAAATGTTTTATCATCACGTACCATGTATATTCGTATTCCAGGCATACAAGGGCCAGGTTCCATGACACAACACATATTTTTGAATCCCATCTATGAGTGAGTAAAAAATATATTGTAGGACACCCAGAAACCATAATGAAATCCTAAAAAGGAATAAAATAATGAATATCTGAAAAGTAAGAATATAACAGAATACCACAAAGGTATACCATAATGGAATATAATGTATGAAACTGCATATGAATAACACATAAGATTAGCATGATGGAATACCATAGAGGATTTACATGATTGGATACCACATGGGATTACCAAAAATGGAATATGACACTTGATTACCATAAATTATACCATAGAAGATTACATAATTGGAATACCATGAATGAATTCCACAAAAGAATACTTCACATCATTAACACACGGGAATACCATAAATTATTACCGAAAGGATTACCACAAAGGAAAACCATGTAGGATTACCACACAAAAATACCACACATTATTACCTCAAAGGATTACGACATTGGAATACCACACGGGAATACCACATAGTATAACCACATAAGAAAGCCACATAGAAATAATACAGTGTATTACCACAAATTAATTCCACACAATAATACCATGATGTATTGACACAAAATAATAACACACATGAATGAAAAATTAGCACTTCACATGTATAGGTAAAAATCCAAAATTACAAGAATATCCAGATAAACTCAGTTCATTAGATTCTAATAGAGGTAATGCACAACGAATTACAATCATAATCATTCTACTCAAATAACCACTATTAGAGGAGAACTCGTACATCAACAATGGATATCATCAAATTACACATCATTATTATACCCATCCAAATAATAATGTATTGAATAACAATTACACCACGACGTGGAGACGGTTAGCCTTACGTACGCACGTATGGTGAAATCTTATTCAATGGATGGATATAATAATGAAATTGGTTGTACCATATTAATAATAACATCACAGTATAAAGAGGATATGGGATTTATTATTTTATAATGGAAACAACATAGAAAAAAAGTGGAAGAAGGAAGGAACTTGAAAGAGGTGATGGATTATTTACCTCTTCTTTGGGTTCATCCTTTTTATTTGATCAAAATGGCTCCTTTATTTTGATTTATAACTAATTTAAGGCCTCTAGGATAAAGTTATGACAGCTGAGAGGGTATTTGAGAATAGTTTTTCTGAGCAAATTGGCATTTATGTTATGAATCAGAGAGAAGGAAGAGTGCCCTTTTATAAGAGGGGTGGGAGGCACCTTAGGAAGAGCTAGAAATATTATTTTATAATAAAATAATTTTCGGTTTATAATGGGTCACAAATGTATTATTTAATCGATAAGTTGGGGATAGGTCTAAAAACACTAAACCAGTAGGTTTTAGATAGGTTTTGATAACTATATTAACCTTATCATTTAGATTTAACTCTTAGTAAAATAGTTTGACATTTACCATGCCTCTTTGTATTTTTATATTATATGATCAATAAAATTACTATATGCATTCCAGAGAACCCCAAGTACTTAACTAATGATACATATATCATTATATAAATCTTTTGGATGAACAGTATATTTTTATGAATAGAATATCCATTAATAATAAAATATTTATTTTAAAAACTCTTTTATGTCAATTTTGACACTATTTGGTATTTGGATTTCTATAAATTTATAACAGAATTATGACTTCAAAATAATTCATCTAAAAAACTATAACATTTCATATAAACATAAATTTTTTTCTCATTCATAAAAACTAATAAATTACAATTATTTTTTTATTTATAATATCAATTATTTTTATATTTCCTTAATTGGGAAATTACTGAATCATCATTGTGACATAAATAAATAAAATTATTAAATGTCTAAAAAATATAAATAAAATACCATTATGTAGGAAATATTTTTATCTTTATAATAATGATTTATAGTCGAATTTATATTTTGTATAACCCTATATTAATTTTTTTTTTATTTATTACATTTTGATTTTAATTCATTGAATTGTTTTTAAATAAAATAATAATAAGTGTCCTAATCTAATCCAAGTAGACCAAAGAGGATCATATTTTATTACTAGGGTTGTTTTTGTTCTAATTATAAATATACAATATAATTAGTACATGTGTTAATGTAATAATAATATCATTTTTACCCTTAAATACCATATTTAATTTTCACAGTTGTAAATAAATGTAAAAAGTTACTATTCATAAAAAATTATTTTTTTCTTATTGAACCACATTTTTCTTATTTATATCAACCAAGTATTTATAATTTTTTAAATTCCACTGACATAAGTGGTAAAATTATATTTTATGTGAATTTTCAAATTCTCCTAAGAGGTGGGTAAAAGACGGTAAAAAGTTAAAAAAAATATTATATATCTAAAATTATTTTAAATTGACTCCAATTAATTACATTTAAATTAAATAGGTATTATATATCTATTTTTACCAAAAATAAATTTAAATACAATAAATAATTATTTAAAAAAAAACCGGTTTTAAACTTTAACATAGTGTTTTTCACTATTCATAAAAAAATTGAATGTTTTCAGAAAAATACGAAATATTTACCTTAGGATAATTTTGATATTATGAATTAAAAAATGAATTATATATTACAATATTCAAAACATAGATTTTTCTTTAATTTATTTAAAATTAATTCTCATTGTCAAAACTAACAGATGTATTTTTACGAAATAATAACTATCAAAATATTGACATTTGTTTATGTCCAATTTCAAAGTAAAATTAATTACAATGACCATAATTGGATTAAATGGTAAAAATATAATACATTTATACTTACAAGATATTAAAATGTATAATTTAACAATATAAATTATTTTGATTAAAAAATTTGTTTTCAGTTAAAATATAGTTTTTTCACTATTCACCTAAATATTAATGATATCAGAAAAAAAAATTTATTGAAAAACAATTCTTATTTACCTATTTTAAATAATAAGTTTATTTTGAAAAATATAATATATAAAAGTTTCAAATATTTTATTTATAAAGGGTTCACCATTAAAAAGTGGTAAATCTGCATTTTATAAACATACTTCATTTATCTGAAAAAAATGAATTTGTTCTTACAATATGTATAAGAAACTCATAATATGGATTCTAAAATTATGAGGATTATATAATGTAAAAAATTCATTTTATACTATTCATAACCGCTTTTGAACGTCTAGTTTGGTAAGTCGTGGTGCGCTTGAACTCAGTGTTTCGTGTAGTGTGAGTTAATTAATTACATTGAAAAAATAACGTATTATGAAATCTTGGGGTGTTACAGCTACCCCGTACCTGATCACCCCAATGCCCATATTGACTTTATATACTCTAACTCCCTTGATAAGGATATTATACTGACTCATCTCTTATGTATGGAGGTAGATAAGACCATCTCTCACTAAATTCTAGAGGAAGGGGCCTCGATAATAGTATAGATAGCATATCCTACAATAGTAAAAGAACTAAATAGGGACTTTATAATAATGTCTCTACATGTTCCTCTTCCTATAATTCAAATTAAAAATAAATGAACTAACCAAAATCATACAGATTATAGTATTCACCTCTTGATATTGTTCTAAGTGCCTCTTCATACAACCTGACACATATAAATTAGGTTGGGAAACTTTTCTAGCCTGTACTGTAACCAATTATTTCCTCAAGTTATGTTTTATATTCAACCGAAGGTTTTTTTACTTCTAACATATAAAAATAATGGAAGATATCCATAATCAATCGTAATTCATACCTAAGACCATCCTTAAATAACCTAAATTTATATAAATAAATACCTAATAGAATAGGTGTTAAACATTTAATCTCCATAATACTAGATTAATAAGACATTATTGATAATGTTCCATACTATAGATTTATAAAATCAATGGCTTTATCACCCCCATAATGTATCATTATAGAAATAATCATAGAATTATATTTGGAAATTCATGTAGTCATATCATTGGGTTAAACTAATTCAGTAATAACATGGCCCCATCTATTATTGTGGTTGTGAAGAATATACGTAATGAAATTCACGCAAAACATATGACATATCTATATATGACAATAAATCAATATCATGTCCTTTAAAAATGAACATTCATCATGTGGTTTTCCATCAACTGAAAATGTTGGTGGTTGTTGCAGGTGAAACATACATCTCAAATATTATATAGTTGTGAATAGTTTTGGTCATCAAAAAATTGAATACATGAAACATATGAATCATTATCCAAACTAGGCCTCTACACCCATATTAGGCATAATATATGTTAATTGATGAGGCATTACAAAATGTTATGTAGGTGGTCAGTGGCTCACTGCCTTCTGAATATGGTCATCTCAAACCTCATAGTGCACAACTACAGGCCATTGTGTTGGAATATCTCAACAAATTCTATGTGAATGACTACTAATATATTCAATATGAACATATATATAATAACTGAACATGAATATTCCTTACAAAACTATGTCACATTCCTTTTCATCCTACAAAATATAGTTTTGGGACACATATATGTCATACAAATTTTTTAGACCCTATTATCTACCCACTAAATAGGTTTGGTCAGAGTAATGTCCTCTTCTGTATGTTTGGTGTTTAGTAATATAGAGTTACAATTTCATGTAATGAGGAAACTCATAATTTAAATTTAAATTACAACACCCATTTAATGTATACCTTTTATTTTAATATTAAATTTTATTTAAATTAACATTCCTTTATATATAAATTATCATTAAATTGTTAGTATTATGGATCAAAAAAATCCAATTTATAAGGGCATCTATACTATATAAATTGATGTGTGAAGCCCACGTAATCATAACTAGTTATTTAAGAAGACCGAGTAGTGTATATTACCATTTTTTGATGGATAAATCAATAAATCCCCAAATCATGTTGTATGTAATCCACATAGTTATATCATTATGGAATGGAATAATGATTGAAATTTAAATCCAGAAGTTCCAATAATGATTCATGATGAATGTTTTCCTTAAAATATAATTAAAAGGGTAATGATCTGTAATCATAACGAAAATAAAAAATATAATGAATCACTAAACATTGAATAAAATAAGTTATAACAAATACATTCCATAAAACTAATTCACATAGATATAAATTTGGATTTCCATTGTATGTGGGTTAGCTACTCACAGTAATAGATCATGATCAAATTATGATACATTACTACAATTTTTTTAATCGTCCAAAAAAAGTCAAAACAAAAAAATTTGATACCACATTTTGATAACCCAGACCTGGTTCACTCAATAATAACTATCCCAAGTTAGGAATGGGGCCTCAAGGTCTCATCCACATACCATATAAGATTACAACTTGTATTATGGTTCCATCATGGAATAAAAATAATATTATACCATCAAAATCAGAGTGTATAACAATAGTATACCTTGATTAATCAAAATCAGAAGCATAAAAATTATGTGAGCATTAGAATAATAAAATACCATCATATGGTTAAACAACAATAACCATCTAATAGATTCATGTACAAATTATGATCATGTAATTATATACAATATAAATGCAATACATGATCATGGGAATCTCGTACATTAGATGTTTCAATGGTACTAGAAATCCAAAAAGAAACTATCCCAACAGAACGATATGGGATGCAGCTCATTCCGGTGCTCTAATACAACTATCCCATAATAAAACATGTATCAGTAACAGACTAAATTCACATGTTTCTACAATAATCCATGATTTCTATACTAGGATCCAACTATAGTCCAAAATGTGTGTGGGATAGAACTATGTAAACCACCACAAATTGTTTCTATAAAATGTCTAGTTTCTGAATATAGTCTAAAGAAATGTGAAATTTGAATATTGTCCTATTAAAATATTATAAAATATTTGATCCTCTTTATCATGCCTCACTATGAGCTATAAACTAAATTACATGAATATTATTAATGAATAAAATGTTTTATCATTGCGTATCATGTATATTCACATTCCAGGAATACAAGTGCCAAGTTCCATGACACAACACATATTAGTGAATCCCATGTAGGAGTGAGTAAAAAATATATTGTAGGACACCCAAAAACCATAATTAAATCCCAAAAAGGAATAAAATAATGAATATCCAAAAATTAAGAATATAACGGAATACCACAAAGGTATACCATAATGGAATATAATGTATGATCACCGCATATGAATAACACATAATATTAGCATGATGGAATACCACAGAGGACTTACATGATGGGATACAAAATGGGATTACCAAAAATGAAATATGAAACTTGATTACCATAAATGTATACCATAGAAGATTACATAATTGGAATACCATGAGTGAATTCCACAAAAGAATACTTCACATCATTAACACATAGGAATACCATAAATTATTACCGAAAGGATTACCACAAAGGAAAACCATGTAGGATTACCACACAAAAATACCACACATTATTACCACAAAGGATTACGACATTGGAATACCACATGGGAATACCAAATAGTATAACCACATAAGAAAGACACAAAGGAATAATACACGGTATTACCACAAATTATTTACACACAATAATACCATGATGTATTTCCACAAAAGAATAAAACACATGAATGTACAATTAGCTCTTCACATGTATAGGTAAAAATCCAAAATTACCTGAATATCCATATAAACTCAGTTCATTAGAATGTAATAGAGGTAATGCACAACGAATTACAATCATATTCATTCTACCAAATTAACCACTGTTAGAGGAGAACTCATACATCAACAATGGATATTATCAAATTACACTTCATTATTATACCCATCCAAATAATAATGTATTGAATAACAATTACACCACGACGTGGAGATGGTAAGTCTTACGTACACACTTATGGTGTAATTTTATTCAATGGATGTATATAATAATGAATTTGGTTGTAACATATTAATAATAACATCACAGTATAAAGAAGATACTGGATTTATTATTTTATAATGGAAGCAACACAGAAAAAGAAGTGGAAGAAGTAAGGAACTTGAAAGAGGTGATGGAGTATTTATCTCTTCTTAGGGTTCATCCTTTTTATTTGATCAAAATGGCTCCTTTAATTTGTTTTTTGACTACATTATTGCCTCTAGGAATAAGGTAGGATAGTTTAGAGGGTATTTGAGAATAGTTTTTCAGAGCTAAATGGCATTGAAGGTGTGAATTAGAGAGAAGGGGGAGTGCCCTTTTATAAGAGGGGTGAGAGGCACCTTAGGAAGAGCTAGAAATATTATTTTATAATAAAAAAAATTTCGGTTTTAATTGGTCAAAAATGGATTATTTAAAGGATAAGGTGGGTATAGGTCTAAAAACACTAAACCAATAGGTTTTAGACAGGTTTTGATAACTATATTATCCTTATCATTTAGATTTAACTCTTAGTTAAATAGTTTGACATTTACCATGTCTCTTTGTATTTTTATATTATATGGTTAATAAAATTACTATATACTTTCTAGAGAACCCCAAGTACTTCAATAATGATACATATATCATTATATAAGTTTTTTTGATGAACCGTATATTTTTATAAATAGAATATCAATTAATAATAAAATATTTATTTTAAAAACTCTTTTATGTCAATTTTGACAGTATTGTTATTTTGATTTTTATAAATTCATAACAGCATTATGAATTGAAAAAAATTATCTAAAAAACTCTAACATGTCATATTAACATATAAATTTTTTGAAATTCCTAAAAAGTAATAAATTACATTTAGTTTTTTATTTATAAAATTAATTATTTTAATATTTCCTTAATTTGGAAATTACAGCATCATCATTGTGTCATAAATAAAATAAATTATTAAATTTCTAAAAAATAAAAATAAAATACCATTATTTCGGAAATATTTTTAGATTTCTAATAAAGATTTATAGTTGAATTTATCTTTTGTATAACACTATATTAAAAATGTTTTATTTATTAAACGATGATTTTAACTCATTGAATTTTTTTAAAATAAAATAATAATAAGTGTCCTAATCTAATCCATGTGGACCAAATAGGATCATATTTTATTCCTAGGGTTGTTTTTGGTCAAATTATACATATAAAATATAATTAGTACTTGTGTTAATGTAATAATAATATCATTTTTACCCTTAAATACCCTATTTAATTTTCACAGTTGTAAATAAATGTAAAAAGTTACTATTCATAAAAAAATATTTTCATCTTATTGAACAAAATTTTTCTTATTGATATCACACATGTCTTTCAAATTTTTGAAATTCCACTCACATAAGCGGTAAAATTATGTTTTATGTGATGTTTTAAATTCTCCTAAGAGGTGGCTAAAATACGATAAAAAGTTAAATAAATTATTTATTTAAAATTATTTTAAATTGACTCCAATGAATTAAATTGAAATTATATATCTATTATATATCTATTTTTTCCCAAAATAAATTTATATAAAATATATATTTATTTAAAAAAATCATTTTTAAACTTTAACTTAGTGTTTTTCAGTAATTATATAAAAATTGGATGTTTTCAGAAAAATATGAAAAATTAACCTTAGGATAATTTTGATATTATAATTTCAAAAATGAAGTCTATTTTACCAAATTCAAAACATAGATGTTGAATTAATTAATTTAAAATTAATTTTCATTATCAAAACTAAAAGATGTATTTTTACGAAATAATAACTATCAAAATATTGACACTTGTTTTTGTCCAATTTCAAAGTGAAATTACATACAATGACCAGCATTGGATTAAATGGTAAAAATATTATATATATATACTACAAATAAATTAAAATGTATAATTTAACAATATAAATTAATTTTATTAAAAAATTTGTTTTCAGTTAAAATATAGTTTTCGCACTATTCACCCAAATATTAATGTTATCTGAAAAAAACAAAATTTTATTGAATAAAATTATTATTTCCCTATTTTAAAGAAGAAGTATATTTTGAAAATTATAATATATAAAAGTTTCATATATTGTATTTAAAAATGGTTCACCATTAAAAAGTGGTAAAACTGCATTTTAGGAAAATACTTCTTTTATCTGAAAAAAATGAATTTTTTCTTAAATTATGTGTAAGAAACTCATAATATGGATTCTAGAATTGTAGGGATTATATAATTTTAAAAATTCATTTAATACTATTCATAACCGCTTTTGAACGTCTAGTTTGATAAGTCGTGGTGCGCTTGAACTCAGTGTTTCGTGTAGTGTGAATTATTTAATTACATTGAAAAAATAACATACTATGAACTCTTGGGGTGTTACAGCTACCCCGTACATGATCTCCCCAATGTCCATATTGACTTTCTACACTCTAACTCCATTGATAAGGATATTATGCTAACTCATTTCTTATGCATTGAGTTAGATAAGACTCTCTCTCACTAAATGATAGAGGAAGGGTCCTCGATAATATTATAGATAGAATATCCTACAATAGTAAAAGAACTAAATAGGGACTCTATAACAATGTCTCTACATGTGTCTCTTCATATAATTCAAATTAAATATAAAATAACTAACCAAACTCATACAGATTATAGTATTCACCTCTTGATATTGTTCTATGTTCCGCTTCATATAACCTGACACATATAAATCAGGTTAGGAAACTGCTCTAGCCTATACTATAACCAATGATTTCCTTAAGTTATGTTTTATAATCACCACAAGGTTTTTTATATCTAACATATAACTATGATGGACGATATCCATAATCAATTGTAAGTAATACATAAGACCATCCTTAAATAACATAAATTTATATAAATCAATACCTAATAGAATAGGTGTTAAACATTTAATCTCCATAATACTAGATTAATAAGACAATATTGATAATGTTCCATACTATAGATTTATAGAATCAATGGCTTTATCACCCCCATAATGTATCATTATAGAAATAATCATAGAATTTTATTTGTAAATTCATGTAGTCATATCATTGGGTTAAACTCTTTGAGTAATCAAATGGCACCATCTATTAGTGTGGTTTTGAAGAATATCCGTAACGAAATTCACTAAAAACTTATGGCATATCTAGATATGATAAAAAATCAATATCATGTCCTTTAAACATGAATATTCATCATGTGGTCTTTCATCAACTGAAAATGTTGGTGGTTGTTTCATGTGAAACATACATCTCAAATATTACATAGTTGTAAATGGTCTTGGTTATTCCAAAATTGAATACATGAAACATAAGAATCAATATCCAAACTAGGCCTCTACACCCATATTAGGCATAATAGATGTTAATTGATGAGGCATCACAAAATGATATGTTGGTGGTAAGTGGATCACTACCTTCTGAATATGGTCATCTCAAACCTCATAGTGCACAACTAGAGGCCATCGTGTTGGAATATCTCAACAAATTCCATGTGAATGACTCATAATATATTCAATATGAACACATATATAATAACTGAGCATGAATAATCCTTAAAAAATGTGTCACACTCCTCTTCATCCTACAAAATCTAGTTTTGGGACAAATATAGTTCATTCAAATTTAGTAGACCCTATCATCTACCCACTACATAGGTTGGGTCAGAGTAATGTTTTCTTCTGTATGTTTGGTGTTCAGGAAGACAAAGTGACAATTTCATGTAATGAGGAAAATCATCATTTAAATTGAAATTACAATACCCATTTAATGTATACCATTTAATTTAATATTAAAATTTATTTAAATTATCATTATTATATTTATAAATTATCATTAAATTGTTAGTATTATGAATCAAAAAATTCAATTGATAAGGGAAAATACACTATATAAATTGATGTGTGAAGCCCACATAATCATAATTAGTTATTTAAGAAGACCCAATAATGTATATTATCAATTTTTTATGGATAAATTAAGAAATCCCTTAATAATTTTGAATGTACTACACATAGTTATATCATTATGGAATGGAATAATTATTGAAATTTAAATCCAGAAGATCTGATAATGATTCATGATGAAAGAATTCCTTAACATATTATTAAAAGGGTAATGATCTGTAATCATAACCAAAATAGAAAATCTAATAAATCACTAAACCTTGAATAAAATATGTTATAACAAATGAATTCCATAAAACTAATTCCCATCGATATAAATTTGGATTTCCCTTGTATGTGCGTTAGCTACTCATAGTAATAGATCATGATCTAATTATGATACATTACTACAATTTTTTTATCATCCAAAAAGAGGCAAAACAAAAAAATTTGATACCACATTTTGATAACTCGGACCTGGTTCACTCAATAATAACTATCCCAAGTTAGGAACGGGGCCTCAAGTGCTCTTCCACATACCATAGAAGATTCAAAATTGTATTAGGGTTCCATTAAGGAATACAAAGAATATTATACCAAAAAAATCAAGGTGTATAACAATAGTATACCTTGATTAATCCAAAGCAGAAGCATAAAAAATATGTGAGCATTAGAATAATAAAATACCATCATATAATTAAACAACAATAACCATCAAATAGATTCATATACAAATTATGATCATGTAATTATATAAAATATAAACGCAATACATGACCATGGAAATCTAGTACATTAGATGTTTCAATGGTACTGGAAATCCAATAAGAAACTATCCAAATAGAACAATATGGGATTCATCTTGTTCCGGTGCTCTAATAAATCTATCCCATAATAAAACATGTATCTGTAATAAACAAAATTCAAAAGTTTCTATCACAATCCATGAATTCTATACTGGGATCCAACTAGATTCCAAAATGTGTGTGGGATAACACTATGTCCACCACCACAAATTGTGTCTATAATATGTCTAGTTTCTGAATATAGACTAAAGAAATGTGAAATTTGAATATTGTCCTATTAAAATATTATAAACGATGTGAACCTCTCTATCATGCCTCACTATGAGATATAAACTAAATTACATGAATATTATTAATGAGTAAAATGTTTTATCATCGCTTACCATGTATATTCACATTCCAGGCCTACAAGGGCCAGGTTCCAAGACACAACACATATGGGTGAATCCTATGTAGGAGTGAATAAACATTATATTGTAGGACACCCAGAAGCCACAATGAAATCCCAAAAAGGAATAAAATAATGAAAATACAAAAAGGAAGAATATAATGGAATACCACAATGGTATACCATAAGGGAATATAATGTATGAACACCTCATATGAATAACACATAAGACTAGAGTGATGGAATACCATAGTGGATTTACCTGAAGGGATACCACATGGGATTACCAAAAATTGAATATAACCCTTGATTACCTTAAATGGATACCATAGAAGATTACATAATTGGAATACCATGAATTAATTCCAAAAAAGAATACTTCACACCATTAACACACAGGAATACCATAAATTATTACCGAAAGGATTACCAAAAAGGAAAACGATGAAGGATTACCACACAAAAATACCACACATTATTACCACAAAGGATCACGACATTGGAATACCACACAAGAATACCAAATATTACAACCACATAAGAAATCCACATAGGAATAATACACGGTATTACCACCAATTATTTCCACACAATAATTCCATGATGTATTGCCACACAAGAATAACACACATGAATGTACAATTAGCTCTACATATGTATAGGTTAAAATCCAAAATTACATGAATATCCAGACAAACTCAATTCATCACATTCTAATATAGGTAATGAAAAATGAATTACAATCATATTCATTCTACTCAAATAACCCCTATTCGAGGAGAACTCGTACATCAATAATGGATATCATCAAATACTCTCATGAAAAGTGCTATTTTAATTGATACATTCCCAAATGAGAATTTATTGGCAAGGAACACTATGATATACAAATAGGGGATCATTCCAAAATACACTAGTGAATAAAAATGACCCTCTATGGATCAATTCTCAATATAGAGGAACATGACCATAAATATTGGGAAATACCATAAACCCTACTGATGTTTACTTCCAAATCAAGCACCAATTTCCCCCTCACAATAGCTATAATGATTACACAAAACTCCACCAAGGTTGATAGATACATGCACTTCAATCTCACCGAGGGATACCAAACTCTATAATGGACTCGATTTATAGAGGTGAATACAATCTGATAATGTGGTAGTAAATCCATATTGAAACATCAAGGAATAGGTCAAGGGAACACTATATACCTGTACTATTCAAAATTATAAAGATGTAAAATTATTTCCAAATATTAATCCCAACATTAGGGTATCAACCCCATAGAGTAATCATCAAATGAATGTAACATTTTAATGGTATGGAATTTCTAATTTTATAAAGGGGTTAATAGGCATGTTGGCCAACCATTGTTGTTCACCATGGTGGTAGAATACCTAGACCACCCATCACACATTATCCATGTGGCCACATGATATATTGTGGATCATGGTCAACTGCCACCATCGACATTGACCCAGCACCTTCCCTTTCACCCCAGGTCTGGCATGCTCGGCCCAACCATCCTTGGCCTAGCCCGCCTGGCATGGCCCTGTCTTCCCATCCCAATTATCTTGGTCCCAACCCACTCTGACTAGGACCATATCATTCTTTCCCACCCACGTCTAATTTATACAGTCATCATCTTTAATGGATACCTCTGTACATGACCTCCCGCCGTGTCTCGCATCCTATTTCCACAACATCATCATCACTGTCATCATCTCCCATGGTCACCATTGGCAGCATCACCACATGAGGCTTCTCCATCACCTTTTGATTCTAGTTCCATGACCATTGACCATTACATTGATGATTCTATATCCTCCAATTCCTGAAAACTGAATAGTCATATATCAGATCTTGTTGAGTCATGTTGTCACCAGATCAACATGGTTTGTCTCTTAATATTCTAACAAAATTTATTACATCGTCAATCTATGTCGCATGTTGATTAAAAACCAAGAACTCTCTTTCTATAATCATTCATCACCTTAATTTTTTTATCTCTATCATCGCACCTTCGTCATGTCAAGTCAATCCCAAATCATTGATATCAAATTATTGCGGCATTAATCCGTCAATAATGATCAATTGATCACGATGACTTGTGTTGAAGTATTAATGAATAAAAGCTATGGAAAATAATGAATCAAATAAGAAAAAACCAAGAACCAAATATAAGAATGATCTTCAGTTTATATTCATGTTGATCTCAATCCATCTCCATTGGATTGAAAAATAATAAAGAGGTAATCACATAAGCTACTTTGTTGTTAAAAACCTCCAATGATAATTTCATTCCTCAAATAAAAACAATATTTGAATCAATATATTTTTCATGTGATTAATTATATTCTTGTAGAAATTATGTACTATTAATTAGAAAATTGAAACACAATCCCTACCTCAATTTAGATTGTTCACTAATGAAGATATGTCGTAATGTAATTTTTGTAGGTAGGATTTTTCAATTTTGAGGTGCATCAGTCATCGATTAATGATCATTCATCATCGCCTATAAGAGAATCCTAAAATATGCCTCCAATATTTCTCCATGGTTTCTAGTGTAATGCGACTAATAATTAAAATTATCCTTAACAATAATTTTAATTATTGTCATCCAATTTATCAACAATATAATATTTATTAAATTATTTTATTCCCATTATGTCTCGGGATATTTTTTTTCATAAACAACCTATGTCGACTAAATAAAATACGTTCCAAAGAAAAAATCCACATTAAAAACACCATTGTGATCTCAGATTTTCAACCCGTGTAACTATTCATGAGTTATTAGGATTTAGAAAATAATAATTTTATTAATAATTTTATTTATGGTTACATCCATGGTGAATTTTTATGGATATGGACCACACTAGGAAATGTGAGGTCACACCTATGTTACAAACATAATTATATTCTCAATGGTGACATTGGATATCAGATCAAGGTAACGTTTTAATATTTAAACAACTTTTTTAGAAAAACCATGTGTCCGTGCTATTAACAAGATTAATATATATTAAAAACCAATTTATAGAACCACCTTCCTATGAATCACTACCCTTCTTAGCTCATAGTCCCCTAAAAATCGATATAATATCTAAAAATAGTACATTGAAAATATGAGATGTCACATTTTCCCATCATTTGGATTTTATGTCCCCAAAATTCAAAACATGGGATACTCAAATAGATAAGGCTAGTAAACATGAATTTGGTCCTTTAACTCCCATGTTATCTTTGGGAGATTCCTATGATTCCAAAAGACATTAACTAAAGGTATTACTCTACCATGAAGGATCCTCAACCAGAGGTACTTTATCACCACCAAGTACTATGAAAATGATTCTCTATCCTTAATATATATATCACCCAAGAGAATGACATGAAATGTGTCATGCTCATATCTCCTCACCTACGACAGATGTGAGATGTTTTATTCCAAATATTATTTTGGTGGTAGAGCCAAGAAGTACACCAAATCACTAAATCAAGGTACATCTATAAAGGGATGATGAATCTTATGAGATATCTAGTAAGTGGGCCAAAAAGGAAAGTCAGTCAACGATCACCCAAATGGAATCATGTCCCCAAGATGTACATGGTAATATCATCAGGAAGCCCAACGAAGTCCTATCCTACTCTCATTCTAGAACCTCAAGGTGTTGAGAAAATCCCACAGGAATCAGGTGATTTAAATTCAAATTCATACAATTAATGAATCAAGAGAAACACATTACCACTATTTCCTCCATCCATGGCCGTGAAATCAAATTTCTTAGCTTCATGTTCTCTTCTCCACACCAGGATGTAATGTTGAAGGTGATTTATAACAGTCCCTCTGAACTCCCACCCACAATGCCACTGTAACTGCTCTAGGACCTTTTAAAAAATAAAAATATGATAGTAACTATTCAAATATCCATTTGTATCATTTCTTATAGATATTTAATCATGTAGGGTCTCACAATCTGCATCCCATAGTTGTGCCTTCTTGTCTTCTTGTTATATGTGGGTGGTGATGACTATCAATTAGAGGAAAAAAATATTTATATCCATCCAAAATATATAACTACAATGAGGAAAAAATATTTGATGCACCATTCATTATATAAAAACCCGATCGTCTTATATAATCATATTCCACAATGTTCAACATCTAATGAGTATAAAAAATTAATAAGTCATTATACTCAAAGAACGATAACCATCACTACTATATCAACCTCTGCTATGTCCACTTTAACTTTGGTCACTACAATAGGAAAACATGGACTCAAAAAATCCATTCCATAGTGGGTTAGAATAGAAAATTGATAATTAATTGCTGCACCATCCTACGAATGATTCTTTCCTTTACTGTTTGGGTTTTATTTTTACCATCATTGAAAATCGTGTTCCTCTACTACAGACACACCACACTATAACATATAAAAATAAATCTTATAATGAACTCTGGACAACCTGTCCACACCATGAATGACCTAAAAAATGCCTTAACTCCACTACCAATAGATATCAACCATATGTGTCACCTCAAAGTGTGAGGTCACACTATCAGAAACCAAGTGTGATCATTTGGCCTCTTCTAGAATGAGTCTCCATGTGTGAGGGTCGACTCAATGGTTCAAGTAGAATCTATGAGTCCAAAAAAGAATTCATGGTAATAAAAAATGAATATAACCTATGTATATTAATATAGAAACTAATATATAAAAGACACTGATCATACCTCAAATCATCCCTTGAGTTCCTATGTCATATTCCCGATCCGTATGAAACTTCCCCTTATATTTCATATAACTCAGTTGGCTTGGTGTGGACCACCATGGGGTGGTCAAGGTAACTTGTTGAAACATAAAACACCTCTTGCCGCATGCCCATATTCTTGGCCATGTCTTCCACACAGTGGATCTATCTTCTCATGTCGACATACCTTCTTCGGTGGGTCATATTAAATCACCCTATTAGCAGCATAGTGGGTCTCACAATATCTATCGTGGATCCTCCTCTTGAATCTTCTCACTTTTCCATGTCCATGAGACTTACATTCGTTCCCAGATACCAAGTCCTTTAATCCTTTCCCACTATATAAAATCAGTGGTTTATCATATCATCCAAGAAACATTCGACCACAATATCTTGCTCAATCACCAAGAATAATTAGGAATTCTTAAAGGGATAACAAAGAATCAAATGTCCCTATGTAGAACTCACTCGATGGTCTGATCCCTTGGGTATGGATCATGTATCATACCCATTGAGTACATGGGGAAATGGTATGCTTCGATATATACTGAAATATAGCTATTTCATTCTCCAAATGTTGTAGAATCTCCTGGATATGCATAGCACATAGCTGGAATGGTGAGATCTCTAATCTAAAAAGGTTCTCAATCTCTATCCATGAAAGAGTCATGTCATCATGAGACTTGGTAACCAAACCCCACAATCCTCATGATGATCCATCAAAAAAGGATACCTTTAAGGACCAACATTAGATCTATTGGTATCCTAAATAGATGGAAATCGTAAGTAACCTTCTAAAGCCACTCCCCAACCACCATTGTATCATGATCACCTTGGAACCTGGGAGGTCACTACTGCTAAAAATAATGATGTAATATTATCTTTCAAAAACCTTATTTTAACGATGAGGGTACCTTGTGATTATTTATAGGTATTTGTATGGATTGTGCACCAGCAAGAGGTTCTATCTATAGTAAAAATCCGTATATCGATGCTTCTTCACATGGTGGATCATCCTTGTGATCACACTGTGGGTTCCTTGCAGTCTGTCTACATGGAGACATCCAAAAATTAAAAAATATGTACCATGTTGAACTGATTAAATATGGGGATATATCATATGAATTAAATTTAAAACTAAACTATTCTTATATGATTCATGTACAATTATTTTCCATGTAACCAGAGTTTTCATGTACCATGTTGAAAAGCATGTTAACAAAGTACTAGTGAATGGATACACCATCTGCCGAACCAACACTACTGTCTCTGGCCAGAAATCTAAACTCGAAACACATAACATTGTTTCCCAAAACAAATATCACATAATATTGGTCCTTTGGTCGAACAGATCACCTCTGATACAACTTTTTCATCACCCGTCCCAATGGGGCATGTACTACGACTTCCAAAGATTGCCTCTAATAGGCCAGGGGCTGGTTACTATCCCGGACATGGAATATCACAAACATGGGAGGAATTTGTTGTGTTATTTTTCACACAAAGACACAAATCTTCAAGCCCCCGAAATGGATAAATTTAATAACAACTATGTAATCAATAAATACATACCACTATGATATCCCTACAGAGTACAATAGTGAATGTACTAAAATGTATACAGTTCAAAACACACACCCACCAAAATAAATATATTACCACATGTAAAAACTATAATAAAATAGATACTATGAATGTACTCTAATAATCCATATGAATTCCCCTTAGTCTCTCCAATTTCACAAGGCACTCCTGGTCCTAGTCTGCAAAGGACTTCATTGAAAGGTCAGACATCTACACAAGACATGATATGTGTTGGAAAAACCAAGAAAGTTAGAGTATTAAAATACATGGCAGGACACCTCGAAACCAAAAAATAAATCAAAAATTAAATACCACATTGAAATAGAAAAATTTAATACCAAAATGGAATAATAGAAAGAAATACCATGATGGAACACCACATAGTATGACTATGAAGGAATACCATATAGGATTACTATGAAGGGATTCCACATATGATTACCACAATGTAATTCCATGAATAAGTACCAAACATGATTACCATGAAAGGATACCACATAAAATTTAAACAAAGTAATACAATAGAAGGATATTATAGAGGATTGTGAAACAACATTGCCATATAGGAATGCACTACATGGTTAACACAAAGTTTTACCAAAATGGAATTTCACACATAATTATCAATGGAATACTTGACATGATTACCATAAAAAATTTCCATACATGAATACCATAGAGTATTACCACACAGGATTACGACACAAAAATTACAACTACGAATATACTGTCATCTCAAAACATGTATATGTCTAAACTATATATATAAACAATATCTACATTTACTCTATACAAGACACATATTCTAGAGGTAATCCCTAACCAACTACTAACCACAAGATTATGCACAAATAATTCTTGGTCACTAATAACTCACTCTATGGTCCATGATATCATCAGATACACTCATGAAGTGGTCTCCCTCATTTGGGCCCTGCCCAAATAATAAATTATTGGTCAATGAAGAATATTATTGTAACATCAAAACCCTAAAATCCAAGATTCGGTGCATTTTTATAATACATTGGTGTGATTACAATGAATCATGTCCTGAAAGACTGATCGGTTCAGTAGTTTTGGAAAATATATTACATACATGAACTTTATATAAGAATTTCTGACATAAAATACAACATATATGATCAATTGAAAATCAATTATTAATCTATCTTAAACCTACATATAAATCATTGTACACTTCATGGAATTTGGGGGAAATAAAACATAATAAAGGGGATGATCTCTGATGCTCAGTTAGGGTAAATATTTTAGTGGAATCTAAAAAATTATAAGGCGAGATGTGTAATAAAAACAACATTCTTTTTAAACATAATATTGTTCATAATATAGAAAAAATAAATCAGAAATTACCATATAAATATGAACATGGATATTCAACAAGTTGAATAATAACATGTAGTAACTATTTTCATAATGAGGGAATGCCTAATGTCGAAAACATTACCACATAGTCAAGGCCTCATGCCAAGACTACAAATATGATTTAGTCAGGGCCTTGTGCCAAGACACTAGTTTGTTTCATGGGACCTACCGTTGCATCGAGGGGATACAGCAGGCCCCACCCATCACTTACTATGTCCATTTCATTACTCATATAAAATGAATAAACAAAACATAAACATTCGTATTAAAACAAGCATATGAAATGTCAACACATTAGAAATAAAACATTCTTGGTATACAAAAAACACATCCACAATAAAACATATCATAAATCATTCCATAATATATGGATGACTGTATTATAAAAAATCACCATCAATCGATAATAATATTTAGTAAAGGATGTTGTTATATTCGAAAATGATTAGTAAAACCCTTTGAGTGAAATATCCCCTTTTCATGAAATAATTAAAAAGTCACAAAATTTATAAAGGAATTAATTTAAATGAAAATTTTTATAAAATGTGTCTTATAAAACATTGAATCTTTTCTAAAAAAATTGTCATTTTAAAACATTCATGTCCATATAAATAAATCCTTAAATCTATTTTGATAACAAAGACATTAATGATAATTATTTAGAATAATAAATATTTAAAACACATAAAATAATTTTTTAGATAAAGAATACCTTAAAAATAATCTTCTTGAAATTTATTTTATAAAACATCGACATGGATAATAAACACATCCCTGTAAAAACATACACACACACAATCTTAGATAATGATGAGATTGAGGAATTAACCCATACTTTGTACTTTCCTTTAGTAGTGGGTATATTTAACATCATGTATAATGACCATAATTTGTTATTAAATTATACCATAATTATATTAATATTTATTATTTCAAAAATTATTCATTTATTAATTTACACTACCAAATTAATAAATATTTCAATGTTAAATTAACATTTCAGATAGTAATCTCTTTCTCTACTATAAGTGTTTCATATTTTTATTCTTGATCATATCACTTATATCATTTTTTAAATACATACAAAATACAAAAATATATTTACATATAATATATATTTATAATGGATATAATTATAATATATATATATATATGAAATTGAAAACACTGTTTATGGAGACGGTAGAACGTATGTACGCCAAAATGGTGTTTCTGTTTTCCAATCGTATTGAAGAGAAGTAAGTGAATGGGATATATGTATATATATATATATATATATATTTATTGCAAATAATTATTTCATATATTTTATACTTATTAATAATATAAATTTCTATAATACTCGTTGAATGGTGAAGAAGGAAATGAATCTCATCATGTCGTGGAGACAGTAAGTCATACATACATACGAGCAACAATATCATCCTATTGATTGTGAAATTGTATATAATTGGATAGTATATTATATATAAATAATAATTAACATGTTTTATTTATTATTGAAAAAAATTATACTCATTATTATACTCATCCAAATAATGAAGTGTTGAATAAAAAACTACACCACAACATGGAGACGGTAAGTCGTTCGTACGCACCTATTGTTACATCGGTATTCATAGGATTTTTTGAATAATGAATATGGTTGTAACATATTTATAATAACATCACAGTTTTAGAAGATATTGTAGTAATTATTTTATTATAGATAAAACAATGAAAGAGAAAGTGGAAGAAGAATATAACATTGAATGATGTGATGAAATTATTACCTCTTCTTTGGATCCTTCCTTTTGATTTGATAAAAGTAGATTATTAGGATGAAATAATGGGGAATATAAGGCCTATAAAATTAATTTAGTTTAGTTTGGAGGATATTTGAGCTAGTTTAGGAAAATAATAATTGATTTGGTTGTGTGAAACTATGTTAAAGTGAAGTTCCATTTTATAAGAGTGGTGAGGTGAACCTTAGAAAAAACATAAAATATTATTTTATAATAAAATCATATTCAGTTTCTAATGGCTCAAAATGAATTTATTTTTAGGATAAGTTGTGTATGGGTATAAATTCTCTTATCCAATAGGTTTTATACATGTTTAGGTTACCAAATAAACATTTTCTTTTAGATTTAACTCTTAGTAAAATAGTTTTACTTTCAACATCTCTTCTTGTATTATTGTAATAAATGGTACATAAACTAACAATAAAAATCTATTAGAACCCAAAGTGGTTAATTTATGACATATCTGTTATTATATAAGTCTTTTGGCCAAAACATATATTTTTAAGAATATTATATCATTTAATAATATACTATTTGTTTCAAAAATTCATTTATGTCTATTTTTACACTATTTAATATTTTGTTTTACTAAATGTCATAACAATCAATTTTCATCAAAAAATATTAAATCAACCATAACCGGTCATATTATCGTATAAAATTATTGTTATTATCCGAAGTATCATTTTACAATTATTTTAATATTTATTATATTTATGATTTTAGTCATGCATTAATATTGTATTTACTAAAAATTCATTGTGTTCTAAATTAGTTTTGTTATTTTATGTATAAAATTTTCCAAAAAAATACCATGATATAGGAAATAATTTTATTTTTTTAATTAATATTTAGTGTTTAAATTATCTTGTGTATAACACTATATTAAATTTTTTTTATTAAAATATTAATTTAACACTTTTAACTCTTCTATATATAAAATAATAATAAATGTCCTAATATAATCCATGCTGATAAAATAGAATCATAGTTTATTTCCAATGTTTATTTTTTTCGATATACACATATCTAATAGAAATACGCCATCTGTTAAGATAATTATAATATAATTTTTACCTTTAATTAACCTATTTAATTTTTACTGTGGTAAATAAAAATCAAATGTTACTATTCACCATAAATTTTTTTCATCCTATGGAACCTCATATTTGTCACTAATTTCAACCATGTATCTCAGATTTTTTAAATTCTATTCACAGAAGATGTAAAATTAGTTTATATGAAAATGTGTGAATGTTCCTAGAAGGTGGGTAAAAGGCATTAAATGTTCAATAAATTTTTAAATATATAATAATATTATAAAATGTCACGAATTAATTACATTGGACTAATATAAGTATTATATTTTTATTTTGAGTTTAAAATAAAATTAAATAAAAAATAATTTTTATTTAAATGAAAGTCAGTTTTACACAATAACAAGTGTTTTTCAATATTCGTCAAAAATTGAATGTTTTCAGAAAAATATAAAAAAATCACCATAATCTGATTTTTTTTAATCCAAAATCAATAATGAAATTAATTTCACCAAATTAAAAACATATAATACTCATTAATTATTTTAAAATTAGTTCACGTTGTAAAAACCAAAAGTAGGGGTTTTAAAATGTAAAATCTATCTATAGATTGACATGTGTATATGTCAAATTTAATTGTGAAATTACTTATAATGACCTAAATAATATTAAAATATAAAAATGAAATATAATTATAAATTAAAACAACTCAAATGGATTATTTAACAATATAAATTATTTTGAATAAAAAGTTTTTTTCAATTAAAATTTTGTATCTTTCACTATTCCTCAAATATGAAAGTTATTTGAAAAGTACAAAAAAGTATCAAACAAATTTTTATATCCCTTATACAAAGAAGAATTTATTTTTTTTAATATAATATAAGAAAGTTTCAATATTAGGATAAAAAGTGTGTCATTAAAATGTGGTAATATTGTATTTTCTGAAAAATACTTCATTTTTCTGAAAATTTGGATTTGTTCTTATATTATGACTAAGAGACACATAATATAAATTTTATAATTATATAGAATATATAATATTTTTAATTCAGATTAAACTATACACTACCACATTTTAATGGCTATTTTTGTAAGTCATGGTGTGCTCGATCTCAGTGTTGCATGTAGCACAAATTGTTGAATTACCATAAATAGATAATTTACTATGAAATCCTGCGGTGTTACATTCTCCTCTCCTTCAATAAAATATTTCCTCATAATTCTAAAATGGTTTTTTGAAACTAAACAGTTAATAATAGAAAATTCATTTTTGGAAAACCCACATCGAAAATAAGGTTAATAAAATTACGTCATAATAAGAGGGAAAGGTTAATGAAAAAGTCACCACTAAATAATGATCTCGAATAAAAAAACATTGGTAGAATTTATAGATACATAATAGTTGAAAATTTTAAATATTTATAGTGTGTGATTGAGGTATTCAATCACAAAAAAGTGTATAATAAATATAATATTGAGGGCCTCGATGTAAAAAATCTATGCTGAATTAAATACCATAAGTTCAAAAAAACACAAGATATTAAGATAACACATTATCTGCTTTAAGATACCTTCCATACTATTTATAAGTTAATTTTTTTCACAGCATAAGATAAAAACTAATTATTTAAAAGTAGAGTTCTACCATTCAACTAACTGCCACAACAAACACAACATTCACTTCCAAAGAAAATAGAATTCAAAAATATTCTTTTTATCCTAATTGTATTGGGTTTCAAAAAAATAAGAATTTATAATTAATCGAGAAGGTCATTTATAAAAACCAGGAAATAACGTGGGACAATGTTAGGTGATTCACCCATGTCTCCCTTTGGTTGCTGGTTCAAGTCTCACAACCTTTTCGAGCGCAAAAAGTTATTGACTGACCATCATGTTGCCCATTTTATAATAATTCAAAAAATAATCTTAAGAAAATTTTACTATTATTAAAACATGGTATCAAATTTACAAATTAATCCATTCAATCCATTAGAATTATAAAAATTACATGTGTCTAATCTCATAGTTCAAGAATTTATAATAAAGATGAACACAACGCAATGAAGATATGTTTTTTCCACGTAATAGCATGTGCGTACCTTTATCATGTATTCTCATAAAACATAGTAACACAATGAATTACCATAAAACATTATTGATTACATTCATTCTCCCTTATTTTATATATCATACAAGATATATTCCATATATTCCAAAAAAAATTATACTCCAACAATGATGGAATAAAAAACCATTAATCTGTTCAAAGATAGTAAAAAATATCTAATAAAACTTATCCTACTCCACAATATATTCTTCCAAAATCACTACCTTAGTTTAGAAACCATATCACGGTTCATCCTTCCATCAACCATGTATTTTAGAAAATGTTTAACATTCTATTGAGTCACTTTTCTTAGTACCATATAATCTCAAATCCTAAACGAAATAGTACTGCAGTACAATCCGTATTTATTTCCATAATTAATATAACAAGTACATAATTTATTCAACACTCAAGTAAAATAATATAAGAACACTAATAATTTCACTTCATCTGTAGTAGTTTCATAACAAGATTATTATCCATTGGCATCATTCATGATATACTCTAATGATTGTGGCATTGATTCGTATAGTGTCCCAACTCTTTTCCGATGAATCATTGTACATTTGAAACCTTTTTCTTACCCCTTCAGTCACACACTTGATGTATGTTTCCTACTCACTTATAAAAAAATCACATTCCCTTGAAGAATTTACCATTTTTATTTCTTCTATACTTATCATATATAAGAATATCTTTATTTCCTTTATTCCCTTTAACCATATTTCTCTCTACCGTCCTTTTATTCTATAGCTTCCCTTTGAATCCATAGGACTCAAATAATGATTTATTTATCTTGTTAACACATGATATTATTTCCTAATATCATTTGAATACATGATAGAATATTACCTCATAAAATGATATCTTAATGCCATTAAATATATTATCCTTCTAAATCTGTGGATCATGCGTATTGCTAGAGTTCTCATTCAATCTACTAGGCACCATTTCTAAATAGTTGTATACAATATGTTAGTTTATGAACCATAATTCATAATTCCAAACATGTAAAATACCTAATTTAAATTTAAATTTTTATTCATATAATCCATAATCATCAAAATATATTAATTTAAGAAGTATTTACATTCAATACATTATAATGGTTTATAAATAAAATATTAATCATCCTAACCATATCCCTCATGAGTGTCATATCCCAGAATGCAACAAGGTCTTTTTTGTGTAATAGGATACCTCGTGTCAAAACTGGAACTCCTTGTCCGAGTTTTCACTCATAGGTACATCTATTCTAGAGCCACCTTTACCTGGTAATATCCAGACAGAGACTTATTTTTTTAAAATTCACATAATCTATACATTACCAAAATTTAATGATGTTCATCTATATTAATCCTAAAATTTTATCTTCATGTAATTCTCTTTAATAATAATATTTCAAAATATAGTTTCCATGGTTATTGATAAAATTACTCTTATACCAACTGTAATGTCCTGACCCCCGAAACATAGAGAGGGTGCATTATTTTAATACATTGGCTTGATTATGAGGAATCAAGTCCCGAAGGACTGATCGGTTTAGCTGTCTTGGAAAACAGATTACATATATGAACTCTATAATAAAATTTATAACATAAAATACAAAATATATAATCCTTTGATAATGCCATTATTATTCTAGCATAAACCATAATATAAATCAATGTACACATCTTATCATCCTGGGAAAATAAAACATATGAAAGTGGAGAGCACAGATGTTCAGTAAAGGTAAATAATTTAGAGGAAGCTATAAAAATTTAGGAAATGATGTGTATGGAAAACAACATTCATTTTAAACAAAATATTCAACATAATATGGGAAAGAATAATTCAATCAATACCATATAAACATTAACATGGATATTATGCTAGACAAATAATCACATATAGTAACTAATTTCATAATGAGGGAATGCCTAATGTCTGACATAATTACCACATAGTCGAGGCCTCACGCCAAGGCTACAAAAAATATTTGGTCAAGGACTTGTTCCCAGAACCATGTTTGTCACATGAGACAGACCGATGAATCGATGGGCTATAGAAGTACCCCCATCACTTACTAAGTCAATTTCATTCCTCATATGAAAATGTGGAAACATAACATAAACATTAATATTATAACTATCATACTAAAGGTAAATACATTTTCCATAAACCATGAATGGTATTAAAATAGTACATCCACAATAATACATATCATAACCCATTAATAAATATAGGGATGTTATTATTTTAAAAAAAAAATTCCACATTCATGAATAATATCCAAAAATGGATGCATATATAATTGAAAATTATCAATAAAACTCTTTGATTTAAATACACAATTTTCATGAAATCATTTAAATGTCACAAAACTTATAAAGGAAGGAATTTAATTAATATTTTTGTATTAAATATCCCTATACAACAATGAAATTTATTAATTTAAATAACTTTTTATAACATTAATGTCCATAAAAATAAATCTCTAAACATTTTTGAAAACAAAAACATTGAAGAGAATGATTTAGAAGATAAATATTTGAAATATTTATAATGATGTTTTAGAGAAATTTTTTCTAAAATTTTATCTTTTAGAAAACATCTTTATGAAATATCGACACAGATAATAAATATTTCAAAGTAAAAACATACACATAAACAATCTCGGATAATAATGAGATTGATTAATTAACCCTTACCTTGTACTTTCCTTTAGTCAAGGGTATGTTTAATCTCATTTATAATGCCATAGTATGTTATTAAATTATAAAATAACTATATTAATATTTTTGATATCATAAATGATTCATTTATGAATTTATACAAACCATTTAATAATAATTTCAATGTTAAATTAACATTTTAGGCAATAATCACTTTCTTTATCATATGTGTTTTAACTTGTAATTCAAGATCTTATCAAAAAGATCATGATATAAAAACATCCATAATATAAAACATTATTTATATATCATATATATTTATAATATATATATTTATAATAAATATATATATAAAATGTAAAAAATTGTTTATGGAGATGGTAGGATGTAAGTAGGCATAAAAGTTTTTTCCATTTTTATATCGTAATGAAGCGAAGTATGTGAAAGAAATATATATATATATATATATATATATATATACTCTATAATTATAATTTCATATATTATATACTTATTAATAATATATATTTTTATAATAATCATTGAATGATAAACATGGAAATGAATCTCATCACGTCGTGGAGACAGCAATCCATATATACGCATGAAAGACGATATCATTCTATTGATGGTGAAATAACATATATTTGGATGGTATATTATAGATAAAGTATCATCAACATGTTATATTTACTATTTTCATAAATTATACTCATTATTATACTCAACCAAATAATGTAGTGTTGAATAACAAACTACACCACAACGTGGAGATAGTATGCCGTACATATGCACATTTGGTGACACTATTAATCATAGGATGGATAGAACAATTAATATGGTTGTATAATATTTATAATAACATCATAGTATGTATAATAACATTAGTTATTATATTTTTATGCAATCAACAACGAAATTAAAAGTGGAAGAAAAAGATAACATTGAAAGAGGTGATGAAATTATTACCTCAAGATCGGGTGCATCATTTTGATTTTATCAAAAGAAATCATTTGGATGGCTTTATGATCAATGGAAGTAATCTATAATTATGTTAGGATAGTTGGTAGGTTATTTTAGAAGGCTATTTCCAATCCAAATTTCATTGGAGGTGTTAAATTAAGGGAACCGAATGTGACCATTTATAAGAGAGGTGAGAGGCACCTTAAAAAAACTAGTAATATTATTATATTATAAAATAATTTTAGGTTTTTAATAGCTCCAAATAGATTTATTTCTAGGATAAGGTGGGATGGATCAAAAGCCCCTCATCCAATTTGTTTTAGACATGTTTATCTCACCATATTAATCTTATCTTTTAGATTTAACTATTAGATAAATAGTGTATCTTTTAACATGTATTATTATATTATTATAATAAAGGGAGAATAAACATACTATAAAAAAGAAAGAGACCCCCCAAGTTCTTCATTATTGACATATATATCAATATATAATTTTTTATCTAAACAATCTATTTTTAGGTATATTATATCATTTAATAATATAGTATTTTTTTAACACTTCATTAATCTTAATAGTGACCCTATATAATAATTGGTTTAATTGAAAGTCATTATAATTGGATTTCTTCAAAAACAATTCATTGAATAAAAACTACCATGTCATATTAACCTGGAAAATTATTTTATGTCCTCAAAAGACTCAATATACATTTATTTTAGTTTTTATAATATCAATTATTTTAATCTTTCATTAATTTAGTAATTAATGTGTCATCATTGTGGCATAAATAAATTTAATTATTTCATGTCTAAAAATTATAATCAAAATAACATGATATGGAAAATCATTTTATTATTCTAATTAATATTTACTATTTAAATTATCATATGAATAACCCTATATTAAAAATGTTTTATTTATTAAATTTTGAATTTAACACTTTTAACTCTTCTTTAAAAAAAATAATAATAAATGTCCTAATCTAATAAAAGGGGATTAAAAAATATCATATTTTGTTCCTAACGATGATTTCGGTCGAAATAAACTTCTCTAATAGAATTAGGACATGTTCTATGGTAATTATAATACAATTTTTACCTTTAATTACCCTATTTACTTTTTACCATGGTAAATAAAATTCAAAATTTATTATTCACCAAAAAATTATTTTCATCCCATTGAACCACATTTTACATAATGATATCAATTGTGACTCTGGGATTTTTGAAATTAAATTCACAGAAATGGTAAAATTATGTTTTATGAAAGTTTTAAAATGTGCATAGTGGGTGTTTGGATTTTACCTGAATCTACACATATTCACTAGATATTATGGATTTTAATTTATCATTCATGGTTACTCTATTCCTATAATGATACCTTTATAAGAATTAATTGGATTGTACATTTCCTTCTTCAGATCACATCCATCAACTCCCCATTTTCAATTACATTGGGTGAAGTCTATCTCAGTTTGTGAACATGAATTCACTTTTATATCGGATCACATAATGCTTATTTTTTTCATGTATGTATGTATGTAATTCTATAATATATTCAAAAAAAATCCATATTAAAATAATGTATTGTATATATATATATATAAACAACATTTTTCACCAAATCCCAAATTTTCTTTCAATGAAATATAAAATATTTTTAAACTATCCATACATGTGAAACACCAAACATTTTATAAAAACCATAATTACCGCAAACCCCTTCATTGAAACGAATTATCATCAATTAGTTCAAAACTATTATTTTCAAAAAAAATTGTTTTCATAAATTTTTAGATTCACCAAATAATTACATGTGGTTTAAATAACTAATGAATCATGGAAATTAACCTATATGTAAAAAGTTTTCAATACTTGTATGATTAAAGGATTCTTATTAATAAGATATTGTTTCCCTTTTCTGAAACTAGTTAGATTTTAAAAAACTTTATCATGAAAATAGAAATTGTCTCTTTCATTCGCCAACATCAAACTAACATTCAAAAAACTCCCCATCTTCATGAAACCATCGTTAAGTATTATGTTTCAAAAGAATCCATACATTTGATATATACAACCTTTTTCACTATATAAAACTTCTTCATAATCACATATCCAACATCCTTCTTCTTTCATGGAATAACAATCATTTATGAATCATTCATTCATGAATTGAAAAAGTTTCATGATAATAAATATTTTGAATTCCAATAATTTTAAATATTTTCATGAAATAAATTATGATTTCAATTATTCACTAATCATGTCCCATCCACCATATTTATGAATAATAAATAATGGAAAAAAATATTGAAATGATTCCACTGTGAACCCAAATCCACATTCACTGTAACGTGACTTTCCTTGTAAAATCCATAATCATTAATATGTGGAACAAAAATAGACAAAAAATACAATCCATTTACACCAATGAGTACACATGGCTACACTAATTTTAGATATATATTTATATCAAAATTATGTTACTCTTATTTATATAATGTAATCAAATGGTTAGTTTATTACTCTCATATTTAATCAATATTGTCATGGTTCTCTATATATAAATTTTTAATTTGGTACAAATGGTAGAAAATTGAATTCATTTAAATGATTTTTTTATTATACTCAATTTTAGGGTTTAAAATACCCAACATTGAAGAAATTATTTTTTTAGCAGAATCATCTGTCAGAATGTCAAATTTAAGAATGAGAAAACTCGCCGATTTAAACCCCTAAATCAAAAACTATAGAAATAAATAACATGCGATGGAAGATAAAATACAATGATTAGATATTATAACCTGAAATAATATTTCAATTTTCATTAATATTCACCCACATAATGGAAATGGAATTCAAGTATATTTTATACATTAAAGGTGGAAGTTTGAGATGAACAACCCATCCCTTAAATTTCTTCATTCTTATATGTGTTCCAAAATTTGATCTTATAAATTTATCTTTTTTATTTATATAAATAATATATATATACATATTATTTATTCATAAATCATTTATAAAAATTGACAAAAAATTATTTGAAACAATTAATTATATATGTGTTAATTGTTATACTTATCATGCATGGTTTGATTTGGGGTTTTTTATGACAAAGAGTCACCCTTCTGTCGACAAAACGTCACTACCTCGGAGATCTTCACCCTAACATGCATCAACCTCGCACCATCTAACAACACCCGAATGATCTCTTCATCATGATGTACCACTGATCTTCAATCGGAAAAGCCACCTAATCACCACTATCATAAAGAATTTTCGATATGTGTCCTCGATCATCAATTGTACTGCCGCTACTCCACACATGTCAAACGCCGATGCGCCGCACATGCTACCACCAACGTGGAAACCCCCTTCTTGCTCTCGGTGGACTGAATCTTGAACACTGTTCCAAGAACATCGCCACACTTAGATGATAATTGTGTCATCATCGTTGTGTCACATGGGTCACCACAAACACGACAACCCCTTCTCGGGTCTCCCTTGTCGGCTACATCGTGTTGGAACACCCGCTTGTCTACAAAATATGTTTTTGCATCCTCCTAATATAGACATCATGTTCATAATCATCAATTAATGTAGTCAACATCCATTATTCCATCCAAAAATATTTGGAAATAAATATCCATTAATGTTGGGAGAAAATACTCAATTAATGGTGATATAAATCTCTCCATTAATAATTTTTCTCTCTCATCTATAAATGTGATCAATCCCTCCCTTAAGAATTTTCCTCTCTCAAAAATAAATGTGATGAATCCCAACAATCTCCCCCTTCATCACATTAATGAATTGAACCATCCAACGAACCCCATTGGAATGAAAAATAGGTTCGTATCACACACCAACGATCATCATCTGCAGAAAATATGAAAATGTCCATTTGCACTTCTAATAAAAAATATTATCTCCCCCTGCCAAAAGAAATTCATTCGCAGAAATCTTCTTCACATTTGTATCTGCACCATCCTGCTCATCTAACTGACCAAGAAATGAACCAAAAACATCTCGATCCCCCATAATAGTGATTACCACATAATCTGAAGCACCTGTAGGAATAAACTGCTCCCCTTGTTCAACATCCTATGAGCGAACATGTGTATCACCTCTCTTAACCTACTTTAATTTCCAAACGTTATTCTTCTCCTTGCACGCATCTGCGATACTCTTCGAAGCTTCCAAAATCCTCACATTAAACTGCAATCACGGACCAACCTCCTCTAATACCACTGTTGGGGATCAGAGCCCAACACCGCAGTGGAAGTCTTCGTTGTAGAAAACACACAAAATGAGAAGATGAGATACACTCGAAGGCCTTTTATCACCCGAAGGAATTTTACACATCACAACCGATGGCCTTTTACAATGCACCCGAAGGATTTATCTCTCAAAACTCGAAGGATTTAACGTGAGTATTTTGGAAGCATCAAAGAGGATGACATATGCGTGCATGGAGCAGAATAATGTTTGGAATTTAAAGAAGGTTAAGAGATGTGATAAAAATGTCCGCTCATAGGATGTTGAGAAGGAGGAGTAGTTAATTCTTATAGGTGCATTAGATTATGTTGTAATCTCTATTATGGGAGAGCCAGATGTTTCCGGTTCTTGTCTTGTTCAGCAGGATGAGCAGGATGGTGCAGATACAAATTCGACGAAGATTTCGGCGTTTTATTTTCTTTTTGCAGGGGGAGCTGATATTTTTTATCCAAAGTGCAAAACGATGTAGTCATATTTTCTGCAGATGATGATGTTTGGTGTGTGATACCGACCTATTTTTCATTCCAACTGGGTTTATTGGATGGTTCCATTCATTAATGTGATGAAGGGGGAGATTGTTGAGATTCATCACATTTATTGATGAGAGAGGAAATTTCTTAAGGGAGGGATTCATCACATTTATTGATGTGAGAGAAAAATTATTAATGGATAGATTTATATCACCATTAATTGATGATTTTCTCCCAACATTAATAAATGTGATGAATCCATCCCTTAATAATTTTCCTCTCCCATCAATAAATGTGATGAATCTCAAAAATCTCCCCCTTCATCACATTAATGAATGGAACCATCCAAAAAACCTTGTTGGAATAAAAAAAGGTATGTATCACACACCAACCATCATCATCTGTAGAAAATACGACAACGTCCTTTTCAACATCTGTTAAAAAATATAATCTCCCCCTACAAAAAGAAAATCAAACGCCGAAATCTTCGTCACATTTCTATCTCCACCATCTGGCTCATCCTACATAACAAGACAAGAACCAGAAACATCTGGCTCTCCAACAATATTGATTACCACATAATCTAAATCAAAAGAAGGAATAACCTTCTCCCCCTATTCAACATCCAATGAGTGGACATGTGTATCATCTCTCATAACTTGCTTTAATTTCCAAACATTATTCTTCTCCATGCATGCATCTATGATCCTCTTCGAAGCTTCCAAAATCCTCATGTTAAACTGCAAGCATAGACCAACCTCCTCTGATACCACTATTAGGGCTCAGAGCCTAGCGCCGCAGTAGAGGTCATCGTTACAGAAAACAAAGAAAAGGAGAAGAGGAGATTCACCTGAAGGCCTTTTATCACCCGATGGCCGTTTACACATCACACGTGAAGGCCTTTTACAATTCACCCGAAGGATTTATCTCTCAACGCACGAAACCCATTAACATACCATTTTTGTCCGTACCGCCGATCGTCGCAACCGGGACACGCCACTTGATCTATGCAACCAATAGGACTTTCGATACATGGCACCGTCATCATCATCTTCATCAATCATCATCGTCATTGACACACCATAATCATCGGCGTCGCCACCTCTTCTTCATTCATCATCACCTTATTAACAACTCACTGGTTACTGAAAATGCGGAAACCCCTTCGCCGCTCTCTCTAGGTGGCTACATATTTTCCAATGTTGAGAAAATATCTCCATTAATAATTTTCATGATCCCTATTATTTACTTTTTAAATCAAAATATCCCAACATTTGATACATCCATTATGGATATTATTAAATAACCTATAGTGTATTTAATGTAATATATATAATATTTATACATTAAATACAAATTTATAACAAAAAATGTATTTTGATTTTAAAAAATTAGATATATCATTTTTAAAGACCCGTAAAATTCAAGGAAAGTTTTTTCTTATTTTTCTTTAGAATTTTACAAGAGTGCAGTTTCTGACGGCACCTGATTCCGAGGCCCGGTGTTCCTGGAATCAATTTCCGAAGTTTGGCTCGGGTACGATCAGTGAACGAACGAGGGGGTTTTTCTAACTTTTGAACTGGTGCCTAGATTCGAATTCCAAGGGCACCGATGAACTCTCAGCGTGGATATTCTCTTAAGGAGACCTTTTCCGAGGATGTGTTTTATGCGGGTTGAGAGTTAGTTTTTGAGAATTTAAAATGAAGTTAAATAAAATGTGGAAACACATTTTATTTTCTATCCAAGTTGGTTATAAGCTACCAAAGGGAGTTAGGGGTGGGACCCACATCCACTTAACCTCCCTTGAGAGGATTAAGTGTGGTGGGGCCCAAAAGAACCCTAACACTTCATCTTCCCATTAAACTCCCTATAAATCCTCTTTAATTAATCTTGACAACATGGGTTATTTATTGAGTTGAGTTGTTTTAATTTCAAACATTTGAAATTCAAGTTGTTTAATTGTGTAAATAAAATAAGCTTTAAGCTTATTTTATTTTGGTTGGTATCCTTTGCCACCGTGAGAGGATTTTGAATGTTCTCTCCATCTTCTTCAAACTTGACGAAGAACACTTATGCTCCGACGAAGAACGCCGCTTGTCTTCTTCGTAGCCGGTGTGTTTCCGAAGATCGACGACACCGCATCTTCGATCTTCTTCCCGTGTCAACGAAAGGAGACGCAGTTTCCTCCTCGGACATTCTCAATCAGCTTATGAAGCTTCTCCAGCGATGTACCTCTTCAGACGCACCTCGACGTCAATGGATATGACGTTCGGTTTCTGCGATGCCCGACCTGCGCGACGCTTGTCTTCCGCAGTTTGTTGACGTACTCCGCACTTGAAACCGGTGTAGGGGTTTATTTTATTCCTTGTTCATGATTTATACCCATGATTATTTCTTCATGGAATTTTTCCAATTGTTAGCAAATAACGCGAGGGGGCCGGACCGCACGAACACGGCCGACCCTCCTCCTTTTTCATGTTGATTCTGTTGTGGGTTGAAACGGGTGTGGCGCGGTGCCGTCGAACCGCGCAGGATCATACGACAAGAAACGTGTGGCGCCGTTGCGCCGCGTCGTAGAATAATGCAAGGACGCGACGCCGTCGCACCACGTCAAAGAAAGTCGGAGACACCGCGGCTGGAGCGGGGCCGCAGCGGAAGGGCGTGACACCGTCGCGCCGCGCCAGAAAAAGAATGTCGTGGCCCGTTCCGGGCCGCGGCGGAACGAGAAGACCGGCGGCCAGCCGGGCCGCCGGTGTTAGAAGCCGGAAGGGGACCGGCCTTTGCAGGTCCCGTTGAGGAAGAACCGGCCGGCCAGGTCGGGCCGGCCTAAAGGGAGGCAGACCGGGGAGAATTAATTCCCCCGGCCAGCAAATAAACGGACCCCCATTATGAGGGGGGGGTGGGGGCAGGCGCCCCCCATTCCAATCAGCTCGGCCTTCGGCCGAGCTGGCAGCACGGCCAGCGCACTGCCTTGCGCCGAACCGGTGCGCCAGGCCGGTCCGCCTGGCCAGGCTGGGTTGGGCCGGGCTGGGCCGGGCTGGGTCAATCCTTCCTGGCATGGGTCGACCCGGTTCGGGAAAATCGGGGGGTCTCGGGCCGGGACGGCCCGGGCCTGAAAACCCCATTACCGAGCGGTTTGGATTCAAATGCCCATAACTCGGGCTACAGATCTCTAAACGACGCGCCGTCAGTGGCGATGCGATCCTTGGATCGAGGCGGTCGTTTCGGTAAACGCACTCAAGGTTTCAGATTACTTTGAGTTCGGCCGGGTTGGTTCGTACACAAAACAAACCGGGCCCTCGGAGCGGAAACACTCATATCGTGAGCTACGGACGTCCGATAGACGTGTCGTCGACTTTGTTGACTTCCTCTTAGTGAGATGGATCTTTTGGAATACTCCGCCCGAGTTTTGGACACAGGTGGAGTAAGGTCGGGTTGTTTTTTCCATAAAAAACAACCGGGCCCCTTGGACGAAAAAGCCAAAAACTCTCAGACCGGGCGTCTGATTGACGCGTCGTCTATTGCTTTGAGTTCTTGTTGACGATACAGGAACTTTTGGATACATCAACTCTAGACTTTGTGACAGTTGATGTATCTGCTTCTCGGCTCGTGGAGCGTACCCTCCCGAACGAGCTTGCTATGTGCGGGAACCCTAGAGCTGGCTGCGACTGCTTCTGTGACTTCGACGACGACGACTATACAGTGATCCTCGGTGGATTCGACTAGGACGATGATGGAAACAGTACGGGAATCCTCCGTGTTTTCGGCAGTGATCACTACGGTATATATTGGGATACATCAACTCCGGACTACATGTCAGTTGATGCATTGACCTCTTAACTCGTGGGGTGGACCCTCCCGGAACGAGCATGCTGTGTACAGAAACCCTTTAGCCGGTTGAGACTTTACGGCTGCAGACCCATGACAGAGGTGCGCTTGGTTGTAGCGGCACAAGGGAGCGCTTGGTTGTAGCGGCAGACCCACGACAGAGGTGCACTTGGTTGTAGCGGCAGACCCATGACAGAGGTGTGCTTGGTTGTAGTGGCACAGGGGAGCGCTTGGTTGTAGCGGCAGACCCACGATAGAGGTGCGCTTGGTTGTAGCGGCACATGGGAGCGCTTGGTTGTAGCGGCAGACCAACGACTGAGGAGCGCTTGGTTGTAGCGGCATAACCACTATACTTGATGGAAAAAGAGTTTCCCAATATCTTTGGGTTCAACTTTCTGAACGAACCTTTATAGGTCATTGCGGGGGTTAGTACCTACTGATCCTTTGTGGGTCTGACGGCTTAGATGAATCAGTGGCTACATCTGATCATCTCTATCGTTCTTTGAAGAAGTATACCTGTGTGAGGTGAATCCTGTTTACCATCCTGTGTGGATTGTGTTGTGCTATATTGTGTGGAATACGTTTTGCTTTCCTGTGTGGAATACGTATACTTTCCTGTGTGGACTGAGTTGTAATTGGGCTCAGAGGTTGGAGCATACCGGAATTGATGACTTAGGTATATGTATGGGCATATACCTAAGTAGTGTCGGATATTGCTTCGTGTTTGTATCTTTCCTTTGTGGTTTATCCTTTGTGTATTTTGGGAGACCTTCGGGGGTCTCGGGGTCCATACTGAGTAGCTTATACTCACCCCTACACGGGCAATGCCCGCACTACGTTGTGTTGGTTGCAGATGACGGACAACGTTGATCGTGGTTGAGGCTCACAGAGCAGGACAGTACCTGGAGGTGGACCACTGGGTGGGACGTGCTCGGAGCGGACGGCGGGACCCGAGGAGCAGTGGAGCTATCTGTACCCACCCTTCAGGTGGAATTTCTAGGGGACAGCTCGGCGTAGCGGCTTTTACTTTACAGTTGTTGTTTTCCCTTTTGAGTTTCACTTTACTTTCAGTTTGGGTTTATATACTGGACCATTTACTTTTATGCACTTTCAGTTGTACTCTGTTCTTACTTAGTGTTTACTTTTCCGCTTACTTACTCTGTGGTGATTGATTACTTTACAAAGGAAATTACTTCCTTTTTTATCGAGATTACGCCTTGGTGCTATTCGCCAGCCCCTGGACTATGGAAGGCGGGCATGGGGTAGTCACGGCACGTGCCCCGAGTATGGGTTGTAACAAATTGGTATCAGAGGAGTTCGGTTCTACCGCGAACTCTGATATTTTCTAAGTGAAGCAGTAGTGTTTAGCGTATTGAGTGTGGTTATCAGTCCAGGGAGTCTAGTTTTGGTGCGGCGGCCGATGTATCCGTACACCTGGACCCTGACTTCTGATTTCTAACTTAATGCACGAAAACATTGATTGCATGTGTGTTTTATGTTTTCTTTGTGATTACATTGTATCAGCTCACCAGGTATACTGTTCTGACCGTGGCGCACCTGTTTCCTTTTCAGGATGACCCCACGACGGCAGCCATCTAGGGTTCCGAGAGTCGAGCGTGATCACAGCCCACCGAGCGACGAGGCCTTGGTACAGGGCCCTTGTTCAGCAGTGGCACCGGCGGTAGCTTTACACGCTGAGCCCCTGATACTTCCAGCAGCAGCCGCTGACGATGCACGTCGCCTCAGCGCACTGCATGAGTTTCAGCGCCAGCAACCGCCCAGGTTTCATGGGGAGACGGACCGCCAGGCAGCCGAGGACTGGATGGAGGCAGTCGTACGAGTTTTTAGGCTAGTGAGGACACCAGCAGACCTCATAGTGATCCTTACTGCGAGCCTACTGCATGCAGCAGCGGGCCGATGGTGGAGCTTGATGCTCCGGGTGCACAACGAGACATCTCTTCTCTGGACGGACTTTGAGAGAATCTTCCGCTCAGAGTTTGTCCCATACAACCTCCGTGCGGTGCGCATTCAGGAGATTCTTCAGCTGCGGCAGGGCAGCTTGACAGTGGCCCAGTACGCGGCATGGTTTACCGATCTCTCGCGGTACTCCACAGATATGGTACGAGACCCGTTCTTCCGAGCCCGAACCTTCGAGCAGGGACTGAGGCATGAGATCAGGGCTTCGATGATCTCCCTCAACATTAAGACACAGGAAGAGGTGTTGGAGAGAGCCCTTTTAGTAGAGAGTTTCCTCGCCGAGCAGGCACCAGCCGTAGGACCCTCCGCAGGACGGCCCGTAGCAGGGTCTTCTGCAGCTGCCAGTCGACAGGTGACACAGGGGTCCAAGAGGACTAGACCTACAGGTGGTCGACATCATGACTCTGGATCGTTTGTACGAGGCACTTGGGGTGGAAAACGACTTGCCATGAGAGGGTAGAGTTACTCCTGCGGCGGGATTGGTCACATGGCTCGTGACTGTCCGACCCACCATACGGATGACCAAAAGATGAACGAAGGACCCCCCAGGCAGAGGCAGAGGTTCGATCAGGGTGGTCCGCAGGGTGTAGGCGGCCGAGGCAGAGGAGCTGGCCGAGTAGCAGATGGTGGGCGAAACTTCGAGGTGTTTCCACCACCACCACCGGGAGGTCTGCCCCGACCGCAGGGAGTTGGTGGACATGGGAGAGCTCAGCTTCAGGCAGATGAGGCCTTCGATCATGGAGCTCTGGGAGCAAATGGACAGGAGCGGAACTAGTGGATATGTTTTTTGTACTTCTAGTTCCTTGTTGCTATTGTGTGGCATCTTTGTATTATGAGTTGCAATAATAAAAGACGCATACCTTTGTGATGTTTTCATTTCTATCTTCTTTTGTGTTGTTACTAAGAGGTTCCAGTTTTGACTTTTGACTTGACCCTCATTTGTGAGACATCTACTGGAGGAGACCCAGTTACCACACACTGAAGCTGACAGTGTGAATCAACACTTGGAGGCGAGAGTAACGGTTGGATCTCTTGGTAGTAGCATTGAGGCCTTACGACGTCATCCTTGGTATGGATTAGTATCATCCATGTCGGGATTGACCGTATTAGGCAAAAAATGTGGTTCATCCAACGGATGAGACTGGATTTCTCTTATCGGCAAAGAAGAAATCATAGTAGCTCTTGTGGGACCACAGGTGGTCCAGGCCAAGAGAGAAAAGGTCCAAGTCATCCAGGAGCGGATGAAGACAGCTCATAGCAGGCAGAAGTCATACGCTGATAGGAGGCGGAGGCCACTAGAGTTCGAGGATGGCGACCACGTCTTCTTGCGGGTCTCACATCGACGTGGATTATGGTGACTTGGCTGAGGCGGAAAGTTATCTGCGTGATTCATCGGACCATTCTAGGACCTCAGTAGGATGGGCGAGGTGGCTTATCACCTGGCTCTACCACCTCAGTTGCACCGGGTGCACGACGTCTTCCACGTATCTCAGCGGAGGAGATACGTGCACGACCTGACGCACATCATTGACCATGGGGAGCTTGACGTTGACGATGGGACGACTTTTACGGAGGTCCCGTTGGAGATCGAGGATCGACAGGAGCGGGTCCTATGTGGACGGTCGATTCCTCTAGTGCGCATCAGATGGCAGTATGAGAACCTCCAAGAGAGCACTTGGGAGCGGGAGGCTCAGATACGTGCTCAGTACCCTCATTTGTTTCCCTAGTTTTGATGTATCTTTATAGGGACGTAAATCCCTGAGGTGTGAGTAATGTAATGACCCGTAAAATTCAAGGGAAATTTTTTCTTAATTTTCTTTATAATTTTACAAGAGCACAGTTTTTGACGGCACCTGATTCCGAGGCCCGGTGTCCTCGTAATCAATTTCCAAAGTTTGGCTCTGGTACGTTCAGTGAACGAACGACTGGGTTTTTCTAACTTTTGAACCGGTGCTTGAAATCGAATTCTGAGGGCACCGATGAACTCACAGTGTCGATAATCGCTTAGGGAGACCTTTTCTGAGGTTGCGTTTTATGCGGGTTTAGAGTTAGTTTTTGGGAATTTAAAATGAAGTTAAATAAAATGAGGAAACACATTTTATTTTTTATCCAAGTTGGTTATAACCTCCCAAAGGGAGTTAGGGGTGGGACCCACAACCACTTAACCTCCCTTAAGAGGATTAAGTGTGGTGGGTCACACACTAACCCTAACACTTCATCTTCCCTTTAAACTCCCTATAACTCCTCTTTAATTAATCTTGACAACTTGTGTTATTTATTGAGTTGAGTTGTTTTAATATCAAACTTCTGAAATTCAAGTTGTTTAATTGTGTAAATAAAATAAGATTTAAGCTTATTTTATTTTGGTTGGTATCCTTTTCCACATTGAGAGGATTTGGAAAGTTCTCTCCATCTTCTTAAACCTTGACGAAGAACATGAAGAACACTTAAGCTCTGACGAAGAACGCCACTTCTCTTCTTCGTAGCCAGTGTGTTTCTGAAGATCGACGACGCCGAAACTTTGATCTTCTTCCCGGGTCAAGGAAAGTAGATGACGTTTCCTCCTCGGACTTTCTCCGTCAGCTTACGAAGCTTCTCCAGCGACGTACCTCTTCAGACGCACCTCGACGTCAACGGAAACGACGTTCGGTTTCCGCGACGCCCGACCTCCACGACGCTTGTCTACCGCGGTTTTTTGACGTACTCTGCACTTGAAACCGAGGTAGGGGTTTATTTTATTCCTTGTTCATGATTTATACCCGTGATTATTTCTTCATGGAATTTGTCCAATTGTTAGCAAATAACGCGAGGGGGCCGGACCGCACGAACACGGCCGACCCTCCCCCTTTTTCATGTTGATTCTATTGTGGGTTGAAACGGGTGTGGCACGATGCCGTCACACCGCGCAGGATCATACGGCAAGAAATGCACGACACCATCGTGCCGCGTCGTAAAATAATGCAAGGACGGGACGCCGTCGCGCCGCGTCGAAGAAAGGCGGAGACACCGCGATCGAAACGGGGCCGCGGCAGAAGGGCGCGACGCCATCCCGTCGCGCCAGACAAAGAAGGCCGCGGCCGGTTCCGGGCCGCAGCGGAACGAGAAGACCGGCGGCTAGCCGGGCCGCCGGTGTCGGAAGCCGGAAAGGGACCGGCCTTTGCCGGTCCCGTTGAGGAAGAACCGGCCGGCCAGGTCGGGCCGGCCGGAAGGGAGGCAAACCGGGGAAAATTAATTCCCCGGTCCAGCAAATAAACGGCCCCCATTATGAGGGGGGGGGGGGGGGTTCATAAAGGGGGGGGGGGGGGGGGCAGGCGCCCCCCGGTCCAATCAGTTCGGCTGCACCAGGCCGGTCCGCCAGGCCAGGCCGGGTCGGGCTGGGCCGGGCCACGCGGGGCCGTGCCAGGCCAAGTCGGGCCGCGCTGGGCCGCGCTGGGCCGTGCCAAGCTGGGACAACCCTGTCTGGGGTGGGTCGACCTGGTTTGGGCAAACCGGGGGTCTCGGGCTGGGACGGCCCGGGCCCGAAACCCCCGTTACCGAGCGGTTTGGATTCAAATGCCCATATCTTGGGCTACGGATCTCCAAAAGACGCGCCGTCAGCGGCGATGCGATCCTTGGATCGAGACGGTAGTTTCGGTATATCGCACTCAAGGTTTCAGATTACTTTGATTTCGGCCGGGTTGGTTCGTACACAAAACCAATCGGGCCCTCGGAGCGGAAACACTCATATCTTGACCTACAGACATCCGATTGGCATGCCGTCGACTTTTTTGAGTTCCTCTTAGTGAGACAGATCTTTTGGCATACTCCGCCCGAGTTTTGGACGCAGGTGGATTACGGTCGGGTTGGTTTTTCCTTAAAAACCAACCGGGGCCCTGGGACGAAAAAGCCAATAACTCTCAGACCAGGCGTCTGATTGACGCGCCGTCTGTTGCGTTGAGTTCCTGTTGACGATACGAAACTTTTGGATACATCAACTCTAGACTTTGTGACAGTTGATGTATCAGCTTCTCGGCTCGTGGAGCGGACCCTCCCGAACGAGCTTGCTGTGTGCGGGAACCCTAGAGCTGGCTGCGACTGCTTCTGTGAATTCGATGATGACGACTGTACAGTGATCCTCGGTGGAATCGACTGCGACGATGATGGAAACAATACGGGAATCCTCCGTGTTTTCGGCATTGATCACTACGGTACATCTTGGGATACATCAACTCCGGACTACATGTCAGTTGATGCATCAACCTCTTAGCTCGTGGGGTGGACCCTCCCGGAACGAGCATGCTGTGTACGGAAACCCTTTAGCCGGTTGAGACTTGATGGCTGCAGAACCATGACAGAGGTGCGCTTGGTTGTAGCGGCACAAGGGAGTGCTTGGTTGTAGCGGCAGACCCACGACAGAGGTGCGATTGGTTGTAGCGGCAGAGGGGAGCGCTTGGTTGTAGCGGCAGTCCCACGACAGAGGTGTGCTTGGTTGTAGCGGCACAGGGGAGCGCTTGGTTGTAGCGGCAGACCCACGACATAGGGGTTCTTGGTTGTAGCGGCACAGGGGAGCGCTTGGTTGTAGCGGCAGACCCACGACTGGGGAGCGCTTGGTTGTAGTAGCAGGCCCACTGTACCCGATAAGTTTAGCGCTTGGTTGTAGCGGCATAACCACTGTATTTGATGGAAAAGGAGTTTCCCAATAGCTTTGGGTTCAACATCCTGAACGAAAATGTGTAGGTCATTGCGGGGGTTAGTACCTACCGATCTTTTGTGGGTCTGACGGCTTAGATGAATTAGTGGCTACATCAGATCATCTCTATCATCTTTTGAAGAAGTATACATGTTTGAGCTGAATCGTGTTAACCATCCTGTGTGGATTGTGTTGTGCTATCCTGTGTGGAATACGTTTTGCTTTCCTATGTGGAATACGTATACTTTCCTGTGTGGAATGAGTTGTACTTGGGATCGGAGGTTGGATCGTATCGGAATTGATGACTTAGGTATATGTATGGGCATATACCTAAGTAGTGTCGGATGTTGCTTCGTGTTTGTATTTTTCCTTTGTGGTTTATCCTTTTTGGATTTTGGGAGACCTTCGAGGGTCTCGGGGTCCCTACTGTGTAGCTTATACTCACCCCTGCACGGGCTATGCCCGCACTACGTTGTGTTGGTTGCAGACGACAGACAACGTTGATCGTGGTTGAGGCTCGCAGAGCAGGATGGTACCTGGAGGTGGACCCCTGGGTGGGATGCTCTCGGAGCGGACGGTGGGACCCAAGGAGCAGTGGAGATATCTGTACCCACACTTCAGGTGGGATTTCCATTGGACAGCTCGGTGTAGCAGCTTTTACTTTACAGTTTCTGTTTTCCCTTTAGAGTTGTACTTTACTTTCAGTTTGGGTTTGTATACTGGCCCATTTACTTTTCCTCACTTTCAATTGTACTCTATTCTTACTTAGTGTTTACTTTTCTGCTTACTTACTCTGTGGTGCTTGTTTACATTACAAAGGCAATTCCTTCCCTTTTTACAGGGATTACGCCTTAGTGCTAGTCGTCAGCCCCTGGCCTATAGAAGGCGGGATTGGTGTAGTCACGGCACGGGCCCCGAGGACGGGTTGTGACATCATTCATGATGGCGATATTCAGCATGAATTCATGAGCATGTAATTATTTTAAAAATTGAATAATGTGAAATAAATTTGAAAAAAAAATTCCAATAAAATGAAAATAATATAATTTATACAAAACTTATTTATTAAATATATCCATATGATCAAAATTTTGGGAAGGTGATTGAAAATAAATTATATCACTATGTTGATGTGGTATTTTGCATATACGTAGATGCAGTATTTCCATTTTCCAAAAGGGGTGGGTAACAAGGTAAACCAATATATTATCTATCCAGAATCATGTTTATATAATAAATATCATTTATATTTAATAATTTTATCTTTATAAATAGCCATTTTATATGATTATGAAAAATTATATTAAATAGTTCATAGTTATTGTTGTATGTGCATACACATGAGTTATGTTTTAATTTTATGATAAACTAAAATGATGTATAGAATAGTTATTAAATAAAAAAATGTTTTTTATTATAATTATGACACTGTTTTTAAAACAATATTATGGTACGATTATAATTTATGGAGTTATAAGAGTAAATAATGATTTTTAATTTAGTTAATACTTATAACACCTCAATGGATATCTTCCATTGTATTGAAGCATTATGATTTTTGGATGTGTATTTTTTGAATACTAATACCATTAAGCCATGGATAAGGGGTTTATCCTAGTTTTTATGTAGATCATAGTTTGAAATGATGGATCTTTCATTTTTTGTATAACTGGGGATATGCGGTGTCATTTTATATTTGAGGTGATAGGAAAATTGGTAAATATTATGAACAGTAGAATTTAATAAGTTTCATTATCTTATACTATGGATCCGATAGTGCTCAATTTTAATGATTGGATAATGTAATGTTTACATATGATAAAAAAATGAAATTTATCCTAGATTTAGAGATATTTTAAGACTTATCTTTTTGTTTAACCCCTAAAAAATCCTTTTATCCTATACCATGGTGATAATTTTATACCATTTTAACTATTCATTATGAATAATTAAAATGAAATTATTAATTAAATTATAGTCGATGATCCCAAATAAAAATTATATTTTTTTGTATTTAATTTCTACAAGTGTAAAAAATAAATTTTGTTATAATTTAATGTAACACAAATATAATATTTACATAAAAATAATGTATTTATGCATACAAACTATTTTATTCCAAAATCCTATATCAAGATCATTACCATGTAATTAATTGAATTGTATTTAATAAAATGTATTGATTTTGAATTTATAATATGTAAAATATAAAAACTTTCCTTTTAAAAAATTTATTAAAATAGAAAAATGTTAATATTATTATATTCTTATAAAATCATAAAATTGACTTCCAAAATACAAATCTTATTATTATATATTGTGTGTTATATTTGTAAATTAATTTTCCTAATCTTAATTATAAATTAATTCATGAATAAATGTTATATAAACAATAAATGACATATTTTATAATAATTAAATCCTTTAATTGATGGTATTTTCAAAAAAATTATTTTTCACTATCTACCAAAATAACATATATTAGAAAAAACCAAAAAATTAACCATATGATATTTTTAATATTTAACATTATTTAAAATTATTTGATGTTTTTTTAGTTTCTTATTAAATTTGATTTATTATATCTAACATATTATTATCAATATAATAATTATATATTGAAATAAAATAGAGTTACATTTCATTTATACCTGAATCATAGTAATTATGTACTGAGTATGTTAATATCAATTCCTAAAATTGAGGGCATGTGGATTTAATATATCATTTTTTATTTTTATTGTATTTATAGGTACCAGTAGAAATTAGTAAATTATTATTATTATTTTTATTAATATTTTTGAGTATGGGTAGAGTTCCACTCAGTGTGGGATCTAGATATTAGATATTATGTTTTGTAGTTTTCTATATACATATGAGTCCAATATTATGTTTTCTCCCAAGAATTTTTTATTAAACTATAAAAAATAACATTGTTTCAAAATTATTATTTTTCATTTTTCTATATCTCAATGGGGTGAAATATATTTCCCTATATGGGAATATGATACTCAGAGATAATTCTCACCCTATAATGGTTAGAATGTGCACATAAGGTAATGTGGATATTATATATAAGAACTATTTGTGTTATTTTGGTCCGAGTCATTACATATTGGTGTCAGCAAAATGATAAATTATATGTTTATACCCTTAGTGATTATGATAGGGCTAATAATGATTGTTTATAGGTGAAATAAAGAAGAAAATAACAAAAAACATTATGTGGGTCACAATATAGATGAATCTGAGGTTACCAGGGATGTATCAATAACTATTTGGGGAGATACATTTTTTGTGTTTTTCAATATTGTTTACTCATATTTTTAAAATGAAGAACTTTTAATGTATAGAGTTACATTGTATGTACACATCTATATAATTTCTTGTATTATAAGTAGATATTATTGGTTGTTATTGGAGTGCGGTGTGACATACTATGTTATTTACATTGTTTCATTATAATGGGTTCTCATTTAATAGGTGTTCTATATAAACTATATATATATATATTCTCTATTTATTTTTGATTAATAGGTTAATCTTAATAACCTACTGGTTCTCTTAAATTAGGTGGTCTTATGGATTATTGTTTATATTTATAGATGAATTCATATGTAATTCATTATTTGTAATCATTTTGATAACATGTCTCAAATAATTTTTTTCTTACAAATGCTTTCAATTTGAGACAATGAATATGTTTCTATTCTAATATAAAATTTCTCTACTAGTAGTCATCAATTATCACAATGTGCTATTATTCTATCCATTTATATTATTATTACAATAAAATATAATTATGTTATAATAATTTGATTTTTTATTTAAATTTTATTGATCAATACTTATTTTTAGAATATTGTTTTGTGTTGTCATACTCATAGTAGAGGTAATGAATTAATACATAAATATACATTTTAAATAATTAAAAAATATATTTCATACAATTATTGACATGTAACAGAAGATTAAAAGGAACCATGAAAAATAAATATTACATGAATAATATAATAATTATTATATAAAATTTAACCATTAAATTAATATAAATATATTTATTTATTATCTTGAAATAATATTGATTCTTTTTGAAGAAAAAATTGCTAAAATAGTTATATCATATTAATATAATAAATTGAATTTATCATATTTTGAAATATTTTATGTTTATATTTATGAATTATGATTTCTATATCAAATTATTTATAAATATATATGAAATAATATTAACAAAAAATGAATTTTATGGAGTCATTTTTCAACAAAAACAATTTTTAATTTTTCATATAATTTTATTAATAAATTTTATAATATTAAATAGAAAAAATTGAAAACATTTTTTAATGTATATTGTAAAATTTTTATTAGGAATATTTTATCTGATCTTTCTAAAAAGACTAATTTTAGGGTGAATGGTGAAAATTAGAATTTTGGAAAATAACATGCCATTTATGTTATTAATTATATATATATGGAATTAAAATTAAGGAATAATATTTTTGGAATTAAATATATATGCTATAATTAAATAAATAATTTTAATTCCCTTTTTTGTAATTTAAATACACATATTTTTCATTTTAATACATAAACTATATTTAAAAAAATTATCTTAGTATATTTACATTTGGAATAGAAAAACTAATTTTTACTAATATTAAAAATTATATCATATAAAAAAATGTTTGAAATTTTGATTCCATAGGTAAAATTTTTTTATTAGCAATCAGATTAATTTTAACATAATAGATAATTCACCCTCTGTAAAAACATGTTTCCTCGATTACAGTTAAAATGATAAAAATAAATAATCTATGAGTAATAGAACAAAAACATTCATGGGAATTTTTTTTAAGTACATTATTGAACTTATCAGATTATATATATACTATTTATCAATTTTTAATAAAAATTAACCGAGAGGGACTTTTAATTATGGAAATTTTTCTGGTATTTACAATAATGTCACCCCTTTTCTCTTAAAAAAGTTGATACCCTCTCCTCACATACACACACACACTCAAAACCATTTATTATCACATAATATGCTCCCAAAACTCTATTAAAAACATTTAAACAACATATATATTTTATTTTATTAATGAAATTCTATAAAAAAATCATTCCCATCGAAAATAATAAAATCCTAGTAAAAAGGTATAGATTTCAAACAACTCCACCTTCATTCGTATTAATTTATATATAATTAAGATTCCTAAAGTATTATTTTTCCTTAATGAAATTATTATATATTTATAATTATTATAAATATCATTCATTACCCAGATGTCATGGTCATTATTCACCCTTTATATTTCCATTTTAAAAAAAGAGAATCATATGTTATGCAGTATACCACCTTCATAACAAAATGTGTTTTATTTCCCTTCACCATCATAATAGGATGGTAAAAATATTGATGTTACTATATAATTAATATATTTATTTCATATTTTATATTATTAAATTATAAAACATAATATTATTTTTCTCACATTATGGAAAATAATCAATATTCACATGTACGTGTAGAATACCAAAAATATGGATCAATCGATTTTAGTTATTTATAACACCATTGACCTCAAAGGATGATAATGAAATTTGTATGAAAGGATAAATATGGTTTTCATTTAATTAATATTTCATTGAAATTAAATTTGAATACCCTCTTTACTATATGAAAATTATAAAATCATTAGAAAATTATCCTTCATTTACAAGAGAACTAAGATGAAATATTTCTCATTCAAACAATGCAATTTTGCATATCTATAACTATTCCTCATAAATGTATATTATTTTTATATATCTCACTAAAAGCAATTAAATTATATATTTATTCTACAAATTTTATAATATTCCAAATACATCACCTCATTATCATTAATAATTATGGTATGTTCAATTTAAGGTCATTTTGAGAACCTATATGAACAATTATATGAAATTATATTATGGAATATTAGGAATAAATAATTAATTGTAAAAAAATAATATATGTATGTAAATAATTAAATATATAGTTCTATAAAATATATATCAATATTTTTCTCATTAATTATTAAAGAATCTTTCGTAGGATGAAATCAAAGAAAACAATGATTGTTAGGGATTTCACCTATAATAATATAAATAATAGAAAATATGAATGGAAATTTATACATTATAAAACATAATATGTAACCGATTAGATTTAATTTAATATAAATAATAAAATCAAAAAAAAATTATGGCAACAAATTTTAACACTACTATTATGAAACTAATTCCAATAGATCAATATATCCCACACCCAATATGGAAAATATTTAAAAACTAACTAATATAAGTATAGATAATAATTATAAATGATGATTATAAATTTTTTTAATATAAATGGTTTGAAATAAGTTATTATGATAATTTTTTTTTCTAGACGTTAAGGATTATTCAACTAGTAGGAGAAACAATGTTAGTGTTGTTTCTTAAAATTTAATTTCATGAAATATATTTTGTAAAATTCACCATGATACCCTTTCCATAGTAAGATTATAAAATATTGAATATATTTTACCATATATAGGGGATTTAAAGATTAATATTGATTAATTTTAATATTTTTATATTGATTCAAATCACTCCCAACATAAAGGTGGTTTTGAACAAAATATTTATGAAGGTGTTTTTCATAAAAATGTAACTCAAATAGTGATTTATTCATCAATAAATAAATTTTACAATCATTATATTATTAACAAAAGTAAATAAGTCATTGTAATTTTTATCCTTTTTAAAATATCTTATCATTTCATTGGTATATTCATTCTGTTTTATTTTTTTTGAAAATTTTATTTCCCTTAGACAAATATTTTAATTCTTGTGTTTCTTGTATGTGAAATCGGCTGCATATATTTTTTTCATTCCAAAACCATTAATTTTACATATATAAATTCATTATATTATTTTTTAAATATCATTATATGTTAATAAGGTTCTTTTATACTATGTGATAAACATGAAAAAAAATTCCTTAAATTCTTAATGATTCTAATTTGGGTTACTATCATCATATTATAATAGAGGAATTCTTTTAATGTTTTGTAACACATATTCATAACATAATTACCAATTTAAAAAAAATATTTTCTAAAATTTATGGGTTTTATAACAGAATATTTTCATCACTATTAATTATAAAAACATTTCCACATAATATTTTTAAATAATATCAGGTATATTTTTTATTTCTAATATTGTTTTATATAATAATACAAAACAATCATTTTAATCCAAATCCACATCCATTTACATGACTTGTTATAGATTTTGTGTATATATCTAATGTAATAACAAATCATTATATATATATATATATATGTCATACGAATTTACTTCTATTTTTAATGAATGACCATCCACTAATTTTTTCTTTCTTATTTATGTGTTATGTAAGATCCTAAAATATTTTAAAATGTATTTAATTTTTTAGGACACTATTGTTTAATAATATGATTGAATGATGTTCACCTCAATTTCATACAGTGATTTTGTTAGGGAAAATATTGAATTAAATATATAATAATTAGTTATACATTGGAAATACAATAATTTTCATTGTCTTGATTTAATGTTATTTACATAGAATTTTATTTGATGTCATTGAATACGCATTTATTTTACATGCGCTTCTCATTTTATGTTTATTGATTGAATTTCTAAGTATTTAATTATGTTAATCCAAATGAAAACTGTTTCTTTTCCATGATTCATTATGATATGAGGAAGGAAACAAATATTATAAAAATGGGTTCATTATTCTAAAAAGATGAATTACTGTCATATTAACTATTTTCAAAAACACAATATGTTACAATTGGTACTTTGTGATTTTATAAGTTATTGATTTATAGGGGAACTCATCGGTATGGATGATAATGTGTTTATTCTTATATCTCTATAAAATACATTAGATTATAGTTAATATCTCATGAGATAGGTATTCATGAGTATTTTCAATGTCTCAAATGTATATGAATTGATGGTGTGGCTCATAAAATTTATGTTCTATATAATAATGTATATTACATATTTGGATGATGACTAATAGTTTTATACTAATTATAATGAATTTTTTAAATTGCCATGTCTCATTTTATTGACTAACTATTTTCATTCACATGTTATTTTATGTGATTATTTTTTTCATGATTAAGACATACAATATTTTGGGTGTTATATTCTTTTGCATCTTCATTATACCCATATTTTTATTTATACTCACATATATTATTTGATTACAATACAATATGTTTTCCACTATAGTTAATTTTATCTCAAACATTATTATCATTTCCATTTCTATAGGTTATGACTAATTTAAAAGATAGAAATATCTAGAATAAAATATTATGTGATAAAGTTGGGATAAATTTTACTGACTTGTTACGGATTATTCGGTTTATTATATAGAGTGATAATTTCCAAAATATAAAAAATAAATAAGTTTAGTAAGTTAATTTTTTCCCTATTTATCTAAAATAGTAAAAATACAGTTTAATAAGAATTTATATTATCGAATTATTTTGAGAATGAAATGTATTTTCTTATTAAGTTTTCTGGTATTGAATAGTTGCTATCATATTAGGGATTAGAAATATTTTATGAATTTGATTATATAATCGGTTTATAAATTTAATGTTTTAAATGTTATTGATGGTTAATATGTTTTCATTGATCACAATTTCAATTTTATATATAACCCATTATATTATATCATTAAATAATGAATATTTATATATTTGAATAAGAGATCTGAAAAATAATTAGGGATAATTCTGATTATATTTTTTCATCCTAAAATATTATAAATGTTGGGAATATGTGGTTTTCTTATAAATATATATATGTATTGATATTAAATGTGAATTTTGGAATAGGTATAAATATTCCTTGGGATAATAACTCAGATGTGTTTATATTGGGTACTTACTCAATTGTCACCTGGTTCATGACAATGTTGATTAATAGCACACCTTATTTGACAATCATGGATGATTTTTTGGTTCAATTGAATAATGAGCTATTATAAAGGAAAATATCCATATTACTTAATGTGATTAAGAAAACATGTACAAGATACAACATATTAATTGACGCAATGTTGAATTAATATAGATAAAATATGTACTAAGTGTGTCTTAGATAAAAGGAAGGTATTACGCATCTTAATGAATGTATGATCTGAAAAACCACATTACTTTTTTTTCAAATTCATATATTAGATAATATCTTAATGCAGTTGTATTTTTTATTTCATTGAAATAGTAAAAAACTAAATTAAGATGAGAAAATAATGGATCTATAAATGACTATTACTTATAGAAAAATATATTATCATACATAAATGGAAGATAATATATTTATTATGATGAAAATTTAGTGTTTCATAGTCTTACATATGGTAGTGAGGTTGATATATAAATACAAATAAAATAGGGAAATGCATGAATATATTCTTTACTAATTTATATTTATTAATGATATTTTTAAATATTGTAGAAATCCAGTAATATTATGTGAATATACTATGGAAGTTTCTTTGGTATTTTTTTTATATTTTTGGAAATACATATTAAATGGCACCAACAAATTTTATGATTTATATTTTGAATTTTTTTAATTCTAAGATAAATATTGGAGAACACATAATTGAGGTATGGATAACTATTATAATTAATATATACTTGATTATGATGTAATAATGGGATGATTTATTTTTATTAATGTGATATACTGTATTAATTTCATTTATGGATTTAACAAAACATTACTCAATAATAATATTGGTAATTTTTATCTTATTTTTTTATTTTGGTATATTTTTAAAAGATAACAACCTTATGAACTATAAATAACTAAATTTGAGAGATAAAAAAATATGTAAATTTTTAGTAATATAAGAACTATTAATGGTTTAATGTATGTGATAATTAAATTATTTTTTATTAATGTGTTATAGAAAATATTGTATTTAGTAATATACATATTGGCTTATGTGATTGTATGAACGATTAATTTTTTTGAAGAATGTTAAGAAACATTGTATAGCCAATTATAGTGGGCATAGTGTTATATTATATGTAATTTCCTAAATTATGGATATATTATGATTTACCTCTCATTTTTTATTTCATTTGTAATAATTAAAATTATGAGGATGGAATTTATATTGGAGGAGAATGTTAGAACCTAATGATTCACTATACATTTTCCTTGAATAAATAATATTATCGATACCATTATCCAAACAAATCCGATAAAAAAATAATGCATATTAAATGTATACAAATAATATAATAATTAGCAGATAAAATGATGAAAATAAATTTCCATAATTTAATAATATTATTCGCATTGATTACTATTTTATGAAATATTGCTTTTCAAAGAACCAGTTTCAAAAATGTTTACGGTTTACTATCATATAAATAAATAATCTCACATAGATAATATGTAATGTTTATATTTTTAAATCATTATTTAGGTATATAATTATTTAGAATATATAACATAAAGTAATATTAATGAAACATGAGGTTTAATAAATAATTTTTTAGTAAATCATATATTACAACTATTTTTTTTATCTTATCATAATATATTAATTTTCAAATTTTTATTTCATAAAAGTTTCATCAATAGTTATTTTAAAATATCAAAAATATATTAAATATAATATTTTATATATTTTAAAAAATTATCTTTATGTATTAATAAAAAATACAATTTTAAAAATTAACATAACTTTTAAGGACATATTTTTACTTAATTATATATTCAAAATTCATGAAACATTCATCTCTATTTTAATATTTAATTTATAAGTTAATTTATAAATTTATAAATTTTGGTTCTAATTCAAAAAACCATATTTTATAAAATATCCGTTATATTATTAAAATATTACCTTATATTTTATGTATTTATAGTTTTTTTATCAAAACTATTAATATACATAAAATAAAATATTTCTAAATTTGGAATCGTTATATCCAATATTATTTAATAATATCAAAATAATTATTATCATAAATGATAAATCACCTTAAGAAAAAACTTATTTGTAAGGAAAAAATTATAATGCTAAAAGTAATGATTCTAGGTGTAAAATGTCTCAAAAATGTATATAAGATTCCTATTAATGTGAGTTTGAAGAAGTTTTCTAAATTATGTCTATTTTAATAAAATATTTATAATATTTTTTCTACATTCCATGAGATTGACTTCCAATCATTGAATGTTTTTCCATATTTATACAAATGACGTCCATTTTCTATTATAAAAGGGGCTCTCTTATTTTCACATTACCTCTCACAAAAAACCATTAATATCATCGAAAAATATTATCAGAACTATCCAAGATTTTCATATATATTTTAATTAGTTTTTCCCCCAAAAAATTATATTCTTAAATTTTTTGTATCCCCATCGTAATAGAGATAATCTAAGTGGTACGTTATATATTTCAATCATGTCAATCGTCATTACTATTTCATTATATGGAATTTTTATTCATAAATGTAATTATTTTTTTATTATTTTTATACTATAAAATAATTATTATAAAATTATGTTATTACAATAATGGTAAAATAATTATCCCCCCTTTCCTTTTCCATTATGAACACAAAATAAATGAATCTTATGTTTTTTGTATTACCACAATGATGGATGACTATGTTCCGTTATCTTTAAAAATTATATATTTATAGTACTATTATGATATTCGATATATAATTATGATATTTGTGAAATAATGTTTTAAATTATAATTTAGAATATTGCTTGACCTCATTCTATAAAAACTGAAATAATCATTAATGAAAATGAGTGGTCATCCACCTCCATGGATCGATAAATTTCCATTATCATTTTACCACCACCATACATGTATGGTAATTAAAGGATAATTTTATTGTCAAATTATAAGAATATTTTTTTAATAAAAAGTAATTATATTAATATTTATTTATTTGGTAGAAAAATTGGTATAAAATTAACTATTTTAATAAAACAAACCATGAGGAAAAATTCTATTTAATCAATGAAAATTTTCCATATCCATTGAATAATATACAATTTTTATTAATTATTATTTATCACTCTAATAAACAATAAATTTTATATTTATTATTATACTATATTTATATTTAAAAAAACTCTTCCGTTTATAGTCAATAATCATGATATGTTCATATTTGGGTCCTTTTTAACACCCACTGAATAATTATATGAAATTATATCATCTACAATTAATTTTTTTGATATATAAGGATATAATTATATAAATATTATTTTCACATTTCATAATAGATACATCCATATTTAAATCATTAATAAAGAAAACACCCATGAGAGGTTGAAAATCATCAAAAATTATCTATTATTTATTTCATATTCTAAATGTGACCATAATGTACTCACGAATGGAAATTTAGAAATCTAATATAATTATAATTATTACATTAATGTGTCTATAATTAACATTGAATAATGAAAAGTTTTATAATTATTAATTAAAATATACCTTTTAATAAACTAGTTCAAATTTATCATGATTACCCACAAAAAAAATTAATTTATGTTTAAATAACTAATATAAAATTTGAGAATATCTAAATAAATCATATTATAAATTATTTACATGAATATGATTATAAAATTATTTATTAGGATATTTATGTTTTTTATAAGGCATCTTATAGTGCATTCAACAATGGGAAAAAATCTTGTAGGTGTTCTTTGCCTTAAAATTTATTTTAGGGGAAAACATTATTAATTTATAACATGATACCTTTAAAATTGTATTATTTATTCATAAGGAATTTATATTTAATTATTTATTTTAACTTGAATATCCATTTGGTTTAATTCTGTTATCATTCCATCAATTTGAATGATCCCTACTAGAATGTGGTTTTAATAAAAATATTACTCCAACAGAAAGGATTTTATTTATTGCCTTATTTTAAAGTAAAAAATATATATGAAATAGATTAGATCAGTGGAATTATTATTAATTAAAAAAGAACTCAATAATTATTTTGTATATTAATTTGACTTTTATTTCTTGTTAATATTTAATTTTTCCTTAACTCATATTATACATGACTTGTTAATTCTATATCAAATTATCCTCATATCTTCCATTCAATTGGAATATACCTTTTTTATATACTAATAAATCAAAATCTTTTAGAAATGTACATATAATTAAATAAGAGAAATATAGTGATCATTATCTTCTTCCAAAACTTTAATTAATTTTGTAAATTTTTTGTAATGTTCATCATCATCATAAAATAAAATGAATATCTTTTTATCATCTTCCATCATAAAACCACCATTGAAAATCATTATAATTTTTTTTGTATACTTTCATTCAATTATTTCATAGATTTATAAATAAAATTAATAATTTTATTTGGACTGTTTTTCCTATTTATTTAAATGATCATCGGTGACATTTGTTTCCAATTTTTTTTTAATTCACCTTAAAATAGTTTAATCTAAATAAAATTCCTTTCAATTAAATTATGTTTGATCAATAATATTCTTATAATATAATAATCTATCATATTTAACAAAGCGACTAGTTAATTAAATTATATGTTACAGAAATGACCAATAATTTCGTTTTTCATTCAAAATAATCCTTTATATATGGTTATCAATTTAAACATATGGAATTTTTTTTAGTACATTATTTGTTTTTAATTATAGAGATGTTTTTTCTCCTTGATTCTATAAATTGATTTATTTCATGTAATTATTGAATTATACTTATATCATTTCTCATCATGTTATAAATAATAAATAATAAATTTCGTTGATAGGGTTTTATTTACATAGATTGCTAATTTATGTAATTATATTTCCATTTAATTTCTATTGGATTATCAAGTTATAATTATTCAAGAAATTTTTGATTATTTCTTTATGTGAATCCATATGAACACTATTTTATATCAATATATTTATTATGATATTTTAATGAGATCCATTTTTCATTAATTTTTTATTTATTCTATAATACTAAATTATTTACATTTTTAAATTTTTGTAAAACACATTTTATTTTAATGGAGTCTTATATGATAACTATATTTTTTTCAACTGTCCCTAATAAGTATGTATGGTGATGTGTGGGTCCAATATATCCTTCAAATTCAAATTTTACGAGTGTATTTTAATTATATTGGTATTTATGATTATGTTTTAGTTCTAGGTAAGAATGGTATAGGATGGTATTCCTTTGGAAAATTTTGTTCATTTTACTAATTTATGTTCCATATTTAAATGAAATATCAAAAATTTAACTATAATTCTCATGAAAACATAATTCAAATAGGTCCCATGTTTATTTACTCAATTTTTATTTCTTGTGTTATTTTACATATATATTTACTCTATGATTATGACCTTAGATGTGAAAAACCAAGAAATTTACATGTATTACTCCATTATATTAAACATAAATATCTATTAATACATAAAATTGATAAAATGCCTAAAGAATTTGGAATACTTAGTTAATAATAGATTATTATGATACTAATATAAATTGGAATTATATTTTTATATATAATGAAGTTCTCAATCCATTCAAGATGCTGAAATTTCATGGGATATCCTATGGAACACATATAAAAAGGGTTTCCAAAAACCCACATAAACTAATTTTTTGATTAGAACACAAAAGTAAGAACATTGCCTTTTATTCATGTTTGTTTTTCTTTTTCCTAGAGTTTTTGAGAAAAAAGGGGCTTTTGGAAATTTTAATTTACACGTCATGTACATTATTAGTACACGTTATGTACTTCCTTTCCACAGATGTCAGTCTGTTGGCCGTGTAGTAGCCACACACCTGGCCGTGTGGGAGTGACATGGAGGCCACCCAAGGAAGTGTATGAAAACAGAGACTACACATAGTGTATTATGTTTTTTTTCATTAAATGCATCGGGGTCACGTTTAATGGACATAACTCACTTCTTCTAGGTTGTCTTCATCTGAGAGGACCCGTACGGCCGCGGATCATCAACGAGCCCTCGATCCTCCATCCTTTCCCCTATTCTAACATCTTTGACTACATTGGAATCATATCGGTGAGTTCTCTCATCTCCTAAATCATCGTCTACTATTTCCTCTTCATTTCCATGTTATATTGGGTTGAACGTTTTATACGTTTTCATAGATATACGATGTTTCAGGGAGATTCAAGAATCTAAGTTCATGTATATTGATCATTTAATCCAATGATATGGGGTTTCTATCATTCTGTTCGATGTCATTGAATATTATGTTCAAATTCCACCAATACCATTGAATAGGGTATTGCGTGTTTACCGTTATTCCCTTGTTGATTGTCTTCCATGATTTTATGCCTATTTAAAGGTAATTTGGAATTGAGTAGGGGCATTTTCTATGATTTGGATGTTTTTCGGTTTCATGTTCTGCTATGATCAATTGGCCATGTTTAGTCTTTGGCTTCCTTGACTATTTTTTCTATTACAAATGTTGTAGGATGGAGAGATTTTTTTCTTACATGATTGTAATGTTATAGACTGGTTTTCCATGTAGTTGCTATATTACACTACTATGCTTGTTGAACCACACAAGGCTTTGAGAACCTGGTGTAGTAGACTATAAGGGGAATTGACGGGGTGAGTTTTTTTGTAGAGTACTTGAGCACTTCAGGATATAAGAGGGACTAACCAGTTTAGAATCCTCAGAGATCCTTGAACCACATGGAGATACAAGGGGGATTGACTAAGTGAGCTTCCTCAAAGAGTCCATGATTTCTTTAGACTATAAGGGGATTGACCGCATGAGATTTCTCAATGAGTCTTTGTTTGAATTGAACTACCTAATATATAAGTGGAATTGGCCGAGTGAGCTTCCTCAGAATTTTCTAGACCTTGGGGTTATAAGAGGGATTAATTTGTGAGCTTCTTTAGAGAGTACTTTACTACCCTACACTATACAGGAAATGGACTATGTGGGCTACCTCAGAGAGTCTTTCCATACCATTGACTATAAAAGGATAGACTGTGACCGCTTTATCAAAGAGTATTATTATATTCATATGCAGAACCAGATGGGTTGGACCGTGTGTGTGGCCCAGATGATTGCTTGTACTTTTTAGGTACGACCTGTGGGGATGGATGTGAATACTTCCCAGAGCGTTACTTGTTTGAGGTTTAATTGTTTGTTTCACAGATTCTTCATTTGAAACTGTGGTTATTTACTACTTAGTACTTTCTTGTTTACTTCTTTATGTACTTTTACCAGCCATATATTCACTGAATATGAGGAAAAAATCATCGGGTGGTTTCCTACTGAGATTTAGTCTCACACCCTATATGGGTTATGCTTTTGGGACTAAACAGATTATATTGTGGCAGGTATATATATAGGAAAACACCCTTCTACTTCTAGAACATGATAATTGTGGAGCTGAGGTGCATGGGACCTAGCGTATTCATGTGATGATGAGGATATGTTTATCTTTATTTTGTACTTTGGTTTAGTACTATTTGAATTCCTTCATTGTGACTTGTTTTGATACTTTCCTAGACATATGTATCATTCATCATTTCAAATATATATGCGTTCTCTAGTTGTTTAGTATTGCAGTCTTCAATTATTTAATGTTGGTGGATATTTACTGCTTCTGCTGTGTATGTGTTGTTTAAATCCACTATGTTCTCTTCCAATGAAGGCATAGTTTTCCACAATATGACACCCAAGTCTCTCACTACTAGTTGGAAGCATCTAGTGCTCGGGGAAATGTGCTTGAGACCATTTGACCAACCAGGTATGGGGCGCCACTTGGTGGCTTTCGGAATCGGGACATTAGGAAGTTGTATCATAGGGTTTATTTTCACTTGACTTACTGTTTGGAGCCTTATCCAGGTATAGGATGGAATAGTTACTTTGTATTAAGTTGTTCTCGGGAGTATAAAACTCGTGTAAAGGGAAATACCAATTTACCACTTTGAATAACAAATTTTCTTGTTTTGTGTTTATGATAGTTTATTTGATTTTACCTCAAGTGATTCACAAGATTTGTGCATTTTCCGTTGATTTTATTGAGGTTCTATTTATGTTTCAACCTGATTAGATGATGGTATTCCATCTCTTTCATCATATAGGTACTTTCTAGAAATCACATGTCATGCATTTTTTCCTTGCCATCTACGATGCATTAATGATTGCATGTTATTGTGGTAGATGTTGTGTAAAATATTCATGTTGTTTTGATAATTTCCTTTATTGAAATTCCTACTATTTGATAAGTTATTTTTTGTGTAGAGATTTGCATGAATGAATGCCAAACATTGGTTCTTGAGGTGTTATGGGCCTTCATGGATCGGAATTTGGGGGATCATTGCTTTGTTTGCCTCGCTATAACTAGTATAAGATTTTAAACATTGATTTACTAGGGGTATGGACCCTCACAGATCAGAATTTGGCACTTTCAATGCTTATTTCAGTGTTTTCTAGGTTCCATAGTAGTTTCTATGGCTTGCAGTCTTGAATAACCCAGAATACACATCAATTAATGTTAAGTACACCCCAAGTGTTCATCTATTCGGGAAAAACTGTTTTTCTTAAGTACAAGTCGTGTACTTTATATACATGTCATGTAGTCACTAACTGTGTCATATGCAGTGTGGGTAGAGAAACGAGATGGGGAAAACCTGGAGTGAACACTCCATGTAGTGTCGACCCCATGGCTACCTGTGTCACTAACAACATAGGTTCGCCGAGTTGTGTCTGATACATCATGTGTGCCATCTAAACATGTCGTGTAGTCTGTCCTTTGTACCGGAACGTGACATGAACAGAACAGGTTGGTGTCACCCATTCATGTAGACACTATGTATGCCTTGAACACCCCGTGTAGTCTGAACAAGGTACCCGGTCAAGTCACGTAAAACATGGGATGGTGTTATCCATTCTCATGCATGCCATGTCCGTCTGGAACATGTTGTGTAGTGTGAGCCATGTATCAAGCTGTGTCACTAACAACATGGGCCAAGTGGATATTTTCTATTACATGTAGTGTAAGAATTGTAAACGCTGTGTAGTTTTATCATTTGATAGTTGTGTTCTTTAACCTTGTAGAAGGAATCTGTTAGGGAAATAGGATTCATGTACACGTCGTTTGTTATGAAAACATGCCATGTATCTGGGGTATTACACAACCAGTTTAGGTGTAGTACACTACCATGTAAATGAATTCAGGGAACACTCCATTTAAGAAATGTACACGCCGTAGAGTCATGTTTTGTAAAACGTTAGTTCTTTCTTTCTCATGTTCCCTTATTACACTCCTTGTTTTCAGTAATTGATAATTGTGATCTCTGGTTTGCGCTTGGCCTTATAGAGTCATTCCACCGAGACGTCCTCCGGTTGTGTGCCAGTTGCCTAACAGTGATCAAACACCTAACATGGCCGATCATTGATGTCTTTTTAGAGGACTTTTCGGGTTTTCCTCCGGATCACGAGGTAGACTTCTCGATTGATCTTGTCATAGGAGTGGAACCAGTTTCCATTCTTCCTTATAGGATGACTACACCTGAGTTTCAGGAACTCAATATGTAGATGGTACAGTTACAGGAAAAGGGTTTAATCTGACCAAGTACTTATCCTTGGGGTTCACATGTCCTGTTTGTGAAGAAGGCAGATGGTACCCTCAGGAATTGTGTGGACTATCGAACACTAAACCTGTTGACAGTTAGGAACCGATATCCATTTATGTGGATCAATGATCTCTTTGATCAACTTTGAGGAGCCCTGGTGTTCTCGAAGATTGACTAGAGGTCTGGTTATCATCAGTTGCACATTATACCATCAGATATACTTCTTATAGTTTTAGGAACAGGTATGGTCTATATGAGTATTTGTTCATGTCGTTCTGTCTCATGAATGCACCTGTAGTTTTCATGGAACTGATGAATAGATTTTTGCATCCATACAAGGATTCCTTTGTGGAGGTTATTATGGATGGTATCTTGGTATACACTCACACTAAACATGACCATGTTACCCATCTTGAGATCGTATTCAGTACACTGTGTTTGAATCAGTTATATGTTAAGCTATCAAAGTGACACTTTTTGATGGATCAGATTCACTTCTTGTGTCATGTTATCTCAGAGGAAGTACTATCAGTAGACCTATAGTAAGTGAGAGTTTTTGTTTCATGGGAGCATCCGAATAATGTCTTTGAGGAGATTAGTTTTATATGGCTGGTTGTATACAATAGGAATTGATACAAGACTTTTCACGCCTAGGATAACCCATGACATGTCCGACCAAGTAGTATGTGATGTTCTTATGGACAGATTCCTGTGAGTTATCCTTTAAAAATCTGAAAGGGAGGATGACAAAAGCAATGATACTAGTCTTTCCAGAGTCGAGAAAGAGTTAAACTATTCTCTATGAAGGATCAGCTATCAGGCTGGGAATTGTGATTATGCCGGGAGACTAAGTCATTGCGTACGGGTCATGGTAGTCGAGGAAACATGGTAGTAATTACCCAACACATGTTCTGGAGTCAACAAAAATTGTTCATGAACTACGCTATTGTACACATTACCTTCTAGGAGAAAATTTTGTGGTTTTTACCAACCACAAAAGTCGCAAGTACTTCTTCACTCAGCATGATCTGAATTTGAGACAACACAGGTGGGTCGAGTTACTACAGTCCTTTGACTTTGGGCTTTCCTATACGCCTGGGAAAGGCAACGCAGTGGATGATGCATTGAGTAGGGGGACTCACAAACAAACAGTTCAGGAGGCCAGTAGTGAGTGGCAGCATATAGGTTTTTTTATTTTAGATGAATTTGGAGGTGCACGACAGTTAGGAGAAAATGTTTCTATATTTTATATTTGTTACCACTACTCTTTTGAATCATATTTGATTGAGGAAACTATCAGATTCTGAAGGCCTAGTTTTAAGGGAGAGTGTTTCAAGAGAGGACCTTATTCCTGGATTGACCCTAGTTAAGGATGGGATCTATAATTGCCAGGGTTGTGTATGGGTGCCATCAGACATATGCGAGGAGTTGATGTGGGATTTTCATTCCTCAGTTTGGTATGTTTATCCTGTCATCACCAAGATGTATCCTAATCTACACCATTAGTATTGGTGGCCAAGAATAAAGAGGGACGTTGCTGTTTTCATCTTGAGGTGTTCCACTTGTCTGTAGGTGAAGTCATGGAATCAGCAACCAGAACAACTTTTAATGTAGTTACCCATTCCTGAGTTGATGTTGAATGACGTTGTGATGGTATTCATGAATGGTTTTCTGAGGTCTCCATGAGGTAATGATGCAGTATGGGTAGTCATTGATAGACTCATGAAGGATGGTCAATTATTTCCAATAAAAGAGACCACATATGTTGATGAACTAGGAGAGTTGTACATCCAAGAGATTGTACATATACATGGAGTTCCACACTCCATTGTTTCAGACAGGGATGCACGTTTTACTTCTCGTGTCTTACATGGGATTCATAAGGATTTTTGTACTCATGTAATTTGGAGTACGATAGATCACCCCCAGAGAGATGGCATGTCCAAGCATATGATTCAGGTGCTTGAGGACATGATTTGAGTATGCCTTCTAGATTTTGGAGGTTCTTGGGAGAAGCATACACTTATTATGGATTTTTCCTACAAAAATATTTTTCAGGTAACTATCCAAATGGCACATAATAAGGATTTTCACGATAGGCCATTCCGATCACCCTTATGTTGGATGGAGGTAGGATAGGAATCTTTTCTAAGACCACATCTTGTAAAGAAGACCACAGAGCAAATAGAGTTTATTCTGAAGAGGATGGCTATTGTATAGTCTCAATATAAGTCTTATGCTGATCAGTAGAGATGACCTCTAGATTTTGAGTTCAGGGATCAGGTTTTCCTACATGTCATGCAGAGGTTTGGACACAAGAGGATTTGTATACAGGGTAAGATTTTTCCAAGGTACGTCTGGATGTTCGAGGGTTTGGAGAGAGTTGGTTTATTTTCCTATCGGTTCCAGCTACCTCATAGGTACCGAGATATGCATGACGTATTCAATGTTTCTTAGCTTTGATGCTATTTTCAGACCCGTCTCATGTCTTTCAACCTGACGAGGTTCATCTCGAAAGGGATGCATCATTTGAAGAGCATCCTATTCGGATTATGGATCACAGTAAAGAGGTTCACTATGGCTGGTCTGTTCCTCCGGTACGAGTGTTGTGGTATCACAGGTAGGTCTAGGAAAAGACTTGGGAGAGGGAGGCTGAGGTAAGAGCAGAGTGGATGAAACTATATGGGGTTTCTATTTATAAGAAGCACTAGGGAAATTCTTGGACAAATATTTTTAAGGGGGGATGTTTGTAAGAACACTGGCCTTTGTTCAAATATGTTTTTCTTTTTCTTGGAGTTGTTGAGAAAAGATGAGTTTTTGAAAAAAATTTACGTACACATTGTGTATATTTTGAGTACACTCCGAGTACTAATTTTCCGCAGCAGGAATTGTGCTAGCCATGTATTTGCCACACACACGGCCGTGTAGGAGTGAAATAGAGGCCTCCCAATGCGGAGTAAAGAAATAGAGAGCACACGATGTGTACTCCAAAAGTACACGCAATGTATTTCTTTCATTAAACACATTGGGGTCACGTCTAACAAACATAACTCACTTATTCTAGGTAGTCTTCATCGGAGAGAACTCGTACGGCCGCATATCTTTGATGATCCCCCGAGCCTCTGTCCGTCCTCTAATATTGACACCATTGATTGCATTGGAATCACACCAGTGAGTTCTCTCTTCTCCTCGAGAAACATCTACTGATTCCACCTGTTTTTCAAGTTAACATTGGTTTTATTTTTTTTACATTTTCCAAGATATACAATGTTTCAAGGAGATTGAAGCTTCAAGGATCAATTATATTGATCTCATAACCCCATGGTATGTGGTTTGTGCCTTTCCGTTCGTAGTCTTTGAATATTATGTGCAAATTCCACCAATACCCTACAATGGGGTATTGTGTGTTTACCATTCTCCAATTTTAATGACTTTAATTCATGTATATCTATGTAGAGGTAATTTGGTATTGAATAGAGATAATTTTTATACTTTGGATGTTTTTCCCTTTTATGTTTTGCTACGCCTGATTGGTCTTATTTAGCCTTTTACTGCCCTGCCTATTTTTTTCCTTGTCTGTTGTTGTAAGATGTAGTGTTTGTTTTTTGACATTATTTTTATGTTGTAGATAGGTTAGCCAAGTTGTTATGTAGGTTTACATTGTCCATATTAAACTGCTGTGCTCATTGGCCAACATAGGGCCGTGATAACCTGGTGTAAAAGACTATAAAGGGAATTGACTGCTTGAGATTCTTCAAGGAGTCGGTGAGCACTTTAGGATATATGGTGGATTTACCGATTGATCATCCTCAGAGTGCCTTGAACCATTTGTGTCTATAAGGGGGATTGACCATGTGAGCATCCTCAGAGAGTCCATGATTGCATTAGGCTATAATGAGTTTGACCACTTGAGCTTCCTCAGAGAGTCTTTACTTGAATTTAACAACCTGGGATATTTGAGGAACTAACCTAGTGAGCTTCCACAGAGAGTCCTAAACCTTAGGACTATAAGAGGAATTCACATGTGAGCTTCCTTATAGAGTCATTGACAACCCTAGACTATACTGGGAATGGATTGTGTGAGCTTCCTCAGAGAGTCTTTCCTTACCATTGACTATAAGGGGATAGATTGTGAGCTCTTCCTCAGAGAGTCCTTTTATATTCATATGTAGAACCACAGGGGTTAGACCGAGTGTGCTACCTAGAGGGTTACTTATACATTTTTTGAAGGACCAGAGGGGATGGTTGTGAGTACATACAAGAGGGTTACCTATTTGAGGTTTATCTATTTGTTTCATTGTTTCATGATTTGAAACTGTGGTTGTTTACTGCTTAATACATTCTTGTTTAATTATTTCTGTACTTTTACCCACCTTATATTCACTGACTGTTAGGCACAGATCTTCAGGTGGTTGCCTACTAGAATTTATACTCACACCATGTTTGGGTTATGATTTTGGGCCCAAAATTATTATATTTTTGCAGGTATAGATAAGGGAAAACACCCTTCAACTTTATGTACTTGATTACTATGGATCTGGGGTGCATGGGACCAAGCATATGCTTCCGATGCTTATGAGATGTTTATCTTTATTTTGTACTTTGGATTAGTACTATTTGTATTCTATCATTGTGTCTTGTTTTGATGCTTTCTGAGACATATATATCAGGGATCATTCCATATAAATATGTGTGCTCCAGTTGCTTAATAATTTAGTCTTATGTTATTTACTGTTTTTGGATATTTACTACTTCTGTTGTGTATATATTGTTTACATCCACTGTATCATATACCAATGAGGACTTTGTTTCTTTACTATCACTCCAATGGCCCTCGTTGCTAGTCGGAAGCCTTTGGCATTCAGAGAAATGTGTTTGAGGCCATGTGACCAATTGGGTATGGGGTGGCTCGGGGTGGCTTCCGGAATGAGGATGTTACAAACAAAAATGTTATTCAAAAGTATAGCCTGATATCAAAAGAGTGAAATTTCCTGGGAAATAAAATTGGGGAATAACATAATGAACACTATATCATAAAATAATGGTAATATAAGAAATGTTGAATAATTATTTATCATGAAATAAACAAGAATCAAGGATAACTACATAGAGAGTACCCAAATGTGGAAAAATAACCACCAATGTGTTTTTTACTCTGAAACCCCATAAATAACATATTCTTATACCAAATATTTTTAAAATATATTTTAGTATATCATGAAACATCCATAATAAACATTTCATTATTTATGAGTACTAAAAAAAATATATCACAAAAAATGAATAAATATAAAAATTACACATGGATGGAAAATGGGTTTCTTAATTGTCCCTCATATCACAATCCTGTGAAATTTATTATATTTGGTAATTGAGAACCGAACATAATGAATATATTTCCCCATAATCGTAATTTATAACAAAATTTATATTTATTTTAGAGACATATATATAAAATTTATATGAATTCAATTAATTTAAATATAATTAATGAGAGTTGTATAGATATTGGTAATAATCTAATTGAATGTGTGATTTAGAAATAACCCATATTGAAAATAAATCAATCAGTAAAAATATAGTGATAATATTTAATTTAATACAAACATTTAATATTTAAATTTATGATTAAATAATTCAGTGTTCATGATATCGAGATGTTTTTTAGGTCATACAAGTAAAAAACATATCTTTAACAAGTCTAAAAAATGAAATAAAATGAAACATTCATAAATTGAAAATAATAATCATTTTGAAACACTTTTTAAAAGGATTAAATTGTGTAAAATATTCTTTAATAACTCATTTTATAACATTAAAAATATTCATTATCATGTTTAATGGAAATATGGATATGGGAGAAGAATAATTTTATACTGAAAAGGGAAATAATGGTGGAATTTCATAAAAAAAATTATTCTCAATAACATAAATTAAACATTTTAGGTAATTGAAAATATTATATAATAATTTATTGAAACAATATTGGTTCATTAAATTGTATTATTTTGTTACAAAATGATGACATAGTTTTCATTATTTTCATTTTAAGTAAAAAAAATCTCAGTTATAGTTTGAATTAAGAATAAACTCATACCCCTTGGATCACTTTTGAATTTTAAACTCCAAGAATGAATTAAATTAATAATAATTTATGTATTATTAATTATATAATATTAAAAGAGTATTTTCACAAAACATGATAAATAATTTATAATCATAACAATAATATATTCATCAATAAAATATAAGGGAGATGAAATACATTATAGTTTAAGAAATGTTTTAATAAAATCGAATTTATTAAGAAATAGATTGAATGTGAAGATAAAATACGATTGAAAAGAATTATACATGAATATGTATTCAAATTATTTCTATATTTACATCTTCAAAAATAAACTCACTACATAAAATTAAATATGTCTCAAAAAATAATGATTTCAGATGAATTTTTTTTATTTAATGTGTCAATGAGTTGAAAATTAACAATTATTTTGATATGTTTTTAAAATGAAATAATAGATAAAATATTTTAAATATAAAAATTACATTAAATGATAATTACACACATGAAAATTGCATATCAAATATAATGAATAAGTATTTTATCCTAAGGAATGAATTTGAGTTATAAAATCTATTAACTCAAGTGTGAATAGTCATGTACAGATGTTATATTCATTAAAAATAAATTTTATTTAATAATTTTAAATATTATCTATATTTTTTCATTATTCATTTTTTAATATCTAAAATTTTATTGATAATTAAATAATAAATTATATTTATGTCACACATTTTTATGTTATTCTATTAATGTGTCCAAAATGTCATTGGTAGAATGAAAATAGTTAAAGAAGTTATATTTCAGTCATCATCATAATAATAATCATGAAATTATTATCATTTTAATACATAAAATATAATTTTAAAACATTCCATGAAATATGGTTATGGATAATGTAATTCATTATGATTTTGGAGATAGAATCCTATATATACACATCAGTAACATATCCCTATAATAAAAACTAATCAAAGAGAAAAAATATTTAAAATTTTATTATTTAATTTTTAAAATTGTATCCTAATAATCATATTAACTATTTAAAAAGAGATATATATACCATACATGTGTCATTGAAATAGAAAACATATGACATCACGTGGGGAGGTAGAAATATATTGTACACAAAAACAACATGATCAATTTTCAAAGGTTTATTAGGTAATAAGGTATATGATATATTAATTTTACAAAATAATTAATATATAATTAATATAATATATAAATATTAAATTTTTCATCATGAAAAACTATTATAGGGAAGAATTGAAAATGATTTACAACGTTTTGTGTAGTGGTAGTTCTCCATAAAAGTGAATGACATTTTTTTCCCATTTTATGGAAGAGGATATAGATATATGTTATTAAATCAAAATTATAATTTATTATTATATGTTATATAATAATTTATTTATTAAAAAAATATTTTTGAATATTTGATCGAGGAGGAAGAAATAAAACAATGATTCTTCTTAATGAACAATACCTCAGATTTGGAATACATTTTTTAGATTATACCGAAAGCCCTATTAGATTATATTTATAAATAAAAAATACTATTGAATTTATGGAAGGAATTGATTATGTGGTTTGGGTAGATCTTGGTCGATCCACAAGGATAATGATGTGTTTAACAGGGAGGAGGGGAGTGGGCCTTTTATAAGTGAGGATGTGTGTCATTCTTCAAATACCTAAATCTATTTAATAATTAGGATTCAATCACTGCATATGATCTTTGATAATTGATAAATTATGTATTTAATTGGTGATATAGTGGGTAAAAACCCAAAATATATAAATAATATATTCTTTTTTACATGTTATTCCATCTACCTCTATTAGTACTCAATTTGACCATTTTAGTTTATCACTATCATAATTAGTTTTATTTAAAATTTATATAACTTATTATGAAGAAAAATTCAGAATAAAATATTAACTAATTTTAATAATTATTATTCCAAATATGGGATCCATTTCTCCAAATTCATATCATATAATTATTATAAATATATTTAATACTAAACATGGTAAATATATTAAATTTTTTGTTTTTTATGAAGTAAATTTTTCAAAATATTAAGGATATTATATTGAATCTATGGAAATAAACACTAACTATATGCATTTTAATTCAGATAAATCAATTTATTATATATTCATATAATTTTTAAATTTCATAGCTAGGAATTATTCTAATTTAATAATTGGACAGTCAATACACGGTTAAAATATTTTGTAGAAAACCAATTTTTTAATTTAAAAAATATAAATCAAAATAAATAAAATCATATGAATAAAATGAAATTATTTATAATATATATAAATAAATACTCATTATGTTATTTAAAACTAAATGTCAACGCATAATAAGACAATGAAATTATATTTTTTAATGAAAAAAATATTTATTTTACAAAAAATTAGTATTTTAAATAATCATTGAAAATTTAGTAGTTCTATAATGTCACAAAATTTGTTACTAATTAAATTTATATATTATAATTTTAAAAAAAAAATTAATAAAAATTTTATTCAATTTTTTATAATTAATTATAACATATTTTAACAAAATATAAGAACAAACAATTTTTATAAAAGTTAATTTTAATGAAAAAATGATTCTTATGAAATTTTCGTAATTATATATTATGAATTAATATACACATTTATGTTATTAAATAGTATATTTTATTTGATTTTATATATTTCGAAACAATTATGTAGTCAACACCTTTATATGATATCTTTTTGGATTTAGAGAATGATAATCCTATAAAAATCAATTCAACTTGAAAGTCTACTATACATTTTTCTGATGACTAACAAAGGGGACATTCCTGTTAAATTAAGTTGTTAAGGGAAAACTATAAAACTATAAGAGAAAGGGGATAAAAAATAATAGAAAATGTTATGTTAATGAAAATGTTCATTATTTGACAAGGATGACCATACCTCAAAGATAAAACCAGATTTGGGGGTGTCCCATTGGGCTGGTAGATATTCCAAGCAAGCAGGGGTGGTTTCGACCCTTCTCCCATTCGTCCATACTCGTGGGATCAAATTTTTTACGGGGAAGAAACACCTCATGATAAAATTATGTCTAATGAAACTAATAATATATTAGACTATGAGGATCCTCATGATGATAAATATACTGACGAGAAATAATATCATGTGTTAGAGGCTCAAATGAATGATGATATTCAACTGTGGAGAGAACATGAGTTGATTTTTTAAAAGAATAGTTTAGGTAAATTTACAATTGTTCTCAACATTCTCATGAAAATATAATATTTTTATTGGTATTTTTGCTCCCAGAAAGAGCACATATGATTCTTGTTTGGCCACACTAAAGATCCCTAAAATTCCTAAAGGCTCTCATAGTAGTCCCTATATTTGAATGGATCAGAGTAGTGATGGTTAAAATTATATTCGTAATGAAATTATGGTGGTACCAATGATGGGAGTCTCACCTAGGAATGATGATGGAAGATGAGCTTTTCTAGACCACGATAATAATAAATTTATCCTGATTTAAATTTTGAGTAGTTATAAGAATATAGTAGTGTTTCTCAAGTTGTTTTCAACTCACATAGGTATTTTTATGCTTATAATGAATTGGATGATGTTGATATAGAGGGAGAGGATAGTCAGAATTAGGGTACACCACATCCAAATGATCATTTTGAGAGACACGTTAATGGGAGGGAATGATTGCAGGTGTAGACATTGAGGATGGCCCATCATCTAAAAGTAAAGGGTGGTGGTTGAATTCCTAGATGATTTTATTTCTGTTCACTAGCTTTTCAATAGCATAAATCTCAACCACCTCTATTTGAATTTTGTATTTTCTTCAATATATTTTGTAACATTAGGATTCAAGCCATGGTTTTCATTTTTTGGGTAACAATATTTTAACTCCAAAATTTTTTATGCTTCAACACATTATTGTGTGTTGTATATTCAATGAAAACCACTATTATCTTTAAATATTAGTGCATTACCCTATTTCCTCTTAAATAAATTTTATCATCAAAATTTTAATGTGTTTTTAGTAATAATGTATTTAATATTCGGAAATTCCATCATATAATAATCATGTCAGAATATTTTTAATTATAATTTAACTTTATAATAGAAAATTTAAGTACAAAGTTCATTTAAAATAACAAATAATTGAGTTTCAATATAAATATATGATTTTTGTGTTATGAAGACAATTTTTTTTGTATATTCTTTTTAGAGGTATCATTAATCATTTCTTAATATAGAATAGACCATCAAATTATCGAAGATTAATATGATTTTTATTTCAATATTATTCTCTTAATATTGACGTAAATGACTATAATATAGACTAATAAGATAAATTAATATACTAACTTGAATGTATAATTTCTTATATTAGTTATTTTTTCAACAAAATAGAATATGTTTCCTCAAATAATGGGTATTCAAGATGAAATTTTCTTATCTAAAGGAAAAAATTAACATTTAAAAAATCTCATATTTTTAAAAGGATATCCATATATTCAACCTATATATACATATTAACCTAAACTTAAATTTTTAACATAAAGAAAGATAAAAATTTGAATTTATAAACATTTATATTAATCTCCAAAGTAAATGTTCAAATTAAATCATTCCATAAATAAATAACCCTATATCAAAAATGACCTCTACATTTATATAATTTTTGTGTTACAAACTAAACATTAATGATTAATCACATGTTATACCTATGTTTTACAAATAGGTCAACCCAAAAAAAATATTTCATAAAATATCATTAGCCGCCTTAAAATCCTAAAAATTGTGAAATATTTCGTCCTATAATCTGTTTCTTTAAATAAAAATAATATTTATACACGAAATAATTTACATAAAAACGATGTTATAATAACATGTACATAATGTAGGGTAGTGGTAGGAACTTCACCATTTGGTTGTTGACTGAAGACTCATGGATTCTCCAAATGCAATAGAATTTAACTCATCTTAAGAGTTTTCCTTTCTATAAAACCCAAAAAAACATAAATCATAATCATATTTCTAAATAATATTCATCAAATAGAATCTCAAGAATATGATGAAATAATTTAAAAAATTTCTTAGTAATCATATAACATCTTTTAAATATATGGTTTTTTCATGCTAATTATTTTCTAGAAACTTATTTAATTTTAATTCAATATAATTACCCAAAAAAATTCCCCAGATCATATATTATCTTTTCGCTGATAAATTTTTCTGTTAAAATATTAAATTATCCTTAAATAATTATTTTTTGCATTATTAAAATTGAACATATTATTTTAAATCCTTCATGATCACTAGTGGTAGAATTTACCTTATTTGTTTAATTAATCATTAAAACCATATTACCATTAATAAATATACATCATCAAAATTATTTTCATGTTCCAAAACCAACTAACATTAATCTATTTACTTAAAAGATTTTTAGGACATAAAAACTTGAAAAATTGTCCTTATATTATAGGACATACATTAATAATGACCATGTTATCTTCATATATGAAATTGAGAAATCTATTGGTCCTTAGGATGTACATTATTTCCCTATGTATTGTTAATAGAAATCTTCATTTTTATTTAGTAATTATTTTCCTTGTGACATCCAATAAAACATATAATTAATCTTCTTATTCATTTAACGAATTTATATCATTTCTCTTCCCATATTTTTTACATGTAAAAAATTAAATCATTTTTTCTTTATCATAATTAACAAAGGAACTTATATGAGAGTATATAATTATCTTCTTCCATTTTTTTATAAATTAAAATGAGTTTCCTTTTTTAACTGTTGTTTAATATTTATTATTTAGAAGGATCACAGTCCCCCTATATGTTATTTCCCATATAATGTGTACATTTTTTTTGAAAAATTATCACATTTACAATCACATTGGTTGCAGCAATTTATTAACCAATTTCCAAATGTTAATTTAAAAAATAAACAAGATGATAATTATATGACATTAAAAAGGTATAAAACAAAATCTAGATGGATGGAGTTTAAAATGATTGGTATATACAACTATTTGATAACTTATGTTTCTATGTAGGTTATCAATGCTTACATTTTTCATTTAGGATTTCGAACCAATAAATGTTTTCATGACTTTCATAATGTTTCTTATTGATTTTCTAAATTTAATTTACAAATACATCAGGAATTCCAAAACAACTATCCTAAAAATCCTATTTTAATGATTATGTGTATGATCAACTCTTTCCCAATTCACCCCTTAATAAAAGTTCATTTTCAAACAAAAAATGATCTTATATTAACCATATGAATTTAAATAATAAATATGAAGATTTTAATTAATTTAAATATATTTATAATATATAAATATCAAATAAAATACCTTATTTGGAGTTATTTTAATTAATTAAAAGATGTAAGCATTATGAACTTATAAACATTATTCCAAAATACATATTTTACATGTAATATTAAAATTATACCAAAACAATGAAAATTTAAGAATTAAAAAAGTATTAATTTGAATAAATATAACTATATAATAGTAAATTTATTTGAATATCGAAATAAAATAATAAGATTACTTTTTACTCATAGAATATATTAAATTGAATTGAATTTTTCAAAACACGATGTATTTTCCTCTAATAAAAAAACTCATTAATTTTAGAAAAATATTATAAGATTACAAAAATAATATTTTCTCATTAATATTAAAATTTATTTAATTTTTATAAAGAACCATACCTATAAATTTTTTAATAAAATATAATATATTCTCAAAAAAATTAAATAAAAACCAATTTTTATAGAAGAATATATTTCAATCATAAAATGACATTTCAAAAATTTAAGTATTTATTTATTTTCCTTCAATCCAAAAACATATATCATAAAACCCCTTTAGATATATTTTCCATAATATATTTATTAATATTAATGCCTCCAATTATATTGGCTAATTTATTAGAGGCATCATTAAATAGATATATTCTAATGGTATATCATGATTTTCTTTATTTACATTTTTTTGTGTTGTATAACCTATTTAATATAATGATTTTATTAAAAAATTTGGATTTATATAGGATATTTTGGTTATTCTTTTATTATATTCTTCAAATATAAGAAAACTCATAGCTTATGATCACTTATTATATTCAATTGTTATATATTTTGTTTTATCTTATTGAGAAACAGTGTCCACCCTATCTAATTATTCTACTTCATGAGAATATGAATTTTAAATATAAAAATATTCCCGAAAAATATATATTATGATTTTAAGGAAATTTTCTAGTATTTCTATAAATTTATATGTTTCATTTATTTTGGTAAAATTTCAATTGGTATAACAGAAAAATAGTTTTTTTAGTTATATTTTAAATTAATTTTCTATAACTCAAAATTTAAAATATCATGGCATTGTATTGTAATGAAATATTATATCAAAGAAAATTTTCTAAAAAAAATTTAGGTATAGAATTATATATTAAAAAGTTTATTCCATTTATGATGATTATATTCCATGATTCTCTAGTATTCAATGGTATACATAAACTAAATGATTGATTTAAAATTTTAATGGAATTAGTTTTTAATATTTGATATGTGGGATATTAATTAAGCATGGGGTTTTAAAAGAGATGTCATTGTTATTTTCTAGCATAATTATGAAAAATTTATTTTAAATGGAATAATTTTTAAAGAAAATGTAATGAGATTTAATATAGAATGTAATGTATTAAATATCATAGGGTTGATTGTTGAGTGAAAAAGGTTTTCTTATCACTTTTCTATTCCTACATGTTTGTGGAGATTGTTGAGTCAATGTTGATTTCTTATGAATTTTCCATCCCTTATTGTTTTGAAAATCAAAAAGGCCTTATCTTATTGAAATTTTCATTTCACCCTATGTTTTACTTTCAGAATGAAATTTTTTCTTCCCCAAGAGAATTTATAATTACTATGTTTATCATTGTTCATTTTGTCTCCAAGTATAAAATTTGGTTTCGTATCTAAAACCTCATAATCATATATATACTTAGATATAAAGCATTTTGTTTTCACGATTTGAATTCTGGTTCCAAACTATCTGAATTCAAACATCAAACTCTTCTATGTTCTAACTCTGAGTTGTCCAAATTCAAACTCTGAAATCTTCTGAGTTCTGACTTTGAGTTCTCTGAATTCAGACTCTGAACTCTGATGAGTTCTGACTCCGAGTTCCCTGAATTCAGACTCCAGGACCTTCTGAGTTCTGACTCTGAGTTCTTTGAATTTAGACACCGACCATTTATCAGTTCATGTTCTGAGTTTTCTGTATTCTGACTCTAAAGGCTTATGAGTTCTTCTTTAAAATTCTTATGAATTTAGACTCCAAATTTCCTCTAAAAATTCAGACTTCGAATTCTATAGGAATATAACTTCAAAATATTTTGATAAACAGAAACTAAATATCCTTGTATTATAGACAGTAAATGATTTTTTTGTTACACTCCAAAATTTTATTTCCTAACAGTCCAAATAATTGATTTTGGTTAAGTAACCATATTTTTTCTTACTCATGTTTTGTTGACAAAATGATGTCATGCATTTAGTTACTAACTAACCATTGTTTAAGTTACACATGTATAGATCCCTAAACAATTAATGGAAGAATATGACCATTGGATAAGGGATCCGACCGTTGGACTTGTGCATATAAATAATAACTCATTTGAAAGAGATTAGAAAAAGTTGATCATTTTTGAGATTACATGTTGCTGAAGTGGTTTCTAGAGAGATACATCCATACATAGTGCATTCTTAACACCTTCTTCAGATTTTATTCATGTGACTCTAAATTTTTCTAAGTATATTCGAGGGCTTCGAGGTATAGCAAGACAGAGGTGTCGACTACCTTAAATCTCAAGTACATACTTGATGGGGAAGAAAGATGTCCCATCCACCTTGAAGTTGAGGGCATACAGGGATTGCAATTAAGACTCTGATCTTCGTATGGATGGATTACCCTGCTGTGGGTAAGACAAACATTCTTGAATTTATAAATCAAGCATCCTTTATCCAATGCTGTTGGATACCCTTCTCTTTGGGTTAAAAGATTCATTACTTGTTACTTGTTTGTATCAAGTTTTCGGCTGCATTTTGATTGTTAAGGAATGTATAAATATCTAATACTTCCTTACATTTGTATACTCTGATTTAGTATGATTTTATAGGATTTGAGATTGAATATTTATCTTTGTAGACTTTTGTTAGGTTTCATTTCTAGAACTAACTATTCTAGCATCACATTCTTTGAATCGCTTTTCCAAAATCATGCATGTTTGTAGAACGAGAGGTATTGTGAATTTAAATTGTTTATCCTTGTTGAACAATATAAAGGGGTTTAACCAACATTAAAAGACCCCAATGGATTTTTAATGTGTACAATTAACCCCCTCCCCTTGTGTATAGATCGTCATTAGATTATACAATCAGTAACTTCATTAATTATTTCGATCCTACATTGATAATCATTTCATCATGGATACTATTTTCTGAAATAAATTAAACAACATTATCTTTGAATATAATTTGATAATTATCATAGATAATTAAGCAACATTTACCAATTATAATAGTTGGTTGAAAATGACAAGAATGAATTTGATATTTCTTATAACAGGGGAAACTATTAAATATTTGGTAATTATGTGTTGGAATTTTTTTTATTAATATGAGATTTCAATTGGTTATCAAATTCAAGGAATTTTGAGAATATGCATTTTAATTATTAAGGTATGATATTATTCAATTTATTATATTATTATTACATCTTCTAAAAGTAGGAATTTTTTATATTGTATCTAAGGTTTTAATATAAATTTGGTATTTTAAATTATATATATATATATTAATCACTATTTTGTCAGATATTTTGGATATATCTAACAGAATATATGGAAATTTTTGTAAAAACAATTAATGTTTGTTATAATATAATATCCCTTACATTACTTTTTAATTTGAGTTCATATCATCATGGAATCTAGTGGAAATTTGAATTTTCTCATATCTTTTATTATGGTTGTAAATAAAATTGATTTCATTGATTTCATTTTTATTTTTTTAATTGAATATTATATGAGTTAATTTAGGAAGATTTTATTCTATATAATGGATGATTTATAGATTATCTAGGAGAATATATTTATACAGACAAAACACTACTCATAGTCCATCAGAATTACAATGGTATTCCAAAATCCATTGAAGGACACAACAGTGGTTTAATAAAAAATTATAAGTAATTTACGGTTTAAAATTATAATATTCCACTATTTAAACAAACAATACCTTATTCCATTACACTTATTTTAATTATCCAAATGCCATTCAATGTTTTAGATTATTACACTCTTCCTATATTCATTAACTACACTAAGAAAATTTCTCTGTTTTTGGTTGAATTTCACAATATTTGGGTTGGATAAATTATTTTTATCCCTTATTATATTCTAAAAAAATTTCACCTTTTATTGGGGGTTCATAATTTTTAAATTTCACAAGATACAATGTAAAATAAATTCTATTTCCCTAGAATTTAGTTATGTTAGTTAGATAAAGCATATTTTAGTTTTTGTCATGTTTCTTTTTGAAAAATTATATTTATTCATTTTGAACTAAAATATTTTTTTATATTGAATTTAATTTACATCACAATTAGGTATTTTTTTAAATTTATAGATAGTTTAATTATGTTTCATTACTTCTAGTTTTTTGAAGTATTTAATTTCCTTTTCTTTTATTGTAATTTGAGTTTATTTTATTAATGTTTATAAATAATAATAGATAATTTATTTTATGAAATTAATAGATTTTATGAGTCCATTATGGTGTTATTGCAGTTCCCTGTTGATTTAATAATGGTAGGTTGTACCAACCAATATAAAACCACATCAAACATTCTATATAATATTATTCCATTTATTTTCCAAAATATTTAAACGATAATATAATTTTATATAATGATATTGAAAATATTTTATCAAGAAAAAAATCATCTGTAGATTTAAATCATATTTTATGGGAAAAACCAATAGTACTATGAAAGAATTATTATAAAATTTATTTTAGTTTTAAATAAATTTTTTAAAAATTACTGTTTAAATTACTATGAATTATTTTTAAATTAAAATTGATTGGATTATTTTTAAAATTATATATTTATATTTTAGTATCCTTGTGAAACATGAATGAGGTCCAAAATTTATTCCCTACAGTTACCATATAAATATGATATGTTTTTTTGGATGTGAAGCATATTTTATGTAATTATTTTCCTTAAATAGTCATCACATGTTAAAACAATGGAAAATAGATGTGTGCACAATTATATTCAGAAACATTATTGTAAAAAACTATTAAATATAATGATTGGATATATTTTTTTTACACAATATATATAAAAACAAAATTGGGTTATGTAAAAAATATCCATAGTCAATCCCTAAAGAGAATATAATAAAAAAATCAAAAAATTGAATGAAGTATTAGGTATTCATAGAAGAAAAATTAAAATTAAAATCATCCTTATATGTCATGGTCGATTTGTAATAAAAAATTTAGTAATTAATTGTTAGTAATTCATTTTCAAAAAATGGAAATAGTGCGTGAATATTTAGAAAATAATCCACAAAAAACACTAATAGAGGATAAACCATGAATAAATGAGTAAATTTTAAAAAATAATTTTTACTAAAAATTGATATGAGTTAACAAAACCCATACATCTATAATGTATTTAGAATCGATATCCATAGAATGAATGAATTTGATGTTGATTTTTAAATATATTTTATTGTTTGATAATAAAGTAAAATACATAGTTGGAATTTATAAACACCAACAAAATGGAAGAATTGATGAATACCAATCATCTCTCAGTGGTGAAAATATTCATTAAAAAAATAAATACATTAATTGAAATATTATAATCAAATGAATAAAAGTGGATTACCCTATGATGGAAACTCAAATATCAAAAAATTTAATTACAATCATTATAATTGATGATAATAATGAAGATAGTTCCTTATATAAATAAAATGATTATTTGTTATTTCAAACAGAACTCATGGAACTAAAAATAGATAAATATCCATAACCTTAGATCATGATTCATTTGGTGTGGGTGCGTTAATTCTGAAATAATAAAATTATATTTTTTAAATAAAATTAATCATTTCATTTTATCTTTAAAATTAAATATTAAATTTATTATGAAATGTTATTAAATTATCAAATATATATCATATATGGTAGTTAATTGAGGAGGTTTAGTTAATTGTTCTAATCTATTTATTGTATTTTTTCTCTAGTAATTTTTATTGTAGATTATACATATAATATATATAATTATAGAGAATTGTTAACTATATAAATAAATTAGCAAAAAAATTATTCAATTTCGTTTCATTTCCAAATACTAACTCAAATTTAGAATAATTTTTTGATTTGTATAGTTTTTGTTGTTATGTTTGCTATGATTGGTTTTTGTTAATATTACATATATAATGTACACTAATATATTTATAAAATTTTCATATTTTAAATAAATTATATATAAATGATGAATTATTTTCATGAAATTAATTATATTCAATAATTGGAAAAGGTAGTAATGATTAACTTGTGGTGGTATCTTGCATGTACAAATTGTTGACAATATCATATTTCAGATAATGGTTTTGGGGGGAAAATAAGTTATTTATAATTTTTAATTTTTTTAAATTATATAAATATTATATTTTTTCATTAAATAATTATTTTTTATCATATATAAAATCCCAAAAAGAAAAAAATAACATAAAATTATGTGATGTGGTTATCTATAATAATTCATGATTACATGATCATTTTTTGAGTGGTTTTGGATAGAGGAATAAAATTGAAATTCCATAAATAAAAAATTATTTAATTATACTGATAAAAATTATTTGGTCATACAATCATTTATATTCATTTATTAAGAGTGTAAAAGATGAAATGAAATAATAGATCAAGGTTAAGATTATATCCTCCACCATTGGGTAGCAACTAAAGCAACATTGCATTTGTATTTTGAAAATGAATACATTTATCAAATGTGGGGAAATAATTTAAAATATAATAAGTGTGTGATTTATACATTATATACCATCTAAATTGTTGTGAATATTTGTTGTAGTTGTTCTCTTTTTATTAGGGTTGAAAATGGAGTTTTTGTAAATACCCACTAATTTTTCAATAATGGAATTATGTTTCTCAAAGGGCAATGGTTCAAAAGATAAATATATATATTATTTTAGATATAATTTAAATCGTACATCTAGAGTTTATTTTAACAGAACATTTAGTCATATGTATTATCATAAACAACATTTTGTTTATGTATTATGATTTTATTCTTTTACCTTAGTATCAAGTCATAAATTAATTAATTTATATGATATTTCAAAAATATAATTTAATCCATATTATCAACTTATTATGTTTTATAACATAATATTATATATATATAATCTAATTTAATTTAAAATAATTAAATATTGACTATTTCACTAAATGAATTAACATATTTATAAACTTCTATGTAGAAAAATGATGTTCTCGCTATTAAGTGTCATTAATATTATTTGGTGTTCAACACCAATAGAATGAGTGTAATTATATTAATATTTATATTTGAAAATATAATATATAGAAATTTTGATAATTTTTTAATTAACTTGATTATATATAAATTAAACAATTAAATGATTATATTCATTGAAAATAAATTTATTTTCACTATTGTATTAACAAACATTAATTAAACTAATATAATTTTTATAATGAAAATTTATATATAACAAATTTAAAAATATAAATTATATATAAACTATATGGAATTCATTTCTTTATTTAACTTCTAGAAGTATTTTAATCTATTTTTTATACAAGGAAATAAAAAAAATGGCAACAAATTGTTACCCATGATTTCAAAAAGAGAATATTTTTCATATAAATTCAAAATAATACTTTTAAATTATTTATTTATGTTTATGATAATTTTTTTTTAATTATATAATTGTTTTTAAAATATTTTTTCGTATTATTATATCAATATAATGTCATAAAATTGATTCATTTTGTGAAGTAGTCAATTTTTTCACTACTCATCTGCAAATCAATTATTTTATAAATATTACAAAATTAAACCTTATAAAAAATTAAAATTATAACATAAAAATTATGTTATTTTTAGAAAAATGATGTTAAAAAATTAAAAAATTATCTTTCTAATAAAAATATAATATATGAAAAAATATTGTCTTATTATAAAATTCCATTTTTAGAAATTATTTTTTCTTATTTCTATTTTGTATAAAATTAAAACTAATTGTAATATATTAATAATATAGTGGTTTGATTATTTATAAATTTTAATAAAAATATTCGTATCATATTTCATTTCATTTTTTATATTTTTATGTTTTATGGGAAATATTTTACAGAACATTGTTTTGATTGAGAATAAAATATATCCAAAAAAATAGTGTTGATACATTCTTTCTTCATAAATCGATTGAATCATAAAAAATTAATTTATACATAACTAATTAAGGTATATATATATAATAAAAATAGTAATCATGATATAACCGTAAACAATACTTTTTCCTAATACTTAATTGTTTGATCTATATTCATATTTTTTCACCATTAATTTTTGACATGTCAAAATATCTAACTATAAAAATCAAATATTCTATGTAAACTAGAATTTGATAGACATATATAAAAAGAGAAATCATAAATCATTCATAATTATTTTCTATATATTTATTTCTCATGTGGGTTCAACCATAGGGTCATAAAATCAGACATTATAACCCATATATCAAAATTCTTAAATTTTAGTAATATCACCAAAATATCATGAACCACTTTTGTATTGAATCAACTATCCATTACAGGGATTTTAATATTATCTAAAGTATATCCTCTAAATCAATATACAATTAAACTTATCCATAAACAGTTATCTCATTATCAAGATAATATTAACTATAATATTTATCCATCCTCAATCATGTGTTCCTTGGTAGTGGTCTCCAAAAATATAAACATTTCATAAAATTAATTTTCATGATTTTTGAAACTATTTAGCAAATATTTCAAAACATTTAATGAATAAAACATTATAAAATTCGATATCTATTTTATATAATATTCATTACATTTCAATGAAAAAAATTATAAAAAAATATAACAAATTATATTCCAAAAAAACCTTTATATATCAACTTTAATCATCTAACTACCGTCATGAATCGATCACTGTCAATTAATTCTATAATACATCCTTTAAACATGAAATATCATCCAGGAAATGAAAATGATCAATATCAATATTATAAATGACTTTATATTTTGAAAAATGAAAATATTTTGACCTATTAGAAATTAATAGGACTCTTTAATTTTACATGGTAGTTTATTGCTCTATTTCCACCATTACCACTAAAACAACATATTATTCATTATGATAGTCCATATGGATCATATTCCCAAATTTTGAACCGTATTTAAAATTTTTATTATTTTATCTATCAACTATATCACCTAACCTTAGTTATGAATCTATCCCGCTCTTATTTTATTTTTTCTGATACAAAATTATTTTTTCATTGCTAATAATATTTTTTGATAGCACATATAAAATGATTATGTTATTTTCCATACCAAATATTTTCGCATTGATTTTTTTGGAAAATGAATTAATTATCTATTAAAACTATTATTATCATTCTTTTAACTTCATACATAAATAAAAAAAATCAGTTTTTGTTTGTGATAATTAATTGAAATCATAAAAAAATTATCAGAAATGATATTTTAGAAATGCATCCTTAAAATTACTTATTCTATAAAGTAATCACATTATCTAGAATATTATCTTAACTAACTATTGTATTAATATATGTTTCATTAATATGGGATCTCTTATACTCCCTATGAGAATTCCTTAATACACTTAATCCTTCATAATTTCATTCAGAGAGAACATCTTTTCAAAATTTATATACATTAGCTCTCTCTAACTTTGTTTTTAATCCTAGACCACATATATTGAACCTAGTGAAGTGTATATTCATATTAAAATTACTTTTTGAGGGTGACAACCTCTATTAACATATTATATATATATCACCATCCACCTTTCATAATCTATATAGGGACACAATTTATATGAAACCACTAAATCACTAAATTTAAAAAATCACAAGGGTAAACTATAATCACACTCATTCCATAGGGTTTCATATAATATTATATAATCATAATCCATAGTAATAAAAAAACCATTCCTAAAAATTGAAATAAAATCTTCAAAAAGAGTCATAATTGTCTCTAATAACAACTTTTTTGCCCAAACCTACACTCATAGATCTAGTTATAAAAAATATTATATATAAATGGTCTTTGATAAAATGTGAGATTGATTAAGATAAACATATACTTTTTTTAAAAAAATTATAAAATTTATACATTAAAAATAAAAGATAAAAACACTATACAAAGAGCAATGTGATATTTTTTTGGCGGAATAACTATATATAAAGAATTTTTTCAAAAACATGTGATCATTTTGCTATAATTTATATACATTATAATTCCCTATAAACTCCTAAATAATTAATCACATCTTGGTATCATATGAAAATAGAAACACATAAATTTATTAGAAAAAATTATATTTGAGGGTAAATATAACAAATAAAAATCAATGGACAAATGAGAATATGAGATGATAATAATGGTATAATCAATGTTTATAGAAATAATAAAAATGAATCTTCCCATCAAATCACATATCACAAATCACTAGTCAAGTAAAATTTTAAAAAAATAATAAATCACAATATTGATGAATATTAATTAAAAATCATGATACGATAGAGAATAACTGAACCACCATGATATTTTAGAAAATATAATTTTCAAATAACCAATAAAATAGGGGACACCATACATAATCAAACAATAATATATTATTATTTAAAAATTTATTTTAGAACTTATAAGTTAAATTTATATATATGATGGGGTTTTATAAATTTAGTAAATTTATATACAAGTCCTAATAAATATATATATATATACCAATTCATAGTAAATATGCACATAATTTTAAAAAAAGTAATTTATTTTTCAAAACATAAGTTTTATTCAAATATGATTTTTATTATTTTTAAGAGAAAATATTGTGAATAATTCATAGATAATTTATAAAATTTTCCTCAAGTTTTATATAATCATATTAATGTTAACATAAGGGTTATATTTATGTGATTTTTCAAAAATTATTATTTTTAGTGAATTGTGAAATAAACAATTTTGTAAAATTGTTAATTAATTTCAATAAATTTAGTGACTAACAATCCCAATTTTAATTTAATTAGATTTCATGTAAAGTAGTAATTATTAAGCTATATTTAATCTAGTTCATTACATTTTAACCAAATTTATATAGGATTTTAATATACAAATTTTGAGTTTAAAAATTCATTTTTCTGAAATATTTTTTATCATAATAATGATTCAATATTTAAATTCATTAAAAATATCCACTAATAAAAATTTAATTAATTTAAATTAATATTATATATATCTATAAATATTTTTTTGTAATACACCAATTATTATTAGTTATAGCGGTGAAATATATTCCTATTATACTTGAGAAATAGATTTCTTGAAATATCACTTATCATCGCATATTTGGGTTTTGAAAAATATATACATATAACAATTAAGATATCTAAACTTTATAAAATCGATTCTATATTTGAAATCATCATAATTTATTTTATATAATAATTTTAAATTAATTTTTTTATTATAAATAATTAAAATTGTAATAATCATTATATTGATTAAGATGAAAACAAGTTTACCAATGGCTCAAATAAAATAATAAGCATTAAAAGTGACATAAAAACATGTCAAAAATATATTATATGTCCATATTTCAATAATACATTATATATTTTTAGATAGATGTAATTCCCCTGGAATTAGTAGTTGGAACATTAAATTCAATAGTGTGTATAACACGCCACACTAGGTGCGTAAGGGAATATTATAAATTGAATATTTATTTTTTCTAAATATTATATATATATATATATATATATATATATTATAACCTCTAATGAATTAATCACCGAGTTTTTGTTCTTTACATTCAAGATAAACTTCCTTCAACGGAATGCATTACCTATAAGACCACGTTTTACCGAACAATAACACATTATTAAAATGATATTATTTTATATAGTGATATGATCCTATTTATTAAAATTAAAATTTTCTAATAGTACTAAATAACTATGAAAATTATATATTTTATACAAATACAAAATTAATTAATAGGTTACCAATTAATTTGAAATGAAAATATAAACCTATTAAATATAAATGAAATATTATTCTTTTCATGCACACAAATTATTTTTGTCATTAAAAATAAAATGAATTACTATTAGTGAATAATTTTAATGAAAAATATATTTTATTTATTAGATAAAATATTGTTTATAATCATCCAATATATTTTATTGAAATAAGATAAGAATAAACTTTATATTACATGTAAAAACCTATATTTTTATTAAGACCCTTCTACCACCATTTAATATCTAACATATTGTAAATCTAGTTTTTTTCACACTTTTATGAATATTACATGTCAAAAGAACAGAGTAATTGAAATAGAAATATAAAAATTATATTAGGGTAAAAAAATTTTCTCTAAATATTCATTTGATATATGAATAATGAAACATACCAATATTCACTTCAAAACAATATCTTCATCTAATATATTTATAAGTGAAATTTATCTATTACATTGGGTTTTAAAATTATTTATATAATATTTTTATCAATTAATCTATTTTATGTAATACTGTTCAATTTCAATTTTGAATTTATTATAAAAACATAGAAAATCATAGTGTATTTTTACATTAGAATTCAGCTTTATCATCTCATCTGTGGGATTAATTTTTAATTAATTTATACAACTTCTACTATAGAAAAATTGACAAATAAATTCCATATCTTGAATAATAATAATTTATAATTTATAATATGGACCACATATGTTTTTACAAAAATGTTATTGAAATTTATTAAAATTTATTACAATGATTAAGGTTAAATTAGGCTTAATGAGGAACTAAACCATAACCTTATGGCCCAAAATACCAATAAACTTGTAAAAAATCCATTTTATGGAAATAGTTTGACCATATCATCCATTTTCTAGACATTGTACCATTTTTATATCCCCTTTGAATAAAAAAACATTGGTAGGGGCCCTTTATTTTAAAATATTGTAAGAGTGACACTCCTCCTCCATTCTAAAAGGAATTTTACCTCACACATCCTCACACCTATGAAGATAATTTGGTTCCAAATTGATAATCTAAATTCACTATAATAAAACCCTATTTCCCCCTTGAATACATCATTTTGTAGGAAATAAATTGAATGAATGGTTTTTTATGAAATCCAAAATTAGTTACCCAGTTAAGATGTAACATTTTTTCAAATTATCATTAATTTTTTTCAATTATCTTCTCCCAAAATTCTTCTAAAACCATGATTATATAGAAAATACTATAACCAAAATATAATAGGTTTTTTGTGCTATATGTTTTGACCTACACAAACACACACTTCCGTTTAATGGGTAACAAACATTTTGCATACGTTTACAACGATCTACCCCTTCACAAAATGATTATTTTTAATTATTCCCTTAACTACACTCATGGTGGAAATTATGATATAAATTTTATTTATATACCTTACATATGATATTTATAAAATATTTAACCTTATGAATTTTTTATATAACATGTACCCTTATACTATCCATTTTTTGTAATCATGATTACATCATTTGTGGATGTGTAGTCTACCACCCCCTCAAAGTGATGTGATTCATTCACACCATACATGGAATGAATAAAATATGATTTAATTAAATATAAGTGACATACAAATAATATGATAATCATGAAATTATTAACTATTTGGAAACATAATATATATATATATATATAATTTTCATTATACCCTTTCACACTCACTTACATCGTGATAACATTTTTCTTGGATGTGGGGAATACCACCTCCTCGACACAATGAGATTTTATTTATATAAATGTATTATATATATATTTATATATTATTAAATAATAATTTATTATGATTGGATGAACCTTATTTAAATATTTATATTATGAATATTTTTTCTTAAACAACCATTGATAGATGGGAATGTTACTACTACGTACATACAACCTTCCAACTCCATTTTTTTTAAGTTTGGGGCTGAAGCCTCAATTTCTTATTTGAAAGCAAAGACCTCTTTAGACTGGGTAGAGGGAGACCCATTACATAGCCCGAAGGCCCAAGGCCAAGTGGCCTGAATACAAGGCTTGAAAGCCCATTTTTTTGTCCCAAAGGACCCCTTGGTGAACAGTACTACTACAGTACCCACACGGCTATAGTAGCTGCTATAGTACCGCCACCACTACAGTATCTGATACAGTCCCTCCGCCGCTACTACAGTGTCGCCGCTGCAACAGTTCCTTCTACAGTACTTCTTTAGTACCTGGGAAATTCGCCCCTGCCCGGATTCGATCCTGGGTCTTTTGGATGCCAAGCAGGAGCCTGTACCACTAGGGTACAGGCTCATTGGCACGACCATCTATCTCTATTATTATATCATTGAATAATTTTTCATAAAAATATATAATAATTGATTTTAAAATTATAATTAATGTATATAAAAGATAATTATATTATTTTTATTATTTTATTGTTTTAATATAATGATCAAATTGATCATAGTCAACATAAAAAAGTTGTTCTCAATAAATAAATAGATTTTTTTTCAAATTAGACGATGAAAACATAATTTTTTAATACATTGTAAAAATAATCATAATAAGTGAAATAAAAGAAATGATAAAAATAAAAAATGGTTATATATCATGTAAAATTTTTACACATTCTTATTATACATGATGTTAATGTATATTCACCTAAAAGGAAACTCCATGTAAGGGATTCTTGTAGCATTTTCATTATGTGTGGCATACATAATTTTTTGTGATCCTAATTTGTTTTATATAGTGTCTGTGCAACCACTTTGACATGCAATTTCTGGAATAAATATCTCTTCATCATATTTTGAGGTTCAATGTGAATTATTTATTTTAATTATATTTGAGTTAAATTATTCCACGTTGACTAAATTTTATTGATCAATTTCATTTCCTTGTGTAATATAACTTCCTTATTTTAATTAATATTATACTATTATATATATAACTAAATTTTACGGTCTAATTTTTTATTTCATGTTCCCTTCTGTGGATTTACATTTTAGTCATATATTCTACTAATTTATTGATTATTTATTCAATTTTATATCCATCTAATGATTTATTTTACATTATCATTTATTTGAGATTGTTATTACATGAATACCTATTTGAGTATATTATTGGTTAATTTTTTAAGAAAAATTATAATATTGATCAAAACTGGTTTTTAATATATTTATCAAGTATTAGTACCATTATTTTACTCTTTGGTACTCATGGTGTTTTAGAAAATGTTTTTAATAAAACATGACATTATTTCTCTCTTTAGTCGGAGAAACTATTTTTTTACCAGGATTATCTAAAATGTTTTCAGAAATGAAGTTATCCTTTTTGAAATAATTTTGTAAAAAATATTTAAAATATTATTCTCTTACAAATTTGATCAATGGAATAATTTTTCCACATTCAGACGAGGAATTTTCTATCATTTTTACCAAACAGTGGAATATTTATTTTACCTAATAAGAAATGAATGTATTATCCGGATGTCATTTCTAGTAAAATTATTTATCTTGTTTAGAATGATACTTTTGAAATTTTCCATTTTATTATTATAATAATTAATTAATTTTTTCAAATGTTATATATTTTCTTCTCAATTTATATTCTCTTGAGACTTAATAGTTTTAATGCACCAATTCACTATTTTTTGTGTGTATATAATTCATTTCTCTTGGTATATCATGAATCCCCATATTATAATGATATTATAAGATTAATTAATTGAAATACATTCATGGGTATTGGGTGTTTAAAATTTCAAAGTGGTATTAGATGCTTTGCAATAATTAATGAATATTCTCCTCATGAATGATCCAAATCATTATCATTATATTATCCCTAATTTTTTGGGATTGTTAAATTTCACATAATATAATTAAATTATTGTAATAATGTTCACTAACAACTTACTTGAAAATCTATATTATCATACAATGGATATTATTATCGCCTAATTATTATACCATATTACACACAATGTTTACATTGACAATTATTTGTTTAACAAGGGAATTATAAATAAATATGTAATTTAATTTCAATATGGTTATTTGATAAGGAATATTATTTATTTTAATTATTAATTTTATGTAATTATTTGGAGAGGAACTGATGGGTGGGGGAAAAACATTATCAAACCACGTGATGTTATATAATGGATACTTTTTTTATTGTTGACCTACCAAAATGTTTTGTCACATAAATAAAATTTGGTCAAAACATCCGATATTATCTTAATTCTTAATGTAGTTATAATAAATATTTTAATAAATGATGAAAAAGTAATTATAAACATGAAATTTTCTATAAATAAATTATAAACATAACATAATTTTATTATATAAGATTTTAATGATTGTAGACCAGAAAGGAAACTCTAAGTAAGGGATTGTTGTCTCATTTTAATTACTTCAAGCATACATAATTGTTTTTAACCTAATTGTTTATATATACTATAAATAATTTTATATTAACTTGTATTATAATGAATAAAACATTCATTTTGGTATTTTGAGTATCAAGTTTATGTTATTATTTTATAGTGATTTTTATTTAAATGTTTCAATGTGGAATAAAATTACCCAACTAAATTTATATACATTGAGTTATATTACATCATAATTGTTATTAATATTCAAAGACTATATTTGTAATTATTTATTATTCTCTATTGTTTTATTTACACTTATTTTATTTGGATTTACATTTGATATAGACAATATACTCACTGGTTTATTATTACGTCGACATTATATCTTTTTCATGGAATTATTTTACAATTTCAGTTAAATTGAGATTAATAGTACATGAATTTACCATTATGGAAAGATCTTGATAATTTTTCAGCAAAAAATTTAATTTTTTGTCCCTAGATTATGAATTTCATTTATCATTTATTAGTACAATTTTTTACTCTTTGGTACTCAATTAAATTTTTAATATGTTTTTAATAATACCAAACATCATTTATATCTTTAGTCAGAGAACATATTTTATCCAATAAATCATGTTCTATTAAAATGATTTAAATTTTATTAAACAATTAAAAAAATAAATTTAATGAAAATTTTAAACTTTTTTCGTTTAACATTTTCGTCAAAGAAATCTTCTTTTCTCTTCAAAAACGTGGTTTGTTCTCTCATTCTTAACATAAAAAATAAACATTATTTTTACACCATATAGAATGTATTAATATCCCCATAATCATTATATAGAAACATCATTTTCATGTTTTAATAGTTAATATTTAAATATTTTATTTCTTTGTTATTATTATTTGTTAGATCTATTTATATTTAAGTGATGTTTTTCTCAATTTACATTCCATTGAAACTAATTTGTTATTGTGTACCAATTAACATTAATTTGGTATACATACTTCATTTTTCATGTTATATCATAAATCCCCTTATTCTCACGATATCAAATGTTTAATTTAATTTCAAACCATCGTGTATATTATGATTTAAACATTTCAAAGTTGTATGGGATTCCTTGTAATTATTAATGATCATTCTCCACATGAATGTTCTTATAGATTATCATTACAATCTCAAATCTTTTTTTGAATGATAACATTCTTTTTAAACAGTAAAAATATTCTAATAATTTTTTTAAAATTTACTTGATTATCCATACTATCCAATAATTTAAATTTTTATATCTTAAACAATATACCATCATAACACATGTTTATTTTACTATTATTATTTTTTAATTGGGGAATTATTGATAAATCTATACTTTTCATTAACTTTAGTTATATGGTAAGTGATATTATTTATTTATATTATTATTTAAAAATAAATATTTTAATTTGAAATGGAAGGAGGATCCTAGATTTAAATAACTCCTTAATGTATCAACATGTTTTCATGAGAATAATAAGATTCATGAATTAAACAAGTTTCTATCCTAATATTTCATCCACCAAGTTAATCGTTTAATGGTATATGATTAAATGTACCTTTGACATCACATCAATTAATAAACAGTTTCCCTCAATCTAATTAATTATTATTTTTCCATAGGATATAGTGTTGACATATCTATGGATCTAATTCATTCTCTGTTTATTAATTTCTAGTATGTGTTTCAATTTCTTACCATTCTATATTAATTAGGGAATCTTTTCTTATTTAAATGTAGTGGGTTTTAAATTAATTCAATTTAAATATATTTTTATTTATTATTGTAATGAAATTTAATTTTATAAATTTCCATTTTAATTTATTCTCTTTTATTCGTTGTTGATTTTATTATACATTAATTACCCTTACATATAATGTGGGAACACTTTTATTATGTTTCATTTTCCCTATTTATGATATTAAATAATTGAAAATGCTTATAATGATATATTTTATATATTTTATAAAATTTCATGGTTGTGTTTTCTATTTCCCAATATGTTATTGGTATCATTTATGAAATATATATTTCATAGACTACTATTTTAATTCATCATTAAGTTTATTATTCCTTATAATAATTTCAATTTTAAAAAATAGAAGTAGATCTAGGATTATGGGGTCATGGTTCTACAGAAATAGACTATTTTTTGAGAATAATGGAATGTGTAAACCATGGGCCCAAAATGTTTATACTAACAAAGTCAAATTGTGTCATCTCTCCCATTAATAAAAGGTCACCCTCTCTTCTTCTCCTCTTCACATCATGATGATTTTTTTGAATTCTATATATAAGAAAATATATTCCATTATTCCAAAAAAATTACATAATAATATATTTGATCATAATAAATTATAAAATGTATTTTTGTGTTACCCTATGACAGATCTGGGAATAAGTCATATCGGTCTTAAATATTTGTTTTGATTTTATTTCTTCATTGGCCTCCTTAAAAAATTATTCAATTATTATATAATTAAAACTAGATAGAAAATATACTTATATTTTATAATATTAATGTAATAACCTATATCTATATCTCCGTACATAAAATAGAAAAAGATCTATCAATCGTATGAATGTCAGACTACATCATGACGAACTGATGTAATACATTTTTCATCATCACCTTTCACATATTCATATAATGAAGAAATTAATGTTTATATTTGATAATTTTTTTCAAAATAACTATACATTTGGAATTATTTTATCACTATTATATTCTAAATTTCCATTTGGTGATATATATGGTATTGGCCCACCCATACATAGTGGACTACTATCTCGGGAAGCAATGTGATCTGTTTTCAAGTGATTCATTGCATTTAATGTAATAAAAATAAAGTTAATGAATATAATGGATATATATATATATATGAAATAATTAATATATTTATTACATATAAATCACTTTAAATCATAATATACCAATTTCATTCTAATATTCCACTCACTAAAAAATGATAACATTATCCAGGCGTATGTCTCGACTACCACCTCCACGAAGCGATGTAAATCTTTTTTCATCCCCAAATCACATAGAATACACACACATAAATATATATATGTTACAATATATAAATAAATATTATGGTTTTAATGTTGTTATTATTAATAAAAAATGATAACATATTACTTACTATCTATCCATAAATATCATTTCAAAATGGAATGGTTAGTTAAGCATACGTATGGTCAACCATCTCCAAGATCCAAATGCTGTTAATTTTTCATAAAAATATTACATGATTTTATTCAAAAGTGTATTTTATTAAGAATAATTTTAATTATTTAATGATATTTATTCAAAGTACACTTAAATATTTTTTTCATTAATAATAATGAACATACCAAAATAATTTTTAACAAATAATCTAAATAACATTAAAACATATATAGTTAACATAATTGACTATGTAATTGTACTTATAATTATAAAAAGATGTATAAAATTAGTAGTAAACATGAAAATGTTTTTAAATAATATAATAAATTAAAATAAGATTTTAATATAGGATGACAAATAATGTATGTTCTAAATCAAAATCTGGGTAAGGGATCCTTTTAACATTAAACATCATTTTAAAATGTATTAAAAATTCAATTTCTAAATATTTGTATTCTATTTTCTAAATAATATATTATGAAAATTATTATTTTTAATTAAATGGATGATAAGGTCCTTTTGGGAAATATTTTCCATATTTTTTTTCAAATAAAGAATCGTTTTTTGGTTTTACATAAGGGAAAGATACATTAAAAATATTTTTTTTAAAATGATTTACATATTTCATTTATAATTACATTATCTTCGCTACCCATACACATGATATTATTTATTGGAATTATTTATATGGATATAAAATAATTATGAACATATTTCTATCCATTATTATACTTTATTATTATAATTTTTAAAAGGGATATTTTTACATGTTTCATAATGATCAATTTGAAAAAAAATTAATTTATATAGAAAAAATGAATATTCAGATAACCATATGATTTATATGAATTCATCCTTCCATTACATGATTTCATATTTTTTTAAAATAAAAATATTTCTTCCCACTATCTATGTATTTTGGAAATGAATATGTTTTTTTAAAAGGGATGAATATTTTAGTATCTTGAAATGTGTTCATATGAATGCAAGGAGTATTATATTATTATAACGAAATGGTTTTAATTATATTGATGATATTAATTTTTTTATATTAATACATGATTAAATGTGATTTTTTATAAACTAATTATGGATGGTTACGTTATTAATTAATGATGTGTTGTCATGCTATCACTAAAGTGTCTGTGGTATCACAATGAAAAAATGATAGGTGGTATCATTATAAAAAATGTTTCAGAGGGTCTAAGATAGTTCTCCAATGTGTTGGGTATAAAATTCAACTATTTGGAATTTCATTTGTAAGTTTCATATGAAATGTGAGGTAAAAAAATACTTATATGTTTAATCTTTTATAAGAATTTTTTTCTATAATATTATAATGATATATAAAATTATATGAAGTGATATTATTTTCAATGTAATGCACAAAATAAATCATAAGTATAAATAGTTTTCCTTTTAGAAAAACTCTTTAATGGTTTACAGTTTTATTTTGATAAACCATTATTTGTTTTATATTTCATTTATGTTTTCTATTGTAATTATTTATAATGATATTTATGTAGAAATAGTTATTAAGTGGAAAATAAAATATATATTTTTGAAATATAATTGAACATTTAAAAGTAATAATTTTGGTTTTCATGGTCTATAATGTTTTATTCATTCTTATTATTATATTCTATACTTAGATTTTTTTTTCTCATCCCATGTATTAAAATTTTTTTAAATTTTTTTTAGTATGGGTGTGGAAAAATAAGGCATAAATATTATATTCAAGAATAATATACATGAAAATATATAAATATTTATTATAAATGATTTGTATTCATAAAAAATTGGATACATGTCTAATGTGTCAATTTTTTAATATATTGAATTGTAATATATGTTATCATAATTATTTATCTAAATATCATAACCTAAAAAGTTTCACATTTGTAATAGAAGGAATTCATGACATTAATATTATAATTGTGTAATTTTTAAGGTCATGTACATTCATTTTTTTATCATAGGACACTTAAGATAACATTATAGGATATGAAGTTATCCGATAATTCGTTTATATTCATCTATAACCAAAATGTTTAGTATAATAAATTGAATAATGGTTATTTTTGGGAAATTAAGAATATTTTGAGTTTGAATGATTAGATATATATTAGTGTTCATTATCCATGTAAGAATTTTAAATTTTATTTTATTTATATTATCACATTGACCATTTCTAGTTTTAGTAAAATGTTAGATCTAATATGCACCAGAGAAATGATTAAAGTGATTGAATATGTGGTTGTTGTATTAAATTAACAAATAATGTAATACGAGCTATATTGAAAATTAATGTTGTTATTCATAAACAATTATCACATGTTATGATTATCATCATAATCCAAGATATGTTTCATAACGAATAATATTTGGGAGAAATAAATCTTTATAGATTTTATAGTGGTATAGATTAAAATGTTAAAAATTTTAAACAACATATGCTTCAAGTGTATGGGATGAATCAACCAATAAAATTACTGTAATGAAATTTAATATTTCATGAATTTAATTATTGAGGGACTAATGAATAAATATTCTTATAAAAAATATTTGTTTGTTAAATGTTGTTATGTGGAAACAAAATATTTTCTTGTATCAAATGAATGTTTTAAATTTTGGGAGTATGGGAATTAAGAAAATAAATTTCTTAGGGGGAACCAAGATAATATTATTATAATTATTGTGTAGATAAAATGATATCTTTTACTAAAACCATTATAGTTTATGTTCAGGAAACTAGAAATTATATATGAATTGTGCTGATTTTTTCTTGGATTTTTTTCCAATATTTAAATATTGGTATATGATTCAAAAAAAATTATTTTAGAAGTACTATATTTAATAAAAATAATCAAATAACATGGTAAATGGGTTATGAAAAATATTTAGTCATAAAATTTATAAATATAGGGATTTAAGAGTGATAATGTAGTGGTAGATTAAATGATGATATAATGAGTAAAATAATTATTACTCTTTTTATGTTTTATGTGGATAGATTAATTTTGGAGGCATTCATTTGGTTTTGATTGGTGTTTCAGTTTTATATATATCTATGTTAAACAACTAAAAAAATTTATGAAGTATTTTCCTTTGTATTTGTGGATATAAAATTAATTTATTTGGTTTTTCATTATGGTTTATTTGATCATTGATGATAATTAACATTCATAAAATTCATTGGACAGCTAGAATAATTACCCGATTATTTTTTAAAAAGGGGAAGCTAATCACATCTGAAAATGTTGTGCACCTTAAACCCCGAACTTAAAGGTGACAAGGTTCAATCACCTACATATAGACTATTTGCGATCATGGATTGTATGACATCATTTTTTTACTCAAATTTTTGTAAATATAATGACTATGTTGACAATTAAAACATATTCATTATAAAAAAGATAAGCATGGGATTGAAAAGTAAATTTATTATTATATTATTTTTTTATTTTGGAAGAATATCATTATAATTTTGGGAAATATTATTTTATTATGGAAAAAAAATATTATGTTATTTTTATGGGGAATCAAAATTGAAATATTTTTTGAAGAATACTTTATTTTTTTGATGTTTCAAGTAATTTATAAAAATTATTTGTTATTTTGGTCTATTTTATGATTTTTGAATCAAACATATATAAATCATACATTAAATGGGATACATGATTTTTGAAGATAAATTTTATGTTATTCTCTAAAAAATATGTGTTCAAATAAATATGATTTTTTTTCAATATTAGTCATTGATATTTGCGAAAATTTATAAGTATTTTTATCTTTGATTGATTTTTTTAAACATTGGACATTATTGTTGAATATACGATATTAATTTATAGTTCATTATTTTATGTTTTATTGCTTATAAAAATAAATCATTAGTCATAATAACCATTTTTCTTCTTTTTAGTTAATAATGATATGAGAATTATTTTATTTTCATTTCTTGAATTATGTGATCCACTATAAGTCAATTTTACTACTTTAAAAATAAATAAATTTTATTGAATACACATATTTAGATAAAACAATGTGATATGGGATTAAATTGATTACAACGTGAAATTTTACATATCAGGTATATTCCCATTATGTTCTTATTAAATATGGATTGAAATTATTTAACATTGTGAAAAATATTTTCAAAATGAAACCTTATTTCTGATTACCTTCATTTTTGATAAGATCGTGGTCATTTTTACTCCTCATTGGTTTCTGGTTTTTCAGCTCATAACGTTTTTCGGATAATTCACATTCCTCATATCAATGATCATTGTCCCACTCTATTATTATTTTGGAATTAAAATATCAACCAGGTTAATATATTAACCACCCACCAATTTTTTTCCTATTTGTAGACATAGTTATGTGTTATTCTAGGTGACCATTATATTTTATTTTCCCTTCTTTTATGAAGAGTTTTAATAACCCTTTTTATGATATGAGATTTCAAGAATAGAAGTTTTTAATATAAAACCACATAATCCAAAGATAAATGTAAAATTCAAATGAATAAACTTTTTATATGTGGTGAGGATGTACGAACATGAAATTTTGTAAAACATGAATATATTATATATTATTCTATATATGCATCCCGGAGCATAAACAAATCACTATATATTATAATTTAAATAATAAATTTATAACTTATAAGTAAAATTGGAGGGTATGAATAATATTAATTACATTATTAATTTTATTTAAAATTATTAATAAATATTAATGTATTTATAAATTTATAGGAATGAATGACAGAGTTTTTAATAATGACATTTGTTTCTTTAGAAAATACATATTGTTCTCAAATAAAATTTATTGTTCTTGTAAGAATATTTTATAACCAATTTATAACGAATTTTAAAAATATATTTGGTAAATAATCAATCTCAGAAATCAGAATATAAAAACCTAATTATGGTGAAATTATAGTTTTTTTTCAGAAAATATTTCATTTATATTGAATACTAAAAAATACAAGTTTTTTTGAAATGATCAATAAATTTTAGCAGATTATGAAATATAAAAGTGACATTATTAATTTAATTTAATTTCACAAAACAAAATTACTAAATAGTTATATGAAATCCAATTAATGACATTTTTAACTTATTGGAACTAATTTTTAAAAATCTTATTTTCTGTTAAAAATGCATTTTTTTAGAAAAAAATTATATTGAAAATTGTTTCTAGATATTAAATATTTAAAATAAACCCAAATAAAAAATTAATAAAATTAAATTTATTTATATTATATATATATATATTATTTTAAATTCATTTATTTATTATTACGGGTCATGTACTTAATTTAAAAACATCTTACGCCTATGAAATACATTTCTTGAAACCCCGTTTTTTATCACATTTTCCTGATTTATTTTATTTAAAATTCTCATAAAAATTCAATTTAATTTCTTAAAATGTATTAAATATAATATTTTTAAAAAAAATATCTTATAAAATAATTTCCAAGTATTTTTTTCATAATTTATAGTGAAACTTTTATATACTCTTTACCATGGTTACTATTAAAATGAGTTTACCCAGGGGTTAAAATAAATTGAAAATCCCAAATATGGTCATACTTTATTTTTTAAATATATTATATATCCACATTTGAACATTATTTAATTTTTCACTCCATAATTTTCTATTTTGGATCATTTGGGATTCTAAATAATGTGGGTAAAGATTTTAATTTTAAAAAATTCCAATAGTGGCCTATTACACTCTTTCAAAAGGACACTAGTTGTCCTCTTCTATTATCTACATAATAAAATCGATTTGTTTAAGCCAATTCATACACAAATAACTTCCCAAATTCCATAAACACATCTTTTAATCTTTTTTTAATCTTAAATCAATCATCTTAATGATTTCAGTTCTAACCTCAAGTGTTTGTCTATAATAGAATTATCGTCCAAAACTAAGCATTTTTTTAATTTCATCCTCCTCCTCATTAGAATATTCTTCTATTATTATAATATATAATAAATGTTACCATATAATTATATTTTTAATATATTAATTTCATAAGAAATGTCAAAGTCTTATTCAATAAATTGAAAAATGAAACCATCAATAATATGTATGATAGACTACCACCAATTGAACAGATGCAATTCATTTTTCATAATCACCTTCACATTTTTATATAATCATTGATTTAATGTCTATATATATGACATTTTTTAACATATTTATATAAATTTACTAATTAAATTTCATATACCTTCTAATTTTTCATTCTGTGGTGGATACGATGACAACACTCTTGAGTATGGAAGACTGCCCCCTCTAGATGCAATGTGGTCTATTTTTTTTAATTCATTACATTTCTGGTAATAACGATATTGATAATCAATATATGTGATATATATATTTATGAAATAATTATGATATTAAAGGTATATTTATTAATATGAAAATATAATATAACATTTTATTTCAACGATTCCACTCACCGAAAAATCGTAATGTTGTTTATGCATACATGTAGACTACCAACTCCTTAAAGCGAAGTGATTCTTCATTTATTCAAAAAATCATATGGATGATATATATATATATAATTATATTTAAAAAGTAATATGGCATTATATTATTATAATAATTCTATAAATTTTTAATATTTCATTACAACTTTCCATAATGATCATTGAAATGTTTTAATGTTACTTTTGCAAACATACAGCTAATCGTATCTATGATCGCAACACAGTTCATTTTTCAAAACCAACTTACTTGATTTATTTTAAAAGAATTATATATCTATTAAAATGATAATTATTACATAGTTTGTAATATATATAAGTTGATGTAATTGAAACAATTTTCATATTACCCCTAACAACTTCATCTTAGAAGTATAGGAAAAATATCATCACAACATTTGACAAAAAATAAATAAATTATTTTTTTTATAAAAGGGTAACAAGTGAAATAAAATCATTTGTAAACATTAATAATATTCTAAATAGCGTTAAAATATTGACATAATTTTATTAAAAGTGGAATCTATAGATAATAAATCATGACTCAAACATGAGGTAACATTCCAATTAAATTTAACTATGAATTTCAAATATTTTATATATTTAATTTCTAAATATTTTTTATATATTATAATAAATGACTCATTAAAATTATTATTTATATTATAATTTATTATAAATTTAATTATTGTCTATATTTAATTTATTTATATTTTCATTAATGAATATGGATCCTTATTAATGTTTTACATAATGGACATGTCAAATTAACAAATTATTTTAAAATTCCTTAATATATTATTTTCTAAGTCTTTTAATTTCAAATCTCAATTAATAATTTTTTTGGGGGTTATTTATATTGATATAAACTAAATATAAATTTTTTTTATATATTATTTTAAATTTATTCAATTAATTTTAATAAAAACAATTTATTTGTTTTAAAAATGATTTTTACCTATACAGTGACAATGGAATGTTCTATTTTAATGATTATTCCAACATTAACTTTTCCCTCTACGATAACATTAATATTATTTTTGTATTCCATTATAATATTTAATAATTTATTTTAATAATATCAATATTATCAATTTTTTATGATTTTAGGTAAATAATAAGTTTTTAATTATTATAGAGATTATACTATATGGAAATTATTTTACAGGTGCAAAAAATATTCTCTAAGTGTAATTATAACACTTATAGAGTTTTTAATTTTATATCTAATATATTTAATATTTTTTGTGATTTTTTAAATCATATTTTTATTTTATTTGGTGTTACACACAACACATTGTTTAACTTCTATTAGACGCAACACTAAATTTATATTTCGTATCCCAAGGAATCAAATATAAATTAAACATTACATATTATTAAAATAATATTATTCAATATGATCATTAGAAATTAACCATTATAATATAATATATTAATAATAATAACAATATTTGGAAAATATATTTTTTACCCTTGTATAGTAAGTGAATTCATTGGTGGCTAATTAATTAGAAATTAAAATAAACAAAGTTTCAAAATTATAGAATTGTTTTTTAATGAACTATTTGTATGCACACAATTTTTTAACATAAATAAATTATTATTTTCACGTATTGAAAATTAATTAAATCATATTTATAAAATATATATTCATTAAATTTAATTAAATTAAGCATATTAGTTTTCCAGTCAAATGATATGAATTTATATAATTTTTTTCTTAAGAGACGTTTTTCTCAAAACAATTGTTTCATTATTTTTATATTTACGTAACCGACAATTTATTTTATGTTAAAAAAAATTAAATAATATACATTTTTCTTATATCATCATGTATAAATTATATTGGACTGACGTTTTCATAATTTTCATATTATATAATGTTTTAGATTAATAGAAAAAATATTTTGGATTTATTAAGAATTGTAGAATATTTTAAATAATTGTAATAATTTAAAAAAATTGGTTTATAAACTTAATTCCATTATACATATTTTAATCCATGTTTGGTAATTGGATTAAATATAATATTGATCATGGAATGAAAATATTTTAAAACATTTGAAACTTTCCCCAATGAAAACAAACTTTTTTCATATATGTGGGACTAATTTTAAATTAATATTATTAGATATATTAATGAGACTTTTATAAATTATTTTTTTTATTTATAGTATTGATTTTATATATTACATAATAAAGAAACATAATTTTTCACTATTCTAGATAATATAAATTAATTATCCAGGTTTTAGTTAAAACGGTTTTACATAAAGAGGTAAACTAATAGGATATGGGTTAAAATTATGTAGACCCTTATAGAAAATACACTTTATAAAAATATATAGATGATATAAAAACTATGTTTCTAAAATATCCAATTTTCTTAGCTTTGTTTCATATAAATAGAATGGGAACATATTTTTATTTTAAAAAATCAAAAGTGTTCCACTCAACAAACTAATAAAATGCCAAGGCCTCTATTCTCCACATTCCACTTCCCAAACCAATCGTTTAATCAACTAAATAAAAATGTAATATTATTACATCGATAATACCATCCTAAATACTATAGTTTAATCATATATCAATAATATTAATGATTTGATGGCATCCCCAATGTGGTTACCTGAAGAATAGGTGGCACTCATTAATAAGCGTTTTTAATTGATATCTTCCTCTACCACATTAAAATATTTGTAATCAAAAATAAAATAGAAAATTACTTATATTAAAAATAAATAGATGTTATTATACTATTTTTTTAACCTCTATCCATCTTATCTATCCAAAAATTGGAAGTAAAAAATGTTGCTTCTGTGTTTGAGGGACTACCACTTGACAACCTGATTTGATGTTTTTCCCTAAAAAATTATCAATGATGGGTAATTTGATGGGTATATGATATTTATTAGATATTAGTAAAAAAACTATACTTGATTAAAAATATATTTCTATTTACATTTTGGTTCACATCTGTAATTTTATTTTTAAGAAATATTATGTCTATTTTCACTTCATTTTTTATCTCATAGTTTCCTAGTGAATATTTGGAAAAAATAATGATTTTGGGTTGGACAGAAAGTGGATCTTGTTTTGAAAATTATTAGAGAAATATGGGCATCCTTATATCGGTAAGCATGTTGCCAATTTTATTTTGGATTGTGGAAAGCATATAGTTATTCAATCTGTGTGAGTAGACTATATGGTTTTCTCTTCTCAAATTGTGAGGCATGCAAGATTGGCTCTTAATTTGTAAAACAATATGGGTTAACTACGTGTCCTTATCAATGTCATTAATAATTGTTAAATTAAAATGTTTACCTATTATTTTTTTATAAAAAAACTCTAATCCTCTCCAAACTAGATTTTCATCCAAGTGAGTTTCATCTTGTCTTGATTGGACCTCTTGAGAATCAACGGTTTGGTGGTTTTGTATCATATTTTTCAAGGAATAATTAATTATGCATTTTTTCATATTGATTTCCCTATATATCAAGTGTTAATGATCCATCCATACTAAGTTCATATATTATAAATGTGTTTTTTTACTTTAAGGGGGTTATATAATGTGAGGTTTTGTGAAATCAAGATGAATTTCATTGATCTTGAATATATTGGGTCTTATTGTGGTTTGGTGGTGGTTTCACACTAGTTTCCAAAAATATCCTTCATTGACGTGTGTGGTTCAATGATTTTACATTATTAGAAAAAAAAATTATTACCTATTGATAGTTTAATTATGTTGTTTAGATTATTTTTTTAGTGAAAATTATTTTGTTAAATAGATTTTTATAATCATAGGGGATGAAAATTACGTTTCTAAATTAAATTGGCTATGTATCATGTATTAATTTTCTTGGATATTCATAAATATATTTTAGGCCCTATGTGAAATGTGTAAAATGTGTTTTAAATGATTATTAAAATTGTGAATGTTTTAAATGTATATTTTCCACGATAAATATTTTGTGATACAAGTTTGATTATTTTTTTCCACATTAAATGAATCCATTAATTGAGAATTATATTTAAATAATATTATAAAATTATTTTAAGTGATTATTATTTTGAAAATAGAATTTTACCATGAGAATAGTTGTCTTTTATATTGATTCCAAATGTTTTTTTCCAAATTGGTTTCATTAATTTTTCAAGTAGTGAAAAATGTGTTTCCAAATGGATTTAAATTAACTATAAAATGTAATGTGGTTTTGATTATAGAAAAGTTTGGATTGCATTAAGGTATTTATCGATTTATGAATATGAAAATGTTGAAGTGTTGATTATCATATGTGATTATAATACATTGAATCTGTAAAAGAAATTATTTATTTATTTGATATGTGAAATGGAATTTGGAAACATTTTGGACCCCGGGTATCTTGGTTCAGGAATTATAAGTACTACAGTAGTTTATTCCAATGTTTTATGGCCCTAATTCATTTTGATGGAATGAAAAAAGTAATAGAGACTAAAACATTTAAATGATCAGTGACCACAATATTTTGGGTAAGGGATCCCCTAGTGTGGGACATCCATTACAACCTTATATCTATTGGATTATAAACTAAAATCCACTTGATCATTGGGATGGTATCCATTCTTGTGGCTGATGCACAAAAATGTTTTTAGTCATTTAATTGTAGGATTTTGATCATCAAGGTATGTGGTTCATTGGGCCTGACATATTCTATACACTTATATGGATTATCCAACTGACCTATCTTATGACATGTCTCATATTTATTTTGGTAAATAGTGTCAAAATATGTTCAACCTTATGTAAATTTAATATTGAGTAAATCATATATGTAAAAAAGGTTTTTCAGGAAAAAAAAATTTTTTGAGAAAGGTTTCATCAATTTTTCTAACAAATGGATCATATATTTTTATGGAAATGCGAATTATTATTTTTATCCAAATATTTTAGCATGAAATCATTATTTTTAGTGGAATAAAACTAATATTTACCTCACACCCTATAAATAAGATTACACGATTGTCGAAATTGGAACATATGATTACAGTAAAGGAAATATTTTTCATGGTGGTGATAGTGGATCTATTTTCTCATGTTCCATGTCTTGTAGGTTTTGGTGGTGGTTACTTAAGGGTGATTTACATGGGTATTTTTTTTGTTTTTTTAGTTTTTACTATTATATTGTGGATCTATTGTTATTGATTAATTTTGTAAAACATTGAATCAGAAATATCAATTTGTTATTCTAATCATTAATGGGATGGTTATTATTTTTGGTTTCTTTTTCTTTTATAAATGAGTGAAAGAATTGTAAAAATAAATTTTTTGATATGTATTAAATATTTATAACCCCATGGGAGTTGGTAATTCCTTATGAGCCTTATACTGGACTAGGTATGTGTCAAGCTTGATGGGAACCTATCATGGTTTATGAAAAAATGGTATCATTGTTGGATGCACTCTTATTGGTTCAAATTATTTGTGAAAGAGCCTTGATAACCATAATCTAAAATTTTCAAGGCTTGAGGTTTTGGTTGAGAGTGTGGTTTCTGGCTAACATACCTCTATATAGAACATGAGTCACTATGGGGTGATGTAAATTTGGTTTGACCACTCATCTAAGTGAGACATAATTATTGTACACTGTATATTGACAATGTATTTGAATGATTTTATTTTGTCAATATTGTTATAGTTATTTATTTGGTAATGTATTGATTTTTTAAATCATTTGATTTTTTTTAATGTTGTCGGAAATTTTCATAATGATAATATTTATGGTATTTTTTATGGTTGTTTCCTTTTGTAGGGAAATTACTCCTCGGTGAATTCTTTTGACACTCTGGAAAGAAACGAGATAATGTTCTATAACAAAATTTGATCAGATATTTTCTAAATTGGTAGTTTGGGTTGTCCATATTGTGGTTCATGTAGAGGGAACTGGTCCTACTAAGGTGAGAAAAGATAAACAAGATCCTAGAAATGACCAACCATAGGACTTCCACAAGAATAATAACTATTTATTGTATGTAGCAAGAAATCCCAATATAGAGAGTACTTGATTGAAAATATATAAGGGATGTTATATTTTATTAATAGTTAAAGGATGCAAAGTCTTAATTGTACTTTATTCATGTTCGAACGTCCCTGTTAGAAGTGTTGTGACTATGTGGTGAAAAATGGCATGCGCAAGAAGATGGATTGGAATGATTTTAATGTTTTATTAATTCAATTGTATTGTTTGTTGAATTTATCCTTCACCATGTCTTGTGAGTTTCTAGAGAATTTCATAGGGATCAGACTATGATGGAGATATTTTAACACTATTAAAAGTTAGTTCGTTACACAAAAGATATTGTTTCTAACTATCATATAAAGGCACTTATATTTGATAAAGGATTGCGACTAGAAATCAAATCTTTGTTATTATTTTTTAGTCTAAAAACATATGTGAGTTGATTTACCATTACATTATGGTAGATATTTATCATGATGGAATATCTGTTTTTTCTAGATTAGTGTTAGTTGCGGGATGTGGGAGTTATTCTGAATGGAAGAGAAAGCGTGATGAGTAGGGTGAGAATGGATGTGGATGTTTAGTTCGTCATTATAATCTATCATTATATGTGGCTCTGATACTATGTTAGTGGTGTTCCATCAGTGTGGGGATGTAGGGAAAATGTGACCTATATGTTCTTTTCCACACAAACCATTCCATTTCTGTGGAACTCTGGGACACATTCCAGGATTTTGAATAGTTTAATTCCTATATTATAGTGGGAAAAGATATGTGGATTTTAAAAGTATTTAATCATAGTCCGATTTGTATAATACATCATACTCTTGCTTTAGAGGTCATAGTGGAATGGATGGAAGATCTTCTTGGTAGAATATGTTTACAAAAGATCCCTATGACAATGTGTGTTCTCTTTTTATGTATAAAATGAGGTAGCTTCATGAAATTGAATGAGTGCCAACAGAATCCAATACAAGGAATATCATTGTATGCAGTGAGATTAAATTTAAATTTCATTTAGTAATTTACTTATTTGATAATTGATCAATGATTTTTTTCTCCTCTTCATATGGATGTGGTGATGTAGTCAACAGGAATTAAATAGTACATGACGTTGCAGAAAATTTTACTTGATAAGAATTGATAGTTGGGATTCAAGTGTCTAGAATGTAAACTCACTTTTTTATTAGTATAGGTTGAATGTGATTTTCTTATTTCAAAATGGATCTTTTTTCTACTATCTTTGGTATAGATTATATGGTGTGTGTCTTGAAAATTTTTAATTGTTTTCATAATTGAGTAAGTATATTGAAACCTTGTCGAAGCACAAATAGTTTTCATAGTGGAAGGGATACTTGGTCAAGATGTGCTAGAACACCACTTCTATAATTGGGAATCCTTTTTTTCAGATCATATTACTACAATTTAATTTAAATTATTGATACCTTATGGGTGGATTACTTCACATGTTGGATTTGTTCCCAGATGTTTTTCTTCTATATTTCTCATAGTTTCCCCCAGAATAGGATGTGGAGTTCTCTATTGACTTTGTTCCGGGAACACAACTGATATTGCTTACCTCATACCGTATATCACCCAAAAAGAATATTAAATTAATAGTATATGTAGATGTTTTTTAATACAGAGGGTTCTTTCTCTTGATAATCTCAATGTGTGTCATGCCATTGATGTATTCTAAGAAGGTCGATGGATCTCTCTATTTTTTTATTGATTATTGTAATCTAAATAACCAAAAAATTAAGAACAAATATTCATTTCCCATATTTATGACCATTTTGATCATCATGATGGGTAAATGTGGTTTTCTAGGATTTACTTGTGTTCTAGGTATAATAGATTCAATGTTAGAGTGGCGGATGTTATGAAAATAGACTTCGGATGAGAGTACGACCATTATGGAAAAATAGAATTGCCATTCCGGTTGACAAATTTTATATCGGTATTTATTATTATTATTAATATTATGTTCCACATTAAATTTAATTAGGTTTTTATATTTTATTTTGATGAAATCCTAGTCTATTCCAAGACTGAGGAGGAGCATTGTTGACATCAAAAGATTTTTCTAGGGTCCCTTTGGGTTCATCTCCTGTATGCAAATTTTTCAATGTCCACCTTCTAGATGAGTGAGGTATTGTTTTTGGGTCAAGAAGTCTCAGTGAAATATGTTTAGTTTGATCCAATGTATATCAATATCATTTCATAATGGGATGAACTGAATAATGTGTTTCAAATCATGATATTTTAAATTGTAAATGGTTATTGTATGCTGTTTTTTGGAAATTTATCTCAGCATGCATCACCCATGAAATCACATACCTAGAAAGGTTAAATGTTAGATATGATACAATAGTATCATGAATTCATTGAGGGGCGTAATTTATAGTTTTACAAAGACCCAATTATGATTTTTTCATAGTCTATAAAGAAATATGAAGTGTGCTATGATGCCTCAATTATGGGTCTTGAGTGTATTCTGTTGCTAAAGTTCTATGTGTTGTTTTTTGGTTCATGAAAACATTGACCAAATGAATTTAATTACCTATCATCTGACCAATAATTATTTCTAGTGAATCATCCAATAAAAACATTGCACCATATTACTTTTTGGGAGATAGTTTGGGTTTATTCTAAACATAAAAACATATACTTCATCATATAGGTGAATGATCTAAATTTGAGGAAGTTTTTTTTCGATGAGTTCCTTTAGTTGTTTGATATTGATATATTCAATACCCAAACAATATAAAATATGGTTTTTTATGAATTAATTATGAATGTTTCTGTGAATACTTTGAAGGTGCTCACTGATCAGTGGATGTTGACAGGACTTTTCACTAACATTCATATCGAGAATAAAGAATACTTTAGATGTGTGTTCAAGGAAATCATGCATCTAAACCACTATCTAATGTAGTTTATTTGGAAATATAAGTCAAGAGATGATATGTTCATGCATTCTATAAAATCTCTATATGGTGTGGAGTTATATTGTGAATGATCATGTCTCCCAAGTGTGTTTTTTCATCAAGGGTCATATGGTGGTGCCATGGTCATTATGGAATGTTGTGATGTAGTATAACCACCAGCCTCTTTGTTCTTTTTATCTGGATGATACTTTGTTGTACTTTTTTTTGTGTTGGTTGTTTTTGTGTCACTGTAGGAGTTGAGTTTTTGTTGATTTCGTATCATGTTGTTACATATGCCATCCGGTTAAAGAAGAGCGAAAAAGGCCCCCCAATATTCTTATGTTGTGGAATGTTTCTTTCTTGATATGGGATGAGATTATTAGGGATTTTATTATTTTCTTACCTCATACAACCCCATATAAGAATTCTATTTAGGATGTTATTGACCATAATAAAATATTAACCCATTTCATTTGATCCATGGATTCGGCCCATGTGTTTGATGTGGGACAATTATAAGTTCATGATGTTGTGAAGGTCGATGGTGTGTTGCCGACAATTGTTTCTTCCATGTACACCTATTTTACCTTTCATTTTTTGGAATTCTTTCAAAAGGTTGTGGGTTTCATGTTATGTTTTACATTCCATAAATCCCTCAAATAGAATTGGGAGAAGGACTATGAATATAATAATTTTGAAGACATGCTATGTGCATGTGTGTTGGAATTTGAGAAATCATGTGATATAAATTTTTTATTGGTTGATATTGTATATAATAATAAGAACCAATACATGATCCAATTGGAACCTTTTGAGTCACATTATGTTTAGTTGTGTCAGTCACCATTGTTTTTATATGAGGAGGAATAGACTACATTGTTGGGATCGAACCTTGTGAAAGAAACATTCAATGATGTTAATTTGTCTAGGAAACATTTTTTGATAGACAATATTATTCACTTGTCACATTTCATAAAGAGTAATTGAATATTGTTGATTTATGTGGGTGAATGAGTGTTAATATGAGTGACACCTCACTTGGGTACACTTATTTCTATAAGAATGGGATGCAAGATTCATGTAATACTAGACCATATGAAATTAGAAATATTGTTGGAAAGGTGGAATACATGTCAAATATTCCCTCCCAATTGACATCAAACCATGACCTACTCATTGTCTATCATTTGAAAATGTGTAACCTAGATATGTCTACTGTGTAAAACTATGAAGAGTTATAATAGGATTCCAATTTGTCTATTTCTTAATATCTAGTATAGATTGTGTATTTTATAGTGAAAATGAATAGTGGGAAGTCTATTCCATTATTCCTCGTTCATTGGAATCACATTTGATATGTGCATGAGAAGTAGAATATGATATATTGGGTAGAGGGATAATATCTATTTTTGTAATATGATTATTCAATATAGTGACTTTTTGGTGGTTTAATGTTTTCATGGTGGGGGGAATTGTCACATTCACTATTTTATTTTCAGGTAATATTTTATTCAATCTGTATTTTATACCATTGATTCACAATGAGTTTTTTAAGAAAACAAAATGATTTTGGTACTAAAAGTAGGCAGCCAAGGGTTTTCACATAGTTTGGGAAAACTATACACCCTTCTCTTAGTATGATTGTGTATAATTTCAATTTTCGTCATTAGAAACCACACGATGGGATCATAGTTTATAAATACATATGACATAACTATGTGGTGTGTTCCACATTAATAGTGTATGATGCACATTTTCTGTATGGTTTGGGAAACCATGTGGGCTATCCCTGAGACCTATATAGTTCACTAAAAATTGGAAAATTACCTTTTCTCCACTTTGATATTTACCATAAATCACATCCCATATTGAAAATTCTGAATTTCATCCATGAGAGCTTCCTTCATGACATCTAGGACCTCTTAAGAATCAAACACTAGGATATTTTGGCTCTATTTCTTCATGAAATCATCAATTATGTCATTTTACTCTTGGTATCTCCCTCATTATAGGGATTTCCATCCCTCCTTATTGAGTTCATATTTCTAACGGGCCGTTTCACCTAATGATTTTTCATTATTTGTAATCGGTTAAAATTATGTTGACTTTTTCATGATTATGAATTTAAAGGGTCTTTTTGAGATTCAATTATTGTTTTTCCCCATTTTCTAGATTTTTCCAAGGGTTACAATGTTGTTTCAATGCTTTTAAAAAATGATATTTTTTCCCTTTGTTTTTTAAGTGTTTAGATGTTTTATTTTGATTATTTATTTGTCGAGAAATACATTTTCCAATGGTTTTGATATTCAGAAGTGATGAAAATGTTTTTTCTAAAGGATATTGTTTATCTATCATATACTCTTTATAGTATTGTTTCTTAAAAGTGTATTATACATTTTTTTAAAAGGTATGAAATGTGTTTTCAATGATATTTAATAGTTATATTATGTTTAAAGTAGATTTTCCATGATAAGTGTGTTTTGTTTCATTATCGATTCATTTTTTGATCATTAAATTATTATTTAAATATTCATGTTTATTTAAATAATATTATAAATTTATTTGAAGTGAGTATGAATTAAAAAAATTTATTTTTACCTAGAAACAGTTTGATTACAAATTATTTCTTCTCTTGTGTTTCCATGTAGATTTCATGAAATGTTAAAGTCTTGTTAAATGTGTTTCAATGTGGGTTTCTTGTTAATGTTAAATGGAATGTGGTTTTAGTTATAAAAAATGGTGTAACACATGTGAGGATCGATCATTGGACCAATATAAGAATTTGAAAAATGTGATTATCTTATGTGATAATATCGCTTTCCATGTGTATTTGAAATTTCTAAATTATGTTATATGTGAAATTGAATTTGAACATCGATGGAACGCTATGAATCTATATGGGATAATGATAACCAGTAATCTAGATGATTTCAATTTGGTCATTGCCAAGCTACATCTATCAAGATTTTTGATTGGAATAATTAAAACATGTTATATGATCAGAGACCATTATATTTTTTGGATGGTATATGCTTTTCCAGCTCATGCATGGAACCAGTTTTGGCATTGTCTTATAAATTGCAGACAACTTGATATTTTGTAAAGAATACATTTTAGATTTTTTTTCATTAACATTTTTGGTATTTGGGTGGGATAATTTTAATTGTTGAGGTACGCAGTTCATATGGTCCCACATGTTCCTTTTTAATATAAGGAATTATACATAGTTATCTCTTCTAAAATGATTCTTATGTGATCTGGTTTTAGTCTTTAGTATATGGTATCCTTTGTGTATATTTCAATTTAAGGAGTGATATTTTAGAAAATGTATTTCAGGAAAAAATATATTTGAGAAAGTATTCATTAAACTATATTCTTATAAATGACTTAAATATTCTAATAAAAATATGTGTATTTATTTTCGTTCTAATGTTATACAATAAAATTTTCTTTCGGGTGGTATCGTACTAGGGTTTGTCTCACACAATACATACCCTATTAGTTTATGTGGAATTTGTTATGTATGACGCATGTAAATAAAAGATGTGTCATGGTGGTGACAGTGGATCCAGTTAACTATGTTCTACTTCTTACTAGGGTTGGTGGTGGATGCATCATGATGATGTCCCTATTGATGTATAGATGATTTTTTGATGTTTCAACTGTTCCCATTCAATTTTTGTATATTATATTTTTTAATTTTTTAAAACATTGAATCTGAAAAAAAAACTCAAAATTTGACAATGGTAATAAATAATGTCATATTTTATATTTTTGGTTTTTCATTGTTATATAAATCCATTCAATCATTCCCAAACTATTTATTTGTTATTAGTCACTAGTTTCAAGTCAGTAGAGATAAAAATTCCCTCTTGGTATTGTCTGCGACATAGTAGAGTATCATATTGGATGGAACCCCATATTGGTTTGTGATTTGTTTCCTTTCCATTCAATTGGGGATATTATAAAGTCACTCATGTGTATAGTGGACTACGGCCTCATGATGTGATCTGGTACAATCTTCAAGTACACATTACATGAATAAAAATATGGAGAGTATTTAATAAAAATATTTATTATATATGATATAAAAATTATTATTTAATTTTAATACATTATTTACCCTTCATTCACATCATCAATTTAGAAAATGGAAACACCATTCACGCATAAGTATGACCTACTGTCTCAATGAATGTTGTATATTATTTTCATTATCTATATGGAATGGATTACTATAAATTAATATATGATAAATAGATAATATATATATTATAGTTATATATTTTGATATTATGTTATAATGATTAATTTAAGAGGAAAAAAAAATAAAAAATAAAAACAAAGAAGAAAAATGAAGCTATTATTACATGAAATTTAATTTAAGTAAGGAATTGACAATTAAAGGGTAATAAAATGTCGTTTGTAAATAATATATTTTATTATATATTTTTTTGATTCTACAATATATTTATCATAATATATTATTTAGTATACATGTGGGTTTAATGTATATGATTGATGTCTATACAAAATGTAAAAAAAATTCAGCTCAGTTATTACCTTGTGAGACACATTTCATATTATTCACCTATTTATTATATATTGTGTATAAAATAACTCTGATGGTATATTAAGGTTTCTTTCATAAAATTATTTTTATTTACTTACAGTTTTTATGATCAATCTTTCATAAGGTATATGTATCAAAATTCACCAAAATTATAAGAGATTTTTTTCTCAAATTTCATTATTTGCGATATAGGGGATGTCATCCGACTTTTTTCTCCAATAAGGTTTATATACTACCTCGTTGACATCCTTCATCGTGAGTTTTTTTCTTTCAAATAAATTAAATATATCATTTTATTTTATTCTTTAATTTCGCATATGATTCATAAGATACCAATATGGCAATGGTTTCATGTTCCAATATCATTTTTTATAGAGATTGATTATGATTATGATTTTGATGATGAAATATTATGATACATATCTACATAATCTCATGATTTTGTAATGAAAATTCTATTTATTTATAATTCATGTTTTCAATTCATTATATTTTGCTTATGTAGTCATTATTCAATAATATTTTTTTAAATAAAACTAACATTATTACCATCATTGGTAAAAATCCAATTTGTATTATAGAATAATTATTTCTATGAAAAATATAGAAATAGTTTATAAAATTATAAAAAAAATTATAAAATAGTGTTTTACTCATGTTAAATTTTTTGAAATTTTATTAACGTAATCGTTATGTCATTTTCCAAAAATTACCATTTGGAATTAACAGAAAATGTGAAAGGAATACATAATTTAATTTATAAACCATTAATATGACTCCCACATACATACCTAATCAATGTCATAAAGAATCAACAATATGTATAGAAGGATATTTTAAAAATAATGGATTTTGCAAAATAAAGGGTTTAAATACTTGATTTCAAAAAGGAAAGGCTATTTTCCTCGACACATTATCCAGCATATCATTAAAAATAATTTTACATTTATGATGACATCCTTTGATGTTACATATGATTTATTGGGGTGAATATTTAGTCGTTTCATATTTATTATATATATATCGTTAATTTTTATTTTTATTAATTGATTATAATACAAAATAATTTATTACGGGTATTTCTATATTAAATTGATGAAATGATTATGATGCACATTTTCATTACATAAGTTTTTATGTTGTGATGTAATCAGGTTTTTTTAATATTTTAGAACGAATTAGTATGAATTTCATTATTATAACGGTGGGACATATTTCATATTAATATTCATCGTGTATGGAAATATATATTATGATAAAATAATTAGAAACTAGTTGATGTGAAAGATCTTATAAAGGAAAATCGTGAGTGCTAATCCATTGGAAAACATGTGCATCATGATCCAGAATATGATACAATTGTTAAGTCATGGTCTTCTATGATTATTGTCTTTATAAATATCATTATTTCTGAAATTGTTTTCTATATTTTTGGTGGTTACATACTTTAATTACATGATCTTTTGGTTCATTATTTATTTATGATATTTTCATGCTTATGGGAAATGATTTTTCAAAATGATAATGGTTTATATAATGAATCGTTTTTATTATATATAGAAGTTTGGTTATGAACACTATAAGTTACATTCTTTATCAAACAACCTTATTATTATCTTATAATGCTAAATGAATATATATTGACATCATCTATGGTTATAGTATCTATGAATGCAATCTCAACTTTTCTTATGTATCAATGTCTAGGATATGATGAAATGTTTAGGTATAGTATGTATAATAGAGCATTTTATGAGAATATCTATATGGGATAGGTTTAATATAATTCATGAAATATGAATATTATATTCCAGTATCCAAATATACAAAATGGTTATAGTCATTGTGATTGTTATTATGAAATTTATTGAATATTCACCTAAAATGATGTTAAATTTACTTAAGAAAATAATGGATTGTACAATTTGGTAACTTGGGAATGTTTTAATTAATCATTGAAAACTATGACGAAAAAAATATAGTGACATAACATGGGATATTTTTATTCATATGCCTAGGTATATTACTACTGATATGTTTATAGATGATTTATAGTACAATAAAATATCCATGAAATATAATACAGGATTTAGAGAGTAGTTTCCCTGATATTATGACACACTATGGATACAGGAAGATTATACGGATTTTGAATAGATTTTCATGATTTTAGTAACTCTAAAAAAGACACATTGGGATAGAATTTATCATTAGTTGGTTCATGAAAATGTCCTTTACTTCAAATATTTTTCAGTACACTTCAGGATCTGTTTTAAAAATAAAACAACTCTTAGTGATCCATCGTGAAGGATTTAAATAATGACTACAGATGACACAGTTTATGCTCAATTCGTCATATATTGTAAATAAGGTTTCATGATATAAATATATTACAAGTTGTTCTTCATGATTATGTGTTTTCCACTATGAGTAATGTCACTCACATAAGAATAATGATTTTGGTCCATTTATTCATCCCAAAATAAGCATGTTATTTCTTAATGAAATTGTTTATTTAAAGACCCCCCAATATATTATGTGAGATAGAATTCCAAATCACATTTATATTCTCGATGAATTTTTTTTGAATCATTATGATAATATAAATGAGTTAAATATGGAAAAACCTTTTTATCGAGTCCTTAATGATGAAATGCCATTATTCAATTAGTGGTTCCACCAATCCATGAGATTACATTAAATGGATATGTCCACGTGAAAAAAATCAAATTTTATAGAAACATGAGGATAAAAAATCATTTTTAACTTTCATTTGGATGAATTAGAAAATAAATGGGGGGCCTCCATCATAATTAAGAGGAAACATGATGAAATTATCACTTTGGATTTAGATTATTTTAAATGTTTATTTATCATTAATGAGTTCACTCTTTTTCTACACAAAAAATTATAGATTGAATTTTTTATGGTAAATCATAAGGATTATTAATCCATTTTTACTAATGTGGAAAATGTTTCATGGATTGTAGGTTATACTTCTAGACATATCGTCAAAATTTAAATTATGGTTGATGAATTCATATATTTCTTAAACAATTTCAACAAATGGATTTATCTATAATTGACATAAAAAACTATAAAGACATTTTTATTAGTGATATTATTCAATAAATGGATATTATAGTTATGCATCAATGACATTTATATCCTACGAAATTAATTTTTTAATTTATTTTAAACTCAAAAAAAATGGAGAAAATAAATTGTGATTTACTTTATACAAAATTATGGAAAGGAACATGGTTGAAATTATCTTAAATAGACTAAAAAAATTTTATATAAATTAATTATTTCAAGTTGTTTAATATACATGTTATAGGAATAAGAATGATATTGATACAAATATGAGGAATAATCTATAGAATGCACCACCCACAGTATGGTTCCTCATGTGTAAGGTGTTTGAGAATTATGGGAATTAACTTTGTGATCCAAGGGAAAATGAGTTTCAAAATCCACAACAACATCTAAAGAAAAAAATCAAAGTTAAATCTTATTATATCACAATGGATGATGTGAATCTTGGTAAAAAAATAAACATTCATCCTAACATCTATAATTGGGAATTTCATGTATGTTTTTTGTATGAATGATGCTTGTAATAATATTTTTCATCATGATTTCATGAAAGTTTATGTGATATTTTTCATTGATTATCATCCCAATATTTATTTTTGAATAATGAAATCTAAATTGATATTATATTCTTATTATAATGAACAGAAAGATCAAATGGAAATGTTTTTTATAACATACTATATTATTTAATGAATAAATGTAGAATTATATTTTGGAAGAATATATGTTTTCATTTATGATTGTATTTTGAATAATGGTTACCATAAAATATTAATTACATTATGGTTTATCATATGTTCAATGTCATTAAAAACCAATATGAGGTTTTATATTGTTGGAGTGTGTTATGATTAAGGATATTTTGAGAGACACTTCTAGAAATAATACATATTTTTATTTGGGATTTAGAGAAAGATATATTCTAATAGGACCTTTTTAAACCTTTTGAACATATTATTAATGTTATTAGAATCATTTAATTTTTATCTTATATTTTATGATGATTTTATTTATAGGTTGTAGTCGATCAACCTATGAAATTAACACAGTTGGTTTTTTTAAAAGACGATTTCAACTTGTATCATCATTTTAATTGTAAAATAATTATTTTTAGGTATTCATGGAGTAATAACATAAATTATATCTAATAATAATATAATAGTTAAATAAATGATCAATGAATGACTTCAGAAATCCTGTGAAATATATTGAAGTTTCAGAACTATTTTTCATCCAATGACATATGGTCAGTCTGAGAGAGTAATTAAACCCCTAGAGGAAATAATGATTCTTCTTATATGTGTTTCAAGGATTGTATAAGATCAATGTTTTCTGTTAGTTTAGTTTTATTGAAATGTAGATATCAATCGTGGATTCCAATAGATCCTTATTAAGTTGTCTATGTAAATACGTATAGAACTCAATTGACTTGAGGTGAACTAGATGAATAAAAACTATTGGTGTCACAAACTAGATCTGTTCAAACCTCCAATCGAGTGACCGACCTGTTCCATTGCAGGGACTAAAGGGAATTATTGATCCCCATGGGTTGGTACAAGTGAAATGTATCATGAATAGTGGTTGGGAATGATTTACCTAAATTTATAAACAGAAAACAATGAACAAAGGATAATAAAATAAATATGAATTTTTCCAACTAGGAAATACTTTCATTAAATTATGAATTAAAATATATAGGTTTATAAAGAAGCCAAAGAATACCAAAAATGGATGAAAATAACAAAATAACATTCTAGTAAATGTATTATGTCAATGGACAATGCCCTCAAGCCATCTCTGTGACACAACACCTAGAAGGACTTCTAGTAACCCAAACCACCATTTCTAAGAGCATACTCCAAACATGCAAAAAACATAACCAAGTTTACTCACATCCAAATATATTTTATTGTGTGCGTCTAATACCAAGAGGATTCCCCTCAAAATGATTCCAAGTGATAAACATTTCAAGACAAAGGAAGCTCGCATGTCTTATAAAAAAAGATTGATAGTATTTTTTTAAAAGGATCCAACATCATAAAAATATATATATTGAGGATAAATCATCGAGAAATAAATACTTTTAATGAAAATATAATCTATACTGAAATTTCTAGCCAATTACACCATATTATGATGAAATGTAAAATATATTGGATGAGAACTAATCACAAGGACCCCCTGGGTACTTCCTTTTTGTGGGATCTTGATACATCATATCCCGATTTAAAAGAAACAATAACCAATATCATTGTCATGCATGACCCATTAGGATGAAAACCCTAGCGGTCGAGTACTCCCAAACATCATTAATGTTGTGTTATTTTTTCCATCATCTAACATTATATGTAAAACAAGGAAGATACCACTTCGGATCACTAACATACAAGTCCTAGTCCTCCCTCCTAGATACATGGGTTTACATAAATATGACCTGACATGTTACATATGTTAAGGAATACCATTTTCTCATTAAATCACCATTTCTATAACATACACACACCAAACTGTGGCCACAATTCTAATATAACCTTTTTTTAACGCAATAATCCATTAAAAACATTCATAAAACAACATCAAGTTGTAAAGCAAGTCCTTCCACACCAAATACATTTAAAACACCTATTTCAACAGAAACTTTACACTGATACCATAACTAACCATATTTGGAAACCCAAATAGCATTTAATAAAACATTTTAATGCATCACCAAATAGACACATATGATACAATATTGAATAAACATGAAAACACACATTTTCATATCATAATGAAACATTAAAATTAAACAATCAATCAATTCTACCAAAAAAGAAATTAACACCTTGCGTAAAGGATATAAAATATGATAAATAAGTTAAAAAATGGTAAATTTATCAAAGAAGGTCTACACACAGAACCACATAACATATACGTCAAAACCACTAAATCCATGTGTGAAACATCAACCACACAACCATCGTACTAAAAGGGAGTGAAAATGAACATTAATCCACATGATTGGACCAATAAACCAAAAAATCAAACACTTGGTATGAATACCTAGCTGCAAGACACTTGTAACATCATGAATGATAGATGAAACCTAAAGGAAATGGAATGAAAATCAAGGATGAAATACTGACTTGATGAATCATAAAGTTACATAAAAAAATCCATTCAAAATTTGGTTCCAAGGAGGCTTGAGGGATCTTGGGAGCCTACCATGCCTATAAGGCTGGAATGGGGAAAGAAATGGGTGCACTAGAGTTATTACAAGAATAGAAATCTTCGAAAAAATAATAAATTTTTTATGACATGGACACCTATGCATATTTTGGATGCATAGATTAGTAAACGGTGTGGCCAAAACGTGAAGTCTGTTTTGTCCACAACAATGTATCCCATTTCCATCCAAATTTTAGGTGGACATTGGGGTAACCTATGAGAAAAGTTATACAAAGAATAAAATATAAATAATTCCCCAAAATTGAAAAACTATCACACCCAGATACCGAGAAAAATACCCAAATTACAATAAGAATTAGAATGATGTGAATTTTAAATTCTCGTGTGATTTAATTCTCCACCCCATAACTATTTTCATTCCAAGAAATCCATTAAAAGACCAGAGTCATGACCAAACACAATACCATTTAAAAAATTCAAATGGATTTCCCAATGAACAACAAACATAAAGATAGAAAGGATATAATAAGAAGGATAAACTTTCTACGGGCAATCTCGAGAGACAATGATAGACTCCCTCACTAAGGGTCACCCTACACAAAAATCTATAACATCTATAGTTGATCAAATATATGAAATGATACTCTGACCAACCAAAACATAATACACATTCTTTAATTGGTCGAATACAATGGATCACATCACAGGAAAAAAAACCATAATGAATACTTAATTAAGTTCCTGTTATATAATTGAGATGGCAAAAAAATTCGAATGAGTTTACCACCACTTCACTTGAACAAAACCATTCGTAAAAATCCAATACCAACATTTAACAAAAAATAATTTTTGTGGTTAGATAGCTCTGAATGAGACTACCTACTTCAATGAAAACACCAAGAAATACCAAATTTCTTTTACGAGGAGACCCGAGTGGCTCCCACTATATAAATGATCTAACACTCGAGACAATTAAAAAACACTAACATAAGGAGGACCATAAATACTCCCAACCACAAGAGAAAACATAATTTCGTGCAAAATAACTCGGAAACCAACATTGGGACACCATAATGGAATCACCACCATAAGAGATAAAAGATCATTTCAATTCTTCGAGAATAACTTATATGAGACACATGTTGGGTCTCTCTACCAAAAGAACCATCAATCCAAATCCACAATCATGGGTTGACTTGAAAAAATCCCTATAAGACCAAATCACCACTACATGAGGGGTGTTGTTGAACAGAACCCTAAACCAAAAAAGACAATAAAAGGCACATCAATCCCACAAAAACTACCATATTCACATGTTTCTAACTAAGACTAGGAACAAAAAGAGACTACAAGGTTATTCAAACACGAACAACCATATTGAGAGTTTCACATAAAAAGGGTTGAAGCACTATGTTTGTGAAAAAAACACACACCACCCTACAAAAATAGAGGTACTTCACCACTAACAAGGATAAAAACTATGATAAAAAGGGTCTGCATGTCCTTTTACACCACATATAACCACTTGAAACAAAAGAACTACATCAAATCCTCAAATTTTCCCACCTCCCAAACCATAGAGACAAGTAAATCTATGATCCTTTACACCCATAAGGGTTCCTAACTATCTGACAGCTTCACTTTGTATCCTAAGGATGGGGCTCATGTGATTGAATAATTTCTTACCTCATTTTCATTAACTAAAACCCTCAGAACAGAACATTCTCCCTGGGTGTTACACGGAACTACACCACGATCCAAAAAAAGAAAGAGGAAAAAACACATTCTGCAAACCAAGTACCTTTTCATAGAACCATCAATATGAATGGGACTTAAATGATGCACATGTATCACCTCATTCATCACTAACTTGAGTCAACATAGGAATAGACACATTGAAACAGATTCATATAGAACAAGGAACATATAAATTCGTTAATGAGAAATGAAATTTTTTTTAGAAGAATTATTTTAATGGTTCCACTACATGAATTTTTTCCTTTAAAATAAAAAACAACAATGCAAGACACCACCTATCTAGACACCATTATGTGAAAAAGTATTTACCATGGTTGGAAACTATAACAGAGTTCCAAGAAACATGAGGTTACTATAAGATATTCGTGATTGGGAAATGAAAATTAGTTTTACGATAGCTTTACCATTATTCATTATGATTCCCCTTCACCACTACGAGATAGAACCTACAGACACAACAGTGTCAAACATCACCTTTTTATTCTAAGGAAACATTAAAGACTAAGGTCTATTTCAACATTCCAATACCACTTTCCTACAACAGGAGGATCAACATAACTATAAAATAAGAGGGGTATACTAAATATCCAAATCTAATGAATTATGTCCTTGTGTTGATCAATAGAATGATATATCAATGGAAAATCACCCATGGTCGAACCTCTACCTAGAATTATTTCTTTCTATGGGGTCATACCCTAACAAAAAAGATAATAAAAATAAAAAACCATGCTTTTCGATTTGTCAAAACGTACTAAAATATAGAACAAAGAACATGACATGAACCATTAAAAAGGCTTCCCAAAACATTTCCCATAAAATATCACTAACCAATACATTTTCCTAACTCCCTAATAAAACACTAGCCCAAAAATCATTCACCCAAGAGGGGTTATAAGACTAAAAATAGCCCCCAACAACAATACCAAATGCTCATAAAACACAATAAACTATAATTATATCGCAAAACAATAATATTTTCTTAAAAATAAGTTCACAAATGATATCATCAATTCTTTGAAAACAAATTCCAAAACAAAAAAAAACACTTTCAAACATACCATTTCCATAAATCCCATGTTTTCCAAATTTTAAAACAGATGGTCATGGTTCATGATATGGCTTCATAGTTTACAAAAATCATGTTCCAATCGTTCACCCATTACTATGCAACATGGATACCTACACTATTTGGCCGCACAATTAATACGATTATGAACCAATAGTGAAATATGATTTTATCCCAAGGAATTGGCTTCATAAATGCATTAAACACTGTTAGAAAAATTGTGTCTAGGCCTAGATCCATCATCCAAATGCATACTAATGGTTTCAAATTTAACAGGAGCAAGCCGTACAGTTTTCCAAAACTGTACGTTGACCCTGTGTCAAAGGAAAAGGCCCAAAAATGATATTTAAATCTGAATCACACCAAACTCAAAATTAATACCCATAATACAAGAATGAATCACCAAGAAACATATCCATCTCATTCAAAACATTTCCACTAAATCCAGAAACCCCTTTTCATCAAATATCATATGACAAAAAAGATATTTATTTTTATTTAAAACGAATCGAAAAAGATTATTCAAGACAAATTTCTAGTTTACACACAAACTAATTCAATAAAACCCATAATCAGGTTATATTAATCGAATCCCATTAATCCATTTTTGTTTCAACCCTAAAACTATTTTACAAACAACCATTTTATATATATTACTTTAAAGTATGTTATTAAAATCCATTTTTGTCTTACAGAAAATGCCTTAACAACATTAAACTCATCATTTCAAAATTGCAAAAAATAGTTTTTTTAATATAATTTTCAGAATCTCAGAAGGCACATAAAAAATTACAAGGGGAAACTAGGGTCGATGGGTGACTTGGGCTTATGGTTGGTGGCTATATAGAAAACACACTATCATAATGAGGTGTTATATGATACCATTCCACAAGATTCACATGGGTTTTTAGGCCTTGTGAGCTCTTGGTAACTATCAACCCAACATCCATTTCATTTTGAAACCAAAAAAAACCACAATGAAAAATGATTAGATGGTACCGAACATCCCTCGGTAACTCATGTCCCACCATGAGGGGTGATGGCCAGTCACCATTATCATAACTATAACATTGAGTTCCCACATGCTCGCTCTAGTTTACCTATAATACTTCCAAAAAGAACACTACCCAAAAAGAGTGAATCTGCATCTAATAACATTTGGTCACGAACCAGATCTGGTGACCATCCAAATTGGAAACCGACTCAGTCTCTAGTGAGGCCCAAAGGGAATTTCTAATTCACATGGGCTCACATAGATTCTCGGGTAGCATGACTAATGGTTGTGAACAATTTACCCAAATGTTTTATAATAAAACATCGATAAAATGATAATAAAACGAATCTGAATTTTTCAAACCAACCCACACTTTAAAAAAATTTAAATTTATAGATTTATATATATCTCAATGACTACCACATGGGATGAAATCCAAAAAGAATACCTTGATTACCACCTCATGGAATGGGTCAATGAATTAAATCCATATCCAAAACACCACATTAAGGAGGACTGCTAGTTACCTAAACCACCAGTTTTGGGAGCTTTTACCAAAAACTAAGACTAACATAACCAAGTGTACGCACATCCAAAGGAATATGTATGGTGTGATCCTAAGCCGTATAATATTTCACCCAGAAATATTTCTTGTGAAAATTATTTTATGAAAAAGATATCTTGACTGTCTTCTAAACATGAAATTCTAATTATATTTTTAAAAAATTGATCCAAAATAAATTGAAAAAAGTTTTCAAGGAAGAAACACTAATAAATGAACATATTTAAATAAAATATCCATGATAATGAATTTTACAAAAAATTAATGTGTATAAAGAGTGTACGTACATTATATTTGATGAGTAATAATCATGGAAACATACCTAGACACTAGCTAGTTGTATTCGCTATGTACATCGTATCTCAATGTATAGTCAACAATAATCAATATACTTCTGTTGAATGAGCCACTAATAGGGGAAACCACAATGTCTTTGTGGTCCTAAACATCATCAATGATTAGTTAGTTTTGTAATCATAAATCATATAAAGTGGAACAAGGATAATAACACATGTAATCACTACCATACTGGTCTTATTCATCCCACCTAGAATCCATGTTTTCTCACATTATCCACAAAAAAGTTTCTAATGTTAATGAATATCATCATGAACTAAATAAAAAATTTATGTAACACATACACCCAAAACTATTGATAGAATTTCTTCTCACACTTTTTTAAAATCAATAAACCATTTCAAATTACCATAAAATATCATCATGTGGTAAAACAATTTCACACCAAATCCAGTTTTGAACCCTCTTTAAAAGATAATTGTAAACCAATATCATTCCAAACCATATTTGGAAGCCCATAAACTATGTAATAAAAAAATTTTAGTAATCACTAAATAACCCTAAATGATACAACAATGAATAAAAATGAATAACATCTATTTTCCTGTCAAAATGAATCATTAAAATTAAATACTCAATAGACTCTAAAAAATGACTTACACACAACAACAAAAAGATACCAATCATCATAAATAGGTTAAAAAAATATATATTCATCCAATAATGTCTAAGCATGGAATCACCTACTTTATATGTTAAAAAACCCCAAATCCATATTTCAACCATCAACTGTACCACTTTCACACGACATGGGAGGGAAAACAAACCTAAAACCACAAAATTGGACAGAGAAACCCAATATAAAACCCTCGATACGAATCCATATCTAATAAATTTTTTTTATTTCATGTAAGGTGGAAGACACGTTATTTAAATAGAAGAAAAAAAGAGGATTAACTTACTTAAATAATCATAACATTCCACCGTCAAAACCCTTAAAATTGGATTCCAAGGATGATTTAGGGAGGTTCGGATCCTTCCATGGCTATATGTCATGAATGTTTGATGAAATGGTCACACTATGGGTATGTTTGAAAGGGAAAAATTAGAAAAACAATACATTTTTTAGGACGTAGAATCCTATTCATAGTTTGAATGCATGGTTTATTAAAATCTGTGGACAAAACATGCGGCATGTTTTTTTAACCCTAAACATTCCCATTATCATCGAAATTCAATACATACATAGGGGGAACCATGGGGGGAATGATAAGAAAATAATAGAAGAGAAATAATTCCATAAATATCAAACTTGTCACACTAGGATCCCAAAAAAAGATTTCATAAACCCTACCCAAACTGAAAAAATGTGAAAGTTAAAAACCTTGGTGTGATAATTGGAACTTTATATAACTTAAGAAAATAATGATAATTTTGACCAATACCCCAACACATACTAAATGATAAATTTTAACAAAAAATTTATTATGATAACTGTTGACAAGATAAATATTTTAATGTTGGTTACATAGGGATTCTTAGAATTTCTCAATGGAATAAGGTTACAAGATTCATGATAAATGGAAAACAAAGACCTTAGTATATAATTTCATTGATATTCATAGTCACATTGAGATTATAAAAGAGCTATTGGATCTTCCAACTGACCTCTATTTAGTTCATGACTTTTTCCATTCATCTCTCTTGAGGATATAAATAGCATATCCATCACATGTACTAAACTAAAAGTATTTGTCACTAAATAATGATATATCTTAGTAGGGTAATAATTTTGAGATTCCAAGTCAGTCAACAACTTTATTTTGAAAAATAAAACTCACAACGTCAATGGATTATGGAAAAAACATTAGTTACTACATGGTAACATTGATATATAATGAGACATAATTATACACTATTGATTGTGATAATGTTTGTAATTTCAAGGGAAAATTAACTTTAAGGGGTTTATAATGTGACACAATAAGATTTTTTGAATTTATTTCAAATCAATTTATTACTTTTTTATTGTTATTTTCAACAAAACATGTTATTTTATTTATTCAATAAAATTTCATTTTACCTTGAATTACACACAATACTGAGTTTAGCTTGTGTTACAAAAAATAGAAAATTTAAACAAAACATCACATTTAATTAGAATAATATTTTTTAAAATAATAGTTATCTAATAGATATTGGAATATATGGTATAAATTAGAATAACATAATTATAAAAATATATGGTATATAAATGTGTATAAAATTCATTATTTTCAAAAAAATTATTTTTAAATCAAATTAAAAAATATTTTGTAATAAATTTTTTTTAGAACTATATTTATGCACAAAAATGAGTTTTATAACAATAAATTAAAATAAAAAAATGGTGAATATCATCTCCTTGTTTTTATAACAACTAATAAATCTCCCACGTTTTTAAGAATTATGTCGATGGTTATATTAAATGGTAGTGGTATTAGATCAAATTCTTATAGAATCCTACTAATTCTAGATATATCGTTATGTCGAACACATTTAATGCATGGTTAAATGAAATGATTAAATAAAATTTCTCTATTAAATGATATAACAACATTGAATACCATAATCCCAAAAAATATGACCACTGTAGTCCAATATTTAAAATTTGAAATATAGGATTAATGAAATTGTTTATGAGCTATTCTCGTGAATATATCATGATTTCTTGATTATTGTTCTAATATTAGTATGTAGATTAGGATGTCATAAATGAACTCTCTTAAAATGAGTAAATATATTGGAGTAAAGTAAAGTGATAGGGAGACAAGAACATTTACAATATATTCATTAATATAAATGGTTTCAACAAAAACTCATATAACCATTACATATTATGTAATTACATCTCAATGATGTCCTTGTATCTCATAATAAATTGGTGATAGCATAATTCATGATCAACTGTACAGATACACAGGATCTCTATAACTAAAAAAGAGATCATTACTCATATGAGAAGGATATATACCCATATCCATCACTAGATTAAGATTCATGTAATCTATGAAGAGTTGATGACCACATTTTTTATTCTTATAAAATAGAATAGGTTCCACACTTGGAAATGAATTAATCTGATAAATCATATATACTCTAAGCTATAAAGAAATGACTTAAGATCCTTTATGATAGTCAGTACCAAATGATATGGGGGTATCACAATGGGATACACCACTACGAGGTGATTTGTTGAAATTTATACTTATATATTAGGTTCAAATCTTCTAAAATGAAAATGAATGACATTTTTCAATATATATACAATTGAAAAAAAATAATGGGGATACCACTTATCTTCCTAAAATGGACAGTCCAAAAATAATTTTTGGGATCATCCAATGATGGGATATTTTTTAACCTACTCTACTATATCCCACTAAAAACTCAAGAGTTTCGTAGAACATGTTTCCCATTTTTTAATTTATCGAAAATGACTTCTTATACAAATTAATGTGTTCTTGTAAGTTGTTTAACACGTCTATACTGAGGATCACATCAATGATTGTGATCTCATGTATCTTAATATGCCAAATGAAACTTTGGACCTCACTAATGTTGATCTACATTAAATATTAATAGAGTGACAATGGGAATGAACATTGAAGTCATCTTAAAAAGAAAGATACATCTATAAATAAAACATTAACAATTAAAGGAATGGTCATCACCGATATCCATCAATGTTGTAGAAAAAAATAAATTTATTGAGACAATGCCTTGAGTTATATAAATTAAATCCCCATGATTTTATATATTCTAATACACATCATATAAAATAAATTTTTGATATTTAATACCTTTTACATATGGTAATTACTGGTTATAATCATAACTATATGATCCTACTGCTCAATACCCTGATCGTATCACAGGTTCTCTGATAGTGTCCATGTCATTCCCTTACAAAAATATATTTTTTAATCGTTAGATTGGAACTTCATGAGATTTAATTTCTTTCTTCATTTTATAACACTTGATCTGTGGTGATATATAGAACATGTTGTAGTGTTTAATCTCTACACAATTTATGTCCTATGGGTCACCACATATGAAAACTAATGATAATGGAATCTCCTCTACCAACTTATTTATACCCTGATGCATTAACCTAGTATTATTATTATATTACAATATAGAAGAAACTAATCATAGTAGAAAGAGTTACATCTACCTGTATGCGTAATGGTAGAATATGAATACAACTAGATTCTTCTCTAAGACTTTTTCTATAGCCAAGGCCTTATACATTACCATTGGGTGTATATTTATTTCAAAACTAAAAACTCATTTCATGATGCTCGGATAAATATTATATATAAAAACATGGATATTTTCTCCTTTAATATGAAATAATATAAAATTGAATTATCATAATGAATGAATTATAATATTAAGATATGTCAAGGACCCTTTTTGTAGCTCCACGAAAACATATGGTCAGTGTGGAATTAGATTTTCTAAGAAGTAGTCTAGAAATTAAATTCTCTTCATTTCCTACCATGTATGACCCTCACATTTTCTAATAAATTCCATCAATATCCACCACCTCCTACCATTTCCTTATTGTGAGAATTATTTCATCTCGATCTTCCTATCAATAAGCATCTCAAAGTTATTGTAAACACCCACAATGGTGTTTATCTAATACTATGTTTCCTATTTACTTCTAGTTCAAAAATAGAATTTTTAATAATAGGGCATGGAGGATATTTCGTTGTTATACATGGGCCTTTGTGGCCTTCTTCTATAGATATGATAATTTTTACGGGCTAATTGTAGAGGTCGGCCTACTGATTCTTCCATAAAAATTTGTTCTTAAGAATTCAATACTACACCCACATGTATCATTTGTATTGAAATGGAGGAATAATTCTTAAATGTAACATACTTATAATGATCACCTGGTAGTAGAATAATTATTTTTTAGTGTGGAATAAACAAAAATGTAAAGGAAACATTTATGAAAAAATTAACATAATTTGGACAAATCATAATCTGTCTATTGGATCTCACAATATTCTATTTGAAATATCCCCTTAACCAAAGTATATACCTTTTAAAACAAAAAATATACCTGATACCTATGTATTAGTTACAATCATATTATATATATATAAGACATAACAACATTCATAGGTTCAAATAATTAAGATATGTGCAGATATATTACATCATTTTGGAAATAATATTTATAACACAAAAAAAATAACGATATATCACAAATAGATTGCACAATTAATGACTCTAAATTATTGAAAAATTTTCTATTAAAAAATATGTATTTATATTAATAAATATTAAATTTGATCATATATTCATTTTTATGTTATTTGAAAAAACACAAACTCCATAAAATATTAACAAAATCATGTTAATGGTAACCTAGTGGTCTATTACACATAGAATATCTAGAAATACTGTAACCCACACATCAAGTCACATAAAACATATCTAAATCTACAATTTCATAGGTTACAAATGAATAATGATGAATATCGTAAAATTATTGAATTTTGTATCAATGTAACTAATACCATTGTATATAAGATGGACATGAACAATAGAACTTGCATGCCTCTCTTATAATATTGTCTATCAACTGGCTGGGAGTGTATGGATGATTTTTTTGAAAATAATATAACACAAAATAATATCATGGGTCTATTAATAAAAAAGAATATAAAAAAATTCAATGTAATAACTGGGGATGAATATATCATCATAATTTGGGATCAAAAATCATACATCAGATACAAATAAGTGGGGTCTTCCAAACCAAAAAATATAATCTTTTATAGTATAAATAAATAAATAAAACTAATTAATCCTCCATAGAAAATGATTTTATATCATAATTCACCACACTCCTCATGTCCACCATCTATTTTGGGGAAAATCCCTTTCCTGGGTTCATATACATTATATCGACATGATCAATGAGATTTATCTAATTGGATTGATTAACAAAACACATATAAGACACCAACAAGGAATCATATACATTTTTTCCCATGAATAACAAGGTTCTTCCATGTTAAAGTGAATTTTGAAACAATAATATGACTAATATAATCATTTATGGAGCTATTGTTCACTAAACAAGCTTCCAGAAACCCCTAATCATATCTAAATTGGATCCATGATATAATGATTGTAGTATAATTTCAAAACTAATAAAAAATATCTAGGGGATATTAAACATGTCACACAATAACATCATGTAATCTTGTGAAAATGATACTTATCAACTTATTGGAATCATTTTAATCAGGATACTTGTAATCAAATTTGAATGGAGTAAAATTGATAATAAACAACAACTAGGAATCGACTGATCATAAACATTGTAATACACTATGAAATGGATGTATAAAGTCTTGAAATTTCTTGGAGGCATCATAAAACCCCGGACTGATGCTAAAGACTTTTATTGTAATCATTTCATGTTGTGCACACTCCACTATTAATGTGTAGTTATTATATAATGTTCCCCTAATTCCATTTAATAAGATCAATACCTCAAAAGGTACGAAAACATACATAATATGGTATATAATTTTAGCTAATTACATGAATTCATCATTAGAATATTGTAGAACAAATAATACATGTGATTATAATAAAACATTGTTATATATGATATAATATTACCCATTGAATAAAACAATATAACATGTCTCACTGGAAACACACATTCCTATGATCAAAATCCAGAACAGCTAAAAAGACAGTAAATATTATAATTAATAAAATAATACAAGTGAATAAAATAGACAAAAATGGTATGCAACATCATAAATCATGGTATTTGGTTATGTACTCGAAATTTATTAAATTGGTTGAATACTAAATTATATTACACTACCATGGAAAATGGCCTCACATTCCATGGATACAAAGAATGGTTTCTTGTTTATCAATAAAGGTATTTATAAAGGAGACTCAGTATGATTCTACATCAATAAGGGTAGTTCTACAATAACATACCTTATCTTCTTCTAACAAATATGATTCAACAGTGTTTTCAATGATAGCTCTATAATTCACCCTATCAACTATCAATTTAGGATTGGAATGTAGATTCCTCAATAATTATTTAATAAATCCATATTATAGATAATGAAAATAGAATAATCCTTAATACCCTAAAATGAGATCTATAATCAAAATATAGAATAATTATAACTAAATATAAATGATATATGGAATCATTCTTGAACTAATCCAATATTCCTGAAGAAATAATTCTCATATAAAAAAAGATTTCATTGAAATGTATAATCAACCACCTATCTAGCATCAATTAAACAATTAATCATTATTTTAGATAAAAAATCATATATACGGAATAAAAACAAAGATCTATGATTTAATAATTTTAAAATATGTTAAGAAGGATGATTCCCAATGATATTGTAGTTTTCTATCAAGTAAATAAAATAAAAATAATAACTCTCTGGGATCCAACAAAATCAGGATTTGGAAGAGATGAATTTTTCATCGATGGCTAATAGAGCACAAAAAATAAGAATTGCAGCCAAAAAAATTAAGAAGAATGAAAAAATAAACATAAATTGACATTAGTGGGTAAATTTTATCATTATATACATGAATTAATTGTTTTATAACCCATTTGGACACGTTTTTTCAACTAGTTACACTTTCTATGATTCTAGAAAAACTGTTTGGTTTTCTCAAATTTTTTGTTTAATTGGGTTGAAGTTGTGTTCTTTTCCTCTGATGCATTTCAAATAATTTTCATGATGTGGGTGAATGGTTCATCTATCTATTCTTCATAATCATTCTAAACCCCTAGATTCACTACCTTTATATGCCTATTTTTCTATAGATTCCACACAGTTTGGGAATATTGGTTGCTAATAGTTCACCCAGGGAAATTCCTCTAAATATCTCTAAAACTATTTAAAAACACATAGAAGTCAAGCTAAAAAATTTATTACTAAAAATGATAAATGGATAATATTAACATATTACACACAAGAAACATATTTGTTCATTACACAAAATACCACATGAAGGATTCTACCATGGAGTGTGTGAAATTTCTTTATCAAGCAATTTTATTTTATATGGTTTAAAATAAAATAGAAAAATATGGTTTTCATAACTTTATCTATAACAAATTAATAAATATCCTATTCAAATTATTTTATATACATTTATCCCATATTTATTTATAATTAAAATAACCACTTGAAAAACATATCATTAAAAATCACACATGATGTGTAGGTTAACCACATTTCTAATGTTACATTATTTTTAAAATATTTATAAAACATCTTTGAAATTTCACCAAAACTACATAAATAAATAGTAAGTCCACTGAAAGGATCCATGAAATGCATAATCAAAATAAATAAAATCAATAACTTTCCCACATTTTATTCAAAATGGAATATAAAAATAAAGCCAATGGAGACTCTTATATCAACCCGAATATGAATGAATATGTGCCATGGGATATACTTGTGATCCATCTCTCAGAATGAAAAACTAAATTATGAATCATTGACCATCCATTTCACTGGGATTCCTCATAATAAAAGAAAATTATTGGGTCTACATCCAGCTTCATTGGTGGAATTCCCCATTACCCTCTCTTCTTATAGAAGGCCTTGTTTATTATGAGTCTATATATAATATCCTAAATCAATTTTCCAAAATTACTACCTAGGATCTAGTTATTAATGAAATTTTAATGTTTTAATGAAAATAATTAAACAAACATAATTAGTAACTAAAAACCAACAGCTTCATCTAACACCCTAACATGAATTATTTCCTTTTTTGTCAATTATAATGAATAAAATTACATTATGAACTACAGGTAAAATAAATCAAATAGAAAGGTTTCAAAGAAGGTTTCAGAAACCCATTCCTTTTTGAACACATTGAATGTGACAAATGATCCGTAGTAAAACTAACATTGAATTCCAAGTTCATTTCTATAGCATTTTTTATTCAAATTTGAACCATTATTCGAAATCAACATCATTAAAATCACATTTAAATCATTATAAGACATTAACCCCTTTATATAAAAACAAATTAAGAAATAATTTTTTTAAAATATTATTAAAAAACAATAATTGGAACATTTGAAGACTAAAAGGTTGAAAAATAACATAAAACTCACCATTCATTCCAAATGAAATATTTAAATGATATTATAATACACTTTTACATGAAAAAACACTGAAAATATTTCATAAAAATTTAGAGACCCCTTTTCTATGTCTGGAAAAACATGAAAACATTGATAAAATTGATTATTCATATCATATATATATATATATAATATTTCATATACTGGGAATTTAATAACATAAATACTCTATAGAAATGTTATGTAATTTATGAGCACAAAACACAAACCATGAGGGAATTTAAATTGGGTCATGAGGATTTAGAATGAGTCACCATCAATGAAAATATACTACACAATGAAGGAAAAGACTTGAACTAGTCTAATATACCAAAATCCATAAGATGGACCAACTATTAAACCACATTCCAAACATAGATACGGATAGTTATTTAGATAGGTAGTAAAAAAATTATATAAAATGAGATGGTGGGTTTTTGTTGGGAAAATAAAATTTGAGGCAGAATAAGGAAGGGGATTACCTAAATAAATTTACTATGAAACAATGATGTTGAATAAATAATTGAAGAGGAAAGGTAGGGAGGATAAACTATGTTGTTTAACCCTCAAGTAAAAAATTTCATTTCAAAATGGTTAGAATCACTTAAAATAGATAATGGTATAAGGATCTTTTTACTATAAAAAAGTTGTCCAACGAGAGGATTCTTTGTATCCGTACTATTTATGGTGTAATTCCCTAGTCCAAACCCCACATATGGTTCATCCAAGACCCAATATAGAATAAATAATATAAAAAATTAACCCATATGATTTATCAACATACTTCACACAGTATCATCCATCTTATTGAGAGGAATCCAAAATTGGAATTATGAACACTCTATAGTGTCTCTCAAGGCCTACGGTGGGATGTGGTATTTTTAAGGGAAACTATTATCCCCCCAAATTTACAATGCAATATATCAATTGTGACTAAGAGTAAAACTAAGTAAGATTTAATGTATCATTTACTATTATGTAGACCTATAAATAGTAAAACATTAACTACCCAAATTTCTTTAAAAATATTACAATTCTTTATAAGATTCATTAAATGAAACAATAAAATTTAAGTGAACTATGATAAATATTGTAATAAATTTTATTTAAATTCATATTATATAATATTGTATTTAAATTGGAGAGTATGAATACTAATAACCAAATAATTAAAAAATCATGTATAAATGTTTAAAATGTGAAAATATATTGATAAATGAATTATAAATAAGTACATAATTTTTTGTGAAGTCCATTTATACTTAAAAAATATGTTCTCCTAAAAAATTGGTTTTAATTAATCATAGGCATGAAATTTATAAATATATTTTTAATTATGATGAAATATTATTAGTTATAAGGGAAATATTTTTTGAAATCAATAATATTTTATTACACCGTGATTAATTTATTTATATTTTTCTCAGATGTTTTATTTTTTCAAAAAACAGTTAAAAAAACAGATTTTTCTAAAAATGAAATCTATGTTCATTGAAAAAATTAATATTAAATTACCATTCTTGTTTTAATTTTATCATTAATTAAAATAATTCTCATTTAGTTTTAAAATATATATTTAATTTGATATTAATTATTAAAAAATATCATTTTGGTATAGTTTCAATTTAAGGAATCAACATATATTATTCCAAAAAAATGTACACAACGAGAATTTATTTTAACTATTTAAATAAATAAAAATATTATTGATATTTTTAATGTAATTTATATTGTATATATTAAATAAATTATATAATTAATTTTATTATATTTACTAGGCATATATTTTGAATAAATCTAGTATTATGATTAAAATTATTTTATATAAAAATTTGACTATATTATTTTATTCAACGTTATTTTAAAAATAAAATGACATAATTATTGAAAGATAATTTTATAAAATAGATTAAAAATTATAATAATAAGTTTAAAATTAATAAATGATACCAACTTCATTTTTTATCACAATACATTTTAAAAAATTAAAAATTTTAAACACAAGTAAGGATAAAAGAAGTTCACTCGGTCATTAACTAATAGATATGCGTATGATCTCCACATAAACAAAATAATTATTATTTCATGAGGATATATAGATTCTTTATTATTTTAACGGATATTTTTTTTTATTTGGTTCCTCTATAACAATAAAATTTCATTAAATTATTAAATCTTTTCTGTAATTTGATATGTTTCCTTTCCCTGACTAAAAAAGTGAACCTCATATCCAGCCTTATAAATGATTTTTTTGAACAAAATATCAACCAATACATATAATAATAAATTTCTTTATGACATTAATTAATTTTATATCACTTTTTCTTCACTTGAGACCCATATTTTAATTCATATTTTTTATGAAAATAGAGGTCTCTCATAGAAGTGAAATAAATCATATCCAAAATATTTCAATATCTTTTAATATTTCACCTTATCATAACCTAATTTAACAAAAAAAATGATGAATATAGTTTTTAAATATTATTAAATTTTAATATTAATTTATTCTAACCATTTCCAAGATCATTTCGATCGAATGGAAAATGAAACTATTTCCCGTGCATACATGTGGACGAACTCTACCACATAACGATAAGATTAATTTTCCTCTTCTGTATTTCATGGATCGTTATCATCATGGATTTTATTTTTATATATTATATTTAGAATATTACTATTCTAAAATTATTAGGATATCTTTTCTTCATTTATACCATCACATCCACAGAAAAAAGATAACCTCAATCTTATGTACATGTAGAATATTAACTCCCTGAATCATTGTGATTTCTTTTTCATTTATGATATACATGAAGGATAAAAAATAACATTTAGATAATTTCTTTTATTTATTTGATATATTAAATATTTTTATTATTTTATATTTATTTTTCCTTTTTTCATTATATACATAGAATAGTGGGAACATCACTTCTATGAATGTATTAACTATTATCCCAAGACATAATGTATTTTATTTTAAATATAAAATTATATGAATGGTTATAAAAGAGTATATTGTAATTTAAAGTTATAATTGTTACATTAATATTTTTTTTTTATTTTGGAAAAATGATCTAATTGAATGTGACTTTATAGATGATCTAAAACATATAAACAAAACAAAACAATTAGAACCAAATCACATGGTTTTCAGAAAAAATTATTTATTAAATAAAGATTTAATGTTATAATTTTATCCTCTAAGATATTATAAATTATTAAATTAACAATTAATATAAATAAAATAAATATAAATTTGTCATAAATTAATTTAGGGAATTTAATAATTTTTTCATCAACAAAAAAATAGTTCTTCATGAATTTTTTTTTATGTTGCAACCTATCAGATGTTGTGCACATATTTTTTTTAATATGGTGTACATGCAGAAAAATTGAAATATTATATCATTTATTTTCTAATGTATTGGTATTTAAATTTCAAATTAACACTATATAATCCGTGTGTGTTATTGGAATACTTCTCAATGGTAAGGTTTTATGTCTCGATTTGTTTTATTTGGGACATATGTTTTATTTGAATCCACATTTTTTATATAGTGTGTGTACTGAAATATTTATATATTTAATTTATAATATTTTTGTTTTCAGGAAATTTAATATTTAATATTATGTTGTTCCTATGATTGGAATTACAAATCTAATTATAAAAAATTAGTATGGGTTTGACGTTATAATCTCATTTTTATCGGCATTATTTTTGTCAAAATTTATAATGATGATGACATAAGATATATCTATCATAAATTTTATTTATTTTATGAAAATAATTTTATATGGGTACATAAAACTATTTCCATTAATTTTTTTCTCCTTAAATACTCTAAATTGATAATTTATATTATTAGGATAAAAATTACTCTCTTTTTTCTATTTGATTATGAAAAATTTATTCTATTTCCATATATTATATAAAATTTTATCAAGAATTTATTATAATCCAATGATTTATTAAATTATTTCAAATCAAATTTTTTACTCTTTGTATTGAATATAAACGTTGATTCATTTTTTAGATTTATGTACTTCTTACAAAATATTTAAATGAAATCATTGTTTTAATGTACATGATATAACTAACTTTTTCCACTGATAGGACTATCATTTTTTTAAGGCTTCATTCAAATAATTCATTTATTATTATATACTAAAATTTATTCCAGAATATTTTTTAATTTTTATTATTTTAGGATTTGTTTTTGAAAAAAAATTATATAATAAATATTCAAGTGATATAATAAAGTCTGATTGAAATCTATTTTTTTGGGTTGAGATATGATGTAAGGTTCAAGGCTCTCAAGATCTTATTTAATACATATAAACATATTATGATTATGTGATGGGAGGTTCTGATATATCCCTCCAATGAATTACAAAAGGATTAATGTTTTATAATTGTAATGATACATATTAGCTTATCTAAATTAAAAGTTATGGTACATTAGAGGTTATACTAATCATGAACAAGAAACATGGGTGGTTGGACCATGCCTATGATGTGATGAATGTCTTAGTGTGTATCCAAGTCATAATATTTATATGATTAATGTTATGACAGGATTTTCATTCCACTCCCTATTAATTTGTGTGGTATTTATCACATTATATCTTTTTTCATGATATTATATATTTTAATTATACAATGTTTATGATATTATAATGAAATATTTTTTTATTACGATCAATGAATTTTTGGGTAAGAATTTTAAATTTTAATGGTGAATTCTAATACATTGATTCTCGGGTTATGTATAAAAATAATCCTTGAATTATATCTCATATTTTCATAATGTATGAATAATTTATGTCACCCATTATTATATTTCCCTTCACCCATTATATGATGAGTTGTTTTCTATTTGTAATGACTAATATGATTTCATGGTGCCATGAAATATGTTTGAGATTATTTATATTTTTAATGTTACAGTTATCTTGTATCCAAATTCCAAAAGACAGTAAAGTATTATTGTCATTATGTGTATCCTAATGATATGTGATTAATTACATAGAAATAGATTTATAATTTAATTATGAAATTCACGATTCATATTATTTGGTATTAGAAAAACGTTTAAGAATTTTTGGAAATGTGGATAAAAAAATAGTAGTGGGAACCCTTATTATAATCTAATATATAGAAGAACATCCTAATTGTTTTTAATTAAAGGATTATGGATTTACAAGAAAATATATATTTTTCTAGTTACTGGTATGTGGATGTAAATGTGTAATAGATAAACCTTAATTTAACAACATTAAATGAGTATTATTTGGTTTAAAATCAATCATCACCTGTCCATAATGTGTAGGAAAAATTCTGCAAATCTAGATAGATGCTCCCTAGGTATACACATGGATTAAATGAAATTTTATTTATAAAATATTATAAAAGATTTGAATATATAATATTCATATATAACCTTGGTTAAACATCATGTTTCAAATATTAAAATGAACTTTCATACTTTAGAAATCAAATTAATACTTTTTCTATAACTATATAAGGGATTAGGGTTAATATTATTAATCAAACTATAACATTTTGTTTTATATAATAGTAATATCATGGGGGAATCATGTTATTTATTAATGTTTTTGATGCAGTAATTTGTTTTATCATAACTGGCATACTAAAATAAGAAATGGAATTTGAAAGATTATAGTCGTCCCTAACTAGCTATATCTGTATACAATTAACAACTTAAAAATATCTGAGTTTAAAAATAAATCTAATAAGGGAAAATTGATATTATTTGAAGACCATGGTCAAATGAATATTTATATTACTACATTATAGGAATTAAAAATGATGCCAATGGGTATATATATAAAATAAATATGATTATGTTTAATATGTGGAGAACACATGAATAAATATACTGATTGTATATTAAAAATTAATAGTTCAATGTTGGAGATTAAATTACATCATAGTGTACCATTTATAGTTAAATTTATTATGTTTTAGAGGCTTGGGAATTATCTGAGTCAATTCCAAAATCTATGGGATAACTCTAATACTAATTAAGCGATAATATTTTTTTTGTAGAAGGATTTAATTCATTATTTTCTGAGACTATATGAATATAGTTTTTTTATGGAATCATTTGTGTTTTCAATGAGGTTTTATGGCCATTTAAATTATAATATTGATTTCGGGGAATATATAAGAAATTTATTCATGTGTTTTTTATTTAAAATTAAGAGTTACATGATGTTGTTTTGGGATTAAATATGATATAATAATTCAAATTGGGTTACCTTTTTTAAAAAAAATATTAAAATGAATATGATTTCATTGAGGATTTATTGAATTTAACACGTTCTAGAAATAATTATATAGGTATTTGGTTACATTTGTGAGATCAATGACTATAATATTGAAAATGAGAGTTTATTGTTATTAGTTATCTGACAATGTGGAAATAATTATTTTAATAATGTAATTTTTATATGTAAAATATATTCTCTTCATTTTTTTGGTCAAAATATCTATATCAAAATTATTTTATTGTTTTGGGAATGATAAAATCTAACTATTCATTCATCATTGGTATATTGGATAAAAAGAATTGGACAATACATTAATTACATAATCAATGGAAGAAATTATATTTTTTTTATTTCAACATATCTTTTAATTATAATATAATAAATTTTATGAAGAAAAAATTCATCAAATCAAGGAAAAAGGATAGTAAAATGAAATTTTATTCATTTTTTAATAATTTATATTTAATTGATTGTATTTTCATTCCTTCTGTATTCTTATTTATGATTCCTTTTAATTTCACAAAAAATATGTTTCCTATAACCCTATATTACTATTTATATATTATATTTCTCTTCCATATCAATATATTAACATCCCCCTAATTTTATCCTTATCATGGATCCTTGTTATTTGTTATTTATAGTAACCATTTTCTTTATCACTTCCCCTTTTTAGTGTAGTGTAATAATCCCTTTGTATGTTATGGGTTTTCAACAAAAGAATTTATGAATATTGAATATATAATAACTATTATTAAATTTTTTACAATGAAATTTATTTTTGGGATGATTTTAACACTATGAATATTTATTTTAGATAATAATATTATTAATATATATATTATTTCACAACAAAAAGTATTATCATAACCCAGATATCAGTAAATATAATTTAATATAAATTTTAGCAATATGGATTTTGAATCTATTTAATATGGATATTTTTTGGATTATTTTAATGATCAGTTACTATGATGATGTGTGATTATGAGGCCTGATGTTTATTGAATAAATGCTTGAAAAATAATAAATATATTAATATCAAACAAATGAAATTTTCTGATACACTAGAATAACTCTCAAATTGGTCCAATATTATATATAAGAGGGTATCATTGAGTAAAAAACATGAATTTTACCATAGGTGAGACATAACCATTTTTAGTGAGGGGCATTTGGGTAATTTTTATCATGGGAATAAAGTGAATAATATAATTGATTAAATGATTTTATTTTACTTGTTGACAAAGTGACTTGAATATTTTTTTAATGATTTGTCATATTCTAATTTTCTGTATATCTCTATAACCATGATATTTTGAGAGATCATTGGAGGGCCATTATAAGAGCTTCTATTTCTTAAGGAAAACTATATGATATATAAACTACTACTGCGCAACAAAATAAATCGATCTCCTTAAAAATATTGAAATAGTTTTTAACTTCATCGTCGATCGGACCAAATTGAAGTAGGATGTTTATTTATTGGATTATGTTTTTGTTGATAAATTTTTACAATGAAAAGAAATCATTTGATAAACATACTGATTCTTATATTGTTCATTGCAAGAGAGGTTTACATAAATGGATTAATTTGTGGAAATTTATAATTCATTATTTTAATTTGATCATTCTGGTCATAGAAACAGATATAATATAATACATCATTGAAAGTGATTATTTCTATTTTATAGGTTTTTAGGTTTTCTATAATTTTTTCACATGAATTCATCATTGGGGTTTCATTTGACTAGTTATTCAACATATTCATGTGAAAGAGAACATTATGCTGTAATTTCATGGAAAAATAATTCGATATCACATTTTTGAACTCAATTGGATGTTGAGATTGTGTGACAGCGGTACAAACCTGTGCATATGACTAGATTGGAGAACTCTTGGTTTTATCAGTGTGTGTAATGGTGATGATAAAAAAGGTAAATAATTCTATGTGAATTGAATTATTATATTCTGGAATGTGGTGATATAGATGCTCGATGGGAGTATATTCACGCTTCAAAACATAATTAATGGTATATTCAGGTGTTAGAGGATCATATAATACAATTGTTGTCTAATATAATGATTATAAAAAATATTGATATACAAGGTGTGTATTTCAAGAACAGACACATTATGTGTCCCTAGTGTGGTATCTTAGCTTTCCATGTGGAGTTAAATGTCATATGCTGGGTGACTAAACCATCTAGTATGACATATACATAAATGGATACATTGGAATATCTAGTAGTACAAGGTTATGGGAATGTAGTGTACTCCAACATTGAAATTTCTTAACAAGGTGTATATAGGAATATCCATGTACATGGAAACAACCAAAAGTACACAGTCATGAACACACTAAGTATATTTATAATGACATGGGAATGAGACATTTTTTCTTGTATGGAACTGGTGCTGACTATATAAGAAACTTACATTATGAACATGTCATTTACTCTATCTGGGAAGTCATAGAGATCTTATTATTTATATATTGGGCAAGGTTCATTTGGGTGTCTACTAATGATCCATTTCATAAGGGTTATTTTGTAGTGTTTTCTTAAACTTAGTATAATAATCCCCTTACCTGTACTTCATAGATTTTTTGGGTTGGATTCCTCTTGTATTAACTGGAGTTACATCTTCTACCATCATCCTTATTAATGTGGAGTTCATATTTTTTTCTCATCATTAATATTACAAGGGGTTTGATACTCTTATTAAAAGCTTATTGTAGATTTATTTATTGTTTTACACTATGTACATAGATGTAGTTATCATCTATGTATCTTTCTCGATAGACAAACACTGTATAATTATTTGGTTGAAACCAATGAGTATTAAATCACATATGGATTCTAATATATATTTCTTACTAAAGGTGTATGTTGTTCAAGATGATTGATATTTGGACACATTGAGCATTATTCCTAGGATGGAATTATGGTTGTGACTATATATTGAGAATGTTGGTATTTATTAATTTTATTTATATATAATTTTTATATGTGTTGTAGTCATCAACCTTCGTAGATATTAATGTCATTTTTTGTATTGTATTTATAATGAATTTGGGGGGTCCATCTATGTATTGATATACTCACTCATTCATGGCCTTCTACCACATATACCATGTCTTTTGCAGATGGTCAAACTTTTGATAGTTTATAAGATGTTCTAAGACTAGGGTTTTTTGTGTGTGATGTAATGACCGAAGTGTTTACAAATGGTTATCTTAATATCAGTACCCATATTTAAATCTATGTTGGACTTATATTCAGACTCATTATGGTGGGGTTGTATTAAGAAATATTTAACATTTAATGCCCATTTTCGTACTCTGATTGTGGGATATATATGTATTCATTCATGGTTTATATGTAAACTTATATTTCAAAATTTATTGGGGTTATAGATGTCTTCATATGTATAGGTACATTATGATAATTCCTCGCATGTTAGTAATATTCGTAGTTTTCCATCCTCATAATCCATGGGACTATTAATGGTGGGAATGGGGTGTTGTAGCCCAATTCCAATTAGGACGGGTCATGATATAGTTCTATTAGAGGTTTTTGGTAATAATGTAACATCATTTTCTATGATATTGGTTTAGAGATTTAATTTTATGTGTTTCGATTTCAGAATTCCAGCATGGGACTGCAGTTTTGGTGTAATAGTCATTGTATTCATACAACATGACTCTAATAAACTACCATTCAAATTACTATATGAGGATAGTTGTTGTCGGAAAAAAATCATAAGTGCATCATATATGAATAGATTGTGGTTTCCATGGCCATCTTCTATTATCACTCCATATATACTCATTTACTATGGTACGTTAATTATATTTTAGGATTCTGACATGATATAGGAAAAACAAAATTCATCACTAAGGTCACAATGAAGATCCCTCATGTGGTATGGCATTGATACATGGGTATCTTTAACTGGTTTATCTCTTGCTAGTGAAGCGGTTATTCCACAACCTATAGAGAAGTATAGAGTAATCCTTTTACTATCATATGAGGTTTGTATGATGAGTGTTCTTCCAGAATTTTGGCAACAATGATCCCTCGAGATTTGAGGTGATTCTAACCCACCAATGGCTATGGAATTTATTGAAGTGTTAGTGTGATGTTTAGGTCTTTTCATGAATCATATTGATTATAGTGGGGTTTTGGAAGCATCCATTATCCTTAGATTTGAACGTTGATAGTGGGTATTAGATACCCTATATTATGATTAAGAAAATCAAGCACGATCATATTTTGAGTTCCTTTTGATAGAGAAGTTATCTCTAGCTATATTGGGGTTTTCACATATCAGAGATATTGTTATGCATTACCAGGGTAGTAGGATAGTGTAAGAGTATTCGTTGTGGTTCTCAAAAATCTCATGTACTTGATGTATATTGTTTAGGATCATTTATTATATGCCTAGACATTTTTTAGATCACTACATAGTGACATAAGAGGATGGGTTATACTTATGTTCATTCGTATTTATTATTGGGTTAAAGAGCTATCTTTGTTGGATATGAATTTCTTTGCGGTGTTGATTTATACAGTTGTTTTTGGTGGTGGGTGCTTAGAAGTAGAGGCTTTAGAAATAGGGATCCCATTTCAGTATCAAGTCCTTAAAATGATAGGAATTTTTAGAGGAGGTCACAAGAAAGAGGTATGTTGTTTAATGAAACACATGATGTTTTTAATCACCCTAGGGAGAGGTGGTGTTACTCTTGGGATGATAGGGAATATCTTGCTTGAGATTGCCTAAATTGATATGTGACGAAAATGAATATAGTGAATGGGCCTCCTAGAGAGAGCATGTTATTGGAGAAGATATATTCTTAGGCTAATGACTGTGGATAAGGTTCTAGGATAGCATCTATAATGGTTTATTATTATACTTTTTACCACAACCACCCCCATGTGGTTCACGCCATGATCTCGGGGCTGGAAGACAATGGTTGGGAAAGTTGTATGTCGTTGGGGATTATGTAACACATGCTATAGGGATGATACAAGGTTATATATGTATCTTTTATACCTTATTTTTATTAATTATATGCACATGTTAATTTAAATTTTTTATTTATAGTTATAGAGTTTGATACATAGTGCCTCTAGTTGAACCCTTGGCTTGACCCTTGTGCTTTGAGACTAAAAAAGGAGATGATAGAGAGATCACATACTTATGCCAAAAGTATGACATGATTAATGGAGATGAATCATTCTATTTATATTTCTTTAGATAAGTGAAGAATCCTTATAATGTAGTTATATATATGGAAAAAGTTATCTACAGTTCATGAATATATTGGTTGTTTCTGGAGGATGATGTGATGTGTCCACGGTGGTGGGACTTGGTTTTCTATTGCGGGAGAAAAGTAATCCAAGAAAGTAGAGTATGGGTTTGTGCATAGGATGGAAAACTTAATTACATGTTAAATGGATGTAATGACATAATGTGCAGTATATTTTATGAGTTTTTAATTCCTATTAGTTTTTGTGGAGTATAAGGGTGTATTTTCATAGGATTTTCCAGGATTACCTCCCCACTGAGAGATATACTTTTTTATATATCTACATCATGATATAAACCTGATATATTTGGAATAATATAATATTTTTCCTATACATACTGTTAGGATGATAGTGGAGTGGAGGTATTATAAGTGAAGGACTTTGATAGATGCAATGTTTCACCCTAGGCACCCATAATGTATTTTTCCATGAAGTTAGATAGGATTATGAAATTATGTGTGGATTAAAATTTCCTAACCTGGGATACCATAATGAAAATGTATTCAACTCCAATTATTTAAGACCTCTTTAACATGTTGAGTTGGGCGTGATGGATCTTGGATATTGACCTCAGGTCCTGATATCACTTGTGGTAATAATGGGATGATAATATACTAGAGTCAGTTTTCAGATGTCTCTATTAACACAATGAGTACATAGTTATTCCCATTCTCTTGAATAATTCCCTAGAAGTGTTTGTGGGAATCAAAAAGTAGATCATTCATCCATTATTATAAAAGTTCGTGGAGTTTTTCATCGATGATATCCTTTCACACTCATTATATGAGGAGAAACATGTGAGACAAATGATTATGGTTCTATATTTACTCTGAGTAAACATTCATTAATTAGATATCTCAATGTGTCAGTTCATGTTTCTAGAGTCCCACATTATCTGAAATTGTTTCATAGATTATGGTGTGGAAGTGGACCAATGAATGTTTAGTAAGTTTTATATTTGGATCCACCCAATAGGTTGATAGAGGTGTGGATATTTCTTCGGTATGTAATATATAAAAAGATATTCATACATGACTTGTCCATTATATAAGCTCCCATGATATCTTTCTCCGGAATAGAGAATCCATTTATAAGGATATAGATGTTCAAATTTTATTTTATGGAATTGCGAAATGGATTGGCGAGAGCTCCCATCTTGTTATTACAAGAGTATTATGATTAGTATGTTACATTATTCAATTAATTATTTATATGGTCTGGTTATATTGTAATTCATAGGTTTCATGTGATTTTGTATGGTTCACATTAGTGGATACAACATGATAAATACACCACACATGATATTTAGATATGAGTAATTGTATTAAAACTAATGATGTATAAATACTACCTAATGGGATAGCATTATCCATCTATATTTACCACAAGATTTCAATGTATATATTCTATTTTAATGATCATTACCTGATATTGATGTGATGGTTAGAGTTAGTCCAATATTAGGACATTTATATATTCTAAATTCTATGAAAGGGGATTGTGGTTGATTATACCCTCATCAATAGATCTGGTTTTTAGTTTTTAATTGGTGAATGAGGTCTATTGGACATGTTGTATTATTCAATTATTGATTGATATTGATAATATATCATCATGTATATGGTATTTACCCCTAATATTTTATATAAAGCAAGGTAGTCACTACTTGGGTATGCCGATAAATAGACCCTATGTACTCAGATATCCAATGGACAAGCATTAGATGGAATTTTAAAATTGCGGAGAATGTATGGTTCCAGTAACATTGTGGGGGGATTTTCTTATATGGTTCCATACAAATCCTTTTGTGGTACATCTATGTGTTTCCATGATATACCATAACTAGCAAAGTATGTTTTTGTGTCTGTGATGAAAAAGAGAGTTCTAGATTTTTTTTCTTGATGCCATTCATGTCATCAAGTGAAGGAAGATCACCATGATCCAATAGGATTAGCTCAACCCCATGGGGTGACATAGTGGAATTGGGGTGGTATATCCATATACAATGTGATGGGCCTTCCATAAATGTATAAGGGACACAATTAAATCTGGTTGATTGTAGAACAACACACCAAGTAATCGTATTTTCTAAATATTTGGGATCAGATTTTAGTAGAGTGATTGGGACAACATTATAAGTCAGAGATAGTCTGACCACATGGAGTTCCCTCAATGATCATTTCTGACTACTACACTCTCTTCACATATCAAATACTGAAGGGAATTTTGGGGGTCTTTTGTGACGTAATAGTGTGATTTTTACCCTTCCTTTTTTATATATGTTTATTTAATTTTTGTGATTTAATTACCCTTGTTTTAGAGAAATTAGTTTATCTAATTTTCAATGTATTTTTGTTACATTATATCGATGTTATGTGAGTCTATATTCAGTGACAGAATGATATTATAATGCCCAATATTCCTATAATAAAATTTTTAAATATGGTCAATATTATTATATGATGTCCATGTGGGATTCCATAAAAATGGAATAACACACAAATGGGGTCCTATATTATAAATATATGGGAATTTTTTAGTTCAAAACAAGGGTTTTACCATAAAAATGTCAAAAAAAGATGGAATAGGCTGTTTTTGTAAAACAATATCATTGGTGTAAGATGAATAAAATAGTTTAATAAATTATATTATTAATCAATTTGATAAAGAGACTATGATTATAATTTAAATATTAATTTATAAGGAAATCTTAGTATAATATGATAACCTAAATACATTTCTAATATTTCAGAGAAAAATAGTAGGAAGGTCCATTGATGAATCAAAACTTGATTTAATATTGAAAACATCTGTCCATAAAAATCATGGTTTCACTTTAATAGATGAAAAATATATTTCTTCTTCATCATCAATAAATCCATATAATTGTTGGAATTTTCATTTTTTTTTTGGATTTTACCCTGGGTGTATAAATTCTATATTTAATTGCAATAAATAAATTAATGGATTTATTCATTGCTTAGTATTATTTATTAGATTAGTTTAGTTATAGATATTTATTAGGAGAATGTATTTTGTTATTATTATTATTTATTCATCATTATAATGGAAATTGATTGATCCAAACGGAACCTAACTGAGTTTCATTCTACTTATGTTTGTTTATTGGACTTATCACACTTTTTGACATGAATTCATCATTATGGTTATATTTTTCTAGTGGTTCGCTATATTGGTGTGAAAATGAATTTTCTAGACCTTTTTACTTGCACTATGATTTGATAGCCCAAATAAGAAATCATTTTGATGTTGGGATTGTGAGAAACCAATAGTGGGGAGTAAATAAGATTTGATTGGTGACAACCATGTTTTATTAGTGAATTTGGTGGTGATAAGGTATAAAACTAACTTATTCTTATGTTAATAATATGATAAGATTCCATCAAGATGTGATGGTGAAGCTTGTATAACATAGATCCATGCTTCCAGGACCGATTAACAGATGATTCAGGGTTCAAATGATATAAGGACAACATGATGGAAAATCCTATCTTTTCTTTAGAATCCTAATGTACACCATATTTAGATATAGCACACATTCCATGTGGGACCATAGTGGGGATTTCTAGGGATTCCATGTTGAGTAAAATATCATGAAGATTTTGATACTAGAACATTCGATGTGACTCTAGTTGTTAACTCAACATATACCTCATTGCGTACATAGAAATAGATAAGTGTTAATGGTCAAAGACACATCATGTAACAGGACATGAACATGGACAGGCCAGGTGTACATGGAATAGTCATATATTTAGAAATTGTCAAAACTAAATAGGCATGAACACGTTATGTACTGTTACATAGGCATATGAACGGTTTTTCTTACACAAGTAGAAACTATTTCTAAAGGGGCACATCATGTACTAGTAGTACATGTTGTGTACATTTGAAATAATGTCTTAGGTTCATTGTCCAATTTAGCTTGTAAAATTTTCATTAGGGTGTGTACCCATTGTAAGGGTTGGTGTCCTGAGAACCAATTGTTTTGTACATTGATTACCTAAATGTTCACATATTATATATTGTTCATTGTTCTGTATGACTATAATTTAATAATGTCCTGGAATATTTTTTGCATTGATAAGGTTATGGAAGATCCCCACTATGATGAGATCCTTGAAATGCTATAACAATATTCTTAAATAATGTTTTACGGTTGGATGACATACTTTGATAGGACACATAGTATACAAACAGTCGTGTGCGAGTACTCATAAGAAGACGAGACTCTCTCTCATGGAGTTCACACATTGTAATCTCCAAGATGGGAGATTTTGAGAAGAGACCCACCAATAGAAATTCCGCATGTCTTGGTGTCCTCAAAAATTGCTATCTACGAGCATGTGTAATGGTCCTTAGACTAGAATATTATCATTAAATCATGTCATGACTCGCACACTTAGATTTACTGAAGAAAATCATCACGCAGAAAGTTGGCGGGAAGGAGGGTACATTGGGTGCATCATGAATGACATGATGTTAATGGATATGTCGAGGAAGGATTTTTCCCTTATAATTATGGATGTTGATATCTCAGCCCTTTGATTGAAATAAAACTGTCACATTAAATTCGATGGCCATGGTGTAAACGACATGTTTATTTCTTGTAGTCAATGAACGACGGATCTGGCATATAGGTTTCTGACACTGCCATGAAACATGCATGATGAGATATCAAGAAAATGGGATTAAATTACACAGTAAGAATTCGTATGAGGTGATACGTCTATGCGGCGTCAACGTCTCTCTCTTGGGTTCCTTGACCCGTTGCTAGACTGTAATCTTGGACTTTAGGAAAGCCCACCTAATGCCAACGAGAAACATGCCAAGATGGTCACACACTAAGTGTATTCAAGTATCTCTAGTAGAATAAAGATTATTCCCATTCGTGGTTTAATTATTATTCAAGGAAGCCTAAATAATTTTAATGTGGGAGTAAGAATAAAATTAAACAAGTACACGACATGTATCAATGATAACATGCAGTGTAGTTTTACTTTGAAAACAAGTACACTCAGGGTATTATAAAATGTACACACAATGTAGTTTTCATTTAGAAAGGAAGTGAATAAATTATTACATGATATACACATCAGGTATATTGAATGTACACACTGATTAGTTTTCAATGAAAAAAAAAGTATATGCCATGTATTTATTAATATACACCGTGTAGTTTTTCCATCAGGATTTTAAAGAAATATCATTTCATTAAACAATATTTATTATAATTAGTGTGGGATCATGTCAAGGAATTAATGACTCGACATGTGGTTTTCAAAAGGGAGTTAATGAAATAAATAAAAAACATAACGTGTTTATTTATTGTCATAACTCTACAACCTCAATCCCGATTATAAATATCCTCACAACCCCAACTCTTTTCCTTACACAAGAGAATCATTGTGTACCAAAATTATAAAGAATTCATTCAAGGCCGAAAGAAACTCTTCCTCCATGAAGGCTCTCAAGATCAAGAGAGATCCTATTCCACCGGATCATGATAATCTAAGGAGGTCAACACAAGCTAAGGTTTCTCCACGTTGCCACCCAGAGACACATTTTTTGATGTTCAGAGATACGAGGTGCACATTTGGATCACTGATAGAGGAAGTATACACTTGGCATCTATGATGCAACGGAGAATCACATCTGAACTTGATCAATAATATCAATAATGAATGAACACCCAAGAGGTTCTTCTTGTCAATTAATTAAATTAATTGTAATCAACCTATAATGATCCAACTTTGTGGTTCTGGGACATTCTTTTTCTTTGTAAATTTCTTTGATTCGATCTGTGGAGACTGGCATTTATCATCATATTGATCCCTGATTGATCATCATTAATGACAAAAATCCAAGTGGGCACATCCTCCCATGCTCTTCCCCTACACCTAGAACTTAAAAATGGTATCAGAGGGAGGTTACATTATTTATTATATTTATTTAATTTTCATTGATAATTACGCATTTATATTTGATTCAATTAAAAATAAATCTTTATATAAATATGAATAAATGATATCTATTCTTCCTCTTTCATTTCTCAATTCATATCACAGAAAGGTCCTTTAAATATTAAATTTTATTAACATAAAATCGAGGATCTCATCTAGAAGAGCCGCTCTTTCAATCTGTACAACACAAGAATACACGATGTGAAATGAAAACTACACGTTGTGTACTTAGGTTCAATGAACCGGTACTGGTCCGCCAAACCTCGCCGTGTGAATTGATTACACCTATGTATTTTACACCCACAGTTGACCAGAATTAAACGACGCATGGGAACTGGAATACATGGTGTTTTTGTTGGAGAAACATGTCATGTAGTCTGATATGGCCCAAGGGAAACTGTGTACAATGGAGAAGTCACGTACCATGTACACGGTATCGTTGGGCTGGTTACTGCGTAATATGTAAGTACATTTCGTGTATGATTTATCTAAATATTGTGTACTCCAATATTTCCATAGTATAGAAAACACGCCAAAGCACCTGTCATGTACTTTGGATAAAAGGTGAAAATAAATAAATGTTGTGTACATATAAACTACACATCGTGTACTTTCCAGAAATTTCACCAGGTTTCCACCAAAAGTACAAAGACCTGTACAAGGTATATAGATGAGAATTATATCAAGGAAATTCAGAATGGAATTTAACATAAAGATTGATTAATTATGATATCATAATTAATTAAATTTGATGGCGACTTATCTTGAATAATAGAACGATTAAATGAATTTGAATTCTAAATATGCTGAAATGTTGTTGCATGCTATTGTTGATCCTGAGCTAGACCAATGAACCTTTGTATGTGTTTATGGTTCCATTTAAATTTGTTTCATTTATATTTGTTGGCCTGCGATCCTTCTTCCAATAAAATGTATGGCATGTTTTCCCACTGATTCTTTAATGTAATCCCCATGTAATGGAGGATCTCCCAAGCCAGAGGAGATGGTTCGAAATCCGAAGTTGTGGAAAAACCAACCCAAGAAGATACAAAGGTGGACAAGTGGGAGCTGCAAAACATGAACCATTAGGTTCAAGGTTTTTTTCATTAGTTTATCTTTAGCTTATCAAACCCTCTAGATAATATAACCAATAGAAGCTCATGATCATGCCATCTTATTTTAATTCTGTCTGATTGCATGATTTATTTTTTATGTATGTGTTGTCATAATCACATAATTTATAAAAAATCATGAAAAGATGTGATAAAATAAAACTAGAATATGCGTAAACATTAATTGAACATGGTTAATCAGTTAATCTAGCATCACTTAATATTAACAAGCATGTGATAATGCAAAAATATGCATAAAAGATTAATATCCCTCAATACCATATTAATTCAGCCCAAGCCTTCCGTTACTTGATTAAGGGATAGACTCAATAAAACTATGTGTTTGACCGACCCTTGTTGGGACACTATCTTTTATAAAGGAATCCCTTCTAAAAGATTTCGAGTTGACATAACCATATTACATCAAGAGGAGTAGCCCTTACTAGACTTGATGTAATATTGGAGGAAAGTGTTGAGGATATCCAGGTCGGGATTTCAGGATTGGGGAGTCCACTCAAAAGATCAAGGGACACTAATCTCACAGTTGGAAAAGACATGCCTACCAAAATACCTTCAAAATAGCTTGACCAGCCCTTGTTGGGGTTATGTGAATGGTAATAGGGATACTTTCCACTACAAAGTCAAAGAAACTAAACATTCCATGTTCAATAGTGAGGGCCATTGGGACTTGATAAAATAGTGGGATAATTAATAAATTCAATTATTATTTCTCTTAAAAATGTAATCAATATAGTACTGATAAATCTGCTCTTTTAAATTGTAGAATCAAAATGACAAACTCGTCAAACACATTTTCTCTGCGATCAATTCTATATAAAGACTTTACCCTCACTAGCAGTAACATTCAAGAATGATTTAGGTGCCTTTAGGTTATCCTACACTATGAATGAATGTTTTACGTGCTGGAGTCCTCACATCATGATCCACCTACCCAAGGGGATAGTGATAAAGATTTCCCTCTCTATGATCAACATTTTAGTGATGTAGTCAACATTAAATGTTTGATGTTGTCATAAATGTATCGTGATATCATGAAGTCTAATGAAGACATGGATGCCTACTGCATTCTCAATCACCACTGTGGTATATACCAAGAGAGAGAAAGACAATAAAGTATGGAGATCTCCAAGGATCAATTTCAGAGAATGCTTGGAGAGGGTGCCCCGGCCGGGACTCGTGTAGTCAAGCTCATTAGATACATTGAGTGCTTTGAGGTTATAGGTTTTAAACTCCCCAACGAACTGTGTACTGATCTCATTCTTCCATCACTCCCCCAGATCTTCTCAAACTTTGTTGTGAACATCAACATGAACAACATTGATATGTCTTTGTCTAATCTTCTTATCCATATTCAGCAAGTGGAGAATGACATGAAACGTGAAAAGCCTTATTTCCTCATGTTGAATAAAAGGAACGCTAACTAGAAGATCGTTATTCACAAATAATATTCAAGGCCTTCCATGAAAAGGAACATCAAGGGGGAGGAAATTTAATAAGAGGTTGTTTGTTTTGCATGTGGCATGAAGGGCCATTGGAAGAAAAATTGCACCCAGCCAACGAAGCAAGGGGAAGCACCAGGTGTGTTTGTTATCGAATGCAATGTATATGTTTCTACCAATTGTGTATTAGATACTACTTCTAGTGCTCACTTATATATCAAAATATAGGAACCCCATAGATTCAGAAAGATTGATCGAGGTGAGGTAGATCTACGGGCAGCCAACAGAGCCAGACTTGCTGTTGTAGCCTGTCGGGGAATACCACCTCTCAATGCCAACTGGAATGATCTCGGTGTTAAATGGTAGTTATTATGTGCCATCTATTACTAAAAATATTATTTTAGTATCCAGATTAGATACTGATGGATTCATGTTCATATTTGGAAATGAATATTGATACTTTTATAAAGATGGCATTTTTTTGTTAGGGAACATTTATATAATGACCATTATGTGTTATACTACATAAACCAAGTAACAGAAATCGATGATAATTTTAATTCACATGACTCATACCACACCTACCTTTGGCATCATTGGATAGGTCTTGTCAATGAGAAACGTTTGACAAAATTACATCAAGATGGGTATTTAGATTCTTTCAAACTAAAACCACTTGGTGTATGTCATATGTGTCTACATGGAAAACTCACCAAAGACTCATTTAGTGGGAAAGTTGAAAGTGCTAAAGAGAATCTAGAATTTGTTCACACAGATGTGTGTGGACCATTTCCAGTTGAAGCAAGGGGTGGGTTCTCGTACATGATAACTTTTACTGATGATTTTTGTTGATATGGATGTATTTACTTAATCAGGTATAAGTCATATTCTTTTTAACGGTTCAAAGAATACAAGAATGAAGTTGATAACCATCTTGGAAAGAAGATTAAAAAACTAAGCTCAGACAGATGAGGAGAATATCTTAATCAAGACTTCATTGATTTCTTACGGGAGTTTCAGATTTTATCTCAACGCACTTCTCCTTACACACCATAGTGGAATGTTTTAACTGAAAGGTGGAACCACACCATGTGTATCATGGTGAGATCAATGATGAGTCATGCGAGTCTTCCATTATCCTTTTGGGGATATGCAATAAAAACATAATCACACATACTAAACCATGTACCAACTAAATCGATAAATGGTATTCCATATGATTAATGGAGTGGATGCTAATCCATGTTATCGAATTTACATATGTGGGGTTTTGATGAATTTTATAAGGCCTATTAATGTAAAAAAACTTGTACCATGAGGCATCATGTGTATCATTATAGGATATCCCAAAGAAACAAGGGGATATTACCTATACAAGCCCTCAGACAAAATGGTTACAGTGACAAGACACTCTATATTCCTTGAGAGGGAGTACATCTCAATAAGAGATAGTGGGAGAGAGATAGACTTTGATGAAGTCGAGGCTCAAGATACACAATAGTTGGAACAAAAACAGATTCCACAATGCCCTGTAGAATAAAAATATATTCTAGAGACACAAGAACTGCATAAGATCACGAGAGTGGTGAGAGAACCAGAATGATATGGTTTTCCTGTCACTAAGGATGGTGACTCATTATTGGTTGAAAATGATGATACTCTTACATACAAGGAAGCTGTTGAAGGAACAGATGTTTCCAAGTGGAAAGAAGCCAGGAATTATGAAATGGATTCCATGTACCAGAACCAAGTCTGGATTTTGGTTGATCCTCCAGTTGATGTAAAGCTTATTGGTAATAAATGGGTATTCAAGAAGAAATTGGGCCTGGAGGGGAAATTCATCACCGATAAGGCATGACTGGTTGCAAAAGGTTATAGACAATGTCAAGGAATTGACTATGACTAAAAAATTTCACCGGTTTCAATGTTGATATCTATCAGAATCTTATTGGCCATTGCTGCTTACCATGACATTGAAATTTGGAAAATCGATGTGAAAACAGAATTCCTTAATGGGAACCTCCCGGAAGATGTCAACATGACACAACCTGAAGGGTTTGTGACTCTAATGGATTTCAACAAGGTATGCAAGTTTCTAAATTCCATTTATGGATTAACGAAATAATCATGGTCATGTAACATTCATTTTGATGAAGCTGTAATGGAATTTGGAATTGTTTAGAATGAATGTGATCCTTTTTTCTATAAGAGGTTTAGTGGAAGTGCAATCATTTTTCTAATAGTATATATTGATGACATATTAATGATTGGAAACAAAGTGCCTATCTTATAGTCAGTAAAGGCATGGTTACATAAATTCTTATCCATGAATGACTTGGGCGAGGCAGCATATATTCTTGGGATCAAGATCCATCATGAAATATCCATGATAATGATGGGCCAGAGTCAAAGTACATACATTGACAAGATACTGAAGAGATTCAGTATGGAATAGTTCAATAGGGGATTGTTTCCAGTGCCACATGGAATTCATCTTTCCAAGAAGATTTGTCCTCCGAAACATGGGGAATGAATGAGAATGGAAAGGATCCATTATGCATCCGCGATTTGGTCAGTGATGTATGCTATGCAATGTACGAGGCTAGATGTTGCTTATGCATTATGTGCGGTAGGCAGATATCTAGATGATCTCGGAGACCACCATTAGATGGTAGTCAAGACTATCCTTAAGTATCTAAGGTGTACTAGGGATATGTTTTTAGCTTATGGAGGATAAGAGGAACTAGTCATCAGAGGACATGTAGATGATAGTTTCTAGACTGATAAAGATGACATGAAGCCCCAGACTAGATACATCTTTAGTTTGAATGGAGGTGTTGTGAGCTGGAAGAGCTCAACGAAATGTGTGGTGGCAGATTCTACAGCCGAGTCTAAGTATATCGCAGCTTCTGATGCATCTAAAGAATCAATATGGATACGAAGCTTCATCCAAGAGTTGGATGTAGTACCGAGAAATAAAGATCCAATCACACTCTATTGTGATAATACTATAGGGGTGGAACTTTCAAAATAACCAAGGTCGCATCAGCGGACAAAGCACATACTTCAGAAGTATCATATCATGTGGGATTTTTCTCAGAGAGGTGAAGTTTCAATGAGCTGTATTTCCACAGAAGACAATGTGGTGGACCCCTTGACTAAACCCTTGACTACTCAGAAACATGACCATCATGTGAGGTCTAGTGTAATTAAAGTCATAGGAAGTTGGCTCTAGTCTATGTGGGAGTTTGTAAGGGTTGGTGTCTTGATAGCCAACTATTTTTTACTTTGATTACATGAATGTTAACTTATTATATATTGTTCATTGTTCTGTATGACTATAATATAATAATATCATGGAATATTTGTTGCATTGATAAGGTCATGGCAGATCCCTTCTATGGTGGGAACCTTGAAATGCTATAATAATATTCTTAAATAAAGTTCTATGGTTGGATGAAATACTATGATAAGACACATAGTATAAGACTGTCATGTGCGAGTACCTGTAAGATTAAAAGACTCTCTCTCATGGAGTTTGCACTTGGTAATCTCCATGATGCGATATTATAAGAACATACACACCAGTAGAAATTACGCATGTCTTGGTGTCATCAGACATTGATATCTACGAGCATGTGTAATGGTCCTTATACTGAAATATTATCATTAACTCATGTCATGACTAACACAATTATATTTACTGATGAAAACTGTCACTCAGACAATTGGCAGGAAGTAGGGTACATTGGGTGCATAACGAATGAAATGTTGTTAATGGATTAGTTGTGGAAGGATTTGTACCTTCCACTTATGGATGTTGATATCTCGTCCCTTTGATTGAAATAGAACTGGCTCATTAAATTCCATGGCCATGTTGTAAACAAAGACTTTATTGCAGGTAGTCAAAGAATGAAGGATCATTCATATAGGTTTATGACACTTCCATGAAACCTTCTTGATGAGATATCGAGACAAATGGATTAAATTACACAGTAAGCATTCGTATGAGGTGATACGTCAATGCGGTGTCATCTTCTTTCTCTTGGGTTCCTTGACCCAATGCTAGACATTAATCTTGGACTTTAGGCAAGACTGCCTCATGCCAATGAGAAAGAGGCCAAGAGGTTCACAGACTAAGTGTATTCATGTATCCCATGTAGAATGAAGATTATTCCCATACGTGGTTTAATAATTAATCAAGGAAGAATAAATCATTTTAATGTTGGAGGAAGATTAAAATAAAACAAGTAAATGCTATTTATCAATGATAACACGCCATGTAGTTTTACTTTGAAAACAAGTACACACCGTGTATTATTAAATGTTCACGCTTTGTACTTTTAATTTTGGAAAGAAAATAAATAAATGAAAACCAGATATACACGCCGTGTACATTGAATGTACACACCGTGTTGTTTTCAATGAAAAACAAGTACGGGTCATGCATTTATTAATACACGCCGTCTAGTTTTTCCATTGAGGATTTTAAGGAAATATTGTTTCATTAAAAGATATTTATTATAATCAGTGTGGGCGCATGTCAGGGAATTAATGAATCAAAATGGGGCTTTCAAATGGGAGTTAATGAAATGAATAAAATTCTTAACGCATTTATTATTTTTCATAACTCTACAACCTCAAACCCGATTATAAATATCCTCACAACCCCAACCCTTTTCCTTACAAAATAGAATCATTGTGCACAATAATTCTGGAGAATTATTTCAAGGCCGAAATAACCTCTTCCTCCAAGAATGCTCTCAAGATCGACAGAGATCCTCTTCCATCAGATCAAGATGATCTAAGGCAGAAAACACAAACAATGTCTTTTCCACGCTAGCACATGGATACTCCTTTGGTGACGTCTAGAGATACGAGGTGCACAAGTGGATCACTACTAGAGAAATTCTAAACTTGGCTTTTGAGATGCAACAAGGAATCACATAGAAACATTATCAAGAGTATCAATGAAGAAATAACACCCAAACGGAACTTCTTTTCAATTATATAAATTAATTATAATCAACATGTAACAGTCCTACTTTGTGGTTCCAAGACATTCCTTTTCTTTTTATATTTTTGTGATTCGATCTATGGATACTGTTGTTTATCGTCGTATTGATCCCGAATTGATCATTGTTAATGAAAAAATCCATGTGGGCACATCCTCCCATGTGTTTACGATACACTTGGGACCTTCACCCTCGATCAATTTTATGAGGATTATTTAGGAATCATATTTTAGACATAGGATAATGATCTCTTCAACTGGACTTCTTAGGTAGTGTTTTTGGAAAATTTCCATGTGGACCAGAGTGAGATCATTAATCATTATTTTACTGTAGTTGGAGTTATTGTTATAGTCATGACCAATAAACTATAGGCCTCGATCTTCTATATAGCATGATATTCCATATTGATTTTTTGGTATACCTCATTTCCTTAGTGTGAAACTGATCTATGTATTGTTGTATTCAATAATTTGGGGAAAACTTTTTATAGTATGGTCCAAGGAGTATTATATCATGGATGTATTTCACTAGTTCTATCATAACATGTTGTAATTATTGTTTTGATTGTATATTGAGACTATGTGTATTTGATGAAAATTTATAGAATTTTCTATTATATGGGATATAAAAATATACATTTGTAGAGATGACTTTTTTTTGTACTCTGTTTTATTTTAGGTTTTCGGAATAGGTATTTTTATACATATTCATTCAATGCCATTGTCCCCACGCATCATGTTTTATTTAGATGATCGTGCTTTTGACAGTGTCCTTGAGAGAATAAGATCTTGTAATTATTTTCCAGATGAATAAACGAATGGGGGTAATTGTTGTTATCATGATAAGATTCTCCACATATATTTTAATTATAAAATTATTTTTAAAAACATTTTAGAGGGCTTGTATTTTTCACTATATAATATCTGGTACTTGTTGTCATTCACTAGTTATATGATTTATGTGTAATCATCCATGATTAATTTTTTTTCACATTTATGATTTTTTTGGGAAAGGATATTTTTGTGTCTGTGTGTATCTAATTTAGTATAATACCTCACATGTTGTTAATATTACTACTAAGAAGTCATTTCAACCACCTAGCCTATTAGAGGTGATTAGGGGAAGTCACATCACAGACCCCATTTGGATAGGTCATAACATAAATGAGATCATTATAAAATCAATGTTAAATTAGAAGGTATTTATATATATCTACATTTTATATAATATAATATAATGGTTTTAAATAATTCAAAAAAAATCACTTCATAACAAATAAGTACGAAATTTTCAGAAAAGTAATTTTGTATTTCAAAAATATATGTTTTCACAAATATATTTTATTAAATATTATATGAGTACATTGAAATTAAATTTTATAATTTTTTAAAATTTTATTTAATAGAATTAATATAATTTTTTAAAACAAAATATCAATTTTTTTATGTTTAATTTTTTTTATTTTCCTAATAATATTAATCATTTCATTGAATAGTTAAAATATAATTTTTTTAAATCATTCATATAATTTTATTAAATTAAATAATTTAAATACTTGATTATGTATTTCATTTTATATTAATATAAAAGTTTCTTCCTTTATTATAAAATATGATATTAATTACATTGTAATGAATATTATAAATCATTATGTTTGGAGTCCATTATTGTGATTAAAAGACCATGTTTCTAAAAAACAATGTTATGTTCCCAATATTATTTTTCTCAAAACTAAATAAATAAGTCTCTATTGATAAATTTTTTTTGTGATATTTATAAAATATATATCTAGTAAAAAAAATTTGTTTCATTTTTTGTGTTTTTAAATAGGATGGACTAAAAATAAATCTAGTTATGTGCTTAATCATTTAGTCATATTACATGGGGTTTTATGGAATTTTGTGATATTATTTTGAGATTATACATTTACAGTTGTAGAAAACGAATTTAATAAAATTTATTTCATATATTGAATAATAATTTCAAAAAATTTATTTAGGAAATAGAAAATTTTTTATAATGAATAGTGAAAATAGTTAGAATATGTTAACCTAATTATGGTTATAACATTTTTAACATTGGTTAAATCATGTGGAAATGGTATTATTGACGCATAAATTTACTTAATTAAAAAATTTAAAATATATATAATCAATATATTATATTTCCTTGTAATTATTTTCTGTTTGGATCCACCTATAAAACATTATGGAATTCAGATTCTAAATATTTCATGTCATTCCTTGGGGTTCCTCTCTCTCACTTATAAAAGGACACCTATTATCCACCCACATTCCAGAAATTTTATCATTACACCTCATATAATACCTATCATAATTTGTTCTTATCTGCCTTCAATTTATCATATATCCCATTTTCATCTCATTAATCCAATAATTTATGGCTTAAGGTTTAAACCAATGGAGGTCTCTCATCGAATATGTGTAATTCTTAACTGAGCTCTTTAAATTTTATTTCATTATTAGAATTTTAAAAACCAGTTGTATCAATAATTACATGATTAATATAGTATCATAAATAAACTAAAATTTATTTATAATTTTTTAACAACAATTTTCAACCTCATTTTCATCAAACATGAAAAGGATGTTTCGCTCATGCGTATGTGTTTAATACCACATCCATATAGAGATATGATTCATTTTACTTCAATATCACTCAGGGATTTATATTATTATGGATTTAATGTTAATTTATGATTTTATGAAATATTTATTCTTCTATAATTAAAACTAGATATCTTTGGAGATTCCTAGTAAATTTATTAAATTTGTAACATTATTTTGTGTCTCTCACAATAATATCATATATGATTCCATCAAATGATATATGTACTATGAGGGGATGGGTGACTATGATGGCATCGATGTAGATTGGGTCTTAATTCCACATTTTATGTCTTTAGTCATATCTATTGTGAGGATGAGTTTAAAATTGTTACATAATCAATGGGATGCGTCATAAAATCTAGGAAAAAGATTGAAAAAGGTAATTTGATTTGATTATTATATCTATGGGCATGGATGACATATGAGTTGGTTCACTATTTTCTTGAATTAAATGAGAAATTATTAATGTTATTATAAAATTGAATATTTTTTCTTCTTTCCATTTTATGATATATAATTTCATCATAATTGATTTTATATTAATTTTAGTTTGATGTTGTGGTTCACTATCATGGTGTAGGGCCATACCAATCACATATTATTATAGTATAATTTGTTCATTAGATACATGATAAAATGTTTTTGGAGGTGTTAATAATTATTTGTGGTTATGGATATTAAGGATATATGAAAAAATGCTGACTTAATCAACATAACTGTTTTAGTATCCACTATAGATGCAGTGCTAAGTTGCAAGTCAATCATTGGTGATTTAATAGAATAAAACATAGATGAAGAAATAGTATTTTGGGTTGAAAATGACCGTCATTTACGGTTGATATGTGCATTGTATATGGATTATAATGTGGGATTTTAATTTAATAGACCAACATGGGTAAACTAATCAATCCAATCAAGCAATCCTATCAAAGGGGTGAGTTCCATATGAAATATGAAAAAAGTATCATATAAATAAAGAAGGCAAATAAATATATTAAAAAACAAGACTATGATACAGCCATCATTCACACAATCCCAAAATAACATGCTAAATTATAATTAATGAAAATAAAAACCACTAACTACCCATGTTACCAACCATCACCTCCAAAAAATACCATGATGAATGAAATGATTAAAAGGGAAGATGAAATTCCATTTGATTCCTTTCACATTACATGATTCCTATAATAATCATATAAAAAACATAATAAAAAATGTCAGGTGTAAACAAAAATCCTATTATTATACAACCATAGAATCTGTATATGTTATAGTAATAATAATGTAGCTATTTTAGACATTAAAATAATATAGTTTTACAGTGAATTTTCAAAAATCCAAACAACTTTTTAAATAATTATCGATTGGATTTTTATAAAAGTATTTCATAAACATATAGTATTTAATTTTTTAAAATTAAATGATTAAGAAGGAATTAATACCCATAAACAATAATGTAGATAGCTAAACACATTTCCATAACCTTATTCATCTTGTTAAACCATGTCATACAACATCGTGGAATACAAGTGAGAAGCAATCTACAATCCAATCCAACACATGATAAATAAAGAAAAAATATTGATCACAACATATTTGTCTCGAGACTGTCATAATATGTACTATACTATAAAATATTAGATGAAAGTAATATGGTTTTTCACATAAATATAAATTCTACAAATAGTCCAACAATATCACAAAAGTAACCCTAGTGGTTCCACACACATTGTGGTCTCTTATGTCACTTAGCTGATGAACCTAAAGTCCACGATATTCCATGATTGATGAAATACATTTCAAAAACCTAATCACAATATATATATAAAATTCATAGAGAAATAAATCTTCTTTAATTTATAAAAACCCATTTAAAAATTCAATCCACCATTCAATCATTTAAACAAAATCAGGGTGTGATAAAAATTATGATTTTAAACCCCACTAAAAATTCATTTTTATTGAACCATTATTTTAGTGAATATATATTACATATTTTTTGGAGAATATCCAATATATTACATAGAAACACGCCTTATTATTATTATTATATAGTTCCATAGGAATATAGGAAGTATATTTCTTTAATTGGTTGAGTTTTCTTGAATGAATCCAATAATGATATTCCACATTAATATTGTTCCAAAAATATCCCGATGTAATTTTTTTTCATAAACTAGGTATTGTAAACATAATAATTTCTGAGATCATATGCTCATTATAGTTAAATAGGGAAGATAAAAAATCATATCATGAACATAAGAGTATGAGAACATTAACAAAACATATGAAAAAAATTACCATGCATATAAAACATTGGAATCTTGTCTATAGGAATAAATTTCAACACCCTATAAGACATTAATCATAATTGAAAAAAAACACAATGGGCTATGAGAGAACAAAATTTTCATAAGACATTTATTTTTGGAAAAATAAACATGAAAAATTTAGGTCATGGATACCCAACAAGACTTTCATAACAGTTTGTGGTTTGGAAAACCACTCATATACATACATCGGGATTTGTACATGAATAATCATTACGGATTTTGATATTGAATTCTATTCCCTCCTATCTATACAAGGCCTAACTAACCATTTATCCCTGGTTCTCATAGAAAATTTATCATTACCCAATGAATTGGATTGAGATATAGGTCCATGTTATCACCTAATGATGTTCATACATATGTGCTCCACAAGATCATATATCATTCATCATATCACACCCCCTTAAATGAATTGGGAATTATTAATTTTTTATCATATAAAACCATTATTGATACGAGATAAGTCTCAAGAAAATTTTATCATTTCATTACAGAATAACCATTGAAAAATAAATGTGGTTCATAAGAATTCTATAATTTCATAATCTATGGAATGGAAATTTTTTCCTTAAAAACATTATTTAAAAATCATTTGTATGAATTATTATGATTTTTATCCTTGGTTTATATCCATGGTAATCATTGGTAACATCAACAGAGTTTATCCTAGATATAAAATAGTTTTCCAAAATCATATAAAACAGTTCATACTGAAAAAAAATCTGAAAATCCTTGTAATATAAAACATTTTAAAATACATTTCATTGAAAATAACCTCTAATAATTTAAAATTTGGCATTAAAAATCAATTAAAATTTTTCATGAGGAAATTAACATTACAAATTTTAAATAAACTTTTTAAAACAGAAAATCATTACATTCATTTTTTTAATAAACATGAATTCTTATAATGTATGGTTCAAATCAAATAATGGTCATGACGAGGGGTAAATGCATTCATGTCATAAAAAAATATTCCATTCATATTTTAGGTATAATCTAAATGGTCATTTCTTTTTAAAACCATATGAATAATTTTCAAAAAAAATTATTAAAAATAAAAACTACGGTAATATTTTATTTCATAAATAATTTATTTAAAATAAATAAATTAGAAGAATTTTTAAATAATGGGGTTTTCTAAAATTATAGAATTTCTGTTAAAAAGATGATTTTTCATTGTATAATTTTTTTAAATCACATGTACCACAGTTGAATATAATACAGGGAAACTATTTATTTTCCACAAATAAAATTAGAAGAATAGTTTTTTTTCTTCTTGAGAGATTTATCAAATTATTTAATTATTTTAAGCCTAATCATTAGAAATCCAAATAAATGATGAGATTTTATCAGGAAATCTATATCAATTGGGTAACATTGAATAATAATCCCCATGAATGAAGACCATAAAATTGAACTTTATATATCACAAGGAAAAATATTTTAATGATATTACATATCAAAGGGGTGGTATATACACCTCATGAAATAATATATGTGCATAACATAATGCACATCTTAATGAATAAAAATTGAGAAAAAAATACATTTAGAATATCAATTCATTAAAATGATAAGAAATAATTAATAATAAAATAAAATGAAAATTTAAATATCATGAAAATAAATATATGGATGATATAACATTTCAAATGGGAACTATATACACCACACAAAATAAATAGGTGGTGACTATTAAAATGTGTCTCATATAAGTAAAAACTAAGATAGAAATCCATTACCATAATTCTTGATTCCAATTCAAATAATTAGTAAATCATGTATATTAAATATAATATTAATATAAATCTATTATTAACGAATATTTTTACATATCATAATATATTTTATTTTCATTTGACATTTTAGTACCCAAATATTAACAATTCCCTTCTAATGTTCTATATCTAATAATGAAAACAATGTTTTGGTTAGATTTTTTGAATTATTATTTTTTATATTCATAGATTTATCATGGTTACATAATATCACAAACTCTAAAAATTATATACATATCATATATATTCTTTATATATTTATTTATAGTAATATCTAAAACATATAAATAGAAAATGAAATACACCATTCACAAAGATGGTAAGCCATACAAACATAAAAACATTATTTCTGTTCAACTGTTAGATTTAAAGAAAAGAATGTAATTTATTTATTAATATGTTTTAATATTTATTATTTCATATATATTTTCATTACCCCCATATTTAAAACCTTCAATTTAATATTTTAACAAATAACATCGCTTCATAAAGAGTTAGTTTGTTGTGTGCCCGAGTAACATTATCATATTTCAACAAAATGTATAGAATTATGTTATATGTGATATAATAATTTAATAATAATAATTATATCATTAATATAATACATCTATAATTAATCCATCATTTTTTCAATCATGATAGGTTTTAATGGAAAAAATGTATGACATCATTTCGTGAGATGATAGTCCACAAAAGACACGAAAGATAAATTTGTAACCCATTTAATGGAATTTGGTATGGTTAATTATAACTAAATTAAAAAAATTTATAATATTTAAAATTATAATGTTATTATATAATAATTTTATAAGTAGTATTGAAAGAGGTAGAGGATAGAATAAACCCAAAATGATCGTCGGTGAATGTTGTCTATTCTGCGAGTCTCCTATGTAGGATTTCAAAAATATAATTCTGTGGGTTTATTAATGTAAAATATAAGGATTTTAGGATGATAGGAGGGAATTCTAGAATTTATTTTGTTATACCCATTTCAAACCAAAGTAATTTTATTTTGCGAAAAATAAATGAATAGGGGTGGGCTTTTAAAACTGATGTGTGTTTCACAAATATAATTGTTTTTATATAGAGAATTAAACGCATATATATTTCCATTAAAAAGATCATAGTAATAAAAATTACTTAATTATTTTATTTATAATGCTTAAATCTGGACAGAAAACTGTTTTTTAAATGTTATGGGTCAATTCCTACCCTTATTTATTTGATTACCAAATTATAAAACCATATTTTATGTAACCACAGTATGAAATTATTATTTTTTTCACTATTAATTTTGGTCACAATTAATTTATCAATAATATAAAATTTATTTTATTTTTTTAAAAAATATTTATTTTTTTATCAATTATATTCACATAAGTTAATAATTTTTATTTATAATAAATATCCTCAATATTATGAGAATGCGAATTTTCATAGAGTAAATGTTTAGTTTACAATGGTTCTATATCCTACATCAAAATAAAATTGAATACAATGAAAATAATTTAATTAATAGATATATAAATTATATAATCCTTCATTATAATAATATTAAAAAATATTTTATTATTATAATTAATTTGAAATAATTTTTATTTTTCAATGAAATTTCTATATATTTATTTGTTCATCTAAATAATATTTCCATATAATTATAAAACAATTCAATAAATCATAATTTGTGTATCCTGATTTAAAATTTTAATAAAATTTGGAAATAATATTTATAATCTTGGGTAATAATAAAAGTTTAACAAAACATGCAGATGCGATGAAGAAGCTCGTTTTGAGAAGTATATTTTTCCAGCGCAACATGATTTCATATTAACTCTATGTTCAGTAATAATCAATGTGTGAATATAAATTAAATATAATTTATATGTGATATATACATTTGATTTTTTAAAATTCTCATTATTTATTATTTTAATTATTTATATTAATTTTATATTTTCCATTTAATGTGTTTTTAAAAAAAACTCTTTTAAAACATAAATTTATTCATATAATAAAATAAAATATAAATATTATTTATAAATTATTTAATTAATTTATTATAACTAAACAATTATTATGTTTCATTGAAATTTTTTTTAATTCAAATATATAATTTTATGGATATGAGTTGATAATATTAAAAAATTAGATTTTCAAACTATTCAGTGAAGGTCAATAATTTCCAAAAAATATAAAAATTTCACTATAATTTTATTTGTATAATATATTTTAAAAAATTACATTATATTTTTAAAAATATATTTTCTATAATCTCTATAAATATCTTATAATATTTTCTCTTATAAATAACTAAAAATTATTTCTGATGTAAATATATATTTGAATAATATAATTAAATTTCTGAAATTGATTGATAATTAACTATAAATTGAAAAATAATATAATATTGTGTATTATTTTTATAAATAGTTAACATAAAATATTATATTATAATCAAACCCACCAATTTAATTCATATGTTAAAATATTCATATTTAGAATTAAATTATTTCTTGGGTTGTTGGTGTTCAAAGTCATGTGTCATGCACGCTATCATTATATCATTCAAAACAATCTTAACATGTAGTTTTGTACAACCCAAGAAGTACTCATTATTTCTTTTAACTCATGATAAAATAAGAAATTTTTTCAATTACAAATATAATAATGATTAATTTATACTGAAAAAATATTTCAAAATCATATGGTGTCACATTGTACAAAATTAAAATGAATATCACCCTAAATATTTATCTCAATCACCAAATGTTTAACATTTTAAAAATATTTCATTGATACCCTCAGTATTAAAATTAATAATAATTAATCACAAAAATGGTAATATTTGGAACATAGATGTAACAAATATTATATCATAAATTGGCTTAAACATTAGAGAATATATGCGGGAATTGAAGATTTGGATATTAGAGAAAATCATAAATAATAATAGTTACTTACATATATCATAGATCATAAGAAGGTGGGTGATACCGAGAAGGATAAAAACCCCAAAACTATATACTATATAGGCATTAAAATTTTAATAGATATCATAATAAATGGTGATAATAGTTCAAAATTTTATTTCAATATCCTTTTACTAATGATGAAGAGGTTTCAAATGATGACATAATTACGTGATTTCATGCAATTTCATTACCATAATCTCACCCATTTGTTTTCCATTGAGGGAATTCTACTTCATCCCTTTATCCATGAAATTATTTTGATTTTTTGTTCAGAAGATCAAATGAATCATAGGATCCATAAATATAATTACAATTCATTATCTATATTTATAGTTGTCATGACAAAAAATTGTTACAATATGTTATACAATAAGAATAAGTCATTAAATTCTGTTGTAAGACACTAATATCTAATGCATACTAAAAGGTTGAACATAAAAAATTATTTAAGAAGTTAATCATATAACTCTTTATAATTTATAAATTTATAAATAAGGTAACAAAATTTCTAAAAATCAACATAACATTAATCTCCACTAAAATATTGATGTTACTTTCAATTTCAACATACCAAATATGTGGGAACCTTTTTAATGTATTGTCATGAATTATTTTAATAACATAAATTACCATAAAAAGATATTTAATGCATGAATTATTCCATATTAATTGAATATAGAGATATATTATTGAATATATTCCATAATTACAATAATGTTATAAACTTCATCAATGACAACATAAACTGATGTTTCAAAAAAAATTAACTTCTCCAAGGACATCGTTACAATCCTATTTGCATTATCCATATGAATCATGTCTTTATCGCAACTTGATTATCTAAAAATGAATAACCTATTAAAGGTTATTTTACATTAATGTATTTTTTATAAAATATTACCTATCCATTAAATATTATTTCTAGGTTTTCTAATGCAGTGAATATATTCTTTAAAATCCATAACAAATAATATATAATAAACAATCCTAATATATTTAATTATTAAATTAATGAATTCTCATACATAAATGAGTTAATAATTTCGCTTCATTCTTTAACTATTATTTTGGATTCATCATCTTATTGATTAATTAATAATCATTTATTTTATTTTTCAATCATATGATATTCATTATAATAAATATTATATTAAGTTATCTAACCATTTTGATTTCCTTCACCATATTTCTATCTAGGATATTTATTTTCATAATTTCCATGCAATACATATATATAACATTCATCCATTTATAATTCTATCGAGAGAAAAATATTTCCATCCAATGTTCTAATGGAACATTTAAATTTTCCATAGAAATTATATGCCTTTTATCATTCTTTTCACACTCATGATATCTACACATTACACTAATGATGTCATTTTTTTGATTATGTGAGAATTATACACACATACAAAACAAAAAATTATTTCTTCCATGGTATCCACTATATGAACTCTCAGAGACATCCATTGTTATGTTGTTGGGTGAGTCTGAGATTCATTTTAAGTGAATATTGATAATCATGTTCAATGATAACTGAATAGTCATAATAATAACATCCATCACATCATTCATCATCTCTTTTTTCATTCTCATCCTAAATCATTTCATCACATTCAATACGAAATCAATTCTATATATTTTCCTTTATTGACTAAAACCAAAAATCGTAGTGTGAGCAACACCAATCATAGGGGGAAACCAACTAATCATGTAAATCACTTATATTGTTTCAATGTCACAACACATTATTCTTAATATATTTTAACGTAGTGTTTTCCTATGTCATTAATGTTCATCATTATTTAAACCACTAATGGTGGTATATTAAAATATTATGAATATCAAAAGAATATTTAATTGGATTATTAAAATATTTTATAAGAAAGGACTATTGTTTTGAACATGGTGATAGTTGATTATAGCTAAATAATCCATTATTAGAGTTATTTACCCTAGGAACCTCTAATATAAGGACAGATCCACTTGTAGTATCCAGAATAGGATTTATTTTCATGGAAACCAAATTCTCTTTTATTTAAAAAAATTCCAAGACATTTTCGAATATATTGAATTATATATAGAGATATCAATAATGAAATCCACAATAATATCTTAGAACTATCCAAAGGGATCACACTAATTTTTTATCCTCCTAATTTCCAATGGAAAATTAAACCAATAATTTCACCATTACTATATAATCAAAATAATTCATAAATATCTATTAAATAATTTTAGATTAATAATTAACCCAATACAAAAAAAAATTCCAGAGGATCATGATTGTATAGTTCCTCTGGAATATTTTCTCACAATATAATTAATTTTCTGTAATATCATCAATCTCCCCATCATTGATCTTATACTATTTTACTCTTCCACAAAATACCCTTATTTAACCATTCATCGTAACATGGGAAAAGGAATCATAATAAAAGGTGATAGAAAATTATATATAAGGGTATGAAATTGATATATGTAAGCATAAAATGAACATAAGGGAATGAGAATAGTATTATAACATATAAAAACCATAACATGCACATCAATGATCAGAATCCTCAGTCATTGAAATGATATTGGACATTCAAAAAAACAGAATCATAAGGAAATCAAATAACAATAAACAAGAGAATATATCACTGGATTGTGACATATATTTTAAAAATAAATGCATGAATAGAAAATATTCGGCCATTTTAAGCACAATTAAATTTATAACATTTTATCATTTGGTTAACCAATTGTGTTACTCTTTCATTCACTGGATAACATCTCGTATACGAATTTCTTAGATTTTTCTAACAACTCATATAACATCCTTTTCAGGAATGGGATAAACAAATGTTCATCCATTGATCTCACAAAACATTTATCATTACCCAATAAGTTAGGGGGATATATTGTATGCACTCTTCACATAATGAAATCATAATAATGTTGTCCATAACATTATAAAAACCATCATTTTCATAACTCCTGATGTGAAATGGGTTTCATAAAATATCCTCATATCATAATATATGGAAGTGACATAGTTTTCATAAAACATTCAACATTTTATTATAGTGCATATGATAAAAATTAATGATTATTGTTAGAATAATTTCATGTTTTAACTAGTGGAAGAGAAACTGATTTCAAAATCATATTGTTATAAAAAATCATAGAATGATTAAGACTGGTATCCTTGTTTTATATCCCCAAAAAATAATAGGTAACCTCAAGGGTTATTTTCTTGTGTGGATATACTATTTTTAGAGATCATTAATAAAATTTCATCAGGAAAATAATTTTTATTAGAAAACCATTATTTAAAATCATACAACCATTGGAAAATACATTTCTATAATAAAAACCTCAAAATTATATAATGGAATCTTTTAAACTAACTTCAAAAATACCTGAGTAAAATGTCCTTAATTTTTTGAAAAAAACATTTTGATACATGGAACATTTTGAAAATAATTTAATTTCATAATTTAAATAAAAAATTTTTAAAATTAAATGAAAATGATGGTCTTTACATTAGATTATTATGTTCAATAATTATAAAAAATTTACATTAATATTGTAGCTAAAATCAACAATGAATTATTTTTGAAAAAAAAAATTAATATTATTTTTTAAACATTAATTGAAGAGTAAAAATGGGTATGAGTTTTTTTAAATTAATAAATTTTTAATAAACTAATAAAAATTTTAACTCATTTTTAGAAAACATTCTTTTATAAGGAAATTAATTTTCAACTGAAAATGTGGTATTTCATAAAACAATTTAATGAAATAATTTGTACATAAAGGAATGAAAATGAAGGGGAAAAGTATTATCCAAAAATAAAACTAGTATAAGAGAACTCTTGATTTTATTGAGTTTCATATTATAGTATTTCATCATTAAGAGAATAATCATGCACAATCTGCATAAATGATGAGATTGTAACATAAAAAAATTACCACCTTGGTTACATTGAATCATAAGACGCATGATGAAATAAAATAACACATGGAATTGAATTTAATTATAATTAATAAATAAAATATATTTAATTTCAAAATAGTTGTATAAACATCTCATAGATAAATATAGGTCTATAATAAAAAATATGTCTTAATGAAGAGAAATTTAGAATGAAATTCATTTCCACCTTATATAATCATTTAAATCTTAAGTCCCAATATATTTCAACATTAAATTACAAATTAAACATCATAATAATAATGAATTTAAGGAAAAAATTAAAATTAGTTGTATATACACCTCAACAATTATATATTTCTGTAAATATGGAATTTCTCTCATAAACGTATACAAGTGAGAGAGAAATAAACAACCATATTTTTTTAGTTCATTAACACTTATTTAAAATATATTTATAATAAATGTATGATGATTATATATCTATTAAAAACATATTTAAATATATCAGAACATATATTATTTTATTATGGTATTTTATTAAAAAAATTACATTTCCATTTTAACATTATATTATGGGTAATATACTCTTTTTCTTCGCTTATGATTTTATTTGAAACTTACCTTAATAAAAAATTAAAAAAAATTCCTCCATATCCGTAATTTTATCAATGAAATAATTATAATATATATTCTGTATTTATATATTTATATTAATAAATAATATATTTAGTTACCAAATAATATAAACCATTTCTCAGATATAGTAGGTTGTGTGTACGAATGAATGTTGATTGCATTTTATTTTCTCGTCAACAGAAATAATGCTAAATGAAATATTTGAATTAAATAATAATTTTTCAATTTCATATAAATCACATATGTTCATTAATCAAACCTAAAATCCTTTTGGGGAATGATTGAACAAATCAAATCACTTTAGTAGATGGTATACCACTGTTCATAGGAGTGACGTTATCTTATTCCCGAAAAATATAAATCTTGAATTTATGATTGATATAATAATTCAAGAAGAAATTTAATATCATATATATAATATATAAATAATGAATCTGTCACTATTTCTTTATTTGAGATGTGGGAATCGACAAATAAATGACATTGGTTTACATGGTGGGAGAATATCGTACACGTGAATGATGGTTTCATAACCTATTTCATGAAATTTGTAATGGTTTTATATTATTCATTCAAAATATAAAAAACTCATTATATGTAATATATTGAGGTTCTTATGTAACCATGTTATATTTATAACTAATGGATTTGGAGGAAAAAACTCATGTTGATAAATGTTAACTCTTCTTCAGGTATCCTCTAAAGGATCAAACCAAAAGACTTCCAAGTTTATATATTCATAAAATATAAGTAATATAGATTGAAATAATAGCTTTTTTATGTCATTTTGTCAGTTACTATCTGGAAAAAATGTCTGAATTCATGAAGAGGGAAAGATAAGTAGTGTAATTTTATAATTTAGTTGAATGAAAAAATTGTAATGTTTTATAATCAAAGAATTCAACAAATATTTTTTATATCACATGGATCTAACAATTTTACATTATTAATAATACAATCAATTTTGTGGATATATAATATTAAAATGGTTTTTGGATTCGTTTGGGGTTATTTTTCACCCTTATCTTTTTTGATTAACCCCAATGAAACCATTATTACATTAATCGATGTAATTAAATGTGATTGTTTTCACAAAAGATTTTTTTTTCAAACAAAATTGATGATATTTGAAATTATAAGATATTCATATCCCTTATATGTAATTAATTTTTTAAAATAATATTTTCATGTGTGGTAAAATATAATTTAAATTTTATCTTATAGAAGTGATCAGAAAACTGGTTTTCAAATAGAAAATATTCAAAACATTAAAAAAAAATATCCCATTTCAATATTTATTTTATACTAATTATTTAATTTTATTAAGAGAAAAATAATTTAACTAGATCAACTTTATAAAAAAAGTATAAATATAATTTTTCTATAAAATAATTAAAAATTCAATGTAGTTTCTAATAATATTATATATTTTAAACTGTTCGTGAGTGAAATTAATCTTTTCCAAAAAAATTATAATAATCATCCTATGATAATGTATATATAATGATTTAAATAAAAAAAAATTCAAAAAGAAATTATATAATTATCAACAATAAAATTTAAAGCAAACCCCATTGAATCAATGAAAAGCTGGTTTTTGAGAAGAGTCATTTGAAAGCTCGAGACGATTTTCTATTAAATATTCATCAAATAATAATCATTTTATTTTTTCAATTAAATGTTTTGGATATAAAATAAATAAAATTCATTTTAAACATTTCTAATTTCATATTATTTTAATTAATTAAAATGATGAAAAAGCATTCACCTTAGATATGTTTCCAGAGAAAAAAAATTAAACAAAAAAACATTATACTAAAATTCAATATAATTTTTACCCACATTAAGTTAATTATAATATGAATATTTCAAAAATGAAATTAATTTTTTAAATTAAATATTCAAAAATATCTATAAATTGTTTATATTATATTATCACAAATAGAAATGAAAACATTTATTAGGAAAACTTATTTTTTATTATGTAATTACATTACAAAAAATGATTGATTATTTAATAATCCATAATAAATATACTTAAATTGATAAAGAAATTTATATGTAATTTTTTATTAAATAGTTTATATAATTATATTGTTGCATGGTATACTATGGTTCAGTTTCATGTTTCATGAATGTTATCAATGTTTCATATAATAAAAAATAAACACTATGTGTTATAAAAAGAAAAGTATACTCATTATTCTATGTAACAAAATATAAAATCATTTTTTGGTTTAATGAAAAATATCCACAATATTCTATCCTATTGAAAAAATATATTTCCAATAATCTCTTTATTTCACATTTTAACACCCCTAAATCATTTGAAACCAGAAATAATATATATTAAATGAATATCCTATTATAATTATACATGAATGAGAATAAAATAATATAAATAGATGATTTTAGTGAAACATAAAACAGAAAATTTATGTAGAACAAATCTCCATCACAAATGGAGAACAATGAAGAGTTGATCATTTTATCGTGATCCTAGATCCAGATCAAAACCATATAGTCTTCCATAAAAACAAATAGGTCTTAAAAAGCACAATATTTGGGATCCAATAAGATGATAGGAGAATATATCTATCATAGATCTATAAAAAACGAGGAAACCAAATCAAAAACACAACATACCTCAATGTGATACATCATGAATGAATGAAAAATTAAATTATATACGTGGAGGGGCCACTAATGCACTAGGTAAGGGTTAATAAAAATCAAATGGAAATTAATGGTTTATAATTCAAAAAATAGAATGAGATCAATAGTGAAAAATCCAAATATTTATTATTTCAGAGGGGGTTACAATGTTTCCTAGATGAGATAATCTAGTTAAATTTATTGGGTGCCTCAACCATGTGGTCGTACTAACCAATATTTATAGGGTTGCCTAGTTTTAACTAGTGGATGTGTGGTTTGGAAAAACCTTTCTCAAACCATGTGAAACCCCTAGACAGCCACTAAAAACACTAAACAGTTCACTAGGTAGGTCACATGGTTTTTCTAACCATGAAAAAAAATGTGAATCCCCACTAGAAGAACAAGGATTCATACTTCAATGTTATAACATGGTAAAACTATCTATGTCTCTTAACCATAAACCATTCTAGTTTCACTAAAATTCCCTTGTTTTCAACATATTTTCATCTAAATCATTGTACATCCCAATAGAGAATGACCAAGGATCAACTAAGTCATACCCATGACTTGCAGGATGTCATATTTATTCCCTATCAAGAGTGTATATAGTCCCTATAAATATATCAATACTACTTACTGACAAAAAATCAAGCACACAATTTCTTGGTAATTTATTCCCTCTACCATGTATTATTGGTAGCATGCCTTGTCACAACCCAACCCAACAGTGCTCAAGCCATGACTCCCCCAGCATACCTCCATAGGCCAGGGGCTAGCACCTATCACCATATAGGTTATATCAAATAAAAATTATTTTTTCTAATTAACCTGTAAGCATTCATCCACATATACCTCCATGAAATAGATCATAGATGTATACATAAACTGAAAAGAGAAGTATGCATAAATCTATATCGAACATGATTATATCATAATTTTAAAAAACTGAAAATGTAGGGCCCACCATAATAAATCTTAATAGGCCTGAAAGATGATCTGAATAATGTAATTTCTATCAAAAACCCTCTATAAATCACCATGCCAAAGCTCTAGTGAAAACCATGTTCAGTTAAACTACTATGTTGTGCTAGTTCTAGGTCCAACTAGGACTCTTTTGAAGTACATGTGGTATTCACAATACACAAGACATATGTGGGAAAATATCATTCATTGGTTTGTATAATGATACCCATTACATGCCCATAACTCCTAAATCAAAAAGGGGGAAACTGATAGGAATATGTTAACTCAACATGGCTAAAGGGATCCCAAATGAGAGAGAATTTCTTTCTCGAGACCATCCTCAACTAAACCACACTTGTCAGCTTTATTTCCTTTTCATGTCAATAAAATGACACATATGATAGGGATTATTATAACAAACCCTGACAAACTCAGATCCATGTGTTGGGGACCCAACCATAGACTATTCCTAAAAAAATTACTTGAGCTTCCAATTCATCACTCGCAACGATCTCATGAGGTACTGACCTCATAGACAACATCAAAATCCATGCCATCCCCAATAGATCTCATATTGAAAGGTGACCACATAGTAAACATGATGTTGATGAGCCAAACACATGATCCAATGTGGCACTCCCCTGATAGATTCCACTATATCGGTAACATGAAAAAAATTAAAACCTAGAAAAGCCCCATGAAACCGGTCTTCGAGGGCATGCTAGATGGAAATCACCACGAAAGATGTGACTATGTGACTAAACTACCTCTAACTCCATAGGTAGGGGATCCAACCCAAGGACCATTGGGGACTCTAAAACCCTAACTATAACACCAAACAGATAATGGAATATCGCGCAAAAACACTAATCTAGATCAATCTACAAAGTAGAGGATCCATAACCATGTAGTGTTGACACATTGATCCTAAAAACACCACTGTGGAAATGAAATGATATATCATAGAAGGTAGAATGGAATCTCAATACGTTAATAGTGTCTTAGTTCCAAATTATCATAATGGATTTGTACCTTGCTAGAACATAATGGGTAGTTGATCAGTGCTCAGGTTAATATCTTCCACAACGATAATGAATTCCTTAACAAAGAAATATTAAGCGACGTGAGGAATATGATAGGTCTCTTGGGGAAACACATTATTCAAATATGCTGAGTCTGTTATCAAATCAGATTCATATAACTCACTCAAGATTTTGGGAACACACATTCACTTCACATATAAAATTTAACCGAAGAGGTTTCATAGGCTGGTGAAGGGGATTTGATAACGAAAAAACCTCATAGCTAAAGGAACAGTGGAACCCACTCAACCCAGATGATTAAAACGTCACAAATAGAAACTAGGTTGGAACTCACTCAACCCTAGTAGTTATGGTATCATTAACTCATGTGATCCACACAAAATTACATTTAATCTATATCTCCTAGGACCAAACTGTTGCATCTATTGTATTCTATGCGAAAAAACACACAAGAAAACAGATTCAGTTGCCTGAAAATAGACAACTGGTGAAATGGGAACTATACACAATTGAAATCTCAAACAAGTATTAATAGGGACCATGTATTGATCCCATATGAAATCAAATTGATCACTCCATTGTGATTCTCATGGGGAAACACATGGGATTGACTACTCATACATCCAAAATATATGTCAGTGAAAAAAGTTAAATCTCATTAAAAACACCGAGAACGGACCCCATGGGGACCCAATTTGAATTTTGATTAGGAACATGAAATATTCTAGATAAATACAACTTACCATCAGGGTCACAACACTACTGGAAACATGATATTTAGACGCTATTTGTAGAAGTTTTAATGGGATTAATTTGAATAATAATAATTTATTATTACTATTTTAATGTTTTGTGACATCTAGCCATGAACATGATTATTCAAAATTTGGAACCACCCTAAATGTTTCCATCTTGATATGAGGGTCATATCGTCACATACGGCTTGAAAATTAGACACCTAGTTTGTGAGTTACATCGGTTTAATTAACGACCAACATAAAATGGTTGGTCCCACCTGCATTGGCCAGTCCGGCTAGGGCTAGGCCATCCCACCCCATGCTAGCTCACTCCACAATGTCCATTAGTTTATTTTTTAGACTTTCACCATTCTGTGATGGTCAGCCACTGTACCATGAACCCTTCGTTCCAGTGAGTCATCCGCGGACCTATGGGATTGCCTCTGTGGTCCAAATGTTCTCTGAAACTTGTTTTGGGACCCTCGGGACTAGATATATACAGAAATGATGATAAATATATGTAAAAAGGGAATATCTGGGATTATGGATTTAAAATTCAAACTAAAGAACTCCTTGATATATCACCAATGCGTCGGGTGCACAATGATTCCACGACACACTAATACTTGATCTACCAATGATTGACCTAAAAACTTTAACTGGAGGCAAATTCCATGATTCATTCATCAAAGGAAGATATGGGGAGTTTTCCTCATTTGATGCAATGAGATACAGGGGTTAATTTATATGAATGATTTTTATTTTTATATTATTATTCCATCATGTTCTTCATGTTAACTCCCTATCTACACACCACTTACCTGACACTCGATGTTGACTAAAATTATGTTCTGTCTAGGGTAAAATCAGAATCTCATTCTCAACTGTAGTCTCTGAAATTTGTAATGAGACATGGTTATGATGATATGAAATCATGTGTCCAAAATTAATATAATTTTTTTATGAATATGCTCTCGATATATTTTTATATATTAGTCTCAGGCTGCAAAAATTATTACCCTTCTAGGGTATACGACATGATCTAGAAACAATGGTGCCCTCTTATTTATGACCCAACCTACTATTTTGGAGATAGCCCATTTCCACCATGTTCATAGAATAAAAATACATAATATTTTTATAAAGTTAATACTGGGAAAACTAGGCCTCCGCATCACATGTTTTCTCGACACATATATTTAAAATTATTCATAGGAATATTCCAAAGTCTGATATGGAAAAACATGAGCTCTACATCCTTCCCACATTAAGGATTTTTATCCACTAAAATATAATTTCCTAGTTACATGGTAAAAAATTAACTCTCCACGTGGAATCCAATGCCAGTAATCTCACGAAATACCACAAAAAAACAACCATGTGTTCTCGAGCAACTAACGAAAACAAACTATAGTGAACCCATGGCCCAAACCATGTCTATATTAACTATGTTTAAATCATGGGAGAAATTAAGAACATGGCTCTTCATAAGTGATGGGTGGAAAAAATCAAGCACTGGGTCCATATGTTATCATTGGTTCTCGTGGAACTCTCCCCACACCAACATGATATAGAGACCAATGAAAACCCTCTCTGTACATCAAAATTCAAAAGAACCCATCCACTGCACCTCCATACTATCCACTCTGGGATTCACCTACTCACCCACATCACATTATGTCACATATCTAGAATTCATCGTTATGGGTGAAGTTTTCCTCATCATTGTTATCCCAATGATATGTTTAACTAAACCAAACCCTCAAATCACAACACATGGGGTATTGAAAACAAATGGGGTTCCCCAACCACAAACTGGGTCTTAACATTCCCATTGTAAAAAACTCTATACAGAAAACCCCATCTAGAACACCAATGTAGATGGGGCTCAACCACCACACCTCAACACAATCCACATAGTGTGGAACATTATCATCCTCGAGGTTTTCACCTATTCATTCGAATACATATCGGTGGGGTAAGGATCTCGTTTCCTCAATCATGTGCATTGATAAAGAGAAACACCAAACAAAACATCGAAAAAACGGAAAGGAAAGACTATCAAATTATAGTGTCTTAACAAACTACTTCATAAAGTATAAATGAAACATAATATACCTATATCAATATACGGAGCCTTTGGGTAAAATGAAACTAAGGCTTGCAGTTATCCTCATCCACTTCCTCCATCTCCCTCATCCGGTCATGGACCACTAGGGGTGGTGGTGGTGGGAAAACATACTACACTCCACCCCTACCACAACACCCCTCTTATTCCACATCTTCCACAAAGAAAAATTGTGTGATCCAAGAGAATCCTCTTCCAATTTAGTTTGTTGACTGTCTCCCTATAAGAAGCATGGCAATTTTTCAATCTCATGAGACGTTACATCAGTCATAACAAGCCCAATTGTGCAACTACTACAAGTGACTAGATCCATGATTTGGATCATGCCCCTCCTTCCCATGGTCCTGAGTCCGGGCATGGGTATACCGCTGAAAATTCATAGAGCCTCTTTCACTTCATGGGTTCTAACTATAGGTCTTTCTCGACTTGGACCATAAGATTACAATATCTATTAATATCACTGGGTTTGAAAAAACCCCTATAGCATCGTCATCTAAAACCAAGAGAAAAATCCACATCTCTGTATAAAAATAGGCATCCATGAAAAACATCATAGGTGGGTCCACACATAACTCGATGTGTGGTTTCATTACTAGTTATACAACTGAAGAAGAAAATACCTCATAACTAGTCCCCTAAAATGCTACCTTGTTAGTCAATTGGCTGTACACCAAACTCTTATGTAGAAACATTGATGGTTGTCATCATGGAGACATCCTAAAACAAATCCAATATGTACCATGATAACAGAATATGTGTGTGGATCTAAATGAGGAAGGATATGAAAAACCGAAAACCCAATATTATATGAAACATGTACCATTATTACACAATGAATATTGTCGTCCTGTATCAGGTTATCAATGTCCTGGTGGTTAGATACGTCATCCTCCTATATGAACACTAGAGTCACTGGCCATAAATTGAAACTCAAAACATCCTAAAACTGAATCCATAAAACCCAAATGAATATCACATAAATCATACACTCTGAGGTCCCAAATGTTGAACGTCCTCTAATACCAATCTGTTAGGACCCAACCGAATAGGTCTCGAGTCATGACTACCTAATCCTGACGTCATAGTACCGGGGCCAACAACTAGTGTTGAGTAGGATATCAAACACAAGGGGGCCTAATCATAAATTAAATGTATGTACACATTGAACATAATCCTCCATGAAATAGTGCACAGACATATAAAAAAATTGAAAAGAAAAGTGTTCATACTTCTATCCAAAACTGGAGTACAAAATATGTTCTAAAAGGAGAAATACCTGGCCCAATAATAGAAAACTACAAAGGCATCCATCATGCTCTAAAAGATATAATTTCTGTCAAACTTCAACCAAAAAACTCATTAACCTAGATCCGGTTGAAACCCTGGTATGTCCATCTACTATGCTCTGACAGCTATGGATCAAACTAGGACTCCATCGGAGGACTAGTGGCATGAACAAGACACAATATATGTGCAGTAAATTCCATGTAAGGGGTGGGTATAATGATTCTATGTAGGCACTCCAAAATACCAAACCAAAAATGGAGAAAAAAATGCATCAGTTAACTCAACCTAGTCAGAGGGATCCCAAATGAGAGAGAAGCTTCATCCGGAGACCATCCTCAGCTAAACCCAACTAGTTAGTTTGATGTCCCATTAATATTAATAAAATGAAACATAACATGGGGATTCCCAAAACACACCCAAATATACTCACTCAATTTATTAGGGTCCCAACCAATGTTTATCCATGGTAAACAACTCGAGTTTCCAAGACATCAATCCCAACAATCTCATGAGGTACTTACCTCATAGTGGAAATCAATATCCAATACATACTTGATAGCCAGCAAATCGCAATGGTCTAATATTGATATATCATACTTGACATGATGACCACACTATCCTGGATGGAACTCTATAGAGATATTCCACTGAATATGTAACATAAACATATGACACACCTTCCCTACCCTCATCAATCATGACTGTGAGGGCACGATAGATGAACAACGCCACCAAATATGTCACCCGTGGTTTAAACTACCTCCAACACCTTAAAAATGGGATCCCACCCAAGGTCCATTGGGGGATACTAAAACCTATCTAGAACACTAACAATCTATTGGGTTATCACACAGCTACATGAATTTAGAACCACCAACCAAGAAGAGGATCAATGCCCATGTAGATTTGGTAATGAAAATTCAAAAATAAATCCATTGAGGAAAATTCCACGATAGATCATAGTTCCAAGAAATGAATCACGATACACAAATAGGGTTTCTTCATCCAAGGATCACTAGGGATCTATACCCTACATGAACATCCAGGTTAGGTGATTTGATAACTAAAAAATCTCATTGCTAAAGGACCAGTGGAACCCACTCAACCCAGATGACCAAAACGTCACAAATAGGAACTAGGGGAACTCTATCAACATTTCTAGGTAAGGTTTCACTAACCCATGCGATCCACACAAAGTCACATTTAATCTGCATCTCTTAGGCCAAAACTATTGAAACTATTGCATTCAATGTGAAAAAACACGCAAGAAAATCTATTCACGTGCTAAAAACAGAGAACTGGTGAAATGGGAACTATCCAAAATTGAAATCTCAAACAAGTATTCATGGGGACCATGTATTGAACCGAGATCAAATCAAATTGATCACTCCATTGTGATGATCATGGAGAAACACACGAGATTGACTACTCATACATCCAAAACAGATGTAAGTGAAAAAGGTGAATCTCACTAAAAACACTGAGAATGGACCCCATGGGGGCCCACTTTGATTTTTTATTGTGAACATGTAATATATCTAGAGAAATCCACCATACCATCAGGGTCACAACACCACTGAAAACATGATATTCAGATGCTCTGTGCGGAAGTTTAACTGGGATGAATTTGAATAATAATAAAATATTTTTAATATTTCAATGTTCTGTGAAATCTGTAGATGAACAAGATTATTTAAATTTTGAAACCACCATAAATGATTCCATATTGACCTGAGGGTCACATCATCATAGAAGACTTGCAAATAAGACATCTAGTTTGTGAGTTACAGTGGTTTAATGAACCACCAACATAAAATTGCTGGTACCGCCTGCATTGGCCAGTGTGGCGAGGGCTAGGCCAGCCCACCCCATGCTAGCTCACTCCACAATGTCGAGTAGTGTATTTTTTAAGACGTCCACCATTCAGAGACGGTCAGCCACTATACCATGTATCTGTCATGCCAGTGAGTCATCCGTGGACCTATGGGATTGTAGTGGTGGTCCAAAATGTGGTCTGAAACCTATTTTTCATCCCTCAGGACCAAATATATACTAAAACTGTGATAAATAAATGTTAAAAAAGGAATATTTGGGATTAGGGATTTAAAATTCAAACTTCCAACCTCATTGACAGATCACCAACGCTTTGGGTGCACAATGATGTCATGCCTCGCTAATACTCGATCTACCAACGATCGAATTAAAAATGGTACCCGGAGACATCTTCCATGATTCGTTCATCAAAGGGGTATTGGGAGTTGGGCTCCTATGATGCAATGAGATAGAGGGATGAATTTATATGATTGATTTTTATTTTGATATTATTATTTCATCAAGTTCTTCATATTAACTCCCCGTAAACACACCACTAACCTGACACTTGATGATGACTAAAATTATGTTGTGCCTAGGGTAAAATCAGAAATTCATACACAATTGTAGACTCAAAATTTGTATTGAGACATGGTTATGATGTTATCAAAGCTTGTGTCCAAAATTAATTTTTTTTTATGAATATGATTTCGATGGTTTTTTATATTGTAGTCTCGGGCTGCAAAAATTATAACCCTTCTAGGGTATACGACATGCTCCAGATGCAACTGTGCCCTCTAATTTATGACCCAACCTACTATTTTGTAGGTATACAATTTCGACCATGTTCATAGAATACAAATACATAATATATTTATAAAGTTAATTCTGGCCAAATCGGGCCTCCGCATCACCTATTTTCTCAATGCCTAGATTTAAAATTATTCTTATGAATATTACAAAGTCTGGTATGAAAAAACATGAGCTCTGCAACCTTCCCACCTTAAGGATTGTCATCCACTAAAAGATAATTTCCTAGTAACATGGTAAAAAAAATTTAAATCTCCACTTGGACTCCTATGCCTGTAATCTCACCAAAGACAACAACTAATCAACAATGTGTTCTAGAGCAAATAACGAGAACAAACTCTAGTGAACTCATGGCCCAAACCATGTCGAGATTAACTATGTTGAAATCAGGTGAGAACTTATGAGCATTGATCTTCATCAGTGACGGGTGGAAAACACCAAGCATCGGGTCCATATGTTATCATTGGTTCTAGTGGAACTCTCCCCTCACCAGCATGATATAGAAACCAATGAAAACACACTTTGTACATCCCAATTCAAAGGAACCCATCTACCGCACCTCGATACTATCCACTCTTGGATTCACTAACTCACCCACATCGCATTATGTAACATATCATGAATGAATCTTAGTGGGGGAAGTGTTCCTCATCATTATTATCCTAATGTTATGTTTAACTAAACCAAAACCTCAAATCTCAACACATGGGGTACAGAAAAAAACAGGGTTTCCCAATCATAAACTGGGTCTTACGATTACCACTGTGAAAAACTCCGAACAAACCACCCCATCCAGACCACCAATGGTGATGGGGCTCAACAACCACACCTCAACACAATCCATATAGTGTGAACTTTATCATCCTTAAGGTTTTCACCATGTCATAAGAATGCATCTCGGTGGGGGGAAGGATCTCGTTTCCTAAATCATGTGCCTTGATAAAGCGAAACACCAAACAAAACATCTAAAAAATTGAATGGAAATACTATCAAATGATAATTTCTAAACAAACTACTTAATCAAGTATAAATGAAACATAATATACATCTATAAATATATGGAGCCTTTGGGTCAAAGGCCACTGAGGCTAACAGTTATCCCCATCCACTTCCTCCATCTCTCTAATACAGTCGTGGACCAATAGGGGGTGGTGGTGGTGGAAACTCATACTACATTCCACCCCTACCACTACACCCCCTCTTATTCCACATCATCCACCATGATAAAATGTGTGATCCAAGAGAATCCTATTCCAATGTAGTATATCGACTGTCTCCCTCTAAGAAGCATGGAGGATTTTCAATCTCTTGAAACGTTTCCTCAGCCATAGCAAGACCAATAGTGAAACTACTACAAGTGACTACACCCCTTATCTAGATCATGCCCCTCCTTCCCATGATTCTGAGTTTGGGTATGGGTATACAACTGAAAATTGATAGTGTCTTGTACACTGCATGGGTTCTAACAGTAGGTCATTCTTGACATGGACCTTAAGAGTATAATATCTCTTAAAATCATGGGGTCTGAAAAAACCCGATAGCATCATCATCCAAAACCAATAGACAAATCCACGTCTCTATATGAAAAGAAACGTCCATGAAAAGCATCATAGGTGGGTCTACACATAACTACATGTGTGGTGTCATTACTAGTTATACAACTAAAGAAGAAACTACATCATAACTAGTCCCCTGCAATGCTACCTTGTTAGCCAATTTGTTGTATGCCAATGTAGTATATAGAAAAATTGATGGTTGGAATCGTGGATAAATCATAAAAAAATCGAATATATACCATGATAATATAGTATGTGTGTGTATTATAATGAGAAAGGATATGAAAAATTGAAAAACCAATATTATATAAGACATGTTCCATTATTACACAATGAATAGGGTCTTCCTGTATCGGGTTATCAATGTCCTGATCTTTAGAGACGTCGGCCTCCTATACGAACAATGGAGTCCTTTTCCATAAATAGAAACTCCAAAAATCCGAAAACCAACTCCATGAAACCCAAATGAATATCACACAAATCATTCACTCTGAGGTGCCAAATGTAGAATGTCCACTAATAATAATCTGTTAGGACTCGACCGAACAAGGATAGAGTCATGACTACCCAAGCCCGTCCTCATAGTACAGGGGCCAGCGACCAGTGTTGAGTGGGATATCATACACAAGGGGGCCTTATCATAAATTACATGTACGTACACATGCACAAAATCCTCCATGAAAGAGTGCAGATACATATAGAAAAATTTAAAAGAAAAGGATTCATACATCAATCCAAAACTAGAGTACAAAATATGTACACAAAGGAAAAATGCCCGGCCCAACAAAATAAAACTACAAAGGCATCCATAATTCTCTAAAATTGAGAATTTCTATCAAACACCAGCCTATAAACTCATCGACCTAGATCCGGTGAAAACCCTGGTATGTCCAGCAACTATGCTCTAACTGCTCCAGATATAACTAGGACTCCATCGAAGGACCAGTGGAATGAAAAAGACATAATATATATGGAGAAAATATCATGAAAGGGGTGGGTATAATGATTCTATGTAGGCAACCCAAAATTCCAAAACATAAAGGGAGAAAAAAGGCATCAGTTAACTCAACCTAGATAAAGGGTACCCAAATCAGAGAGAGGCTTCATCCCGAGACCATCCTTAGCTACACCAAACTATTCATTTTGGTGTACCATTAATTTTAATAAAATGAAACATAAGATGGGGATTCCCAAAATAGACCCAAATATACTCAATCCATGTATTAGGGTCCCTACCATAGATTGTCCATGGTAAACAACTCTATTTTACAACACATAAATCCCAATGATGTCATGAGGTACATACATCATTGAGGGAATCAAAATCCAATACATCCTTGATAGCTCCCAAATAGTTATTGTCCAATATTGATATATCATAGTCGACGTGATGACCAAACTATCTTGGATGGATCTCTATAGAGAGATACCACTATATATATAACATAAACATATGAAACACCTATCCTACCCTCATCAATCATGACTGTGAGGGCACACTAGATGAACAAAGCAACCGAATATGTCAACCGAGGATTAAACTACCTTCAACTCCTTAAGAATGGGATCCTACCCAAGGTCCACTAGGGGATACTAAAACCTATCTAGAACACTAACAATAAGATGGGGTATCACAAAACTACATGAATTTAGAACCACCCACCATGAAGACGATCAATGCCCATGTATATTTGGTAATGAAAATTACCAAAAAATCCTTTAGGAAAATTCCATTATAGATCACAGATGGAAGAAATGAATCGCGGTACACAAATAGGGTTTCTGCAACCAAGGATCACTAGGGCTCTATACCCTACATGAACATCCTGGGTAGCTGATTTGATCCTTCATAAATATCGGTCTTTTTGAAACAAAATACCCTATCAGGGAAATATGAACGGGATGTGAGGATCCCCCATGGCCTCACGAGGCCACACATGCACCAAAGTAGTTGATTCTGCTATCGAATAGGATTGAGAAAACTCACTCTAGAAATCATTAAAACTCCTTCTCTATGTGTATGAATTGTAGTCAATCATGGGTCACAATTAATTAAAGGGGACATTATATCGAAAACAACTATGGTATCCTATGAAGGGTCACATTTCAGGGTGGGGAGATGAATATGAACACATGAGTTTCTAAAGGGCCAGGGGAACCCACTCAACCCAATTGATCAAAACATCACAAACTAAAACTAGGGGAACTCAATCAACCCTTATGGTTATGGAATCGCTATCCAATGTGACCCACACAACATCACTTGTACTCTACATCTTCTTAGCCCAAAATGTGGCCACCGTCGCATAATATTATGAAAAATACATAACATTGGCTATTCACTCACCCAAAATGGACAACCAGTGAAAAGAACACCATCAACAATATAAATATAGAAATTTACTTTATGGGATCTCATATTGATTCCAAATCACATAAAATAGATCACACTGTAATGGTGAACACGGGAAAACAAATGGGATCGACTACTCATTCATGAAAAACAGACCCCCGTTGAAAAGGGTGTATTTCTCCACAAATGCCCAAAATGGGCCCCATGCAGCCAACACCCTGATTTCATATTAAGAACCATAAATTTATATAAAAATTGTTTCCTTAACATTCTGGTCACAGTTAATCAAATTGCATGTCATTTGGATGCTTCGTGAAAGAGTTATTGTAGGTTGAAGATGAATAATAATAAAATACTTTTACTATGCCATCTTTTGTGACCGCTTGCTATGAAACTATTTATTTAACATACAAAATAGGTCAAAATGGATTCATCTTCATTCTAGGGTCGCATGTCACTAGACATTATACAAATCAGACACTTGTTTTGCGAGTTATGGGGGTATAAATAACCCACGACCCGAAATGGCTCGACCGGCCCAGATTGGCCTGTCTGCCCCGGCTTAGACCAGCCCACCGCAACCAGAGGCCCTATTCCACACAGTTCCCCATGAGGGTGCACTCAAATATGGTTGTCGGTACCATTTTTCAGCCTGCCTCCTTCCCAATATAGTCTGTCACTAAACAACGCCGCTACCGCACCCGTGAGTCTTCCGTGGAGCATTGGGATCACCCTTATGGCCCAAAATGAAATCTTAAACGATTGTTTCAATCCTCAGTACCATATATATACATAAAAGATGATAAATTAAAAAAATAATTATAAACATGTTTCTGTATTAAATATTAAAATCTCTTACCTCGTTGGCAGGTTGCAGAAGCTTCGGGTTTAGAATGAAACCAATGACACGGGGATGCTTGATTTGCTAAGGATTGACCTCAAAAACAACATCGGGCAGAACCGTCATTACTTATTTCATCAAACTCATAGGGGGATATGTTCTTCTATGAAAAAATATAGGGGATATAAGTATGATTATTTATTCTTATTTTACGTTTTTTGATATATTCTTCATTATAACTCTCCATCAACACTCCACCAACCAAAAATGAGGAACACACTAAAATTATGTTGTGTATAGGGTCAACAAAACATTTCAGAAATATTTTGAGATTCATAATTTCAATCTTAGACTCCTTTATATAGTAATTTGGACCGGTTTCCAAATTAAATAAATTTATTTTATTTAGGGAAATGCTTTCGATTACTCTTTATACTGTAGGCTTGAGCCGACATAACATATACACCCCCATCCAAGGTTAATCCATGCACCCCAGACACATTCATGCCCTAATATTTCTTGATCTATTTACTCTTTATTATTTAATAAATTTCCACCATGTGCATACAATAAATATACTTATTATTTCTATAAAATTAATTTCGGGAACATCATACCTCATAATCACATTCCATCGTCGCGCCTTCCATTGGAATTATTTGTACGAATATTCCAAAGTCTAATAGGGAAATCCCCGAGTCACTACAAACACCACAACAACAATACCATTACAAAGGGAATCATATTACTACACAGTTCATTATCCAAATATTCCATAATCTAAATTGTTTCCTCAAAAATAGTGGTATCATATTCAACAAAAATATCTTCACATTCAATCACAGAAGAAGGATCTCAGCGATTCGTCTATATTTTTAAAACATGAATTTTTTTAATTCTATTTTAAGAAAGATGGTATGTACAACTAATGTTACACATTTCCAACTCAATCTATGATCTCAGAGGTTCCAACAATCCCTAGATTTTACATACCATTCTTACTCAACAAATAATTTCCAATGTGTGCTAAAACACTAAGAAAAACATGATCACCATGCTCAATCACTAGGGTAAAAAAATTTAGTCTCCATAAATTTTTTTATTGATCTATAATGTGACCTCCATCTTCTATAATGATACCAAATTTTCCATAGAATTTTAAATGATTCTCAGCCCAAATAATTACTATTTTCCAAAATCATTCCAATGTGAGGAAGATCTAAATGAACACATGTACCCTGATTCCAAGGAAGAAATATTTATCAGCCCATGTTAAATATCGATATAGTAAAATTTTAAATGAGTAAAATGTTTTCCCAAGATCCATCGAAATTATTCATGTGATCTGAAATAATTACTACAAATACCTAGAAATTTTATATATCATTCCATCTATCTATGGAAGATACATCCTGTTTAATTAAAATTTCAAACACTCCACCTCATGAAATACATTCCAAAACTATAATTTGAATATTTGGTCACTATAAGAAAAAACCATAGGTGGAACCCCATAGAGTCTCACAATCTCCCATATTTACAATTCCATAATTGATTCCACCATTTTCATGTCCTTGATATGTATAAAATTTTCATATATACTCATTCAATCAATGATCACCAAAATAAAATCACTCCCCATATGGTTTTATGTCCAACCAATGATGATGTTTTATAAAATCTCATCCCAAATCCCTAACAGAATTGAAAAGGGTATCAAAAAATTATTAGGCCTTTGGAGTTCCAACATAAGTTTCTGACAGTTGAGACATCATGATATAAAAATACTAAATCGTTATATACTATTAGGATAAATCATTGTATCCACAGATTTCAAGGAACAAAATATATATTTTCCACTATATATCAACACAGTCATCAAATAATTTTTTACAACTAACTTTTTATGGAAGATCAAAGATACACTAGAGGACCAAGACTACTCAACAAATGTCTCCCCACTATAATGTCTTTTATTGATGCATTGTGACTCAATGAAGAGATCAATCATCGAATGTCGAATTTGAATCAATTAATAAGAAAAACAATTTTCAACCATCTACATCCACTACCAAACACATCTCTGTAAAAAATGTCATGAGACGCCACACATCTACTAATTTCGTCTGAGATTATAACACATATTTTCTACTCAAGACATTAGAAACCGTAGTCCCTTCTCTATGTGTTTATGTAATATTAAAATTAAAAATCTAATTATAATACATTAGGTGCTATTTGAAAATATTTAGATCCCCATGAGTAAAAGTATATTTCAGGAACTTCTGATCATAATAAATTGTAATCTACTCTAAATTGATAGTGAATCCATGATTTCTTTTTGAAATTATAACAAATACCAACCAAATATATTCAGAAGATTAGTATTCCCTTGAGGGTATAACTAGAGAGATCCATAGTCCACCACATATTTCTCCTACATCTTGACATATCCCAACTTGATACCAAAATCATCACAAAAAACTTAATAAACCACACCTAATTTTTGAATAATCAAAATTGGTTCTGAATTAAACCATACCTTCCACTCTTCAAAATAACTTGACATTTTTTACTCCATTCAGAAATTTCACCCTTACTAATTAAAGTTTTTCATCGAATATTCAATATTGGATAGATAATAAAAAAATGTCTATAGTAACAAGATAAACCCATGATGCACCCTATATCAAACCCATTTCTATGATTATCCAAGAAAATAACTACCTAACTATTTCATGGAATTGTTATGTCTCCCCTCTCAAATATGAAATTCCATTGAAATTACACATCCTAGATCCAAAAATCAAATTTAGAACACATCTCATAATGTTCATAATATTATATTATTCAAAGAATGATTTCAAAATGGTCTTTATAATCTTAATATTACTAGTTGTACCCTAAAATAACATCCACATAAACCAAAAAATTATTCTAATATCCAATGAATGATTTGGATCATAAAATAAATTAATAAAATTGGATCATTTTTGAGACCAAGTAGAATCACTAGAAACCCAACATTCATATATCGGCTCCTAAACAATAACTTCTATATATACTCTCTTAAGACTATAAACTGACTGTGGGTCAATATTTGAAACCCCAAATTCCCCTAAATGAATGTTAAAAATTTCATCAGTCCTAGGTAGAGGATTATTTTTCATTATAGACACTTTATTAAACTTTTTATAATATATGTGATTATTGAGCCTCACATCGACTTTCATTTCAATGAGAATCAGAGAATAACATAGTGATATGCTAGGATGATTATATATCTGATCCTCTAGGTCCTATGGATAGAAATTATGTTCCACCAACTCATAAGGTTTCTTTTTATTAGATTAAATAGAAATTGAAATCATAATATAGAACATGTCATTATAAAGCATGTAATCTCACAATGTACTTGAACCATAGAATCCATCCATAATGTCCTTAGAGAATACACATAATACTACATGAAGAAAGAAGCCTATAAAGGGGACAAAATAATCTAGAATTAAATAATATAAATGGTGTGAGGTAACCCAATATTAAGTAACAACAGGGCCCACCCATCCAAATATAGGGAACCCCTTTGTGGAAAAAACAAGAGTGTCACCATGAGTAGATATAAAACATTAACTAATAACCCAAAAAATATTTCAGGTCCTGAATAATGATCATGAAAACTAGTACAAGTATCTGTTGGATGATATCAATATGAAGAACATGAAAATTCCATGTCACATCATAGTTGGCTATCATCACACATCATTCATTATATATGAAATTTTTTTGGATCTATATTTTAATAATATAGATTGATAAAAAAGAACAACATATGATAAAATTTTAATACAAAATAGAATAAGAATATGATGATATAAATTAATGACAATAAATTATAAAAAAAATCAATAACCATGTATGAAGAAATAAACATTGTATCTCTAATAATAGATAATAAAACTTTCGATTACTATAGTTCATACTCTGTTGCATTGATTCCTCTTGTATTAGACACATAAACACCCTGACCCCCCTAATAGATATTATTATACCTACCACCTTTAATGAATTAGTATATTATAATGTACCCTAGTTGAATATGGATACCACCTTTCTTCCATGGGATATCAGTTTTAAATTTAGATTTAGTTCAAAAGGCTTTAAATAATGGTGAGATGTCTTAGTAGCCTTTGAAAAATAGGAGTGGAATAGACATTCCATCCAAAATGGTAGCTGATGAAGTCAATAATTCCTTAAGAATCCTCTGATTGTAGTCCTAATGAATACCATCCACACTTATTATTCCATTAATAATCCTAAATTCAACATGGAAAAAACAAAAACTACAAATTATCCTCCCAAACATGTCTATCCAGCTTTTACCACCTTAGATAAATCATAATTGATGACTACCAAGATGTGGTTTGGAAGAAACATGAGAATTAAGATAGAATGGATATCTAGCCTCCATCCCATCTTAAAACATATATAATTTTGACACTCCTTATAAAAAAACATTAGTCCTAGATTCATAATATCTACAAAATGGGTGGGATACAAAATATTGGTATGCTACCCTTTCTCTAAACATAGAACCTCTTAGTACATTTTCAACAAGTAATGTCTCATGCTAAAAATACATATTGAATATTTTATTGAAATAATCCTATGTATGTTCTTTATGAATCATTTATTTTACAACAGAGTCCCTCACTATCCTTCTCATTACCTTTAGAATATACACAGTGAAACAAACCGTAATGTATTTAGGATTTCTGAAAACTTTTAAGATACTCTTAATCCACTCAAGTCACTTATTAAAATCATGTGGCTATTTTTACTTCATAGGATAGGTGGATGATTATTGTGAATTTAGAACGATGATCCTCGACACTTTTACGGTTTCATACACCAACTTGACTTAATGTATGAATTGTATGGATTATACAATAACCAAAAAATTGACCACTACAGGATTCACCTACATACCCTCTCTCATATATTCCACTATATAATTCCTAAGATATATTCTCATAGTAATTCTCTGTTATGAAAAACATAATTACCAACGGTATTTAGATACTTTTTCAAAATCAGAAGACTATCCTTGACAATTCACATATATTCATTAAATCATCAAGAATTTAAATGAAATAAAGAATTCAACAAATGAATAACCATTTTTATGAAGAAAATAATGATTATAAATAAACTAACCATCCATATCATTCCAATTAAATAAATATCCATGTCTCAAACATGATAAAATATTTTTTACCACCCATGGTATCTTCAATTACTACATGGAAGTGAAAAGACCAAGAACCCTGCCACTGTATCTAAAAAAATGTGATAGTCCTAAGTCCATTCTATAAAAAAAATAGATTAAAATTCACGAATTTTTTACAACTTTATGGCTATGGATCATACTAATAAAATTACATAACCAACCAAAATTGTTATCTAAACAAGCCACTTGAGCACTTTCATGACGATTTTATGGTGAAAAACCATATATGAAACCAATATCATATAAAAACCATGAGATACAACCAGTGTAAACGAAAAAAGAAAAAACCCATCTAAAATTCATATAATATAAGAAAACTCATATAAACTACAAATTATGAAAATAATAGACTATGTAGTACAATGTGAAGAATCATAACCTTCAAGACTTATTGCAATGAAAGAAACAAAAAAAATGTAATTCCATTATGACACATAATTCTATAACCTTTACATGAGTTATTAAAAAAATCAGAAACCTCCAAAATGAAAAGGTAGCATGAGAGCATGTAGCCATATAGGGTATCATCATAGATTATATAGAAGCTCTAATAACATGGATGAAGAATCTATAGATTTTTAAAAAATATATTTGCAATAAATTTTCATTAATAAAAACCAAATAGTAAATAAATTTCCCATGGTTTCTTAAAAATATTTTCATATTCATAAATCCATGATTTTGAAAAGAATATTTAATAATGAGGGAAATTATTTACATACACCAATCATTAAACAGGTAAACACAGATACGTGACATAATTTATCATCTAAAACCATATGATACAACATCTTATGAATTACAAGTGGGAAACAATGCATTACAAAATCCATGACAGATTAAATAAACCATAAATGACAAAAATAATCATACAAGGACCTACAAAATCAAAATTGATACTATAAATAATATTTCTTGAACTATAAAAATGTTTTACTACCAGTATATTTACTTCTCCCTCATTATATCGATATCAAAAAATTACCCCAAGTGGTGTCATAGTAGCTAACATCACCTATGCCCCTTTTCAAAGGTTCCCAATGTATCCAATGTTCTAGGAATGAAAAAATAAATATAAAAACTATACTCCAATTTTATAACACATTTTTAAATCTTTGATATATTTTAGTATTGTTTGAAACCTATTTTCCATGTCAAATCCACCATTCAAACATTGAGTAAAATAGTTGGTGTAAGAAAATTGTTTTTAGAGAAAATCCCCTTTAAAAACATTTATCATTCCAAAAATTACATTAAATCCAAAAATAAATTATCCTCAATTAAAAAACTAATGAAAATTTCCTTCAATTATAATAAATTCATAGAATTATTAAATATTATAGAAACACCTAAATTAAATAAGATGTAAAAATCACCATAATAATGGGGCAAGGGAAGTGTATATTAATTTCTCATGATACTATATAATTAAGAAACAATTTCAATCCTCCATAAAATACGTTATTAGATGCATAATTTCCAATTTAGGATTCTATAATATAAGAGGATTTGAGATCTTTCATTGACCTACAATTATATATAGACACTATATCAAAAAAATGAAACAAAAATACATGTGATCCAGGAATTATGAAAGAAGACAACTAAAATTATATCAGAGACACCTATATTATAATTATGATGGGATGAGATGATCCAAAATGAAATTAGGGGTGATTATACATAGAATTGTCCATTTATAATGGTTAAAATACTTCTTTTTAAGTGTTCAAAGATGGGGTAACATGTTCTACTAGAGAATGCCACACAGTTAATTTTACAACTACCTTAACCATAGGCCTTTACTGTCAATTTTATGTATGGGTGTATAGATTCAAATAGAGGCCACATAGTTTTTAAAATCCATGATAAAATGGTGTGACACCCATATAAAACCACCAAACATCCCAAATGGCCCACTGGATATGTCACATAATTTGAAAAACCTTGTTGAAAATGTGAAATGTGTTACTAGAATTTCATAAGGACATTCCAAATAACTATTTCATATTCACATTGATCACAAACATAAACCATGTTACTTTACAATTTCTCTAAAAATCACTTCATCATCCTATGATATTCCAATTCATTCTAGACCCTAAAACAAAATTTATATGGCACAAATATTGAAAACCTATAACATAGAGGGTGTCAAGACTTCTTAGCCTGATATTGGTATTTTTGATTTATTGTTTATTCTTTCATGTTATATGTAATTATTTCATCTGGGTTTTATTTGATTATTGGTAAGTTTGGTGATATATTCAACTTAATTGTTGGTGATCTATTTGAGGACTATGGGTGCCTCCTTGTGTGTTTTGACCACACTCTATAACATGAAATATTCTGTTCATTTTCCAACCCTAGATTATCAATAACATAGTGGAATGGGGTTTATTTGTAATCATTTAACATTTATTCATTTGTTTTAAATTAAATCACATATTTATGATTTTATATAATCTATGTTCACCATTGGTGGTGGCCAATAATTTTTAAATGCATAACCTTCATGAAAAATAAATGGAATTTGAATAAATTTTGATTCATGATACATGAAATGGAATGATATATGTGACTATCACATAGATTGATGGAGTAATTATGGATATAAATTTGTGTTTTTTGGGTTTTTTTGGAGGTGGTCAGTGTAGACCATTTGTGTTACATTGGAGTTTTACTCTTTTTTCATTTTGTGTTTTTGTTTATATGGTTGAACAAGTTAGGAAACCAAAAACTATTACTATATTTTAGCTTTATGTTGCATCTCTATTTTTTCAAACATGAGTTACGTCATCATACATGTTTTTCCTGTGTTATTTAATATTTTTTCCTTTATTATAGTAAGATTCATTAATGATTTTTAAAAATTATTTATCATTTGTATTTGTGGGTATAGTCTCTCCACATATTTCCCTAGTCTCTCACCACTATTCAAAATAATTTTGAATATAATAAGGCATGCCTATGATTATGCCTTTAAAATATTGTTCTCGTGGTTATGGTTGTTCAGTTTTAGAACATTAAAAATTTCATTGTTTTGAAATAGTGGAAGAGGTGATTGAAAAACCAATTTATTTTGTGTGGTAGATACCTCATCCATCAAAATACATCTTTTAGTGATATATATAGTGATATTATTTATTGAATATATTCCAAAATAAGACAAAACAATGATAATATTTTTTTGGAGAATAATGATATTATTATTTATTTTAATAAGTCAATGTGCAAGAAAAAATATTGGATCCTTAGTTGGGGTTCATATATAATCCAAAAATTATAAAATAGAAATATTAAATCCATTTTATTATATTGTGGATACCCAAACCACCACAACACATTTTCATATGGAGTATGATTAAAAAACCTATCCTTAATAAATTTTCTCCCAGAAATATATTTGGATCATTTGAATCTAATGATACTGTAGATATAAATATGGATGGGATCACATTGGCCACAAATTAAGTAATTTATATTATTCTCAATCAATGGGATTAAAATATCACCATCTATAACTAAGACAGTAAGAATACTATCACATTCTCTCAATTAATTCCTTACCAATAATATCATAACCAACACATACTATTTCACTAAGAAAAAATATGAACATGAGTCACTGAAAGTGACACATCATATATGCTTCTAAAGATGACAGATTTAATGAATCATTCACATGAATGTGGATTTGATCATATAATAAATCATAGTATATGTAATTAAAAAAGGTATAATCTCTTCTAGATGATCATATATGGGGATAACCATGTAAAAATTTCACTATAATAGGTACCAGTACTTATATCCCCCTTAATACTGATAGTCAAACATCAACACCTCCTCATATAAAAAATGTATCAAGACAGTATGGAATAATATTAAGGTTATTTTTGTGGTGATGTTATGTAGTATGTGAAAGGGAAGGGATTGTATTTTTTCAATAATATGTAATTAATTTTTTGATAGAACAATAGTAGTTAGATTCTATTAACAATAAAATGATATCAATATTATGGTCATAGTGGAAAATAGAAAGTACACTTACATAAATAGGTAATATTTTGAGGGGGATTTCCCTGAATACATTATTGGATAGACACATATCGGAATCCCATATATAAGATGATTGGTTATTTGGAAATGAATTTATAAAAATGTTTTAATGGTGTGTGGAATCAATGAATTCTATAGACCCACAGTATGTAATGTGAAGAATCATGATAATATCAACCCATTAAAAATCATCAACAAAATTAATTATTGTGGTGAAATGGATTTAAATAAATCTCAATAAGTGAGTGATTATCAAAATACAATATATGATATATTCTACTATAATAATTGAATTTAATATTTTAAATCAATGGTTTACAACACATGTATGAAAATTTATTATGTATGACCTGGTGATGGAGAAGTAAATATAATGGATGGACATTAAACACTCAAATTTGAGTGTTGAATATTATGATATATATTGAGTATGTATCTTATTTATTTAATAATTTTTCTTAAATTTACAATGTTATTTTTGGTTGTTTTTAACAATTGAGAAGGTTTGGAGTATTTTTTAAATGTCTTCATGATATTTTAAATCATTTTAGGTAAAATTGACAACCAATGTTAATGTTGAATTACAATTCCAAATGTAATGTAAATCTAAATCAACAAATCAAAAGGATATTGATTGTTTAACATGTTCAACATAAAGGTTATCCATGATTTATAATTCATATGTAATGGTGACATGAGGATCATTAAAACCTAACCGTTGTTATTTGAATAATGTGTAAAGGTAAATTTATTATTATATAAAGGTCATTCATAATATATGTAATATATGTAATGGTAACTATAATATACTAAAGAGAAACAATACTAGTGTAATGGTAATAAATAAATCTAGAAATCAACACAATTGTTCAAAATAATATATTTAAGTGAATATATGAAATATTTTTATAAAAATATGTTTGTGTGATTTGGGATTTTTATATTTTAATATATATAGAGAAATAAAATGATATAAGGATTTGGATGTTTGTATGACCAAAACCCCACTTAGTTCATTTTATAATATCATTTTATTAGTTTTAATAGATCTTCAAGGCTGATTATGTGAATAACATTGATAAATATTTATGGAATATGAAATTACTATTTTTAATTATAAATTATTGAAAATGAGGAAACTCTATTTATTAAATTTGGAACAAGTATTTATTTAACTAAATACCATTATGGTTCAATAAAACATCTTATAAATATGGTTTATGGAGTAATTTATTGATATGCTACTATTTTGGTGTTTTGGGGATATTTATTTGACCTAAAATATATGTCTTTTCCTGAAGGTGACACACATAAATGAGATAAAGTTAATGAAACCTTATATAGTGTATTTTTTATTGAAATTTTATGTTAATATTTAATATTTTGATATTGATATTGTACAACATAAAATAATTAATATTTTTTTAGATTATGATGAAGAAGATAACAATTTATCTTGAGGATCCACAACATTAGTAGAATACTTCACTTGGTTGAGAGAAATTAAGACAATGTAAAATGAGATAAATTGATGGGAAAACCAATAAAATTATATATATTGTTATTGATAAGAACAAAAATTAATGTTCATATTTTTTAAATTCTACACAAATATATTAAATGAATTAGTGATTGTGGATTATGGATTATGGGAAGTGAATTTATTTTTTAGGATAATATTAGATTACAAAATTAAGTAAATTTCATTCATGAGAACATAATATATAAATAATAAGTATAAATAGATGATTATTTCAATTAATTAAATATTATATCTAATGTGTTATCATTATTTGAAATTTTAAATATTTCTATTCAAAACTATTATATTCTTGCTGATGCTTTTTAAATTCAATGATATCATATGTGTAGATGTTGAATAAAAAGAAGTTATCCTATATTAAACTACCATTAAATAAGTGATAAAATGTTGTGAAAATGATTAAAAAGATGTGGGACAAAAAATACAATTTTTTATATTATTTTATTGATCCATTTATTTATAGATATGTGTGTCAGACAAAAGAATGAGTAGAATCAATTAATTCTTGTGTAAATTAGTTGTATGAACTAGAAAATTTATATACTATTCATAAAGAGAAAATAGAACTTGAACAAAATACAATTGATAATAAGGATATAAGATATTTGGTGTGGAGGTGTTCCATTGTAGTATTATTTTCTAAAATTAAATGGAGAAAAAAAGATTAATAGATGTCAGTGGGATATAATTATAATAATGTGTAATGGACCGTTTGGAAGATCGCATCAGTAATATAGTGATATCACACATATATAAAATGGTGTTCCTGGGTTTATAGGTAATTTCTATCCAAATATACTTATATTGTTGATAATATTATAGTATATAATTTGTGCCTTATTTATTAGTCATAAAATTAGTATTATGTTTCTTGGGAAGGGCCAACGATTGTAAATACTCAATGAAATCTTAATATTTAATCTATTATTTCATGTAGTATTATATTTCATAATCAATAGAATATATAAATAAAACATAAATATTAATATATATCATGTATTCAGGGGTTTTTAAGATGTTCAAATAGCTATTGGAATTGGTAAAATTGGACAACACCTCATTTACACCCTATACGTCTATCATAATTTTCCACTAGGCATCCCGAATGGAATTCCCATGTTCTAATTTTAATATGAATTTCAATAACCTTTTGATGTGAATAATGTTAAAATATATTTATTACATTGGTATATTAAAAATTAAAAAATATGTAATAAGAATTATATATATATATATATAAATACATGTTGTTTATTAATGGTATTTAAATAAAATAATATGGATCAACAGAACCAACCCCAACATCATTTCTAATTGATTAAATAGACATATAGAAGCACTATATTAAAATGATAGTATAAAATAATTTAAACTACCCTAGATTTTCATTACTAAAATAATAAAAATAAATATTAAATAAAATTGATATCATTTTATAATGGCACAAATTTCCTCAAACTGGACACCATTTTTTTAATAAAAAAATAGAAAGTGGGATATCATTTGAAGAGCATCTACATTTCCAATTCATCAATCCATAACTGATCCCAGGGTACTCACAACCCTCAAATTATGAAACACCTAATATTAAAATATATAACATTATATCCATAAACCTAATATAAAAAAAATTACTAACCAAACCATAGATCTTCACTAAAATAACCCCATATGAATTCAAATTTTATAATCTATGACGATAATTAAATTTTAATAAAAATAGAATGAATATAATAATAAAAATTCACATTATATTAAACATTATTTAATGAAATATATGTTAATTTTTAATTTTTATGACATTTTTCTTTTTAGAATAATGTCATATTGGAAATCCATTGATAGAAAACATTTCCAAATGAACTATAAAATAATTTTATATATATCAAAATGCAATATTATTTCATTTTTAAAAGTGTTACAACTTTTAATTCCATTTTGAAAATAATGATTTTTTTTCAAAATTTCCTAAGGATCAAGCACATAAAATAGGTCATGTAGTAAATCACTGTCAGAGGATATATTATAAAAAAATACATAAACCGGAATGATTATAATTAATTATGTTTCTATTAATAATGTACTTAATGAAAACACTAATTAATTAATTATAATATTATAAATGAATAATTTTTATATCATATAATTTTCATAACATGTAAAAATAAAATGTCAACTTATTCAACAGACATATGATGCCTAGATTGTTTAAAACTTTTGATATTAGTTGGGCAATTTTAAACTATATACGTATAAAAATCATGTACTCTATAAACATAAAAAAGATCACTCAAATATTGGTTAATAATTAATAAAAATAAATTTCTAGATTCTTAACCATTTTCAAAAGTGCTGTTAATCATAACATTTATTGAATAATATGAAATTACATATATCTTATCCATTATCAATAATTTCATTAAAAACTCCAACACCACTCTCAACCAACTTATAATTTCATATTCAGAATCCTCAAGGGATTATATCGAATATATCCTTAACCCCATTTGAATTTACATTTTTTTTAATGACCAATGACCATAAACGATAATATTAAGATATTTTCGGGGAATTATTTCATAATTTATGTTAAAAATTAAGTTAAAACGTTATTCTATTGATGAATAAACATTACTCATTCAAAAATAATATGTTTATAAATTATAAAACTATTTTTAAATCATTTATGTTGTTAATGTATGATAATATAAACCACTATCTATTTGCATTGATGAAATAATTATAGGAAAAAATTATATAATTTTACTATTTTTAACTTAAATATAAATATAAAAAACTAACATAAAACAAACACAACCCGGTGAATTTACATATTTGTCCCTTAATCTATATTTCCCTCTCATGCTCCAAGACCTTGGGAATACTAATCCATATACTTCATAATAATTATATTAGAAGTATAACACATCCAAATTGTTGCCTATATAGCTATTTTTTAATATATTGAAAACACTGAGATTTTATATTCAATAATGATTACATATGGGGTAGGAGTGTGAATATTCAATTGAAATAAAAATGTATATCAACACATACATGTAATAATTTTTTGAATACAATTTAATGTTCTTATATAATTTTACAATATAATTTACTTATTTCATTTTTAAACAAAAAAATACATGACCTAATAAAAGATTAAATTATAGAAAATGATCATAATGTATATCTCTAAATCCATCAACAAAATCAAAACCTTCTTTAAGATATGAATGATAACCAAAAAAATTTGTGTTTATATTTTTGGTTTTTTGTAAACCAAGGGATAATTTTTAAAAAATGGGATATATTTTATATAAAAATATAAATAATGTACCTTTTCCCACCCCATAATAATTAAAATTGGGATTATTTATACATATACTTGATTAAGTCTGTGTAACCACTTTCCTTAAATAAATTTTATGGGATAGCATGGCCTGACCATTGTCCATTTAAAATTCATATTTATTGATATGGAATAATATAAACTATCACACAGAATCTTTTTTTTATGATGAAAGGATCCAATGATATATTAAATATATTTTAATGTATATTACTATTTTATGAATAGTAAATCATAAATAAATCATACTCCCATCACCTAATGATTTAGTATCATTGATGATTATATAAAAATATAACATATTACATTAATGTTATTAATCATAATAAATTCCCTTATATTATAAACGATAATAATACTCACTAAATTTGGAAAATAGAATCATTAGAAAAGGGTTAGATCAACTTACCAACTAGACAAATATCAATAATTCATGGAAGTCAAGTCATTATATTATAAACAAGATAGGAAAAAGAAAATCGAATAAATGATAATATTAATTGAATTAACAAATGGAATGAGATTAATTAATAATTTTTCATCATTGTAGGCTAATGTAAAGTGATGTTGATCTATAAAAGTTCATTACGAAATTATAACATATAATATGGAATAATATTGTTAAAACCATTATAAGGTACCATGGTAACATAACAAGGGAATTTTGCGTAGACATAAGCATATAAAATCATAAAATATGTTAATGTTTTTAGATAAAATAAAAATAAACCAATTTAATTGTAATAACTACCTACATATCATTAATAAATTTATGGGAATCATTATGGAAGTCACATTAATAGTTTATTGTGCATCACTTTTCACGTCCCAAGTAATATTATGATCTAAAATGTATCACCCAATTATTTGGAAAATGATATGATTATTGTCTAGTACATAATATAATGATAAATTGTATATATTTATTCCACATGATATAAATCATTCTTAATAGCTTTATTAATGAATGGAAATATGTATTAAAAAACACTTTTATAAGGTATCAGAGAAGGAGTAAACAATAATTCAATCAGATGATTCCCTATATACAATCACCCAAAATAAATATATTACAATAAACTTAGAGGCTCATACATGAAATATAATTTCATACATGATGTTCTAGTCAGAATATAGTTAAAAATAGATGATAACCATATACTAGAGATTTTTTAAAATTTTGGTTATGTGGTTATAAAAGGACATATATTTTACACCATAAAAATAATTTTATGAAGCTAAAAACTTTATTTCAATCATTATTTTTGAAAAAAACAACAAACTAATAAAATATTGAGATAAATAAATTTTGTGGAATTATAAATAGGGAGTGTAGGATTCCAAATTTATAGATGAGGATGGAAAAACCTTTTTAATCATTTTATTACAACACCTAACTTTCACACATAAAATAAGTTATATATAACAAATACCTGAATAAGTATGAAGAAAAAAATTAGAGGTATAGAAGATAGTAAATAACTAACATTAAAAATAACCATAACATTGATTTTTGTTAAGAAATAATATTGACATGGAATAAAAATAATCATTTAGGGGATTTAAATTATTATTAACAACATCAACTTTTTTTAGAAGAATGAAATTAATTAAATAATATTATTTTCATAAAAAATATTAAATTATCAAAATAAAATTAGAAAATACATTACATATTGATGAAGTAGAATATATCAAACATATAATTTCAAAGTTAATGATTAATTATTGTAACATAATAAATGGATTTTTAGTCCTATAAACACTTACCAAAGATTCTAGATTTGTAAGAAAAACTCGTATGAATTATATTGAGATTTAATTTCAATAAATCATCTATATATTCAAATTATTTATATTTATTTTAATTAATAACATTAATTTAGAATTTATTATTTTTTTTAGTAATCACCATTTTTAAAATTAATATTCAATTGTTAATTTATCCATTATTTATACATTTTCTCCAGAATGGTTGTTCCGATCCTTTCTCATTGATCTTGAGTTCATTACCTCTAGAATTCTCTTAGATAAATTATATATATTATATATAGTTTTGTATTATAATAATAATTTAAATGATGTAATATTAATGTTTTACAAGTAATTGTTATAAATCCACCATTTAAGAAAATTTAATCAATAAAAGGCACATATTATTAACAAATATTTCGACATAAATATCTACTAGTGAACTACCAAAAATATAGTATTCTTATTTTTACTACATGTGATAAGAATTTATAAAATCATAATCATTCATGATAAAAAATTTTAGTCATCATCCATGTTGGTGGGAAAACCAACTCAAAAAAGAAAATGATATAAAAATGTATGAGAATTGATGTATTGTATTATTATTCTAAAATGAATTTTATAAAATAATACTTAATTAATTTACATTTAATTATTTTTTTATATACGAATTAAGATGCATTTTATGATGAATATTAGTATAAAATTAATTCAAATAAGATAACACTTACATTAAAGTGTCAAACCTTTTCAGATATACACTTTATGAAATAAAGGCTACAAAAATTATAAATTTTTATTTAATTATTTATAATGTGAATGGTTTATTATAAATGTTTATTATGTATAAATTAGAGATGAATGGAAAATATAGATGTGGATTGTCATATGCTAAAGGGTTGATATTTGTTCATTTGGAGTGAGCAAAATTTAAAATAATGAATTAGATATTAAAACATTCTAATTCGAAAAGTTCTTCTTTATACTCAATAATACTTAATTGTCATAAATAATGATGCCATATTACAACTATTGTAAATATTAAATTTTTAACATGTAATTTACTTATTTTTTCAATATTTCAAATGTCTGATATCATATTTATAGTATTTCATCATTTTACCATATTTTACTATTTTGACAATAAAACATGAAATACCAAAAAAATTCTTATTTAAAAATCATGATTACAAATATATAATCTATAATAATAAAAAATATATATTAATTTCATTGAAAATTATTTTGAAATAATATTACAGAATCGATGAAATACATATATTTCTATAATTTATCTTTATAACGATAAAATTTTCCCTTTTATTTACAATTCTAATAAATATTGGTAGAGTATTATATTAATTTAATTTAATATTAACACATTGATAATTTTAATTTATCCGAAAAATATTCAAAAATAGCAGAAAAAATGATCTTAGAGAAAAAATATATTTTTTAGAAAACAATGAATTCAATAATTTTATTAGAAAATGCATATTTTTATAAAAATCATTTACAAACCATCTTGATTTTAGTTTTCTTAAAATATTCAATTATATTATATAAATAAATATAATTAAAATAATTATTTATGTGTAATTAAATTAATTAAAATCTAAATTTTATATAGGTTCAAATAATAATAATATTAAATTTTTTTAAAAATAACTTTTATTTTGATAATAATAATGTATTGATATAATCTTATCATATATGTAAAATTACAATATGGACTACAAATATTCCATAAGTGTGAGATAAGAAATAATGCTTGTTATGGTTTTCAAATTTAGGTATAATTGATATTTTATTGATTTTTGTGATCTTAAACATCTGTTGTATATAATTTCTCCCATGTCATACTTATTGAAGATCATCTTGGATTTAGTCAATAATATAACCTAGTGATTATAGGTCTTTTCCAAGCTCAATAATAAAATATATATTTCATTAATGATAATAATTGATGACATATATTCTATATTTATACAAGAATTTATAATTTTAATTAATTCAATTTATTACCAATATAAACAAGGCTATATTACATTGGTCAAATTTCAGGATTATTTTAATTGACTATCAAAAAATAATTTATCTTAATAATAACTCTTATTTCTAATGACTGTATTATCCCTTGAAATATATTCCTATTATTCATATAGTATGGATGAACATATTGCCAATTTCATATACCTCAATAATCACTTACAAATGTTTTTAAAATCAATCATTTTACTTCACCATTTTTAAAGATATATTTTCTATATTTATAATGTTATTTTATTATTTTTTTAAATTATATTCCAAATTATATTTTCCTTTAAAATAATGATTAAAATTATATATCACGACTACATTTGGATTTTTAATGTTTTACTTTGGTATATATGGTTGGGAATTTGGGAGATAATGTGGTTCTTGTTTGAGAATTTATTTATCAAAAAGTTATCACTGCATCGTAGAGTGTATTTTGGCACGGTCCTCTAAGAATTTAATGGATTATGAAAAATCTATAGTGTTTCATAATGAATATTCAAATTACTAGTTCATTTGGGAATGATATATATGTCATGAATTCATGGTGGGTTGTTGGATATTGGTTCCCCTCTTTTAAGAATGTGGCTAAAAATGGCGTAAATAGTCCTTCCTTAATGGTTCTTCCTAGGAAATTGAGAACAATTGAATTTGGGGGGAAATTACATAATGAATTTATTGTAAATTCCCCAACATAAAACTATGTAGATGAATTATGTTTTTATCATGATTCTTGTATTGAAATAAACTCCCCATGATTTTTTTAAGGGTAGTTCTAGAATTTCTTCTTTGAATCATTTTCCCTTCTCTCCTCCCCTAGTGATACTTATTATGAATGCCATAATTTTTACCTCTCTAATAGATTCCAAATTATTTACTCCCTAAATTTGTAATTTTATTAAATTTTTCTCAACCACTATTCTATATTTTAATTATTTTAATCCCATAGATTCCAATGATGTTTTTTCATCTTATTGCTTTCATATATTAACTCAGAGTCACTAATTATTATGTTATATTTAAAAAAAATAGTGATTTAGTTCCTTGATAATGATTAATGTGTTGAAACCCTGTTATACTGATATATATATAATTATCATGGATTTATGTACCACAAGTAATACGTTTATATGGTTTTATCAGTTTAAATGCTTACACATGCATGAGTTTTCTTGAAAATATTGGTCTTTTGGTATCATGGTGATCTTGTGAGTTATAATTTATGAAATAAACCCATTGAATGGTATATATTTTTGGAATTTATTTATAATGATAAATTATTTACTATTTAGTGACATTATGTAGGGTGATTATTTTGGGATACTTGGGATTACTGTGAGATTTTTAGTCCCTGGTGCTTTTAAATTAACTTATGTCATGTCATATACATATGGGTGATGATGTTTTTATAATAATAATTTTAATGTGAGTTTTAATGGATATAATGTAAATTTTTCATTTGAGAAATTAACTATGGTACATTTTTCCTTTCTCTTGTGAATTTTGTTGGGTGAATGGCTTCTTATAGTACATGGGACTATATTGTGTTGTGGTTTGTCCTAGATAACATTTCATTAACTGGTATGTGATGAATTTTTAGGTATCATTGAGTCAATACCAATATGGTGGATATTAATTTTTCCCAAATTGGAATATTGTAATTGTGATTCCATACATATACATATCGCTTGATGTTTGATATATGGGGAATATAATTGGGTCATTACCCTAAGGGGAACTTATGACATGTCTTAGTGGTTAGTAAAAAAAGTTCTTGCGTTTTACTAATTTCATTATGATCATTGATTATGAGATATATCCATGTGACTTAGACCATATATGTTGTTTTGTATCATTACAATTTTTATCTATTTTGATTCACTTCTCTAATAAAATTCATGATACCAATGCCCGATTTTTTATAGTAACCTTACATTTCTATTAAGGATTGGTACATAATTTTAATGATAAAAAACCAAATAGTTATACATTAATGGATAGAAATTTTTTCAATATAATAAAAATTAATATAATTCATCACTTTTACTTAATAACCATAAACATATAATAAAAAAATACCTCCTTATCCTTCTTAATACTCATGTTATCCATTATTCATGTAGTCAACTAGGGATACACCTCAAAGAATGGGGTGTGCTAAAATATCTTTAGGAGGAGGAATAAGGAACTGAATCAGTATAAAATGAGTAAACATAGTTGTCATAATTAAATCATTAGAATATGATCATCATCAAATTCATGTGGAAACACTTTATAGATTAATTTATTATATCAATGCGTTAAAATGTAACATAATATCATAATGGTCAAATTCCACGCCTTGTTATGAACAAATCTAGATTCGTGTTGAAGAATAACATATGTGAAAAATCATAACATCAAAATTGTGAAAAAAATATTGAATAATTTTCACACATAAGGAACATTATCTCACGAGATACAATAAATAACCTGATGCATTTGAGGTATATATATTTTTGATCCCACCCATCGCCTACTAATATTTACATAGTAATGAATTTGACGTATAAATAATAACATATATAGCCATGAAATACTCCATGGAAAATAATGGATTTCAAAATTATTTCATCATGAATAATTTCATGAATAAAATTTAATTATCAAATGTAAAATGAAAATTTTATTTAGAATAAAGATCATATCTTAGTAAAGAAGAATCAATTCTAGAGTATTAGAATATATGTTTTGGAAAGAAATTTATTTTTGTAAAATGAGTGAATTTATTTATAAATCAATATCTTAAATGTTTTATCCAAAAAATGGAAGACATTATATAGGATATTTAAGAATCACTATAGGAATAAAATTTTTATAAATTATGTGAAATATATATATCCTTGTGAAAGGTAAATATGAATGATAATCTCATTACATTTAATCATACTATATTTTATCACATTTTCAACTCATGGATATTAAAATAAAATTTATTGAAAAATTAAAAAATAACAGGTATTTTTCCATTATATTAAAAATTTATCAATTATAAAAAATTGACTATTTTTCATAATTTCTATGGTTACTATGTTCATATTTTGTAATAATATTTTCCTTACAAATTTCTCATTTTCGTCTACTTTTATACATTGATCAATGTAATCAGTTAATAAGTATAATTAATTAATGATAGATAAAATATATATATTTATAAAATTATAAATCAAAATTATGTTATGGTAACCGAACATAGGTTGGGTGATAAAAAAAATTGTTAATGTCTTCATTTATGATTAACCAAATGTTGATGGGAAATGGTTGAAGGAGAGGTTAATGGAAATTTGAAATTTGTATATGTCATAATTACTAAACATTTAGTAGGTTAAAGTCATTAATAAATTTTTAAAAATATAAAAGATACAAATATAATATGTTTTTAATTTTATTGGTAACAATTAAGTGAATATGAAAAATTAATAATAGAGTTGATATAAACATACCCTTTCTTAAGTGTGGCTTCTCTTGGGTGAAAAAAATACCTTTATGTATGGAGTTTGTTTTCTCTATTAAATACCTAGGTTACATAAAGGGATTTATATAGAGAATTTTGGATAAAATACTTCATTATAAATTGAGGGATGAGTAGTATACAGTATGGAAGGAGAGATCATCTATTTATACTTTCGAAGATGGGTATTTAAAATAAAATATTAAATAAAATATTATATTAATGTAAAAACTATTAATTGTGAGTTTTATGAAATTATAAATCATATAATAATATAATTAAAGTGTTTTAGGACATTAAAATACTTTTTCATATTCACATCCATTATGAAAAATGAATGTGGAAAAAAGAAAATTTGTTTTTTTTTTGAGGATCAAATTTGACTTCAGGATTCATAAAATGATTATTTTGGTTTAGAAATTAATATAATTATATATTAATGACAAATACTAAAATTTCATATATTTTTTCATATCATCATGTTCTATAAACAGTTAGTTCAATATTTTATCATTAATGGTGTAAATTCTGATAAACTAGCTACATTAAAAATTGTACTTTCAATATTGACATTACAATTTATGTTATTTACCAAATTACCAAAAAATCACCAATGGAAAATTTTATCATTGTAATTTCAAAAAATATATTCATTTTATGAAAATAGTTTTTTTAAAAAAATTACATTAATTTCTAATATAAAATTTATAATTTTTATAGACCACATTAAATTGTATATTTTTTTAAACTGTGCATATATTTTTATTAAGTTTATAATCAAGATTTTTATTCTTTATAGAACTATAATACATATTTTTAAAATAAAAATGATAAATTTTATTAAGAAAAAAATTTATTAATTAGAGATAAAATTATTATTCCATTTTAATGTTACTATTATCAATAGTCATATTATTATTCCCAGTCATTCGACTATGTATCTAGCAATTAATTTACTACTAAAACTATCGCATTACCAAAAATAAATACCACATAATTACATTAAACAATATTCAATAAAATTACTACAAATTTAATTAATTTCTATGATAGTCAATGGTTTTCAAATATTTCATTTCATTTTCATAGTGTAGATCACAGAGATGATTATTCTAGAAGAATAATGTGACCAAATTTTCCAATTTTAAATTTCCAATTTTATATATTTTGTCAAATTATAATTTTTGAGATATTCATTGCTTTCGTAGTTGGGAAATTTCATGATCTATATAAATGATGTAATATTTTTTGGCTTCATTTATTTGTCTATAAAATATTATATTATATAATTTTAAATATATTTTTAAGGGAAAAAATATTACTATTAAACACTGGCTTCATTCATTCTACCCCTTTATAAATTTCATCTATGATATTGGAAATCATATATTCGATTGAGAATATTTGAGGGTACTTATATTTCATTGATTAATCTAGTTCATATGTTTCTTCTTCATATTTATACTTCTTCCCAAACACATTGATAAGCTGAGTTGAAATGTTTTTTAGAGTATTCTCTCAATATTACATGATCTCTACAATATGATATTTATATGATAGTACATTCACATGTTTTACAAATTACTAAATAAATACATTACAATGATTAGGAATATACTTCTTCATATATGTTATAGGGAACACCTCATGAATTTGAGCCATACTTTGTGGAAGTATAAACTAATTTAACTCTTTTCCCATGTAATCAAGGATCTCAATGAAGAAATATAATTAGGTAAATGATTCAACATCATTGAAAACTACATGATAATCTTACCGAGTAATATTAGAATAAAATCATTATCTCCAATATCAAACCCCAATTCCCTTAAATTGTTATTACAATTATCTATTATTTAAATTGAGATGTTTTTATACAATTTTGGATGTATTAATAAATATATCTAAACACAAGCAAAGGGTATTGCCCATATAACTTGCATTCACTATTATCATCTCAATATGATAAATCCCTAAATCACTTCCCATGTTGTTTAGTCAAGATATATTCCATAATAGTGATGAAGTTGGTAGTATTTGTGTGTAGATCCACCAAAACCCAAATCTCAGTATTTCTATTCAATGTCATTATATTAAAAGTGAAATCTTCTATGCTAATATTCTCCCATTTCCAGAGGGTTATATGTAATGTGTTCACTATATATTTGTACTTCTGAAAAATTGCATTAAATTTCAATCATACTAAGAACACTGATACATAATCTTCAATGTCATACTTCATGTTGTCCAAATTTAAGTTATCTGGATGATCACAGTACATCCGGGTACCTCTATAATGGATAGAGAAAAGTGAGCTATGTTAATTTTATTGTAGATCCTTATTTATTTTTAGTATTAAAGGCACAAAAATTAATGTTCCAAACTAATTAATTCAATAATAATTTATGAGGATATCTTGTATCTTCCCTTCAAATACTCCATTCATGTAATTTTGTATCCGCATAATTATTAATTTTACTTTCTTAATTTTATCTAGGTTAGATTTTTGTCATAATAATTGTTTATAGTTGGATGAATTCCCATCTATAATGATTTTTATTTATAATATTTTCATATCAATGATGATAGTGTCTTTATAAATCCATATTATGAATAAAGTATCATGTTCTTTTTTCATCTAAGAGTATTAGAAAACATGTTCACCATTCCAATATTGTACTGGATAAAAAAATGTAGTACTTTATTATATCTAATAATATTATTTGATTCATGTGTATCTCCTTCTTTGTGAATATATAGTTTTTCTATTAAGATCCATATAAATGTCACACTTCTCACTATATGGTCATTACCTCGTGATTTTCATAAAAATATCATAGGTACTGACTTTAGTTCTTATGCCATCTAGTTTTTGTCATATATCATTAACTATTGTTAAGAATATGATATCAATTTGGAGTTTTTCAATTGAAAATAAACTCAAAGTATTTTAAAATGAATTAATTTATAGAAAAAGTGTTCCTCAATTGTTTCTAGTGTGAGTATAAATCTATTGATTATCATCTTCTTAAGATCCAAAATGATTTACTTTTGTAATTTTATCGATTCATACATTACACGTTATCTGTTAACATAATTAGGGGTTTAAAAATTGTGGGAAATTTCTCAGAAACATCAATATTAGATTAATTGGAAAATAAAACTATATATTTATAGGAAACTAGTGGTTCTATGTCATTCCTCAAATTCTTTTTTCCTATAAATTGTCCATAGAAAACCTCTCAATTGTGACCATGTTCCCTAATAATGATACATAATTCTATCAAATGGCTCACTTTATGACCATATCTTAGATTTTACATATTTATAATGTATCCCACACAATCATTATCTTCCATTCATGTTATTAATTTCACTTATATTATATCATAATATCATCAATAAGTACTTTGAATTTTTTTCATGCTAGTCTCTAATGACTCTAATCATCAAATACAAGAATAACATAGTTGAATTAGTATGAATGAATGAAACCAATTTGGACACATTATGAACATACATTGTATGGAATTCATCCTTATAAATTTTTTCATTATATAAATTAAATTGATGATGTTGATAATTAAGAATAACCATTGATATGTACATATATCCTCTTATTTTATTTTAAGGGTCATCAATCCTAGTTAGGGGATACATTTTCTATTGTGTAATCTCGTTGAAATCATTGTAATTGATACAAAACCACTTTAATTCATCATTAATCATGAAATAGAGTGCAATTATACCCCACATTGATGAATTGGGGTTTATGAAAGATTTCTCCAAATTCCCCTAAAGCTTCTTCTTTGACTCCTCTGGATTGATTAGGTTTATCTTGTAGGGTAATTTAAAGATATAAGTTTGTCTGGGTGTATGTTTTTTTTAAAACTATACCTTATGATATCGGTCAATTAACGGTAATTTTTAGGGAAATAATTCAATGTATTCCATCATAATGGGATGTACCTTTTAGTTGATACCTTAATTTTACTCAACTATTTGAGCAATTTCTACATATTCACAGGGTATGAACACCCACACCATTGATATAATTTTAAAATGAGATTCAAAAAATTTCTTTCTATGGAAGAGGATCATGATCTTGTATTGAATATGAAAATATCTTTCAGTTCGATAATAGTTTATGTGAAATTATTTTAATGAGACCCAATACAAGAAAATTATTACATCAAATTCTACCCAAGGATGTATTATTTGATTTACTGGATGAATCTTTTAGTATAGTATAACTAGAGAGGAGTCCAACACATGAGTATAAATGATCCCAAAATGAGTTTCTTTGTTTATATCAATACATCATGGTATTAAGAATTCAATTAAGTAGTATTAGAACACATTCAGGATATAAAGGAAGTACTTGAACCTGAATCAACTATTACATGTTCCAATAGTTTTTTTAATAGTAATTATACCTTATAACAATGAATTTTTACACTCCACTTTAGTAGTAGTGATGAAATAATCTTTACCTTTCCCATTTGTATTGGGTGATTAATATAACCCAATACCCTAAATGTAACATGGCTTTGTAAAACAGGAAGTGTAGTTCCCTTTCTTCATACATCTGAAGAATTTATCCATTGGTGGGGCATTTTGATGATAATTCCAATCATCCATAATGTCGGATTGATTCACCATGTATCATTAATATTCAAGAGATTGGAGGCCATCTCCTCCACAAATGATGCATTTCTTCATCCATTTGAGGAAATACAAATGATATTTCTTATGAATGTTTTTACATATATGTAATTGGATCCTCTTTCAACCTATTTCATTTGGACCAACATCTAGGAACATTATTTCTCCCATATTATCTCCATGATAATAGGACCATTTTCCAAAAAATATCTATATATTGAATGTGCATCGAACCAATGCATCATAACATGCAGAAGTCTCAAATTTCTTGAGACATATGAATGTGTCGTTTAAAAAAAATACAGAATCCATTTATTTATATATCTATATTTAAAAGAAAAATATGAAGGAGTATCTTGATATACATGTTATTTTCACCTCATAATACTTTATTGATTATTATTTCTATTTATTCATCATGATGAATTCCCTAAACATATATGATTTAAGAGTTTAAGGGAAATTCATGTTTTGAAATATTTTCAAATAATGTCTTCCCATTCCATCTCCTCCATTTCACCCATCTGATTTGTATACATTATAAAAATCCTCCATTTATTGTCCACTCTTTCCAAATGATGAATATACAGAGTAACATTATCATTATCTTCACATTAGAGCTCATAAAACATCTTCTATGTTGAGTTTAAAAACTATTCCATGAAAAGTGGATCAAGAAGATCCACTAAAAATCATTGATTATATCCACATAAAATACTCCATGGTGAGTTTCTCCTTATTGGGAGAAGTAAGATTATATAAATGTTTCATTTTATTATTCATATCATTAGACATGTGGTAATACGTCCCCTGATATTTTTAACTACTACTCCAATGGAATTAATTATATCATTTGGAAAATCATTTATGGGTCCCTTATATGTGATATTTTCCTTGTTTTTCATTATTCCATTCATTTTATAAAATAAAATCTTATTGAAAAAAAAATGTACAAAAATAATCAATAATGTCTTTATACATGAATGGCCCGAAGGCCTTCTTTTTTTATTTTTATTATAGATAATCCCCCTTTTAAGGGTTTAATGGGAACCCGTACATGACCCGTATGCCAAAGACACAAAGCCCAACATGACCCATAATACATGTCCTGAAGGCCCAATGGCATACAATTCCCATTACATGACCTGTAGGCCCAGCCCACTAGAACATTCCCCTCCCTTACATTCTGCATCATTGATCGCCTTTAGCTCCCCACCTGCATTTCTGATCAGCTAGCATTTCCCCATACAAATTTGCATGGTGCCTAGTCCTGATGGCGGCTTCCATACCCTCTAATTATTCCAATCTGGTTTTCTCTGCTTCTGGTGATTGCAAAAGTTGCTTTGATCCTCTTCTAGGGATGGCTATGTGTGAACTGGGCTACTTCATCGTCTTCTATGGCCTGAAAAGTATTTAACCGTTAACGCGTGTATAGGTTCGGCCTTACACCACACTCACGCCACACCTCCCCAGCTATCCCCAAGGAGTCCAACCCTTGGTCTTGGGCCAATTCCCACATATCCAAGGGGATGAGAGGACTTTCGGTAAATGGTTTATGTTGCCTTTGTGGGAAATCGAACCCGGAACCTCGGTGACGGGATGCCACCGCCTTGAACTAACTCACCCAGCCCCCACGGGCTCAATAAAGTCTATTATTTTATAAAATTAACACTAATGTCATCACTATGATATCTGTAATTTTAGCATTTTTCTAAATCAATGATTTATTTCTATTTATATATACCAGAACTTATCTAAAGGGGTATTTATAATTTTACCTAATCATAATTTCATAATTAATGAAACTGTACCTTTGATACCAAATTTATAGAACCTAGTTTTTCATAAATAAGAATTCCATTATTTTAATGTTAGGAAAAATAATTGCTATACATTCCTGGATAGTATGGATTAATAACAATGGAAAATAATAATAATAACACATCATAATTACATAATAAATTTAAAAATATATTTAAATACTTCTTCTTTACAATTATAACATATCATGTTTTCCATATTACATATATTCATTACAGGATATACAATAGATAAATAGTTGAGATGAAAGCCCAGTTAGAGGAGTAAAAAAGGTACATGAATTAATAAATCAAAGGTTATAATAATCATTATCATCTCATTAAAAGCATATTAAAATCATAAAAAATATGATGGAAATATTTAAAAAATTCATGGAATGTAGAAATTCCTAATGACGAAACATCATATCGTTGTTTTCAAATACACCACACAATTTTGAAAAAATCTAGCATCATATCCATGAAAAAAATATGTACATAATAAAAAAATAATAATTTTTATCACATATAGAATAGTGTTGATGAATAATAAAAATTATTTAATTAGATACATGAAATCACTTAATACATTTTAGGGCTATATAATTCCATTTCCACCCATCCCAAAATATTATTTCATAATCATGATTTATACATACAACTTATAAAAATAACTATTATTAATGAAAACATATAGTGGAATGGGTTTCATAAATATTTCATCATTAAAAATTTCATTTATAATATATTTTTCCAAAATTTGAAATGAAAAACCCAATTATAATAAACATAATCATTAAAAATTTATTAATAAACAACTCAAATGAAGTAAATGATGATATTTTTATAGGGATTTTTTCTTCGGAATTAAAAATTATTTTTATTATATGTCAAAGTGGAAAATTGTATATCCAAAAAATAAAATGTAAGAATAGTGGAATTTTATTTTAAAAGCAATACAAGAATATAATGACTATAATGTCTTCGAATAGGGATAACCCAATGAATTGGAGATGGGTTAGATATTATTATTACTTTAAATCCAACATTATTTCATTAGATTACTACCCCTTGAAAAATAAAAACATATCTCATAAAAAAATATAGTAGTGAGTAACTATAAATTTTTCCATTGTTTATCAATTATAAACATTTTATTACATTCATAAATCTCCATGGTAAAAGGGTCGTTATTTTGATATAAAATATTGACTGAAAACATCCTATTTTACATCAGTTTTGTAATTTTGATCAAATAATATAAACCTAAGTATAGTCGATTACATAGGATTAAAAAAATATTTATACATTTAAATATCAATAAATATATATTCAAACCCACCATGGGTTTTATGATAAGAAAAAGAATGTAAATTTTATCAATACTTATTTACTGATTGTTAATTATACATTACAGAAAGATGAGAAATTAGATGTTTGAATGTTATATTTTTCATTATTATTAGACTTCTAGTAGGGTATATTAATTAATTAAATCATAAAATTATTAATACTTAATTTTCTACCCATATTTTTTATTGGTATTGTTAAATAATTTGAGACGAAGAAAAAAATAACATTTCATAGTAACATTGTCTTTCTGTTGTGAATATTATATTGTGCGACAATAAATCATTCTTATTGTTTGAGGTTTCTTACTCCATTTCATCCCTAGATAATTTATGTGTCATCTTAAGGATTATTTCAGTTGAAAAGTTTTATTTTCTAAATTGAGGGACAATTGGTTTACAAAGGGAATTGAGAGAGGTTTTTTATAACCTAAGATTATTTAATTTTAACAATATAATATTAATTAAAATATTATATCAAAGGTAAAACCATTAATATTCACATTTCTTCGTAACGTCCTGGTTTAGGAAGCCTCCCATAAGCGCCCCATACCCTATTGATCACATGTCCTCAAGCGTATTTCCCTGAAATCCAGAGGATGCCAACTAGCAGCAAGGGCCTTGGGTTTGATAGTGTAAAAACTCTACCATCATTGACAGAGTAATAATGGAAGTAAAACAAATTGTAGTAGCAGAAGCAGGAATAATCCATAAAATAGTAAACAACAGATGCTAGTAAATAATAAACTGGAGCACACATATATATGAATTATTCATGATCCATATGTCTGGGAAAGCACCCAAACAAATCACAATTCGTGAATACAAAAAAGTACTATTCCAAAGTACAAAAAAAATAAGATAAATAGCTCCTCAGAATCACAAGAAATAGGTTGGTTTGATGATCTCCATCTCTAAAGAAAATCATGTACCCGAAGTAGAATAGAGCATTCCATTATCTATACCTGCAACAAAATTATCGGTTTGGTTACAAAAGCATGGATGAAATATGGTGTGAGACATTATCCTAGTAGGAAACCAACACAAGATCTATGCCTAACAGTCTGTGATTATATGGCCAGTAAAGTATAGAAAGCAGTAAACATGGAATTACTTAGTAGTGTTAACACTCAGTTTTAAATATCAAGCAACAGCTAATCAATGCAGATAATAACAAAATGTTACCCTATGAGAAGTACCCACAGCCTACCCCCTTTGGTCCAACTAAGAAACATAAGAAAATGGATAACACAATAGGTAATCCTCTAGAAATTACTCACAGCCTATCCCCTCTCATCCTACATGAAAATTACAAGGAACCCTCTGGGCAGTATACTCAGTCTAACCCCTTTGGTTCAGCTTAATCATATTCTATCTAAGGAAGAACTCACCGTAAATTCCTCGTATATTCTAGTATCGTATCTAAAGGTGCTCTAGGGAAGCACTTATGTAACATTCCCTATGTGGCATGTGTCGAGGAAATACAAACACTCTGAGGAAGCACTTACGTCAGTTCACTCTATGGTCATGTATCGTAATTAAAACCGACACTCTGGAGTAGCCCTGACGTCCATTCTCCCTATGGTCTACTACAATAGGTTATCACAGTCCTTTTTAAGCCAATTAGGTATATCAATTCATATCGACCAATGTAAATATCAAGAACTACATCGCTAGTAGTCTACAACAAATCATCATATCAGAACAATCACACCATCCTACAACTAGGCATGGGAAAGTAAACAGCAGCCTAGTAGGAAAACTAGGACCAATGGTCAAAACATGAAATCATTGATGGAAAAATCTTCCAAAGCTTATAAATTAACCATATTCACATTCAATTAACCTCTACTCTAGCATACAAGCCTAGCAGAAAAACAATAGAGCTGAAACAATAAACGTGCAATACCCCATTCATGGGTATTGGAATTTATTCACATATAACTCATCTATTATCAAAAGAACGGCACAAACCACCTACTTCAGTGTTGGAAGATCAATATAAATGAGTCTCAGGGCTTGAATCACCTTAAAACGCCAAGGATCTACAAAAACATTTTAAATGTTAAGTAGATGATAACAATAGAAAGAATAGGAATTGGGATACTAAGCTCAAGCAGAAGAAAGAGATTACTAAAGAAATCCCAATACAATTTAATGTTGTTAAATCGGAGATCGGTTTCTCGGTTGGGGGCTCCGAGAAATATCATGGCCATACATGAGTTCTCGGCAGAACCATACCTAGAAGAAGACCATTATGTCAGTCAGACATGACCCCGTATATTTAATGAAAATAAATAAAATACATGGCATGTACATTATATATATATGATGTTTAATTTACATTTCTGTACTGTACTTTAGGAAGCCTCTATGTTACCCCCACATGGTCGTGTTCATGGGCGCTACAAATCCAGCACACAGCTACCCGTGGTAACTGAGTACATGGTGTGTACTAAAACATTACATGGCGTGTACTTCAAAAAATTTCCAGAAATTCCGCTTTTTCACTAAAACTACCAGAAAAAAAAAACATACTTGAAAAAGAAGATTCGGGTTCTTACAAACATCCCCCCTTAATGAAAATCATCCCCAAATTTTCCTAGAAGGGTTTCATAGAAGATGAAACCTTGAACAACTACCGCCATTATAATCGTACATCTGCCTCTCTCTCCCAAGTCTTATCCTATAATTTCCCATGCTACCAAAGAACCTGTACCTAAGGAATAGATCATCCATGGAGAACCATTATACCTTGATCAACATTCATAATAGGATGTTCCTCAAATGATTCATCCACTTTCAACTCAACCTCCTCGGGATGGAACACATGAGAAGAGTGTGAGAAATAACGTGGAAGCTGAGAAACGTGGAAAACGTCATGCATATCTCGGTAACTCTTAGGTAACTACATCTGATAGGCACCTAACCCAACTCTCTCTAACACCTCAAATGGTCCGACATACCTCGGAGAATGCCTAGCCTATATCCTTATCCTCTTGTGTCCCATCCGCTTTGTGAAACGTAGTAAATCCTGATCCCCAACCTCGAACTCTACAAGTCACCTCTGTTGATTAGCATAATATTTCTATCAAGGCTGTGTAGTATCCAACCTCTTCTGAATCTACTATTTCTACTCTGAGGTCTCTTTAACAAGATGAGGTCCCCAAAAAGCTTCCTCTACTGCCTCTAGCCAACATAAGGGTGATCGGCATGTCCTACCGTACAAAGCATCATAATGTGACATCTGAATAGTTTTTGGAAAACTTTAGTTGTAGGAAAAGACCACAAGAGGTATGAGTTTTTCCCAAGAACTAGAAAAATACACAATATATGCCCGAATCATTTCCTCATGCACCTAAATCGTACCCTCGGACTGGCCATCTATCTAGGGGTGGTAAGATGTACTCAAATGTACTTGTATACTCAAATCCTTCTAAATCCCCTGCCAGACTCGAGAAGTAAAACATGCATCTCTTTCTGAAAAAATGTAGTGTGATGCTTCATGTAAGTGCACAATCTCACGGATGGTCATCCATCCCAGCTCATTGACACTGAAGGTCTCATTGATCTGTAAAATGTGATCAACCTTTGTGAGTCTGTCAATGACAACCCAAACTGCATCATTCTCTTAAAGTGACCTCAGTAAACCAATCACGATATCCATCGTGACATCATTCCACTTCCACTCAGAAATGGGTAACTATTTTAAAAGCTCTGTTGGTCACGGATTCTCCACCCTCACCTACAGATAGGTGGAAAACCTCATAAAAAACAATAAACATCTTTCTTCATACATGGCCAATAATACTAATGGTTTAGATCAAGATACATCATGGTGACACCAGGATGAAATTCCCATATTGAGTAATGAAATTCCCACATCAGCTCAACGCTTATGCCTTCAGGCACCCATACGCACCCCTAAAAATGCATGATCTCATCCTCACCTATGGTCCATTCATGAATAGAGTCCTCTCCTGACATTCTTTCCCATAAGAGTAGGCCTTCATAATCTGATAGCTACCTCATTCGCACTTAATCAAGATTGGTAGAGGTAATATTTACAGAAGAAAGAAATGTCTTCCCTTGTCTATTGTGCACCTCCAAATGCATCTCAATGAATAGAGCCATAAGGTTCCACTCATTGTTGGACTTTTAAAATGCCTGTATCTGAGTCCTCCTCCTCAACGCATCAGCCACTGCATTGACTTCTTATGGAGTATAGGAAAGATCAATGTCAAAAGACTGAAGATACTCAACCCACCATCACTGTCTCAAATTTAGATCACACTGAGTTAAGATGTACTTGAGACTCTTGTGGTCAGTGAAAACCAAAAAATTCTCTCCTAGAATGTAATATCTCCATTAGAGTAAGACATGAACAACTACAGCGAACTCGAGATCATGCATCGGTTAATTCCTCTCATCTGGCCTCAACTGCTAAGACTCGTACACCACAACTCCTTCTACATGCATAAGCATGACACCCAGCCAGATACCTAAATCATCCCAGTACTTGGTATAGCTCATGCCCGACACTGGTAACACTAATATCATTGCATATGTCAACCTTCCTTTCACCTTCTAAAAGGCTGACTCATAATAATTAGACCACAAGAACATTGCAGCCTTCTTAGTCAGACCTATCATTGGTGTTCTTAGGCGTGAAATGTTCAAAATGAAGCATCTACTATATCCAGCCAGCTCTAGAAAACTCCGTACCTAAAGGAAGTTCATTGGCTGCTCCCTGGAAACTACTACACTCAATTTATCTAGGTCCATTGATACACCAGTCTCTGAGATAGCTTGTCCCATGAAGTGAATATGATCCATCAAAAAGTGTAATTTTGAAAGTATACTATATAAATGATTCTCTCTCAGTGTACTCAAACCGATCTCAATATGTCTAGCATGGTCGTGTCGAATGTGAGAGTACACCACGATTTCATCCACGAAAACCACCACGAAGTAATCCTTGTATGGATGGAACACTCGGTTCATCAGTTCAATTAAAACTGTAGTCGTGTTCGTGACACCGAATGAAAAAACCATATACTCATATAGACCATACCTTCTCCAAATGGTTGTAATAAGTATATTTTATGGTCTAACATGAAACCGATGGTAACTGGACCGCAAGTCAATCTTTATAAACTCCCAGCCTCATTGAAACTGATAATGGAGATCATCAATCATCGGTAATGGATATCGGTTCATGACCTTCAACTAGTTCAACATCCAATAATCCACACAAATCATGAGGGGACCATCCTCCTTGCTCGCAAAATGGATAGGCGAACCCCTAGGATATGTACTGGGTCGGAGGAACTCTTTTCCTGCAACTCCTCCAACTATTTCTTGAGCTCCTGTAACTCTGGTGTAGCCATCATATAAGATGGAATGGACATCGGTGATGATCTTTCCATAAGATAAATAGAAAATTCTATATCACACTCTGGAGGCAAACAAGAAAATTCATCTAGAATGACATCTATTAAATGATCCACCGCTAGAGGAAAGTCCATCTGTGAAATCCCTTTGTCATCTAGATAAAGACTAGAAAACTGGGTTCTAACTCCTCCCAAGCCTTGATACTCGGGTCCCATTCTGCTCACCTAGACATCCAAATCACCTTTATGAAGAAAATATCCACCCTCTAGTGATATAAAACTCACTATGCGGTGATAATAGTTGATGACTGCCTGGAAGAGAACTAGTGAGTCCATTCTGAGAATGACATCATATCATGTCATCTCTAGGACATAGAGGTCCCATAAAAAGTAAAACCCAGCAACCTCTAAAGGGAACTCCTGGAAATGACGTACACTCATCGTTATAGTCCCAAAAGGAGTATGTAATGTCATGCTATCAGGAGAAGAATACATGCAGATCCCAAGGATCTCCACAATAGAAATAGATATAAAGCTATAAAAAGACCATGTATCAAAAAGAGAATAAGATAAAACTGAGGCAACTAAGATCGTACCTCGAAATGTAGAGGGTCTGAGATCCTACTCTTATTGGGTCTGCTCCAATACAGATGTATGACATGCACCATGGCTTTGGGACCCTCTCGGGCTACCGAGATATGATCCCCCTAGTTGTCATGGAAAACCAGGAAACTGGCCACCACAACCAAGACCTCCTCCTCAGCCTGAATAGTCGGAAGAACGCTAGTTCCTAGACTGGTGAGAAACTGGAGGTGCTTCTCCTGAATGAGGTTTCATTGAAGAACCCTTTCCACTAGCTACTGGTGAGAAGATCTAATAGAAGCACTGAATATGATCTATCTTGAAGCATGATCGACATTACATTGGGTCTCTCTGGATGTTTGGCCTCATATGGGCGCTCTTTCCACACTGGTAGCACACCACCTATCTACCCTGATAAATATCTCACCTCCATGGGTCTACATGTGTAGAATCCCTATGGTGATTCCTATTGTTAGTAAGAGAAATAATAACTCAAGATAAAGGGCCTCTATGGCTCAAAACTCCAGAATCTCTTAGATTTCACTCAATGATTAGTGTATGGTTGATGATAAATATGATAGAATTTAACCAAACTATGTTCACCTGGGATGAGATGTCATGCCTCAGTCCATCCAGGATCTTCTTTATGAGGAATAACTAATTACCACCTTGAATAGGCGTGAAACTCTATATCTCAGTAAATCGAGAGGAATACTCCATAACCAAAAGATTACCCTACTCTAGAGTCATAAACTCTCAGGCTTGATCGGCCCTCTAGTTCTCTGGATAGATGTATTCATAGATGATACATTAGAACACCTCTCAAGCCATAACCTGCTGATGTCCTGCCTCTGAGATCACATACCTCCATCTCTTGGTGGAATCCCGAAGAATATGTGTAACAAGCTTCACCCTCCTCTCTTGAGTTATCTTTGGATTCTCAAAGATTGTCAGCATGGCTTCTATCCATTACTCTATAGCCTAGGGTCCCCCATCCATTGAGATAGTGGGAGGATGCTACTCTTGAAAAACTAATGTCAATTCTTCCAGCGATATGGCAGGATGTAGTTTTCCCAGAAAGGTCTACATCATCCACATAAAGCCATACATGAAATATGCATCAACACATGCATTCGGTATAACAGTTGGTGACAAGACTGGCACAATTGGAGGATCTATAGTTAGTCCTTAAACAGCTATATCTAGTGTCTGATCATGACCCTACAACTGGTGTACAATAGGAGGACGTCTCAGTGGAATGACTTTGCAAGGAAAAATGCACACCACAGATCAAGATTATCAATGACTAAAAACTGAATATGTATGAAGGGAACAAGAAAAGGAATGTATTCAAGTTCTTCCAAAATATGACTACACGACATGTATATCCCGTACACAATGTGTTCCATTAACCCATTAACATGGGCCTGTAGTCTTGCCAGATCTAGTCAAGTAAAATCTCATACACACGGCGTGATCACCTAACACACGACATGTACTTGGATCCTCTTCCCCTAACCGAGTCCTTCTACACGGCTATTACACATAGTTCTCCATAGAACTAGACTACACAGAGTGTTAGACCCAAACATGGCATCTACTAAACGAACCTCACCGAACAGTGTTGTAAGATACACGGTGGGTTACACGTCTCACACTACACGACGTGTTCCTGGCGGACCTGACATGTACAAAATAGGATAACATTGACCCATGTTATTAGTTACATGGTTGAATACCTGGGTTAAACCACATGGTGTGTTCTAGATGAACATGGCATGTATTAAGATGATTTTTTTCGATCCATGTTGATTGTGAAACGATAGTTTACACGGTTCTACGACACTGTGTTTACATCCTCTACACGGCTTGTCTTTCAAAAAATTGCAAACCACATGTTCCCGCACACACAGTCTAAGACACTTCTAGAGAATACATGGCGGGTACATAAAATACATGACATGTAGTTCAAAAAATAGTTTCATCTCGAACCGAAGAACACCCAGAGTGTAGTTAGCATACACTACGTGTATTATGGGGTTTTCTAGAATGTAAACCACAGAAACTACTCTAGGACCCAAAAAACACTAGGAAAAACCTCAATGTGGCCAATTCTGATCTGTGAGGGCTCATACTCCCCACAAATCAAAGCTTTCCATCTTATACATGTCATAACAAGGTAAAAATGTCAATGATTCAACATATTTTGATTCATGAGGGGCCATAACACCTCAAGAAATAATGTTCTATGCTCGTTCAAAAAAAACCTTACACAAACAATACCTTATCAATAGTAGATATTTTATCAAGGTAACTATCATAACAACATGCATCACTATCATAACATCTATCACAACAACATGAAATCTCAAATGCTCCCTATATGACATGGCAATAATGCATGACATGTGATTTCTAGAAACATCCTAAACGATGCATGGGATGGAATACCCTCCTCTCATCAGGTTGCAATAGAAACAATATATCAATAACATCAAAAATAAGAGCACAAAATATGTGAATCACTCATGGTTAAAACAAATAAACTATAATAATTTATAAACCAGAAAAATTTCAAAATACGAGGTAAATTGGCTTGTCCACGTACACAGTTCAAATACTCCCAGGCTTAGATAATTACCAAGTACCTATCCCATCCTATCCCTGACTAGATGCTCCAAACAGTATTTCAAGACAAAAAAACCCCTTTCATACCACTTTGCAACATCTTGGTTTTGGAAGCCACCTGGAAGCGCCCCGTTCCCGGTTTGTCAAATGGCCTCAAGTTCATTTCCCGGATTTCTAGAGGCTGCCGTCTAACCGCGAGGGCCATGGGTGTGATAGTGGAAAAACTATGCCCTCATTGGAAAAGTAACACAATAGAAGTAAAATTAATATAATTAGTGGAAGAAGGAATAATCCACACTAAAGTAAATAGCATAAGACTGAAAATAATAAACTAGGGAACATGTATATACAAATGATTCATGATACATTAGTCTAGGAAAGATGCCAAATAAATCACAATGATGGAATAAAAAAAACACTAAGACAATGTACAAAAAATTGATAAAGAGCTCCTCAGCATCGCATGCCATAGCCTGGCCTCATGCTCTCCTGCTCCACAGAAAATCAAATACCTGATGTAGAAGGGAGCTTCCCTTATCTATACATGCAACTATATAATCATTTTGGTCCCAAAATCATGGCCCAAATAGTATGTGATACTAAATCCCAGTAGGCAACCACAAAAATATATTTGATTAACAGTCAGTAAATATATGTCGGGTAAAGTAAAGAAGGAAAAAAATAAGGATTTACTCATCAGTAATAATCCACTTTTTTAAATATCATGAAATAGAAAATAAATACAGATAATCACAAAAGGTAACCCTATAGGAAGTACGCATAGCCTTTCTCATATAGTCATACCTAGCATCATAAGAAAACATATAACACAAAAGGAATCCCCCTAGGATGTACTCACAACCTGTCACCTATGGAACGACCTAAAAAGTACAAGCAACCCTATGGGCAGTACACTCAGTCTAACCCCTCTAGTTCAGCTTATGCATAGACTCTCTGAGAAAGAACTCGTCGTCAATTACTCCTATAGTCATGTATCTTAACTAAAGGTTCTCTAGGGAAGCACTTACATCACATTCCATCTATGGACCATGTCAATGAAATACAAACACTCTGAGGAAGAACTTACGTCAATTACCCCTATGGTATTGCATCATATGTAAAACAGACACTCTGTAGAATCCCTTACGTCCTTTCTACCTATGGTATACTACAACAATTTATCACTGCCTTGTGTAAGTCAAGTAGGTATAACAATTCATATAGTCCAAATTAAACCTCAAGAACTACATAAATAGAATTCTAAAACAAATAATGATATCAAAACAATCACATCATCCTACAACTAGGCTTGGGAATGTAAAAAAGCAACCTTATAGGTAAATGAGACCCAATTGTCAAAACTGGAAATCATGCATGGGAAAAACTTCCAAAGCATAGAAATTAACCCTATTCATAGTAAATTAACCTATATTCAAGAATACAAGCAGAACAAGAAAAATAGGGCTAAAACAGTAAACGTGCAACACCCCGTTCATGGGTATTGGCGATTTTTCACATATAACTAAAAAACATTCATCATAAAATCACATACTACCTACCTAGACATTGGGAGATCAATATACTTGAGTCTCTAGACATGAATCTCCATAGAAATTTAAATATCTAAAAACACATCTAAAACATTCAACAGAGGATAACATGAGAAATAAGAGTTATTGAAAAATGAAGCTCAAACAAAAGAAAAAGTATATCGAGGAGATTCCAATGCAATAAACAGTGGTCTAATCGAAGATCGAATACACGTTCGGGGGATCAAAAAAATATCGTGTCCATACGTGAGCCCCCAGTCGAACCAAACCTAGAAGATTCTCATTCACTCTGTCAAACGTGACCTTGATGCGTTTAATGAAAAAAATGAAAATACACATCATGTACATTGTAATTACATGGCCTATATTTTCTGTTTCCGTACTCCACTTTAGGAGGCCTCCAGGTCACCCCCACATGGCCGTGTCCATGGCCGCTGAATGACTAACATTATTTCTTCACATTACTACTACTTGAATAATATAAATGTGTTTCCTAAAAAAATATAGATGTGACTAACTATAATAATTTCTATAGTTTATCAATTATAAACATTTTATTTCATTCATAAATTTCCATGGTAAAAAGGTTGTAATTTTGATATAAATGTTTGACTGAAAATTTCCTATTTTACTTCAGTTTTGTTTATTTAATCAATGAATTTAATTTCAAGTATAGTTGATTACATATGATTAAAAAATATATTTAAAAATTTTTAAAAAAATATATTATATTCAACCCCCCATGGATTTTATGATAAAAAAATATTGTAAATTCCATCATTACTGATTTACCGATAGTTGATGAAACGTTACGGAAAGATGAGAAATGGGATGTTCAAATGTTATTTATGTCCTGATTATTATAATTCTAGCAAATTATATTAATTAATTAAATCATAAAATTATGAATAATTAATTTTATACACTTTTTTTAAAATGGAATTGTTAAAAATGATGGGACGAAGAAAAAAAATACAACAGTTAATAGTAAAATTATCATTCCATTGTCAAGCTTTGTTTTGGTGAAATTAAAACCCCCTTGATGTTTGAGGTCATTTTACTCCATGTCATACCATGGTATTTTATATGTCCTCTTAAGGATTTTTTGGGTAGAAAAGATTTTTTTGGAAATTGATGGAGGATTTGTTTAGAAATGATATTGATAGAGGTTTTTTATAAATTAGGATTAGGGCATTTTATCAAAAGATTTTTAAATAAAATATTATATCAAAGGTAAACCATTTAATATTCTCATTTTTAATGTATAAATCGTAAATACATATCATAGAAATTTTTTACTAATATAAACACCTTAATAATTCTAATTCTCATATTTTATTAAAAATGAATGTCGGAAAAAATGTTATTTTAAGGACTCATTTTTTTATTTCATTTTGGAAAATGATATTCATCTTCAGAAATTATGATTATTATATATTAATGAAAATTTATGAAATTATTTTTATTTTATCTGAATGATAATTTGTATAAATTATTCATTCATTATTAAATAATTAATGATGTAACTTAAGATACATCGGTTACATGATAAACTCAATTTTTTCTACTCACCTAAAAATTAATTTATTTTAGAAAATTTCCAAAAAAACATCCTTGGAAAATATTGATGTGATGAGTTAAAAAATTATATTCAAATAAAAAAATAGTATTTTAACGTTGAAAATAATAATATTTATTATAGAAGTTATGTATTTTACCGAAAATATTAAAATACGGATTATTAATGAATTTCATATATTTTCTTTTTGTTTTTCTTGAAATGATATATATTGTTTGGAATTATAATATTTATTTATAAATAAATTAAAAATTATGAATGTTGTTTATATAAAAATTTATCTTAATGAGGTAGAATTACTATTCAAACTGTTAATGTATTATTCCTAATGGTCAAGTAACTCATCCCACCAGTTGTGTTACATATCAATCAAAATAATTACAATGTTAATCGTCATAATACCTCTTATTAATGACATGTAATTATTTCACTACATATTAAATAAAATTAAAATCATTATTATAGGTTTAATTTATTTAGAAACTTATTGGTTTATTTATATTTAATTTCATTTCAATAATTTTTTCAAAGAGTTGATGATTCTAGTAGATTTTGGAAATCCTTTTATTACCATTTTATCATTTATATTATTAATTTATTTAATGTTTTAATGTTTTAAATATTAATTGGTTTTCTATCTGGCTAATTGAAACACCACTATTTTTTAAGATTATCTAATGAATTATATTTCTTTTATAGCTTCTGTTATATGAACCACTAAGTTTTTCTTTCCCTATAAAAATGTAACACCCCGAGCTTCCACGATATGCTTCTCATTCAATAATGCAATAGCTTGCATTGTACGCAACTTCGAGTTCTAAAACACCGCGACTAATCAAAGTAGTCGTTATGAATAGTAATAACCACTTTTTAAAATTATAGAAATTTTATATTTCTAAATGGACTTCATTTTTGGATTCAGAATATCAAAATTAGCCTATGTTGAATTTTTGGTATTTTTCTGAGAACTTCTAATTTTTTATGAATAGTGAAAAATACATAAAAACAACTTTTTTAATGAAAATAATTTATAGTAATAAATTATACTATTTAGTGGTTTTAATGTATAATTAGAATATATTGTTACCATTTTATCCAATTGTGTTCATTAGAATTATTTTCACTTTGGAATTGGACATAAACAATTGTTAATCTTTTGATATATATTGTTTCTTAAAAACACGCTATTTGTTGTGACGGTGGGAATTAATTATAAAATTAATTAATGAAACTTATATGTTTGGAATTTTGTAAAATAGACATCATTTTGGAATTCTTAATATCAATTATAGCTTAGGGTGAAATTTTGGCATTGTTCTGAAAAACATCAATTTTTTATGAATAGTGAAACCACTAAGTGGTAGTTAAATAACTGATTTTTCGTTTAAATGAAATATTACCACTTCTGTGTTTTGATTTTCAAAAATACGACATACATGGTTGTCATTAAGAAGTAAAATGTGGTTCAATGAGATTAAAATAATTTTTTGTGAATAGTAACTTTTAAGTTCTTAATCGCGATTAGGGGTAGTTAGTGTAGTTTAAGGTAAAAATAATGTTTTAATAATATGAGATGAGCTTTACACATGTCCTACCCTCATTTTATGTGACATGGCCGACCATGACAATCCATGGGTCAACTTGGGGACCCCATGGAGCCACATTAGTTGGAAAATGACATAAATACCTTTTATTTAATGTTAAAGTAAAAAAATGACACAAACATGAAATGTTTTACTAAAACAATTTTTACATGGGGTTATACAAGTCATAATTTTTACTATAAATAGTCATTGGAAAGATAAAAATATTTCCTACATCATAGTAGTTTTTTTTATAATTTTTAGACATTAAATAAATTAAATTATTTATGACATCATTATGATGCAGCGATGACCTCATTATTTAGAGATTTTAATAAAATGAAACGATAATGTACAATCCAAGGCCTAAACTTCTCCAAAGACTATTGTATGGGTATATTTAGAAACCTTATCACCTTATCCACGAATTATATAAGTGTGGGACCTTTATAATCCGAAAAGCATTGTATAATAATGTAAAATTCCCTTACTTTCCAAGAGTGCCCCTCCTCTCCTCTTATAAAAGGCCCCCACCTCTACCACCTCATTCACACTTTCAAGCCATTTGGCTCGGCCAAACTCTGCCAAAATACTCTCCCAACTTCCCCCTCTTACTCCTAGAAGCCTCACTTTGGGCAGAACTCTTCCCAAGGAAGCCTTCGGCTCAAATCAAAAAGAGTTACCCGATTTAAAGGTAATGTCTTCTCTAATGTTGTTTTGTTTTATTTTTCATCTCCAACCCCCTAAACTCTTTTTATTCATTTCCTTTGTAACAACACCAGTATCCTAAATATACTAAGATTTTTTTATAATAAGGATTCGATCTACACTTACACACACCTACATCTAATGGATAAATAACATACGGTTTCTGTGGATGGCGAATTTCTGCCTCACGAAATGATGATTGTTCAACACTCATATAACACCTTCAAAGGTGGTCATTAAGATGTCACTATATTTATATATGATATATAATATGTTTATGTTTTACTTATGCTTCTGTATTTCTCATTTATGGAATACTTTATGATTTCCATTATGGGTAAATGCGATAATTTCATTTTAGTAAGTGCGGACTACCCACCCCCCCTCAAAGTGATTTGAATCGTTAATGCCATATGTGGGATGTATAAAGGATGGAGTAAATGCTATTATATATGATATTATATTGGAACTATATTATACCTTTATATAATTATGATTTGATTCCATTAAATACGAAATAGAAATGAAAGTAGCGTTCATGCGTACGTACGGCTTATCGTCTCCATGAACGGTGAATTTCATTTCATACCTCAAAATGTTAAGTAATATTATAAATGAATGTATATACTGTATATATATGATATATATGATATCTACATCATGAATATAATTCTGGATATAATGGATATTTCACCACATGAACAACTTGTAATTATAAGAAGTTTATTTTTGACTCAAGTACCAAAGATCGACAAAACGACCGTTATTAACTTAAATAATTACATAATGTTCATAACATGGTAATAAGTGATATAAAAGGAATAATGAACATGAAAAAGGTTCTTAATTAAATATAAATTAACTCTAGTTTATTATTCAAGAGGTTAAAGAATGGTCGAGTCAGGACCATATGCAAGGTAAGAGAATTTCTTAACCCAACTTCCATTCTTTGGGTTAATCTCCTACATTCAAATTATGTCATGATATTATTATGTCCTATTTTTTATTTTTACATTATTTATGTGTAACTATAGTGAATACACATAATAGATCTATTTTATTTTAAAAATGATCTTTTTAAGGACTTCGTCTCAATCTTCTTTCATTGAGGCATATTTGGTTTTATACACAACTTTCTTTTATACGGTGTATAAACCCCTTTGACTTTTACATTTATTCAAAAGGAATCTTTTTTATACGAAGCATTTTACTAAATGACAAAAAGGGAATGTTTTTCTTTCCGTACTTATGCGGCGACAACGACTTCTCTGCCACAGTGACCATTATTTGAGTTTCGGCTTCCTCTAAAAGCCATCATTTTTTTAATGAAAAATAAATACAAAGTTTTAACTTTCTTTTATTTTGGTATTGAAAATGGTTTTGAAAGCGTTTTTATTATATCAATGTGTTGTATTGATATCTTGTGATTGAAATGTGGAAAAGTTATGTTTCCTTTATCCATGTTTTATGTGATACGATTATGTTATGGTTTATGATATGTTTAAACCTATTCATATGAGGAATGCATTGGACTTAATAAGTGACGGGTGGAGCCCGCTATAGCTCCTCGATGCATCGGTAGGTATCATGAGACAACTAGACGTGGAATTGGTCGAGGCCCTTTCCCAATTTGATTTATGGTTTTGGCCGAGGCCTTAATCATTTTAGACGTCTTGGCCGAGGCCTTGAAAAAATGTTTCAGAATGTCTGGCATTATGCATTCCATCATTATGAAAATGGTTATTAATATTTCATGTGATTATTCGACCAGTAGAATATCCATGTGAAGAAGTAAATTGCATTATCTCATTTTACTTTTTCCATATTATGTTGATGTTCATGTTTAAAAGGCTTTTGTTTTAGTTATACATTGCCTTAACTGTTAATGTCTATTTATGAAAGCTTCCAAAATATTGTTATCCTTACTGAGCATATGAGCACACACCTTTCAATGTTTTCATATTTTCCAAGATTTGAAGAATTATTTTAGGAATGACCTGCAGGGATAGTCAGAATAGGATATGAGTGTGTACTATGAAGACTTTGTTATTGTAGTTTCTCACCTTATGTTGTAATGTAACATTAATTAATGTATCTAGTGTTTCCAAGGCTACTAAACTAATCGGTTATTCGAGACTTGATCTTTTGTGATCATTCCAATGTTATGAAGTAATGCACCGACTCTGGGTAGCTGGGGTCGGTGTGTTACAGATGGTATCAGAGGCAGTTTAGTACTAACCTTGGAAACTAGATTTAGATAAACTATGATTAGAGCACATAGCCCGAAGATAGACTTTAAGGATTAGTATGGAAGAACTTCCTAGAATTTTGGTATTATAGAGATTTTGTGAGTTTTCCGAGAAATACATCCCTGTATGGATACGAGAAGGTAGAGGCAGCTCTGGGACAGATTTACCTAGGGATAAACCCGAAAACACCACTTTGAGCTAGACTCGAATGGGAACTGGTGCACGACAACGGGCCTTGCTGCACTCTTGGTTACGACACTCCCGAGGGATATGCTTAGGATAATTCTTGTTTTCTTTACAAACCACTATGAACGGTTATGAGTATATACTTCCTCAAAGAAAACCTTTTTATGATTATGGTTATATCCATAAATAGTTCAATTTATGTAAAGTGTTTTACAAATATGGATTTATGTATTTTAATTCATAAACTAATCTAGTTTATGCCATTGTTTAGAAAATGGCGCCTAGTGGAAGGAATGGAAACTGTATCAATGCACGCACTCCATGTAGGGATTTCCCTCCTGCTCGAGATAATTATTGTGGATCTGGAGATACAACTGGTGCTGATCAACTTATTACCATACTGGGACAACTCACTCAGTTTATGAATAATAACCTTACTCATATGGAGCACCCTGATCCGCAACGTGGAGGATCAATGTTATACCGCTACATGAGGCAACAACCACCAACATTTAATGGGGTTACAAATCCATTAGTAGCTGAGCAATGGATAAACTCCTTAGAGAAAATATTCCACACCCTGGGGAGTAGTGAAAGGGAAAAAGTTATCATGGCAGTTTACCGCCTCACTGGAGATGCTGATCAATGGTGGTCATTGATTCAAAACACAAAGGAAGATGATGACATATCAAATATGGAATGGAGTGAGTTCAAAGATATTTTATTAGAAAAATACTTTCCTCATGACCATAGAGCAGATATGGAAAGGTAATTTCTGAGTCTGAAACAAAAGGAGGATGACAATGTCACAAAGTATGAGGCCAACTTTAGAAGGTTAGCGAGGTATGCTATAGATTATATACGTAACCCAAGGAGTAAGATTGATCGTTTCTTTGATGGGTTAAAACCATTTATCCGTCGAGCTTTAGTATCACAATCCTTCTCATCATACGAAGATATTTTCTCGTGTTCTATCAAGACAGAAAATGAATTCTCTAAGTCTTATGACAACAAAGTAAATCAAGAGAAGAAGAGAACAGTGGAACAAGAGACGGATAAAGGGAAAAAGGGAAAGAAGGATTTTCCATTATGTGATAATTGTGGGAAGAATCACCCTGGTACTTGCCTAAAAGGAATGGGAGTTTGTTATAAATGTGGAGAAAAAGGTCACCAGGCACGTGATTGCAAGGGAAAGAAAGAGGCTATCAATGTTGAATGCTACAATTGTAGAGAAATGGTGCATTACGCAAATGAATGTCCAAAGCGTCAGGGAATATTACCTCAGAAAAGGCCAAGGGATCAAGGAAAATCTTATGCTGTTACTACAGTTGAAGCGGAATAATTCATGTATTGGTGCTTTTGGACTCATGGATTATATTCTAGTTATTAGAATAATGTGATATATATATAAGGATTGTACTGCAGTACTTGTTGATTTCAGTAAGGTTTTAATATGATGAAGGTAATTATATTTTTTAGTATGTGACAATAAGAGATACATTACTTTGTTTGGGGAATCTGATAAATTGATTATGGAATTAAGAGACCTTTTAGAGAATGTCTGGACAGAAGTATTTTGGATAACTATAAAGGTTGGAATGGATTATATTTTACATAGGATACTATTGTTAAGGTTATTTTTGGATATTTATAAAAAGGAAAACACGCAGACCGAGTGACCACCCATCGCGTTGGACAAAGCTATGGGAATCGAACCCACAACCATAGTGCGATTGGGATTAATCGCCTACCACTGGACTACGTGAAGTCCCTGGTTTTTACAAAATAGTTTTTCTAATCTAAATGGTATGTGTTAAAATTTGGAACCTTATACAATTAGGATAAGTATAATATTTTTGAGTTCTATTATCTTTTTGAGTGAAAGATGAGTTGAAGGTTGAAACTCTAATTGTAAAGCATAAATATATATATATACCTATCTCTTATTCAATGAATAAATTAATTCTTAAACTTTAGTAAAAGGATATTAAAACAAAAAAATGTGTTATCCTAATACCTTATGTCTTGTTGAACTGATGATATTTTAAATTAACATGGATTGAAGGCTTTGAGGCCCTCAATTTGACAGTTGATTGTAATTGATTTCCTCAATCACTCCTTACAAATATTTACGTTATTCCTCCAATTATATGTCTCTAATTTCCACAAATGTTCTCCTTATTGAGATCATTATTTGGCGGTGACTTTCTTATTTCCATTTCCCTCTTATTAAGACTAAATTTTATTAACCTTATTTCTGATGTAGGTTTTCCATAAAGGTATTTTCTATTTTCAACCTTCTATTTTCCAAGAAAAATTTAAAATTGCGAGGACACAATTTATTGAAGGAGGGGATAATGTAACACCCCGAGCGTCCATGATACGCTTCTCATTAAATAATACAATAGCTTCCATTGTACGCATCTTAGAGTTATAACACATTGTAACTAATCAAAGTAGCCGTTATGAATAGTAATAACCATTTTTTTAACTTATAGAAATATTATATTTCAAAATGGACTTCATTTTTGTATTCCTAATATTGAAATTAGCCTATGTTGAATTTTTTGTAACTTTCTGAGAACTTCCAAATTTTTATGAATAGTGAAAAATTCTTAAAACAACTTTTTTAATCAAAATAATTTATAGTGATAAGTTATACAATTGAATGGTTTTAAAGTATAATTAAAATATATTTTTACCATTTTATCCGATGGTGTTCATTAGAATTAATTTCACTTTGAAATTGGACATAAACAATTGTCAATCTTTTGATATAAATTGTTTCTTAAAAACACGCTATTTGTTGTGACAGCCGGAATTAATTATAAAATTTATTAATGCAACTTATATGTTTGTAATTTCATAAAATAGACATCATTTTTGAATTTGGAATATCAATTATAGCTTAGGGTGAAATTTTGGCATTGTTCTGAAAAACTTCAATTTTTTATGAATAGTGAAACCACTAACTGGTAGTTAAATAACTGATTTTTCGTTTATATAAAATATTACCACTTCTGTGTTTTGATTTTCAAAAATCGGACATACATGGTTGTCATTAAGAAGTAAAATGTGGTTCAATGAGATTAAAATAATTTTTTTGGTGAATAGTAACTTTTAAGTTCTTAATCACGATTAGAGGTAATTAGTGTAGTTTAAGGTAAAAATAATGTTTTAATAATATGAGATGAACTTGACCCATGTCCTAAACTCATTTTATGTGCCATGTCCGACCAATAAAATCCATGGGTCAACTTGGGAACCCCATGGAGCCACTTTAGTTGGAAAATGACATAAATACCTTTTATTTAACGTTAAAGTAAAAAATGACACAAACATGAAATGTTTTACTAAAACAATTTTTACATGGGGTTATACAAGTCAAAGTTTTGACTATAAATAGTAATTGGAAATATAAAAAGATTTCCTACATCATAGTATTTTTTTTATAATTTTTAGACATTAAATAAAGTAAATTATTTATGATATCATTATGATGCAGCGATGACCTCATTATTTAACGATTTTAATAAAATGAAAATATAATGTACAATCCAAGGCTTAAACTTGTACAAAGACTATTGGATGGGTATATTTCGATCCCTTATCACCTTATCCACGAATTATATAAGTTTGGGACCTTTAGAATCCTAAAAGCATTGTATAATAATGTAAAATTTCCTTACTTTCCAAGAGTGCCCCTCCTCTCCTCTTATAAAAGGCCCCCACCTCTACCACCTCATTCACACTTTCAAGCCATTTGGATCGGCCAAACTCTTCCCAAATAACCTCCCAACTTTCCCCTCTTACTACTAGAAGCCTCCCTTTGGGCATAATTCTTCCCAAGTAAGCCTTTGGCTCAAATCAAAAAGAGTTACCCGATTTTGAGGTAATGTCTTCTCTAATGTTGTTTTGTATTATTTTTCTTCTCCAACCCCCTATACTCTTTTTATTCATTTATTTTGTAACAACACCAGTATCCCCAATATACTAGGATGTTTTTATAAGAAGGATTTGAGCTACACTTACACACACCTACATCTAATGGTTAAATAACATACGGTTTCTGTGGATGGCGAATTTCTGCCTCACGAAACGATGATTGTTCAACACTCATATAACACCTTAAAAGGTGGACATTAAGATGTAACTATATTTTATATGATATATAATATGTTTATGTTTTATTTATGCTTCTTTATTTCTCATTTATGGCATACTTTATGATTTCCATTATGGGTAAACGCGATAATTTCATTTAAGGAAGTGCGGACTACCACCCCCTCAAAGTGATGTGAATCGTTAATGCCATATGTGGGATGTATAAAGGATGGAGTAAATGGTATTATAAAATATATTATACTGGAATTATATTATACATTTATATCATTATGATTTCATTCCATTAAATACGAAATAGAAATGAAAGTAGCGTTCATGCGTACGTACGGCTTACCGTCTCCATGAACGGTGCATTTCATTTCTTACCTCTAAATGTTACGTAATATTATAAATGAATGTATATACTGTACATATATGATATATATGATATCTACATCATGAATATAATTCTGGATATAATGGATATTTCACCACATGAACAACTTGTAATTATAAGAAGTTTATTTTGGACTCAAGTACCAAAGATCGACAAAACGACTTTTATTAACTTAAATAATTACATAATGTTCATAACATGCTAATAAGTGATATAAAAGGAATAATGAACATGAAAAAGGTTCTTAAGTAAATAGTAAATAACTCTAGTTTATTATTCAAGTGGTTAAAAAATGGTCGAGTCAGGACAGGACGCATGGTAAGGGAATTTCTTAACCCAACTTCCATTCTTTGGGTTAATCTCCTACTTTCAAATTATGTCATGATATTATTATGTCCTATTTTGTATTTTTTACTTTCTTTATGTGTAACTATAGTGAATACACATAATAGATCTATTTTATTTTAAAAATGATCTTTTCAAGGACTTCGTCTCAATCTCCTTTCATTGAGGCATATTTGGTTTTATACACAACTTTCTTTTATACGGTGTATAAACCCCTTTGACTTTTACGTTTATTCAAAACTAATATTTTTTATACAAATCGTTTTACTAAATGACAAAAAGGGAATGTTTTTATTTACATACTTATGCAGAGACAACGACTTCTCTGCCGCCGTGACCATTATTTGAGTTTCGGCTTCCTCTACAAGCCATTTTTTTTAATGAAAAATAAAAACAAAGTTTTAACTTTATTTTATTTTGGTATTGAAATGGTTTTGAAAGCGTTTTTATTATATTAATGTTCTGTATTGATATATTGTGATTGGAATGTGGAAATGTTATGTTTCCTTTATCCATGTTTTATGTGATACGATTATGTTATGGTTTATGATATGTTTAAACCTATTCATATGAGGAATGCATTGGACTTAATAAGTGACGGGTGGAGCCCGCTATAGCTCCTCGATGCATCGGTAGGTCTCATGAGACAACTAGATGTGGAATTGGCCGAGGCCCTTTCCCATTTTGATTTATGGTTTTGGCCGAGGCCTTAATCATTTTAAACATCTTGGCTGAGGCCTTGACAAAATGTTTCATAATTTCTGGCATTGTACATTCCCTCATTATGAAAGTGGTTATTTATATTTCATGTGATTATTCGTCTAGTAGAATATCCTTGTGAGTAAGTAATGGAATTATTTTATTTTAATTTTGCCATATTATGCTGAATTTCAAGTTCAATAAGGCTTTTGTTTTAGTTATACATTTCCTTAAATACTTATGTTTTCTTATGAACGTTTCTGCTATATTGTTATCCTTATGGAGCATTTGAGCTCACCCCTTTCTTTGTTTTATTTTTCCCAGGATGTGAAGAAGTGTATTATGACTGACTTGAAAGAATAGTCAGTGAGGATATGAGTGTGGACTAGGGAGACCATGTTATTGTAGTTTTCATTTTTATGATGTAATGTAATGTTTACGAGTGTATCTAGTGTTTCCATGGAGCCACATTAGTTGGAAAATGACATAAATACCTTTTATTTAATGTTAATGTAAAAAATGACACAAACATGAAATGTTTTACTTAAAAAAAATTAAATGGGGTTATACAAGTCATATTTTTGACTATAAATAGTCATTTGAAAGCTAAAAATATTTCCTACATCGTAGTATTTTTTTAATATTTTTAGACATTAAATAAATTGAATTATTTATTACATTATTATGATGCAGCGATGACCTCATTATTTAACGATTTTAGTAAAATGAAAAGATAATGTACAATCGAGGGCTTACACTTGTCCAAAGACTATTGGATGGGTAGATTTCTAACCCTTATCACCTTATCCACGAATTATATAAGTGTGGGACCTTTAGAATCCTAAAAGCATTGTATAATAATGTAAAATTTCCTTACTTTCCAAGAGTGACCCTCCTCTCCTCTTATAAAAGGCCCCCACCTCTACCTCCTCATTCACACATTCAAGCCATTTTGCTTGGCCAAACTCTGCCCAAATACTCTCCCAACTTCCCTACCTTACTCCTAGAATCCTCACATTGGGAAGAACTCTTCCCATGGAAGCCTTTGGCTCAAATCAAAAGAGTTACCCGATTTTAAGGTAATGTCTTCTCTTGTCTTGTTTTATTTTATTTTTCTTCTCCAACCCCATAAACTATTTTTATTCTTTTCTTTTGTAACAACACCAGTATCCTCAATATACTAGGATGTTTTTATAAGACTAATTCGAGCTACAATTACACACATGTACATCTAATGGTTAAAGAACATACGGTTTCTGTGGATGGCGAATTTCTGTCTCACGAAACGATGACTGTTCAACACTCATATAACACCTTCAAAGGTGGCCATTAAGATGTCACTATATTTATATATGATATATAATATGTTTATGTTTTAATTATGCTTCTGTATTTCTCATTAATGGCATACTTTATGATTTCCATTATGGGTAAACACGATAATTTAATTTTAGGAAGTGCGGACTACCGCCCCCTCAAAGTGATGTGAATCGTTAATGTCATATGTGGGATGTAGAAATGATGGAGTAAATGATATTATATATAATATTATACTGGAAATATATTATACCCATATATAATTATGATTTCTTTCCATTAAATACGAAATAAAAATGAAAGTAGCGTTCATGCGTACGTACGGCTTACCATCTCCATGAACGGTGCATTTCATTTCTTACCTCTAAATGTTACGTAATATTATAAATGAATGTATATACTGTATATATATGATATATATGATATCTACATCATTAATATAATTCTGTATATAATGGATATTACACCACATGAATAACTTGTAATTATAAGAAGTTTATTTTTGACTCAAGTACCAAAGATCGAAAAAACGACCGTTATTAACTTAAATAATTACATAATGTTCATAACATGGTAATAAGTGATATAAAAGTAATAATGAAAATGAAAAAGGTTCTTATGTAAATAGAAATTAACTATAGTTTATTAGTAAGGAGGTTAAAGAACGGTCGAGCCCGGACAAGACGCAAGGTAGGGGAACTTCTTAACCCAGTTTCTATTCTTTGGGTAAATCTCCTACTTTCAAATTATTTAATGATATTATTATGTCCTATCTTGTATCTGTACATTATTTATGTGTAATTATAGTTAATACACATTATAGATGTACTTTATTTAAAAAAATGATCTTTTTAAGGACTTCGTCTCAACCCCCTTTCATTGAGGCATATTTGGTTTTATACACAACATTCTTTTATACGGTGTATAAAACCCTTTGAGTTTTACGTTTATTCAAAAGGAATCTTTTTTATACGAAGAGTTTTACTAAATGAAAAAAAGTTATTGTTTTTCTTTCCGTACTTATGCAGCGACAACGACTTCTCCGCCGCCGTGAACAATATTTGAGTTTCGGCTTCCTCTACAAGCCATCATTTTTTTAATGAAAAATAAATACAATGTTTTAATTTTCTTTTATTTTGGTATTGAAAATGGTTTTGAAAGCGTTTTTATTATATCAATGTGTTGTATTTATATCTTGTGATTGAAATGTGGAAATGTTATGTTTCCTTTATACATGTTTTATGTGATAAGATTATGTTATGGTTTATGATATGTTTAAACCTATTCATATGAGGAATGCATTGGACTTAATAAGTGACGGGTGGAGCCTGCTACAGCTCCTCGATGCATCGGCGGGTCTCATGAGACAAACTAGTGTCTTGGCACGAGGCCTTGACAAAATCTTATTTGTGGTCTTGGCATGAGGCCTTGGCTACGTGGTTATGATAGTCTGGCATTATGCATCCCATCATTATGAAAGTGGTTATTGATATTTCATGTGATTATTCGACTAGTAGAATACCCAATGCATTGAAGGTTATAACGTAACCACCCGTCCTGGTATTCACGGCACCACCCGTCATATGGTTTATCACATAACCACCCGTCAAAAGTCCAAGTAACAATATAAAATCATAAAACATAAAACCAATATAAAGGAATGATAAAATTTCCACATTTTAATCACAATATATAATAATATAATCCTTTATCAAAACCATTTTCGATACCAAAATACATAAAAGAGTATATGGTATTTATTTCATTTTAAAAACATAACGGCTTGTTGAGGAAGCCAATGACCAAATAATACTCGCGGCAGCAGAAAAGGTCATTGTCACCGCGTACGTTAAAAAAACATTCCTTTTTGTCATTTAGTAAAACGATTCGTAGAAAAATATTCCTTTTGTATAAAATTAAAATTCAAAGTGGTTTATACACCATATAAAAGAAAGTTGTGTATAAAACGAAATATGCCTCAATGAAAGGAGATTGAGACGAAGTCCCTTACCTCGGGTCCGACTTGACTCGATCGTTCTTTAACGTCCTGAATAATAACCTTGAGTCAATTTATACTTGATTAAGAACCTTTTTAAAGTTCACTATTCCTTTTATATCACTTATTTCCATGTTATAAACATTATGTAACCATTTAAGTTAAAAATGTTTGTTTTGTCAATATTTGGTTCTTAAGTCAAAAGTGGAATTCTTATAATTACATGTTGTTCATGTGGTCAAAGGTTCTTTATATCCAGAATGATATTCCTGATTTGGATATCATATATATCATATATATCCAGCATATACATGTATTTATAATATTACATAATCATTTAGAGGTAAGAAATGAAATGCACCGTTCATGGAGACGGTAAGTCGTACGTACGCATGAACGCTACATTCATTTCTATTTTGTATTTTATAGAATGGAATCATAATGATATAAGAGTATATTATAATTACATTATAATAAAATATATAATATCATTAACTTTATCCATTACACATCCCACATATGGTATTAACGAATCAAATCACTTTCAGGGGGCGGTAGTCCGCACTTCCTAAAATGAAGATGTCGTGTTTACCCATAATGGAAACAATAATGGTATGCCATAAATGAAAAATACATAAGATTAAGGAAAGAATAAACATATTATATATCATATATAAAAATAGTGACATCATAATGGCCACCATTGAAGGTGTTAAATGAGTATTGAACAATCATCATTTCGAGAGGCAGAATTTCGCCATCCACAGAAACCGTATCTTCTTTAACCATTTGATGTGGTTGTGTGAGAGTGTAGCACGAATAAATCTTATAACAACATCCTAGTATATTGAAGATACTATTTTTGTTACAAAATAAGTAAATAAAAAGTGTTTAGGTTGTTGGAGAAGCAAAATAAAACAAATGAACAAGAGAGAATGAATTACCTTTAAAAGTGTAACTCCTTTGGATTTGATCCTAAAGGCTTCCTTTGAAAGGATTCTGCCCAAAGGGAATCCTCTAGGATGAGGAGGGGATGTGGAGAGATTAAATGGGCAGGGGTTTTCCAAGCCAAAGGCTTGAAATTGTGAGAGAGGTGGTAGAGGTGGGGGCCTTTTATAAGAGGAGAGGAGGGGCTCTTTTGGAAAGATTGAAATGTTACATTATTATACAATGCTTTTCGGATTATAAAGGACCCCACCTCTACCACCTCATTTACACTTTCAAGCCATTTGACTTGGCAAACCTCGGCCCAAATACTCTCCCAACTTCCCCCTCTTACTCCTAGAAGCCTCACCTTGGGCAGAACTCTTCCCAAGGAAGCCTTTGGCTCATATCAAAATGAGTTACCCGATTTTAAGGTAATGTCTTCTCTAATGTTGTTTTGTTTTATTTTTCTTCTCCAACCCCATAAACTCTTTTTATTCATTTATTTTGTAACAAAACAAGTATCCTCAATATACTAGGATGTTTTTATAATAAGGATTCGAGCTACACATACACACACCTACATCTAATGGATAAAGAACATACGGTTTCTGTGGATGGCGAATTTCTGCCTCACGAAACGATGATTGTTCAACACTCATATAACACTTTAAAAGGTGGCGATTAAGATGTCACTATATTTATATATGATATATAATATGTTTATGTTTTACTTATGCTTCTGTATTTCTCATTTATGGCATACTTTATGATTTCCATTATGGGTAAACGCGATAATTTCATTTTAGGAAGTGCGGACTACCGCCCCCCTAAAAGTGATGTGAATCGTTAATGCCATATGTGGGATGTATAAAGGATGGATTAAATGATATTATATTGTAACTATATTATACCTTTATATAATTATTATTTCATTCCATTAAATACGAAATAGAAATGAAAGTAGTGTTCATGCGTATGTACGGCTTACCGTCTCCATGAACGGTGAATTTCATTTCTTACCTCTAAATGTTACGTAATATTATAAATGAATTTATATACTGTATATATATGATATATATGATATCTAAATCATGAATATAATTCTGGATATAAGGGATATTTCACCACATGAACAACTTGTAATTATAAGAAGTTTATTTTTGACTCAAGTACCAAAGATCGACAAAACGACCGTTATTAACTTAAATAATTACATAATGTTCATAACATGGTAATAAGTGATATAAAAGGAATAATGAACATGAAAAAGGTTCTTAAGTAAATAGAAATTAACTCTATTTTATAATGGCGGAAAATAGCCACACCCGCCGTATAAGTTAAAAAAACATTCTTACCTTAAATTTTTCAAAAAGGTCAAAATGTACATTGTTTGGAAAACAATGGTAAGATTCCTTTCAAAAACGCATAAGGTTATAAATGACTTTAACCCATTTTCCATTTAATATTAAAAATGTTTTTAAAGACATTTTTAAGAAACATGGATGTGGATGATAACGAGGTCCCAGTAGATAATTAGGTATAAACAACCTTGGATAATGAAGAGGTTGTGAAGTAAACCCTTACCTTGTACTTTTCCTTGGTTGGGGTAGGTTAACCTCCTGTATAATGGTGAAATAATTTTTATTAAATTATAAAAGAATCATATACATTCATATGATATCATATATGATCTTTTAACATTGCTTTGTTAACAATATCTTAGATTTATTGTTGTTTCGGGTGTTAACTTACTCGTTTTCTTTTATATGTTTTGTTACGTAAGTCGTGTTTTTCATGGATAGGTGGTATCTTATTCATATCCAGAATGATATAATGTCCTTAAACATTATTTTCAAATCATCAAATGATTATTATACTTGAATGGATATGACGAAGAATGAATCTCATCGCGTTCGTGGAGACGGTAGTCCGTACGTATGCACGAGCGACAATATCATTATTTTGATATTAAAATAATATATAATTGGATAGTATATCATATATACAGAATCATTATCATGTTATATTTATTATTTAAATTAATTACATATCATTATTATACCCATCTAAATAATAATATAATGAATAACAATTACACCACGACATGGAGACGGTAAGTCGTACGTACACACGTATGGTGACATGTCATTCAAATGATGGGTAGAATACTGAATATGGTTGTTCCATATTTATAATAATATCATAGTATTTATAAGATAATGGAGTTATAATTTTATAATTTAAATAATAAACAAAGAGGGAGTGGAAGAAGAAAGAAACTTGAAAGAGGGTGATGAAAACGTTACCTCTTCTTCGGGTTGTTCCTTTTGATTTGATGAAAAAGACTCCGTAGGATGGCTTTCTGACTAAAGTAAAGCTTCTAGGATGAAGGGAGATAAGTTGGGAGAGTAGTTGGGAAGATCTTGGCCAAACCAAAAGGCTTGAAAGTGTGAATAAGGTGGTAGAGGTGGGGGCCTTTTATAAGAGGAGAGGAGGGGCTCTTTTGGAAATATTGAAATGTTACATTATTATACAATGCTTTTCGGATTATAAAGGTCCCACACATATATAATTCGTGGATAAGGTGATAAGGGTTCGAAATATACCCATCCAATTGTCTTTGGACAAGTGTAAGCTTTATATTTTACATTATCTTTTAATTTTATTAAAATCGTTAAATAATGAGGTCATCGCTGCATCATAATGATTTCATAAATAATTTAATTTATTTAATATATTAAAATTATAAAAAAAATACTACGATGTAGGAAATCGTTTTAGCTTTCCAATGACTATTTATAGTCAAAAATATGACTTGTATAACCCCATGTAAAAATTGTTTTAGTAAAACATTTCATGTTTGTGTCATTTTTTTACATTAACATTAAATAAAAGGTATTTATGTCATTTTCCAACTAAAGTGGCTCCATGGGGTCCCCAAGTTGACCCATAGATTTTCTTGGTCTTCCATTACTCATCCAATAGGGTTAGGACAAGTTTAAGGGTATTTTCATATTTTTATAATATCATTTTTACCTTAAATTTCACTAATTACCTTTAATCGCGATTAATTATACTTAAAAGTTACTATTCACCAAAAAAAATATTTTAATCTCATTGAACCACATTTTACTTCTTAATTACAACCATGTATGTCGGATTTTGGAAAATCAAAAAACAGAAGTGGTAATATTTCATTTAAATGAAAAATCAGTTATTTAACTACCACTTAGTATAATACCTACTTTTTGAAATTTTATAAATTTTATTTATCAAAATGGACTTCATTTTTGGATTCGGAATATCAAAATTAGCCTATGTTGAATTTTTGTTATTTTTCTAAGAACTTCTAATTTTTTATGAATAGTGAAAAATACTTAAAAACAACTTTTTTAATAAAAATAATTTATAGTGATAAATTATACTATTTAGTGGTTTTAGAGTATAATTAGTATATATTTTTACCATTTTATCCAATGGTGGTCATTAGAATTAATTTCACTTTGAAATTGGACATAAACAATTGTCAATCTTTTGATATATATTGTTTCTTAAAAACATGCTATTTGTTGTGACAGTGGAAATTAATTATAAAATTAATTAATTCAACTTATATGTTTGGAATTTTGTAAAATAGACATCATTTTTGAATTTGGAATATCAATTATAGCTTAGGGTGAAATTTTGGCATTGTTCTGAGAAACTTCAATTTTTGATGAATAGTGAAACCACTAATTGGTAGTTAAATAACTGATTTTTCGTTAAAATGAAATATTAACACTTCTGTGTTTTGAATTTCAAAAATCCGACATACATGGTTGTCATTAGGATGTAAAATGTGGTTCAATGGGATTAAAATAATTTTTTGGTGAATAGTAACTTTTAAGTTTAATTAATCGCGATTAAAGGTAATTAGTGAAATTTAAGGTAAAAATGATATTATAAAAATATGAAAATACCCTTACACTTGTCCTACCCCTATTGGATGAGTAATGTCCGACCAATACAATACATGGGTCAACTTGGGGACCCCATGGAGCCACATTAGTTGGAAAATGACATAAATATCTTTTATTTAATGTTAAAGTAAAAAAATGGCACAAACATGAAATGTTTTACTAAAACAATTTTTACATGGGGTTATACAAGTCATATTTTTTACTATAAATAGTCATTGGAAAGATAAAACGATTTACTACATCATAGTATTTTTTTTATAATTTTTAGACATTAAATAAATTAAATTATTTATGACATCATTATGATGCAGCGATGACCTCATTATTTAACGATTTTAATAAAATGAAAAGATAATATAAAATCGAAAGCGTACACTTGTCCAACTACTATTTTATGGGTATATTTCGAACCCTTATCACCTTATCCACGAATTATATAAGTTTGGGACCTTTAGAATCCGAAAAGCATTGTATAATAATGTAACATTTCAATCTTTCCAAAAGAGCCCCTCCTCTCCTCTTATAAAAGGCCCCCACCTCTACCACTTTATTAACACTTTCAAGCCTTTTGGGTCGGCCAACCTCTGCCCAAATACTCTCCCAACTTCTCTCCCTTCATCCTAGAAGCTTTACATTAGTCAGAAAGCCATCCTAAGGAGTCCTTTTGATCAAATCAAAAGAAAGAACCCGAAGAAGAGGTAACGTTTTCATCACCCTCTTTCAAGTTTCTTTCTTCTTCCACTCCCTCTTTGTTTATTATTTCAATTCTAAAATTATAAATCCAGTATCTTCTAAATAATGTGATGTTATTATAAATATGGAACAACCATACTCAGTATTCTACCCATCATTTGAATGGAATGTCACCATACGTGCGTACGTACGGCTAACCGTCTCCACGTCGTGGTGTAATTGTTATTCAATATATTATTATTTAGATGGGTATAATAATGATATTTAATTCATGTAAATAATAAATATAACATGAAAATGATTCTGTATATATGATATAATATCCAATTATAAATTATTTTAATATCAAAATAATGATACTGTCGCTCGTGCGTACGTACGGACTACCGTCTCCACGAACGCGATGAGATTCATTCTCCATCGTCTCCATTCAAGTATAATAATCATTTGATGATTTAAAAATAATGTTTAAGGACATGATATCATTCTGGATATGAATAAGATACAACCTATCCATGAAAAACACAACTTACGTAACAAAACATATAAAAGAAAACGAGTAAGTTAACATCCGAAACGACGATAAATCTAAGATATTGTTAACAAAGAAATGTTAAAAGATCATATATGATATCATATGAATGTATATGATTCTTGTATAATTTAATAACAATTATTTCACCATTATACAAGAGGTTAACCTACCCCAACCAAGGAAAAGATCTTATTCATATCCAGAATGATATCATGTCCTTAAAAATTATTTTTAAATCATCAAATGATTATTATACTTGAATAGATATGACGGAGAATGAATGTCATCGCGTTCGTGGAGTCGGTAGTCCGTACGTACGCACGAGCGACAATATCATTATTTTGATATTAAAATAATATATAATTGGATATTATATCATATATACAGAATCATTATCATGTTATATTTATTATTTACAAGAATTACATATCATTATTTTACCCATCTAAATAATAATATATTGAATAACAATTACACCACGACGTGGAGACGGTAAGCCGTACGTACGCACGTATGGTGACATGTCATTCAAATGATGTGTAGAATACTGAATATTGTTGTTCCATATTTATAATAACATCACAGTATTTAGATGATACGGGAGTTATAATTTTAGAATTGAAATAATAAACAAAGAGGGAGTGGAAGAAGAAAGAAACTTGAAAGAGGGTGATGAAAACGTTACCTCCTCTTCGGGTTCTTCCTTTTGGTTTTGATTAAAAGGACTCCATAGGATGGCTTTCTGACTAAATTAATGCTTCTAGGATGAAGGGAGAGAAGTTTGGACAGTATTTGGGCAGAGGTTGGCAGAACCAAAAGGCTTGGAAGTGTGAATAAGGTGGTAGAGGTGGGTGCCTTTTATAAGAGGAGGGGAGGGGCTCTTTTGGAAAGATTGAAATGTTACATTATTATACAATGATTTTCGTATTTTAAAGGTCCCACACTTATATAATTCGTTGCTAAGGTGATAAGGGTTCGAAATATACCTATCCAATAGTCTTTGGACAAGTGTAAGCTTTGGATTTTACATTATCTTTTCATTTTATTAAAATCGTTAAATAATGAGGTCATCGCTGCATCATAATGATGTCATAAATTATTTAATTTATTTAATTTCTAAAAATTATAAAAAAATATAATGATGTAGGAAATCTTTTTATATTTCCAATGACTATTTATAGTCAAAAATATGACTTGTATAACCCCATGTAAAAATTGTTTTAGTAAAATATTTCTTGTTTGTGTCATTTTTTTACATTAACATTAAATAAAATGTATTTATGTCATTTTCCAAATAAAGTGGATCCATGGGCTCCCCAAGTTGACGCATGGATTTTCTTGGTCGGCCATGGCACATCCAATGAGGGTAGGACATGTGTCAAGCTCATCTCATATTATTAAAACATTATTTTTACCTTAAACTACACTAATTACCTCTAATCGCGATTAACAACTTAAAAGTCACTATTCACAAAAAATTATTTTAATCTCATTGAACCACATTTTACTTCTTAATGACAACCATGTATGTCGGATTTTTGAAATTCAAAACACAGAAGTGGTAAATTTTCATTTAAATGAAAATCAGTTTTTATAAATACCACTTAGTGGTTTCACTATTCATCAAAAATTGAAGTTTTTCAGAAAAATCCCAAAAATTCACCCTAAGCTATATTTGATATTCCGATTTCAAAAATTATGTATATTTTAAAAAATTCAAAACATATAAGTTTCATTAATTAATTTTATAATTAATTCCCGCTGTCACAACAAATAGCGTGTTTTTAAAACACAATTTATATCAAAAGATTGACAATTGTTCATGCCCAATTTCAACATTAAATTAATTCTAATGACCACCATTGGATAAAAAGGTAAAAATATATTCTAATTATACTTTAAAACCACTAAATATTATAATTTGTCACAATAAATTATTTTTATTAAAAAATTTGTTTTAAGTATTTTTCACTATTCATAAAAAAAATTGGAAGTTCTCAGAAAGTTACAAAAAATTCAACTTAGGATAATTTCGATATTACGAATACAAAAATGAAGTCCATTTGGAAATATAAAATTTCTATTATTTTAAAAAGTGGTTATTACTATTCATAACGGCTACTTTGATTAGTCGCAGTGTGTTAGAACTTGAACTTGCGTACAATGCAAGTTATTGAAAGAGAGGCGTATCGTGGAAGCTTGGGGTGTTACATTCTTCCCTCCTTCAATAAATTATGTCCTCGCAATTTGAAATTTTTCTTTGAAAATAAAAGGTTGAAAATAGAAAATACCTTTGTGGAAAACCCACATCGGAAATAAGGTTAATAAAATTTACCCTTAATAAGAGGGAAAGGGAAATGAAAATGTCACCACCAAATTATGATCTCGATAAGAAGAACATTGGTGGCAATTAGAGACATATAATAGGAGGAAAAACGTTAATATTTGTAGGGAGTGATTGAGGTCATCAATAACAAACAAGTGTCAAATTGAGGGCCTCAAAGCCTTCAATCAATGTTGATTTAAAACATCATCAGTTCAACAAGACATAAGGTATTATGATAACACATTTTTTTTGTTTTAATATCCCTTTAATAAAGTTTTAGAATTAATTTATTCATAGAATATGATATAGGTATATATATATATTTATGCTTGACAAGTAGAGTTTCAACCTTCAACTAATTTCTACCACAAACTCATCTTTCACCCAAAAAGATAATAGAACTCAAAAATAATATTTTTATCCTAACCGTACAAGGTTCAAAATATTAGAACAATGTGATATATATATATATAAGTATTGTACTGCAGTACTTGTTGATTTCAGTAAGGATTTAATATGATGAAGGTAATCATATTATGAGTATGTGACAAAAAGAGAAACTTTAATTTGTTTGGGGAATCTGATAAATTGATTTTGGAATTAAGAGACCTTTTAGAGAAAGTCTGGATAGAGGTATTTTGGATAACTATAAAGGTTGGAGTGGATTAAGTTGATCTTTGGATAGTATTGTTTAAGGTTAAAAAATTTATGAAGATTATTTTTTGAATATTATAATACTATAGTTTTAGGAAAAGGACAACCTGCAGGGTGGGGCATAACCTGTCGCGTCGGACAAAGCTGCAGGAATCGAACCCACAATCATAGTGCGACAGGCCTTTATTTCCTACCACTAGCCTACAGGAAGTCCCTGGTTATTAAAAAATAATTTTACTAACCTAAATGGTATGTGTTAACATTTGGAACCTTATACAATTAGGATAAGTATAATATTTTTGAGTTCTATTATCTTTTTGGGTGAAAGATGAGTTGAAGGTTGAAACTCTAGTTGTCAAGCATAAATATATATATACCTATCTCTTATTCAATGAATAAATTAATTCTTAAACATTAGTAAAGGGATATTAAAACAAAAAAATGTGTTATCCTAATACCTTATGTCTTGTTGAACTGATGATATTTTAAATCAACATTGATTGAAGGCTTTGAGGCCCTAAATTTGAAATTTGATTGTAATTGATGACCTCAATAACTCCCTAAAAATATTTACGTTTTCCCTCCAATTATATGTCTATAATTTCCACTAATGTTCTCCTAATCAAGATCATAATTGGGTGGTGACTTTTTCATTTCCCTTTCCCTCTTATTTAGGCAAAATTTTATTAATCTTATTTCCGATGTGGGTTTTCCACAAAGGTATTTTCTCTTTTCAACCTTTTATTTTCAAAGAAAAATTTAAAATTGCGATGACGCAATTTATTGAAGGAGGGGAGAATGTAACACCCCAAGCTTCCACGATACGCTTCTCATTCAATAATGCAATAGCTTGCATTGTACGCAACTTCGAGTTCTAAAACACCGCGACTAATCAAAGTAGCCGTTATTAATAGTAATAACCACTTTTTAAAATTATAGAAATTTTATATTTCAAAATGGACTTCATTTTTGGATTTGGAATATCAAAATTATCCTATGTTGAATTTTTGGTATTTTTCTGAGAACTTCTAATTTGTTATGAATAGTGAAAAATACTTAAAAACAACTTTTTTAATGAAAATAATTTATAGTGATAAATTATACTATTTAGTGGTTTTAAAGTATAATTAGAATATATTTTTACCATTTTCTCCTATGGTGTTCATTAGAATTAATTTCACTTTGAAATTGGACATAAACAATTGTTAATCTTTTGATATATATTGTTTCTTAAAAACACGCTATTTGTTGTGACGGCGGGAATTAATTATAAATTTAATTAATGAAACTTATATGTTTTGGAATTTTTTAAAATAGACATCATTTTTGAATTCGGAATATCAATTATAGCTTAGGATGAAATTTTTGCATTGTTCTGCAAAACTTCAATTTTTGATGAATAGTGAAACCACTAAGTGGTAGTTAAATAACTGATTTTTCGTTTAAATGAAATATTACCACTTCTGTGTTTTGATTTTCAAAAATCCGACATACATGGTTTTCATTAAGAAGTAAAATGTGGTTCAATGAGATTAAAATAATTTTTTTTGTGAATAGTAACTTTTATGTTCTTAATCGCGATTAGAGGTAGTTAGTGTAGTTTAAGGTAAAAACAATGTTTTAATAATATGAGATGAGCTTGAAACATGTCCTACCCTCATTGGATGTTCCATGGCCGACCAAGACAATCCGTGGGTCAACTTGGGGATCCCATGGAGCCACTTTAGTTGGAAAATGACAAAAATACCTTTTATTTAATGTTAAAGTTAAAAATGACACAAACATGAAATGTTTTACTAAAACAATTTTTACATGGGGTTATACAAGTCATATTTTTTACTATAAATTTTCCTTTGGAAGCTAAAAATATTTCCTACATCATAGTATTTTTTTTAATTTATAGACATTAAATAAATTAAATTATTTATGACATCATTATGATGCAACAATGACCTCATTATTTAATGATTTTAATAAAATGAAATGATAATGTACAATCCAAGGCATAAACTTGTCCAAAGACTGTTGTATGGGTAGCTTTAGAACCCTTATCACCTTATCCACGAATTATATAAGTTTGGGACCTTTATAATCCAAAAATCATTGTATAATAATGTAAAATTCCCTTACTTTCCAAGAGTGCCCCTCCTGTCCTCTTATAAAAGGCCCCCGCCTCTACCACCTCATTCACACTTTCATGACATTTGGCTCTGAAAAACTCTACTCAAATACCCTCCCAACTTCGCTCCCTTACTCCTAGAATCCTCACTTTGGGCATAATTCTTCCCAAGGAAGCCTTTGGCTCAAATCAAAAAGAGTTACCCGATTTTTAGGTAATGTCTTCTCTAATGTTGTTTTGTTTTATTTAGCTTCTCCAACCCCTTAAACTCTATTAATTAATTTCTTTTGTAACAAAACCAGTATCCTAAATATACTAGGATGTTGTTATAAGAAGGATTCGAGCTACACTTACACACACCTACATCTAATGGTTAAAGAACATACTGTTTCTGTGGATGGCGAATTTCGGCCTCACGAAACGATGATTGTTCAACACTCATATAACACCTTCAAAGGTGGCCATTAAGATTTCACTATATTTATATATGATATATAATATATTTATGTTTTACTTATTCTTCTGTATTTCTCATTTATGGCATACTTTATGATTTCCATTATGGGTAAACGCGATAATTTCATTTTAGGAAGTGCGGACTACCGCCCCCTCAAAGTGATTTGAATCGTTAATGCCATATGTGGGATGTATAAAGGATGGAGTAAATGGTATTATACACTATATTATACTGGAATTATATTATACATTTATATCATTATGATTTCATTCCATTAAATACGAAATTGAAATGAAAGTAGCGTTCATGCGTACGTACGGCTTACCGTCTCCATGAACGGTGCATTGCATTTCTTACCTCTAAATGTTACATAATATTATAAATGAATATATATACTATATATATATGATATATATGATATATACATCATGAATATAATTCTGGATATAATATATATTTCACCACATGAACAACTTGTAATTATAAGATGTTTATTTTTGACTCAAGTACCAAAGATCGACAAAACGACCGTTATTAACTTAAATAATTACATAATGATCATAACATGGTAATAAGTGATGTAAAAGGAATAATGAACATGAAAAAGGTTCTTAAGTAAATAGGAATTAACTCTAGTTTATTATTCAGGAGGTTAAAGAATGGTTGAGTCAGGACAGGACGCAAGGTAAGGGAATTTCTTAACCCAACTTCCATTCTTTGGGTTAATCTTCTACATTCAAATTATGTCATGATATTATTATGTCCTATTTTGTATTTTTTACTTTCTTTATGTGTAAATATAGTGAATACACATAATAGATCTATTTTATTTTAAAAATGATCTTTTTAAGCACTTCGTCTCAATCTCCTTTCATTGAGGCATATTTGGTTTTACACACAACTTTCTTTTATACGGTGTATAAACCCCTTTGACTTTTACATTTATTCAAAAGGAATCTTTTTTATACAAAGAGTTTTACTAAACAACAAAAAGGGGAATGTTTTTCTTTCTGTACTTATGCTGCAACAATGACTTCTCTGCCGCCGTGACCATTATTTGAGTTTCGGCTTCCTCTACAAGGCATCATTTTTTTTAATGAAAAATAAATACAAAGTTTTAACTTTCTTTTATTTTGGTATTGAAAATGGTTTTGAAAGCGTTTTTATTATTATAATGTGCTGTATTGATATCTTGTGATTGAAATGTGGAAATTTTATGTTTCCTTTATCCATGTTTTATGTGATACAATTATGTTATGGTTTATGATATGTTTAAACCTATTCATATGAGGAATGCATTGGACTTAATAAGTGACGGGTGGAGCCTGCTATAGCTCCTCGATGCATCGGTAGGACTCATGAGACAACTAGACATGGAATTGGCCGAGGCCCTTTCCCAATTTGATTTATGGTTTTGGCCAAGGCCTTAATCATTTTAGGTGTCTTGGCTGAGGCCTTGACAAAATGTTTCAGAATGTCTGGCATTATGCATTCCATCATTATGAAAATGGTTATTGATATTGCATGGGATTATTCGACTAGTAGAATATCCATGTGAAGAAGTAAATGGCATTATCTCATTTTACTTTTTCCATATTATGTTGATGTTCAATTTTAAAAGGCTTTTGTTTTAGTTATACATTGCCTTAAATGTTTATGTCTATTTATGAATGCTTCCACAATATTGTTATCCTTACTGATCATATGAGCTCACCCCTTTCAATGTTTTAATATTTTTTAGGATTTGAAGAAGTATTTTAGGAATGACCTGCAGGGATAGTCAGAAGAGGATATGAGTGTGGACTATGAAGACTTTGTTATTGTAGTTTTTCACCTTATGTTGTAATGTAACATTTATGAATGTATCTAGTGTTTCCAAGGCTACTAAACTAATCGGTCCTTTGAGACTTGATATTTTGTGATCATTCCAATGTTACGAAGTAATGCACCGACTCTGGGTAGCTGGGGTCAGGGCGTTAAAAAAAAACTCTGAGTTAAAAACTATGATATATCTGTACAATAGTTATTTTAATGATACCATTATAACCTATCTGTTAAACAAAGTATGATTAATAGTAATGAAAAAAATTTATATATTAATGAAAACAATAATATAATGTTAATAATTTTATAATAAAATCATAATGTTTCGGTAAAAATGTTAAATATTTCAAAATTACTATTTTCTCAAAAAATTAATATTTTTAAATATTTTTTAAAAAAATAATAAAAATGAATTTTTCAAAACTTTTAGAAAATTAATTATATTAGATAAACATAATTTTCTAAATCATTATTCTTAAATTTTCTTTTTGTGTCTTTTTGTGATTTTATTGAAATATTTCATTATTCTAATAGTATGAAAAATTAATGAATGTTAATTGGAAATAAACTTTTCATTTAACTTATTTATAAGGTTACATTGTAATTATATTTATTTTATCTTAATATCAGTTCAATTATAAATATATTAATAAAATTTATGTTTTTTAATCAATTTTATTTTTAAATTTGGTATAAAAACATTGCATTAATTACAAATTGTTTTTAAAACCATATTTTTCATCACATCTAGAGTATTAATTTTAAATAACATTTTTATAGATATTAATAGTAGTTGTTAAATTTGATTCATGATTTTTAGTCATAACAATTTATATTATCAAATATAGTAAACAAAAGTTTTAGTTAAATTTAATATTGAAATTAGAAACAATTATTTACTTCTATTATGTAAATACTGGTTTACTAGAAGTTAAGCTAAATGATAAGAGGTGAAATTATTTATCAATTTTTTTATAGACTATATCATTGGAATATTTGTTTCATTCCTGAAATAATTTTCTATATCTTTATATTTTTTTAACCAATTGAAATTTTAAAATCATAAGAGATAATAATTATTTTCAAAAAAATTTCTGTCCCATCCCCCAAATATAAAAGGTCAGCCTCTCATCTGATCATAACACCATAAAAACATTTTTTAAGAGTAATAACTACAATATAAAACTCTAAAAAATACCTCCTCTTATCAAATAATCCATAGTGTGTACATAAAAACATTCAATGATTAATTATAGTGAAAGAACAAGGAGAAACATGAAGAAGATTTAATGTTCATTAATGAGCTTTTTGGATCCATTTCATCCTCTATACCCCCAAATCATATTATGGAACACTGAAATAATAACCTATGAGTCTTCAATATATTTATATGTTTATACTTTTATTCACTTCACCTTCAATTATATCCACTACTCTCTAATGGGTAATGAAATCATTTTTCATTTGTACGGCTGACTACCACCTCACAATGTTATGTCATTTTTTTATTCGTTAAGACCACTCAACTATGGTGTTAATGAAGGATTTATAATTTTTATAAGATATTTATTATGTTATAAATATTCTCAAATTATTTTAAAATACCTACCTTCAAACTCTCCATTTTTGCGATGATTATAACAATGATCATGTCTACGGTGCACTTTAACCTCACCAAGTAATGTGATTTATTTATGATTTATATGAAATGAATTAAGGATGAGGTAAATAATCATTTATGAAGTATACGACAAAAAAATATTTTCCAATAAAATATATTATTTTATTTTCATTCCATCAATCTTAAAGTAAAATGGAATCAACATTCATGCTTATGTACGACCTACCATATACATGAACAGTGAATTTCATGATCTATATATAAATATTTTGTAATATTATAAATAAATATTCAGTGAAAATATATGATATTTTCACCATTTTTATAATTCATGTTACTAGAAACCCATTATCAATTTTAGATGAATAAAAAATAACAAATCAAAACATACACAAAAATCAATTTTTTTATTACCCAAAATATGACGTTCACAGGAAATTGTTAATAATGGGTAATAATAGTTCATATTAAAAACATATATTATATTATATGTCTGAATTTGTTTTTATAAAATATGTATAATAATCTTATATATATTATTCAATCATCTTTATTGAGTATGATTTATTTCTATACATTAAATCACAAATTTTATCCTCAAGTTTCCCTCTTTGAGATGGACATTCTCTTTTGCACATATATTATATCATGAGATGAGTATACATATCTTTTTATATGTAATATAATTATTTTATTTATCTTCATTATATTTTATATTCCATTTTATTATATTCCGTCATGGGGATTCATAGACAAATTTAAAAAATTAGTAAGGATTGTAGGATAAATCTCATCATTTATGAGGATTGTTTATGATTTTGTTTCTAATGACAAAATATTATAATCTAACTCTCCATGTGACATCCCAGGTAAATAAAGAATAAAAAAATTTCATATTTATTAATATTTATGAATTAAATATTAATTTTACTTTAAAGGGGTTTCTATGCTCGATAGCGTACCTGATACGCATCAAAGAGTTTCTTTGAAATCTTACGTTGCACACTTGTAATAAAATAATATTATTTTAAATTGTAGTCAACACGTAGTCGTTGTATTGGCGAGAATGAATAGAAATAACATAAATATTATTATATATGTTTGTTAAATTCTTTTACATTTATCCAATAAAAGATAAAGGCTTAAAATATGAAAACAATTCAATTTTAGGCATAGATACTCTAATATTCACTAAAAGGTCGAACTATCGCAGTTTGATGGTAAACCCTCTTTAAATATTGTTTTGGTCACTCTTATACATTCTATTGGACCAAATATAATTTATCTTTAGAATCGGGATATCAAAATTTACTTTGTGTAAATTTTTGGTATTTTTCTGATAAAGATCATTTTATAATGAATAGTGAAAATTTTGTATTTTAATTCAAAACCTATTTTTAATCTAATTTATTTATATGATTACATTATCTTTTGAATTGGTTTTAAAGTGAAATTATAATATATTTTTACCATTTAATCCAATAGTGGTCATTGGAATTAATTTCACTTTGAAATTGGACTTAAACTAGTGTCAATCTTTTGATATATACTATTCCATAAAATCACGCTATTTGTTCTGAAAGCGGGAATTAATTATCAAATTAATTAATGTAAACTATATTATTTGAATTTTTTAAAATATACATCATTTTTTAATTTGGAATAACAAATATATCATTGGGTGAAGTTTTGGTATTTTTCTAAAAAACATAAATTTTAAATGAATAGTGAAACCACTAAGTGGTACTTAAAAACTAATATTTTGTTTAAATGAAATTTTACCACCTCTGTGTTGTGAATTTAAAAAATCTGACATACATGGTTGTCATTAAGAAGTAAAATCTGGTTCAATGGGATTAAAATAATTTTTTGGTGAATAGTAACTTTTAAGTTTTTTATCGCGATTAGAGGTAATTAGTGTTATTTAAGGTAAAAATAATGTTTTAATAATATGAAATGACCTTGACACATGTCCTAACCTTATTTGATGTTTAATGGCCGACCAAGACAATCCATGGGCCAACTTGGGGATCCCATGGATCCACTTTGGTAGGAAAATGACATTAATAACTTTTTATTTAATGTTAAAATGAAAATGTCACAAACATGTGTTGTTTTACTAAAATAATTTTTACATAGGGTTATACAAGTCATATTTTTTACTATAAATATTAATTAGAAATATAAAAATATTTCTTACATCATGATGTTTTTTTATTATTTTTAGACATTAACTAAATTAAATAATTAATGACACCATGATGATGCAGCGATTACCTCATTATTTAACGATTTAAATAAATTGAAAATATAATGTAAAATATAAGACCTACACTTGTCAAAAACCTATTATATGGGTGGATTTAGAACTCTTCTCACCTTATCCTTGAAATATATAATTTTGGGACCTTTAAAATCTGAAAAGCATTTTATAATAAAGTAACCTTTTATAACTTTCCAAGAGTGCCCCTCCTCTCCTCTTATAAAATGCCCCCACCTCTACCACCTTACCCACACCTCTCAAGCATTTTTCTTGTACAAACCCTACCCATTTTGTCTCTCCAAATCCCTCTCCAACTTCTAGTAGACTCACTTTTGGCATAAGTCCTTCCGAGGAAGCCTTTGGGCTCAAATCAAAAAGAGTTACCGGATTTAATGGTAGTGTCTTCTCTTGTGTTCTTCTATTTTATTTTGCTTCTCCAACCCCCTAAACTCTTTCTATTCCTTTATTTTGTAACAACACCAGTATCTTAAATATAATAGGGTGTTTTCCTTTGATGGATTAGATCTACACATACACACACCTTCTTCTAATGGTTAAAGAACATAATGTTTCTGTGGATGGTGAATTTCTGTCTCACGAAATGATGATTGTTCAGTATTGTTTTAACACCTTTCATGGTGGCCATTAAGATGTCACTATATTTATATATGATATATATTATGTTTGTGTTTTCCTTATTCTTATGTATTTTTCATTTGTGGCAGACCTTTATGGTTTCCATTGTGGGTAAACACGATAATTTCATTTTAGGAAGTGCGGACTACCGCCCCCTCAAAGTTATTTGATTTGTAAATGCCATATCTGAGACGTATAAAGGATAAATATAATGATATTATATATGATATAATACTGTAATTATTATATACCTTTATTTCATTAACATTTCACTCCATTAAGTAAGAAATAGAAATGAATGTAGTATTCATGCGTACGTACGACTTACCGTCTCCATGAACGGTGTATTTCATTTCTTACCTCTAAATGTTATGAAATATTATAAATGCATGTAAATACTGGATATATATGATATATATTATATCTAAATCATGAATATAATTCTGGATATAATGTATATTTTACCCCATGAACAACTTGTAATTATAAAGAGTTTATTTTTGACTCAAGTACCAATGATCGACAAAATGACCATTATTAAAATGAATAACTACATAGTGTTCAAAACATGGTAATAAGTAATATAAAAGGGATAATTAACTTGAAAAAGGATCTTAATAAAGTATAAATTAACTCATGTTTATTATTTCTGAGGTTAAAGAACGATCGAGTCAAGTCAGACTCGAGGTATTGGACATCGTGTCAATCTTCTTTCATTGAGGCATATTTTGTTTTATACACAACTTTTTTTATATGATGTATAAACCCCTTTTACTTTTACGTTTATATAAAAGGAATATTTTTATACGAATTGTTTACTAAATGACAATAGATAATGTTTTTTTATCATACGTATGCGGCGACAATGACTTCTCCGCCACCTTGACCATTATTTGTGTTTCGAATTCCTCTACAAGCCATAACATTTTTTTGAATGAAAAATAAAAGCCATGTTTTACTTTTCCTTTATTATTGTATGGAAAATGGTTTTCATAATGTTTTTATATCAATTTGTTTTATTGATATCATGTGATTGAAAAGTGGAAATGTTATGTTTCTATATGTTTTATGTGATACGATTATGTTATGGTTCATGGGCATTGTTATGAAGACGGGTGGTTCCGTGATAAAATAAGGGTAGGTGAGCCCGATATAGCTCTCTAATGAATTGGGTAACGCGATGGAGTTTAACGTTAATGTTTCTCCGAAGATATTTAGGGAATATACTGTGATGAGTATTCCAAACGTAACTAAGAGGGTTAATCCCTACTTAAGAATGTTATGAATGCCTCAAGTTACCTTTATTTCTTATGATTTCTATGATGTATTCATTATTTTATGAGGAATGTGATAATGTTTTATGATTAAATTATGATTCCATGCATGGACTAATGTTTTCATTTCGTACTTTTATATCCCTTATTGAGATTTTTATGCTCATCCCAAGTTATTGAATTATTTTTCACAGGTCAAGGGAACGGTACATGATGTGATGATAGTGTCAAGGAAGTGTCAAGAAAGAATCCATGTTTTATTTTAAATATGATTCCGTTGATGGGAAAAATGATTATTATCTGTTATATAACCACTTTGTTTAAATGTGGAATGTAAAGCATGTTTTATGATCTACCTCCCTAAAACTCTAAACCTAAACAGATCCTCAACGTGTATTCTGGAACTAACTCATGATTAAGTAATGTTTAAGGCTGGGGCCTTATAGTTGGTATCAAAGGTCGGTTTAGACAACTTTAGGAGTAAGAAAATTGTTAAATTATAATATAATTTATGGTATGATTGAAATGATATAGCATTTTAAGATTACCATGTTGCTTCACCTAAGATATTTATGTGTTAAGAATGGATTTTCATAGAGGAAACAAAACAGATTTTCTGGGAAGGCATACAGAGGGAAATGACCTTTCAAATCAGTATCCTGAGATGGTCAGAATCCGAACTAAATAGTTTGTTGCAGTGATGGCTCAATTGACTCAGGTGAAAAATGTTGGTTGTTTCTATTGATGATATTTTGGTGTTTTCTAAAAGTAAAGAGGAGAATGAAAGTAATTTAAGGGTTATCTGTAAAACCTTAAAAAAAGAAACTGTATGGAAAATTCAGCAAGTGTGAGTTTTGGGTACAAAAAATTTCTTTCCTCGGTCACATTGTTTCAAAAAAATGTCATAACTTTTGATCCTGCTAAAACAAAAGTTGTTGAAGAATGGCCAAGACTAACAAATGTAATCGAGATCTATAGTTTTATTGGTTTGATAGTTTACTACCGAATGTTTGTTGAAAATTTTTCATGGTAATCTAGTCCAATGACTAAGCTAACTCGGAAGGGTGTTAAGTTTATCTAGACAAAAGAATGTGATGATTGTTTTATGGAGTTGAGAAAAATATTGGTGAATGCTCTAGTTTTGGAACTTCCTTCCAGGAATGGTGAGATTGTTATATATAGTGATGCTTCGTTTAAGGGACATGGATGTTTCCTTATGCAGAATGATCAGGTAATTGCATATGCTTCACGTCAGTTGAAAACTCATGAGGTAAAATACCCTACACATGATTTGGAATTAGCTTATATTATTTTCGCTTTAAAAATTTGGAGGCATAATTTTAATGGAGTAAAATATGAAATATATACCGACCATAAAAGTTTAAAGTATATATTCACTTATAATGAATTGAAAATGAGACAGAGGAGATGGCTAGAATTAATCAAGGATTATTATTGTAGAATTCTTTGCCATCCGGGAAAAGAAAATAAAGTGGCTGATGTTTTGAGTCAAAAAATAAATGCTTCATTAACAATGTTTCGTTTGGAACGTGATCCTTTGGTTAATGATTTGTTGAACTTTGGAATAGAAGTTATTGGTGTAGGAAGTTCTTCTGTTTTTTTCAGGTATCAGTGAGATCATCTATATCAGACAGAATTAAGCATGTACAGAAGCAAGACAATGAGTTGCAAAAAAAAGAAGAGCTGGTTCAGAAGGGTAAGTTTCCTGAATTCAACATTGATAATGATTTTTTTTTGAGATTTGGGAAGAGATTTTGTGTGCCCATTGATTAACAGTTGAAGAATGAGTTGTTAAGTGAGGCTCATAGTTCCCCTTTTTCAGTTCATCCTGGCAGTACTAAGATGTATAGAGATCTGTCGGAGTATTACTGGTGGGACGGAATGAAAAGGTTTATTGGTGAGTTTACTATCAAGTGTTTGACATGTCAACAGGTTAAAGAAGAGCGGAAATTACTGAAAGAGATGCTTCAGCCTCTACCAGTTCCAGAGTGGAAATGGTATAATATATCCATGGACTTCATTGTGGCATTACAGGAGACATCTCGAGGTAATTATGCAATCTTGGTTATTGTTGATCTTTTGACTAAATCTACACATTTACTTTCCATACGAGATACTTTTTTCCCAAGATAACCATTCCCGTTTGTATCTTAAAGAGATAGTCAGGTTACATGGAGTTTCTCTATCCATTGTATCTGATCGTGATCCCAGGTTTACTTCTAACTTTTGGAAGGGTCTTCAGAAGTCGTTGGGTACTGAATTAAATTTTAGTATAGCTTTTCATCCTCAGCCATATGGGTAGTCAGAACGAACAATTCAGTTTTTCGAGTATATGTTATGTGCTTGTTCGATGGATTATCAGGGAAGTTGGGACTAACATCTTTCATTGGTTGAATTTTCATATAATAACAATTTTCATTAAATTATACAGATGGCTCCATTTGAGGCATTATATGGTAAACAGTGTCGAACTCCATCTATTTGGGATGAAGTGGGTGAAAAGAAGCTGATGGGACCAGAATTGGTAGAAGATATTGCAGAAAAAGTTCATTTGATTCAGAAACACATGAGAATAGCTGAGAGTAGGAAGAAGAGTTATGTAGATAACCGGATGAAGGATCTACCTTTTCAGGTAGGTGATCATGTTTTTCTCAAAGTTTCTCCATGGAAAAGTGTGATGTGATTCGATAAGAATGGAAAGGTGAGTCCATGGTTCATTGGACCATATAAAATTCTAGAGAAAGTTGGATTAGTTTCTTACCAAGTGGATTTACCTTAGAGTTTATCTCAGGTACACAATGTTTTTCATATTTTGATGTTAAGGAAGTATATGCCAGATCCATCTCATGTTTTGAGCCAAGAGGTAGTTCAGTTGGAAGAGAATCTCTCTTATGAAGAACAACCAGTCTAGATTTTTGACCGAAGAGAGAAAGTGTTGCGAAATAAGGTAATTCACCAAGTAATTGTTTTGTGGAAAACCCATATGGTTGATGAGGCAACGTGGGAATCTGAAAATTCTATGAGGGATAAATACCCCAAAATTATTTTGATAAGTGAATAAAATTGTGAGGAAGCAATTCCCAAAAGGAGGGAAGGATGTAACATCGCAGGTAAATAAAGAATAAAACATTTTCAAATATATTAATATTTATAAATTAAATAATAATTTTACTTTAAACGGGTTTCTATATTTGATAGTGTACCAGATACGCAACAAAGTGTTTCATTGAAATCTTACGTTCACACTAGTAATAAAATAATATTATTTTAAATGTTAGTTAACACGTAGCCATTGTATTGGTGGGAATGAATATAAATAACTAAAATATGATTATATATGTTTTTTAAATGTTTTTACATTTATCCCATAAAGGATAAATGCATATTATATGAAAAGAATTCAATTTTAGGCATAGATACTCTAATATTCACTAAAAGGTCGAACTATCACCTTTTGATGGTGAAACCTATTTAAATATAGTTTTGGAAACTATTATACATTATATTGGACCAAATAAAATTCTTCTTTAGAATCGGGGCATCAAAATTTACTTTGTGTAAATTTTTGGTATTTTTTCGATAATGTTCATTTTTTTAATGAATAGTGAAAACTCTTATCTTTTAATTCAAAACCTCTTTTTAATCTAATTTATTTATATGATTAGATTATAGTTTGAATTGGTTTTAAAGTTAAATTAGAATATATTTTTACCATTTAATCCAATAGTGGTTGTTTTAATTAATTTAACTTTGAAATTGGACTTAAACTTGTATCAATCTTTTGATATATATTATTTCATAAAAACACGCTATTTGTTGTGAAAGTGGGAATTAATTATTAAATTAATTAATGTAACTAATATTATTTGAATTTTTTTAAAAATACACATCATTTTTGAATTCGAAATATCAAATATAGCTTAGAGTGAAGTTTTTGTATTTTTCTGCAAAACATCAATTTTTAATGAATAGTGAAACCACTAGGTGGTACTTAAAAAACTGATTTTTCATTTAAATGAAATTTTACCACCTCTATGTTTTCAATTTGTAAATCGGACATACATGGTTTTCATTAAGAAGTAAAATGGTGTTCAATGGGATTAGAATAATTTTTTGGTGAATAGTAATGTTTATGTTTTTAATCGTGATTAGAGGTAATTAGTATAATTTATGGTAAAAAGAAAGTTTTAATAGTATTAAATGACCTTTACACATGTCCTACCCTTATTTGATGTTTCATGGCCGACCAATAAAATTCATGGGTCAACTTGGGCACCCCATGGAGCCACTTTGGTAGGAAAATGACATTAATAACTTTTTATTTAATGTTAAAATGAAAATGTCACAAACATGTGTTGTTTTACTAAAACAATTTTTACATGGGGTTATAAAAGTCATATTTTTTACTATAAATATTAATTAGAAAGAAAAAAGTATTTCCTACATCATGATATATTTTTTTATAATTTTTAGACATTAAATAAATTAAATTATTTATGACACCATGACGATGCAGCGATTACCTCATTATTTAACAATTTAAATAAAATGAAAATATAATGTAAAATATAAGACCTAAACTTGTAAAAAACCTGTTGGATGGGTGCATTTCGAACTCTTATCACCTTATCCTAAAAATATATAATTTTGGGACCTTTAAAATCTGAAAAATATTTTATAATAAAGTTACCTTTTATAACTTTCCAAGAGTGCCCCTCCTCTCCTCTAATAAAAGGACCCCACCTCTACCACCTTACTCACACATCTAAAGGCTTTTTCTAGGCCAACCACTTCCCATTTTTTCTCTCCACATGCCTATCTTACTCCTAGAAGACTCACGTTCGGAAGAAGTCTTTCCAAGGAAGCCTTTGAGCTCAAATCAAAAAGAGTTACCCGATTTAAAGGTAGTGTCTTCTCTTGTGTTCTTATTTTTTATTTTGCTTCTCTAACCCCCTAAACACATTAAATTCCTTTATTTTGTAACAATACCAGTGTCTTAAATATTATATTATGTTGTTATGTGAATTATTCGAGCTACACTTACACACACCTTCTTCTAATGGTTAAAGAACATAATGTTTTAGTGCATGGAGAATTTCTGCCTCACGAAACGATTATTGTTCAATATTATTTTAACACCTTTCATGGTGGCCATTAAGATGTCACTCTATATATATAGGATATATATTATTTTTATGTTTTCCTTATGCTTCTGTATTTTTCATTTGTGGCATACATTTATGGTTTCCATTGTGGGTAAACACAGTAATTTCATTTTAGGAAGTGTGTACTACCACCCCTCAAAGTGATTTGATTCTTTAATTCCATATGTGGGACGTATATAGGATAAATTTAATGATATTATATATGATATTATACTTTAATTATGTTATACCATTATATAATTATTATTTCACTCCATTAAGTAAGAAATATAAAGGAAAGTAGCGTTTATGCGTACGTACAGCTTACCGTCTCCATGAACGGTGCATTTCATTTCTTACCTATAAATGTTATGTAATAATATAAATGCATCTAAATACTGGATATATATGATATATATGATATCTAAATCATGAATATAATTCTGGATATAAGGGATATTTTACCCCATGAACAACTTGTAATTATAAGCAGTTTATTTTTGACTCAAGTACCAATGATCAAAAAAACGAACATTATTAACATAAATAATTACATAGTGTTCATAACATCGTAACAAGAGATATAAAACGAATAATGAACTTGAAAAAGGTTCTTAAGAAAGTAGAAATTAACTCATGTTTATTATTCAGGATGTTAAATAATGATCGAGTCATGTCGGACCCATGGTATGGGACATCGTCTCAATCTCCTTTCATTGAGGCATATTTTTTTATACCCAACTTTTTTTTATAAGGTGTATAAACCACTTTGAATTTTTTGTTTATTCAAAAGGAATCTTTTTATATGAAGCTTTTACTAAATGACAAAAGGGAATGTTTTTTTTCATACGTATGCGGCGACAACGACTTCTTCGCCAGCTTGACCATTATTTGAGTTTCAACTTCCTCTACATGCCATAACTTATTTTTGAATTAAAAACAAATGCCATGTTTTAGTTTTATTTTATTTTGGTATTGAAAATGGTTTCATAATGTTACTATATCAATGTGTTGTATTTATTTCTTGTGATTGAAAAGTTGAAATGTTATGTTTCCTTTAGGCATGTTTTATGTGATACGATTATGTTATGGTTCTTGGGAATTTTTATGAAGATGGGTGGTTCTGTGATAAACTAATGGTCGGTGAGACCGATATAGCAATCCAATGCATTGGGTAATGTGAAGGAGTTAAACGTTAAGGTTTTTCCAAAGAGATTTAGGGAATAGACAGGGATGGGTATTCCAAATGTAACCAAGAGGGTTACACCCTACGTAAGAATGTTATGAATGTCTCAAGTTACCTATATGTCTTATGATTTCTATGATTTATTCATTATTTTATGAGGTATGTGATTATGTTTTATGAGTAATGTATGATTCCATGCATGGACTGATGTTTTCATTTCGTATTTTTATATCCCTTACTAATCTTTTTATGCTCATCACATGTTTTTGAAATGTCATTCACAAGTCAAGGGAAAGGAACATGATGTGATGATAGTGTCAAGGAAGTGTCAAGAAATAATCCATGTTTTATTTTAAATATGATTCTTTGATGGTAAAAATGAGTACTATCTTTTATGTAACCAATTTGTTTAAATGTGGAATTTAATGCATGTTTTATGATCTAATTCTCTAAAACTCTAAACCTGAAAAGATCCCCAACGTGTGTTCTAGAAGTAACTCATGATTAAGTAATGTTTACGGCTGGGGCCTTATACTCCAATAAATCCATAATTTTCATTTCCAAGGTTTATTCATGGTCTTTTCAATTGTTATTATAATTTAATAACTTTTTGGTAAATAATATAGTCAAAAAATGGTTTTAATAACAATTTGACATTATTTATCTCATTAATCATGAATCAATATTATACTAGAGTCATGTTTTTATCAATTTTCATGACATTTTTATTATAATTTATCTATCATTTTGAAAATAATTTTTTTAATTTTGACATGAAAAAATTGAATTGAAATTTACTGTTGTATTCTAAGAAATGTGAATTTTTATTTAACTAAAAATGTGAAGGGAAAATTATATTCACATATAAAATGAAAAAACCTTCCTTCCATTTTATTTGATATATAGTTCATATTTTTTGAATGTTATTTTTAATGAAAGAATTACATCATGATTTATGTTTTAAAATATTTTTTTATTAGTGGAAAGAATATTTTCTTTAAGAATTTTTTAATGATCTAATTATATTTCAATTTATAATGCCTTCTGTTGATGGTACATATTACTTATTGTGGATATGATACTAAGATAACATTATTATTCATTCTCATAATTATATAATGTATATGCGGACATGATTATTATGAAACTTTTTACTCTTCCATATGTTATAACATGAGAAACAATTCATGAATCATTCCTCCTTTAATGAGTTATGCTATGATGTGATGAGGAAATAATTATAAAACCTCCATATTTTCAATATGTTCAGTTATGATAAAATGTTTTTGAAACCCATTTAATTCCATGTGAAATGATTTTATGAATTTTTTATGATCCCATGGAACACATAAATTTTGTTTCATTAAGATTTGGATGGGACCAATATGTCCCTATAATTTAATAGGTACGACTTATAACTCATGTTATATACTGTTATGGAATTGGAGATTGATCACTATTCAGTATCGAAATTTATAGCATTTGATGGTATTGGAAGTGAACCCTGACTACTATGATTCTATATATAGTGGACACATTCTAATATAATATCATTTTTATTGATCATTGACTATTATAAATATGGTTTTATTCTTTTATGTGTATGATTAATATTCCATGTCTTATACCAATTTTACTAAATCATGTCATGCGTTCATTTATTTCTATATGTTTCCAATCATATGAATGGGTAAACATGATACTCGGATTTAATATTAATTCCATTTATATTCATGGTGTGGTTTTCAAATGTTATGTTAATTTTATTTTTATGCATCTCCATTTCATATCATTACTCTGAATGTATGACCCCCCGTAATTATGTTTCACATACCAATGTTATGAAAAAATATATTACGAATAATATGTATAAGAAATGTGGTTGTTATGAATAACATAATATTAAATGAATTTACTACCAATGAATCAATTTTTTGTGTTTCCAATTTTCGAAAAAACTATATCATAAAGTTCCATAGGCATGTGTTTCTGTTATGAAATGAATATTCATAAATGTTTATGAAATTTATATGTATGATAAGAATAGAATTATATATTTTTCTTAAGTAGAGAGGTTTAATTAAACATTGAATACTAGGGCCATTAAACCATAGAGAGATCCATAAGGACATATCTATGGGTAGGTATACAATAATTCAAAGAATAATAAAATCTCTATTAAATTTTTTAAACTATAGAGCATGCAGTTTCCATGAAATTACATCCTATTCTATATACAATAAGTTGATTTAGATCTTCTACAGAATTACATAGGGGTAATAACTTTGAAAGTGGAACATTGATCGACACTCGATCGTCACCATGTTTACGACAATGGAAATTATGGAACACATTGTTTGATACTCGTAGGGGTTATTATTTATAAATTCACAAATTCCCTAAGAATCATTATTATGGATTTGAATATAACTTGAAAACAATTAAACATGGATATATGTATGGTGTCATAGATCAAATAATAATATGTTAGAATGTATGGATCCTACAAGTTATTTTTTATGATTATTTGGTTCCCAACTATGATTATTGTCTCTATCACTAAGAATTTCATTTTAGTTGATAGTTTTAACATTATGGAATCATGTTAAAAAATGCCACAAAAAATAATGAAATACTTTTCCTACAGAGAATCACAAAATTATGGGATCTATAAGAAATATTGTTGTTCTTTTTCTAACCTAATATTATTATTATATTAATAATGATCCATATATAAATGATTTAATGAGGGAATAAATTCTATAATATCTTTTTTTAAAAATTCCCATATTCCTTATGTGGAACCACTGATCCCCTAGGTCATGAGTATTGGATGAGTTCAACTGAAAATACATCTTATTCTCTCCAATTTCCATTACGTGAAAAAATAATTTATTATGTTTATTATATTGAAGTTGGATAATTCCAATGGTTGATTCATAACAGAAATATAATGAAAAATTATGAATTTGACTCCATGTTTTTTGATTTTCTCAAGGACAACCTTCTCAATTAGTAATTCATTCATATTCCTTATTTGATAATGGGATATTATTTCATTGTTGTAAGGAATAAGTACAATAACTCATGTTGTCATATGGATGAAACATTAGAATATAGCTTACGTATTCTTATGATTGTATCACCAAATATGAATATAAAGCTGATAGATTCTTTATTGGTGAAAATTCAAGTCCACACACTGAATAATCAAAATGAGAAAATTTTAGATATAAAGACATTTTTTTATGATCGATCATAGATGAAATATACATTAGAGTTAGGTATCAATCACATGGATTTAAGAAGAAAAATAATATGGATATCGAAGGGAAATATAAAAACCAAGGAGAGAAGAAAATGAGATTTTTGTTGTCCTAAATTTTTTGGGAAGAAACATTGGGTAATGATTAAAATAGGGATTAGTAAATATTTTATTTTTGGAGGGGATGGTCATCTAGAAATTTATTGATTATGTGATGGGATGATGTAATATAACCATGTGACTAGCGACAAAGCTACACAGAATAAACCACATAATCTATGTTGCTTCTAATAATGGTAAAATGTACACTATGTTAACCTGTTCCCAAATCCATAGGTTGATGAAAATAATTGACATCATCAACCACATATTCCTTGGGATTAGGGGTATCTCATGTTATCACTATTTATTATGGGGTGCGAAATAATGATGTGGGTAATGGTATATATACTATCAAATATAGAACTTATTATGTCTTATTTTACTATAGATCTACCTATTCATTCATATATGATGAATTTTCTACGAGAATCATGATTCCACACAAATTATTATTTATAGAATTAACATTAACAAATAATAATGGTATTATGGTCTCTACTTATTCATATGAATCATTTATTGTGGATTATTGTGGAAACGTACTTCATGGTAATCATTTCATTCTTCCTCTAGTGGAATTTGATGTCGTACATCGAATTGATTGGTTTTCCCTTCAAAAATACCTCATCAATTGTTCTGGTTGGGAACTAAATTATTATATTCTAGTAAAAACCTACGATCTTCTATCAATTTTATTAAAATTAAAAACATCTGATGGAGAATAAAACAATTGTACGGGTCTTAATTTTCATTCAGAGGGGTTGTTTATCTTAGATGGTTTTTGGGAAACATGAAATCTCTAATATAACCATTATGAATGATAATATTGATGTATTTATAATAAAAATAAATATATTCAAGTAAATCATGATATTGATTTATTAATTTATTTCAATCCATGTAAAATTATAGTTTTATGGATTTCTTGTATAATTTCCCAGATTAATTTGATGAAATTAAATAAGAACCTATTGGAAATGTTTTATAAGTCATTAATACGTTCATGTGTGTCACTTAGAGTGCACCTATTTTTATTTTCAAAAAATATGACAGATCTATGCAACTCATTATTGATTGTTGGATATTGAATAAGATCATGATCAAGAACTAGTATCCTCAACCCCATGTCGATAACTTATTTGATCAACTATATGGTGCTCAATACATTTATAAGAATATCCTTCTATTTGGATATCATCAATTAATGTCCATATGGGAGTATATGACAAATAGATATTCAATACACGATATACAAACTATGAATACAATATAATGTCATCTAGTTTGTTTAATTCCACTACTACTATCCAATGTTTAATTAATTGAGTCATTAGAGATTATCTGGTTCATTTTGTGATAATATTTGTAAATTAAATTAATATTTATTAACAGGTTAAAAAATTCCTTGAAAACAACTTTATAATTTTACTTATGTCCCTATGGAAGGAGAAACTTCATGGAAAATTTGAAAATTAAGAATTTTGGAAACAAAAGGTTCCATTGTTTGGTGATATAATCACATGATACATTATATCATTAAATACATCAACGATTAAGGCTATTTAATATTCTCATTTACCAACAACGGTGCTGCAGATGTGTAGTTTTCTTATTTTAGTTTCATTTTACCGATGTTCTATAGAACTTTTCTTAAGTCAATATAATCCACTAACTAGGCTAACTCGGAACGAAACCATGTAACTATGGATTGATGATTGATAGAAATAAATCATTCAGTATAAGACATGATTAGTTTGTATTCCTATGATTACATCACTATGTAGTGGATATGGTTTTGTAATCAATCGTGATGTATCCATGAAAGAATTGGAATGCATCAATATTTTGAGTAAAATTTTTATAGCTTATTCCTCATTGAAATTTATTATTCATGGTTAAAATTACTCAACAAATGATTTGGAGTTAGTAATTTGGTTTTCTTATTTAAGATTTGGATGAATTGTCAAAATGGATAAAATTAAAATATTTATATATATACTACTCACATCAGTAAAAATTATATTTTCACAGAGAAGGAGTAAAACATTCTACATAGATGGTTTTTAAAGAAGGATAATGATTCTGACAGGTCAATACATTAAAAAATTGGGAAGGAGTATAAGGTGGTCCATGCATTTATTCAAATGTAAAATGATATATTATCCATTTAGTGGGTCACAAAAATCAAATATTTATTGATTTTTCAAAGGATTTATCACGATATCCTAATGTAACTGGAAATATAACAATTATAAAATGATTTCACAACAATATATCCATGATAAGATTATAGAGGTGTATAAAGAAGATGTTGATCAGAATAATATGGAAATAAATGGTCCTAATTTTATCCGTTATCATAATTTAATGGTAATATTTATGTACAATGAATATGTTCTGTCCATTCAAGAATTAAAGAAGGATTTGTTAGTTGATTATAAATATTCTTCTTTTTCTATTCATCATGTATGTGAGGAGATATATCATGATTGAAATATTAATTGGGGGGGTTAAATAATGAGAGATATCATAGATTTCTTATCTCGGTTATTGAGATGTATGATATTTAAGGATGAAAAAGAAAATTCTATGATGATGTTGCCACATTACCCATGCCACCATGGTAATTTGAATAAGTCACAATTTATATTTTCGTTGGCCATCCAAAAACATAAAAAGGTGAAAATTCTCCATGCCACCATGGTAATTTGAATATGTCACAATTTATATTTTCTGTAATATGTTAATATATTTCATCATAACCGTGTAAGACTTATCCTTTGAAAAGTATAATAGTTTATATAATAATGATGTATCAAGGAAAAACAAAGTACCAAATTCCAATGTTTCTAATCAGAATATTAAATTAACATCATTTTTGTATAAGTATTTAGTACGATCTTAATATAAGGATGTATTTATGAATTTTGTATCATCCCCAAATGGTTAGTTAGTCATAAATAAAAATTAAAACTCCAAAGGATATATTGAGGTATGTTTCTTTAGATTTCAATGGTAGTATGTATCAAAATGTAAATTTAAAATTTTTCAATAGAGTTATATCTCTCAATAAAAAAAATATATGGTTCCATATGAACCCCTTTATAAAATTAAGTGTTTAGATCTAACAAGATAGAATGATTTTGGATAAATAATTATATTTGGACCAATGATAGTTCATTAAACGGAAGAGAATGTAGTAGCCATTTATCAAAACATCAAGGAAGAATAGGGTCAAAAGAATCGATATGCTGACAAGAGATAATGTGATATATAATTTTTATTTCGTGATAAGGTAGTACTAAAAATTTCTATATGGAAAATTTTCATGAGATTTAGGAATAATTGGAATCTAATACATAGATATATTTTGGTATAACCTCTTTATTTTAATTATTTATTTATTTTAATTATGTGTTTAATGAGGTCAATATTTCATAATATAATTTTTTAATAAAAGGTAGTCTGGAAGAATATGGATAATTGTATAATGGATCACAGCTGAGGATGATTCATCATTATAAAAAGCTCATAATTTTGAATGAGTCATCTTTAGAAAATAGTCATTGTTAAAATCGAGTAATAATCATACATGACATACTATCAAAACAGATTCACCACTAAAGATGAAGTAACATATGATGAGTCGTAGATGAGATGAATTAACATTGAGAGGTGTAATCATTGAGGAGATTCACTATTAAGGTGAGTCAATATTGAGATGAGTCAGCACTGAGATGAGTCCCCACTAACAATAGTCACCATTGAGATGAGTCTCAATTGTGATGTGTAACATCTGAACAAGGGTCACCGCCAAATTTAGATGACTATTAGATGACCTACTGTCAACCTAACTCACTGATTGATTTTCTCACCAACAAAAATGAGTCATTACTATAATGGTTCACCATCATTATTTTTGGATATTTGAATTATATAATTCTAATGGTAATATTAATGAATTTTATATTGAGGATTATTTAAATGAGTATTCTTAAACTATTACATGAAACATTAAATATTGTTATGGATTAGTAAGAGGTTTTAGAATGTATGAATAAGTATATTTAAAATATGAATAGCATTAAATTAAATCCTATAATTTGAGTGCAATTATCTAATTAAATATTATATTTAATTAAGAGCTTTAAATGAACAATAATTACTATCAAACAACTGTAAAATAGAGGGGCACATTGATCATAAAATTCTAATCTAATATTAAAAAAATAGACATTATAATGTATTTTTTATTGTTATTTTTTGATAATTGAATTGATATCATCTCCATGCATCATCCGAGGAGACTCATCCTTCCATCCCATTCAAACCTAGCAACTTCATATTTTCAATGTATTTAAATATTATATTTGATTTTATTAAATTTAATTTGTATGAGTGTCTTCGTTTTTCTTTTTTATCAACACAGACTATATCCTAACATTTATCAAAAATGTGCAATATATATTCTTCAATATAATTACATTTGTTACCCGTATGTTGTGGAATTGGCTTTTGTTTGAACTATTTTTATTTTATTCCCATAGATATTGTGAATGAGTTCGTATCATGTCCTAGATGATTATTTGGTTTTGTGTATGCGTAATCCTTGTTTTTGATAAAAATTATATTTATATAATCTTTATTTAGGTGGGTGACTTCCAATTATAGGAAATTAGCTATCATATTGACACTGAAATTTTTTTTATTTCTCTTGTGTGATTTTTTATATCAAAGCATTAAAATTAATATGTTTTTAGTTATGAAGAGACCACTACATTATTAGTTCTTGTTAATATGTTTTTATATAATGTTTTGAGTTTGTAATTTGGATTAAAATGAATGAATAATATTCATATATTGTTTCAACTAATAATTAAACACTCTTTGACTGTTTTTTTATTTGAACTTATACATATCTTCTATATTGATTAACTAGGATTCTTTAATTATATACATGGATTATTTTTAAAATTATTTTAAATATTATTATTAGTGGGTAATGAATCCCCCCTCTCATGACACATACTCTGGGCAACATTTAGAATCAATGATTTTTCAAACTCTTTTCAATTGTGTATTTTTTTGTGATTTCATGATTTAAATTGTTTGTCAACCCTAAATTTAGTTCTTTAATTTGATAAGATAGAATAATTTTCTACAACCTACAAACCAACTATATTTAAGGGAAATAATTTTTCTTGATGATAAATAATGTTTGAGATGAACAAAGATTTCATGGTCTTTCATATATGGGATTATATTGGGGAAAAATGAATTACCTACAACTTCTAGTGCTATTTGAGATAATCATACTAAAACTGACAACAAATATAATTTTAAAGATATGATTTTTTTTGTTATTTAGTAGATAATGAGTTTAATAGTATTTATTCGTGTAAAACTACTTATAAAATAAGGGATAAATTATATATTTCTCATGAAGGAAATTCCAATGTTAATGAAATGAGATTAAATACATATATAATTAAATATGATACATTCAAAATTAAATATTATGATCTGATTTTTGATATCTATATCATGTTTAATTATAGGAATAATGGAGTTAGATCCTTATAGAGTCTAGTTTTAAACAAATTTCAAATCATGTGACTATTGAGATGTCTTCAAAAGAGGTGTATATAAACACATGTTTCAAAAATAAAATCTTATAAAATCACCAAAAAACATATTACGAAGTTAATCTGAATGTTGATAAATTTGGAGGAAGATATTATTGTTAACTATGGAGATGAAAATTGACATATGAATAAATATAAAACCATCAAGAACATGGTCTAAAAAAAGAAATAACAAGAAAATTTTCATTTTAAAAGATCAAGTGCTGATGAATCACCAATAGAAAAAGATGTGGAAATGTACCATCAAGTAAAAATATTAATAAATTATATAAGAAAATGAAATTGTTCAAGAAACAGAGTTAAAATGTGATTTACGATAATAGAGGGAGGGGGAAGAGATATTGAAAGGGATATGACAATTAAAATGACATAACTTGTCATGACTGTAATAGAAAAGGACATGTTATGGTTGATTAGACTATGTTAAAGTAAATAACTAATTATGATGATAAGGAAAATAGGTAAAAGAAATAAATGAAAGAACCTTGGAATTATTCTAATGATTGATCTAGTTATCCAAACATAATTAATGAAGATATTCTAGAATGGGAAAACATGTTATTCATGAAGAACATATCAGAAGCATATATTGTATTTAATATATTAAATTCAAATAATTATAACGATGATCCAAATAATGAAACCATGAATAATGATGAAATATTTGAATAATATTATATAATTGAGGATTCCTTTAGTGAGTTGAAATATAAATGAAAAATTATAACGTAACATCATGCATTATCTATTAATATATATTATTATTTTGATGTAGAAAACGTAAAAAATTCTAAACTTTTCAAAGAAAAAAAATATTTGGTTGTTTTATGTTAGTTAGAAAATAAACCTATGGAGCCATTCATTATTTTTACATGCATCAATTGTCATGGTGTAGTAAGAAACAATATCATGTTGCACTTTCTATTTCTGATGTTGAATACACAGATATTGGAATGTTAGGTTTTCAAATTTTTTAGATGAATCACATATTACCATATATGGGATGAACATTTTGATATGCACCTATATATTATGACAACATAATTTTTATAATTTTTTTTATAAATTCAGTGTCTCACTCTTGAATAAAGAACATTAATATAAGACTTCATTTTAGGAGAGACCATATTCAAAATAGTGATATAACTCAGGTATATATTCATACCAATCATTATCTTGAAAATATTTTTTATTAATCCGTTCAATATTTATATATTGAACTACATTAAATATGAATCATCAATGTTTAAATTTAGTTAAAAATATTTTTTATGAGAACCCACCATTGATTTTTAACAACCATTTATGTTTAACAACCATTGTGGTGTACAAAACATTTGATTTTACCGACCATTAGAGATTACCATCATTTTATTTTAAACACTTTTGTAGTTTAACCGCCATTTGAACAACCCATATCTGGAAAAACCAATAATATTCACCACTATCCATCCAAATTTATGTCACCATTACAATAATAATTATTTATGGGTTAAATAATTAATTTTCATTATTATTTTAAATATATTTTGTTTTAACTAATATTTATAACCTAAATGATATTAATTAGACACTTAGTTTAATTTTTCGGCTACCAACATCAATACATAACTTTGAACATTTTTGTGACACTTTCACTTCCAAATATAGGCCTTCTCATGGACTTGGATGAACCTTACACCTTGTTTACAATGGTAAGTGTAACATGAGTGGTTTTTTGTTCTCATAAAGAGTTATATCTTTCAAAAAATATCTTAGTAGAATATTGTTTTATAGATATAGATTGATGTAATCTATAACTCATGAAGATTATATTTTTAACTAAAATGAATCGAAATTTTGAGGGGATCTTGTTGGGATGATATTGGTTTCTAAGACTAATTTTAGACCATATAATATTATAGTGGATCCCAAACAATGATAGGAATTTCTATCTAAGGTCAGTGCATTAGTTTTTTAAAATGTTGAGTTTATCTATAGGGGAAGATAAAGAATATATTCTAATAGGATAAATGGGAAAAATTTGTTCTATAATCAATTTTATGGGATAGATGACTGATATTACCTCAGGATGAAGTCTAAAATTATTATCATGCATCGATTCCATGTTGTAGTGATTCTCATATGTGTGAGTCTTATTTAGATTATCTGACAATAGATGGAAATTTGGGAGACCATCTATGAATGAGGTTTACAGTGAGTTCCCTCTACTGGTCTTGTTTATTTATGACTTGTTATTACCAAGGAAAGGTGATTTTGTCACAATGGGATATCAAGAGCCTGGATCAAATTCATCATGAAAAGGGGATATAAAATAAATTATTTATCATATATAATGGGTAATATGATGAAATTGTTTCTCTAATATTTATGGTTAAACTCTCTAATTTATCACATGTCTATTTCATCTATACTATAGGCCAAGGAATATTTTTATGGTAGAAGGAACCCAAGGTGAACTATAGAGGTTTCTTATTAACCAACGTAACTTGTAAGATGATAGATGTTTATTGAAACCCATAAATGAAGAAATGGGATGAATATTTTTACAATGACTATTTGTAATTAAATTATATTGATCACCTAATGGGGTATAAAATCTTGTGGATCCTTTCTCAGAGATAGATAAAATGATAGAGTATTCAGATTTGGTAAATGAACGAGTATAGGATGCTACACCTTCTGATGATAATGTGAATTGTTATCAATTGATTATTTTAATGACACTAAACATCCCAAGATCCCTCCTTCTAAAAATTTCAGTTCATCCAATCAACACGCATGACTATGTATTAGATACAAAAATTTCTGTAATGGAAGGGATGAAAATTAAATAGTTGGTTTTAAATAGAAACACTATAAAAGGTCTTCTAGATCTTATAAGGATGTTTAAGCTATTTCAAAAAATGAACATGGAGATGTAAATTCATGTTATAAATTGGATAATGAGAATGTAGATAAATAATATGGTAAAGGCGAAAATTTTAAGAAGATGATGATAGTGGAGAAGAATTAGATAGTAATAAATAAATAGAAATACATAAGGAATAATAATTTCGATGTAATAAGGGATATAGTTCTAGATATGAAAGTGACAGTGATTCTGATCATGATGGTCCAATGTGTCATATTTCAGATATGTATGTTGAAATACCTGATTCAATTGTTTCTTCTCCTAGATTTTCTATAACATCTAGGTACCCTGAGAGATAGACCCTAATTCAAGATAATAGTGCTCTTATATATGAAATGGAATCATGTGTTTAGGGTAAGGTATCCCTGAGCATTTTTATTCACCTTACTAATAATGTTTATAGAGACCTTTTTGAGAATAAACCTGATGAGACTGTATATATTGAGCCTACAACTATTGTTCCAACAATTTTTTCTTTATCTCTATATGATTTCAGAGGCTTCAGAGATTTAATGAAGCTCCTTGGTTGTCTCAGAAATGGATTGAAATGTACTATCAATATGTATGAGAGACCTTTAATTCCCAATCTAATAGAGATATTTTGGGCTTTATGGTATATTTTATAGATAATATAGGAGAGAATATGTGGTAACATTCTGTTGTTCCTACATGATCCAACCCAGATGTGGTTATTTACACTGAGTAAGAATATTTACCCTTTCATGCTATTGATATCACTCTTATGCCTATAGATGTGATTAACATATGTAACATATTAAATTTCAGTGTAATTATTCTTTCAGATTATTATAGTATCATGATGAATCTACCACCTATAATAAAAATTAAATATTTGAATGTTGCTATAACTGTTATAGTTCCTAAGATTCAACACATTCATCCTTAAATGATGCATCATATTCAAGATGATGAAATATATAATATAAATGTTTTCAAATAGATGGAATCATTGAGATTTGTTATCTATAGAATTCATACATCATTTTCTTCTAGTATTGATTATTTTATAGAGATATTGGAGCCATTTGATTATATTCCTTCCACTTTGACTGCTCCATATCCCACACCATCCATGGATGTTTAATTGATTAGATTAGTGTTTGGGTAAGAGTTTCAAGATATTTTAGATGATATTCTTGATATCCCTCAAGATATTTTTTTGTAGATTATGCAAAACATTGTTCATTCTTATTAAATTTTACTGGAATTAATCAATGTTGTTAGATATGATAGAGAATGAATAAAAATGAATGTATGTCCTACCTTATAGGTTTCTGCACCAATAATGATATAAATCACATTAACTATCCTTATTAAGTACCTTAGGATTAATAAATTTACTGTACCATTCATGTAGAAGTTCAATTATATTAAACTGATGACCATTGTGCTCATGTTTTTTATGGAGGAGAAGAAGGACATCACAAGTTCAATGAAGTGTGGATGAATTATTATCACAAACTTCATCAATATGATGATTCCCTTATGTCATGTGTCTTTTTCATCATTTGTATCTCATGATGATATTAATGTGACTAAAAATATGACCAATATATCCACTATTCAAAAAATGTTATGAAGTTATATTAAGTAAGATAATCATGCACCATTAACTAGTCGGTTCTATATTATTTGTTTGACACCCATACATCAAAGGGACAGTATTATCTGACATTGTTCTTCTCTAAATTCCACAACCACAACCATAACTATAATTTCCTCAGTATATACCACTGCAACCTTTGATTCTAACAATGAAAAATACATTTTTTTCCTACAACAGGGATTGAGAAAGCATTGAAATTAATATTTTTTTAATAGGGATGTTGTTTTGACTTTTTGTTGACTATTTTTAGATGTATCACATTAAATTTTATTCTTAATAGACTGTATATTATCATTTCTCATTTTTTTCATTACATTTTATATGTTTATTTTTCACATTTTGTTAATACCAAAAAATGGAGAATGAATATGGAATTTACTTAATATTTTTTACAGTTTTGTTAATTTTTACAGTAATATTATCATTTGATAACATCGTTAATGTTATTACATGACACCATCATTATTAAATACCATTTATGTTGTATGTAATTAATTTATATTTTCAATACCATAATTATTAAAAATGGGTTTTACTGTTTGTATTATTCTCTAATCCCAAAAAAAATTCAATGACTTTGATATTGTTTGATCATAATAGCTTTTATACCTTTTTGATTTAAAATACTCATTTAAACCCTTATATGATTTCATAAAAAAATTATTTATATCAGTTCATAGATAATAATTATTATATACAACTTGTATAGATTTCAATGATATTTTACAATCAAAATGGGGGAAGTTTTTGGCCACTCCACATTTTATAGCATGCAAATTCTATTAATTATGTGTTTAATAATTTCACTTTTTATAATATTAATATATAATCCAATGTAGGTATGGAAATTATGGTTAAAATTAGAAAATAATCAACATTGATGATGATTCACATCAATAGAAGACTCACTATTGAGAATTATTCAACACTAGAAATGGGTCACCACTAAGATTGAATCATTTCGGGAATTTACAAACAACTTGAAAGGATTAAAGGTTAAATATTACCTAACATCAAACAAGACACCTTTAAGATGATTTTTTGAGACAACTGATTATTAAGATTAGTCGACACTTACATGAGTCACCATTGAGATGAGACACCATTGATATGATTCGCCCTTAAAATGAGTCACCATTTACATGAGGCACTATTGGACACGGGCCACCTTCGTACCTAACATGTCGTTAGATGACCAATAGCTAGCCTGACTCACCATTAGATTTTCATAGCACTATACAAGATTCACTACCAAAGTGAAGAGTTATCACTATACTGATATATTTGAATATAATTATTATAACAACTGTATTATTAAATTTAATTCTAAGATATATTTTAATGAGAATTATTATATTATAGTAGGAAAATAAATTTAATCCATAGAACAATATGATGTGTCTATAAATCCTAAAGAATATTATTAATAGAGGAAGCTCATACATGATGAGATAGTGGAGTGAATGCATACATGCTGATAGAGTGGAAATATTTTATCAAGTGTGTCAATTAATGATTATATTTACATTAATCATTCAATCTTTTTAATAACTATAGAAGAGAACTTTTCATCAATCATATGATTCCCTTCAACCATTTATAATGAAGAGATCATAATAATATCTTCTCTAATGTGATTTTCATATAGATGCATCAATCTACCCTATAAGATCCGTCATAGGAGACTCAACCATTATAGAAAATAATATTGAGTAACTAAATATTTGTAACATCTTTATATAATCTCTTTTTATCTGTTTCATTTACTTTTGAATATTGTGTCATTTTTTCTAGTCGGCCTACATTCCCTATCTCCAATGTTTTAACTATAAGATAAAATATATATTCATTACTCTATATAGGTTTTTTACCCACGTGTTGTTGTATAGTTCCCTCTATATCCTATATTTATTTTAATCATATGGATACAATTGATGTGAACCCTTTTTCCATAGACAACTAGTTTGATATTCTGTATACTTGATATAGGTTTGGGTCATGATTATATTTATATAATCTTCGTACATGTGGGTGATTTCTATGTTTTGGGGATTAGGTCTAGCAAGGGAGTTTACCTCGTGATTAATTTCAAATGTCTGTTTTTTTCTAATTTCAAATTATTAAATTGTATTTTATTTTAACAAAAAATAATACAACATCTTTGATAATTATTCATTAAAAGTGTATAATTAATGTTTTGATGAATAATTTTGTTTCTAAAGGTTATAATAATATACATATATTTATTTAACCGAGAAATAATCACTCTTTGAGAAATATTTTAAACTATAAGAAAAAATATTGATTTTTATGTTTTGATTAACCAGGATAAATAAATTATACTTGGGAATTTTAGTTCAAATTATTTTCATATTATTTTTATTGGGTACTCAATCCATGAACCTATTGAGAAAATGATATGGACGAATATATATTTTACTTTGAAATTCTTATTCTCATTGTGGATGTATCCTATCAACTAGCACTTCCACCCGACTTATATCTTGTCCCATATGTGTTCCATTAATCTCACTTGATGAAGTAAAATCCTTACCCATCAAATATAATGAACATAGATGTTATACCACTAGAGAACTATTATTCTTAGGGGAATCAACTGATGGAGAATATAGATCATAAAATGAATGTTCTATGAAATTAGACCACTAACATGGTCAATGTTTAGTAGCAAACCAACCAATGTAAATAAGTAACATTGTAACATGAGGATATGATGAGGTAAAAGAATACTAATTTGTTTTTATTGTAGTGGAAATATTCATTAGTGAAATTCATTTCAATGGGGGTATAATGTAACACCATGAGGTTTTATTATTATTATTTTATTAATTATATTTTTGTATTTTTTTGTATCTATAAACATGATGTTTAACTTTCTTTACATACAAATATTAGTTTTAAGTGGTTATTTATTACTAAAATATATATTTAAAAAATATTATCATAAACTATCCATTTAATCTAGTGATATGAGTATTAATAAATTATTTTAAAATATAATTCATAGTTGTTTTATATAAATATAACATAATGATAAAAAATATAATATACTACTGAAAATTTCATTATATGTATAATAAATTATTTTTTAAAAAAAAACATCCTTCAGAGAATAATTAAAAAAAAACTTTTTACAAATTATAAAAAATAATTTTTCTAAAAGAATCATTTATTTTTTAATAATCATGACAATATTATTTTATAGTATTTGTCTTATATTTTTTTTAATAGTTTCATTTTAGGAATAATTGTAAAAATAGAAAATTTATTTTCAAAACTAGCTTTTTGGCTAATGTATTTAAAAATTTAAATAACAATTCAAATGGGGTTTAAAATAAAATTATTTCAATTATAAATAAATTAATTTACTTTATGTAATTTTATTCAATTTATTCCTAAATGTCGATATAAAATATTTCTTAATATTTGAACATTTTCTCTCAAAACAATTACATTCTAATATCGTTTGAAGGATTAAATTTAAAATAGATATTTTCACTTATTTGATTACAATTATGAAAAAATTGATTCCATATATGTAATAATAATAATTTATAATATCTAAAATGGTCAGATTAAGATTTTACAAAATGAAATTTAAAAACAGTACAAATTTTTTATTGTGGTTATGAAAAAAATTGGGTTACGAGGGTGTTAATCTAAAAATATAATGGTTAAAATGACCAATAAACTTTTAAAATAAATATTTTATGGATATTTTTACACCCTCTCACCAATATATTAATATAAAATCCAATTTTTATCAATGTTTCATGTGAAAAACTTGATATCTCTTAATTAATTTCAAAATTATATTTTGTGTCCTCTCCCCCACATATAAAAGGCCACCCACTCTACTCTTTTTTATTACAAACTGAAACAAATTTATATTATCCAATAATGGCCCAAAAACTTCAATAATTCCACAATATCATCCTAGAAGACTTATTTTTGACAGAAATACAAACTAGGTATACATTATTTCAAATCTAATGGAGGATACATGAATAAGAGGTAACATTCATCAATGAGCATTTTTTTATTTTTTACTCCACAAAATTAAATTATTTTTATATAATTATGATATAATAACCTCATTATCTCTAATATAAAAAGATATATTTATTTTATGGAATGAACTTCAACCACATCTTCTTCCATAAATTTGGACACAAAATCATCATTTCTGTGTGTGGTGGACAAGGGGCTCGCAAACACATGGCATTCATTCTTTCATTATAACATGCCGATGATAATTATAATGATGAATTAATTATTTATATTTGATATTTAGGATGGTATTACGTTTTATTAATTATCATATCTCCCAATACATCATTATATCTTTTTTTATAATATGTTAACTTCACTCGTTTGTACAGAGGACTACCGCCTCACAAAGCGATGCAATTCATTCACACATAACATGGAATGTAATAAGGATGGTTTTAATAAAAAGAATAATATAAATGATATAAAATAATCCTTTAATGAGAAATTTTTATTTTATTTTTACTCTATCAAACTAACAATATAATGGGAACAACATTCTTGCATAGAAATGATATTTTATCCTCATGAACAATGCATTTCATTTTCAATATCTAAATATTTTGGATTAATATATATATATATATATGTATATAATTTTTATATATTATTTAAAATAAATAATATTCTTATACTATGAGAAAATTATTAGTATCCAAAAAATAAAAAATAAATATTCACATGAAATACAAACTAGTTGTTTCTTAAAATATGTATTAAACACGATAATGTTCATAAATTGATAATAAATGGAAATAACAAATTATAGTGTGATATATATGAATATTGTTATATAATATATGAAAAATAAAATTATTTTTATTATAATGTATTTTTAATCAGTAATATGGAGTTTTGAGACTTAACAAAATAAGATACTCTACAGTTTTCATTATTTCAGATGAATGTTATGTTATGAAAATATATTCTTCCATGAGGTGTATACACATTCCCATTGAAATTTTATATCATGAATTTATTTATAATAATTTTATTTGATGTTCAATTTGATTTAATTTCTTCATTGGTATTATTATTCAATGTTATAAAATTGGAATATATTTTATATTACAATCTAATCATTTAACGAGATTGTTTATAAATATATTTATAACAAAAATATACTATAATTATTATCTCAAGAAGTGATTTAATTTTTTTCTCCAATCGATAATCATGGTATTTAAAGTTATTATTACCGTTTTCCTCACTTTTTTAATTAGGTTAATCAACAAAATGTTTATTATGAAATTTTACATTATTTATCTCTTCATTCAGAAAGCAATTATCATAAAAAAAAAGTTTTATAAAATGGTTTAATTTTTTTTAATTTTTTCCTATTATTTTAAAATAATGTTACTCATATATAAATATTCAAAAAGATCATTCTTTATGTATTATTCAATTATTATTTCATTAAATTATTTTTTACCTTTTATGGATAATGTGAAAGGAATTTTTGTCTCAACATGAATGGAATGAAAGGAAATTCTCATAATTTTCATGAAATATTCCATTATATGCTTTCAAGATTGTTTTAAGTGAAATATATTTAAATAAATAATTTCATTTTGGAAATTATTTTTCTAAATCTGAAGGATATTTTCATCATGAAATGTTTTTGATTATATAAATATTTTTCCATTGAATATGGAATTTGTTGATGTTTTATATGACATACAAAGGATATGATTCAATGATACCATTATTATTATATCTCTCAATGATATTATGTTTATAATGAAATTATTTTTACTAAACATATTTATCATCAAAATTTATTAACATGATAAAATTATAATGAAACATCCTTCTTTTCAGGTGTAAAGAAAAGATTAAATGATGAAATAATGATTACAAATGTCACATTTACATAGGATATGATGTGATGAATTAGTTATGAAACTTAATTCATTCATGGATATTGATATGACTAATGTTTTAATGTATTTTTAAAAAAATTAATATTGTTTTAATATATTGATGGGTGGTAACAATATCTCCCTCCAATGAACATGGTTAATATTTTTATCTTGTGAGATAGATAGTATAATAATAAGAAGAGAAACTAGTAAATTATGATAATTTATTGACTATGGTGTTTTTGAGACAGAACCGTGACTGTTATGATAGTTTGGGTGGTGAACCCATTCCATTATGATATAATTCATAGTTATTCTTCACTAATATTGAAACCATTTTTTATTATTATTTATATGTCACAAATTACATGTCATTTATTCATTATATGCTATTATGTATCATGTTATTTTATTTCATTTTTAAAATTATCTTCTGAACTGCCAACATTCATACCATGACTCATGATTGTAACGTATAATTTTTTACGATATGGTTTTCAATTTATTTTCTAATGTTTTTATAGTCTAATAATAATGTTATCCATACATATTTTTGTTTCATACTCTTATTGAGCATATATCCTCACATTACCTACATTTACCTTAATTATATTATAAAGGAATGTATTATGTATAATATTTATATAAATATTGATAGTTAAGATGAACATAGTGGATGATGAAACACTATAGCGATGAATAAAATTTTTGTGTTTACATGTTTTTGAAGATACTATGCCTTTATCATCATGAAGATTTTTTTGTATAATATAATTAATATAGATGAACAATGATGTATTATCTAAGTCTAATCAGCATGGGTTTCGAAACTAATGTTTTGATATTTAATAATCAGATATTTTTTTGTTCGTTACACAGTATTTTTTATGTGTATAATATTATATAATGTAATAAAAAACCAATTTATTGAGGATAACATTTTACTTATAAAAAATTGGCAATTTCTTTTTTGAAAATTATTTAGGCCTGATTTGTTCATAATTGATCTCATTGAGTTTTTTCAAGGTTTTTTAGGCCTTTTTTAGCATTTATTCAGATGATTTGCAGACAAGGGTGCATATCTTATATTTTTTTTCTTCACATAGTCATATTCATTTGTTAAATTTATTAAAAAAATATTTTTTGGTTTCACACTAGGTTTATTAGTCACACCATTCATAGAAATATCACTATGTATTAAAAAGTTTTTTATGTATCATGTAATGGAAATTGAGTTATCTGTAGTTGTTGAGTAAGATTATATGACTATGGTTATAATATATACCCAACCTTCAATTTATTATTTTGGTGTTATTTCACCTCATCTAGTTATTTATCAACACATACCATGATTGATTCCATTGATTAATGGGTTGCATTGATTGTTGTATTATTATATTGAATGTCATTTTTTATCATGTTTTTTTAAATTTTATTGACTTACATCTATGATCTATATATTTATTATTATTTATTATGAAATCTTATATCTTATTTTTTATTAATAATATCAAAATCATTGGCACCCCAACATATTTGTTATGTCCTCACAATTATTTAGTAGCCCCGAATAAATGGGGAGTCTTCCTTGATAAAATGTGTTTTTCTAATTCATAGTCATTGATTTTGGATGTCATTTTACCTAATTGTTCATTATCCTCCATTCTAATTGGTATATTATGTGGGGATTTGAATATTATGATTATGATAGTCATGACTATGTCATAGAGCTTTTCTTATGCATTTCCATAACCCATATAATGTTTGTTAATATTACCAAGGAAATATGATTTATTTTAATGGTTATTATCTTATGATTTCATTTTTTTAATCATGTGAAATTATTATTTTGTAATTTATTTGGGATTTTATGTTTTCAAGTTTGTGACGGACTATCAACTCCAATATCATGAATTGGTATGTTGTTTTACATGTCATGAACCAATTTTCTTTCTTTTTTTTTGTTTTAAATTAATAAAATTCCAATAATAATATATTTTGTGTTTTAAAAATTATAATATATATGATATATAAATACTTTAATCATATAATAATTATAAATTTATAAAAAAATTAATTATTTATATGAACAGATAATTAGGATTAATCTGTTGGTGAGTAGTGGATTGGATTGTTTTTTTTCATACGAATTGAACCATTGGGTGTTTCTCATAGGGTTTTAGTATCCACGTGTTCCTAATTAATTATTTTCATTATTTGGATTTATGATATTAATATGCTTTTATGAGTTAATGTTTAGGACTTTTAGAAACAACATCATATAAAATGTCTTGAGGTTTTACATGAATATAATATTTTTATATTCCAATGATGTGGAATGATATATTTGGACATAAAAATATACCCGAGGGTGGTTATGATAATTCTCTTGAGTATAAATTATTGTTTTATAAAATATATCCCTTCTATCAAGGATATTTCATACAGTGTAATTTCACGGTGGATGGGTTCACCTATGTAAAAATACTATTAAAATAATTCCATTATAATTATAGATTCTAAATACATTAGTATCCACGGTTATTGGAGATACTAAGGATTATAATATCATCATTTAGATATTTCAAGGTTTCTTTGAGTTAGAAGAGACACATGGGGATTTATTAGTGAAGATAAAACCTTATATTCAATAGAGACCAGATAAGAGATTTCAGAAAGATATTTTTTGTACTATGATTCATGAGTAATTTAAATGAGATGCTTCCATGAATCTATTCTAAATTGTTTTATTACCAATTTTTATAATTTTATAATAGTAATAGTTGATAATAGAGTTTCAATAGAGCATGACTTGTTTAAGAAAATATATAACATCATTTACTAATATTAATTGTTTTGATCTTTTAATGGATGGTAATTAGGACCAAAGGCATTCAATATTGTTATAAAACATTATAGATGTGGGAGGTATCTGGTTAGGATGTTAAACCGAACATATTATTATGATGTGTAACAAAAAGGATAGATGGTTGATAAGGTCATATTGGTGGATAGTCCTCAAGGTTATAATCCCATCTTCTATATCCCATAGTATTAGAAATTATACTGAATTTGTTGGTTTGATATTGAGTGGAAGGAATGTGATGTTTGACGATATGCACTACGGTGGTTAGATAAGGTCATGGAATGTTAGAGGTCCATTACTTACCCTCCCTAGTGGATCTTGCATAATGTGATTTACTGTGGGAATCTAGGTGATTAAATTATTTATATAAACCTCCATGATATATGGGTCAATATGAATTATAGGATGGGGGTATCATTATAGATTTTTATGTGTACGAGTCATTAGGGATTATGTTGATGAAAATGACTGACATAATATTCATGATCTTGGACTGGGCATTCATAGGCAGAATATAGGGTGTTTTCTAGGTGGTGAGGTCATAATGTTGAACATGGGTCATAAGGTAATAAATTGAAAAATTGGAATAAATGGTAATCTACTCTTGTGTTCTAGGAATAATGGGCATATTATCATGGATTTTATTTTAGTTGGTTGAATGATTTGGAAGATAATATAGATTACAATGCATAGAACCATTTTAATATAAGAGGTATGGTTCAAATTTATTCACCTTATTCTATTTGCCTATTTGATATGGGAGTGTCTCATTCATTTATATATAAAAATTTTCTCTATATTTTAGGGTTAGTTTTCATCTTCTATATAGGTATGTTAGCTCTTAATTCTCCACTCAAGACGCGTTTTGACCTATATTATAGATAATTTTTTCTGTAGTGGTAATTGATTAAAACAATTTGTTATATTTTTTTATATTATATATATATTATTTATTTCATTTCTTTTATATATTTTCTAACATATATCTAAGTTCACAAGGATTATTGTTAGGGGATGGTGTCATTTAGCTCATTTATGGTAGAGTAGTGTGTCTTCATGGATGGATTGAATATAGAATTTGGTATATTGAGACTAGAAATTAGTCATATATTAGCTATTATTTATGATGTATGATATATTTTTCTAATAATGGATATTGTGAGGGTCGTACCTACTTTTCTTTTCATTGTTGGAATTCTCGGGATTGTTTTACTATTTTTTAGATTTAACATCAGAGAGGGAGTTTGAGTTCATGTTTGATATCATACCATATGTGGATCCTATATTGATACAATACTGTCGCACAGTCAATTATGAGTTGAGAAAATTGATTTTTTGTCATCATAATCATAAAGTAGATTGATTTATCAATCATAGATCAATTAATTGTGGTTCTCATATATTATTCTCCAAGTTTTATTATAACAGATAAAGGATATCAATAGACTATAAATACCAAAAAATTGTTATATTAATTAATGAGTATCAATTAAATTTTTTATATAAACATTTAAATCAAGTGAGTGAAGACCAATGGTTCTCTAAAATTTAGATATGATTCTTTAATCACTAGTTCCGAGTTATGGTAGAGGATATTCCAAGAAAAACATTTCAGTGCATGTAAGGGTTAGTTGAGTTCAAACTTTTTAATATTTATTTAAAATTTTTAAACCCTCAAAATATATCAATTTTACTATATATGGATCCATTTTGGATTTATGATGCATTTGGACAATAATTATGAAAAGTGTGTAATCATGTGTTATTAAAATTTTATTAAAAGAATGGTATTTTAGTCAATTATTTGAAATATAACTCCAAATTGTTTGATTTTTTTAAATCCTTTACATATTTACATAATGTGTGTCTCTTGTCCCAGGGGCTGATTCATGCATCTAAAGTCCTGAGAAAATCAATCATGTTACAAAATTTTTCGGGTGCACAGCATGGACCCCACCACCATACCATAAGTACAACATGGACTACACAGCTCAAATTGAGGTGATTCTACATGAAATGGAATGGGGAATCATAGGCTCATTCATAAAATTAATTTACTGATGTTCAAAGATGATCATGGTGGCTGCTGAATGAAATATTTTGATGAACCTTCCTATAACATTGATCCAAAAAAGTAACTTCCAATTAAATTTTCATAGCTCTATCAAACTATGGGAAATTAAGATGAAAATTTAATGGTGATCTATGGAGACAATTATGAACAACTTTTATGATGGAGGAAACGCATGAATCATCAATTTAATAGCTCAAAAAAGAGGAATTGTTAAGTGGAAAAACTCTAACCTATAAAAGGAGGAGAACTCACCCATCACAAATCATTTCAACAGATCTCATTCCATTTGGGGAACCAAGGATAGTAGGCCAATGGAAATATATGATTTTCATATCTTTACTTTTTATTTTTCATTTCTGTTGTAACACAAGCTAATTTTTTAATATATGTTTTCCACCATTCATCTACCACCCACAACCAATTTTTTCCATCAATTCCATCTTCCACCATGATCCCATTTCATTTCTCAATGGAAACTGTCTAACATGAAGCATGGCATAGGGACAGCTATCACAATCATTTTTTTCCATAAATTCAAAATGTTTTAAATCCATTTTAGGTTTATACGAGGGTATTTCACAGTTGTAGTGGTTGTCAACAAAAACATTATCTTAAATTCCATTCCATTTACAGGATTAATCATTTTACCTCCCTTATCATAAGAAACCCATTCATACAGAGGCAGTGGGTTTTCCAAAAGTGATAAAATTGTATAAGGTGGAGATGGATCTCTTAGGTATAACATTCTCAGTTGAGGATTTATCTAATTTGATTATTAGAGGAGGTGTTGTTTGGTTTCCTAGATGTATGCTAATATCACACACTCAATAAACCAACAAAAGTAATTAATTAATTAATTTTTACTGAATAAATTTTCAAATTTAATTTAAAAAATAATAATTAATTAATGAACTTGTGATGTAAAACATTATTACCAAAACCTTTTTCCCCTAATTTCGTTTTGTCCGCATATACAAATACATGTAGATATAATGTTTGAATTTAATTATTTTAATTTAATGTTTCCCCAATCCCACAAAAATATAGTTTTCTATAAATAAAAAAACAAAAATAATTATATAAGGTGATTTATAATAAATAATTGAACCGACTACAACACTACTCAAGTGAGATGAGAAATTCGGCATCTCTAATACAGTGTGAAATGAAATTTTTTAAGGCCCTATGACATGTTTGTTTCATGACAATTATAGTTACCAGAGAGATAATTATTAATTCATTTACTTTTTCTATATTCACATAATATGTAGATACCATTTCATTTCAAAAAACTAATGAAAACATAAATTATTTATTAAATTTCCTAATATTATGTATTTATAAATAACTCAAAGGTGAAATAAAAGCTATAATAATAATACGAATATTATAATATAGATTAGTTTCCAGAACATTGAGAAATTATTTAACAACATAAAATAAAGTCTGATAGAGCATTTCATTATGGTCATTAATTAATGGAGCAACCCAACACTGAGCCATAGCAAGAATATGGGAATGTGGTGGACTAAATTTCACCGCATATTTTGAAAATTAAAGAACATGAGGAGGAAATTTATGAAGAATTACTTACTGAGAAACATGTGGGTTATCAATAGGTAATCAATGCATTCTATATTAAATGTGACGAACTTATTGATATTCCCTTGTTTTTAATATAAGAAGACACATCACCACTGAAATAAAAAACCACCCATGTGGTAAAATTTGATGACAAGATGTAGGATCCTAAATACCTAACTCCATATGCCAAGATTCTACTCCAATAAGAACATACCACTAATGCAGAGATTGAAGATGAACTGACCAAGGTAGTTGAACCTTTTTGTATCTTAATCACTTCTGATTTTATTGAATATGAATTTCATATCACTCCCACTTGTTTTTATTTTAAAAAATAAAACAATCATCGTTATTACTTTGAAGAAGAATATGTGACTGGACATTCACCTGTTGAGGAAGATACGGAGCTTCCTATTTCCAATGAACATGCATTAGAGGATCCCCATTATCTGATTGATGTTGCTGAGCCTTTGTAAATGTGACAAGAGGGTACTTTTATTGAATCTCCCATGAATATATCAATAAAAGATAAGAATGTTTCACATGTATCTACCAAGAAAATTGATGGTTCATACTTCATCCTACCTCCACCATGTAAGCTATGAAACATTTTGAAGAGGCGGGGGTATGGTGTACTCGATCCATGAAGCTTCCCTCATGATAAAAGATGATGCAAAATCTGGGGAAAGCAACATGTGGTGGTTCAAATCAATAAAGATTCATTGAACCACTAATTTTGGACTAGAGCAGGTAATTTCCATTAAAGGCAGTAAAAGTTCAGGGCCCACATGGGGGATCATACCAAGATTTATCCTTCACATTCATTATAGTACTTTTATTTTCAATCATGTGAATTTAGATAACAAATTGAGCCTTAGGAATTAGTCATGCAAGCATCCCCTCCATCTTATCTATATGAGGTAAAATAACATGATCCTAGTGGTTAATATTGTTTTCTTATTTTATAGGTTCCTCATTCCATAATGAATTCACAAATAATTTCAGATAATTAATAATCTTCATGGGAAATGTAATTCATTTTTGTTTTCTTAAATTTTAATATTCTTATAATTTTATTCCAATAAATGATTTGATATTTAATGATAACAATTACATGACCACACTTGAATTAATTCTATACTTGAGTTATCATTGAGAAATGAGTTTCGTAGTAATCAAGTTATTCCATGTTTTAGATATCAATATTCATGAAATTTAAAGAGTAAAATGCACAATTGGATGACTAAAATGAAGATTTGATATTTAAATTGGGGCTCATAATTTTAGGGAATTTATTAATTCATGTAAATGAAATTTTCATTCCATTTTCAAGCATTGAATTTATGAATTTTATTTGGAATTATTTTTTATTATTAATAATTATTTGAGTGATTGTCCAATATCATATATCTCATTTCTGATGGGATTTATAGAACACGTTATTCATATTTTGTTTATTGAGCATATTTGTTTCATGATCATCGTACATCTCAATTAATAAAACAATCATTTGAAATTTTCAAAGAAATTACTTTTCAAAAACACATTTATAACGATTGAGACATATTTTAAAATTCTCTTATAATAGAAAACCACCTTTATGTTTATCATTATTATACCATATAGATAATGAATGACCTTGTTATAGATGATCCATGATTCAATCTATTATTATACATTCTTACCCTAGCATTGTAATTTTTAGGATATATTTATGTTGAAGTGTGGGGGTGAGGGGATTCATATTGAAAGACATGATTTACATTGTATTGAAAATGTGTCTGGGTGATATTGTTGTAATTATAAAAGGTTGTGTAATCATTAATTTAAAATAATGTTTTTCACATTTTGAATAAAATAATGAAATAAAAAAATGTTATGATATATGAAAAAAACATCCAATAATAAACTGATGATTTTTTTCACATGTGGTTAGGGGATGGTTTTGAGGTTATTTTCAATAATAAATATTGAAGAAAAGACAATAGATGAAACAATATATATATTAAAAACATCACAAATGTGCACTTATAATCTATTATGTATAATTTTATCATGACCAAAATGTGATATTAGGGATGTGGGTGTTTCTACATTGAAGCGGAGAATAATATTACAAATTTACTTTATATATCATGAATTTTACTTAAATGATTAAAATACTCTTTGAGCCATTGTTTTTAATGCATCAAATTCTATTTAAACTATGACTCATAGTTAGTTAGACCTTTATTGAAAATTCTTCATGATTTTATTTGTCTTTTATCATTACAATGTGGATAATGTAGTTCACATACAAGCCTATGGATAAGGAACATGTTCTCATTATATTAGAATAACTCTAGTAGATTATTATAATGATAAATGAGAGGAATGATTGAATGTTGAGGTAAATCAAATGTTGGAAGGTTTAATTATACTGAATTGAGGGGTTTGAATGAATGAAAGGAGATGTTCCATCATTTTTCAAAGTGGAAAGGTAAAATACGTGAAATAATTGCTTCTTTGAATAAATGGGAAATTAAATTGATACATCACGTATATTATTGAAACATATATTTTATAATGAAATTATTTAAATAATTTTACTTTGGAATTTGAATACTATTAAATTTGGATTTCTCTCAATTCCATTTTGAGATTTTTTATACAGGGAAAACATGGTTTATTTGTTGGTTAATTGATAGATCTATTATTTTCAACATTTTTATATCCATTTAAAATGTGTATCACTCACAATTTATCAATTAGAAATAATATTGATCAATATTTGATTTATAAAGTGTTTGTGAAAAATTGTGAAATGAGACAATTTCTGTATTTTCGGTAGATCATTACCTTAATGGTATTTTGGTCATTTATTTTAAAATATTACACCACATGGAGTGATTTAATTTTTAAATCGATGATGTATTTCATTCATCATTTTCTTCTAGACCAGGGGTTTATTTGAGAATATATAGCTTAAAAAATCAACCAAATTGAACAATTGTTCAGTTGCACAATGTGAAACCCTACCTCTTTAATGGAAGAACAACTAGGTATAAACTCTACTAATTTATGTGATGATAAAGTTAATGAATGGATTATCTGTAGAAACATTCTTAAAATTAATTTCATGATGTTCAGATATCTTCAAGGTTTCATTTAATGAAATATTTGGACGAAATGATCCTGGATCATTCATTGAGAAAAATTAACAAACAATCAAAATTTCACAAATCCTACATAGAATAGCCTATTATGATAAACTGATATGGGTGAACACAATAGAAAATTATTACTAAATTTTATGAAGAATTAAATGCATGAATCATTCGTATAATGGATAAAAAAGAGACACATTTCTAATGACAGATTTTGGCCTATAAAAGGAATAGAGAACCTCCTTCAAAAATCATTCCAATATATCTCATTCCATCTAGGGTACCAAGGATAGGATTCCAACAGAAATATTGGTATATAATATCATCATTTTATTTTATTTTTTGTAATTTTTATTTTCATTTTTACTGATGCCTATTTTTTAATTTATGTGATCCACCTTACTTCTTCCAACCATAAAATAATTTTTATACCTCTACCAAATTCCATTGTGATATATTTTCACTTGGTAACAGAATGTGACAAACCCAAGGCACGTACCTGGAGATGGTTTCATGATGTAATTTGATAATTCAAATCAAATGAAAATGTTGTAAATCTCTTTTTGGTGGATGCAATTGTATTTCATGACTGTGTCAGTTGTCGACCACAAATATATTTTCCATTACATTTATTTTCCTTGATTAGTCAATTTCCTATCCTTGTCTTAGGGAATACCATTATATATTGGATTTGGGGGTTCCAAATGCAATAAAACTGCATATGGTGGTGCTAGGTCAGTGAGTAATTATATTCATGGTAGATGTGTTATCCGATTTGAATATTGGGGGAGGTGTATTTTGGTTTGTTAGATGCATGCTAAAATCACCCCCTAAATATATCAATGAAAATTAATTCCTTAATGAGGTTTCACAATGTGAATTTTCTAATTGAACATAAAAATAAATATATGTAATGAATGAACCCATGCTGACCCAATACAAGAAAAAAAAACTTTTTCCAAAATTTCATTTAGTCCACATCTGAACCTATATTTAGATTTAATGATTGAATTAGATTATTTTAATTTCATGTTTTTCAAAACACTCAAAAACATCGTTTTTAATTAAAAAATAATAATTCTATTAGGTGAATTAAAATTCGTGATTGAACTGACTGCAATGATCCATATTTTAGACGACCCCAGTCAGCCTCTGTGCTGCATTAGGAAATTAAATTTCTTTTTTCAAGCCCTATAAAATACATGCATCAAAACTGGTTTCATTGTTGAGAATCTAATTGCTTTTCATTTACTTTTACTTTTTTTTGACATCTATGGTATATTTAATTTATATTTCAAAAAATAATAAAAAACACTTTGATGATATATTCAAAAAAGAATATTATAAATTGATAAATTACTCATTGGTGAAAGAATATGAATAAGAATAAGATGAAGATTATAATTGAAATCACTTGCATGAAATTATAGAATTTATATGAAATCAAAGCTAAATAGTGGATAGAGTGTTTCATTTTGTACGTGCATTAATGGGGGAAGCCAACACTAAGAGGGAACAAGAACCTGAGAGATTAGTGGATGAAATGTCACCACATAACATTGAAATTGAATAATTTGAGGATAAATGTGAGAAACCCATGCCTATTTAGACACATGTTGGTGATCAAATACAAATAGATGAATTCATGAGTTATTTTGATGAACATGTTGATGTCCCCAATCCCTGTAGGGAAGAAGGGGTAGCACCACTGGTGGAAGAAACCAATCGTGTGGTGGAACTTGATGTATATATGGAGAATCTTGACTATATGCCTCCTTATACTGAGATTCTACATCAATATACACATACCTCTGATGTAGAGATCGATGTTGAACTGACTCTGGTAGTTGAACCTTTATTTGACTATATATCTTCTGATTTTATTGAATTGGAATTGTTCATCACTCCCAATTATTTTTCATCTTTCTAATCACATATTAATTCATATGTCCTTCAATAATAATAAGAAACTAGACATGGACCTATTGTGGAACATATAGAGCTCCCTTATTTCAATAAATATGCATTTTAGGAGCCCTGTCGATAGATCTATGTAGCAAATCATGATGAGAACTAACTAAAGGAATCCTTGATAGAATACCCCATGCATCAAGAACAGGAATTGAATAAGGTGGTACATGTAGAAACCTAATAGGATGATGGTATATACATTATCCTACCGCCACCATGAAAGTTATAACTCCTTTTGATGTAAGAGGATATGGTATACTATATCAATATATCTTCTCATTAGAATAACAATGATTAAAATGGTGGAAAAATTCACATGTGGGGGTTCAAATCAATGAATCTTCATCAACCCTTTAATGTTTTATAATTGTTTGTACTACCCTCTGGAGGAAATAATAATCTAGGGCCCAATTGTGGGATTAAAACTAGATTTATCTATTACATCCATTATATTACATTCATTTGAAATTATAGGAATTTTTAATTCAAATTCTATCTTAGTAATTTTTCAAACATACTTCCCCATCCATCATAACTTTTTAGCCTATAATTACATGATCCTTATGATTAATTGTGTTTCTGTTTATTTTATAGCTTCATGATGGTCGTAGGATTCCAAAAATAGTGGAGGAGAATTACTATGCTTCCTGGAAAATGGAGTTAATTTTTATTTCATAAAATTTTATACTCTTTACAAATTATTTCTAATACATATTTTGATATTTAACGATAAGAATTACTTGCTCACAAATTAATTAATACATTACTTTTGTTATTTATGAGGCATGTGTTTCATATGAATTATGTGATTCTATGTTTTAGATTTCAATATTACTAAAATTGAATGAGTAAAATGGAAAATTTTATTATTAAAATAAAGAATTGATATATAAATTATGAATAATTATTTGACTGAATTTATCTATTAATGTAAATTAAATTTCTGAACCAATTTTCATGTATACAATTTCAAAAATATATTAGAATAGATTTTTTATTATTAATCATGACTTTAAGTGATTGTTCAATATCATATATCTCGTTCTTGAGATTATTTATAGTCCAATTACCTCTAATTTTATCTTGAGATTATATCTTGATTGATCATGGGAAATATCACATACTAGAACATGAATTTGAACTTGTCAAATCTATGAAATTGCAAAAACACTTATTAAATGATTGAGGATTCTTTTGAAAATCCTTTATCATTAAATACCACCTTAACATCAATCATTCTTAATCACATATATTTCATGAGTGTTCTTGTTATTGATGAGCCTTGTTTTAATCTATTTTTATCCATTCCTAGACTAGTCATGGAATTTTAATGATATTTTAATGTTGAAGTGTGGGTTTTATGGATGTCATGGTTGAATGGGTGTTTTAAATTATAAGGAAAATGTGTGGGGGTGCTATTCTAGGAATTTTTATAGGTTGTGAAAATCATCATTGTACATCATTATTATTTCCCACATTATTAATAAAATAATAAAATGAATTAACAAAGGGTTCTGGTTAGGGAAAGAAATTTCAATTACTAGATCGATGATTTCTATCAAACGTGGTTAGGTTATGGTTTTTAGGTTTGTTTAAATCATAACATTCAAAAAATTTAAAAGAAATTGAAAAAAATTGAAAAAAATAGAGGGTTCACAAATCTTTCATTATGTGTAATTTGATCATGACCGTACTTTGAGATTGTAGAAGTCAGTGATTCTACTTTTATGGGGAGAAATTCATTACAATTTGACATTATATATCATTTATCATAAAAATGATATTAGCCTCCTCCTTGATAGATAATTATTAATGCATCAAATCATACCAACATTAATCCTAAGATTCATTTGATCCTTTATTAAATATTCTTCATCATTTTATGTGGATTTTTTCTTTAAATTGTAGATAAAGTAGATATTTTACAAGACTATGGATTAATAACAAGCTTTCATAATATAAACATAACTAAACATTGTATTTATCAAGATATATGAGAGTAAAGATTCAAATGTGAGGTAAACCATGAGTGGTCGTGTTTAATAATTATGAATTAAGGAACCTTAATGACAGAAAGGAGAATTTCCATTATTTTTCAATGGGTAAATGTAAAATATAGGAAGTAATTGTTTCTTCTAATAATGAATAAATAAATTGATAAATCATGTGTATTTTTGAAAGTTATATTTGATATTGAATATTTTTATTATTTATTACATTGGAATTTGAATATTGGTTACATTACTGTTCTCTTACTTCCATGTTGAGGTTTTATGCTTGATGGAAATGATGTTTTATCTGTAGTGGAATTGATTGAGCTATAATTTGCAGAATTTTTATATAAATTTACTTTTTTAACTCTCCCATTTTATTAGTTTGAGCTAATATGTATGAATTTTAGATTTATGATGTGTTTTGAGAAAAATAGTGAAAGTTCTTAATTATATATTTTCGATAGAATTTATCCGAAATGGTATTTTGGTAATTTTTTTAAAATTATATTTCTACATTGAGTGATTCTTTTTTTCTAAAATCCTCCATTCATTTCGTTCATATTTCTCATATAATCTTTGGGATGGTTTGAGAATTTAGAAGCATGAAAAATCAATCTTCCAGATACATTTTTCAATCGCATAGTATGGATAGAGCCTTTGTAATTGAAGAAAAACATTGTCTACCCACAAACAGTTTTGGTACTTCTACATATACATAATTGAAAACTCATAGTCATACTCTTGAAATTAATTTCATGTACATTGGTGATCATCACGGTTGACATTGAGTGATATATTTTGAAGGAAGAATCTGGAAACATTCATATACAAAAAGTAACCTCCATTAAATAATCCATAACTCTTATATTCAGTGGAAAATAAAGAATGATGATTGATGGAGAATGTAAGAGACAATTATAAACTACATTTCTGAATAATTCAATGAATAAATAATTTTTATAATTTTGGAAAATCTTGACATATTTTGGAGGATATATTCTTCACTGTAAAAAGATGAGGGATCCACATTCATGAATCATTCTGATCCATCACATTCCATCGGGGGAACCAAGGAGAGGTGGCCAATGTCCATTTAAGATTTTTTACCTTTATTTTATTGTTATTTTAGTTTTTATTTTTTTGTTAAAAATGATAATTATTTATTTTAAATATACAACATTTCTCATTTCATCCCTAATCAAATATTTATCTATATTCTATCTTCCACCATTATTTCATTTTACTTCACAATGGCTTGCGACTAACCTGAGGATAGGCCATGGGGGAGCTTTGATAATTTTATTTGTTATTTAGCATAAGTTCATAATGTTTTATATCTATTTGTGGTAGATGTGAGGGTATTGAATGCGTTTGGTGGTGGTCCATCAGGGTATTATTTTCAATTCAATATCAATCCCTTGATTAATAATTTTCCCTCCCTTCTCATAGGAAAACCCATAATACGGTGGAGATGGGGTTTCCATAATGGATGAAACAACATATAGTGGAGCCAAGTCTTTTAGGAATAACATTCTCCAATGAGCTGATATCCTAGTTGACTATTAAAGGTGGTGTGGTTTGGTGTGGAAAATGCATGCTAAAATCACAAACTCAATAAATCAATGAAAAATAATTTATTAACAAGGTTTCATACAATGAAAAATGAAATTTAATTTAAAAAATAATAAATAATGCATGAAGTCAGGATATCCAACCATAGGACCAAGACCATACTACCCTAATTTCATTACGTCTACATCTGCATCTACATTTATATTGAAAGGTTTAATTTCATTTTTTAATGTATACTTTTTCCAAACAGTCAATAAAATATTTCCAATAAATTAAAATACAAAATAGAATTAGATTATTTGAATTAGAATCACTGATTGATCCGACTGAAATGCTACCCTAGTTATGCAATCCTTCTCAACCACTATAATACAATAGGTAATTAAACTTCTTTTTACACTCCTTCTGATAGGTGTGCGTCAAAACCGGGGTCATTTTCAAGGATCAAATTATTTTTTAATTTATCTTTCCTATTATCACATATTATGTAGATATCATTTATTTAAAAAAACAAAAAAACAATTCAATGAATTATTCAATTAGAGATTATTAGGAATTGAAAATTTACTCACTGGTGCTACATAAACAACATAAAAATATGAATATTACAATAGATATTAGTTTCAAGAACATAGATAATTCATTGAATTACTTACAAGAAATGGAGATAGAGAATTGCATTATGTTCATAAAGTAACGGATCTAGCCAACCTTGAGCAGAAGTAAGAACATAATAATGTGGTGGAATAAATTTCACCTATTATCATTGAAAATGATGAACCTGAGGAGGAAAGGTAGGAATACATGTCATCCGATCCACATGTGGGATATTATTTGGAATTTGATGAATTGTATAATTAATGTGAGAAACATCTCAATCTCCCGAAAAAATTCAAAAATGAATACCCATTACCACTGATGAATGAAACCACCTGAGTGGTGGAATTCGATGTCAATATGATGGAGGATGACTATCTGCCTCCATCATCTAGGATGTGTCTCCGAGAGGAACCAACCAGTGTGGCAGAGACTGAAGCTTAACTGACATAGGGTGTTGAAATTTTATTTGACTATATCTCTTATGGTTTTATTGAATCTGAATTTCACATCACTCCGCCTTTTTTATTTATATAGAAACTCACCTTAATTTTTTTCCATTGATGAATTAGAATAAACTGCACATGAACTAGTTTAGGAACAAATTAACCTCATTGATTTCATTGAACATGCATTAGAGGAGCCCCATTAAGAGATCCACGTAGCTGTTGCTCATGATATTTGATAAGAGGTTAATTTTATTGAAATCCCCATGAACCCAAAACTAGTAGAGATGAATTTTTTACAAGTATCAATCAAGTAATACTATGGTCCAGTAATCATCCTACCCCTCTAATTTAGGTTATACCTCATTGGGATAGGGGATATGGTGAACTCTATCCATGGATTATCCCTTAGTAATAAGGCTGAAAAAAATGATGGGAGAACCCACATGTGGTGGTTCAAATCATAGAAGCATCATCTCACCTATAATTTTGTATAATGTCTCATACATCCCTCTAGAGGCAGTATAAATTATTGTCCCACATGGGGGATCATACAAAGATTGATCCATTACATTCATTATTGTATTTTAATTTTCAATCCTTAGAATGTAGTTGTCATATTCAGTCTTATGAATTAGTCAATCGTGACCTCCACTCCTTCCTATCATTTAGATATATAATTACATGATCCTTGTGATTAATTGAGTTAATTTATTTTATAGGTTCATGATTGCAAAATAAACCTCAAATAGAATAATTGATGGACTAATATTCTGAGAAAATTGAGTTAATTTTTATATTTTGATCTTTTAAACATGCATTTCTTGGACAATACATGTTTTGTGATTAATGATAGGAATATCATGCCCATGCATGAATTAACTCATTACATCTGTTCTCTAGGAGACATGGGTTTCATAGTAATCCAGGGATTCCATGTTTTAGATTTAATTATTAATTCAATTTAATGTGTAAAATGGACTATTGGTTAATTAAAATGATGAATTGATATTGAAATAGAGACTAGGGATTTGATGGAATTAATTAATTCATTTAATGAAATTTATATTCCACTTTTCTATCATCGAATTTCTGAAATTTATGTAAATTGATTTTTTTATTAATCATTCCTTCAGTTATTTTAAATTATCATATATTTCATTCTTGATAGAATTTTTGGACAAAGTACATATTATTTTTTCTTGATCATATTTCTTGGGTTATCTCGGGACATCTCACCTTATAGAATGTGCATCTGAAATTTTTAATGATATGACCTTGAAGAAACACATTTCAAATGATCGCAGAATCATTTCATAATCCCTTATCTTTAAGGAATACTTTTAAATCAATCCTACATTAGCCAACATAGTGCATGAATGACCTTTTTAGGGATGAATAACATTTCCAACCATTTTTATACATTCTTTCCATAATCATGGAATTTGCATGATATTTTAATGATGAAGGGTGTGGGTCAATGATTCATGGTGGAATTTATTATTTCCATTTAAAGGAATAAGTGTAGGGGTGATATTATGGGAATTGTAAATGGTAGAGGAATCATTCCATATAATTCATTGTTATTCCACTCTTGAATAAAAAACAAAAACTAAATGAAATAATAATGTGTTTTGATTTTGGAAAATGAAAAATTACTATTACTATACCAATTATTTTTAAAAATTGTGAATATTTGAGGGTACTGAGGTTTGTTTCAAGCATAAAATTCCAAAATAAGACAAAAAATTGATAAAATTGAAAAAAATCAAGATGGTGAACATATAATTCACTATATATAATTTTTTCATAACATTACTATAATATTGGGGATGTGTGTGTTTCTACATTCAAGGGGGGGGGGATTTCATTACACAATCACATTGTTATATCATTTATAAATAACGTTCTCGTTTTAGATGTTAACCTATATGAATAATGGTGGAGGTGTGTTTTGGGGTACCATATGCATGATAAATTCACACACTCAATTAATCAATGAAAATTAATTCATTAAAGAGGATTCAATAAATGAATTATCAGATTTATTTTAAAGTAAAATTTAAATAATTAATGAAACCATGATTTCTTAACATTGGACCAATACCTTTCTTCCTGAATTTTATCCCCTTTACATCTACTTCTGCAATTATATTTAACGTTTGAATTGCATTATTTATATATCCCATTTTCCATAACCCTCAAAACATTTTTTTAAATATATATACAGAAAACCAAAATGAATTATATTTGGTGAATTTGAATCAATGATTAAACTAACTACAATTCTCTTCAACTGAGATGACATATTTATGTCTTTTTGTGGCATATAGAAACAATATTTCATTTTCCACACCAAAAGATAGGTGTTCATCTAAAATAGATCCATTTTTGGGGATTCAATTAGTTATTCATTTAGTTATTCAATTTTTACATCTTTGGTTAATTTAATTTATATAAAAAATTGAAAAAAGTCTTTACTGTTGTATTCAAATTTAGAATGTTACTCCTGTAAAAATTACTCACTATTAAGACACCATCAAAAGAAGAAGATAGTGATTATATTAGAGTTAAATTGCAAGAACATAGATAAATTGTTAAACAACAAACAAGAATGTATGATATAGTATTTGATTATGTTGTTGCATTAATGGAGGAACCCATGCCTGATCCTGAGAGAGAACCTGAGAATGTAGTGGAATAAATTTCACCACTTAATATTGAAATTAAAGAACCTGAGGAGGAAAATGTGGAAGAATTTTTAGCAATGCCTCATGTGTGAGATAAATATTAATATGATGAATTCATGAGTGAATATGTGTAAGTTTTTTATCTAATATAGCCTTGAAAAGAAATAGAGAAAGCACCACTAAAGGAAGAAACCACTAGAGTGGTTGAATTTGATGTCATGATGGAGGATCCAGACTACCAGTCCCTATTTTTCAGTGTATTCTCCAAGAGGTACATCCCACTGATGAAAATATTTAATATTACCTGACATAGGGTGTTGAACCTTTCATTGAATCCATCTATTATAATTTTATTGATATGAATTTTACATCAGTCCCACTTGTTCTAATTTTAATGAATCTGACATTATTGGTTATGCCTTGGAATAAGATAAATAAAATGGACATGCAGCTATTAAGGATCTTATGGAGCTCCCTGATCTCCATGATATGAATTGGAGGATCCCCATCAGGAGATCTATGTTGATATGGCTATGGAAATCAGAAAATAGTGAACTCATATTGAATCCCCCATGAAGCTAGCACTGGAATATAATAAGGTTTCACAAGTAGCAACAAAGGAAGAAGAAGGTCTATACCATATCCTACCCAAACCATGAAATATATACCTCATTGTGAAGGGGAATGATATGTTGTACTCTTTCCAAGGATCTTCTGTTATGAACATGGATGAAGCACATCATTGGAAAAGAAACATTTGGATGTTCTTCAAATAAGATTCATCCACCATTTTTTTTGGGATAATAGCTAATACTACCCTTCTGAAGTAGTAAGAATTCCTATCCCAATTGGTGGATTCTACAATGATTTACCCATTTCATGATTTCTGGTCATTTAATTATCAATCAATGTAATATAGATTTAAAATTCGGTCTTGGGAATTAGTCAAACATGAATCCCCCAGTGACAATATATGTGAACTATAATGACATCATCCTTATGATTACTTGAGTTGTTTTCTTTTATAGGTTCATAATAGTAGAAGGAAGCCTCAAATAGTGGAATGGGAGAATGATGATTCATGGGAATGGGTGTACATTATTATTGATTAAAATTTTGAATTACTTATATTTTAGGTCCAATACATGTTATGAGCATTAAATATATGAAATATGTGCCCACAGAAGAATTAATTCTTTAATTGAGTTATCTTTGAGGCATGCGTTTCTTATGAATCCCGTGATTCTATGTTTTAGATTTCAATTATAATGAAATTTAATGAGTAAAATGGATAATTGGATGACAAAAATTTTCTATCAATAGACATATGATTTTTATCATCTTTGGTAAAGTGAATGTTGTGAGTTTTGTTTGAGGGAGAAAATTCCAAAAAAAAATAATTGAAAAAAAAATTATTTTGAAAAAAAAACACATGAGGGTGCAACAATCATTCATTACATATAATCTGGCCATGATTATACTATTATCTTGGGGATCATTGGGGTTTCTACTTTGAAGGGGATAATATCATTAAAATTTTACATTATATATCAATAATTTTACAGAAGATATTATCCTCTTCTTGGGGCATAATATTTTCCACATAAAATCCGGCCAACCATAAACCTTATAGGATTTTTTTCCTCAATTGAAAATTTAGAATGAGTTTGTTTTCATTTTCCAATAAAATATGGGGAAATTACTTCATTAAAAATATTATGTATGAGGAACATTTTCTCATGATATGAGTTTAAATCTTCTTTATTTTTATCATGATATATGTGAGTAAATATTAAATGGTGGTGTAAATCATGAGTTGGTATGTTTAATAATAATAAATATAGGATATTAATTGGTTGAAAGGATATGTGTAATCATTTTCCAAAGGGGGAAATTTAAATAACTGAATTAATTATTTCTTTTAAAAAAGATAAATTATATTTATAATTTATATTGATTTTTTAAAATTTTATTTAACATTGAAATTTGTTAAATTTTAGTACTTTTGAATATCAATATTGGTAAAATTTGTGTCCCTTAACTTCCTTGTTAAAATTTTATTCTTGAGGGAATGAATTATTTAAGTGTGTGGGGATTTATATAGCTATTATTTAAAACTTTTTTATAAAAATTAAAAAAAATTACTCTACTAATTTATAAATTTGAGCTTATATGGAAAAACGATGGATTTATGATGTGTTTGGAAAAAAATTATGAAAATTTCTAAATTTTTTATTATTGATTTATTTTTATAACATTGGTATTTTATTTATTTAATATAAATATAATTATACATTGATTGATAAATAATTTTTATTTCATACATGTATTTGCTTCAAAATTGTCTTCTTGAAAATTCGAGCATCTAGAGACCAGAAAAAATCAATAATGTTGAAAAATGGTTTGGGCGCACAGTGTGAACCCTTCCTCAATAACAGAAGAAAAACTTAGTTAAAACACCACCAATAGAGGTTATTGTACCAGAACTGAAATGGAGGATCATATCCACGTTCCTAAAAATAATTTTTGGAAGATTTTATATCATTAATGTGGCCTTTGAATGAAATATCTGGAATGAAGCTTCCTGGAAACTTCATCTCCAATAAGTAACAACCAATAAAATTATTATAACTACAATATCTGGTGGAAAAGTACGTAAAAATATTTTTGGGTGAATGAAGGATAACATTATTAATAAGGCTTATAAAGTATTGGATGAATGATTTTCATGTATAATGGTTCAAAAACATGACATATTTTGAGGGCATATTTTTTCCAAAAAATGGAGGAGAGATCCTTGTTCTCAAATTATTCCAATAAATATCATTCCATCTGGTTCACAAATTATTGGATTCCAATTACCATATTTTATTTATCAATATTTATATTATTTTTATTTTAGTTCTCATTAATGTTTTATCATAGACTAATATTTTAATTAATCGATTCCACCATTCTTCCGCCATCACTAATATAATTTTCTAATATCATTTGTGTACCACAATGATCTCTTTTGTCTTTGTAATGGAATGTGAATTAACTATGGAATGGCCCTAGTAGAAGTTAAATGGTGTACTTTGTTATTATTATTCATTTAAAAATATTTTAAACATATTTTTGTAGTATGTGAGAATATTTCATGGGTGTGGTGGCCTTCTACCACAACATTATTTTAAATTGTATTTCATTTCCTTGATTATAATTTTCTTTCCTTTTTTTGAAAAACCTTCTTATGGTGGATTTCGGTATCCATAAGGGATGAATCATCATATCGTGGATTCAGTTCTGTTAAAAATAACATTCTTGATAGGGGTGTTGTCCTATTTGACTACTGGTGGATGTGTGTTTTGGTGTGCTGGATGCATGCTTAAATCAAACACTCAATTAATTAATGACAAATTAATTCATTATTGATGTTTAACTAAATTATTTTAGTCAAAAATAAATAAATAAATATTGTACCTGTGATGTCCAACATTAAGACAAAGACCATTCTCCCAAATGATTAGTCTGTTAGATTCTTCATCTACAATTAGATTTAAAGATTTAATTTCATTATTTTATTTTCATGTTTTCGAAAAACCTCAAAAAATAGTTTTAAATAAATAATAAAATAATGAAAAAAAAAAATTTTATATGAATTAGACAGAGTGATTGAACTAACTATTATTATTAGCAAATTTAATTACTTTTATCACACTCTATGATAGGGGTTCTTTAATACAAGCATTGTTTCGGATGATATAATTAGTTATTCATTACATTATTCTATTTACACATCACAGTTTGATTTCATTTTTTTAAACAACTAAAAAAATATTATAATGATGAATTCATATTCATAATATTGTTCATATATATATTAAAAATAGGTACAAAAATAAAAACAATAAAGGATGATGGTTATAGTTGATTTTAGTTGGAAGAATGTATTCAAATCATATAACAACGTACAATAATGGATGATATATCATTTGACTATGATCCTGAATTAATTGAACATCCCATCCATAAGTCGAATCATGGACCAATAAAAGGGGTGGAATAACTTTTACCCCTTATCTTTGAATTTGAAAACCTGAGAAGACAAGGGAGAAAGACTTTATTGATGATGCACAAGTAGGAGATTAATGTGAATTGGATGAATTATTGAGTGAATATTAGAAAATTCTTGAACATTCCAAGAATATTAAATAAAAAGATCAAATACTATTGATGGATGAAACCACTGGAGTCATGGAATTTTATGTCATGAGGGTGGATCCCTACTTCCAGCCTCTATCTGCTAAGATTTTACTCCAAGTGTCACTTACCGATGAGGTAGATATTGAATATGAACTGAATCTAGGATTTGAATCCTTCTATGACTCTATATCTTATTATGTGGATGAATATTTATTATAAATAATTCCCACTTGTATTCATTATATAAAATCAAACATTCTTTCTTATTCCTTGGAAGAAGATGAAGAAACAAGACATGTACCGTTTGATGAACAAATAGATCTCCCTGATTTCAATGATCATGAATTGTATGAGCCTCAATATAAGATCAATTTATTTCTTCCTCAAGAAATAATACCAGATGATACATTTATTGAAGCCCCTATGAAGCTATAAATGGAAGAGAAAAAGGGTTCATAATTAGCAACCAATGAAGATGGTTATTCATGCTTCATCATAACACCACCTTAAAAGATATACAATATTTTGAAGGGGGAGGGTATGGTGTACTCTATCCATGGATCATCCCTTACGAACATGGATGAAGCACAATTTTTAAAATTCCAAATGTGGTGGTTCAATTAAACCAAGCATCACCTTACCACCAATTTTAGTTAACAACAGTTACAACCCTCTAGAGGTAGTAAAACAATTGGGTCCACTTGGGAGATCACACGAAGATTTATCCATCACATTCATTATAGTACAGTATCTTTAAATCATTGGAATTTAGATTTTAAATTAACTCTTAGTAATTTGCAACGCATGGGGTCCCCTCAATACAATATTTTTGTGCTATAATGACATGATTCATTTTCATAATTGAGTTTTAATATTTTATGTGTTCATGATAGAAGAAGGAAGCCTTAAATAGTGAAATAGGATGACTACGCTTTATAGGAAAGGGGGTTTATTTTTATTTTTTGACCTTTTAAAATCCTTATATATTTGGTTCCAATACATATTATGATAAATAATGATAAAAATTGTGTTCAAACACATGAATTAATTCTTTACTTGTGTTTTTTATGACACATGAGTTTCATATGAATCCAGTGATTCATGGATTTAGAATAAAATATTAATGAAATTTAATGAGTAAAATAGATAATTGTATTCTTAAAATAAATAATTCATATTAAAATTATGACTCATGATTTGAGGGAATTGATTGATTCAGTTAAACTAAATTTTCCATCCCTTTTTCATTCATAGAATTTGTGAAATGTATCACAATTGATTTGTCATTATAAATCATTTCTTGGGTGATCTTGTGACATCCCACCAGTCATAACATTCATTTAAACTTTTCTAAACAATGAATTTTAAAAAACACTTTTAAAATGAATGAGGCATTTTTTAAAATTCCCTTATCCTTAAATACCACTGTTACATCAATACTTCATTGGCCCACATATACCATGAATTTCATTATTAGGGAGGATCCATGTTTCAATCCATTTTTAACCAATCCTACAATACACATGGAATTTTCATGATACTTAAAAGATGATGTGTGGTGCTGAATGAAGTCATTGTTGAAGGGATGATTTACATTTTAAAGAATAATTATGGGGGAGAAATTATTGTAATTGTAAAAGTTTTAGGAATCATTATTTTTTACTTCATTTTCAATCCTCTCATGAATAAAAAATTAAAAAAATTAAAAAATAAATTGGTTGTGATTTGGGATTCCAAAACATCTCCATTACTAGACTGATGATTTTTATTATATGTGTTTATGTAGTTGTTGTGATGTTTATTTAAAGAATAAATTTTAAAAAAATCCAAAAAAATGAAAAATTAATAAACATGAAAAAGAATTGAAGGGACTGTAAAAATAATTTATTATGTATAATTTGATATTGAACTCACTATGAGATTAAGTATGTTGGAGTTTCAACATTGAAGGGGATAATTTCCATACAATTTTAAATTATATATCTTGAATTTTACATAAGATATTATCCTCCACCTTGAATGTTATTTTTAAATGCTTCAAATCATACTGACCATATTCCTTAGAGTCATTTGAATGTTAATTAAACATTTCACATGATTTTTTGTTCATGTTATAGTTATAGAGTGAAGAAGGTACTTTATTTACAAGAATATGGATAATGAAGATATTCTCACGACATGAGAACAACTGTACATTATTTTTATCATGAGAGATGATAGGTATGATTCACAACGGTGGTAAATCGTGAGTTATAATGTTTAAAAATAATGAATTGAGGGGAACTAATGATTGAAAGTGGATGTTATATCATTTTTCAAAGGGGAAAAGTAAAATACATGAATTAATGTATTGTTAGATAAATTATAAATTAAATCGTGACTTTATTTAGATTTTTGAAAAATATATTTAACATTAAAAATTGTTATATTTTTTTACATTAGAATTTGAATATCGGTAACATTGGTGTCCTCTAAATTCCATGACATGTTTTAATGCCCATGGTAAATCATTGTATAAATATTGGGGAATTGATAATGCTATTATTTTCAACATTTTTAATATGCATTTAAAATCTGTAACGATTTGAATTTATCAATTTGAACTTCGAAGGATCAGTTTTGGATTTTTTCAAGTATGGCGAAAAATTGTGGAAAGTGAATAATTCGTTATTTTATATTTTTACCACAATGGTATATTATTCATTTAAATAAAAATATAATTCTATATTGAGTAAATAAATCATTTTTAAATCCTCTATGTTTTTTCGTAAACATCTTCTTTTGGACCATGGGATGATTCATGCATTTATAGACCATTAAAAAAATCATGTAGAACAATTTTTCATGGACATAGTATACTGCCCACCAACATAATAGATTCACATCATTGTCAATACACCTCCAATTGATGTGATTCTAGTTAAATTGAAATGCATCCACAAATACATGTTCTAATAATTAATTTCATGATTTTTGGAGATCATCATGGTTTCATTTGAATGAAATAATTTTATGGAAGATTCTAGGAACAATCATCGAGAAAAAGTATAATCCAATAAAAATTCCAAAACTACTACGTATGTTGGCCAATTATTCTGAACTCTTTAAGGTGATGAAAATTACAATTATGGTCAACTCTTATAAAGGAGAAAATGGACGAATCATCTGTATAATGGCTAAAAATTAGACATCATTCTGAGGATAGATTATGGCTTATAAAATGAGGAGTGGACCTCCATCATAAAATCAATCCAATCCATATCATTCCATATGGAAAACTAAGGAAATGGGGCCAATGTATATCTATGGAAAGACACATGTGGTTGTTAAAATGAAAGAATTTTCATCCTCCAACTGATTTCGGATAACATCATGTACTACGCTCTATAGGAAGTAAAAATTCATGTCCCAAATGGTGGATTATAAAAAATTTTATCCTATACATTATTTCTTTTAATTTTATAGTCAATCATAGGAATCTATATTTCAAATTCATTGTTAGGGATTTTTCAGTCATGTGTCCCAATTAGTTATTAATTTACATTTTGTACTTTCACATCTTAGGTAGACTTCATTTAATTTTTTAAAAATCTAATAAATGAAATTCATGATTTATTCACATTGTGAATATTATGCATGGATAAATTATTCACAAGTTTAACAACAAAAATAACACCAATAATATGATGATTATAGTAGATCTCAATTTTAAGACCATATATAAGTCATATGAAAACTTTCCTGAATGAATGATATATAATTGGTTTATGTTCAAGGATTAATGGAGCATCCCAACCCTGAGCCCTAGGATGTACCTGGAAATTTGTTGGAAGAAATATCACCATATATCTCTGAAATTGAAGAACCTGAGGAGGATGGGGATGAAGTCTTTCCTGTTGAGCCACATGTGGGATATCAACAAGAATTGGATGAATTCTATAGTAAATGTGAGTATCTTCAATATCTCCTAATTCTTTTCAAAAAATAAGAGACAACACCTTAGAAGGAAGAATCTAACTGAATGGTGGAATTTGATGACAAGGTGGAGGGGCCTAACTACTTACCTTCATCTACTACGAGTATAATCTAGGGGGAACATAAAAATTGAGGCGTAGATTGAAACTCAACCGAATTAGGGATTTGAACCTAACATTACTACATATCTCATGATTTTATTGAATCTGGATTTCGCATCACTCGTAGTTGCTTTAATTATAGATAATTAGACATTCTTGATTATTACATTGAAGAAGAAAAAGAAACAAGACATTCCCCTATTGTGGATCATATAGAGCTCCCAGATTTCAATCAACATGCATTAGAGGATCCACATTAGAAGATCCATGTAGCTGAGCATGAGGAAATTAGACAATAAGAAACTAATATTTAATACCCCATGATGCCAGCAATGGAAGAAATTAGGGTTTCACAGTTAGAAACAAAGAAATATAATGGTACATAGATCATCCTACCCCAACCATGCAATTTATACATTATTGTGAATGGTGTGGATATGGTGTACCTTATCCATGGATCTTCCCACAAGAATAATGATTAAGTACAAGATGGGAAAATCCTCATTTCTGGGTTAAAATCAGAAAAGAATCATCCAACCACTGATTTTGGATTACTGTTAGTACTACCCTCTAGAGGTTGATAAAATTTTGGTCCCACATTGGGGATCATACCTATATTTATTCATTAATTTAGTTTTAGTAAATTAATTTTCAATCTTTAGAATTTAGCATTAAAATTCATTCCTTGAAATTATTCAGCCACGTAGAACTCTCCCTTTAGTTATTTTCAACTCTTTATAGGGACGAAATTACTCCTTGGTCCATTGTTTATTTTATCAAAAGATGCTTGATCTTCATCTGTCAGGAACGATTGACCCCCACAAGATGTGAGGGTAAAAATATGGTTGCGTGCCTTGCTGTCAAAGGAAACCTATGTGATTCTTCAATTATTTATTCCTCCTTGTGATCATTAACCCATGAATTTGCGGGTTTTGTTTCGTTGGTTGCCCTGCATTTTCATTTTTCCCAACCCATGGACTATGCCTCTCTCATTCTCCAGTTTTTTTCCCTTCATTATGATTATTAAAAAATTCCCTTTATCCTGCCTTGTGTTTAATAGATTTGTTTTCATTTATAGGTTCTTAGTGGAAGAAGTAATCCAGATAAGTTTGAAGAGAAGGACTAAGATTCATGGGAAAGGATGTTCATTTTTACTATTTAACCATTTAAAATACATATATTTTGGGGTCCAATACATGTTTTTAGCTTTAATGATATGATTTTCAATCCCTCTCTTGAATTAATTCATTAATAGAGTTATATTGGAGACATGAGATTATAAGGAATCCTTTAATGTAATGATTTTTATTTCATGTTTAATGATGTAAAATGGGTAAATTTGAAAATTGTATTATTAAAATGAATAATAGTTATTGAAATGATGACTCATGATTTGAGAGAGTTGATTAATTCTTGTAAATAAATTTTCATTAACATTTTTCATTATTTGAAATTTTTAAATTTATGTGAATTGATTTTTTATTATTAATCATGACTTGATTGATTGTATAATATCATATATCTAATTACTCAAAGGAGTTAAATACTATATAGTTACAATTTTATATGGAGAATATCTCATTAGTGATTTTGGCACATGTCACATTCCAGAACATGCATTTGATAATTTCAATGCTATGAATTTTCCAAAACACTTTTAAAATGATTGAGACTTATTTTAAAAATTACCTTATCGTTAAATTAAAACAATACATCAATCCATTGTTATCCCATAGAGACCATGCATCACCTCGTTTGTGATGAAAAATTTTCCAATCCATTTTCATCCATTACTACCCAAATATTTTAATTTTCCTTATATTTTAATGATTAAGTGTGTGGGTGAATGGATTCATCGTTGTAGGTATGATTTAAATTTTATGTAAAATTTTTAGGGGGTGGTATTATGTAATTTTTAAATGGTTGTGGAATCATTTATTGTACTTTATTTTCAAGCTCCTATTGAATAAAAAACTAAATAAATGAAATAAAAATGGGTTTTAATTTTGGAAAACCAATAATCTCAATTACTAGACTTATTATTAATATCATATGTGTTTAGGTGATGGTTTTGATATTTTTTTCAAAAATAAATTTTAAAAAAAATGAGGATGAGTTTTTATTTAAAAAAATAAAGAGTTTTCAAAAATCATCCATTTTCTATAATTTGATCATAGACTAACTTGGAGCATAGGGAAGTTGGCGTTTCTATTTTTAAGTTGAAAAATTCACTGCGCAATTAATTTTTATATCATGAATTGTACATATGAGATTAACATTCACCGTGACAATTTATTTTTAATGCATATAATAATACCAACCATAAGTCTTAGAGTCATTCGAATGATTATTTGAAAATTCTTTAGGTTTTTATGTATTGTTCTTCTTTACAATGTAGAGAAACGTAGTTTATTTAAAGGCCTATGGATAATGAAATTATTTTGATGATATTATCATATATATAATTTTTTTTATTGATAGATGAGTGTAATGATTCAAATTTGTGGAAAATCATGAGTTAGTGTGTTTATTAATAATGAATTGAAGAGTTTGATTGATTGGAAGGAGATGTTCTATCATTTTTCAATGGGGAAAACTAAAATACAAGAACTAATTGTCTCTTTGAATTTTTTTGAATTTTTTTTTATACTTCATGTTTATTATTCAAAACAATATTTGATAATGAAAATTTGAAAATTTTATTACCTTGAAATTTGAATGTTGTTAACATTGATGTCCTCTCAATTTCATGTTATGATTTTAAGATTGAGGGAAGACATGGTTTATGTGTGTGAGAATTGATAGATCTATTATTTTCTACAATTTATTATGAATTCTAGATGCTTTTACACTTCTATGTTATCAATTTGAGCTTATATGGATCAATTTTGGATTTATGATGTGTTTTCAGTGAAGTGGTGAAAAATTAATAATTTTTTATTTTGGAAATATAATTACCACAATCCTAGCCAGAAGGTTCAGGAAGCAGGCAAAAACCTACTCCCATTAAAATTAATAAATGAATAAGTAAACAATACAGTACAGCTCAAGAACAAGAGGCTTTGCAAAGCCTTGAGTACAGAACCCCATTCCTATCATTTTTACTCAGATATTCACAATAGAGAGGCAAGACAAAAGACCAGCTGGAACTGACCTCCACAATGGCCCTTTTAGATAGAGCATTAGCGACCTGGTTGGCCTCACGATATGCATGAGAGAAATCAAGGCGTAAACTGTCGGAAAGCCTAAGACAGGAGATTCAGTCATGCATCATCCTCCAAGGAACATTTTGAGACCTATCCTTCAATATCTGCACAATAAGAGATGAATCCGACTCCAACCATATTCTATGCCAACCATAATGAACTGCAAACATGATAGATTTGATAATCACCCATGACTCTACTTTAATAGCATGATCATAATTAATATAATGGAAAAACATCCTTTCACAATGCTTCGATGAGTTCTAAAAACTTCGCCACATCCAGCAGGACCCGGCGCACCGTCAGCCGCCCCATCAACATTCACTTTCATCCACTCTGGAATTGGTGGAATACACCTAATATACTTGACCATTTTAGGCTTTTGTTCCCTTCCACTGACCCCAAGGGATCTCAAGATGGCAAATTCTGAAATATCATTATGCATAGACCCAGTTTGAATCCTGGAAGCAGCTGCAATACTTTGGTGTATATACAGAACACCATTCCGGAATGATGGCTTATCATTGTTAAAAACAACAGAATTCCGAGCTTTCCATATGTAGGAAAATACAAAAGTAATAGCAGCAGTAATCACGGCATGAAGTTGATCACTGAACTCGATTCTCAAGTGCGATCTTAGCACCGATTCAAGAGAAAAGCAGTCAAGACAGCAGTGAAAAATTGATGCCACATAATTCCATAAACGCACAGAAAATATGCATTGAAGGAACAGTTGCGGAAGGGACTCATCTCCCCTAAAACAAAAGTAGCATACCGAGGCCAGGATGATTCCAGCACGCTGCAGCACAAATTGAATTGGCATTCTGTTCTTCCAGATCCTCCACATCAACATAGCATCGCTGGGAGATATGTATGGTTGATGAAAACCTTCCAGCCAAAAAGGAATTCTAGAGAGAGTGCCACACTTCATTCTGTAATACTCCCTGCTGGAAAAATCACCACAAAGGGAAGGTTTCCAGATCAAAATAACACTATCAATGTAAACATAATTGATAATTTCCATTTGAAGATTATTTAAAATATGCTCATGAGCAATCAAGTTTTCTTGCAGATCATAAATGGGGAGATTTCCCAGGGAGGGGGAATAATAACATGATCTTTCAAGGGAGAGGATAGCCATTGTGTGTTCCAGCAGTTCAGCTGAGAATCATAAGAAACCAACCAGATTGGCTGAGACATAATAGACGAAAAAGAACTCTTAATTAAAGGCCAGAGAGAGGATTTCAGAAATCTGCACCTACTGTTTTGCAGTTTGTCTACAAACCTGCCAACCAAAAAATCAATAGAAAATCCAGGTTTAGAATGAAGCTGCCAAGTGAAATTCTGAAGAAGGACGTTAGTGAAAATTCTAGCATCCTTAATCCCCATTCCTCCCATTTTGATTCGCTTTATACACTCCTTCCATGCAACAGTAACAAGCTTCCTCTGATGAATGGATCCAGTCCAAATGAAATTCCAAATCTTTCCAGTCAATTCCTTTAGAAGCATAGCCGACCATCTATACACAGAAAAAGAGTAGACAAACATATATGTAATAAGGTAATTGACAAGGAACACTCTACCAGCCTGAGACATTGTCTTCCCTTTCCAACTTGATATCTGATTGGTAATTTTTAAAGCAATGTCCTCTAAATTGGAATGTTTCACCCTTCCCCAAAATAAGGGAACCCCAAGATAATTATAGGGCAGTGTGCCTCTTCTGACACCGAGCCTACGAGCAACCCTATTTTGCTTCAAAATTCTGATGCCTTCCCGAAAGATGACAAAGGATTTATTCCAGCTGATCACCTGACCTGAAACCTCTTCATATTGTGAGAAGATACTTTTGATACACAAAATTGTCTTCCTGTCAGCCTTACAAAACAGGAGTATATCATCAGCATGTAATAAATGTGATGGGGCAAGTAAATTCCAGTTTTCCCTCATTCTTTGATAAATACCAGTGTTGACTAGATCATGAAGACAAATACTCATGTAGTCCTCTTCTATGGAAAACAGAAGCCCAGATAAAGGATCCCCATGCCTGACCCCTCTTGTGCATCGAAAGAAGCCCCTGGGGGAGCCATTAATAAGAATGGATAGTCGAGTACTTTTTAAAACGGCAGGAACCAAAGTAATGAACTTCTCTGAGAAGCCATGCATCTTAAGAATTGTAAAAATAAAATTCCACCTTATAGTGTCAAAGGTCTTTGCAATTTCAATCTTCATAGCCATGTTACCATGTGGAACTTTGTTTCTCATGATGTTAATTCATTCTGAAGCAGTGAAGAGACAATTCTGAATCCTTCTTTCAGGTATAAAGCCAAACTGATTATCAGAGACAAGACTTTTAGCAACATCACCTAATCGGGTAGCCATAATTTTGCTGATAACATTTGGAATCGTGTTCCCAATGGAAACAGTCCCGAAATCTTTAATATCCAAGGCATTATCCTTTTTAGGGATTAATGCAATAATGTTATAATTCATCCCAAAAGTCATATAAGAGTGGTGAAAGAATTCCTTAACAGCACTGATTACTTCCATGTGAATAATATCCCAGTAGAACATAAAGAACTTGTTTGTGAAGCCATCAGGGCCAGAAGTACTGTCCATATTTAAAGAGAAGAGGGCATGATGAATTTCCTTTTGTGAAGGAGTCTCAATAAGATTTCTGTTATGATTATCATCAACACTGGGTTCAACACATCTGATAATCTTATCAAGGCTATTCACACCAGAGCCAGAGTATAAATTTTCAAAATAGGAAGTCGCACCATTGACAATGTCATTTTCAGAAGTCAGCATATTACCATCAATATTTAATGACCAGAGATTTCTTCTAGCCTTTTTCTCCTTGTGCATACAATGAATGAACTTTTAGTTTCTATCCCCATCCTTGAGCCACTTAACATTTAGCTGATTTCGGTCAAGATTCTCCTTACGTGACACGAGACTATCAAGCTTTGAAGCAGCTTCCAACTCATCTTGTGATGGGCTTTCCTACTGTATGTTCATCATTTGATAGCTCAACAGATGAGACTCAGCTTCTTTAATATCATTATCATTGTTGGAGAAGGTCAATTTACTCCACACATTGAGTCTAGATTTCACAATTTTCAGCTTAGCATTCAGGATGAACAACGAACTACCTATGACATCTGTTTTCCAAGCCTCTCATATTATTTCCATGCATCCAGGCACTACCAGCCAAGCATTATTTAACTTGAAGTGTAAGGGTGCAAACCTTAGACAACTGAAACAAATATCAACCAGAATGGGGTTATGATCCGAATGAATCCTGGGAAGGGTCACCCCAGAGACTTCCATCATGTCACTGCTATCATCCAACTTAATTAGACATTTGTCTAACTTACTTTCCTGCCTACCATTCAGAGTATACCGGCTCCAGGTAAAATCCACACCTGAGATTGGGACTTCATGCAGCCTACATCGATCAATACAGGCAGAGAAATCTTTAGCTGAAACTCTACAAAAGTTGCTCCCTGTTTTTTCCTCTGGCCTCAGAATGGTATTGAAATCACCAATCAGAATTCATCTAGCAGACATGCTATCAGAGATAGTAGTAAGGGATTCCCATAAAGTTCTCCTTCAAATATACGGATTGAAATCATACACAAAGGTCACACAAAAACTATTCTCCTGAAAGAAGCAAGATAAAGTAACTAACTGTTGATCAATCTGAATGAAATCAAAGCTAACACTATTGTGTTTTAGAACCCAAAAATTTTCATTCCCATTCACATGCTGATTAGTCGAAACAAGAGAGTAGCCTATATTACTCCACTTAAAAGCCATAAATCTTTCAAAATACATTCTTGGCTCAGAAATACCTACTAACATAGGTTTGTTGGTCATAATAATATGCTTCATGGTTCTGAGTATGGGAGAATTCCCAAGAGCCTAGTAGTTCCAGAAAATAATCCTCATTGATTAGAATACCTCTTCCTAGTGCAGGGTCCAGCATAGCTTGAAGCTAAGAATTCCTTAGGGTCTGACTTATTCCTCTCTTTTGTAGCAATAGAGTCATCTCCAACTCCAACTCCATCATCAGAGAGAGAGGTAAACCTGTTTTCTGAATCAAAATGCATTGAAAAAGTTGCCGATAACTTCATTCTTCCAGATTTAGAAGAACGTACTTGTGGGAAATTTTCTTCTAAGTCTGCAGTGGGCTGTGCCATCAGAATTCCTCCCACAGAGGAATCATGAGTCACTATGTCAGTAATGATCTGATCACCAGAGCCCTCATCCACAGAAGGCCAGTCCTTCTCTGCTTGTGATCGTTTACCAGTAGAATCAAGTTCCATAACCACCTGACCAGCAGACACATCACCCTCATGGTGAGGGTCCAGACTTTTACTCATTTCATTGACAGTGTGTGCATCAGCCATTTTGGTCACCTCCTGTATAGAATTCACCACCTTTACAATGGCCGCCTCCTATGGTGGGTTCTCAAGACTATGATTCTTTTCTTCATCAGAAGGTGCGGCATCAACATTGGATCTCTGAGCATCGACCTTATTAATCACTTCCAGTCCATTGATAGTGATAGTATCGAGTTTTGATTGACCTTGATCAGCTATCCTTCTTCGAAAACTCCGAGCATCATACCCTCTATAGTTACTAGAGGAAAAAATCTTATTCCTGTTACATTCCAAAATTTAATGCCCAAAAAAATTGACAATTTAGGGAGAAATTTGTCTTTCTCTCATAACCAATTTCAAGATTGATTCTATCATCCCTAGTAGTAAAGACTACCTCTTCCACTATGGTAGTGGACCTGTCAACCTCCAATAAAATCCAAGAAAAGTTCCCAATGTTAGGGTTATCTGTTTGTTTATCAAGTCTAATAGGGTTACCAACAGAGGAATCAATATCCCACAGAATTTGTGGATGCCAATGAAGCCATCTTAACTTATGGATATTAATCCATACCTGGGAAAAGGTGTTTTTAACCAAGATGGGATCAAAGTTACGATCCCACTCATGAACCCAAAGAAATCCCGGATGCAGAGGAACAGAGCCCAATCTCCAAGTGCACCTTTTACATTCATCTGAGGGAATGACCACATGAGAAAATCCTCTACCCATGGCTGTCGTCTTCTAGTCACTGAAGCCCCAAATCTCATCCAACCTTCTTGAGAGGTCATGAAATTTAAAAGGTCGTACTCCTTTTGGAACCATAACCCGAGCAATAATAGAAAATTTACAAAATTTTACCCTTTCTTCAATAGCGGCTTGATTGGCCGATACATGTGCAACACGACCCTTTCGTATGATTCCTCCTGAGCCACCAGCGTTACAATCCATGAAGGAGAAGCCTACAGCTTGTTTATCCACATCCGCAAAGCTCCTCCCGTAATCAGAGACATCATTCGGCAACGCCTTATCAGATTTTTGATTAGCACAGAGACTGAAGAGATCATAATGTCTGAAGCGATCCTCAACCTTATCCCTAGAATTCTCCGCATCATCACCCCGATTAGGGTTTACACATTCTCCCTCAAGGGCACCTTCACGAGCCATCTTCGTTCTGACACCTCAAAAATAAATATATGATTACCACAATCCTATTTTATTCATTTATTTAAAAATATAAGTAAAAATTTAGTGATTTTTTTTGAAATCATTGATTTATTTACATCAACTATTTATTCTATACCAATGGCTGATTTGATCATCTTGATGCCTAAAAAATCGGTCAACTTGAATAATTGATCAGTTGCACAACATGGACCCAAACTCTGTAACAGAAGAGAAACACCTTCTAAACTCCTCCAATTGATGTGATTACACATGGAATGGAAATATGAATAATATTTGTGTTCTTATAAATAATTTCATGATATTTGTAGATAATCATGGATTCTTTTGGGTGAAATATTTTTATTGAAGATTTATATAACCTTCATCCAAAAAAAACAATAGCTAGTAGAAAATTGATAAATCCAACATATGGTGGTCAATAAAGATGATCAATTGAGAGTGAATTTTTGAATAAAAAACCAGAATAACTTTTAAGATGGTTGTAATTCGTGAATCATCAATTTAATGGCTAACAAAACGAACTATTTTTGAGAAAAAAAATTTCCTATGTAATGTGGAGATATGCTCAATCACAAATCATTTCAATTCATACCATTCTATTCATGGAAACAATGAGGGGTGGAAAATACACATATTGGATTTTTCATTAATTATTATCTTTTATTATTGTTTTCATTTCCATTGTAATGCATGAATTTTTTTAATTAATGTATTCTACATTTCTTCTTCTATCACAAATCTAATTTTTCACTCTATTCCATCTTCCAATTTGATTTCATTTCACTTCGCATTGGAAAGTGATTAAACTAAGGCTAGTTCAGGTGTGCGTTTTCATGGTGTTCTTTGTTATTATGATTCAATTATAAATTTTATAAATCCATTACTGGTGGATGCAAGGGTATTTCATGGGTTTGTTGGTTGTACACCTCTGTATTATTTTCAATTATATGGATTTTCATTGATTAATCATTTCTATCAACTATCATAAGAAAACCATTCCTATGGTGGATTTGGGGTTTTTATAATGGATGAAACGCCATAAAGTGGAGCCATATCATTTAGGAATAACATTCTTATTTGAGTGGTAATACAATTTGAGTATTGGAGGAGGAGTGGTTCTGTTTTCCATATGCATGATAAAATCACACACTCAATAAATTGATAAAAATCAATTCACTAATGACATTTCACAAAATTAATTATCAAATTGATTTTAAAAATAATCATTAATAAACCCATGATGCCTAATGATATGACTAAGGGCTTTCATCCCTAATTTCATTTTGTTTTTATATTAATAATCATTTATATTTAAAGTTTGGGTTTCATTATTTTAATATCATATTTTTTGAAACATTTTAAATAAATTAACAAAATACCAAATAGAATTGGAACTGGTGATTTAGAATCATTGTTTGAACTGATCTCAAAGCTTTTTAAGCGAGGTGATCCTCGTTAGACTTTGAAATATATTAGAAACTTAATTTATATTTACCAAGACCTATTATAGTCGTACATCAATCAATGTGAAGTTTCCATTTAAGAGTTTAATGAATGATTCACATCTATTTTTAATATAATTTTACTTACCCAAGGTTGTGTTGAACTATATATTGGGTATACACAATGATTTGTCAATGATCTGTATGGGAGAATTTTGATTCTATGTTTTCTTTTTTTATGTGACCGACAATTATTAAAAACAGTATAACATTATTTCCAACATAATGATTAAAATTACACAATCCAATGATCTAAATTTCTACATTTATTGGAATATTAAAAACATGATACATATATATAAATATAAAATTCATAATATTTATTTTACATTCTATAATTTTATAATAGGTTCCTTTGATATTCTAAAATATCATAAGATAGCCTGGGGAATTCATTTATAGGTTGTGATATATGAATCCAAATAACATAATATGAAATATAAAATAACAAAGAATAAGATTAGGATGTCCTATAATCACATAATGAACATAAAGATATCGAATAACCTTATATTATAATGATATAAATAAGAAGGAGTCATAAGATCATGTAATATTATGAATTTGGAAAAAATATAAAACATAAAATTTTTATAAGTAAAGGCTCTTATCAAAGATAACCTGTCGTAGTTAACGGAGTACCATCATGTATTAGGTTTACACCTTAATCTCATATATTCAATCTGATGAGATATAAACATTAAACAATGACATGTAGTATTATCTAGTCACATAAATCCTAACATGAATATGAATATGTTTTCTACATTAAGAAAACCTTCATAATTAATAATAATAATAAACCCCTTGAAAAGTGAAATGGGTTATATAATAATCATTTAGAGAATAAAAAATGGCATATTATAAGAATTATCTAAATTAATGGAGTAAAAAAATTTCAATTTTTTTGTGGGATTATATAAGTATAGAACATGAAAATAAATTTCCACTTAAATAATGTCATTTAAAAATGGTGGAAATAGTATTTTTAATTGACATTCTATGTAGAGTTTTAGGATTAAATAATGAGATGATGCAGAGATTAAGAGCATAATTACTTCCATAATACTAGAAACAATCCTAAATAGATTTACGTATAAATAGTATTATTTAGAAAACATGGAAGATTTTAAGATTTCATCGTATGGAATAGGGAATAAAATGAGAAATTTATATTTTTCATATAATTAGTTACAATTAATGAATAAAATGTATAACATGGTGTTTAAAAATGTATTACACCATTAAAAAATATAATAATAGCAGGTTTACATTTGTGTGAAAAATATAAAAAATATAAAATACTTTTTTAATAATAATGTAGAGTGAACATTTTTCTAATTATTGAGAAAATATTTTTCAAATAAAATAGGATGGTTCATCGAGATTCCTGGACTCGTGTTAGGAATAGATTTTCACTTTAACATAAACTCCAAAATAAAAAAAAATTATATTTATCAAATATATGATTTATAACCTTATCTAATTATATATAAATTATTAGCAGTTTTTATGGTAGTTTAGAGTAATTTAATATCTATATTGATTTTGTTTTTAGTATAAAATAGTCATTTGTTTATGGTTCTAATGATGCTTTATTTTATTCAAAAAATTTAATGTTATTTTAAAATGAGACAACAACCACAAAAAGGAAATTAAGTAATATTAATGTAAGTAAAGATATTGAAATGTTCATAAATATTATTTTTTGTTTATATATCGAAGTGATTTTTTTAGTATCAATGCTATCTTAAAATGTTTAGTTCATTTAGGTCATTTTACCAACCATCATTAACATGATTAGTTTTACATAATTGAATGATTCTAAATAATGTCTGAAAAATAAAATTTTTAAAAAAGTGTACAATTTTATAATATTAATATTATCGCAATATTTATCTATAATATTATTTCTATAACTGTCCTTAGAGGTGTTATTGAAAGAAGAAGTATGTTGTTTATGGAGGTGGTTAACCAACCATATTTTAAATAATGTTTTGAATTCGTAAAAAACCCAATAGGGGTTAGATTATAGATATTACATTAAAAACATTAAATTATATTTATTATCCTATAGTTATTATTAATTTTTGGTTGTTATTTTGTTAGGGGATAATATAGAGAGATAATTAAAAAAATTTCTTGATGGAATTACCTCTTTGGTACCAATATAATGAACATTATAAGGCATGTTTGGTTAGAAAAAAACATTATTGACATACAGAGGATGTTTATAGATTAAATATGCAGATATTAAGCTATCTTTAAGGCATATATGTTGTGAGACGATGGGGGGATGGGGTTTGGTTTTATTAAATCTGGAGATGGGGGTTCTTGAATGATAAATTGATTAGCATATTATTTATTCATAGGACCACCAATATGGATGAATATATTCATTATATAAATATATTTGTGAAATTCAGTTTGAAAAAAACAGTTAATTAAATTATCCATTATTAATTAATTTATTTGTTTAGATTATAATGTTAAATAACATATTTTACCATATATCACTATTGAAAACAAATCAATTATTTTAGAAAAATAATAAATGATCAAAACAATGATTTTTTAATATTTATATTCCAATAATGGAATCCATTTAAAAAATATTAGTGTATTATGATGTTAAATTTTTGTCAAAATCTATATTTTTATAGAACTACTAATTTTTATATTCTGGTGATTTCTCTAATGGTTTGATAAAATGATTTTTTTCTCAATAATATTATATTAATATTGTAATAAAACATAATATTTATTTATACATTAAATTTATTAGAATAAATATTATATTAAATCCTTAAATTTTTTATATAAAATAAAATAAAAAAATGTTTTAAGAAATAAATAACACTTTATATAGTTTTTTTAAATAATTGTTTACATTATCATAATTTAAATTCATTGTTTTACTTATTTATATGATCCTTGAAATTATTTTTATTTTTACATAGGTTAGGGTTCTAATACAATGGATAGGTTTTAATTCCTAATAATCCTATTAGTATTTCAATTACCATATCACCTATTCCAATAGTCTTCTTTGTAATGATAACACATGTTCCGAACATTCAAAAAGTACAAAATAATTTATGTATTCTTTATTCAGTTCTATTTTACCTCAATGATATATATATATATATATTCTTTTTAAAAATGAATGTTGAATTAGTAATATTCTTTTGATATTATAGAGTCTTGTTAATTTTTGAAACCAATCATGGGGGTGATTATATACATATTTTCATATCCTAGTAATCTTTCCCCAATGTGTATCCAATTATATGACTTCATATTTTTATAGAAAAATTTATTCGATACATATACAATTTAAATTAATATAATAAAATAATGTTTGTTCTATCATATGGTGCAGGTTCTTTATAAGACCCCATATTTATACCTATTAGATAATTATATAATAATAATGTATAAATAATATATAATGTTATTTTTCTCTATACCATTATCCTCTAAAATAATTCACCTTTTAAATTTAATTTATCCCCTATAAATAAAAATGTTTAAGGGTATCTATTATTATTTTCATTTTCTAGATCACACAAAAATTCTTCATTATTATTTTTACATAATAGTACATTTACATGGTGATTTTAATAATTTCATATAACATGTTGGTTTTATTACATGATCATTTTCAACTTCTACTAATTATAGGAATCATTCCTTAGTTATTCTTCAATCGAATTTATTTCATGTGATAGATATAATATATAGTTCCTCAAGATGTAAATAAATGGTCTATAAATTTTTAGAAGGTGTCTTCAGCTCATTTATATGTATTACATTACATTGTTTTCTTTTATTTTGGTTGGGATTTACCTTAGAATGTTTTGGTATGAAATTAGAGAATTTTGGAAGGAAGTGGTGAAAGGCACTATTGGCACACAATTTTACAAGTCATGTACCCATGTTAGTCAGACCTTGGGATCCCAAATAGAGGGTACTCTCATGGTGTGTTATATATTTTTCATATAGTGCACCATCTTTGTAGTGACTATTTGACACCATGGATGTGGAACATGATTTATGGCACATTTAGGGAAACGTGTTCTCCCCGGTCGAGGAAATCATGTGAATGGGTTTAATTATTAAAAACATTTCAACATCCTAAATCCCCATATCTCACACTATATCACTATTTTTTGACCAATGAAGATTTCCATTGATTTTTTAGGTTTCTATATAGATTATATGTTCTTTTGCACTTTGTTCTTGACGAATGAAATATTGGATTGAATAATCTCTACCTCTCCTAGTAAGATATTCTCTTACAAATTATTTTACTCCCTCTCATAATTTTTTATCTCATAATTTGAATATATATTTTTCCATTGTCTATTTAAATGGATATCAGTTTTATTAGACCATTATCCATTCAATTTTGGATCCATGTTTTATTAGACCACAGTACACAGAAATTTGGATCTATGGTTAGGATCAAGAAATCACTGTTGGTTGTGTAGTTGGATGTTCCACTGTATTTTCTTATTTTGGAGGGAAATCACATTCCAATGTAATAGAGGTTTTTGGATTAAATTTTCAATAACATATTGTAGGTTTAATTAAATTTTTGTAATCATTAAAAAAAATTCAATGACTTGGAAATTGCATCCAAAATTGAAATGATTAATGTATATTTACATGTGATAATGATTTCAATTTATTTGGGGATATTGAAATTTGTAAAATCATGATTACCAAATTTATGGGATAATGGGGTTATGGAATTAGCCAATATATGGGATTGTGGAATTTATTGATTAATTGGTTGATTTATTACAATAAAGTGATGATTGTCTTAAACATGAAGGGTAAATTTTTTTAATTGTATATATTTAAATTAATAGTTAATTTAACATATTATCCCTCAGGATTGAAATAGATAAATCTTAATTTTTTATAAATATAAATTGTACAATTTAATTTGAATGTTTTTTTATATGTTGGATGATTCCTAAAAATTGTTAAATTCTGTTTTTTATATTTTGATATTTGTGATATTTGTGATATATGATTCATTGAGGAGTGGGATAGAGACTAAGGCTCCAAATAGACATATGTGATAGTGATTTTAGGATAGGTAATGAGGTTATAAATTCCCATATTTATCATTGGACTGTTGGATAGGGACTATGGCTCTAGATACCCATTTTTTATAGTCAGTGTGGGATACGGATTAAGACACCAAATAGCCATTAGATGTTTTGGTTAGGGATAAGAACATGGTCTTGAAATACCAATGGGGTGTTACTGACGATGTTTTTTTGACTTTTATATTTTAATTAGATTGTGTTTCTAATTGGATGGGATATGAATTTAAAGGAAAAGATAACTATTAGTCATGGAATAATTATATGTGATATCCCACAAGGATTATTCAGACTCTGGAAATGGCTGATGTTTGTATTGATAGTGTAGGATCCATCATCAACCCAAGGATTTATGTGGTTAATTAAGGAATAATTAAATGTAATAATTTTTTATTATTGATTTTATATTATTATTTTGAAAACTATTATTGACTAGATATTATTTTATACACCACTGGTAGTGGAATATAAATTTTTACTCACACCTTACTCAGGATGGTTAATCGGTACATGAATAGATATTAGTTTTGTAGTATAAGATATGGATAAGTTCCCTCTGATAAATGGATGTGTTAGGATAAGGCGTTGAATAGGGAACGAGTCATGGTGTTGGGACCTTCTTGGGTGGTTGGTAGTGTCTTAATTTTTATTCTTCGTTAGACATGTGATACTTAATATGGGATGACATATCTACTGTATGATTTTGATATTGTTTTCATATTCTGATTCACCTTATATTATTTCTCTCTTTTAGTAATGGAATTGATATAGTAGTTGATTATTTTCATTTCAATATTTTTTATTTATTTATTGAATTATGATACTTTGATACAGTGGTTATAGTTTCCCCATATATATATATATATATTATACCATCTCTACTAGTTATCATAATATGGTGTATTGGGAGGGGTTTTTGTGGACATGTGGTTGATCGTCAAATGGCCCCGAGGTATTTCAACTGGGTCATGAATTTATAAAATGGTATCTGTGTATCTTTTATTTTCATTTCATTTTTCTTACTATTTTGGGAAATGTAAATATGTGTGTCTAAGGTGTTGGGAATTGTGAATTATATCATTTGTGATTTTATCTAACTAATGTATGTTGCAAAACTGAACTACCCAAGGATTGATTGGTTTTATTGATGTGTGTGGTTACAATTGGATGTTATTTCACCTCAATCCATTCACATTTACTAGGATTTGATTATTGATTTTTATATTTTATGGTATTTAATTCATTCTTGGTATAGCATGAGATATGAATTCCCATGAGTCATTCTGGGATCTCAGGGTTTTTCTTGAAATGCATAATTTTTTGGATTTAAAAAAACAACTTTTTTGTGAGGTGTTGAAAATGAATTTTTTTTCAATTACTAAGTATTATAACATAATATGGTATGATGTATTGAAATTAAAATAATATATTTATAAATAATGTGGAAAATGGGTGTCTAATAATAAACATTAGTTGTAAATTTGAATTTTCATTTTTTATACCATAAAATTGATTTAGGGTGGTTAAGGGTAGTGGTAGTTCTTTAGTTTTTATCGTGTAGTGAAAACGAAAGATGATTTGTTATAGACTTATGTGAATACCTCTTATTAAATTTGTTTTGAATTATTTTTCTTAATATCATTTTTTGGCGTTGTAGAGATATTCATCCATGAAAATTCTTGTTGATAGCATGATGGGAGGGTATGACTGTTAATGATCCACCACTAGTAGAAGATGAGCCATCAATACTTTCAAGTTACAGAGTCATACAATATTTCTTTGAGATATTTTTCTGATTTAGGTAGCTTATGCAGACAAACCGATAGTTTTTTAATTATTATGTATAACATAACATGGGAGTCTTATTTACAACACCATTCAACATTCATTGGAGAGGGTGTACCTGATGCCGCAAATTTATAGATTTAGTGCATCCAAAATAATTGTGACGATTTGGGTACTATAGCTGATAAGTTGATCAAGTTGGTTTCTTATATGTTATGGTGATCAACAATTCCCTAGTGGGAAGTTTAGGTGCAGATTTTGTAAGCATATAATGTGGTATAGTAGGTCATTTGGAGAAATTTTAGTGAACTTTTATCCAAAGACACTAAGATATAGGATTTAAGATATGTCAATGTGTTTAAAAAACTAGAATATTTCTTCTAAGGATACTTTTGGTCACTTTACTTACTTGGAGTCCATTTCTCTATAACAATTAAGAGATGAGACAGCTACAAAAAAGTGTATTGTGATATAATTAAATGCATGATTATGAAAAATGTTAACAAATTTTGGTAATATAAGTATGCTAAGAGGTTGATCAAGTTTCAATTCTTAAAGAGAAGTAGAAGAAGGAATCTAGTGGACGACATGTGATTTATTTATGATATGGATGTATATCCTATGATAAAATAATGTGTAACTATGAATTTTTTTCTAAACTACTAGAATGAAGTGTGGAAAGGGGGAAGGATCCACTACACAGGATATTATCAATGTTCTTTCAAACATTTTTTGTAGGTTGGGACAATTTTTTGTACATTTTCCTCATCCACATGTAGACTGCAAATCCAGTTCTAGGATTAGACATATATATTTAATTTTTAGGAACACAGGTTATATGGGTGGCGATTGGGTGACTATATAGAACATGAGTACATGAAAGGGGCCATATGCACCATTTTATTTTTTGAATTGGTGATCTATAGGCCATGAAATATGATTCATGAAATGTGTTTCTTTGGGGAAAGAGTTCCCATATTATTAATGAGTAGAAACTCAGGGGACTCATACTGTATTATAGGGGATAGGGGTGGGATTGATTCATTCATTTGAACCTACACTTGTGAAAACTAATGATGAATCATCTATAGTTAGTGGTATTATTCATGTAGCTTCAATGATTTCGAGTGACTTATTTGATAATGGTTATTCCAAATACAATATATTGTCACAACATGTGAATGCGTTGAAACTGTTATTGGAGTTTTTTAGAGGGTTTATGGGGATTGATACATAGTAGGGACCATAGTCAAGGGGCATATGAATATTCAGGGATCATTCTCTCGAAGATGGGGTGTACTATTTTCTATGGGATCTTTTCCTCCATGAATTTTATTTCATTGACCTAATTTTGAGTATGGAATGGTTAGTGTCATACCAAGCCCACATAAATTTTTACCATATGATAGAGAAATTTATATTTCATGAGGGTGAATATTATATTCATCATAGATAATTGGATATATGTGAATGAAATGTTGGTCCAATTCAATAAAAACTATGCGATCTCACAACCCATGTTGGAATTCTATTACTGGTACAAGTGGGAGTGAAATATGATATATTTGCATATGAATTATTGGGGCTCTAGAATATTTTTCCACAGGGAATCTCAAGGAACCCACATATGGTGATGTGGAATGTATTATTTTACTCAAGTTGAGATAGAATACAAATTTTATCTGAAATTATTGAATAGAAGTTGTGGTGATTCATAAGATTAAGACTCATCAAGTATAGTTGATGGATAGTTGGTTTATTTTTCTCTATTCATTCCATTAGGGTTCAGTGATACTTTTTAGAAACAAAGATGATGGGTTTTTTTCTTCTGTGTTAATTTCCCAAAGAGGAAATGGATGATACTTATGATCCAGTATCGTATTCATCATGTCAATGATATGTTTGACATGTTGAGGAGATCTTTGGTTTTCTCCAATATATACATGATATTGGGGTATCATTCATTTAGATTTGGACATTCTGGCATTCCATATATTTCTTTCATAAGCATGAATATTCTATTTTAGTTTATTGTTTCGTCATTTTAGAAAATGAATGCAACAATGGTGTTTAAATACATGATGAACTGAATTTTCCATCTGTACCATGAATAGTATGTGTCTGTTTTTGTGGATTAAATCCTAGTGTAAATCAAGACACTAGACAGTCATGTCCAATATATTGACATAATCAAACGTACAATGAGAGAGAAAAAACTATAGGTTGAGTTATTTATATTTCATTTTTGGATTGATCAGGTAAATTTCATGGGCCACTTCATAACAAAGGAAGGCGTATCTATGGACCAAAATAAGGTTCATCATGTGGTTTGTTGGGACCACATGATGATTTTTTTTAATATCTATAATTTTACGAGATTTTTGGGTTATTGTTGAGGTTCATATATGAATTTTACCTATTGTAATCACTTCATTTCTATATAACCAAAATGGTTGTTCAGTTTATATGGTCAAAAAATTTATAATTATTTTAAGATTTGCTGAAGAGCATTAAAAAACACCAATATTGATCAAACTTGATTCATAGTATAATTCATGTTGTTCATTGATTCTGTATTGATTGGGCTTAGAGCTATGATGATGTTGGGGGATCAAATTGTTGTGTATGGGTCGAGATAGTTGAGGCCACATGAGTAGAATTACAATATACGTGTCATTGTGATAGATATAATTTTTTATAAATTTTTTTATTTATGGAATTATATTTTCGGTGAAATTATCATTCTGTATAATAATAAAAGGATCTTGATGTTCATATTTCTATAATGAAAATTTAATATCTATCAATGATGATGATTGGAGTATATTATGTAATTTTTCTTTGATCTAAAATATACTTCCTTGAATAGAAACAGTTTCATTGATGATTTTATCTAGAAAACATAGACATAAAATGTTATAATTTATAATTGGTAAGAAATGATGGTTACCTTACTAGATTATTTCAAGGTTCTGGTTAATGATGGTCAATATACATTTAATATGGAATTAGTTTTTATAGAGTCTACAGTTTTATTCAAGATTAGGGAGATGTAGTATAAGAACGACAAGGGAAAACCATGAAGGTTGTGTGTCAAATTTTGTAATGTCCTAGTCTCGGGTGCCACCCAAGGGTCCCCCGCACCCGGTTGGTCACATAGCCTCAAGCCCAATTCACCAAATTTCAGAGGTTTCCCAATAGCAGCGAGTTCCTTGGGTGTGATAGTGGGGAAACTATTCCCTCATTGGTAGACTGACACAATGGAAATAAACAGATAACAAAACCAGAAGCAGTAATAATAACATGCATGTGTAAACATTGGAAGACTGAAATTAAATAATCAACTGGATCCTATTTATAAATGATTCATGTCACATATGTCTAGGAATGAATCAAAAAATTTCAAAATGTGGGAAATACTGTACTAAACCAAATTACAAAAAATAAATAAATACTAGATTCATCTCAAGCCTCATCTTGGTTCCATGCTCTCCTACTCCATAGAAATCATGTACATGAAGTAGAAGGGAAGTTGGCCTTATCTATACCTACAAAAATATAATTAATTTGGGACCAAAATCATGACCCATACACTGAGATATGAACTCCAATAGGTTACCACCCAACGAACTAGGTCTAACGTTCAGTGATTATATATATCATGAAATATGCATAATAATGAAATAAACATGGAAGTTTTCAAATGTAAACAATCAAAATGTTTTAATTACATTCATTTATATTTAATAATTGTGTCATCCAACCAAAGAAATCGACACTCTAGGATTTTCTCACAGTCTATCCCCTCTATTTCATGATAACAAAACTCTATAAGGAAGCACTAACCATTAATTCCCCATATAGTCATGTAATGGTAAACTACAGACACTCTGGGCAAGAACTCAACATCGAACTCTCATGTGGTCTCACAAGTTGGAAATTTATACACTCTACGAGAGCACTCACATCCATCCCCCCTATGGTCTTCCAACGTAAAGTGTAAAAAAACACTCTGGCGATGACCTCAATGTATATTCTCCCTATTGTCTAAATACACCAGGTTCCCACATCCCTGTGTAAGTCAATCATGCACAAATGATTACCAGAATCCAAAGTAAACCATAAAAACAATTTGGATAAATAGTTATATATCATAACACAACTTATCATATTAAATCATTCCACCCTAACACACTAGGCAATGAAAACATAGCATCCAAATAAGAAATTCTAGACCCAACATCAAAATCTGGTCAAACACGGGAATACACATCCATAAAAAGGTAAATAAACCTATTCTCAGAAATGATCTCTAAATCACGCAATCATGGAAAAATAGACATTTAAGGGTTAACATCACTAAACACACAATACCCTAAACTAGGGTTTTGGGATGTTTTTCAGATATAATTCTATGTCAAAATATGAAAAGTCACAAACCACCTACCTTGACATTGTATGATATATATAGTAGAATATCAGCATTTGATTCAACCTATAAATCTGTTGATCAACAAAAACGTCTAAAATTTTCAACCGAGAAGATCTCACGAAAGAGGAGAAATCAGGGAATGATGCACTAGAAAAAGGAAGAACTCGTCATGGTGATTCCAACGCTATCAAGAATAGTTGAATCAGATAACAGATAGCTGGTCGAGGAATCAAATATTAATTTTCATCTTTGGTTTCTCTTGGATGAGACGAAGCCTAAATAAGAGCTTTCTATAATTGAGATGAGACCCCGACCTAATTTAAAAAAAATACATGGCATGTTCATTAAAAGTACATGTCGTGTATAAGCCTTTATTTTTCCCCGCATTAGGTGGTCTCCATGTCACCCCATATGACCATTTACACGGCCATTACATAGCCAGTACATGGATACCCACGACAACCATGTTCACGGTGTCTACTCATATGTACACGATGTGTGCTCCATAAACTTCTAAAAACACCAATTTTTTTAAAAAAAACCATAAAAAGAAGATCCATATCAGAAAAGATGATCCTAGTTCATACAAACATTACCCTTAAAGAAACTTTTCCCCGAATTTCACTAAGAAGGTGGTGAAGAAGAATTCGCGAATAGCTCTGGCCACTACAATCACACATCGTTCTCCCTCTACCATGTATTGTCAGGTACTCGCCTGTGCTGCCATATCACCTGTTCCAGGTGAACAGACTGGCCATGAAAAACTTTCATGTTGTGGTAAACAATCTGGATAGGAATCTCTTCAAACACAGAATACACATCTAACTCTACCTCCATGGGTTGAAAAATATGATACAGGCCTGAGAATTAACGTCGTAACTGAGAATAGTGAAAAACGACGAGCATATATCGATTCCTTTGAGGTAACTTTAATCGATAGACACCCTTCATGAGTCTCTACAAAACCTTAAAGGCCCGATGTACCTCAGATAAATGTTACCCTATATCCTAATCCTCATGGGTCCTAACCTCTGTGTGAGACACTGGAAAACCCGATCCATGACCTCGACTTTCTAGGTCATATTCGTCCATCATCATATAATCTATGCCATGTTTGTGTAGTCTCCATCCTCTTCCGAATAAACTCCACCTTCTCTCTAGTCTCTTGTACAAGATGAGGTATCATCATAGCTACCTCTTCAACCTCTGTCTAACATAGATGATTTCAGAATGGCCTTCCATAAAATGTCTCTTAATGTGAAATCGTAATAGTTTCTTGGAAAATATTATTTTAGGAAAACTACACCTAAGGTTTGTTCTTATCCCCAGAACAAAAAAAAATCATGGAAACATGCTCGATGTAGTTCCTTGAGCGCCTGAATCATATCCTTGGACTGAACATATGTCTGGGGATGGTATGTTGTAGTCAGAAGTACCTTTGGCCCCAAATTTATCTATATTCCCTTCCAGGCACAATAAGTAATACGAGCATCCCTATATGAAACTATTTTGTGTAGAATACAATGTAAACGTACAATATCCCTGATATATAAACTTCCCAACTCATCAACATTTAATGTCTTCTTGATCTTTATGAAGTGGGAAACCATTGTGAGTATGTCCTTGGAAACCCAACTACATCATTCCCTCTAGGGGATCTCGGTAACCCTTTCCCAAAATCCATTGTGTCATCATTACAGTTCCATTCGGGAATAGGTAACAACTGCAAAATTTTTGATGGTCATTGATGCTCTGACATCCCCTACTGACAGGGGGAACACCTCATCACAAAACCAGCAACATCTCTTTTCATATCAGACCCCTAATAATGATGGTGTAGATCTCAATACATCTTTGTGACACCAAGATGAACATCCCAAACCAAGGAATAAAAATCGTGCAGCAGTTCCTCACGTATTTCATATGGCACCCATACACGCCCATGAAAACACAAGATCTAATCCTCACATATGGTTTATCTAGGAATAGGGTCCTCTCATAACACACACTCATGAAGAACTAGTCCTTCATCATCTGATAGATGCCTCATTATCACTCGCTTTATAAGAGTAGAGGTATTAACTATAGAAGAAATAATCATTTGTCACCGTCTATCAAGAACATCCAAATGCATCTTAGAGAATAGTACCATAAGTTTCCAATCACTATTGGCCTCTGGAACAACATATATCTGAGTCCTCCTACTCAATGAATCTGCCGCTATGTTGTCATTCCTAGGCGTATAGGCAAACATAATGTCAAGGGATTGAAGGTACTCAACACACTTTTGTTGTCTAATATTAAGATCATGCTAAGTCAATATGTATTTAAGAAATCAGTGGTTTTTGAATACCATCAAATGATCTCCCAACATATAATTTCTACAACAAAGCATGGAATTAACAACTGTATCCAACTCGAGATCATGTGCCTGGTAATTTCTCTCATGTGGCCTCAACCGCTAACACCTGTACACAATGACTCCTTCCCCTGCATAAGCACTATTACTAGCCTCATAGCTGATGCATCACAGAAAATAGTATAGATCATTCCCATATTTGGAAAACATTTATTGGTGATGAAGAAAAAAACTTTTTCAGCTCATGAAAGGCTGACTCACAAAAAAATGACCATAGGTACTTCACACTATTCTTATTCAGGCATGTCAGTGGCACTGCTATGCATGAAAAGTTATGAATGAATAATATGTAGTAATCATACTTCCCTAGAAACATCCTTCCACAAATACGTTCTTCAGATTCTCCCAGGAAACTAATTCCTTAACATTCCCTAGGTCAAATGACACTCCTATCTCTACGATAAAATGGCCAATGAAGTGAATTTGGTCTATCAAAATGTGGAAATTTGAGATCTTAGAAACTAACTGATGATCTCTCAGTGTACTCAAAATGATATCTATATGGGTATCATGGTTTTGTCGAGTGTGATAGTACACCAATATATCGTCCCCAAATACCAGCATGAAGGAATCCAAGTATGGATAGAACACATGGTTCATCAGTGCCAAGAAAATTGAAGGTGTGTTCATTGGACCGAATGACATAAGCACATACATGTATAGACCATACCTAATCCAAAAGGCTATAAGAGATATATCTGATGGTATGACACAAAACACATGGTAATTGGCCCTCAAGTCAATCTTTGAGAATACCCGGGATCCTCGAAGTTGATCAAAAATATCATAAATCCTCACCAATAGATATCAGTTATTGACTATTAACTGGTTCAACCTCCAATAATCCACACAATTTCAGAGGCTACCATCTGCCTTATTCACAAACATGACTGAAGAACCCTAAAGAGAAGTACTGGTTCGGATAAAACCATTTTCCTGTAACCCCTCTAATTGTTTCTCAAGCCCATGTAACTCTTGGGTAGTCATCATATTAGAAGGAATGGACACCAGTGATGCTCCTAGAACAAATTCAAACGAAAATTCTACCTCTCACACCAGAAGAAAACATGAAAAGTTCTCTGGAAAGATATACAGTAAATAACCATCCAATGGAGGAATGTATATCAGTGAAGTCACATGGTCATCCAGATACAATCAAGTAATATGGGAATAAATCCACCCAACCCATGATGCTAGGGTCCATCTATGCTCTCATGGACTACCCATTCCCCATTATGAAAGAAATGATCCTCCTGATGGTGACATGAAACTCACCATACTATGATATAAATCAACAATTTCCTGAAAGGGAACTAACCAGTACATTCTGAGAATGATAGTATAGCATGTCACCTCTAAGACATTGTGGTCCCATCAGAAGTGGCACCCACCAAACTCAAGTGGGATCTCCTTGCACAAACGTACACTATCTATTCAAGTCCCCAAAATTGTGTCTAGTGTTAATATGTCAGTAGATGAGAAGACTGAAATTCTAATGATCTCCACAACATTGAATGATATGAAACTAGGGGAAGACGCTTTATAGAAATTGAATAAGCTAAATCTATGGAAACTAGAATCGTACCTCTAGCAGTAGAGGGTTCAGTATTCTGCTCCACTTAGATCTTCTCTATAGAAAAAAAGCCTTACCTACATCGCTTCCCTCTGAAGGTCATTGAGATCCCTGGTCTAATGCACCCTACGAGTGTCGAAAACCCTATGTCGGAACACTAAGACCACAACATCAACCTCAACCGAAATGGCCTGAAGAACTCCAACCCCCAGTTTGATGCGAGACTACTGGTCCTGCTCTAGTATGAGGAGTAGAAACCAAACCCCTATCACAAACTGTTGGTGAGGAGAACTAGAATAAATGCTGATGATGTCCCATCTTGCTCCACGATCAGCACACCTCTGGGTCTCTCAATAAATATGGCCTTGTATTCCCTCCCTTTTCTCACTAGTAGAACACCACCTAGATACTATAGGAAATATACCACCTCCTCGGATCTCCACGTGTAAACTCCGTACGGTGCTTCCTGCGGTCAGTCAGAGGGGTACCAACTCTATATGTCGAGCCACCACTTCTCATATCCCTTGAATCCCTTAGATTTAGATATATTATCAATGAATTGTTGACAATATATGAGAAGGAAGTCAGCCTAAAGATACTCACCTATGATCATATGTCATTCTTGGGACCATCCTTAAACTCCCTTGCCAGAAGTAGCTCGAAACCCCTTGGAATGGGTGCCAAGCACAGCCGCTCCGTGAAGATGGAAATTTACACCATGACTGAGACAGTACCATATTCTAGAATCAATAACTATTGGGCTCAATCATCACTCAATATCTTCGAGTAGAATTAATTGTAAAATGCATGATAGAAAACATCCCAAGCGACAACCTGCTAGTGTCCCACCTATGAGATAACATCCCACAATCTCTTGGAGGAATCCGGAAGCATGAATGTAGATAGATTGACCATCCTCTCTATATTCATTTCATGATGCTCTAAGATCGATATCTTGGTTCCTATACGTGACACTATATCATAAGGTCCTCTATAATCAGATAAAGTAGGAGGATGTTAATGTTGAAAGACCTGTGTATGTTCTTCCACAGACGGGGAAGGATGGGGCACTGCCATGATGGTTTGGAAAATCCTCATGAAGCCTTCTCGGAGCTATGCATTAACACCTGTATCTGGGATAATGGCTGGTGCCAAGACATGAATGACTGGAAGATCTTCTGGTTGTCCCTAATCTAACATATCTGGTGTCTATTCACTTCATTGTATCTAGTATACAACCGATGGACATCGTGATGGCATTAATCTACAAGGTCAAGTGCACACTATACTTCATGAATCTCATGGAAAGAATCATAGAAGTAATGTAAGGAAAAAGGATAATAAAATCATTAATGTTTTAAAATTGAGATAAACGATGTCTATGACACCTACACGGTGTGTTTCCATAAGAATTTACATGGGCATGTACATCTTCCAAAACTGGTCATGTAACATCCCAAACACATGACTTTTTCTCCATTTATAGGGCATGTTCATTAATCCTTTCCCCCGACCCATGTTACTCTACATGGCTAAACCACACAGTTTCCTCCTAGAACATAACTACTGGGTGTTTTTGTTCCAGACACGACGTGTATTGCTTAGGTTTCAACCGCTCATTCCATTTTTCACACAGTTAGAGACATGGTTAAATCTACACAACATGTTTAGGATGGACACAGTGTGTAGTACATGATATTCAACCACCCATGTTGTTAGTCACATGTCCGAACACATGGCCTTTACAACACAATGTATACTTCTGTTTCACGAAATGTTCCACTAAAGAATATCCAAACCCGTGTTGATGCCCACAAAGGTGGTCACGTGGTTAAGGAATACACAATGTGTACATACAGTACACATGTTGTACATAAGAAAAGTACTTCCTTCCTAAACAGAAGGGTAATTGGCATGTATTCATCAATACAAACTGTGTATTTTAGGTTTTTCTAGACATTAATCCTCATAAACTACTATGGAACCCAAAAAAACACCGAAAAAAACATTTAAAGTTCTAAATTTGGATATGTGAGGGACTATAATCTACTCTAATCGAAGCATGGAATCATATTCATTTCACATAACAAGTATACCTATGTTCTAGAAACACATGATCCTCAAAATTCCAATCCATGAGGGCACATAATACAAAAGGTGCCAATGTTTGGTGCTCAATCAATCAAAATATTACACAATAAGTAATACCCTATCAAATAGCAGGTATTCTATCGGGGTATCTTACAAAACAACATGTAAATATAGCACAACATTTATCACAACTACATGAAATTGATAACGCACCCTAAATGGCATGACAAGAATGTATGAAATGTGATCAATAGAAAGTTACTATATAATTCATGAGATGTCATACCCTCATCTTATCTGGTTCTAAAAAAAATAAAACCTCAATAATATTAAAGATAACAACTAAAAACATGTGAGTCAACCAACGATGACATCAAATAAACTGTATTAATTGAAAAAGTAGAAAATTTTCAATAATCGATGTAAATTATCTTTTCACTTTACTCAGGTTTGCTTGTCCTGGGAACAACATATTGGTAACTACCTATTGTGTTTAATCCTCTGCTATAGGATCCATACAGTGTGTCAATGAATAAAAGAATACATTTGATACCACATTGTCACATACTGATTCTTAGTTCCACCTAGAGATGACCCGTAAGTGGTTGGTCACACAGCCACAAGAACGTTCCCCCGAATGCCAAATACTACAGACTAACAAAGAGGGACTTGGGTGTGATAATGGAGAAACTATGCCCTCATTGGCAGATTTACACAATGTAAATAAATAGATAGCAATATCAGAAGAAGTAATAGTAACATTCAACAGTACACATCAGAATACAAAATTTCAATAAACAACTATAGATTATTTATAAATTTGAATGTCACATATTCCTAATAAAGAATCCAAACATGTCACAATGTAATAAATACAATACTAATCTAATATATAAGGAAAAAAATTAAAATATAGTAGTATTTCCAGCCATAAATAAGTCCCATTCTCTTCAACTTTACAACAATCAAGGATTTAAAATAGAAGGGTGATTGTCATTATCTATACCTGCAACAATATAATCTGTTTGGGACCAAAATCCTGAAAAAAAATGGTGTTAGAGAAATAACTATAGGAAACCACAAAAATATTTATTCTTAATATTAAATGAAAATATATAGCATGAAATATGAATAATTAGGAAATAAACAAAGAAGTAATCAAAAGTAATCAATGCTACAGTTTTAATTACATTCGCTTACATTTAACACATTATTCAACCAACCAAACATAAAAAAACCTCTAGATAGTTCTCACTACCTATCCCCAACAATTCAGCATAACAAATAATCTCTGAGGAAGCACTCATGATCAATTATCTCTATGGTCTCATTACTAAGAACTAAAAAAACTATAGAGGAGAAGATAGCTTCCAATTCCCTCTACGGTCTCTCAACGTGGAACTACATGCACTCTGAGGGAGCACTCATGTTTATCCCCCCTATGGACTCACAAAATAAAGAGTAAAAAGACACGTAGGGGAAGCCCACAGCCTCAATTCCCTCTATGGTGTAATGAAACAAGATTCCCATAGCCATTTATAAGTGTATCACGCACAACCTATATCATGAAGCCAAATTATATAACAACATTCTACTATGTAAAACAACCCCAATGAATAACCTTCCATATTAGATAAAATCACTCCATCCTAAGAACACTTTTCATGTAAAATAAAGTATCCTAACATAAAATTCTAAATCCAATGTCCAAAATCAGATCAAACATTGGAAAATACTTCCATAGTACGGTTAAAACCCCATTTTCCCAATCAAGATCCCTAAGTCATGAAATGAAGTCATAATTGGGGTTTAAGGTTTAACATCCAAAAATTCATAATACCCTGATCTAGGGTATTGAAAAATATTGCACATATAATTCAAATACAAACTGACGAAAGGCACAAACCACCTACATCGGCGTTTTATGGTCAATATATTCTAATATCTACCATTTATCCAACATAGAATGTTTTATATCTTCCAAAAAATATAAACCATTCAACTGATAATATCTCATTAAAGAAGATAAATCATGTGATGAGGCTCTAGAAGAAGGAAGAACTCACCATGGTGGTTCCAATGGAAAAGACGGTAGATGAATCAGAGAAAAAATGATGGATCGGGGGATAGGAGAAAAATTTCCAGCTCCAGTCGCTCCTGGATGAGAGAAATCCAAAAGAAGATCCTTCATTGAATGTGACGTGACCATAGTACGATTTATCAAATAAAAATAAAAATACATGGAATATTCTTAAAAATTACACAACATGTATAAGACCTGATTGTGACTATTTCTTAGTCATCTCTAGGTCACCCCACAAGGTCGTGTACTTGGCCGTTACACGGCCTGTACACAACTACCCGCAAAAACTGAGTATCTGGCATATACTCTATGTCCATGGTGTGTACTACATAAATTTCTTGAAACTCGTCTTTTTATCAAAACCTAAGAAAACAATATCCATTCCTAAAAAGAAGATCTAGGTTCTTACACCATACGATTTAATAATATATGAGTATGAGATCATCTCTTAGGAGAATTGTGTTTTTTTCCTATGAGTATTAGAGAGGACTTGATGATTAATTTAATTCCTCGAAGTGGGATATACATCCTAGTTTGTAAAAACATTATCCTCACCTATATTGGAAATATTACCGGTCTAGCATGGAAAATGACTATTCAATGTTTGTGGTAGTATTCCCACTATTCAATAGGTTATGGTTGAGAATCAACGGTCATGTGGTTTTCTACAGTCATTTCACATTTCTCAATATAAGTGGGATGATGTTACCATGGACATTGTGGTGAGTCTCCAAAAGACTACATAGATGAAAGATGTTATTTCGATGACTGTCTACTTTTTGAAAATGGTATCTCATTTCTTGATTATACAGTAGGCTTTAATAGTGGATTAATTGGAAAACATATATGTTCGGAATATGTATTTCCTATATGGGGTGCCACAGATTATTGTTTTAGACCATGACTTATATTTTACATCACAATTCTATAAGGAAATAAATAATGAAATTAGTAACCGGATTTTAAATTGAATTTCATTCCACCCACAGATATATCAGATGTTAGAATTTATAATACATGTTCTTGAGGATATGCTACAGGCATGTGTCCAAGACATTAGTGTGTCTTGGGATAAGCTCCTAGAATTAGTAGAGTTTTTTTAAAAATGTTACTCTAAATCTATATATATTGCACAATATGATTATCTTTATAGTAGTAAAGGATGATCTCCTATATTTTGGTTGTCTGAAGTTGATTGAGAGATATTGGGGTCGTGAAACATACATGAAACAACATATTAGGTTCAGTAGATTCATAAACATTTGGATAAATCTCAAAGTAGTAAAATGTAATATGATGAAAGAAATTAATGAACCATTGTGACTATAGAGGGTGATCGTGTTTTCCTTCATATATCACCAATATTGGGTAACCAAAGGATTTGGAGGCATGGAATGTTAGCTACTATGTTTGATTGACCATTTTATTTTTTGGAGAGAATCTAGTTGTTGGCATGCAAATAATATCTTCAATAGATGTAGAATGATGTGTATGATGTTTCCCATGTGTCAGAACATTAGTGGTATCATCACTAACCTTCAAAAGGGATTGATGTGGACTATTTTGAGCTCGAGACAAAGTATTAAATTGAGAGTCATATGATACATGTGATGGATCCCAGTGGGAATGTGTTGTGGGGAAATATCAAGTTGATTTTTTCTTTATTGTGTAATCATGGGTTCATTCATGTGGATTAATGGAAGTGAGAAATAAATATGTGGGATCTATAGGACAATATTTTTACCTCAAAATAGGGGTAATGCATTGAAGTATCTCTCTATGATGAGCTATTAAAAGTTTGGAATATTGCAATATCCAAATATTTATGTAGATTTGTCATTCTAATTTACTAGTACTATTTTTCCATTTTTCTATTTTTTTCTTGTTTGGATTTACATTGGGTTGTTTTGGGGTGAAATTGGAGAATTTTGGATTGAAGAGTGGATGTACACAATCCGTGCATGGTTTTCCCAAACAATGAACCTCAGAACAAAAACCATATGAACCCACAAATAAGGGATTCATAGGGTTGGTGCATGATTTTTCAAACCATGTTATGACCTAGTATTAATCATTCTACCCCTATGAGAAGATTCAATGATAGGTTCATGGTTAGGGAAAACCATTAACCCCTTTACATGAATCCATCCACAATGTTTTAATTATTCATAAAATTTTTTATAAATTATTGAACCCCACAATTCTCACCCTCATTCACCAATATTCAAAATAAAATGAATTCGAATTATTTCTGAAGATTCCAAATGGATTCTAATGGCATTAAAATCCCTGTCATAGTGAATTAAATATTGAATTGATGAATCTACAATTTTTTCGGTAAGAGATTCCCATCCAAATTGGATTCCTTTATCTCACTGACCATTCAATCATAATTTGAAGTAATTTATTTTCCTATAATGATGATTGATCTAGATTGAGGATTTTTGGATATTAATCTATTCAGTTTTAGATCTACATCATTTTCTTGCTTGTGCAATTGATGGTTCCAATTCAATTTTTGGATTTACATTTTCAAGACTCTGACAATAATCATTTGGTGGGTGATCTAAATTGAAACCCACATTTTATTGATTAAAATACAAGAATGTAATTTGGAATTTTATATTTTTATTATTTTAAAATCGATTCTATCTTTTAACTGATTTAATTAAATGTCCTTTTGATATTTATTTTGGTTGAATTGGCTCAACTGAATTAGGATGACTCAGGATTGTGAAATTGATTAAGAAATTGGGTTTTGTAATTGTCCAATATATGGGATTTTAGGATTTTATTTTTAATTGAATATTGAAAATTTTGATTAATAGGAATAAATGGATGGTTTTCTTAACCATTAAGGGTTAATCAACTATTTTGTAAATTCTTCATAATTTGATTAACAATGAACATTTCATATTATTCATTAAGAATGAAATACATATTTATGATTTTGTGATAAATATAAATGTCACAATTTAATAAGAATGTTGGATAATATGTTTAATGACTCATAACCATAATCTATATATAATTATAATTTCTATGATATAGATTTATTTTGTATATATGACACCATGAGATGTGGGGTAGGGACAAAGGACACATTTACAATTATATTATATAAAGTGTTGGATTGGGTTTAAGTCTCCATATAGCCATTTTTTGACATTGAGTTGTTGAATAGGAACTAAGGATCCAAATGCCTATATGTGATTGTGAGGGTTGGATGGGGATCTAGACTCCAAATACACATGTGTCATTGAGGATTAGGATAAGTATATGGCCTCCTAATACCCATAGGGTATTATATATAAAATTTCATTCCATTTATATTTGTATTATACTATGGTTCCAATTAGTCTTGATTGGAATTAAAAAGAAATGATAATTGATAACCAAGGTATTGTGATATGTTATCAACATTTGGAATTTTTCATACTCTAGAACAATACTAATATGATATACATAGTAATTATGTCATTGTGAACATGTGTGTTTATGTGGTAAAATAAATAATAATTAAAAAGTATAAATTTATTCTTATGCCATTTACTTTATTGTTAATATAACCGCATAAACTATTATTGACTACATATTGTTTAAGACTCCAATAATGGTGGGAAAATTAGTCATTCTCGCACCCTATTCGGGCATCCTAATCAGTAACAAGATATAATTCATGTTTTTGGGTTAGGATAAACGAAAGATCTCTGTTATAGAAGGCTTAGTTGGTATAGGGAAAAGATGACAGAATCAGAAATTTTTTCGGGGCACTCTTGGGAAGTTGATAGTGTCTTTATTTTGGTTTTCAATTGGACACATAGAACTTATTATGGAATTAAATGTATACAAGTAGTTGTGGATATTGTTTTAATCTTCTTAATATATGGAATCCAACCATTTTATTACAAGCATTTCATTACACAATACATATAGAGGATCTTTTAATGTTTATTTTCTTGAAAATAAGGTACATAATAATTTAAACATTAAAAAAATTCCTAATTCTATTTATTTGAATCAACATAGGTTTATCCTATGTAATTTTTTTTTCATATCATTACCTATAGGAATACATAAAAGTATAAGGTGAGAATAAATACCATTGAGGGAAAACAAGAGAAACAATTTACATGTGGTCTTGAGAAATATTGATATGAACTTGAGATATATCATTAGGCAATGAAAAATAGAAACTAAAGAATATAATTAATAATTAACATGAATCGTAACATATAAATGTGGATACAACATTTAACTTAACACTCATAAATATATCACAATGGTTTTTCGCAGCTGTGTCATAAAAATAACCATGGTTATTCAATAAGGTATCGTAAAACATTTCAACTCTAAAGATTAAATTTTTTACCCAATGATTTGTATCTCTACCAAGATCCAAATTTAAAATTTATTAATTAATTTGTAACACATATATAATAATAAATTATTTCATAAGTATACCATGGAGAATAAAAAATGGATTTTATATTAAAATCACAGATTTTAAAAGAAAAGTGCTTAAAGACAAGATCATTTTGTCATTATTAACCCACCAAAAAAGATGGTGAGATTAGTTTATGACAATACTATGATAAAATAGATATTTTTTACCTCTATTTTACTACCCAAGTAAAATAATGTGTATTGGGAACTCACAATATAAAATATGTTATATTCATGGTAAAAATGTAGAAATTTTGTGATGAAAATTCTAAATCATAACAACTATTATAAAAGGTTTTCTTAGAGTAAAAAGATAAGGGAAAAGGGTATAATATTAATGAAAGAAACATAATATCTTAAATTTATAGAATAAAATGGGAGAAATAATTTGGATATTTGAAATACATACTACAAAAAAATATAACATGATAGTATATTTTATGCTGAGATTTCCCTTACCACGATGACTATCTCCAAAAACATGAATATAGGTCCACTAGGGGATTGAGGAAACCATTCAAGGATTCCTTAGAAGATAAAACTATTTTATATGTATAGGTGGTGAATTTAATGTGATTTTAAATCTACAAATAGGTGGTTATTTAATGAAAAAGTGGATAATTTTTTCATTATTTTCCTTGGACACCATGATTGTGGTAAATGAGAAAAATTGGAATTTACATGGTATTTTCCAATGTTATAAGACACATTGGACACCTATTATGATTTTTTAATCCACAAGAGTATATTGGATTTCTATATTAATTAATATTCAGTGAAAATATAATGTTTTAAACTAATAATATTTTTAAAGACAATGTTTCAATTTTAAAATTTGGATAGTATATAATATATTTAGAAATTGAATAAAATATATTAATATACATAATATTAAAAAAATAAAATATATTAGTTTTTATATTATTGATAATTAATTATTATATCATTATTATATAATTATTGTTTCATTAAATGAACTGAAAATTTGAAACTGTATTTTATTATCCATTACAAAATAATATATTTTAGAAGGTTCTCATACATTCACCTACAAAAACTCTACATGATTATTTAAAAAATGATATTTATGTTTCAATATTAATTATTTAAATACTTTCATTTTAATTTTTATATATATAAATCTATATTTATTAAAAATAATACCAAATTGGAAATTCAAAGTAAAATGCACTGTAATATTTATGAATTAGGAAAAAAATTATTTTATCATTAAAATTTTAAAAAACGTTTTTTTCATATAGTTTAATTAAAATAAAAATTATTCATAATATATTAGTATATTATAGAAATAACTTCATTTCTAGATTATACAATTTCTAACTGAAAAAATAATTTATCAAATTTGATAAAAATTTTATTTGGAAAAGTTATTCATAAATTGTAAATAATGTAATAAAAATTTTAAATACACAAAGTAATTAAAAAATATGTTTAGGGCATTTAACCCCTTTAAAACCCGCGTACACCCTATGGTTAAGGTGTTCGTTTGTGTTACATTTATGGGGCGGATCAGCTAACGTTGTCTAAGGAATAATTTCCACTCACTTGAACTTATCCCAAATGTGAATTCATTCAAGACTCATTTTTTAATGCCTAGATTGTGATATGTAATGAGTGACTCATATTCATGCTAACTCACTCCCATGTTCCAATGGTCTTCAAAAAGGACTATTTTGGTTGAGTCTTTTGACTCTTCTTTCTGTATCAACCTTCCTTTGTAAAAATCATACTTATAAACATTAAAGGTGATGTAAAAATTATTATCAAGAGTACAATTCCCAATGGTCAAACTGGGAATCATCCATGAATGAAGAAAGATCATATAATTGTAGAAATGAGATGTTCACATTAATCATTATATCCATGTCATAAAAAATACATGGTTTTGTTGTGAAAAATATAATATAACAGACATATTCAGGAAAAACTAAATTATTAATAATTTGGTTAATTACAAGATCATAATGTATAATTATTATTTTTTGGTTATACCTTTATTCTGATTAATGGTTATTTCCTTTTGGTTATGTTTTCTTTATTGTAATTTATGTGCTACCTTGATAAAGAGGGTATAGTCTTCCTATGTAATATATTAGACCCTCACCACTAGTTAGTATCCTCTAGAATATAGGGAGGAGATACTGAGGTCACATGACTTACATTCTTGGGGAATAGTTGTGTGGATATCGAGTGAGGATGTTACAATATACCAATAACACATGTTAAACATGAGACAAGTTAGGTGTTATTGTTATCCAATAGAACAGAACTGAAACATGGTAATGAATCTCAAAATCATTGATATACCTATGAATCAGATTCCTTCAACCCAAATATCAAGACTCTCTCTTCAATATTGATATTTGGAGGAAAACATTACCTCTAACCACTAACAATATTTCACTCCAATGGTTCTCATCATATTTGTTTCGTTAAATATGTGCTATGTTGATGTGTTGCTAATTAGTCATGTCCCTTTCCCCAATTTCTATTTCCATTTTGTTCATGGATAATTAGATTATATAACTTCCTCCAATCACAGTGGGGTTTTATATCTCTTACTAAAATGAGAATCATATGGATCCATTTTTATGCATGGGTGTAAACTATAGTATAATGAAAACATAACTAACAAAAGATTTTGATCTCATCCTCTTTTGAAGTATACGGAGAATGCTTTGACCATATCCTCAAGTTTTTTGATAGATTTATTATATTGGAAATTTTTTTGGGGGTCATAATCCAAAATATTGTACAACATATTTTTTATATAATGTTGAATAATTTTCCTAAATAAATATGTATTCCTTATATATCATATAGATTGAATTGATATCACTGTCTCATATAACATAATTTTATCATTGATGTATATCCTTGCCTATTTATCATCAGATACTTCTATTGATTTGAAATAAGTTGACCATTATTCAAATAATGATCCACTATAACCCAAAAATTTACTTCTTCTATAAATGACTATATATCCAGGGATAAGTTTCATTGTGATTTTTTCTAATTCATTGTTTTTATGTGTAATGGTTGCATTATACCTATGAAATTATTCCTTTCACATTCACTTATATATTTATGAAGTCATTTTATGTATATTCTATGATCACCATTTTGATATTTTCCGCCGATGGTTCTCCCAGAGATTCTGATACATCATTTTTTTTCATAGCTAGCTGGGGAATATCATGATATATTGAATTTTACATAATTCAATTATCTTCGAAACTAACGGTACACATCATTGTGATCTAAATCATACAACTCATTTTCTATCAATTGTGTACTCAAAGGATTTCAATTTATTAATAAATTATATCTACATTTGTTTTCCAACGTCATCACTTTTAGAATAAGTTATCTTATATCGAATTGATATTTGAGAAAAAATTAAGATACATATGATATTATTCCTTTCATTATGAATTTTAGATTTATCCTTTGAAATTATATGATGAATATAACCTTCTCAATTATGATAAAAAAAAATAAGGTTGAATGATCTATTAAATGTACTAAACCTACTACATTATTTTCCTTTCTATGATGGTAATGCATTGAGAAGTCAAATCACTCGATCAGTTCAACCAATATTCAGAATCACATGTTAGGCTCCTTCAGTGTGAATAGATTCTTGAGACTCATATGATCTGTATATATTTCACACATATCCTGTCACATAAATAGCTTATTTTAAATGTATTTTTATTTTAATTTCCATTAATTCTTTGTTTTGGGAGGTTTCCAAAGTTTTTATGGAGAATAGGTGAGTTTTCAGGAATTGGGCCAAACCGTGAGCCCAATTCCAGATTTAAAAATAAATTTTGTTTCTTTTATAAATTATTCATTTTTTAATATTTTTCACTCATTACAACTCCTAAATGTCCTCCCATAATATATTAACACCACAATTAAAATTTGGATCCTTTGTAAATCCATAAACATGGTGTATATGGGTTTTTATTTAAGGGATTGGGCCTGCCCGAAAGCCCAATTCCAGTTTTAAAAATAAAATTTGATTAGTTAATAACTTATTCATTTTTAAGGGTTTTTCGGTGATTCCAAGCCCCAAACACGCCCCTTGAACCCAGACGCGCGTCCAATATCCTCCCACACTCGTTTTAGCTCATTTAGTCGCGTTTTAGGTCGAAAGTTCTTAAGAACTCAAATTTCGGGCAGATTTATAAAGGTAATTTGTTTCCTTCATAACTCCTTCGATTCTTACTCTTTTTCCCCCATTCAAATTTCTAAATGATATACCTATTCTTGTTCGAACCGACCTTGAAGGTTTGAGTATTTGTGAAATCATCTACTGGTATTTTGGGGGGCGATTTCTACAAGATATTTTAAGTAAGTTGTTCTCCTCCTTTCTTCTTTCAATTTGTTTAGGGTTACATCCAATTTAGTTAGGGTTTCTTCCATTATAATTGCGGTTCCTAATGTCCAGGAAGTAGGGTTTAAAATTTAAGGTTTTATATTGTGTTTTATGGTCTGAAATTATGGTTTTAGGTCTGGTTTAGCTTTTTTGAGGTGCGGCGGTGGTGCGTTTGAGTTTTCGCACAAAGGATTCAAGGGTTTCCTTGGTTTTGGTAGGTGATTCCATTGTGTATGAAATCTTTGTGAATTGGATACTGTTTTTATGGTATTTTCATGCTTATTAAAGTTTATTATTTCTGAAAAATATATTTTTAGTTGTGTTTGTATTTAAAATGAATCCTAAAGGCCAATTTCATGTGAAATTGGGGGTTTTTCATAGAAATGTATTATTAGTTTAATTGGGGCTACCCTATAAGTAACTAGTTGATTTTATTGAAGTATAATAGGGATACAAATACTGTTTTTAATGATTGTCCCTTGTGTTTGTTGCTGAAAAATCTGGTTTTAATGGTGTTTGTGAACCACATGAAATTCTAAGAGTTGTGTTGTGTAAAAATGGAGACTTTGCAACGATGTCGTTTCTTCAACTATATAGGGTTGCCCTAAAAATGATTTTGTGTTTTAACTGAAATGTATTGGGATCTCCTTTATGTTTTGGAAACTTAAATATGTGCACATAGTATGCAAGTGAGGTTTATAATGTTTTTTGTGTCCGAAACACTACGCGATTTTGAGGAATTGTTTTATGAAAAATCTAAGTGTTTTGTTGCGTGTTTTAAGTGGTATAAAATGTGATAGCTACTGTATTGGTTGTGATTGACCAGTAATCATGTTTTATATGAATATTTATTTATGTTGCATGCTGATATTGATTGATCAAAAAAGGGGAAGCCTGAGTACCTAGGTGGGGCGGATTTGTACTAGTACGGCTAGTGGACCGAATGGGTTTTGTCCCTGTTTCACTTAGCATTTGGATAACGACAACTCTAACTAAACTATGTGGATGATTATTGGGGACCACTAGGTTATGGGTGTGTTCCCTACTAGTGGCTCGTGCATGAGAAAGGATTTTTCTATGGTTACTTTACACCGAGGTACGAGGTACATAGGGCCCAAGACAACCTAGTGCCTAGGGGTGTTCCCAATGTTATTGCTCATTGGATTTGTAGTATCTACCCATGTCTTAGGGTGTGTTTGGAATTAAATTACAGTATCTAACATTTCTATTTTAATGTGTTAGTATTCTAAAAATTTTGGATTGAAAACTATTTTCAATTAGAGGTTTCATTTCTTGAAATTTGAACACTACTTTTCCTTGCGTTTGAAAACTGCTTGCTTTTTCACATTATATTTCTTAATCTTTGGAATCATTGGGTGGTATCCTACTAGGCTTAGGCTCACACCCTACTTACACCCCTTGTGTGTAAGTAGACTTGGTTATGTTTTATTCAGGTAAAGGAAAGGCTAAGGGTGATGGCGGTTCATGGTGTTAGTTCCCATTCTTGGTGCGGAGTTGTGGAGATAGCTTGGGGGCGATGACACCTAGTCGTTTGGAGTCCTTGGGGCTGTCTTAATGCTATAAATATTTTTATTTGGACCACTTGTATAATCTTTAAACCAATGTACTCAGTTTTGGTTTTCACTTAATTCTTGTTTGGCTCAAAAATTTCAGATTTATATTATGGATTGTTTTTAATGTTTTATGCTTTCATACTCAGGTAAATAATTCCCAAACCTATATTAATGATACCCGGGCACTTGTGCCAGCCCGTGGGGATAGGGAACGCCCTTTGGGTCATGTCACGGGCTGGGTTTGGTGCCGGTTTTGGTGGTGACCAGATTCAGTTCGTGACAAAATGGTATCAGAGGAGGTTCGCTCCTTGGGTCATGTTATTTGGGGAAGAGTCAGCATAGTCTGGAGCTAGGATTTTTGGGACTTGAAATTTCAGTCATGGGTAGTGTGCCTGGCCAGCACACCTCATGAAGGGATTAAAGTCACCATGGTAAGTATGGATTTATCTGAGTGCTTTGGTTTTCTTGGTTTAATGATGACTATGGGAAATGAAAAGAGAGTTGGGAGAATAATCTCAGTGTGCTCGCAGGGCCTGGAAAGCCATGTGGAGCCATGGATATTTCCCTAGAATACTCTCTATGACGGTGAAGTGATTGGAATATGGCTGCCAACCATATGTCCAAGTCACCCACCGAAACTAGTTTCCTCTTGCATTGTTTTGTGCTTTAGTTTTGAAATCTTAGCACTTTGGTTTTAAGGTGACTTGGTTTTAAGAAGCGTAACGTTTTTATTAAATGATTTTAAAATAAAGAGGGAATGGTTTGGTTTATGAAATGGTGGAACTGAATTTTCAGAATTGTTTTGAAATGTAAAATGGTGTGCTTACACCTCTTTGAAAGCAGGAACTATATTGAATTTGTTTTTTTAAAGCGTTTCCAATAGAGTTTTCTAAACAATTAGAGTGTGTTTTAATGGGATGATATGTTTCTAAATTGATGTGAATAACATGAAAGTGAGTTCTTTTCTAAATGGTTGTGTCATTATGAAATGTTTTGTAATATGTGAATTGGGATTTCGATCTCATTTTTAGCAGTTTTGAGAAAAAGTTTGGGTTGGTTGACCATTTTGTTTTTGAAAAGTGGAAGGAATTTTTGTTTTACCCTTTGGTATTTCCATTAGTGACCACATGCATGGGGTTATATGGGATGATGGATGGTTGATGGCACGACTGGATGAGGGCTGGGATGGATATGAGGAGGGTGCCCGGTGTGGCACAAAAACATGCATGTGTGAGGCCCATGGGGTACCATTGGTGGATACGCTTACTGCTAAACCGTTTGTTTTCAAAGAATTGGTTTTAAAGAAAAACATGATGTCTTGATGAATAGTTTGGTATGGATTGTATTATGGGTTTTTAAAAATGTTGATTTTGTGGGAGGTTTTGAGTTCAAGAACCCCTTCTGTTTGAACTGTGTTTTGGGTTTGTGTTTGGTCGGTAAGCTGTGTTGTAGGGACGATTAGTGGTCTCTTTTGAAAAAAAAATTTGGGATGCCTTTACGGTGGTTCCCATTATGTGTTTGGATCTGGTTTGTGGCATGTTTTGACCAATGGACCAGCTTGGTTGGGTCCTTGGGTTCTCTCATTGGATAAGGTATGCCCCCATTAAGGGTTAATGCACAACTGAAGTGAAACCCGTTTTGTTTCGCCATTGGAAAATCCTCCAGTTGATCAATATAAAGAATATTTTATCGAAAATTTCTTTTATTGAGTCTACACCCATTCATTTCGCTGATTTTTGGATCCTCTTGTAGTGGTATAGTGCTTGTGGAAGGTTGAAAGAGACCTTAGTTTCTTAAGTTTCCTAATTCATCAAAGGTGGGAGTGTTCTTTCATTGTTAGTACAGATGAGTGTCTTGATGGTGTCTAAGGGGGCCTCTGGGTTCTTTATTGTTTCTTTGAAGAAAGTGTTATTATTAAACAACCAATTTTGAGATTTAGGTCATGATATGATATTGTGTCCACTTTTTGGACTTATCTGTTGTTTAGGGACTTTGAATATGGTCTCGTTCCATGTATTGTTTCTATCAATCGTCAAGGTCATGTTCGGTGACGTATTGTGATGTTGTGTGATCTTTTGACCATAAAGGTGAAGGTCACACAATCCTTTAAGGTTATATGTTATGTTGGGATTGTGTCTCCCTTGGGAAAAACATCAAATCCTCTATCTTAGAGGAAGGTGTTTATACGTGTCTTTCCCTTCTATTGTTTCTCACCCAAAGAAACACGTTGCGATGTGTGTGCATCTTCTGATCCCTTGTTTCAATGAAATGTCTGGTTTTGGTAAAGTGGGTTATGGAGTCTGTTATGTCTTGATAAACCCATCAGGGTATGCAGTGTAGTTGTTTGTGGCACCAAAAGAAGAAGTTCCACATAGGGGTTTCAACAGCCTAACTGCGTGGCCGAAGATGCTTCAATATTTTGAGCTCCAGCCATAGGTCCCGGAGAGAAGTTGGCGCATAGTCTTGGGAAACACCAGTGTCGTTTAAACACTTGTACAAAGTCTTATCCTCAGTATGAAAGATAGGAACAGTTTAAACCTATGGTTTCATCATCTTCCTTCTGTTGTTCTCGTTCGGTGGAAATAGGTAGAGGGCCCTGTACCCATGTCATCGCCTAATGTTTTTCCCTCCCACGTTGGTTTCTATTGAGTCATTGGAGAATGGCTGGAAATTTGGCTAAAAAGTTTGAGCACACATTTTGTGCATGATTAGTAGTGTCAGTGTGCTAGGAAGCCACGTTCAAATAATGATCAGCATAGTTAGTGCATGGTTTCCCAAACCGTGCGGACTGACCCTGCACCCTTTCCAAATCTTAAAAAAAAATTGGGTCTTTTTGTGTCGGCCCATACTGGTCAGTTAAGATAGTTGGTTCTTATGGTGGGAAGACCCACTGTGGGTATCATGTATATTATTTTGTAAATTTCTAATTTATGTATACCCCTTGTACTAGGGAGTCTGTTTGGGCCTCCCCCTATTAGTGTCTTGATTCTGTCTCGGGGAAAAAAATTTAAGTTGTCTCTTATGGTGGGGAGCCCATTTGTGTCTCTTCATACGAGTAACTCATATTTTTCCTTGGTTTTGTATGGGAAGTGGGTATTATCATTTGGAGATATCTAACTACCTACATCTTTCTTTGGTAAAAATTGATATTGGAGATTGACCAATGGTTTAGTTATAGTAGGTAAAGTGTAACCATGTTCGATGTTGTCGTTTATTTGGGTAAATTGATTGAGTGTTGTTCAGATTGTGTTAGAGGAGTTTTCATTTGGGATAAAGCTTGAATGTGCTTTATTCGTTCCAGAAAGTGGTGTAAGTCAGGTTTGTGAGAGTATTCCTTCCTTCATTGATCACTGGAGGTTTTATGGCATTTGGGGGAGAAACCTGGCAAGAGAGTACCACTTGGTTTCTCAGTTGGGTTTAGTTGTTGCTTTGGCCTTACTGTGACTTTCCAGGGCGGAAAGTTTTTATGGTGGGGAGAATTGTAACATACATAGCTTATTTTAAATTTATTTTTATTTTAATTTCCATTAATTCTTTGTTTTGAGGGGTTTCCAAAGTTTTTATGGAGAATAGGTGAGTTTTCATGAATTGGGCCAAACCGTGAGCCCAATTCCAGATTTAAAAATAAATTTTGTTTCTTTTATAAATTATTCATTTTTTAATATTTTTCACTCATTCCAACTCCTAAATTTCCTCCCCTAATATATTAACAGAAGAATTAAAATTTGGAGCCTTTGGAAATCCATAACCAAGGTGTATATGGGTTTTTATTTAAGGGATTGGGCCTGCCCGAAAGCCCAATTCCAGTTTTAAAAATAAAATTTTATTAGTTAATAACATATTCATTTTTAAGGGGTTTTCGGTGATTCCAAGCCCCAAACATGCCCCTTGAACCCGGACGCGCTTCCAATATCCTCCCACACTCGTTTCAGCTCATTTCATCGCAGTTTAGGTCGAAAGTTCTTAAGAACTCAAATTTGGGGCAGATTTATAAAGGTAATTTGTTTCCATCATAACTCCTTCGATTCTTACTCTTTTTCCCCCATTCAAATTTCTAAATGATCTACCTATTATTGTTCGAACCGACCTTGAAGGTTTGAGTATTTGTGAAATCATCTACTGGTATTTTGGGGGTTGATTTTTACAAGATATTTTAAGTAAGTTGTTCTCCTCCTTTCTTCTTTCAATTTGTTTAGGGTTACATCCAATTTAGTTGGGGTTTCTTCCATTATAATGGCGGTTCCTAATGTCCAGGAAGTAGGGGTTAAAATTTAAGGTTTTATATTGTGTTTTATGGTCTGAAATTATGGTTTTAGGTCTGGTTTAGCTTTCTTGAGGTGCGGCGGTGGTGCGTTTGAGTTTTCGCACAAAGGATTCAAGGGTTTCCTTGGTTTTGGTAGGTGATTCCATTGTGTATAAAATCTTTGTGAATTGGATACTGTATTTATGGTATTTTCATGCTTATTAAATTTTATTATTTCTGAAAAATATAGTTTTAGTTGTGTTTGTATTTAAAATGAATCCTAAAGGCCAATTTCATGTGAAATTGGAGGTTTTTCATAGAAATGTATTAATAGTTTAATTGGGGATACCCTATAAGTAACTAGTTGATTTTATTGAAGTATAATAGGGATAAAAATACTGTTTTTAATGATTGTCCCTTGTGTTTGTTTCTGAAAAATCTGGTTTTAATGGTGTTTGTGAACCACATGAAATTCTAAGAGTTGTGTTGTGTAAAAATGGAGACTTTGCAATGATGCAGTTTCTTGAACTATATAGGGTTGCCCTAAAAATGATTTTTTGTTTTAACTGAAATGTATTGGGATCTCCTTTATGTTTTGTAAACTTAAATATGTGCACATAGTATGCAAGTGAGGTTTATAAGGTGTTTTGTGTCCGAAACACTACGAGATTTTGAGGAATTGTTTTATGAAAAATCTAAGTGTTTTGTTGCGGGTTTTAAGTGGTATAAAATGTGATAGCTACTGTATTGGTTATGATTGACCAGTAATGGTGTTTTATATGAAAATTTATTTATGTTTCATGCTGAAATTGATTGAGCACAAAAGGGGAAGCCCGGGTACCTAGGTGGGGCGGATTTGTACTAGTACGGCTAGTGGACAGGATGGGTTTTGTCCCTGTTTCACTTAGAATTTGGATAACGACAACTCTAACTAAACTATGTGGATGATTATTGGGGACCACTTGGTTATGGGTGTGTTCCCTACTAGTGGCTCGTGCATTAGAAAGGATTTTTCTATGGTTACTTTACACCGAGGTACGAGGTACATAGGTCCCAAGACAACCTAGTGCCTAGGGGTGTTCCCAATGTTGTTGCTCATTGGATTTGTAGTATCTACCCATGTCTTAGGGTGTGTTTGGAAGTAAATTACAGTATCTAACATTTCTATTTTAATGTGTTAGTATTCTAAAAATTTTGTATTGAAAACTATTTTCAATTAGAGGTTTCATTTCTTGAAATTTGAACACTACTTTTCCTTACGTTTGAAAACTGCTAGCTTTTTTACATTGTATTTCTTACTCTTTGGAATCATTGGGTGGTATCCTACTGGGCTTAGGCTCACACCCTACTTACACCCATTGTGTGTAAGTATACTTGGTTATGTTTGATTCAGGTAAAGGAAAGGCTAAGGGTGATGGCGGTTCATGGTGTTAGTTCCCATTCTTGGTGCGGAGTTGTGGAGATAGCTTGGGGGAAATGACCCCTAGTCGTGTGGAGTCCTTGGGGCTGTCTTAATGCTATAATTATTTTTATTTGGACCACTTGTATAATCTTAAAACCAATGTACTCAGTTTTGGTTTTCACTTAAGTCTTGTTTTGCTCAAAAATTTCAGATTTATATTATGGATTGTTTTTAATGTTTTATGCTTTCATACTCGGGTAAATAGTTCCCAAACCTATATTAATGATTCCCGGGAACTTGTTCCGGCCCGTGGGGATAGGGAACACCCTTCGGGTCATGTCACGGGCTGGGTTTGGTGCCGGTTTTGGTGGTGACCAGATTCGGTTCGTGACATATCCCCTGAGAGATAATTTCACAAAATTATAAATTAAAATAACATTTCAACCAACTCCAAAACATGTTTTAGAATGTTTTTCAAATGAATATTCATCTTCTATTATTCATAGGTTACCAATTTATGGGTTTTTCTTAGTTTAAATCCAAAAACACTTATTTGAATCATCGCTACAGAACATGTGAATTTCAACATATCAGTGTAGTGTTTATAATGGTGTATTGATAAAACTAATTTTTTATTCCATAAAAAATTATTCATAATCAATGTTTTATAAAAAAATAAACCCTTCCATGTTAATATCATTACTGGATTAGAAAAACATGTGAAATTTCTCCCAAATCATCAATAGTTCACTTCATGTCTAATGAATCAATGGAGCACTGTTAAAAATGTAGTTCCGGACCACTCCTCAATCTCTTTTTTCTTGTAAGGATCAACAAATATCCATTTTTTGGTGATAACATACCCCAAAAATGATACTACCATCATCCAAAAACACAAGTCATGACCCATCCCATGAGACCCATACGTGACTACTCCAAACTCACCTTCCGTAGGCCAGGGGTTGGCGACTAGTACCTGAAGGATTAACCCAATCAGGGAAAGCATTGGATTAGATATCTGTACACACTCAAAAATGAAATCTAATGTAAGAAACCAAAAAATGTAATGTATAGCCCCTAGGGTAAAGTATAACCACAAGTACAACTATAAACTGAAAAAGTTGTGCTGTAATAGATGCCCTAGAAACTGAAATGAATGTAAACAGATATTGCATCTGCCTTGGAACTCAACCTGGATGGCTATAGTTTTATATCTAGAAACTGTGGGTGTAGCCCGTGCATGGGTGTGTATAAGAATAACCAATAGGTACACCAAGACCCATGAAGCTCTCTAAATTAACCAAAAAGGTAAACATGACATGAAATACCACAAGTGTGATATCACATGCATGGTTTAAATCATGAAGCACAAAGCAAAAGAGGCAGATCACTATAATGATTAATCATTAATGTTACCAAGGAAGGTTTGACTAGTCTTAAAGCAAGATCATCCTATCTATAGTAACTCTTTCAATGACCCGTATAGGTCATGGTATGATGACATGTGTTGGTCCCTAGATGTTGACTATTATTGGTTTCTATTGATGACATGTATTGGTCGCAAGTGATTCCCCGTATTGGTCGTTGGTGCAATCCTATATTGGTCACTAGTGCGGACCCGTATTGGTTGTTGGTATAGAGGTAGGGATGATTAGTCATGTAGCTTGGTCTTCCCACTCTGCGGCTTTTTATTCTAACCCATATTGGTCACTCTACTTCTTCATTTCATATCCAACCATTCGACTCCCACACGAGGGACACATAATCTCTAGAATATTCTAATCCTTAATCCATTATTCATATTTCAACATGTAAGAAGACCCTCAAAAATCATACCCAATGTTTCACCCTGTCATAGGGGTCCAAATGTGATAGATGGTATGTTGATCGGTCACCCCGGTCTATGAGATATGGGCACATTTGTAAAAAGTGATAGGATAGATTCATGTTTTATCCATCCTAGGTGGCAGGTCATCTCCGTCAAAACTCACATAGAGTATCTCCAAAGGGCCTCCTAGTATGAAAGGTCTTATGACACTATCAGTGTGTTGATTAGATGACTAGTTGGATAGTTATTGGCATTTTAGTATAGAGGGCCTGGTCAGATTCAATGTTGATCAAACTCGGCCGTACTATAATAATATCCAAAACTATTGTGTAGTATCTCAAATGGACTACATCACTCCATGTATCCTGGCACTGCAAGTGGTCTTCAAACAGACTTCTAGTTCACATGTAATAGCCCATTATGTTTTTTTTGGGCCCATGAGTTGTTCGGGTATGGTCAAACCCTTTCATATAGACATGGCCTACCTCATTTGGGCCAGGCCTTGGTAGGCTCGGCCCGCGGGGATGTGGACTTTCCCATCCCATTTGGTGAAGTGGCTGGACCTACTGGTGATCCTTGCGGCAGGAGGATGGCCTACCTGCCGAATGGCGCAAATGAGCCATTCATCCCATTAAATCAAGAATTCCACATGGTCCGCGGGACCTCCAAGACCTAGGTCCTCATTTCTTCACCGCTTCTACGAGCCACAACATATTCAACGTGGCATGTGATGGTGCACAACCTCATCCTCTGTGGCTGGCCTATTTTGGTAGCATGTCAGACCTCCACGTTGCTGAGCGGTGCCACACACCTCTGTAGATGGTTAAAGACAACCACTGTCTCCCCTGCCTGCACCAGACGCTAGTTCTGTCATGATGGTGGAGCATCCATGGGGATCCGATGATGCTCCAAAAATAGATTTCTATTCCCTTTTGAGATTATGGGACTCCCATATAGTTGTTTTCATAGTGTGACATAATTTCTCGCATAGCCATCGAATTGAAAAATATGTTTTTAATGAACTCAACAATAAAACACGTGGCGGAGGGTCTGGTACTTACTCTTTTGGATCGCACCTTTCACGTTATCTTTATAACAAGAGGGAGGTAATTATTCATCACATTTTTAATAATATTGATCCTCATTCAAATCCCCCACAACTACCTCCCTCTAATAAAAGAATGAGGAAAAAATGGAGAAAATACATTAAAAAAAGACAACCCCAACCTCATGATTTATTGGGGACGTCACAGATCTGGGTGCTTCCACATTCGAGGTTATTGCGGATCAAGGAGATGTTTTGTGTTCATTGGAATTTGTCGTCCATCGTCTATCAGATCGATCCTACAACGACTGTCGACCATCCTCCATTATCTATTGGTGGAATGTGTGGTTTTATGTCGACTGGGGTTCCTCACATGAAGATGTCGTTCCAAAATCCCACCCCAATAACTATTTAAATACGAGGGTGAATGGTGAAAATTCCTTGAATAATTAATAAGGTTGATTAATTAATGTAATTATTATGCCTCACTAGTTGATGAAATTAAAGTGCATCATTAGTTGATGTAAGTGGTTTTTATGTAACCAAAGTGTAACTGTTCATTTAACAACCCATAATTAATTGTATAACAACCGGTGTGGTCCCTACCACCACAGCTGAATAGGTGGTAGAAAAAATGAAATAAAATAAAAATTTTGTTATTTTATTATTTCATTAAAAGTTGAACAAACTATATTTTTCTCACGACCAACTTTAGATGAAGTTAATATTCTCTTAAGAGAATATTGGCGCGACTGATTCAATAGTACCCTCAGATTTTTTATCCATTCACTAGTTAAAACGATATAAAATTCCACCCATGCCATTACTGAATGGACCTAAAAATGATCAAATAAATCATTCCGGGCACACCAGGTCTTGGAATCATGCACCGTCAATTTCTGTATATATTAAAAATCGCAAATGATTAGAAAACATTACATGGAATTTTTTATGTCTTTACATTCTCCCCACCTTTAGGTTTTATGTCCCCAAAATACAGACAAGGCTACAAAGACAAAGAGGGTTACTAGGCATGCATATGAGCCTCCCACTCCCATGTGCTCTCTTAAATATTCTTCTGCTGCCACATAATGTTCACCAGAGGTATCGACCATCGACAAAGGATCTTCTCCTATAGATCTTCTATCAAAACTGGGTACTCCGTAAAAGTCACATCATCATCAATATCTCGCTCACTGTGGTCGATGATATGAGATGGGTAATGCATGTATCTACTAGATGGGAAACATGGAAGATGTCGTGAACCCTCTCCAAGTGCGGCGGCAGTTTCCAGCGGTACACCACCACACAAATCCCTCGAATTTTTATGAATGTTCTAATTAACCTCGGTGAGTGTTTTCCACCCCGGACCAATCACCGTAGACCCCATCAAGGGGAGAATTGAAAGAATACTTGGTCCCCCTCCTGGAACTCCAGTGGTCTTCATCACCTATCAGCATAGGAAATCTATCATATGTGTTAAATATTCATCTACTATTAGATGATCCGCACCTTCTAAGTGGTTTCATGTTCAAACTATGGGCCCTTGAATGTTGTCTCTCCTAGATCCATCCAGCATAAGGTTGATCTTCCCGGTCATCTGGGAAACACATCAAAAGGGGACATACCCATGGTGGAGTGATATCAGTTGTTTTACGTGAACTCAAATAAGTGTAGGTGGTCCTCCCTTCAACGATAAAAATATTGGACACATACAGAAAGTATATCCTCCATGGTCCAGATAGTCTGCTCCGTCTGACAAAATATATTTATGTGTGAAAATCTGTTCTCAAGGAATGATTATTCCCAGAAGTCTCCTGTAATTTATTCCACTACATGGATGTGAAGTGTGAGTAACATTCAGAGACTATCGTCGAAGGAACCCCCTGAAGTCACAAAATCTCCTGAATGTTGGGATGTCTCATACTCTCAACCGAACCCATCTCTCGAATATTAAGGAAGTGGGCTAAATTGGTGAGGCGGTTAATAGTCACCCAGATGGAATGGTTTCATTTGGGCATATGTGGTAACCCCATCACAATGTCCATCGATATCCCTTCCCAATTCCACTCTAGTATCTCATGGGGTTGGGTCAAGCCTGCTAGTACCTGGTGCATGGCCATCACTAACTGGAAAGTGAGGCATCTAGAATATCCTCATCTTTCAAACGCATCTCATGATATCCTAACTGCAAATCGATCTTTGAGAACCAACTTTAACCATTCATTTAAACTAATAAATCATCAATCCATTGAAAATGATAACGATTCTTTTTCGTCAATTTTTTTAAGCGACGATAATCAACACACAACCACAAACTGACGTCAACCTTTTTCACCAACAAAAGTGGTGCACCCCATCATGACACACTTGGCCGATCAAAAATGAACTGTAACAGACCATCAATCTATATAAGTATCTCTCTTAACTCAAAATAATACATCCTATATAAAGACATAGAGTTAGGAGACGCTCCTGGTTGTAGCTCGATCCCAAACCTGATCTCTTGTCGAGTGGGTAATGCTACAACCTCTTCTAGAAAGTCATCAGGGTACTCCTCTACGACCATAGGAAATTCCAACTCCTGAACCTATGATGAAAAAACATCATCTCATCCATCATGGATGATAAGTATGGAATTCGCCTATAACCCATCCTAGGATCTCACTTGCTAGCAATCTCTACAAGCTCTCCATCCACACCAATGAAAAAAATATTCTTCCTGATGTAATCCATGATAGCCTACACCTAATACCACTAATCCATGCCAAGGATGACATCATATTGTTGTATACATAATCATAGGAAATCTCACCAAGAGTGGTGCTTCCCCAACACTAGTTAACAATGTAGAGACCCAAAGCTTGACGTACATGGACAATACATTACTTTTGAGGAATACATAATACATAACAAAAACAGACACAAAAGGATCGAAATAGTTTAGTGTCTTTGGAAACTCGTAATAAAATCTTCTAATCGTGGTGAAAGATCTTTAACATCTCCCAATAAAGATCTTCACTTTTTTTTCTTACCTAAAACCATTCTTTATATCCAGGGGAAAAGAAAACATAATAGGGGTGAGCTTAAATGCCCTGTAAGGGTAAACATAGAGAACATAAAACAATCCATTAACATTTGAATGAAAAATCATGAACATAAAATCTAAACATCAAAATCAAGAGAAAAGATATGAATCATGGAAGTACGTAAGGCATATATCATAAGAGAACATAAATCATGATAAAATAGCATGGGAATAAAACACGTAATTGTGGAAACCGTTATGTACATGATATGATTTCCATATTAGACAAGGCATTGCTGCCAAGACCATCTTAGTGGACAAAGTCCCTTTCTTAATCGAGTTCACTCCTCGTTCCAGTCCTGTATTACTGAACTGGTTTAACTTTCCGTTCCAGCCATGTCTATCTCATTAGATATAAATCATTACCCAATTCATTGGAGGAAGATATAGGTCCCACCCATTCATAATTATATCATTCTTACTTGTGCCACAAAATAAACTTAAATCATTCATCATAACCCAAAGAATAAAATGGGTTTCATAAACATCGTCCCATTATTTCATAATCCATATAAAACAAATGGACAATTCATCATAAGAAAAGTGAACCATGTAAATCATAGAGACATTAAACTTGAAACATACACATATAAAATAATGTTATCTTAGATGGAAAATAGTTTTGATAATACATTTAAAATGATTTCTTGAGGAAAATAACCTTTCTTCATCAAAATCATTATCTTTTCAAAATATTCCAGGCACTTTTAAAATAAAAGTTTTTTTTTGAAAATAGTCAAAAAATCACGTAGGGTAAGCTTCATGAAAATGAGGCATTATGAAACTGTAAAAATCCATTCATGCCGTATAAGTTAAAAATAGAATTCTCCTCCTACTTTTGTCGGAAAAGTCCAAAAAGTACCTCGTAACGTAAACAAAAGAAATATTTCTTACATACCATGTACTAAAAGTCAAAAATGGGTAAAATGGACATTAAAAATACATGAAAAAACTTATAAAACGTGGACATGGATGATATAAATAACCCCAGTAAATACTTACGAATAAGAAATCTCAGATAAAAATGAGATTTGCAAAATTAACCCTTACCTTAGGTCCGATATGCTCCGTACGTATCCAAACATCCTGTATAATGATTTAAATAATGTCATTGAATTATTACAGAATCATATTCATTGTTATTATATCATATATGGTTCACTTATGACTTTATATTACCCGTTCCTTTGTAAATTCTTGTTAAAGTAGCGTTTTGGGTAAAATTGTTTCATTTGTCGTTCGTGTTTTAACTTGTAATTATTCATATGATTATTTAGATGATGATTACTTACATCCAGAATGTAAAAGATTATTTATATATAATATATATTCAGAATATACATATATATAATAGATCGATAAATGGAAAGAAATACACCATTCATGGAGACAGTAGGTCGTACGTACGCATGAACGTTGTTTTCGTTTCCTTATTGAATTGAATGGAATTAAGTATATGAAATACATATATATGTACATAAATACAGTAGCATTATTATGTAATATATTTCATTATTACTTATTATATGTACTTTATAATCATTCTTCAATTTTTATCATGGAAAATGAATCTCATCGCGTCATGGAGACGGTAATCCAGACGTACGCACCATCGATGATATCGTTCCCATGGAATTGTATTGGAGTGTATGTATACTATTTAAGAATCAATATCACTTTAAAATAATCATATATAGTCATTATATACACCATTATTCCCATCCAAGTAAGGTGGTGGTGGAAAATAGATTACACCACGCTGTGGAGACGGTATTCCGTACGTACGCACGCGCGGTGATTTCATTTTCCGTAGGATGGATACCTGGTGAAATAGGGTTGTTTCATACTTATAATAACATGTCAGTAGAAGAGTGATACTTATTTTATTAATTCATAATGAAACAACTAAATAATAATAAGTAGAATATGAAATAAAGTTGAAATAATCGGTAATGGACATTACCTCTTCTTTGAAACGCCTCTTTGAGACCTTCTCATAGGGCACTAAAATTGGTCTCTGAAGAAGAACAGGACCTCTAGGATGTTTCTAGGGAAGTGGGGAAGTGAAAGGAGCAGGGTTTGGCCGAGATTGAAGGCTCAAATTGCTTTGAGGAGGAGTGGGAGGAGGTGCCCTTTTATAAGGGAGGAGATGGGAACCTTTGGAAATATAAGAAATATTAGTTTATATTAAATCCCAACCCAACAAAAAAAGTTCCAAAATGACTCAGATCCGAATATTAGATGATACAAGGTTGTTATATTATCAACCAATAAAATTTAGACATGTTAGGAATTTATTTTAAACATTATCAACTTGATTTATCCTTATTTAATCAATTTAATTTTATTTGTGGTAATAACATTTTAAATTTTACATTATAACAAATAATTACTTATTTGTTGTGAATTTTCCATAATTTGATACTTTATGAAATTTTATATCATATAAATTTAATTTTTTAATTTTTTAATATTTTTGTGATTTTTAAAAAATTTTATAATATGTTATTTTTATAAAATAACAATAGTGTCAATTTTGAGACTATTCATTTATTTGAATTTAAATAAAATATATACATAAGTTATGTTATAAATAAAAACTTTAATAGATTCATAAAAGGTAATCTGTGTCTAGAAAAGTAGTGTATCACATTAAATAGTTCATATAATATTTATTTTATTATTTTTAAAACCATTTATTTGGTTTATCTCTTAATAAAATCATTACTACAACATTTTTGTATAATTATTTAAGATTCTTATTTGTTGCATAAAAATTAAAACTAAAATCCTATGATGAAGATAAATCTATTACCTTTCACAAAAATACTTTTACTAGAATTTATCATCTTAAAATCACAATATGTAAATTTTTATATTTATTAAATTATGAAGTTGACAACTTTGGCATCATTTAAAATAATATAATATAAGTGTCATAATCGCCTTAATAAGGATCCAAATGGTCAAAAATTTGTCCAGTGGATTATTAGGGATTATATATACACTAATAAGAATTTTTATGCCGATTTTTTAGCCTTTTGATATGTATTACTATTTCAATAAAAACTATATTATTGATTTTTCACTAAATAAATAATTTCTCCATCATTAATGTATAAGATAATAAGGTAATTAAATAACTCTTAAAAATTACAAATTAATTACCATGAAAAAGAAAAACATTTTATATTACAAATGAGTATTTATAACCGAATTTATATTCTGTATAAATATATATTAAAAATACTTTAATTATTAAAGTTGAGTGAGACATATTTCACTTTCCTTTAAATAAAATAAACTAAAGGTCTTAATCACCTCCAAGTGGGTTCTAATGGTTTCCATTTCAACCCAAATATGACTGAGGACAAATTATAATCATCCAATTATATTAAGACAAGTATTAGGAAAATTTTATAATATTATATTTACCCTTAATTACACAATTTACCTTTTACTATGGTAAATAAAATTTACTGTTGTTACTATTCATAAAGCCCAAAAATAAAAAGTAGTCTATTAATATAATTTGGACCCATTGATTTGAAATATGGAATCCATTTTTCCAAATTCAATACACAGAAGTTTCAGAAATTAAATTAAAATTAATCCCGTTGTTGAAAGAAAACGGTTTTTGTTTAAAACATTTTAAAAGATTGAATTTATTTAACCTACGAATTCAATGTAAAATCAAGGCTAATGACTTAAATTATATTAAATGGTAAAAATATATTCTATTTATTCTTTATAACCATTCAACATTATAATTTATCTACATAAGTTATTATGATGAATAAAGTTGTTTATAAATAAAATATAGCGTGTTTTTACTATTCATTAAAACATGAATGTTATCAGAATAATATGAAAAAAATTTCCAAGGTAAAATTTAATATCCTAATTCCAAATAATAATTTTATTTTGTAAAATTGAAGTTATAAACATATAAAAACCTATATTTTAAGCGGGTGCTCCATTAAAAGGTGGAAAATAGCATTTTTTTGAAAAATACGTATTTTACCCAAAAAAATTATTTTGTTCTTATAAAATGTTCTAGAAAATGTGTAAGATGAATAATAATGTTTTAAAATTCACATTTTAGTTAATACTATTCATAATGGCTAGTTCATAATAAAATTATATTAATATATTGTTGTTCAGTAAACCCGGTATCGCGTACAACACACGCAATCGAGGAAGGTCGCAATTTCGTGTAATACAAGACAAGTTAGGGTTGTGTGTTGTGCAAGAATCCTTTATTATTTTTTATAACATAATCCATCCATATTTTATTTATACATTGAATATATATATATACAATCAATGTTTCTTATAATGACTATTATAAAACGAACTTGAAATTGTGTGTAACACAATCTAAGAATAGTGTTGCGTATACTTCAAGATAATATAGTGTGGCATATAGCACAAGATAATCTTGTTGTAGCATAAAACACATGACATCAAATAAATTAAAAGGAATACTTATCATAAAATATCGGGTTGTTACATTCTACCCCCCTTAAAATGAATTTCTCCCTCGAAATTCATCGGGGTTATACATGGTTTTCTACTTGAAAGTTTCTTTAATTTCAACAGTCATCGAAAAATGAAATACCAAAACTTAACATTAAAAACTAATATATGAAACGTAACGGTTACCCAAATTAACTAATCACTAGGTTTCCACATAAGAGAACATAGGTGAAAATATGGATATGGAAGAAAAATCTAACCATCATGTTCTGATTGAGAGTTGTAGAGGACATGGCTATGAAAAAGCCAACAATCACAAAGCCATAAATTTGGGATGATCTAAGGTACCATCTGATTCATTGGATATAAGTGCACTAGGACAAAATTTTTGGTTTTCAATATCATTTCCCTGAAGTTGAAAATTTAGAATTAGAAGAAATACTTGCTTGAATTTGGTAAAATCTCACTGTTGTTCATGCTTTGAACAATTTTCCAGTTCATCTCTTAAAGAAATGAAGATGAATTTGTAATTTGTGAAGTGTTAATAGATCATGTGATAGAATGATGGTTCATTCCATCTGTTTCAAACAAAAGGTTAGCAAAAGTTATCAAATATGAATAAGTCCATCAATAGTGAGGTTAATCATATATGATTCCAAAAATGAACTTATACTTCATATACCATACTGCATAATAAAATAAAACTAGTTTCTACTAACCAGGGACTTCCTGTAGGCCAGTGGTAGGCGATAAAGGCTTGTCGCACTTCAGTTTTCGGTTCGATTCCCACAGCCTTGTCCGACGCGATGGGCTTTCGCCCGTCCTGCAGGTTGTCCTTTTTTCTAAAACTGCATTCCTATAACATCCCATCAATAATATCTATAAAAGTTCTATCCTTAAACAATAATAACTTTTGTCCAAAATAATCCATTTCAATCGTTAGGCTTATCCACAATACATATGTCCAATATCATAGTATAAAGAAAATGATTAATTGAAATGTCATCAACCAAGCATGTGAATACCATCATATATCCCCCATATATCTTGTTGGTCACATTCCAATCATGTGAATACCTTAATCATGTATTCTCCTGAAAAATGAAAACCCATTAAACCTTAGTGAAAACATGAATGCTGCTAAAAGTTAACTCCTTCAACATACCAAAATCCAAAAATTCTATATACTCAAACCATGATATGAACTTTTCCTTATATTATCCATGAGATCATGAATACTATCAAACATTTAATTTTCTCCTTATCCCTTCATTATGCACATATCATCTACTTTCCAAAAATATTTCAATAACCTTTCATGGTCACTGGTACAATTCATTATATACTTTCAAAACATAAGGAAAGACAATAGTGTAACAATCATTAGATGTCTCTTTATTCCATAGTACCATGAGATTACTTATACAATATTACAATTGATAAACATGTAATCATTCCACTAACTTCTTAAACCATTGACCGAGCATCAACAATTCTTTCATCTCACATATCATTTGTAGTCTCTTCATCATCATCAAAATAAATACTACCCATACAACCATACGGATTCTCTTCATGAGACATTCCCATATGGAATTGGTTTGAATAATGCCCGTACATTCCAAATTTAAAACATTAAACCACTGTTGATGTCGTAGCAATACCATTATCCTCATCCATGGTGTTAACTAAACCTTTTCCTTTGCACTTACTGGGTTTATGTCCTTCTTTTCCACACCCAAAGCATCTTCTATTTCCTTTGAAACATTCTCCCTAATGCCTCTTCCCACATGATTTACATGAGGGAAATTGAACATTCTTTCCTCTATGATCATCATGAAACTCCATATTTCCCTTATTATCTGAGTCGGGAAACTTACCAAGTTGAGATTATTGATCATATTATGAGATTTATGATTAGGCATAATGACGATATTTGGAATTCCAAATCCCGTTTCATTTGGTTTCTCATGAAGAATATCATTTCATTGTCCGTCATATCCTCCATTATCTTGAATCATCATGTTTCAAGTCATTTTCTAAAACCCAAAAAGAATAGTGTGAGAGGAAAAAATCATGCTAGCGAAAACAACATAGTAATGGGGGAGTACCCTCAATATCTATCATATTAGGTTAAATTCTAAGATCTTTACCATTGTTTTAGGACTATATCCTATACGTATACTTATCCTTAGGGACATCCCTAGACATACCTTAGAAATATATCTAGGGATCTCACTAACGTTTTCGCATCTGAGTTTCCAAAGGTTAACTAAACCTTTCCTCTAATACCAACTGTAGAGAACCAAAGCTTGATGTACATGGACAATACATTACTTTTTAGGAATACTTAATACATAACAAAAACAGAAACACAAGGATCGTAATAGTTTAGTGTCTTTGGAAACTCGGAATAAAATCTTCTTATCGTGGTGAAAGATCTTAAACATCGCCCAATAAAGATCTTGCATTTTTTTTCTTACCTATAACCTCTCTTTATATCCTGGGGAAAAGAAAACATAAATGGGGTGAGCTCAAATTCCCAGTAATGGGAAACATAGAGAACATAAAACAATCCATAAACATTTGAATGAAAAAACGTGAACATAAAATCTAAACATCAAAATCTTGAGCAAAGACATGAATCTTGGAAGTACGTATGGAATATATCATAAGGGAACATCAATCATGATAAAATATCATTGGAATAAAACATGTAATCGTGGAAACCATTAAGCACATGATATGATTTCCATTGTAGCCAAGGCATTGCTTCCAAGACCATCTTAGTGGACAAAGTCCCTTTATGAATCGAGTTCACTCCTCGTTCCAGTCCTGTATTACTGAACCAGTTTATCTTTCCATTCCAGCCATGTCTATTTCATGACATATAAATCTTTACCCAATGAATTGGAAGGAGATATAGGTCCCACCCATCTCATAATGAAATCATTCTTACTTGTGCCACAAAATAAACTTAAATCATTCATCATAACCCAAACAATAAAATGGGTTTCTTAAATATCATCCCATCATTTCATAATCCAAATAAAACAAATGGAAATTTCATCCTAAGAAAATGAACCATGTAAATCATAGAGACATTAAACATGAAACATACACATATCAAATAATGTCATCTTAGATGGAAATTAGTTTTCATAAAACATTTAAAATGAATTCTTGAGGAAAATATCCTTTGTCAAAATCATTTTCATTTAAAAAATTTCCATGCACTTTAAAAATAATAGTATTTTGTTGAAAATATTCATAAAATCATGTATAGTAAGCTTCATGAAAATGAGGCACTATGAAACTATAAAAATCCGTTCACCTCGTATAATTTTAAAATAGCATTCTCCTCGTACTTTTGTTGGAAAAGTCAAAAAAGTACCTCGTAACATAAACAAAAGAAAGATTCATTACATACCATGTAGTAAAAGTCAAAAATGGGTAAAAATGAATTTAAAAATACATGAAGAAAATTTTGTAAAACATGGACATGGATGATATAAATAACCCCAGTAAATACTTACGAATAAGCAATCTCAGATAAAAATGAGATTTGCAAAATTATCCCCTATCTTAGGTCTGATATGCTTCATTTGTATCCAAAACTCATGTATAATGATTTAACTAATGTCATTGACTTATTACAGAATCATATTAATTGTTATTATATAATATATGGTTCTCTTATGACTTTATATTACCCGTTCCTTTGTAAATTCAAGTTAAAGTAGTGTTGTGGGTAAAATCGTTTCATTTGTTGTTCGAGTTTTAAATTGTAATTATTCATATGATTACTTAGATCATGATTAATTACATACAGAATGTAAAACATGATTTATATATAATATATATTCAGAATATACATATATATAATAGATCGATAAATGGAAATAAATACACCATTCATGGAGACGGTAGGTCGTACGTAAGCATGAACGTTGTTTTCGTTTCCTTATTGAATTGAATGGAATTATGTATATGACATACATATATATGTACATAAATCTGGTAGCATTATTATGACATATATTTCATTATTACTTATTATATATACTTTATAATCATTCTTCAATTTTTAACATGGAAAATGAATCTCATCACGTCGTGGAGACGGTAATCTGTACGTACGCATGAGCGAAAATATCGTTCCCATGGAATTGTATTGGAGAGTATGTATACTATTTAAGAATCAATATCACTTCACAATAATCATATATAGTCATTATTTACACCATTATTTCCATCCAAGTAAGGTGGTGGTGGAAAATAGATTACACCACGGCATGGAGACGGTATTCCGTACGTACGCACACGCGGTGATTTCGTTTTCCATAGGATGGATAGATGGTGAAATAGGTTTGTTTCATTCTTATAATAAAATTTCAGTATATTAGTGATACTGATGTTATTACATCATCATGAAACAACTAATGAATAAAAAGTAGAAGAATAAATAAATTTGAACGAATCGGTAACAGACATTACCTCTTCTTTGAAGCGCCTCTTTGAGACCTCCTCTTGGGGCATTAAAATTGGTCATTGAAGAATACCATGACCTCTAGGTTGTTTCTAGGGAAGTGGGGAAGTGAAATGAGTGGGGTTTGGCCGAGCATGAACTCTCAAATTTGTGTGAGGAAGAGAGGGAGGAGGTGCCCTTTTATAAGGGAGGAGAGGGGCACCTTTGGAAATATAAGAAATATTAGTTTATATTAAATCCCAACCCCACATAAAAACATCCAAAATGACTCATATCCAAATCTAAGATGAGATAGGGTTATAATCTCATCAACCAATAAAATTTAGACATGTTATAAATTTATTTTAAACATTATCCACTTGATTTATCCATATTTAATCAATTTAATTTTATTTGTGGTAATAACATTTTAAATTTTATATTATAACAAATAATTGTATATTTGTTGTGAATTTTCCATAATTGGATACTTTATAACATTTTATACTATATAAATTTAAATTTATAATTTTTAAAAATTCTTTTGATTTTTAAACAATTTCATAATATGTTATTTTTATAAAATAACAATAATGTCAATTTTGACACTATTCATTTATTTGAATTTAAATAAAATATATACAGAAGATATGTTCAAACTAAAATCTTTAAAAGATTTATAAAAGGTCATATGTGTCTAGAAAATTACTGTAGCACATTAAATAGTTCATATAATATTTATTTTAGTATTTTTAAAACAATTTATTTGGTTTATCTCTCAATAAAATAATTACAACAACATTTTTGTATAATTATTTAGTATACTTATTTTTTGCATAAAAATTAAAAATAAAATCTTTTGATGAATAAAAATCTATTAACTTTCACAATAATAATTTTACTCGAATTTATCATCTTAAAATCACAATATGTAAATTGTTATATTTATTAAATTATGAAGTTGACAACTTTGGGTTCATTTAAAATAAAATAATATAGTGCCACAATACCCATAATAAGGATCCAAATGGTCAAAAATTCGGCCAGTGGGTTATTAGGGTTTATATATACTCTAATAATAAATTTTGTGCAGATTTTTGGGCCTTTTGATATGTATTACTATTTCAATAAAAACTATATTATTGATTTTTCACTAAATAAATAATTTCTGCATCATTAATGTATAAGATAATAAAATAATTAAATAACTCTTAAAAATTACAAATAAATTACCATGACAATGAAAAATATTTGATCTTTCAAATGAGTATTTATAACCGAATTTATATTCTATATAAACCAATATTAAAAATACTTTAATTATTAAAGTTGAGTGAGACATATTTCACTTTCCTTTAAATAAAATAAAGTAAAGGTCTTAATCACCTCCAAGTGAGTTATAATGGATTCCATTTCAACGCAAATATGACTTAGGACATATTATAACATTCAATTGTATTAATTCAAGTATTAGGATAATTTTATAATATTATATTTACCCTTAATTACCCAATTTACCTTTTACTAGGGTAATAAAATTTACCGTTGTTACTATTCATAAAGCCCAAAAACAAAAGGTAGTCTATTAATATAATTTTGACCCTCTGGTTTCAAATATGGAATCCATTTTTCCAAATTCAATACATAGAAGTTGCAGAAATTAAATTAAAATTAATCCTGTTGTCAAAAGAAAACTGCTTTTTGTTTAAAACATTGCAAAAGATTGAATTTATTTAACCTACGAATTCAATGTAAAATCAAGGGTAATGACTTACATTATATTAAATTGTAAAAATATATTCTATTTATACTTTAAAACCATTCAATATTATAATTTATCCACATAAGTTATTATGATGAAAAAAGTTGTTTTTAATTAAAATATAGCGTGTTTTTTCTGTTCATTAAAATATGAAAGTTATCAGAATAATATGAAAATTTTATCCAAGGTAAAATTTTATATCCTGATTCCAAATAATAATTTTATTTCGTAAAATTGAACTTATTAACATGTCAAAAACTTGATTTAAAGTTGGTGCGACATCAAAAGGTTGCAAAACTGCATTTTTTGAAAAATACTTATTTTACTCGAAAAATTTATTTTGTTCTTATACCATGTTCTAGAAAATGAGTAAGATGAATAATAATGTTATAAAACTCAAATTTTAGTTAATACTATTCATAACAACTAGTTCATAATAATATTATAATAATATATCATTGTTTCGTAAAACCTGGTATTGCGTACAACAGACGCTCTCGAGGAAGGTCGTGATTGCGTGTAATGCATGACAAGTCAGGGTTGCGTGTTGTGAAAGAATCCTTTATTATTTCGTATAACATAATCCAACCATATTTTATTTATACATTGAATATATATATATGTATACACTCAATGTTTCTTAGAATGACTATTATTAAATGAACTTGAAATTCTGTGTAACACAATCTAAGAATAGTGTTGCGTATACTTCAAGCTAATAAAATGTGGAGTATAGCAAAAGATAATCTTGTTGTAGCATAAAACACATGACATCAAATAAATTAAAAGGAAAACTTATCATAAAATATCGGGTTGTTACAAACAATCTCAACATAATTCAAAAAGTTCATCACGACCTCAAAATAGCGTATTCAATGCCAAGGGCACTAGAAGTCTATCCACCTCAAGTCCCAAAGCATGGAAAAGGGTAGGTGATATGAAGGAGTGTGTTCTCCCGAATCAAACAAGGCATACACCAAAGTAGAAAACTAAAAAAGGGTACCTTAAACGATATCTGGCTCACCTGGAGCAGGGAAAGATGGAGCATGACGCTGACCATGACCACCACCACGACCTCTCTGACCCTGATGAAGGCCACCAACAAGGTCGTGCTACGCTCTCTCATGATGGGGAGCATCATTGTTATTTCCTCTACCTACCCCATCTACCCTATGCTGGTCAAAAGCTGGCGTAACTAGCTACTGCTGCCTCAGCTGGAATGGCCTTAATGGAGGAACCAGGAGCGTAGCACCTGGTACAAGATGACTGCTCGGAATGGTTGGGCACTTCCGCTACTGATAAGCCTGACCAACATAAGAAAAAAAAGTGCCTTATCCCTTGGCATAGGCTTTAGATTTTATTCCTCAAGATAAATGATATTAGAAGGGATGGGACCTAACCCCAGGTGAACGATACTCTCCTGCCCTAAAAACCGGGAACCCAGGCCATAGATCTGCTTCATGATGAATAAAGAGGATTCACCTCTCATGATGATCTTTTCATGGAAAATGTCCTATCGACAACCTATTACCTTTCCAATACATCAAGATATGGTTTAACCTAAATTGGGTGACTAGGCGTTCGATCTCTGGACCCAAAGCCTCCTCGAAATTCCATTCCCTAACATCCTCATCAAGTAGCAGGTCCGAATCATATCATTAAAGGTTCCTGAAATGGATTCAAAAATCTGGAACACTGGAGATCCCCTGTCGAAGGGTAAGAAGTTCCTGGCGTCTAGATGCCTTAACAGTGGGAGAAAGAAACTCAACTCTAAACTTGTCTCGAAACTCCTCCAATGATATCGTTGACTCCTCACAATCCCTGTGGAACAAAACCCACCACTGCCTCACTACACTGCACAACATCATCACAAAAAAGGGCACATTGTGCTCTTGCTGAGCACGAATCAAACAAAATCATATATCGACCTCCTCTAACCGGTATTCTGTTACTACATTTGAAACAGATCCCTTGTACATCTACATACTCTGGTGTTGAAACCCTCACCGTGTCTTCCTCTATGTGTTGTCGTCGTCAACCTATACCCTACGACGATCTGCTGGAACAGCCTGTTGGACATCTTCTGTGAAAAAATGATTTGGACGTTGACCTAGAGCACTACCTATAAAATAAAAAACCATTAGATCTTCTAAACCTAGAATATGGACGAATGAACATTAATTAATTAATTTTTTTCATACATTGATTTTAGGTTAAGCTATCCAATGGCCAACCCATTCAATCACAACCACATAGAAGAATGATTCATGATCCTTTCCTATGACACTACCTTGAAGCTATTATCACCTAGTTTAGTATTCATTTTAAACTTAATGTCTCATACAACAAATCATATGGGGCCCAAAACACCTATGTCTCATTTAGTATCTAGTGATTGCATCATTCTCTTATCATTAAATACATTATTTCCCTACCAACCCATGAAACATCACCTGTACCTAACAATAGACTCCATCTTATCCCTCAAACATACATCTGATACCACTCTGTCATGACCCCCTTCCCAAAAATATTACCCCTTCTGGGCTGAAAATATGTGAAGGGAGATAATGACCCCAGAGTCTCACCTCCCGTAGGTCCCGCTGTGGATACTAGCACCGAGGGTATAACAAACACACAAATGGGATGCATTACCCTCTATGAGAACACATCCAAAAGAGAGAGATAAGATAGAACCCAACCAAATCCAACTCAGAAATGAAATATAAAAGAAAACCCAAGTGCACCTATGTAATGTCATGCAAAATTACTACAACTGGAAGGGGAAAACTACAAGTACCCAAAAGAAAGAAAAAAAACAACAGCAACCACAAGCCCGAACTGCTCCCACAACCCCAATCTCGTAGAAACCATCTTGATCTCCAACCTTCTCCAAGTGACCTAAAAAAATGTTTATATATACATAGGGTTAGTATAACACTATACTCAGTAGAATCCTCCTCGATGCCTCTCATGAAAAATTAATGAAAGCATGATAAAGCAAAGCAAACAATAGGTGAAACTAACTCGTCACCTAAATAGGTATGCTATGTTCCAAACCATACCATGGATACTATCACCAAGTAACACATACCATGAATATATCATATAATAAAGAATATCAAGAGTACCTCGTTATTACTTCCTCACTTGTTTTACACTTTTCCCCAACATCGCTCATCCTAGTCATCTCTCCCCAAGAAGGTTTTCCTGTAGTCACCTTTGAGAAGCATGACAACATGAACCTCATGCAATAAAACCACCATGTTCATGTTTGAAAAGTAACTTTGTTGTTTCTAGAAGCCACCAAATCTCACGTAACATGTATTATACATCGGGTATTATACCTCAAGCCATTAGAGCCCATACACCAAGTAAGGATCCTCAAGCCATCACAACCTATAAATGTTACACCTATAGTAGACTATAGAAAACTATATATAGAATTTATGTGTGTGAATAACCACAATCCATTACAGCCCTCTACACACATATATGGGGAAAACTAAAAAATGTGACTGCAAACACATGTACCTACTATGGGAAGAGAGTGGGGCCAAAGGTGGTGGTCGACCATCCATCCTCCCACAAGAATGTTAGGGAAAACAACCCGTAAGGGTCAGAATCCCTGGGGTGTCAGTTTCCATTACTTATAGGGTGGATTAGCTTATAGAAACTGAAATATAATAAAATATACTATACCTCACAACCACACTATGGGAATAACCTAGTCTTAGACTCAACTGTTGCTAATGTCTCTCAGACTCCGGGCTCCTACTTCTAAGTCTTGGAATCATATATTCACACAACCATTTAAAGAGGTTTAATACATTATTTCATTCAGTATTTACCATTTTTACTTGACATTAATTATTCTTTAAACATTAATTAACCAATTATAATTCCACATTAAATTTCATTCCCATCACACCCAAATTCCATTGTCCCTTTTAAATTAGATCCTCATCATTATGTTCCTGCAAACTCCAACCCCACGGGTTAACATATTTAATCCAATTATTCATTACAGAATTACATTCCCATATTCCCATGCATTATATATTAAAAACAATATATGCTACTAAACATAAGGGGGATCAGTACAGTGATTAGATTTACTACCCATCGAGTCTTTATCACCGATAGAAAGAGTGTAGATCCATCCACCCTTGAGAAGCTAAACATGGAAAACATGTGGCATACCCCACACGTCTTCACCCCTTTCATAAGAAGGGTGTGCAAGACCAACTACCTTGAGTAGTGTGGAAAAGTAAAGTAGATAATGAACCAATAAGAAACTGCAAGCATCCAATAATCACATCCATCATGATCCTTCATACTTTGTGTCCTCCCATAAACCTACATGCATAAACCAATGCATCTCACCACTCTAGGAATCATCTGATACCACAAAAAAAAAGCCGCCACACCCCCCTTATCACAACATTCATCTAGAAACACATCACAACACAAGCATAGGAAAAAAAACATTTTAACAGTTGGGCTATTGCCCCTTTAACAAACAATAGGGTAACTTAGAACCCAACAAGGAGTTATCTTTTATCGATCAAAAAGTTCATTAATCCATCTTATATTAACTGAATATTATTCATAGTTTCTAAATTCAGGAAACTGAATTAGTAAGCTATCACAAATAATTACACATGCTTACTGAACCATTTGGATTTACATCAAATTACAAAAAGAAGAACCAGATTCATTTACATGACTCTTTATATTTATCTAAACAATTATCAATTAATTGTGGCTTTTCTTTATTTACCAATTTCTATCAAGACCTAAATGATAAACACAACAAGCATTGATATCACACTATCTAGAAAAACAAGAGGCAATAAAATACGACTGATATCAATTAGTTTATCCCGTTCAAATATTTATTTGGCCAATTCTATTGTGATATAGTGGGATAATTCATTCTAACAATACAGTTTCATGTAAAAGAAGAGATAAGCAATTAATACCCTACCTCAAATGGTTCTTTACATTATTTATATGAGAACAGTCCACACAACGAGTCACGATCCTCATCTCGCGGCTACGACATCCACCCGAGGATGCCACAGTATGACATTACCAAACAAAACCCAAGAAAAATCCATTAGAAGAATAGAGGGAACATGGTGTAATATGGATAGGAGAAATTGGAGAAGACGAACATGAAAATAATGATGGTAAATAAAATCTTAAATTGAAGATTGATCGATACAACTCGATTCCATCAAAACACAGCGGAACAAATCAATGGAGGAATGTTTTATTGTGAAAATCTTATGATAAAGAATGGGATGTTAGATTGTATCACACATGAGAATAATGAGGAATAACAAGGGAGAAATATATCCCTTCCCTTTAGAAGATTTAACGGAGTGACGATTTAAGATACGATTAATTTCCCATTAAAAGCGAATCACATTAAACCACATGGTTTGTCCATGTAAAACATACCAAGACATAGGGATAATTAATATAAGAGTTATTTCAATTTAATCGGCCTTAGAGTCCTTAAAATTAGGAATTAAATAAATTTTATGTCAAAGGAAATGTGAATGGTGTCAAACCATAGAAAGTTAGAGACACTGTTCACCGTTGGAACCTCACCGTTCGGGAAACACTTTAAATGAACCTCACCATTGGAAACTCACCATTCTGTAAAAAAATATTCATAAACCTCACCATTGGAACCTCACCATTCTGTAACCACTATTCATGAAGCCCAAATTTTCAAAAGGAAATAGAGGCTATTGTTATAACCTCACTGTTCTTGATAAACTATTCAAGTACACGAAATTTGGAAAAGGAAATATAGGCTGCTATTAGAACCCCACTGTTATGGAAGCAATGTTCATGAAATCGAAATTTGGAAAAGGAAATAGAAGCTACTGTTAGAACCTCCTTGGTCAGGAAACACTGTTCACATAACTCAAAATTTGGAAATGGAAAGAAAGGGACATTGTTGCACTGTTCACAACGGTCTACCCTTGGACCTGTTCACCTATGGTTTTTGAGGCACTGTTCAAAAAGGTATACCATTGGAAATATTCACAGAAGGTCACCATTTCACTATTCACAATGGTATACTATGGGAACTATTCTCCTATGTTTACCGATGCACTGTTCCCAATGGTCTACCATTGGAACTATTCACAGAAGAACACTGTTGCAAGGTTTTCAAAGGTCTACCATTGGAACTATTTTCCTAAGGATACCGATACACTGTTCAAAACTGTCTACCATTGGAATTGTTCACCGAGGGTCACTGATGTCACTATTCATAGAAGGTTACCGATGCACTATTCTCACCTGTCTACCATTGGAACTGTTCACCAAATTGGAATTTGGAAACTTTTTGGGGATAAGTCACCATGACCTCCCGAAACACCTCAAACATCATATTTTCACAGTGTAATAGACTAGAGAGGTCCATGAAATTATAATTTCTCATCCTTATGTGAACCATTTCATGTTCTGAAAGGTAATGGAGAGAACCAAGTAATTCAATATGAAATGACATTAATGGTTATATGGACTTGAACTTGTCACACTAATGAATAAAAAGTCATGAACATATCACCTTTATTAAATTTTATGACAATTACATATAAAAATTCATTTAATTAATTATTTCATAGGACCCTAATTACATATGGTCCATGAAATATAAACATGTGTTTTCATACTCGAGTATGATTTTGGATGCCAAAGGTAATTCCTTAAACACTTGTGGATGCCATTCTGATTCAAGGATGTCAGTTCCCTTTATTGAGAGACATTGTGGAAAATTATCCTCATCTATTAGTGGATTCCTTGAATAAACCCATTGGATCCATAATTTACATTTTTATGATTCCTTTGATAAACTCATTGGATCCATCAAGGATTCGAAAAACACATGGTGCATTGGTTTCATACGTGTTCTATGGCATATCATATCATGTTTTACCTTGGATATATTCATTTGAATTAGTTAGATCAAACTATTTTTAGATTCCATTGCTGATGATCATTTGATTACACCCAAACCCATTATCCACAATACAATTATTACGTGGTTTCCCACCATAGATGTATAGGTTTTATTGGTTACTATCTTAGAACATTTCATTTTTATTATCATCCTGGTTACCTTATTACATCTTCAAACCTCTACCATTACTATCATGAGATGATGATAGTGAGAGTTATGCATCATTTGAAATAACTATAAAAACATGAAAATAATTAATTAATGAACTGGTTACATGTTCCATAACCATTCAACGGCTAAATTGGGTACGTTTGTACTTTTATTACTATACTATGTTACATTTATATTTTCGTGTGTGCACAATTTTTTAGTTTATATTACATGGACATGATAATATAGACCCCATTGGAGATTGACTAATATGATTTATCTCACACTATATAAAGTCCACTGTTTGGTAACTGGGAAGAATATATGTATGAAGTTTTTGATACCTGGAAAAGTTTCTCTTTAAGCACATGATTGCTTATATATTAGGATGAATCTGATAGAAGATGACTGAGATAAAGCTCATGATGTTTTGATAGTCTTAGTAAAATATTTATTTCTTTTTTATAGGATTATTATATGATACTTTGTTTCTATGTTTTCAAAATTATTAGATACATGACATATCATCATCAATTTTTATATAAGAATTAGTAATCCTAGTTGTTTTTGTATTGTTTTATCTTTTCTATTTTAAAAATGACCTCTATATACATATAATTTTCCCCCATATACCTTTTCTTAACATATTTATCTGCTTCTCTACACTCTAGTAATGAGGTTATAATATCTCCATGGACACTTCCTCTATAACGACCCATACTTTACATACATTTTTAATACTTCAAAAATTGAAGCACACTTATTACAACATATGATAAAACCACAAAGGACCGTATAGGTATAGTGTCTTTAGAAACTGGGAAACATAAACAACGGGTTCATAAATCTTCTACAGTGTCTCCCATTTATTTCATCATATCTAGGGTCCCTTTTAGCATATTCTACTTAATATCCATCTTCCTGACCTGGGGAAAAGAAAACATAAAAGGGTGAGCTCAAATGCTCAGCAAGGGAAAATAAAGGAAATAAAAATCATATCATATCTTTTTGAAAATCAAAACCTGCAAAAGAGATCATAATATCTTAACATGGAATAAATCATAGAAGTGAAAATGAGATCCCCATAATCATAACATAAGACTTGAAACTTTGTGGCATGCACACATAATCATGGAAAATCATTTCTTGTTAGTCATGACTCATTTCCAAGACTATCTTAGTGGACAAAGTCCCTTTCTGAACCGAGTTCACTCCTCGTTTCAGTCCTGTATCACTGAACCGAAATAACCTTCCGTTCCAGCCATGTCTATCTCATGAGATATAAAATCTTTACCCAATGAATTGGAGGGAGATATAGGTCCCACATATCTTATAATGAATCCTTTCTTATGTGTGCCACATAATCATAAATCATACATCATAGCGTAACCCATGTAATAAAAATGGAATTCTTAAACAACATGACATCATAAAACAATTAATATAAGATAAAGGAATTCATAAAAATATTTCCATCACAACATAATCAAACCAATGTAATAATAGGGATAAAAACAGAACCCTTTTATTATCTTAGATGGAAAATAATTTTGATAAAATACTTGAACTCCATTCTTGAGGAAAATATCCTTTCTACTTCAAAAACATTTTTCCTTTCATAACATGTCATACAACTTTAAAATAAAAGAATTTGATTAAAAATAAACTTGAAAACTTTTAAAGGAATCTTCTTGGAAATAATGTTTTAAAAATCCATTCATGCCGTATAAGTTAAAAAAACATTCTTTCGTACTTTTGTCGGAAAAGTCAAAAAGTACCTCGTACGAAAAACGACAAAATATTCCTTTCTTATTCTTTACTAAAAACTCACCGAAGGGTAAATTTGGATTTAAACTATTGTAAGTGGATGGAAATAATATTACATATTGATAAAACATGGATGTGAATGATAAAATACACCCCAGTAAATACTTACGAATAAACAATCTCGGATAAAAATAAAATTGTGATATTTCCTTTACCTTAGGTCCGATTTGCTTTGTTCGTGTCCGAAGCTCCTGTATAATGGTTTAAATAATGTTATTGACTTATTACAGAATCATACATATTGATATGATATCATATATGGTCATATTATTAGCTTCTTGTTAGTAATATTTCATTGTTACTTGTTACTCGGGTCTTTATAACTTTTTGTTCTTATGCGTGTTTTGTCGAATAAATTCTTATTCTTATCTTTATGTTATAGATAATTCATTTCCAGAATGGTATTAGTGTAGTATATACCAAATTCATTCATTCAATTCATTTATATAATCATTATGAAATGAAGATCATGTAGAACGAGTCGCATCACATCGTGGAGACGGTATTCCGTACGTACGCACGAGTGATGATATCGTTCCTAAGATCGTGGAATTGTATTGGAGTATATATATATTATTTCAGTATAAATATTACTTCATAATAATCATATATAGTTACTCATTACACCATTATACCCATCCTTGTAAGGTGATGGTGGAAAATAGATTACACCACGGCGTGGAGACGGTATTCCGTACGTACGCACGCGCGGTGATTTCATTTTTCCGTAGGATGGATAGAAGGTGAATTAGGGTTGTTTCATATTTATAATAACATATCAGTATGTAAGTAATACTGATGTTATTACTTTATCATGAAACAACTAAAGAAGAAGAAGTTGAAGAAGAAAGAAATTGAAAAGATCGGTAATGGATATTACCTCTTCTTTGGAACGCCTCTTTGAATCCTCCACTTAAGGAACTAAGATTGGTCTTTGGAGAATACCAGGACCTCTAGGATTATTCTAGGGAAGTGGAGAGGAGAAAATGGCAGGTTTTGGCCGAGCTTGAGTGCTCAATTTGGTGTGAGGAGGAGGGGGAGGAGGTTCCCTTTTATAAGGGAGGAGAGGGGCACCTTAGGAATATCTCAAAATATTATTTTATATTAAAGTAAAAATCGGTTTATAATGGTTCCAAAGGGTCTTATTTGGAAGATAAAGTGGGGAAGGGTCGAAATCCTATCAACCAATAGGATTTAGACAAGTTTAGGGTATTATTTTAACCTTATCAATTAGATTTAACTCTAAGTTAAATAATTTAACTTTTACCATGTCTTTTTGTTTTCTTTCACTATATGGTTAATACACTTACTATAACATGCCAAAATAACCCCAAATTGTTTATTATTAAAATATATATCCTTATCTAAGTCATTTGGCCTAACCTTAGATTTTTAGGAATACAATAACAATTAATAATATAATATTTGATTTAAAAACTATTTTGTGTCAATTTTGACACTATTTGATATATGATTTTTTTGAAAGTCATAACAGAATTATATGTTCGAACCAAGTTGATTAAATCAACACTAATATATCATAGTAACCTAGTAAATTAGTGGAATTCATAAAAAGTCTTAAATTACATTTATTTTGGTGTTTATAACATCAATTATGTCAATATTTCATTAATAAGATAATTACTGCATCATCATTGTGTCATAAATAAATTAACTTATTTAAAGTCTAAAAATTACAAATAAAATACCATTATGTAGGAAATCTTTTTATATTTCTAATGAATATTTATAATCTAAAATCCAACATATATAACCCTATTTAACAATTGTTTTTCTAAAAGATATATGCTTGTGTCATTTTTGTATTCATTTTAACTTAATTAAAATAAAGTGTCATTATCACTTACAAGTGGATCAATGGGGTCCCAAAATCGACCCAAAGATGCCCATGGTCGACCATGTATCAACCAATAGGGTTAAGACACGTTTTAGGGTAATTTAATATTATTATAATATTATTTTTTAACCCTTATTTACCGGATTTACCCTTAACCATGGTAAATAAAATATTTACCGCAGTAATTATTCAAAATGTCTAAAAATAAAAGTTACCTATTTACACAATTTGAACATCCTGATTCCAAATATGGAATCCATTTTTCTAAATTCAAAACACAGAATTGGCAGAAATTAATTTAAAATTAATTCCCGCTGTCAAAACAAAAAACGTGTTTTTAAGAGATAATAACTATCAAAAGATTGACACTTGTTTATGTTCGGTTTAATTGTAACATTGTGTCCAATGACCAACATTATATTAAGTGGTAAAAATATATTCTAAATATACTTTAAAATCACTCAAATTCATAATTTATCACTATTAAATGTTTTGATTAAAAAAGTTGTTTTTAATTAAAATTTAGTAATTTTCACTATTCATCAAAATATTAAAGTTATCCGAAAAGTACCAAAATTTCACCTTAGGCTAAATTTGATATTCTGAGTCCAAAAATGAAGTCCATTTTGAAAAATAAAATTTATAAAATTTCAAAAAGTGGTTATTACTATTCATAACGGCTAGTTTTAATAGCATATTGTTATTTAGTGAAACTCGGTATTGCGTACGACGAAAGCTATCGAGGAAGGTCGTGATTGCGTGTAAAGCAAGCCAAGAAAGTGTTGTGTAGAAAAAGATTCCTTTGATGATTTATATAACATAAAAGTCTCGGGTGTTACATTCTACCCCCCTTAAAAAGAATTTCGCCCTCGAAATTCGTCACTTTGTAACAAACAGATGAGGATACTTCTCCCTCATCATATCCTCAAGCTCCCAAGTAGCTTCTTCAAGTTGGTGGTTCCTCCATAAAACTTTCACCAATCGAGTGGTCTTGTTTCGTAGAACTTTTTCGCTACGATCCAGAATCTCTATCGTCTGTTCTTCATAAGAAAGATTTTGCTCCAGCGGTACAACTTCTGAGCTGAGTACATGTGAAGGATCAGGTACGTACATTCTCAGAAGAGATACATGGAACACATCGTGAACTTGAGAGAGATTCGGTGGAAGCGCCAATCGGTATGCTACCTTCCCAACACGATCCAGTATTTCGAAAGGACCGATATATCTTGGGCTCAACTTCCCCTTCTTTCCAAATCTCATAACCCTCTTCCAGGGAGATATTCGTAAGAACACTTTATCACCCACTTCAAACTCTAGGTCTTTTCTTCGGTTGTCGGCATAACTTTTCTGTCGACTCTGAGCTGCTCTTATGTGTTGTTGAATAGATCTGGCCTTTTCTGCCATTTCATCAACGAGATCAGGTCCTAATAGCTTTCTTTCCCCAACTTCATCCCAGCAAGTTGGAGTCCTGCATTTCTTTCCATAGAGAGCTTCATAAGGAGCCATCTGAATACTGGAGTGAAAGCTATTATTATAAGAAATTTCCACCAAAGGTAGGTGTTGATCCCAACCACCTTTGAAATCCATAGAGCAAGCTCTCAACATATCTTCTAGGGTTTGAATTGTTCTCTCAGACTGACCGTCTGTCTGGGGATGATAAGCAGTGCTGAAACTCAACTCTGTATCCAGAGTATGCTGAAGACTTCGCGAGAACTTCGAGGTAAATCTCGGATCCCGATCAGATATAATAGAAAGTGGTACTCCATGCAATCTTACCACTTCCTTTACATATATCCTGGCAAGCTGATCTAGAGAGAAATCCTCTCTAATAGGAATAAAGTGTGCAGACTTTGTAAGACGATCAACTATGACCCAGATAGCATTATTGCCTTTGGATGTTTTAGGAAGTCCTGTGACAATGTCCATAGTGATGTTTTCCCATTTCCATTCGGGTATGGGTAATGGTTGTAACATCCCCTTAGACTTCTGTCTCTCAGCATTAAACTTGTTGACAAACCAAGCATCGAAAGACATATTCAGCAACATCTCTTTTCATGCCATCCCACCAGAAGTACTCTTTCAGGTCCCTATACATCTTCGTGCTTCCAGGATGAATAGAGAATGAATAACTATGAGCCTCATCCAGTAGCTCCTTCTTTAATTCGGGGATGGAAGGAACACAAACCCGATTCCTGAACTTTATTATCCCATCACAATCAAGGTTGAATTCAGGAACATTTCTCACCTTCTTTTGTAACTCGACATCTTCTTTCTGTGCCTCTTTAATCTTCACATGTATAGATGGTTGAACATTCATTTGAGAAAGATATGATTTTTCCCCTTCCATTATAATTCCAAGATCCATCCTTTGTAAATCCATAAATATTGGATCTTTTGTGATCCTCATCATGGATAAACTAGCATGGTCTTGTCGACTTAATGCATCTGCCACCTTGTTTGCTTTCCCAGGGTGGTAATGGATTGAGCAGTCATAATCCTTAATCAGCTCCAACCATCTTCTTTGACGCATATTCAACTCCTTTTGTGTGAAAATATACTTTAAACTTTTATGATCAGTATAAATATCACACCTTTCACCATAAAGGTAATGCCTCCAAATCTTTAATGCAAAGATTACCGCAGCCAACTCCAAATCATGTGTTGGGTAATTTTTCTCATGAATTTTCAACTGTCGTGAGGAATAAGCTATCACCATATCATTTAGCATAAGAACACACCCCAATCCCTTCTTGGATGCATCACTGTAGATCACAAACCTCTCTCCACTACAAGGCAGTGTGAGCACAGGTGCACTGGATAACCTTCTTTTCAACTCCTTGAAATTCTCTTCACATTCCTCTGTCCAGACAAACTTAACTCCTTTCCGAGTCAACATGGTGATTGGATTAGATAATCGTGAAAAATCATTTACAAAACGTCGATAATATCCAGCCAAACCAAGAAAACTTCGGATCTCAGTTACTGTTGTTGGTCTCGACCATCTTTCGATAACCTCTGTTTTTGCTGGATCCACAGATATCCCCTCTTTTGAGATTATGTGACCCAAAAATGCATCTTTTTGAAGCCAAAATTCACACTTGGTAAATTTGGCATAAAGCTTCTCCTTTCTCAGGGTCTTCAATATAATTCTCAAGTGATCTTCATGTTCTTCCTTGCTCTTTGAATAGACAAGAATATAGTCTATAAAGACTACCACAAATTGATCAAGATAGTCTCTAAAGACTCTATTCATTAGATCCATGAAGATAGCAGGGGCATTAGTAAGACCAAATGGCATCACTATAAATTCATAGTGTCCATACCTTGTACGGAAAGCCGTCTTTGGTATATCCTCCCTTTTGACCCTTAATTGATGATACCCTGAACGAAGATCAATGTTGGAAAAGTATTGAGCTCCGCGTAGTTGGTCAAACAAGTCATCAATGCGTGGGAGAGGATATTTGTTCTTGATAGTGATCTTGTTAAGTTCTCGATAATCAATGCAGAGTCTCATTGATCCATCTTTCTTCTTAACAAATAGAACAGGTGCTCCCCAAGGTGACGCACTAGGGCGTATGAATCCCTTATCAAGATTCTCTTGGAGTTGCTTCTTCAATTCCTGCAACTCAATTGGGGCCATTCTATAAGGTGTATTTGAAATAGGCAAAGCACCCGGTACGAGTTCTATTGAAAACTCAACTTCACGATTTGGTGGAAGACCTGGTAATTCCTCCGGAAAGACATCATCAAACTCCCGTACAATGGGCATATTCTTAATCGTAAGTTTATCTCCAACCATTTGAGATAAATAACCTTCATTTAGTGGAATCATGACCCATAAGATGGAAGGAATTTCCACTGGAAGGTTATGTTCATCCTTGCATTGATAGACGATCGTAGATTGATCTGGAATATGAAATGTGACTTCCCTTCTTTGGAAATTGATATGAGATCCATGTAGAGAAAGCCAATCCATGCCAAGAATCACATCAAATTCCACTAAAGGAAGGATCACAAGATTTGCAGGAAGCACTTTCCCACAAAATTCGATCGGAGAAGAATTATAAACTTTTGATGCGATTGATGTGCCATTAGGTGTTGTCACAGCTAACTCAACATCTAATTGTTGAGGTAATACGATGATACCCTTAGAAAATTCTTCAGAAATAAAAGAGTGGGTGGATCCAGAATCAAATAAAACATTTGCTGCTTTAGAGTGGATGGTAAGTGTACCTTTCACCACATCGTTATCGTACTCCACATCGCTGATAGAAATTGCATGTTACTTTCCTTTGTCTTTAGCCTTAAGATTTTGTTGACGTCGACCATCATCATCAACCCTTGGATTTGGGCATTGATTGGCATAATGCCCCATCTCCTTGCACTTGAAACATTGAAGTGTAGTAGGTTCATTCTGTGTATCCCTTCCTTTGTTTGCGTCATTAGACATCTTCTTCCCATTATCACGGCATTCAAATGCCCGATGACCTTCCTTTCCACATTTAAAACATTTACTTGTCCCTTTAAGACAACTCCCTCCATGTTTCTTTCCACACTTTGAGCATAAGGGAAAGTTCATCTTCTTTTCAGTGTGCTCTTTAGAGTTTCCTTTGAATTCCATCTTCCTCTTCTTATCAAACCCATGTGACTGATGGGTTACTCCAATATCCATCTCGACTTTGAGAGCACATCGAACGATTTCCTCATAGCTATTGAAGTCCCTTATGGCTAACGCCCTTCGAAGACTTGGTTTTAAGCCACTAAAGAATCAATCAATCTTACTCTCAGGTTGGATAATAATACCAGAAGCGTACCTTGCAAGTCTTGTAAAATTTGCTTCATAGGTACTAACAGATTCATCATCCCTTTGCTTCAGTTCAAGGAACTCTTTCTCCATCTTTGTTCGGAGAATACGAGGGAAGTACTTATTGAAAAATAAGTTCTTGAACTCGTCCCATTCCATAGACTCAATTTCATCCCTTTGCCTTGTATTCTTAATATGATTCCACCATTGATCAGCATCTCCTTCCAAACGATACACTGCTAGGATGACTTTATCATGTTCAGAACATTGAAGAACTGAAAATATCTTTTCAGTAGTACTAATCCATTGTTCAGCAACTAATGGATCAGTAGACCCACTGAAAGAAGGTGGACGCTGCCTCATGAAGGATTCAACAGAATGTTGCTCCTTCCTTTGTTCGTTTGGAAGTCCTGCATGATTCATAGCTTGAGAAAGTTGTGTGAGCATGGCTACAAGATTTTGCATTCCAGCTCCCATATCGTTTGGTTGCTCAGGGGGACAATCATTGCATTGCCCATCGCATTCCGCATTAACACGGTTCCTTCGGGTTCCAGCCATTGACTAAAACAAAGAAGAATAGTGTGAGAAACACTAATTATAATAGGAAAACCACATAATTCAAGAATAAAATTTTCATGCTTAAGGTCTTATCCTAGGTTATTCAAGGACATTTCTAAAACACTAAGATTGTGTTCTATGCTTAGACTTATCCTTAGGGTTCTTACTAAGGCTTTCACATCCTAGTTTCCAAAGGTTGACTATACCTTTCCTCTGATACCAACTATAACGAACCATACTTTACATACATTTTTAATACTTCAAAAATTGAAGCACACTTATTACAACATATGATAAAACCACAAAGGACCGTATAGGTATAGTGTCTTTAGAAACTGGGAAACATAAACAACTGGTTCATAAATCTTCTACAGTGTCTCCCATTTATTTCATCATATCTAGGGTCCCTTTTAGCATATTCTACTTAATATCCATCTTCCTGACCTGGGGAAAAGAAAACATAAAAGGGTGAGCTCAAATGCTCAGCAAGGGAAAATAAAGGAAATAAAAATCATATCATATCTTTTTGAAAATCAAAACCTGCAAAAGAGATCATAATATCTTAACATGGAATAAATCATAGAAGTGAAAATGAGATCCCCATAATCATAACATAAGACTTGAAACTTTGTGGCATGCACACATAATCATGGAAAATCATTTCTTGTTAGTCATGACTCATTGCCAAGACTATCTTAGTGGACAAAGTCCCTTTCTGAACCGAGTTCACTCCTCGTTTCAGTCCTGTATCACTGAACCGAAATAACCTTCCGTTCCAGCCATGTCTATCTCATGAGATATAAAATCTTTACCCAATGCATTGGAGGGAGATATAGGTCCCACCCATCTTATAAGGAATCCTTTCTTATGTGTTCCACATAATCATAAATCATACATCATAGTGTAACCCATGTAATAAAAATGGAATTCTTAAACAACATGACATCATAAAACAATTCATATAAGATAAAGGAATTCATAAAAATATTTCCATCACAACATAATCAAACCAATTTAATAATAGGGATAAAAACAGAACCCTTTTATTATCTTAGATGGAAAATAATTTTGATAAAATACTTGAACTCCATTCTTGAGGAAAATATCCTTTCTAATTCAAAAACATTTTTCCTTTCATAACATGTCATACAACTTTAAAATAAAAGATTTTGATTAAAAATAAACTTGAAAACTTTTAAAGGAAGCTTCTTGGAAATAATGTTTTAAAAATCCATTCATGCCGTATAAGTTAAAAAAACATTCTTTCGTACTTTTGTCGGAAAAGTCAAAAAGTACCTCGTACGAAAAACGACAAAAGATTCCTTTCTTATTCTTTACTAAAAACTCACCGAAGGGTAAAATTGGATTTAAACTATTGTAAGTGGATGGAAATAATATTACATATTGATGAAACATGGATGTGAATGATAAAATACACCCCAGTAAATACTTACGAATAAACAATCTCGGATAAAAATGAAATTGTGATATTTCCATTACCTTAGGTCTGATTTGCTTTGTTCGTGTCCGAAGCTCCTGTATAATGGTTTAAATAATGTTATTTACTTATTCCAGAATCATACATATTGATATGATATCATATATGGTCATATTATTAGCTTCTTGTTAGTAATATTTCATTGTTACTTGTTACTCGGGTCTTTATAACTTTTTGTTCTTATGCGTGTTTTGTCGAATAAATTCTTATTCTTATATTTAGGTTATAGATAATTCATTTCCAGAATGGTATTAGTGAAGTATATACCATATTCATTCATTCAATTCATTTATATAATCATTATGAAATGAAGATCATGTAGAACGAGTCGCATCACATCGTGGAGACGGTATTCCGTACGTACGCACGAGTGATGATATCGTTCCTAAGATCGTGGAATTGTATTGGTGTATATATATATTACTTCAGTATCAATATTACTTCATAATAATCATATATAGTTACTCATTACACCATTATACCCATCCTTGTAAGGTGATGGTGGAAAATAGATTACACCACGGCGTGGAGACGGTATTCCGTACGTACGCACGCGCGGTGATTTCATTTTTCCGTAGGATGGATAGAAGGTGAATTAGGGTTGTTTCATATTTATAATAACATATCAGTATGTATGTAATACTGATGTTATTACTTTATCATGAAACAACTAAAGAAGAAGAAGTTGAAGAAGAAAGAAATTGAAAAGATCGGTAATGGATATTACCTCTTCTTTGGAACGCCTCTTTGAATCATCCACTTAAGGAACTAAGATTGGTCTTTGGAGAAGACCAGGACCTCTAGGATTATTCTAGGGAATTGGAGAGGAGATAATGGCAGGGGTTGGCCGAGCTTGAGTGCTCAATTTGGTGTGAGGAGGAGGGGGAGGATGTGCCCTTTTATAAGGGAGGAGAGGGGCACCTTAGGAATATCTCAAAATATTATTTTATATTAAAGTCAAAATCGGTTTATAATGGTTCCAAAGGGTCTTATTTCGAAGATAAAGTGGGGAAGGGTCGAAATCCTATCAACCAATAGGATTTAGACAAGTTTAGGGTATTATTGTAACCTTATCAATTAGATTTAACTCTAAGTTAAATAATTTAACTTTTACCATGTCTTTTTGTTTTCTTTCACTATATGGTTACTACACTTACTATAACATGCCAAACGAACCCCAAATTGTTTATTATTAAAATATATATCCTTATCTAAGTAATTTGGCCGAACCTTAGATTTTTAGGAATACAATAACAATTAATAATATAATATTTGATTTAAAAACTATTTTGTGTCAATTTTGACACTATTTGATATATGATTTTTGTGAAAGTCATAACAGAATTATATGTTCGAACCAAGTTAATTAAATCAACACTAATATATCATAGTAACCTAGGAAATTAGTGGAATTCATAAAAAGTCTTAAATTACATTTATTTTGGTGTTTATAACATCAATTATGTCAATATTTCATTAATAAGATAATTACTGCATCATCATTGTGTCATAAATAAATTAAATCATTTAAAGTCTAAAAATTACAAATAAAATACCATTATGTAGGAAATCGCTTTATCTTTCTAATGAATATTTATAATCTAAAATCCAACATATATAACCCTATGTAACAATTGGTTTCCTAAAAGATATATGCTTGTGTCATTTTTGTGTTCATTTTAACTTAATTAAAATAAAGTGTCATTATCACTTACAAGTGGATCAATGGGGTCCCAAAATCGACCCAAAGATGCCCATGGTCGACCATGTATCAAACAATAGGGTTAAGACACGTTTTAGGGTAATTTAATACTATTATAATATTATTTTTTAACCCTTATTTACAGGATTTACCCTTAACCATGGTAAATAAAATATTTACCGCAGTAATTATTCAAAATGTCTAAAAATAAAAGTTACTATTTACACAATTTGAACATCCTGATTCCAAATATTGAATCCATTTTTCTAAATTCAAAACACAGAAGTGGCAGAAATTAATTTAAAATTAATTCCCGCTGTCAAAACAAAAAGCGTGTTTTTAAGAGATAATAACTATCAAAAGATTGACACTTGTTTATGTTCGGTTTAATTGTAACATTGTGTCCAATGACCAACATTATATTAAGTGGTAAAAATATATTCTAAATATACTTTAAAACCACTCAAATTCATAATTTATCACTATTAAATGTTTTGATTAAAAAAGTTGTTTTTAATTAAAATTTAGTAATTTTCACTATTCATCAAAATATTAAAGTTATCTGAAAAGTACCAAAATTTCACCTTAGGCTAAATTTGATATTCTGAGTCCAAAAATGAAGTCCATTTTGAAAAATAAAATTTATAAAATTTCAAAAGGTGGTTATTACTATTCATAACGGCTAGTTTTAATAGCATATTGTTATTTAGTGAAACTCGGTATTGCGTACGACGAAAGCTATCGAGGAAGGTCGCGATTGCGTGTAAAGCAAGCCAAGCAAGTGTTGTGTAGAAAAAGATTCCTTTGATGATTTATATAACATAAATGTCTCGGGTGTTACACCCTCGGCCCTAACAACTAGTGGTTATTACATGGAATTTGGGGAGTTGTGCATCATGCTAAGTATCAAATCTATTGTTTGGAACCATCAGTGGATTCCAGGACTGGGACATCATAATTTGGTATCACATTTGTTCCCTTATTAATTTGTTTTTTATATAACATATTCCAGAGATTAGGATTTCAAAAAAATGGGTATAAGTCAGGCTTAGGTGTTTTGAACCCATTTTTTAGTTAGTAATGTGTTTCCAAAATTATAATTATTTTTCAATTATTTCCAATTATAGTTAATATTAATTAACCATTAGGTGTTGCACATGAAATGTGGGGTTGTTGATTATTATTCATATTTTAGATCATATTTCATCCATGACCTGATTATATGAGGGTGATGAGTGTTGTTTCATGTGTCATCATAGGAACCTAGAATTCAAATGTTATTCAAACTTCTATTACCTAAACATGAATTTCAAAAATGTGCTTATTTTTTATTCTTGTTAATTTTGATTGATGTTGTTGAGGTAATATATTCTTGTTCATTTATTTTATTTTGATTTGTTGATTTTTTGTTTTAGTTCATAAGGTGTTACGATACCCGTGGGTTGGAATTACAAATTTACTGAGTTAATGAATTATATTAAAATAAAATGTGTGTTGTTATTAGAGACAAGGTGTATAGAACATAATTTACTACGAATGGTCATAAAATTTACATATTAATTGATATGAGTTATAAGAAAAAACAAACATAAATGTGAAAATGGTTTCTAAACTATAATGGCATCGCATCCTTGTCCCTCCATATCATGTTTATGATACTTAATGGATTGAAATAATATATTAAATATGAAATGAATGAAATTTTTTCCTCTAAATTACGTTGAAAGGTAATATTAACCCTTAATCTATAAGAACCTTTATAATTAATACATGATAACCTCCCAATATCTGGCCCTCTATGAGGGTAGTTAGGGTACAATACCTTTTCAAGTGAGACATTTCCCATTATTATTATTATTTTGTTTATATCTATCATCTAAAATCAGAATATAAGGAATTTTTATTGAATTTGTAAACAAATTCTTGTATGAATTTCTCATTCCATGTGTTAGGATGGTGGTGAAAATCATTCTCCAATCATGGTAGGTCGTGATATGTTAGTATTACCTAGAAGGGTTCCACATGAAATACTGATTAATGTACCTTATCTCCTAAATAATTTTCAAGTTAGAGATATTTTTAATATATAATGAAATCCATGAATGGTTCTCTACATGTTGCACCAATGATGTATGATCTGACACATGAGTACCAACAACAACATCCCCCACCTTATTAGGGAATAGTGGTCCACATGATGTTTAATCATGGATAGAATATACCTTATCGAACATTGATAATCTAGAGTCTTCTAGAGATGAAGTGATAATGATTTATGTATACAAGTATCATGAATATTCTAATCTTAGGAAGGATATGATTACACAAGATGGTCGCTATCTGGGTATTGTATGTTCTGATTTACTAACAGATTTCTGTAATCAGTTCTATACATATATTCTAAGAGAATATATATCCAATGTTTTTATGCATCTTGGGAAGTTTTATATGCAAATTATGGAATATTATGCATGTTACACTATGTTACAACAATTCTCACAGCCTCTAGTTGATGATGAGAATTCACATGCTACATGATTATAGGATGAGCTTGTAAATCTCGTTCATAAAAAAATTAATGCATTTTTTCTACATACATTTTCTAACATATCCAATCAAGATCTTATTACTGAGAGAAACATGAGGGATAGTGATAGTATTGGGTGTATAAGATTAGTGTCTATGTATACATGTAGTTATTCATGTAGTGGAGTGAGGTCAATCAATGTTTCTCATCTTGGAATTGGAAACTACAATACCTTTTTTTGTAGCTCTTTGATGTTTCACCTTAGTTGACAATAGTTGAACCAAAACGCTCAGTGTTATAGAGGCCATCTGATGTTATTTTATTTATGATGTATGCATAATATTTAGAGGTTCGAGGAAACATTTCATTTATATTCGAGTGGAATATGATCCACTCCAACTCCTCCTTCAGGAGTAGTTTATTTTATGCCATGTAATATGGCTAGTTGGAGTAGAAAAGTAGAACAGGAAAATAAGAAATGTTTGGACATTGTAGATATACTCCTAGTCACAAAAAATAATAGTATCATTGTTCTAATCATGCTAGTAAAGCTTTTTCCCCAAATTTTGGATCAGTTCAATAGGATTCATTCTGATAGATACCCTTTGATCATTCAGAATGACCATATACATTATAAGGTAATATTATAGAATCCTCCAATATATTATATGATTTATTCGATACCAGTAATTTATAACATTTCACAATAATTTATATATCATGGAATTTCCCGATATTGAAATACTGTATTATTATGGTGTAATGGAGTTGGATACACATTCAGTAATATTATCAATGGGCATACACCAATGCAGGCACTTCCCCCTTGAGGTAGTAAGTAATTCCATTTTATGTGACCATATTATTATATATATTATGGTATTATATTTCATTATCATGATGGAATAGTTTGTTCCATGTCATTCATTTGTTGACTAAAATTTCCAGATGCTATCATTTACATCACTAGAGGGAAGTAGATATAGGGATAAGGGTGAATGAGATTTCTAGGATAGTAGAGCAGGACCAGAGATTCATGGGATACGTGGAGTGTCTAGCTAGATATCTGGTATATTCATAGAGGATCAGGGTATACATCTAGATGAATTTCCTCTAGTAGTGGACCATTTCATGGATAAAATTCCCAATGAAATATTTTGATTACCTCCGGAGGGGGAGATTGAGTTTTTTATAGAGTATGTTCCATGAGAATCTCTAATTTCTATTCCTCTATAAGTGATGGATGAAACTAAGAACCATGATCTGAAGTGGTAGTTAGAGTATTTAGAGGCTAAAGATTTCAATGACCCACTACATCCTATTTTTGATCACCCGATTTATTCTCCATGATGGAATATTAGACACTATGCCTATGTGTGAACTATATATGGTTAAACTAGTTTATATTCAACAATTAGTATCAGCAGCATCAAATAGATGATCACTTTGGAAAATACATGGGATATCTCCTGATTTTTATGATGGAACTCAGATAGGGATATCATTAGGTGTGATTCAAGACATTATACAATCATCTTACATCATTTATTATCAGATATTGTCTATATAAATACCTCATTATGATTTTTGGACTCATGAAAAAGCCATCCATTTTCAGGGAGTTGATGAGTATTTTTTCCACCCCAATCTTTAATATTTTAACATGATCTTTCTAGGCAACATATTAGTCCTTTCTAACACTCATACTATCCATGAATGAAAATTTAGATCATTTGGATTAAACTAAGAGAGAAACATATTTATTTAAGACTATTATATACAACTTTTAGATCGATAAAATTTACTTCTGTAGTCATATTATCTCAAAATAGGGTGTCTCTATTGACACATATAAGGGTAGTGTTTTAGATTCCTGGGAGCACACCAAGAACATTTTTGATATATATAGTTTGTTGAGGAAATATGAATATTACATGAATTTTATACAGTACTTTTTTCACTTGATTAAAAAATAACAGATCATTCAAATAAGGGTGTTCTGTTCTTATAGATTGAAGATTGAGAGTGATATACATTAAAGAGTAGAATGGAAGGCATGTCTCTGCAACAATTATGATTCATCCAAATCATGGAAAAGGATATAATATTTTAATTGATGCATCATCCATTGTCTTGGGATTAGTTCAGATGTTAGAGTATTTCGTTAATGTTTATGGATCTCATAATTTATGGACTCAAGAGATAAATTACTCGACATGAAACCTTAAGGTAGCCACAGTTTCCCATGCATTACATTACTATATAATGTATCATTTAAGAGAAATTTTTTATGTTTGTATGGACAAAAAATCGTCCAATATATATTTACACATCATGTTTTGAATCATATATTGTGAATATTGGTAGAATTTCTTTGGTTATTTGATTTTGAACATACCTCTATTCATGGAACAGTAATTGTTGAATTTGACGTGCTATGTCAGAAAAGTCAAGAAGAAGATATATGTGAATCCAGTGAAAATGGAAATTAATGGACTTATTATATGGTAATGATATATATTTTAATGAAATTCATGAGAAATACTATCTCTCACCCTAGATAGTTAATTCTTCTCTCTTTTGAGAATGTGAAGTGAATGATATTTTCAAATCCAGATATATTGATTCTCCGTGACAGTATTTTTACAGATAAACCACCTCGTGATTGGTCAATGGAAAGAGAAAAAATCATACATATTGATGGAAATAGAAGAGTTCTTAATGATATGGGAGAGGACATGATGTTTGATTCATGTGATTCTTAGTGTGAATTTATTCAAGGAATATCTAAAATTTATCGAGATATGTGATTCCAATATTGGTGGGCTAATATGAAACATTAGAAAAGTGAATTTATCACTAGGTGTTCCACATATCATCAGTTGAAGGAAAATAACCAGAGACAAGTTGTCCTATTACATATGCATCTCTTCCTAAAATGGAAATGTGTAAGTGTTTCCATGAATTTTTTAGTTGGTTTACATAGGTATCCTAGAGGTAGTGGCGTTATATGGGTAGTTGTTGAACAGATTATGAAGGTCCCCCACATCATTCTGAAGTGAAGGATATTCTTAGTTGATGGGGTATGTAGGTTTTATTTCCATGAGATCTTCAAACAAAATAGGGTCCCTTATACTCTCATTTTTTATAGGGATGTCCGTTTCATTTCACGTTCAAGAAGGTATTTCAGAAATATTTAGGTACACAGGTTCCTCTAACCATATCATCATAGCCTTAGACAAATGTACCAATGGAACAGATGATACATGTTCTCAATGACATGCTCCAAGAATATATAATTATCATCATAGGTAAGGGATATAAGAATATCTCGATCATTGAGTTTTTATATAATAACATCTTTTATTATACAATTAAAATGGATATTTTTAGTCCATTTACCATAGGATAGTCTATTATCCCCTGTTCTTTCTAGAGGTACGAGAGGAATCCATAATCGATCCTCATCTATTTTATTATATTTTAGAGAAGGTTCATCTGATTAATATTTGTGTGTCTGTTACTCAGTCTATAAAGAATTTTTATGTCAATCATCATCAGTGGTCTCTGGATTTCATGGGTTGGGATCATTGTTTCTAGAAGGTATCATATATGATAGGTCATAGATCGATATAGATGAAATTTATGATATCATTGTGCATTATAGGGCCATTAAAATTCTAATGAGAGTTAATCCAATATCCTATCAATTTCTATTACCTCAAAGCTACTATTCCAAGTAACAAATCGTTCATGATTCACAATTTAATTGGTATCATTTTGAACCATATCATACATTGGATCATATGTAATATGAAATATATGTTGATTCTCCATTTCAGTAGAATCTTATATGCATCATCAACCAATGCATTAAGGATCTCTGAGAGATGTCTTTTTCTCTATTGTGGGTGTAGTGGGAACATGGAAATGTAAAGAAAAATACATGGGATTTGGAGGCCGATATATGTTCCCAATTTACTTATTTTTTAACATAATGATTTCTCCAACATTTTAAGGATAACATAGGGATGAGTTCTTTAAGGGGGTCTTTATGAACCCATTTTTAACCTAGTATTGATCCTTTAATTTTTGGTCAAATTTTTTGTGTGGACATTAAATTGATGCATAATGAGATAGATATGATTTCATGCATGTCAAGAGATTGTTTAGATCATAGAACACTAAATGGTGATGGTTTTTTTTCAATCACTCAATAATATTAAATAATTCAATGTAAGATAGATGGATATATTTGATTATACGATTTTGGATATTGAGTAGTAGGAAGGCGCACGGTTTTCCCAAATCATGTGAAGTGGGTTGTATGGTTGTGAAAGGATGTATTCAAATTTGATGGTAGAGTTTCACATGGTTGGCAGATGACTACTCTAATCATGTGGCCTATCCATTTGGATACACCTTCCAACAAGTTTTAAAAGCACGTTTTTGGAATATTTTGTTCAAATAGTGCAGCCAAACCACGTGCAGTCCATTTTGGGGTGACTTTACGATTTTTCCTAAATAATATATTTAAATGAACACCTCCTTTCATAATTAAATAAGATATCCCCTCCCATTTCATCTCCTTTAATCCCTTTTTAAGACGATTATTAAAATTGATATCAAGATTTAGTCCGATGTTCGATTCAACCACGATTCCTATCAATAGATCCATAATGGCACATTCTCGGTTCCTTTTTGATAATTCAACATTCTTCTTCCAATAAATGATTTTATTATAATGCAGACTCATATGTTATACTTTTAGGATTTTGGTCCCTTCTTTAGATCATATTTTATATAGGAAATCGAGAAGATGATACTGGATGAGGATAGATGAATGATCCCAATGTAGGTGGTCTATAACTCATCAATTATGTTTTTTCATTTAGGAATGTGTATTGAGAGCAATCCAATTTCAACAGGAATTATCGAAAAAATTTATACACCTTTGATATAGTCATTAAAATTAATTTCAAGGACCCATTTTATATACGTAATTCATTATTGGTCGTTATGTCTAAAACACTGACCATCCCAACTAGGGTGATTTCCCTAATTGGACTTTTTAAGCTTTGAATGTTTTGACGTGTGTCTACACCACCATTAAGGTGTGCTTGAGCTTGATCATACTAACAGAAACCTTATCAAATTAAATGGATATGGAATTGGAGAAAATATATTACCATATATTCATTACACATGACCCACTAAGGGTTGGTGGTTCAACTTAATACATAACTGTTAAAATTGTATATTGGAATGTATATTGTATGTATATGATAGTCCCTAGTTTATATTAAATTAATTTAATGGGGTTTCCCTTTCTTATATATTAATTTTTATGTTAGGAATGGAAATTTATATAACTAAATAATTGAATATGAAATTACTTTAATGGTTTCTTTACTTTGGCCTTATCATGGAATTGAAATTCATGGATTGAACATCAACCCTTTAATAAATGATATCATCATAACATGGTTAATATGATTAAATTAATTACATATATGGTTCCTAACTACTTATAGACCTTGAAATATTCAAAAGAGTAGTTATAATTGAATTATATTTTGGATTCTTGAGGTAATTCTTTGAATGCTTTTGGATGTCATTCCACTGCAAGGACGTTGGTTGCCTTAGTTGAGAAAAAACATGGAACCTGATACTTATCTATTAGTGTAATCCCAATATGAAACCATATGATTCATTATTTAAATATACATGATAACTTGGATACACTCCTTTAATACATCATGGCTTTAAATGACACAAGGTTCCTTAGTGTCAACCATTGGCCTAACTATATGTTATCATGGTTTATCTTGGATATATTCCTTCGACATGATTAGATCACAATATTTTGGAATTCCTTATATGATTTTCCAACCATAAAACTCTTACCCTAAGAATGTATGCATTTATTTCTAGCTTGGTGACCCTTGATTTCCAGTATTATTTTGTTACTTCTTTGTAATAATTCATTATTATTATCACCGTTGATGCCTTGTTACATGTGGAAACTTATACGAGTACAATCATGAGGCGATGTTAGTGATTAATATGCCTCACATAAAAAATATATAAATTGTAATTTAATTAATTAACGAATCAGTTACTTGTTAGGAAAACTGCTGAGGTCTGAAGTCGGTACATCAGTATTTATATTACTGTACTACATTACTATTAAATATAGATTCTTGAACACCATTTGCGATAATATTACATAGAAATTATATTATAGACACTATATGATGTATCCTTATTAGATTTTTATGGAACCCAACATGGGATTATGTTTTTTATATAGGAATACTATATCTATTCATGTGTTAGTAAATGGAAGTGTTTCAGTTCAGACACTTGATTACTTGCAGTAAAGGATGGATATTGTAATATATGACTGAGCCAGATCTCAGGATATATGGATAGTTATGGTATTCTTTTTTCCAGTATTTAATTATCATTATTTAATTATTGATTGTATATATGGATTCCAACATATTATATACATGACATTACATCATAATTTTTTAATGTGATTGTCAGTTACCCCATCTGTTTTGGTTTTTATTGATCTTGTCTCATTTCATCATGTCATCTATTATCCTGTACATTTCCTATTTTTACCATCCATTAAAATAATTATTGGATGTGATGATCTACAGTTAGTATGTAATAGACTCACTACAAACACAAAAATGTCCCTTGATTCAAGTTGGAAGCATTTTTCATCCGAGGAGGTGCGATTAATGCTATATGGAGAATCAATGTTGTGGAACATTTAGTAGCGTCTAGGTCCAAGAGAACACACATAACAATTTTAAAATTTTTTGGGAAAATATTTTAATTTAAAACAACCTCTAAAAAATATTATTAAATAAAAAAATAATTTATCAGTCATGAAAAAATGAAATTCCATTGATTTAATATATGTTAAAACAAAACATTCATTTCATAATTTTGTAAAATTTACAAAAATAACATCATTCATAAAATAACAAGAATATTATCTTCAACCATTTTTTTAATAACTAAAAATGAGTTAATATGACTCTAAAAATCTTAGTATAAATTTTTAAAACCATTTTTTATTTTTATAAAAAATATTTATAATGAAGAGAATGGGATTCCGATGGAAAAGCTAAATAAACTCAATTGATCAAAAAAATTATTTTCATTATCTTGAAAAAATAAAGTGATAAAAATTATAAATAGAAATGTATTTTTGAAAAATAATCATTTGATAATAAATTTTATGAGACTATTGAATCATATATCATAAATGTTTCCTCATTTAAAACATAATCTTAAACAAACTAAAAAACATGAGATTCTTATATAAATATGTTTCCTCTTTGGTATTATTCAAACATTAAGAACCATGAAATTAAAAACATTATATGGATATATATATATATCCATATATCATTCATATGAGTCATAAAAAAAATAAGATACTGGGATTTTTATGTTCTATATAAAAGAAATAATAGGTTAAAATGTTAGGGTTCTCAAAGAAATAAAATTTAAATAAAAATCTCATACCATGATATCGAATTCCTTCAAATTATCTTTCACATCCAATAAAATAAATATATATTTAATATAAATAAATAAATAATAATATATATTTATATTAAATAATATATATAATAATAATAAGTATATTTAGATTTATATTTAATGCTAGATACAGGAAATAGAATCCCATAGTTCAACGAGGTGGTAGGAAATATATATGAATTATTATTGCTTTCAATTTTAGACATATGGAAATAATTAATGTACTATAGTAATACTAAATTACATAATAATAATTAGATCATACACATAAAATTATTCCTAAAATCAATCCTGATAATAACATAAATAAATTAGAAATGAAAAGTGAATAACATCACTTTCTGCTGGTGGTAGTCAACATGTATTCATGATTGACACTATTGTTTCCAAACATATTAAAAGGTATGAAAAATGCTATTATATAATCATAAAATAAGAATAAATATTTCATAAATATAATATAGAAAAATTATACCCATAATAATAACCATCCCTAAAATGTATTGGAGGGAGATTATTTTTATCACTATGTGGAGGTGATATGTCGTACTTATAAACAATCAGTATTTTCATATCAAATATTATGGGAAATATAGTGAATAATGGTGATTTAATAATGATAATAATAATTATTATTATTCTATTTAGGATACATAAGTTATTATATTCTAATAAATAAAATATATTTAGTGGATTTATAGAATTGAATATATTGAAAGAGGTCGAGTAAAATGATTGCATCTTCTTTGAGAGACCTCATTTAGATCATTATTTGAAGAATCGAGGGTTTGAATTTGGAAATTGAAAAACCGCAAAAACATTTATAAATATTTTGATATTATTAATGATTGTGTATTAGTATATATAGTTTTCTCAATGAGTTGTAAAATATCGAAGGAGTGTCCTTTTATATTTGAGGGGAGTGTCATTCATTAAATTTCATAAATTAATATACAATTAAACATTATTTAACATACCCAAATGGATAAAAATTTAATTAATTATATTTTAAGATAATTTTATGTCTAAATTAGCTCATACAAAAAAATTTGTTAACTTTTTGGGTATGATTTAATCATTATATTTTAGTTTTAAACCCTCGTAAACCCCTTTCAACATTAATACAATGTTAATATTTTTTACCCATTTAGTGTTAATTAAGTTACTATAAAATGGAAAATAAACCATAAATCCACCGTGGTTGATGTATAGAACCATACACCATTCCTTTTTTCAAGGAAAGTATTTTTATTAATTTTATATCATTAAAATAATTATTTGTTTAAAATGGCATTTTTGTCATTTTTAAGAATACTCAAAAAATATAACATCAAATACATAATGAGAAAGTGGAAAATTATAATATAATCGTTACAAAAATATGAATATTTTTCATATATATATAAAAATTGGTTACACATTCATTAAATAAAATATTATCACATTTAATGTTTTTTAAATTTATTTATTTTATTGTTTTATAATTCAATAAACAATAAAATAATGATGGATATAGAATTAATGTAAATATTTAACAACTAAAAATTATATTTGAGTTACCATGAAATATAATTTCATTTTTGAAAAAATATGCATTTATATTTATAAATAACAATTTTTTTCTTTATGTGAACCAATAGAAGATATTTAAAACTGAAATGTATTTTTTGTAGCTTTCTTTTCCTAATATGTTATTTATAATTTTTTTTGAATAGTTTTCATTAAAGAAATAATTCTAACATATTAGATTATAAGTGTCATATTAAATTAATTCAATATGAATTTGGATGATTAATTATGGGAAAATCACTTTTTTATCCAATAATAATTTGATTTATTCATTAAAGAGATGATAAATTTTACTATAGTTACTATTCATGTAGACAGAAAAAGGGACTATTTTCCAATTCTATATCTCATAATTTTGAATATGGAATTATTTTTCATTAATATTAAAACCTTAAAATAAGATGAAAATAATTCCAAACTACCGATATATTTGACAAACCCCGCTTTTAGAAAAAAAAAATTTTATCATAAAACTACCTTTATTCATATCTCTTGTGTAGTAAACATGATATTTAAATGAAAACACATTTTATTGATAATATATGATTTTAAATTTAATTATATTATCTCACACAAGTTTAAAAATTAATATTTTAATATATAAAAATTATTCTTTACATAATTGTTTTTTGCAAAAATGATGTTCTATATTAAATGAATGTTTTCATACCAAATTTGAATATTAAATTAACATAATAAAAAATTATAGATTATTTTAAAATAAAATAGAAATAATTTTTCATTTAAATCATATAAAAAAATAATACATTGTACATTCTTGATACAAAAATTCAGTTATCAGTATAAATCTTTACGTATAACTATTCACCGAAAAAGCTATCATTTAAGAAAAATCACAATAAAAATTACTCTATTTTTTATTTAATGGATGATTTATTAATATAAATATTTTATTAAATAAGATTTATAAATTTTCAAAATATAAAATAAAATATTCCCGCCTAATAATTAATAAAAAAAATTCATAACACATTCATGAAGAATAAAATGATTTTAACAAACAGAAAAATATTTTCTTATTTTTTAATAAATAATGAATAAATTGTATCAATTAAGAAATTTATATATATTTCATAACTAATTTATTAATATTTACACCCTCCAAGTCTACTTCTATGTAAAAATGATTATTTTTAATTTATATTCCGTTGTTAATTTATGCTTGGTGTTTGTGTCATATACCCTATCGACCATAATGTTCTTCTATTAAAACATTTGGGTGTAACATATCCTAAAAATATAAAAGGACATTTCTTTGATAGAAACCATATTTATTGAATAATCTTAAACATTTTTCTTTATGATTTCCAACATTAATATACAAAAAGTCAATCTAATGATATAGTGGTCTAGTATCATTGGAATATTAGAAACATGACAAAAAAGATAATCAAAAACTAAAACATCCTTACATAAAACATTTTAATGTTTTCTTAGAATAATATTAACATTAAAATCATTATATAATAACCTAATTAATCCATTAAAAGTTTGAAAAGAAATAAATCCCAATAAGGTAACAAGCACGATAATGGACCATATCATGCCATCCATAGAGCATATCAATATATCATAAGTAAAAGGTTTATTAATAATCATATATAATCTTGAATTAAAATTTTTATTCATTATATCATCGTAGCATATGAATTTTTCTATAACATAAAACATGTCTTAAATATATGTTAATTCTCATATCTGTTATCACGTTACCTGGTGTAGAGAGTCATATCACATCACATGTTTACTCTATAATCACATACATATTATATCATGATATATATGTTAACCTAATACATTATTGGACTATTTGTTTCCTCAATCATTACAAGAAAATGTATATGTCTGTTTTCTTATTAAATCATTCATTAATTATAAGAATAATGAAAATACATGAAAAATGAAATGGGATGTTATATTTATTTTTGGATCATAAAAAATTGAATATCATAAAAACCAAAATGAATTAATGGATTAATATTGTTTTTTGTAATTTTTTTAGGGAAAATAAAAGTGTAGATCAAGAAAATTGATTACATATTATGGAATAAAGTAAAAATACTGGAGAAATGTTTTTTCACAATGATCTTCAAAAGCATTTTTCAAAAAATGGGTCATGATTCATTAATGTGGGTAAAATAATAATTACATCCATAAAACCATATATGTCTAAAACAATTACATATAATGTTTTTTTAATAAACCATTTAATAAAAATATTTTATTGTGATTTACATGGAATGTTGTTAGAAAATAGTTGTGTTCCCTTTAATTGGTTCATTATAATGAACGAAATTGAATGCAACATTAAAAATTATTATCCCGTAATGGAATAGTGAATTTAAAGATGTATATATGTTTGGGACGTATATAAAGAATACGAAATAACTTAGTAATAACAATAATATAGAGAAAATTATAGGTAAAGTGACAAAATTTTAACTGAAAGAAAAGAATGTGGTTCCAAGAGATATATTACCAAGTGTCTAGATTAGTTTTCTATATTCAAATAACCTCATTGATAATCAATTTAGATTTATTATTTACAAGATTTGGATCATTAATAATATATTTTTTGAATTTTTTATTATATTTTGATATCTATTAATTGATATTATATATATATATATAATTTTTTTTGTTACATGGTTGGTTGATTAATTGTTTGAAAGTAACTTTATTTTTTGGATAATTAATTATTTATTATCAAATATAAATGAAAATGTAGAATTTTAATTAAAATTTATCCAATTCATTATAGAATTAAATCTCTCTCGAATATCGATATTTTTTCAAACATATGAAAGCATCATTCTTCCTATATTTTAATTCTATATGGTTAGGGAATTTAGAATTTTTTACCTACAATAAAGAATTATATATGTATTATTAAATTATAGGGTTATTAATACCTTCCATAACATGAAATAAATTTCAATATAATTTTTATCATCATATTTATTTGTTATTTTTTTTCTATAACTATCCTTGATGGTAGGGGAGAAAAATAAAGTATGTTCATTATTGAGGCAGTGAAATGACCATAATACGAACATCAATTCCATTTTAAAATGGAACATGAATAAGATAGGTGATGGATATTAAAATAAAAAATATTATTGTATATATATATGATACTTGAGTAATTATGTCACATTTTATGTTATTTTTTTGGAGGTCTAAGATGAATTAACATTAAGATTCATGGTCCATGATATTACCTTCTCTATTGGATGTCTTATCTAACACAACCACACATTATGATCCTTTAAATGTAATTTTTTATGACATAATGATGAGTTAGGGGGATTTTAGTCCAACATTTTTTTAAATTTATTTTTTAAATGAATTGATTTCTGTAATATCTTGTATTTCATGAAACACCGCATTAACTTGTCTTCCAAGAAACACTCATCTACTACAAAACATATTTTCAGTACTGAAAATTATAACTCAATGAAAAAATAGACGTTATGAACATGATTAACTGAATTATGGAAATATTTCTTACTTATTTATATATATTTAATGATTTGGTGAACAATTAAATATAAATTAAAAGAAAACACTGTTATAAAATAAAATTAAATCATTTTCTAAAAAAGTATCTAAGTACACAATAGTGTATTTTAAATAAAAAAAACAATTTTTTTAAATGATATATTTTTATTAAATATTGTTTATAATATTCATATTACATGTTTTTTATATAAGATATTAGGGAAAAACAAATTCTACGCATTAAAGAATTATTTTTTCCAAAATCATAGTTTTTCTGTTTATGGATGGTGCACTTATATTATATCTCATTTTGAAACTTTTATGAATTCTATTTGAAAATATAAATTTCTTATTTGGAAGAGGAATATGAAAATTTTCATTGGTTTCTTTTTTTGGCAATTTTCTGATAAGTTTCATTTTTTGATGTATAGTCAAAAATATTTATTTTTAATTTAAAAACTGCTTTTTCAAAAAACAAATTATAGTTATAAAATAAAATTTTTATTTATTTTAAACTTTAATGAAAAAAATATTTATTAATTGAAATTTTTTTAAAAAATTTATAATTTTTTCATTGAATTTGGAGAGAAAAACATTCCAATCTTCTATACGTTTTCACATTAAAAATACATTATTTCACACTATATATAGGAATAAATTTCTATTAATTTTATACTTTTCTATTTTTTAAATTTCGACAAATGGATTAAAATTTTTTAATATGATGGTTCAAATTTAATAAATATTTTTTATTTATTTTTGGGCAATATGAATAGTAACATTAGTAATTGTTTTTACAACGATTAAGGGTAAATTGTGTAATTTAGGTTGGAATTAGTGTTACATGAACATTAAAATGACACTAACACTTTATCTCATGTTTTATTTGATGAATTAAATATTAATATTAACACATAATGTTCTTAATTAATTAATTTAATGGATATTGGTCAATAAAAATGCTTGGGATATTATGAAAATCCAACAGAGTGACCAAAGGTCAAACTCTCACTTTTTATAAGTACTATATTTTTATATATAGTTAAATTTAAGATATGGTCACCCATATATATACTTATAAAATATAAATTGTATTCTAATTTATGGTATTTTATATTATATTTTTTAGTAAATAAATAATTATCATAAATACTTATACGATAATTATGTAGAAATTATTCAACTAAACAAATAATCTATTTGAATATGTTATAAATATTAAAATAAATATTATATGTCTTAATTAATGTGACCCAATAAATTTATAGGTTCCTATGACATATTATGGTTTTATTAAATGAATTATATTGAATTTATCTAACAATTGTTATTTTCTTAAAGGGAATTTAATGAATAGTGTGAAAATTGTCATTAATGGTATTTTAATTAAATACAATTTTATTATGTTAGTTAAAAATTGTAAAAATAATCAATAAGGAAAAAAATAATAAATTACGATGATAAATATCATAGGTTTACCATTTTTGTTTCAACTCTCACCATATAAGTAAGAATATTCACATTCTAAATTGAGAATGTTCTTACCATAGTTACAATCTTAATAGGATAAATATGTCTTAATCAAAATGATAATGATTAAAATTACATCGTACCCTGTCTAAAATATATTTCATTCATATATTATTGTCACACCATATATTATCTTCATACATATTTCAATATATTATTTTATTTTAGATATTTAGTTTATAATAAATTAATCTTTTGAGAACTTTTAAATGTGCCCCTCACATTTGTTATAAAAGGGAACCTCTTATTCTATTTTCATATCACATCAGAACCTATTTGGATTGGCCATACTCTATCCAAATATCTTTAAAACGTACCTCCATTATTTTATGAAATATTACTTTGGGAATAAATCTATACAGTAGTGTAATTTTGGGAAAATCAAAAGATGATACCCAAACAAGAGGTGACATTAATCAACGAGCATTAGGGGATCTACCTACACTCACACAGAGTTCCACCAAATGGGATACATAGTCACCATTTGTGTGTAAATAGACTACCCCCTCATGAACTGATGTCATTTATTCTATCATTAACGCATTTTCTGGTTGATAATAATGATGTAAATTTACTTTTTATATGATATATATATTATTAATAAAGTATTTATAATTTTATTTATTTTTATTTAACATATAACTTCATGAATTCCATTTTGTGTAAGTATGATAACTATGTTTGTTAATGTGTGGAAAATATCCTCGTAAAAGGGATGTTATTCAATCAGAAATTAAATATAATGTGTTAAGGATGGATTTAGTTATATTATTTTATTTATATGACATAATAATTATACTTTAAATATTTATTTTTTCCTTAAAATTCATTCATACAATATGAAAAGAAAATGGAAATATTGTTCATGTGTATCTATGACCTAAAATCTCCATGAATAATATATTTCATTTTTTATATTTCATAAATTATTATACATTGTTATATAATGAATAAATATAATATTTATATCATGTTTATAATTATTGTGATGAAGAAATCATGAAATAATTAAGAGGAACAAAAAAATAACAGATCAAAACCCAAGCATAAAAAGAAGAATTTATTACCTAAAACATAGATTTAAAATGTAATTGATAATAAATAGGTAATATATATACATTATTAAATCATATATAGTATGAAACAACTGAATAATGTTCATTATTATATTCATTTTATACTTATATATATATATATATTATTAAATATTTTATTGAGTGAGAGTAAAAACATAGATTAAGGGATCTTTGTCTCACTTCTATTTTCGGTGAGATAAAATTCATGTTTATATCCTATTTATTATATATTTTTCATATATTTCCAATACATTTAATTTATGAGTTATATCCTGAAAATTATGGTTATTTATGAATCCATTTTTTAATAAATTTTTTTGGGATTTTCTATTCAAAAGTCCCCAAATGCATAATTGAATTTTGAATCAACTTCCTTCTTTGGGAAACATGTTATGTTATGAAAATTATATACTTTACTATGTGTGTGTACATCCCTTTGTTAGTTTGTGTCATTAATCTAATTATTTTTAAGATAAAATATACTTTAAGAATTTTTATTTTCTCTTTGTTTCGAATTCATTGTTCTATAAAATAAATGTTAACGAAAAAAATTAAATGTGTTTTAAATGGTCCTATATGAATATAAAATAAAAAAGGATTTAAATTATTTTTAAAATATATTCAAATATTATATTAATAATTTACAAGGATATTTACAATGAAATAGGTTTTCTAGATTTATTATGTTTTAGAACATGATTTTCAAATTAGAAAGGATATTTTTCTCAAAAATTATTTCAAAAGACCATTCAAATTCATATTCTATCGAGGACATTATTATGGAATTTTACTTTTGTTTTGGTAGTTATATGACCCAAGGGTACCATTATTATTTATTAATTTATTGGTTTATATTTATTATTAAATGATATTTATGAGTTCTATAACTATTACATAGGTTGGGATATGATGAAATGATTGTGGAAACTATTCATTTTTATAGGCTATGATACGGTAAATTAATTATTTTATTATGGAACAAAAATGTTTGGTTTTCATTATATGACATGTGAGAATGATATATCCCTCTAATTATTTGGTTAAGTATTTATATCACATGAGATAATTATGGGAAACAAGATAATTGAATTTATCCACCCTGGAAGTAAGGGGGAATCCCAATCTAAAATGAGAAAATGGTTAAACCCAGTCACTCTCAAAGAATAGAATGTGAATGGGGATTGTGTTGTGTCTTTCCCAGTATGTTTAATCTCTGTGAAGTTCCCTGAATGGTTTTATAAATTATCCAATATTTATAGGGAATTATATTACAACATTATGTGTCTTCAAAAATTATATTCATTCTTCCCATGTTATTCATCAATGGCTTATTCTATTGAGTTTTTTAAAATTCATAACAAATGAATTTTTATAATTTATTCTATGACCCAATATTATGATATTTTATATTAATGATATATTTTTATTATATTATTCTCATATTATTATATGCTTATATTTATGTTATTATTCATATATCCCTTATATACCATTTAATAGAATCTGAGATCACACATTATTATGTCTATGTTCTATATACTATAATAAAATGATTTAAAGTAGGATTATTAATGTGTAAAATCGTTATGGTAAATTTGGATAATATTTCACCAAGTTAAGAGAATATGTCTCAAGATTCCAATTAAATTAATCAAATATGGTCCTCAAGATTGTTTTTTTGAAATTTAATTAATATTCATCTAAAAGAAGAAATATCTATGTACTAATACAGTTGGACATTATAGTTTGTATCAGTTAAAAGTTAAAGTCATCCTTTGAAAACAAGGATGAGAAAACGTTTGTTAAATACCTAGAAATATATCTAATGATTTGTCTATGTATGTATCTAAATATAAGAATATGTTTTTCATACAGTCTAATAATTTTGTTAAGAATATTTAAAAACATAATTTTAAATATAAGATGTTATGGATTGCAGGTAATTTAACAAGATTATGAGGTTTTCCATGTATGATTATTGTTACTCATTATATTTTATATTGGTTTTAGTTAATTGATGTAATCCAAAGGAATAATTTTGATGAGGAGTTAGATGTAAAATTATGTGATGGACATTCAATGAAACTGAATGTTATAGAATATGGAATGAAAACCTTATTAATATGATGACACATCTTTATCAATCAAGGAATCATCACAGATTTCAAAATAACCAAATGGGGGAACAAATTTTAATTAATCATTAATAAGGAAATTTCATCATTCTCATAATTGAATGATCACTCCACTTGTTCCTAAAAAATGGATTGATATCATGGAAAAGAATGTTTTTAGTTAGTATTTTTTAAAACTGGTAAAATTTCAGTTTGGAAATTGTCACATAGAAGGTTATGTGAGTAAATGGTGAAAAATATTTCAAGTATATGGGGTGAAAATATAAAATTTTCTTCATGGATTGGGAGGTGTTCAAAAAATTATTTTTCATTAAGTACCATCATAGTATTCCTCTGATATAAATGAACATTGATTTTTTCCTTTGTTTTTCATTATTATAATGAGAAAAAAACATATATGTAAATGGAAACTATAAAAACTATATGTAAAAATAATAGATATATTTTATGCTCAACATGTGGAAATGAAAATGGAGGAAATTATACCAGGGAAACATGTAAATGTTTTAATTATTGTAAATAAGGTCATTTTGAATTTTAATACCGATGTAATAGTAATAAATAGAAATATCCAAAAATTTAACATCCCTCAATTTACTATTTCAGTTATGTGGAGTTTTTGCATTAGGGTTACATGTCCCCAAATTCATTGACTAATGTCGATTATAATGAATAAAATATTTTGAGTAGAAAGGACTGATGGAAGTATTATAAATTCATAATACAATAAATGAACCATGTTAATTAGAGAATAATTATTTTTCTCTCCGTATTTGTGAATTCCAAGTTTAAATTTGTAGGAATAATACCAATGATAATATTATTGTTCTCCCATCAGTGAAATTACATGTTATTAACGTCATGGATTATAGAATAATGAAACATCTAAGGATTGATCCACTATTGATTTTCAATGGGTATTTAATATTATATGATGAATGGTACTAGTAATAATTTAATGTTATTTATGTGGTTAGTTTATAATTGTTTAAGACACATGATTAATGAAGTAATAACAAATTAATTTTTTCATGAATTTTGGATAATAAAATAATTAGATTTCATATTGTGATAAAATAAATGTCAAATTATTATTAATCATAGGCCTTATTAGTAATATGATGACATGGTGGTTTTAGATATCATTGGTTGAGTGTTAATACTTTTTTATTTATGGTTTGAGGAAAGTGTTATTTTTCAAAAAGAATAAAATGTTTCCCTACAGTATTTTGGAATTTCAGGTTATTACCTTGTTTAGGAGAATACAAAATAATTGTTTTAACATGTTAAGTATGTTAAAATTTATAGTTAGGTATTTTTTATGAATAATTAATAAATTTAGTGAACTTCATTTAAATTTCATGGATATTAATATTTTTTGGAGGTTCACATGGGTATTTCATTGAATTTTTTACATTGATATTTGGATGAGGTTTTAGAGACGAATGTTTCCTAATATAACGATTTAGTAATATTTGATGACATGCAAGGACCAAATTTTTATTATTACTACAGATTAATGGAATAGATTATAATCCCCTTATGTATATTGTGATCCACTAGTTCTTCATTCATTACACTTCAATCCTCATTTCATGGATAATGATATAATGTTAAAAATAATCCTGGAAAAACTAATGGATAATACTGTGTTTATAACATTTAATGAAATAGAGAAATTTTATATTCTGGTGAAAATTATTTATCATTAGGAAATTTATCATTTAACCCCAAAATTATGTTAGTACATTAAATTTTGTTGAATCAAATGGTACCTTGGGCCATTATAAATTTGACATTCTATGATGGTTATATATTTAATGAATGTGTTCACTCTCACTCTCCATCATAACATAATATTTATTTTTATCATATAAGTCCATGTTTTCAATTTCCACATATGTTCATCTATGTGTTATCCTAGTGATGATTTACATTGGGTAATCAATTAGTATATAATATTACATTTTAATGGTTGTTTTATTATTCATTTTTGTGATGTGGGTTTATATGAATATAACAATCATGTATTAAATTATTGATGACCAGGATGATCTTCAAGGATGAAATTTAATTTTAGGGGGTATAATATAACACCATTTTATTTTAACGAGATATATATTTTTTAAATAATTTTATAAAGATGATGTTTTGTGTTACACGGAACATCATATTTTCTTGTGTTACATGGAGCAATAATTTTCTACGAGGCATCTATTTTGATGGACCAGTATTATCTGTAAATTATATATTAGTGAGTGATAATGATTAACTGAATAATGAAAATATAGTTTTAACATATATGTATAATAAATTTTTTATGGTGATGAATTATTTATTAAAAACTAATTATCTCTTGTTAAATAAAAGGTAATATTTTTCAAAAAATGTATTGGAATGTTCAACATTGTGTTTAAAAAAATAATAAAATCAATCATTTTGGATAATACTAATAATATATATATATATATATTATTTTATCTAGTGTTTAATATTCTTATTATGTGTTTTTTAGATGTTATATAATATAAAATTAATGTTTTCACATAAAAATAGATTTTTCTAAAATGATAGTTTTATATATTTTGATAGAACAGTTAGTTTTAATATATTTTTTAAAAATAAAAAAAATTTATTTGAAAAAATAAAATAATTATATGATTAATTAATATAAAAATTTACATTGTTTTACTTTTTTTGTTATTTTATAATAAGTTTCATGTTTTGATTAATAGTAAATAATACTGAATTTTAATAGAAATTATATTTTTCTTCAAAATAATATATTGAGTTAAATTATATTTTGATTATTTTTAGTATCTAATTATATGAATTTGTTATTATTTAAATCAATTTAGGTCATTTGAATCATTAGTATAATAAATTTTGATATAAATACGTATTAATATTTTGAATATTTTCAACTTAAAAACACATTTTCTCACCACATCTATAATATAAATATTATTTTAATTGTAGCAATTTTTATGCTATAAATTTTGAACTATAGATTTTATATTTTTAATAATATCTCCCAAATTTAGTAAAGTGTTCCCCATGATTTTTTGATGACATTAATAAAATTATTCGTAATTTTTTAACCACATGTAATGGTAATTTAGGTAATTTTGTTTAAAATAAAGTGATAAGGACTATAAAACAATCCTAAATCTTCCCCAAATGTTAGTGAATGATGTAAAATATACCACTAATATCAATTGTTCAAAATATAAAAATTTAATGGAAAATTATCCTTGAAAATGATATGGATATTATTAATATCAAGGGTATGAAAAATCCCACACTAGTACATTATATAAGTATAATATTTTATAATATAGGGTAAAATATAAGATATAGATGACCATATATATTTCTATTCAACATATTTTATTACATCATATAAATTTATTATAAATTTTTTTGAGAAAAAATAATAATCATAAATATTTATAATCTTATAATGTAGTAATTATTTCTATTAATGATACAATAAATTAAATGATATTATAAATATTCATATATAAATAATTTGACTCGATTATGGTACTAAAATAATTTTACTATTGAATGTGGAATATTATATATTTCTTAAATTAATATTTTTAAATTTGATTTGATGTATTTATTTTCTTAAAGTCATAGTAATTAATATTGTCTAAATTGACATTAATAATATTTTATGAAAATAATATTTTACTAAATTAGATAAAAATTAAAAACAAAATTAAATAAAGATAAATGGGATAAATAAATGTTTAAAATATCATTAAATCTCCATTTATGGTTCAATTAACAATTATATGTTCAAATAAAGATCTTTTTAATAGAAACTCTTATGAACATTTTTAAACTTAAAATAGGTTAACTAGGAGTTAATTAAAATGATAATTTAAAAAATTAAAAAAAACTTGTATAAGAAATATTTTCTAACTGTATTATCATAATATCCAACATAATATTATCATTTAATTCCATTTTTATATACATGCATTGAGATTTAATTTATTTTAAATTAATTTTATTATAGATTCCAAAAGTTCCCCTCGCCTGTATTCAAAAAATGAAACTCTTATTATCATTTCTTCACACTTAAAAAAAGCTTTCTTCCAAAATATGTGAAAATATCCTCCCAAATTATATTCTCTATCCTTGAAGCATTACATTGGGATTAAATCCAATCAAAGGAGTCCTTTTTGAAAAACTCATGGAGATACCCAAAGAATAGCTAATGTTCATCAACGAGCATCTTTGTTTTATTTATTAAATAAATCCCATAAATAATATTTAATTATTATTATTATTATTATAACCTAATTATAATAAACATACTAATATGTTGTTATATTAAAATTTATACTCACACTAAAAAACACTTCCAAAAAATGGGATATACAGTCATAATTTGTGTTTACATCGGACTACTACCTCACGAACTAATGTTATTCATTAATCCATTTCCACAATTAATGGTTAGGAATAATGATGAATGTTATATTGTTATATGATATATATTATATATATTATTTATTTATTCTTCATTAATTTTTATATAACATATACATTAATGCATTTGATTTTATATATGTTTGATAACTTCATTTGTGGATGTGTGGACAAGTTCCTTCCCAAATAGATGTTATTCCTTTATACATTACATGGAATTTATTAAGGATGGGTTTTGTGAATTTATATGATATATATTAAATAATTATTATATGGTAAAAATATTATATATTAATCATTTAACTTCATTCAATCATTCAGTCAACAAAATAGAAACAATGTTTATGTGTACGTACAACATATCTTTTCCTTGAACGGTGTGTTTCCTTTTCTATATTTCATAGATTATTATAAATACTTATATATGGAATAAATATGACATTTAGATCATTTTTATAATTATATATATGATTAATATATAATGTATGTATGATGAATAAAAATATAACAAATCCAAACACATGCTAAAAATAAGCCAGTTATTACCCAAAACGTAACAATAACATGGTATTGTAAATAAAAATGTAATATAAGGCCATAATTATATCATATGTGGTATACTATTCTTGAAAAAAAATCAGTAATAAATTTATAATTAACAAATATTTATAATATACGATGTTATCATGAGTATGATGATGGTCTATACATTAGGTAAGGGATTTTCGTCTCACATTTATTTTCAATCAGATAGATGTAATGTTCAATACATATTTATTATATGTGTTGTATATATTAGCCATGATTGTATTCTATATGTTTTAACCAGAATATTATGTGTATTTACATATGAATTTTATTATATCTCTTTTCTGGGGTTTTTATATCAAAACTTTTCAACTCGGTAAGCGAATTTTGACAAAATTTTTATCTTTGAGACCCACGTTATATAATGAACATAAATTCATTTAAGTGGTGTGTATAAATACCTTTTACATTTTTTCATGCATATATTTATTCTCATTATATTATATGTCTCATAAAATTTTATTCTCCCTATTTATTGAGATATCTATTTCATCAAATCAATTTTTTCTAAAAATGATTTAAATATTTTTTTAAAGATATTAGACAAATTTTTTATAAAAAATGGATTTCAAATATGTTTCAAATATTCTTCAAAGATTAAATTATAAATTTTCAAGGTAATTTTAATTGAAAATATATTTAAATGTTTTTATGATTCAAAAAATTATTTTCAAAATGGAAAGGATATTTTCCAAAAATGTAATTTCAAATGATATTTCAAATATAATTTAAATATCAGACAATGTTAAATGAAATTACATATTTTTTTCTAGGGATATGAAACAATAAAAATTATTATTCATTACCATAATGGTTAATTTTTACTATTTAATGATATTTACAAAAACTTATTTATTTTACATGGTTTATGCTTTGTTGAAATGTTTATGTAACTTATTTTTTTATAGGTTCTGATATGATTAATCATATATTTTATTGGGAATAAATTTTTATGGCTATCATTATGTGATATTTCTGACCTATATTTCCCTCTAATGTATTGGGTACATATTTTTATCTAACAATACAATGATGAAAAACAATACAGCATGCCTTATCCATTATTGGAAGATGAGGAAACCTAGTCCAGTATGGGGTACTGGGGAAACCTAATTATTTACAATAAATGAACAACAATTGGTGATGGGGGAGTTTTCCATCTAGTATATATAGTCACCATAAAGTTCATTGATTGGTTTTGGAAATTCATTGTGAATTATAGAGAATGATATTAGATTTTTATGTGTCTTCCAAAATTCAATGTCTTATTCATATGTTATGCCTTCATGGATTATACTCTTGATTCTCTTATGATTGATGTCATAAAAATAATATTGATTTATTCTATAACTAATGACTATGATCCATGGTATGAAATATATAATTTTTAGATGTTATTTTCATATTATTATAATATTATGATTATGTGATGATAAATATCTCTGTTTATTACCCTTACTGATTATCTAAGTACACCATTTCTCATGCTTTGATTCTTCAGTTTATAAGCAATTGATTTTATTTAGGATTACTAAATGGGTTGATATTTATAAGATAATTTGAATATCATTCACCAAATTAGATAAATTTGTTCTATGTTTCTAATGGAAAAAAACTATTATGGTGCTTGTGTATATATATTTTTAAATATAATGAATATTAATGAAAAAATATCTTATATATATTTACAAAAATTATGGGTAATTACATGGGATATAAATTGGAATCAATTGAGATATCTATAGGGATTATTATGTGTGAATAGAATCAGTGGTGAGTTGTGATTTGTATAAAGGGAGGAGATGGGGTTTTTAATATAAGGATTATTACTATATTATTATGATTCAATACTACAAATTCTTTATTATATTGTTACTACATAGTGTAATTAGTGTAGCTGAGTTTAGTCTAATGGTTCTATACATCATGAATGACTCATTAATTCATGTATTTATATAATAACTTGAAGTAATTTATTATAACATTATTCACTATTCCACACAAATTTCACTATTTTTGAAAAATAACATAAACTATTCCAAACCATTTATCAACCTCGATATTCAAAAATTGAAACCATCTTATGAATATATTTTTCTTTATATTAGAAATTTAAATTTTCTTATAAAATTTATTTATTAGAAAAACTAATTTCACTGTTATCATCATTTCTCCTACACATTGAAACATTATTTATGGTCTTATAAAATTAAATTATATATATATGAAAACAAAATAATCATTCCTAAAAATTTTTATTAAATTATAATTTATTTTTAAAATATTAAATTTTTTATTAAAATTAAAATAATATATATATATATATTTCAAACCAAATATATTTTCGTTTTAAAATATATAACTTACTTATATAATGATATAAATCTGTTATTTTTTAATGTTATGAGAAATATAAATATTAGTTTAAAAGTGCGTAGTTGAGTGTACTATTTTAATTTTCTGGTTTCAATTCATTAATGTCTTATTACTATTCTAATAAGTATGGTCTTGTGGGATTCCTACATTATAAAAATACATATAAATTTATTCATTATATTATCAATTACATTTTTTATAAATGTTATTTATATTCATTTTCAAATTATAGTTTTCATTATTAACATTAAATTTCATTACATCAATTCCTTTCATGAGTATTATAATTCAATGGGATAAAAATGTTCCAAATTTTTACATTATTGTTATCTTAATTTAGTTTTTTTTAAATGTGACACATTCAATTATAAGGCCATATTTATTCTCTATATATAATCATTAAATTTGAGGAATAAAATTTTATTAGTTTTATTATGTGGTGAATTTTATTTTTATAAAAATACATTACAAAATATCACGTAATTATACAATATAATTTGAAATTTCATTGATAAAATTTTGGGTTTTTATATAATTTTTTTATTCAACAATTACCCCATTAGTGAATTTGAAGTGATTTCATGATCCTTTAATATGTAACTAAATTGGTTATATTCATTTGAAAAAAAATTATCATCATCAAACTAATATTTTGTAAGGATTATTAAACCTAAAATAATTGTACCCCTATCATAATGAGACCCATATATATCGATCATAATGGGGTATATTTAATATTGATCACAATGAGAAAACTATAATTCTCTCACCTCCAAGAGGTATGTTCACTACCCATAAGTATCCACATACACAATGAGAGGGTCCCTTACACTCAAAAGGTATGTTTTTCAATCACATTGATGATATTAGGAGAGTAATGGTGATGATTTTTTCATCTATAAAAATACTAAATTGGAAATTCCTAATAATGGGAAATATTCGATTATATATGATCCATCCATTTAATGAATAAAGTCTATCGTTAAATTCCACCACTTCATAGTCTCCATGAGTTACTCATTACTTACTTATATTGTTATATAATAATTGAAATTCTTCATATTATTATAATTTGTTCTGAAAATCCACAAATGAATCATTATAATGATTCAAAAGTAAACAAAATCAATTGAATGATATGTTTAAATTCATTCGATCACTAGAAAATCCCCATCATAATACATGATAGAAATAACTAAATTCATTATATTGTATAACTACATCATGATCATTATTATTCATAATATTTATATCACAAGCTATGAATCTTGAAAAATAATTCAATATGATATAACTATTTTAGAAAATATCACAAAATCTCCCAAATTCAGTAAAATACCATAATAACATTATGTAAATCATCAATACAATTTTTCAATCATTATAAAAACTTTTATAAACATTTTATCAAACTCTCGTAATTTGGGAATAAAAATTGTGTCAATAAATTTAATCATTATTCTATATCATAATTGAATGCCCTTGTGGGAATTAGTACTAATAAAATATATATACTTTCACTATTTCCAATAATTAAACAAAAAATTGTCTCCATAACAATGTCATTAATTGTTTATCTATAAGTGGGTGATGCCTGATCTCAAACAAAAATACATATATCTACACATTCACATTTCCACTATAATATAATACTTATAAATCATAATTATTTATATATAATCATTTTTTAAAGATATTTATTTATAATTAATCAAGGAACATGACAATATGGTATATTATAACATTTAAATGATTGATTCCATGTAATAAACTAACTAGTATAAATTAATATATCACACTTAAATAATTTGAGTAGCACATCACATCAAATTTCCCTCAATTAATCATGGACCATCATATCCAATTTATAATTAAATAAAGGGGCTTCATTTGTTTTGTCACCATATTACAGTAAAAATACAATCATTGATGATCTCAAACTAATGAATTCATTAGAGACATGATCAACCACCGTAAAATTATCTAAAAATTAACACATTTGAAAGAATGGTTTCAATGTGTCATGGTTCTCATGGAAGGTACATTGTTAATTAGTGATTAAGGGGATACCTAATTAGCAAACACTGTTTATGTTTCGATAATGATAAGACATTATATGTTTTATAACTTATAAATTTAGTCAAGTAAATATGTTTTTCCCTATAATATAATGATTCTATTCAATGTATCATATTAAATAATTTTCAAATAGTATAAGTCTCTATCTATTATAATATTAACATATCAACATAACCCATAACACACCATGATGATGATAGTTTAGGGGAAATCAAATTCATACATTGAGGATATAAAATAATTTCACTAGTTTTGTATTTTAATATATCATAAACAAATTAATAATAAAGGAATATTAACATGAGTTTAAATTAATGATTTATTTTTCAACCATTACACAATATCAAACATTTATTTAATATCAATGGAATAAATATAGAACTCTTGAATTTATGGTACTTATATTTTCATCATGTATTTCCTAAATATCTTTCTATAATCTATAAAATCAATATAAACCATATAACTGATACCATTAGTGAGAGGGTATTTTTGAAAGATTTGATTGGCCATATGAAGCGATAAGGATTCCTTAGAATGCGAAATAACACAATTATAGTCATAATAATGTATGATTGAATCCTTAATTATATACTGTGACTTATATTTAATAATTAACATTTTGATCTAACTGTCACCCTTCATGTAATCTCATAAATTAATATACAAACCCAAGATTTTCAAATTCTTAATGATGGATTGCATAGATATGTTCAATAAAATAGCTCTTTGTTAGAGGAAAATAAAAAAAACAAAACTAAGGACTTCTCTAATATTTATTAAACTGGAAACATTAATAATTTTTACCATAAAAATGAGCCCATGATTTAATACAATGACCATAACAAAATCTTCACTTTATCAAGAGTACTTATATATGATGAAGATAGTAATCCACTAACTTTTACCAAAATTTTATTAGAATATACTAATTGTGAAAATATAATTTGTGATATCTGGTAGAGTATATAACATTGAATACATGATAGATCTGAATATGTATTTATAAAGAATTTTTTTCCATAAATTCTATATTATTATAGGTATTTGGAATCATTTTATGATTTATTCCCAGAAAACTACTAAATACCCATTCATTGGCCAATCTATAATCAATATTTTGAGCACATCAAAAATATAAATTTTTTTACTATTTTTAGGTAAATATTATAATATACATCACCAAATACTCTTATTTGGAATGAATTTAACTCCACCCATGTATTTCATCAGGAATCACATTCAAAACCACATCATTATACAATATAATGACGTTATATAATTTCACATGAAGTATAATTCATCTTAATAAAATATAATAAATAATACAAAATGTATAGAAATACTCCTGAATATAAAATAACCATATTTTTTATGTAACCAAACACTTTAATTACATCATCAACAAAATGAGATACCAATCCATGAATATTAACTCATTATATAAAGGGATCGTTGTTACATGAAAACCATAATAGAATCATTTAGAACATTAAAACCATTAGTTTTAATTATATATAATATTGATGGATTTAGTAGAAAACTCAAGAGTGAATGAATTAAGTATAAAAATTTAAATTATTTTTAAAAATTATTAATATATAAATACCCCAATTTATGAAAACCCATATTCAAAAAAATCTATATAAGCATGTCTTTTGTTTATTTTGAAACTAATCTCAAATGTTTGATCATACTCAATAAAAAATGATTGAATTATTTTTATAAATGTGGAAAATAGAATACTTATAAAATAAATTTATATTGAATTGAATCTAAGGAATAATTTTATTGTATTATTATGAGATTTTATATATATATTAGTTTCATAATTAAAATGGTCAAAACAAAACTATAAATTACATAGTGGAAATGAATAAGGGGATTAGTCTTTTGAAAATACCAAACCCCATAACATAGAAAACAATCATTTCAATTATTTTTATTATAAAATAAATCTATTCAAAACATGGATCTATTTTACACATATTTAGGCTAGACTCATCTCAATAAAAGTCACTTCCTTAGTGAAACATGTGAGAAAATGATTTAGGATCACACAAGAACCCTCCCATTGTTGTACACAAGATAAAAAATTAGATGAATTACAGGATGGTATAAATAAATATCTCATTTAGTGTATGATACTATATTTTAATGATAAAATATTGTAATGAAAAACACAACTAAAATATATTGAAAAAATTGAATGATCATGTGATGAGTGTTGAAAAGATGTAGGGTATCTCCATTAAAATATATTTAGTTGTCCAATTGACATTTAATTTTTATTTTAAATTGTTTTAAATCATGTTTTATATTATTTTTTGGAATATACAATATGTGGTATCGTTTGGAATGGTTCCACAGTGTATCTCATGTGTTTATATATATCACACTATAATTATCTATATATGTACTTCCCTTTATCATATAGTCAACTCTTCTTCCTTAAAATAAATCTATAAAAAATAAGACATGAGAGAATAATCTATGATTCCATAATTTTTCTAAATCTATAATTAATTATTCCAACAATATCCAATAGAGATTTAAAAACACTCCACATCGATGTTAGAAAAGGAATAGTTTCTTAACATTAAACATTTTTAGTTGGCATGGTCAATTGTTATGAAAACTACGCTTTTATAGTTGATTCATTCATGTGGTCAGTCTATTTGGTTATGTTTTTTGTTCGTTACTTCAATCTCTCAGTTAAATTGTAAATGTGATAGGTACATCACTTCATGTGGTATGCAACTTTCATGTGTTAACATCAAAAATACCTATGAATGTTCTGTAGAATATTTATTGAATGTTTTCTAAATTGTATCAGATTATGATGATAGTTTATACTAAATGTTCATATTTAATTCATGATTTTTATATGTTCATTTAATTATAAGCTGATTAATTTGGTATAATTTTCTCATTTGTGGTATGTTTGGAAAATTTTACTTGTTTTATGTTATATTAAAATTATTGGAATGTTATTCATTATCACATGACCTTCACAGTTAGTTAAAATACATCATAGGGTAAGTGCATTAATCATGAGGAAGTGTGTCATGTTATGTTCTATACATATCTAACTTTGAAAATCTGGCCTTAGAAAAATTTCATAAAAGAAAACATTAAATTCATTGATAATATATTAAACATAATTTGGGACCATTATAATAAAGAGATGTTGGTCTAAGAAATCAATTTCCTATGTTTTGATGATAAAAAAATTTAATAATAATTGAATTTAATACAACATAAATATATTGAATATAAATAAAATTAGGTATCTTGAAATCTAAAAGTTGATATAAGGACCATAAATAATGGATTGAACTTCCAACTAATTCAATTAATTCAATACATATACTCCCCATTTTTTGATTATAAAAATTGAAATAATCGAAATGTTAAAAAATGATAAAAAAAGTTGTATGTCATTAATAATAAAAAACTTATAAAAAAATAATTACAATAATTCCTTATAAGGAATTATTTTCAGAATCTAAATTTTATAAAAACATCATATTGGATAGAATGATAGGTTACATTACATGGTTAATAATGGTTGTGAATTATGGGGTATTATGTGTTTTAGATTATGATATTGGCTATCCAATTAATATAATCATAGAAACTAGCCATATATTCTCATGTTCCGGTCTAAGAGACATGAAAAATAAGTTAATGGTAGAGGATAATTTTGTTGGATAAAGGTAAATAAGAATAAATAGAATGTATAACACATTAGTAATATATGTTTATAACAATAATTTCATAATCCAATTAAATTTAGTCTTATTTCAATAATCTCACAATAAAACCTAATGAAAATCATCCCAATTTTTCGTAAAAGATTCCCAATCTATATTCATCAGCCTGATCTTCTGAACATGTGACTTAATAACATGGGTCACATATAAAATATGAGATTCAATTAAAATTTTCTACATACAACATCTAAACATGATAATGAAAATATTTGACTATGATAGTAATCGGTCTCCATATTTATGGTTTTAATGTATTACCTATATTTTATGACTTATTATCAGAAAAGGGTTAATTTTTTTCATAATATATTTAAAATTAACCATACAATACTTCTCTATTTTGTTTAAACTCTTTCAACACAACCTTATACTTATCCATTATTAGTTTATTGATCATATATTTATCAAAAAATGGAAGAATATGAGGAGTGGTAATGGGAGAATGATAAGACAAAATATTCATGAAACTATTATCTAACCTCAACACTATATCAAATAGATCTATTTTTAGGGAATATTTTTATTCATTTAGACACTAAATTTTGTTATTAATAAAATTAATTTCATGATAAAACATTATTGTAGATTATAAATAACTAATAATATAGTTATTTTGATATAATTTGTCTCTTGTAGGGTCTATATAATTTCTAATACCAAGAAATTATTCCTTGAAAAAACTCATAGAATATGATTTAATTTCAGTCAGATTATAAATTTTGATATATGATGTATAATGGATATATTTATATGGATAATACATAAATTTACTATGATCTATCTTAGGTATAACCTCTACTAATACAGTTATAATACATGAGTATTCAATTCAACCATTACTAAATTATGTTTCCCTCAGTATTATAGGATCACAAATGCAATAATATTCTCAAAGAGAATCACTTTATTTAGTGTCACAAATATATATTATTGGAGTATGACTAATGATATATTTAAGAATCATATCAATATAGGTTTACTGATTATATAACCCAAGACTCTATTGAGAATCAATTAGTATAAATGAGAGGTCCTTCTAAAAATAACTATGCAGAAGTTAATGCAGATCCACTATTTTTAGGTGGAATTCTCCCAGCCTTATTATCTGATCCAGGATTGTCCAATCACAAAAAAAAAGAACTAATTGGACTTATCTACATTTGTAGATGTATCATGAATAGAATCTGTAGGAATAAATCAAATACTAGGATATCCATATAAAATTATTTTAGCTAATTATAGTCAAGTACTAATCCAACCCATGTCTATAATAATAGAAATACACCTCATTGAAAAATAGATACTCAGAATTATGTACATATTATTGTGATGAAAATGAAATGGGGAAATTTAACCAGACAATATTTTCTTGTATTAGTGATTGTACACTCAAATTCATGAGCTCTCTTGGATTCATCATTAAAATCAACCATCACATATTATTATTATCATTTTTTTAAAAGGAAATGCCCCATTTATTAAAATAAAGGAAAGAAGAAAAAAAGGAAAGTGTACGGTAAAAATAAACAAACCACAAAACAAGGACTAATTGATAACCTTTTTCAGTCGACGCTCGGTTAGCCTTCATTCTTCTTCATTAAGAGCAGTTATCTTTGCTCTTTCACATACTCTTCCTAGACCAGATGATCACTCTCAGCTAGCACTTTCCCTATTCACATGAACTTGAAGCCTTTCCGGTAGTGTCTCAGCATCAGTGCTATCAGAACATGAGCTATCCTCAGTTTCATTGTCAGAAAGAATCATTTGTTTTTACTTGTGTCATCATTTCCTCTGTATTAGTGTTCTCAACTGCTGTTTCATAAGCAACCAGGGGTGGTGTCTTCTTGTGAGAAACAAGCTGAAATACTTCATTATTCACAAAAGGTTTTTCGGAAGAGTGACAAGCCTTAGATATGACTGAGGAGTCATAATATAAATCTTGTTTACCATCTCTATTCACAGAAGGAATAAATTTTTCTTGAATGGTTTTCTGATAAACCTCAAGCTGTGTTTCTTCCTCTCTTTCCTGTTCTTTTCTTTTGCATGGAGTATCAACATGATGGACATTTTCCGCATTTGTACAAATCTCAACCCAAGTGTTATTCTGATTTTTATGGAAAGTACATACCTTGGGTGAATTTGGTCGGTCGCCCATAACATCAACTTTAGATGCCGCTTCATGAGTGGCACATTTTACCTCTTTATAAACATGATTAGCAACCATGTTCAAGTCTTGAATGCTTTTACCCAAGGTTTTGTCATCCTCAGGAAACAATTGTGATTTACATTTCCCAGCAGAGGCATATTTTCCCATCTTGAGACAGTTATTGACATTATGGCCACGCAATTCACATAAGTTGTACACTAAAGAACACCGACAAGAAGATAAATCATGACCAATAACATTGCAGTCCTTGCAGAAAATAGGAATTTTTTCATAGACAATCTTCAGCTCAATAATAACCTCATCAGTAACAAGCATCACATTTTCAATAAGAGTTGATCCCAATTCAATATAACCCATAAACCTAGAAAAGTGGCAAAAACAGGAAACTCCCGCCTCCTTATCGATTTTTATTGGTATGCCAATGGATAAGGAAATATCATATAATATTTTAGGATTCTATAGTATCCAGTTTAAGCCATAAACTCTGACCCAAATCTGAGTCCTAGTGCTACCAACTTCCAAAGGGTTGAACTTTTTATCTTATTTCGTTAAATAAATAATTCTAGGTTTTAAGGCAATGGAACCAAAGCCCCATGCTCAAAATTTTAATTAATCTATGGTGAAAATAATATAGAAATATCTTTGACTACGTGAGACACACATCCATGTTTAGAAGCCCAAAATTAGAGAAATATGTTCTTTGAGATCATCAATTTTTATAGGTTGTGTACCCTTAGGAAGGAAAAAGGAAAGAAATGATTGAGTAATCACTCATTTTGAGCCTTTTGGAGACCGCAATAAGATCCTATTTGATGTGCGTAGTATTCCCCTTTCTTTTAATGGAAGAATCATGCCGAAATTCAATATGTGCAATTGAGAGAGCACTGCCATACTGTCTAACAATCACAGAACTCTCCAAGGCTGGTTCATTTTTTCCTGCTCCAATAGAGACAAATCCATCTGGTGAAATAGTTATGTCATTTTGGGCCTACATTCCAATAGCCACGAACATTTCCATTTCCCTGAAACCTCCCTTGACACCTCCCTCGGCAGGCACCGAGGCATCACATACATTCACGCCAGCCTGAGACATGCTCGCGCCACTAGAGCCCTTACCCACAGCCCATGTGATCGCTATTAAGGTCTTGCATCCCTCGGTCGGCAGCAGGTCACCACTCACCGCATCCTCCACATAAAGTGTCTTCCTCATAGCACCAGATGTCGCCACCACCGGGCCTCTCATCCCATCCACATCCATCGGGTTCCCATCGCCGACAGCTCTGGTCACCGACTCCGAAGCACGATCATGAAATCCACTCGCCACATGAGATCAATAAGAGTCAAACCTACCAAGAGGAAACAGATCCACAGTAATGAGCGCCATCTCAATCGATCCAAAAACTGAGATTCTGCAAGTCCTAGAGAGAGGGAGTCTCACCTCTCTCGTATTTCCTCCTCTAAAAGATCATATTATTATCATTGACCACTCTCCACATACACATATTCTATATTAATAGACCCAATCAAAAAAATCAAAAAACAATATTATTACAATGTATTTAACTGGATAAAACTATTCATATAACATTTCTGTGTCTAACACTCGTGTCCTTTATTATAAAATTAACATTTATTAGCTTACAAATGTATTTGTATTAGGAAAAGACAATATTATTAGTAATTCCTTCTCCCCCTGAGGAATTATTCTTTTGTACTCAAAAAGGATGAAATGAGCTTTAGGTAGTCTATATTACTAGATATTAAAGAATCATTATAATAATCCATCATATATTTCATGAATTATTTTCAAAGAATAATTTAAAATCCACATTTCAAAAAAAATACGGACAAAAGATTATGGTTTCTCTGGATATTTAAATACTATATTCTTTGATATTTTAGTTGATGGATAAATATGACCACTAGCCTACATACTCTACTAAATTCAATAGAATTCGGCCTTATGGAGGTTCCACTCCACATTATCTATTTAAAATATATTTTAAAATCAAAATTACCATGATTACTTGAATACAATCTTTTGTAATACTAATGTTAACAATAATTTGGAACACTAATTAAATTTTCCCAATAGTTGGAAGGGAACTTCATAAGTTCACCATTAATTATCATCCCAATGATATACATTTTTTTCGATGAATAAAGACAATATATATATTATTCATTTAAACATTCCGAAAATAAAGACTTTACATTATCCTTAATCCAAATTTCTTATCCTTGATTCTTAATTTCATTCAAAACCAATGATTCCCTTGATTTTAACAACTAGGCATTGACTTCTATTACTATATAAACTGGGTCACTGATGAGATGGGTATTCGTAGGATTATATGTAGTTCATGAATTCACTTCACTTTTATTATATTTATTATTAGGAAGATATTATATGAGAGGTGAAACACCAAATGGCCACATCATCATTGGCCTTATCAATTCGATTTAAACTCTCCAGGCTCATATTCATGACAGAGGCTCCAAACTAAATGGTTCGGGGTAGAATTGGGGTTTTTTAAAGAGTTTTTATTTAAAATATAAGACATAAAATGTGTATATTTTCATTGATACGTTTTTTTCAATTAAACTAATAATTTCAAAATTTAATCATTTGTTTTGTAAAATAAATACAAATTTATATTAAATACCCCAAATTTTTGTTTCTTAAAATTAAATTTATAAAAAAGAAACAATATGCATCATAACTGTCTATCCATAATATTAATGGTATGCTGGGTATACATATAATGGCGTCATTATAGGTATTATGACTATATAAATAAAATATTTTCAGTATGTAAGTTGTGACCATCTGTGTAACCACTCCACGTAAGTATAGTGACCATGTGAGTGGTGTCCCATTGTAGGTATTCTTAACAACATTCCCAACTCTAATGGTAGGTATACTGAAAGTTTGACCACCGAAACACATTCAATATACAAATTCTGGTAATAAAACTACACAATTAATTTAATAATAAAAATGGAGGACAATTATTTTAAAGAGGTATTTAATCATTAAAAAATAGTAAAACAGTATTCATATAATTTTAACTAGTTTATCCTACCCAATTCATGTTTTAAAAAAACATTCCCTCAACATTAAAAGAATTTTCAAATATATTAGTGATATATTGTTCAATACGAATGAATGTAAGAGTTCTATCACATATTTAAGAATGATCTCTCAAAAAAATATTTCTTATATAAATTCTTTTTTGGAATTAAATTAAAGATTCATAGATATTTTTTCACAATTGAATTAACAACATTTATAGGTACATATGGAAACATTTATCCATAGTCTAGTAATGTATCAACAATACATTAAATTAATGCCCAACAACTGACAATAGATATTCACTTAGATTTAATAGTTGATAATATAACCTAATTTTCATTTATACTCCCACAAAAGAAATATTGACTTTCAAAGAAAGTAACAAATTCTAGAAATGATTATTCATTCTAACATAAAACTTGAAAAATATACATATGAAACATTAAGAAATTCAAATTAATATCCTTACGAATAAAATAAACCAAATTTGTGTGTTCGCTTTTGGAATTTTAAAATTAATTTAACAAAAAATTGTGATTCCACCAAATTTTATTGAAATTGACCCCACATACACATACTAGTCATAATATTTGGTTGCGTATATGTTAATTATAGTAAAAATATAATCATATTTATGTATGTGGTTGGATCAACTGGGTTCCAGGTTTCATATTTATCTAGTTTACAGATTGTACCCGGGTGATTACTACTAAATTTAATAATATCCACACAAAAATTATTTAAAGGATCTGTAATGTACATTAATGGATTTGTAATAATTCATTATTTGTTTCAAAATACTTGAAAACCATGGAAATGTTTATGATCACCCATTTCAGTCATTTAAAATTTAATTTCCATCATTTATTAAAATTCACTACATATAGATATTAATTACTATCCTATAATAATATCATTTGTATAGATAGTTAATAATAAAATTTTATTTGATATTATTTTGATAAATAATATAAATTCAGCTATTCCTTTTTTAAAACATTTATAAATCAATAATGAGAAAAATGTATCATATTGATAATATAGAACTAGTTTAATGTCATATAGATCATTTTTAATTTGGAAATAACAATTTGGATTTTTTTTAAATCTATGGGTTTTGTCAAAAAAACATCCCCATCTTTGTATAAATGTTATAAGTAACTATTGAAGTCTTATAGATGTAATCAGATATCCAAATGTGATGTATTATATAAAAAATTTATATCCTATAGACTATATATTAGTGAAAAGGATTATTCATTATCAAAACCATCATATTGACTATATCATTCAAAAAAATCCAAATTTATATCAAATTACAGTTCATCATTCAAATACCTTTTTAAACACCCATTTGGTTCCAATATTCCGTTAGTCCATGGGTCTTTCATATAGTTCTAATAAACTATATCAATGTTGATTATTTTTCCATTAATTAAATATGTTTAAAAAATTTAATCGTCAAATAATTATGTGATGATCTTAGGTTCAAGATATGACAAGAAATATTTATTTTCATCCTGGATTCAAAGAGATGTTGGTGTTTTCGCTACACTATTTACATATCCTTCTACAATATAAATGGTATGGTGATTATGAGTCTTAGCATGAATATGAATATAAGTATATGATATTATAGGTTCATCTAAAGGATCTGGTTCAACAAGTTCTCAATAACTATAACATATTTCTATTTGTTTCAAAAAAATTATCATTTAGTTTTTCAATGATATAATGACTGGAATGGTTATCCTAATTATTTATCCAAGGGGTATTAGGATCCTATGTATATGTCTCATAAAATTTGACATATACATATTTCCCTAAAATATTATTCTTCTTATTGAAAATCCTAAATTATATACTAGATATAAAATATCCAATTAAAATCCCTAAATCACATTTGGACATAAATTTGGTGAAATTAACTATTTAATTAAGTATAAAGGATTGAAAATACTCTTAAAAATATAATTTTTTTATCTTCATTACAATAAAACAATAAGAGTTCTCTTTAGTTGTTTCATTAAAAATATCTTATCAGTATCTCAATTTGTGAACAAAACATCTTTGAAAAATTTAATAGGTAAATCATACACATTGAGCATTATCAGGGAAATTTCATAAATAGAATAATTTATTATTTCCTAAAAACGATTGTTTTGTGGGAACCTAAGATATGTTATTTTAGGGTTATAATTTTTTTCAGTATAATGATTCAATATCCCCATTATCAAACACAAATTCATGATCACATTATTATATATTAGTAGTAATTCCACTGTGTATCTATACAAAATTGGCATTCATAGAAAAATTTGATCAAGCTTCAGTCTTATTATCTAGAAAAAATACTCATTTATACCCAGAATATTAATTTATTATAACAGAATAATAGTGAATCCCATAAAATATTAAAAATATAGATAATTCCAACATTCCCATGTGAACTAACTCTAGAGGTTGACAAAATGAAACATTTTTCTATTATTTGAAATATATTTTATGTTGCATTACATTTTTTCTCAAAATAATGAAATTATAGGTTGAAAATTCTATTTTAGGAAAATAAGTCACTAATATATTATTAGTTAGCTTCCTCAAAAAGTGAATAATTAAATGGCCATGTTTACTATTTAAAATCCAATATTCTTTGTGAATTGAACTCAAAAAATAAATTTTTAGGGGAAATAATTAGTTTATAGTAATTACATGAAAAATATGATATTCAAAACTAGTAAAGACAATATATTGTTTGTAATAAAATACATTGTAAGAATTACAATAAAATTTAACATGTTAACCTTAAGAATAGAAGTATGATGTTTTATGTATTTTATAAATTAATCCTTCTATAAATAATATTATTTAAATTAAAAAACTATTAGTGTCACAAGTCTTTCCATGTCCAATAATTTTTCACTTTTCATTCTCCCAAAAAATGAAAAGTACACCATCCACATTGATTTGGTTATTAAAGAATCACTAGTCTTCTATTTTGTGGCTTGAACATAAACTATCTATATAACATAAATTCATTCTATTATTTTTCATGTAGATTTCTTAAATCATTATTTTTACAGGTAATTATTCTAGATACCATATTATCTAGGGTCTATAAATTTTACAATTAATAGATTATGGAATCAAAAAAAAACTCAATTCCTATATTTCTATTTTATGTTTTTATAAATAAACAATTATATATGTCTAAAAGAATAAAAATAACTTATAAAACCATAATAACTAGATATATCCTGAATTCAATTCTTTAATATACTCATCTCTCTTGGTTAGTAACCAATTGTTGTTGTATATTTAGAGTTTTTTTCTAACCTAGTATTTTGTAAAGTGTTTTTATAAAATTATTATATAATTTTTAATACTTTTTTAATTAATAATCAGATAATTTATTTTCATAGTTCTATTTTAACATATGTGTATTCTTTCCCATCATGGAAAACCATTGAGCTTTAAAATAACCATATAATAATGATTCTTTTTTATAAAATAATAATAATAATAATTTTCTATAAATGATTATTCTGATATATGGATGCAAAATAATAACAATTCACTAGGTATATTTTCATAATCATATTATTTTATATAAAAATTCCAAATTGCAACAAAATTTTCTGGAGGATTTTTTGATACTATGGATGTTTTTTCAAAAAAAAGATATTAGCCATGTAATTTATATCTTTTATGATCAAGTATTAATCACTTGAGTTATCATCAATTTTACTCTAGATGGAATTAATAGAATTTTTATATCATTTACCACTATCCATATACATATTCATCAGTGCCATATTTTTAAAATATTCTTTAACATTAACTTTTTTACACTACAAATGAATTATTTCATTGGTTTAATCAATCTTTCCCCACTCCATCAACAAATTTACTTTATTATCATAAATAAATTTGTAATTATATATCATGGAGAATTTATTCTTCCTGTATAATTTCATGAAATTCATGGGTAGGTTATTTATTTCCTTATCACCAGAAACAAATGATTAATAATCACATGAACTAACAGCTTTGATATTTTGGTTTTTTCTATGAGAATATTAAATTAAGGACTATGACAATATGTAATTAAGGATAATGAATTCATATTTGGTTCATCTACCACTTATATGGTTACATTATTTTAAACCTCATATTTCCTGAATTTTTTAAAATTTCTTTCAATGGAATCATACTTATGTCATAAAATTATCCAATAGAAATGGATGTTCTCTTCCACCAATCCTAAATTCATATTACTAGTCACATTATATTAATATATTTTAGTAAATACATTTCCATGTGATTTCATTGTCCGGAATATTTCATTAAAAATGGGATTCATATCAGAAATGGATCTATTATCCTTCATCTTAAAAGTATCATATTTGATAGTATATATTTTTTAACATATTTCATCAAAATTTGAAGTTATTTCTTGTGAAATAACATGTTTAAAACATATTTGAAATTTATTAGTTAAATAAGATGTAATTTTAAATTCGTCTTTATCTAAATAAATATTTATTTTATTTTCTTCTCTCAATCATTAAATATTGGAATCATTTATCATATTATTCCATGTTTTTCATTACTTTTTTTTTTTAAATTTTCCAAAAATTAAAATATTTTTTTCAAAAATAAAATTCTACAAATATAAATTTTCATCTTGACATCAAATTGAACAAATTGGATCAATTAAAATAAAACTAATGAATGTGGAAAATATCATAATCTTAGAATTTCCAGTAAATGTATAAATTTATAATAAACATAAAGTAAAATATATTTGTAATATTTGATCTTAGTAAAAATATGTATTTTGAAAAAATATTGATCTCAATTAATGGTCTGAGTGGAAAACTTATTATTGGTGTGAATTGAGTTTCCAATTTAAAATCAATATCAAAATAAAATTAGTTATTAATCACCGAATTTATAAAAAAACCAGTTAACTAAAAAACTTAATTATGTAATTTTTTTAATGTAAATTATTCTAAAAATAATAATTTGGAAAATATAAAGATATTTAAAAAAACTGTATTTTCAAACTAATATACTTATAACAAACACATTATATAAAATTTAATTTATAGAAAAAATTCATTTTAATATTTTTTTATTATATTTAGAAATGATATTTATATCTGTTTAAAATTTTGGAAAAATACTAAAAATCACACTAAGAATATAAGAATGGGGTTCATTATTAAGAAAATATATAATCCCCGTTACATTGAAATCACCCACATCCATGATGTTTTATTGTAAAATTAATTGACCTAAAACCTACATCTATTTTGACAAACAACAATACTAGAACAACTTAACAAAAATTATGTTTCATGGGTCTACAGGGGAGGAAAAGATTATAGGTCATAGATGACCTCGTCCATAGATTTACATGACTTTGAAAATGAGATTAACTAAGAGAGTGTGTGAATCACACACTAAATTATTATATAACACTATGTTTATAATATTTTCATTTATTTTTTTAATTATAAAATTAAAAATTATCATTTATGTTCTACAAAAATACCAACACATAAATTATCATTTTAAAAAAATTTATTTTTTAATTCCATGATAAAAATATATTAAATGTTCATTTATTAGATACATATAATTTATTTATATATACTAATAGGTGAGGTAATTATTTGAATATACACATTAATATTCCTAATGTTAATGTTAATATATAATATTATATTATGTTATGTGGTCTAATAAATTGAATTTTTATGAAAATACAAACTCCAAAATCCTGGGATGTTATATTATTAACATAATGTGACTATTATTAAATATATATATATATCTATGATTATTTTGTTTTCTGTGAATTTAATTAGGATATAAAAATCATATCTATATAGTGAACTTTCTTATTCATTATAAGAAACATAAATTCCATTCATGATAATTAATATATAGATGATAAACATTAGAATCATTTTATTTAATTCTCACAAAAATATCCTTGTAACACCCCAAGATTTTATAAAAAAATATTCTTTTAATTTCATTGATGTCTTGTGTTGTATGCTACACCAAAAGGAGATTTCACAACAAGAATCCCTGACTTTCCTTGCATTACATGCAATCACGACCTTCCTCGATAGCGTGTGTAGTATGCAATACCGAGTTTCACTAAACGAGATATTATTATAATATTATTATGAACTAGCCACTATGAATAGTAATACCCACTTTTTGAAATTTTTATATATTTAATCTTTTAAAATGGACTTCATTTTTGGATTCAGAATATCAAAATTTGCTTAGGGTGAAATTTTGGTACTTTTCGGATAACTTTCATATTCTGCGGAATAGTTAAAATTACTAAATTTTAATTAAAAACAAATTTTTTAATAAAAATAATTAATAGTGATAAATTATTAATTTGAGTGGTTTTAAAGTATATTTAGAATATATTTATACAACTTAATACAATGTTTTTTATTGGATGTAATTTCACATTTAAACCAGACATAAACAAGTGTCAATCTTTTGATAGTTATTATCTCTTAAGAACACGCTATTTGTTTTGACAACGAGAATTAATTTTTAAATTAATTAATTCAACTGATATGTTTTGAATTTGGTAAAATAGACATAATTTTTGAATTCATAATATCAAATATATATTAGGCCGAATTTTTGGTATTTTTCTGGAAACTTTTATTTTTTTATGAATAGTGAAACCACTAAGTGGTAGTTAAAAAAACTGAATTTTTAATAAAACATAATTTTACCGCTTCTATGAGTGGAATTTAGAAAATCAGTGAGACATGCTTAATATCAAGGACTAAAATGTGGTTCAATGAGATGAAATTAATTTTTGGTGAATATTAACTTTTTACTTTTATTTACCACAATTAAAAGTAAATAGGGTAATTAAGGGTTAAATAGATATTATTATTACCATAACACATGTAATAATTCTATTGGATAAGTTTAAATAGACCTAAAACAACCTTAGGAATTAATTATGACCATTTAGGCCCACTTGGATTATATTAGGACATTTATTATTAATTAATTTAAAGAAGGGTTAAAATAGTTAAAATCGAAATTTAATAAGTAAAGAATTTTTAATATAGGGTTATACATAAGATAAATTCAAATATAAATATTAATTAGAAAGATAAAAACATTTCCAACAAAATTGTATTTTATTTTTAATTTTTAGACTTAAAATATTTTAATTTATTTATGATACAATGATGATGCAGTAATTATCTTATTAATGGAATATTGACATAATTGATGTTATAAATACCCAAATAAATGTAATTTTATACTTTTTATGAATTACAATAATTATATATGTTAATATGACATGTTATTATTTATTGAATTAATTTTTTTGAACTAATCATTCTGTTATGATTTTCACAAAAATCAATTACCAAATAGTGTCAAAATTGACATAAAATAGTTTTTAAAACAAATATTATATTATTAATTGTTATTATATTCTTAAAAATCTATGGTTCGGACAAGATACTTATATCATAATAGGTGTATAATTAATGGACCACTTGGGGGTCTCTTGGATGTATATGGTATGTTTATTAACTATATAATATAAAAATACAAAGTGACATGGTAAATGTCAATCTAATTAACTAAGAGTTCAAACTAAAAGATAAGGTTAATATAATGACCTAAACTTCTCTAAATTCTATTGGATTGGAGGATTTCTACCCATCCCCAATTTATCTTCAAAATATATCAATTTGGAGCTATTAAAAACCGAATTTGACTTTATAATAAAATAATATTTTTAGTTATTCCAAAGGTGGCCCTCTCCTCCCTTATAAAAGGGCACCTTCTCCCTCTCTTCCTCACACCACATTGAGCCTTCAATCTCTGCCAACCCCTGTATAATTATCTTCTCCACTTCCCTAGAAAAATCCTCTAGGTCCTGGTCTTCTTCAAAGACCAATTTTAGTGCCCTAAGAGGAGGTCTCAAAGAGGCGCTTCAAAGAAGAGGTAATATCTGTTACCGATTCTTTCAACTTTATTTCTTCTTCCACTTCTTCTTCTTATCTTGTTTAATTATGAAGTAATAACATCAGTATCAATAACATACTGATATGTTATTATAAGTTTGAATCAACCCTATTTCACCATCTATCCATCCTAAGGAAAATGAAATCACCACGCGTGCGTACGTACGGAATATCGTCTCCATGCTGTGGTGTAATCTATTTTCCACCACCACCATACTTGGATGGGAATAATGGTGTAAATAATAACTATATATTATTATTTTAAAGTGATATTGATTCTGTAATAGTATACATACACTCCAATAAAATTCCACGATCATGGGAACGATATCACCGCTCGTGCGTACGTACGGAATACCGTCTCCACGACGCGATGAGATCCATTCTCAATGATTAACAATTCATGAATGATTATAAAGTATATATAATAAGTAATCATGAAATATATGACATAATAATGATACTGTATTTATGTATATATATATGTATGTCATCCAATTAATTCCATTCAATTCAATGAGGAAACAAAAACAACGTTCATGCGTACGTACGACCTACCATCTCCATAAACGGTGTATTTCATTCCATTTATCGATCTATTAAATATATGTAGATTCTGAATATATATTATATATAAATCATGTTTTATATTATGTAATTAAGTAATCATGATCTATGTAATCATATGAATAATTACAAGTGAAAACATAGATGAAAAATGAAACGATTTTACCCAAAACACTCTTTAACATGGAATTTACAAAAGAACGGGTAATATAAAGTCATAAGTGAACCATATATGATATCATAACAATGAATATTATTATGTAATAAGTAAATGACATTATATAAATCATTATACAGGAGGTTCAGATACGTACAAATCATATTGGACCTAAGGTAAGGAATAATTTTGCAAATCTCATTTTTATGCGAGATTGCTTATTTGTAATTATTTAATGGGGTTATTGAAATAATCCATGTCTATGTTTAATAAAAGATATTTCATGTGTATTTAAAGTCATTTTTAACCGTTTTGACTTTTAACCCATGGTATGGAAGGAATCATTCTTTTATTTACCCTACAAGGTACTTTTGACTTTTCCGACAAAAGTAAAAGAAGATTGTTTTTTTAACGTATACAGCATGAAAGGATTTTTACAGTTTTATAAAGCCTTATTTTCATGAAGCTTCATCCAAAATATTTAATGACTATTTTAAACAAAATCTATTTCTTTTAAAATTGCAAGACATTTTGTGAAAATAAATTGATTTTGATGAAGAAATGATATTTTCCTCAAGAATTCATTTCAAGTGTTTTATCAAAACCATTTTTTCATCTAAGATAACATTATTTCATATGTGTATGTTTCATGTATAATGTCTCTATGATTTAAATGGATTCCCTTTTCTTATTATTAAATGATATCCATTTCTTTTATATGTATTATGTGATGATGGGATGATTTTTTTGAAACCCATTTTATTTATTGGGTTTTTATTAATGATGTATGTTTATTTTGTGGCACAAGTAAGAATGATTTCATTATGAGATGGGTGGGACATATATCTCCCTCCAATTCATTGGGTAAATATTTATACCTAATGAGATAGACATGGATGGAATGGTAAGTTAATCCGGTTCAGTATTATAGGACTGGAACGAGGAGTGAACTCGATTCAGAAATGGACTTTGTCCATTAAGATGGTCTTGGCAGCAATGCCTTGGCTGCTATGGAAATTGTTACATGTACTTAATGGATTCCAAAATTACATGTTTTATTCCCATTATATTTTATCATTATTTATGTTTCTTTATGATCTATTCCTTGCGTACTTCCATGTTTTATGTCATTTCTCAAGATTTTGATGTTTAAACATTATGTTCATGTTTTTAAGTTCAAATGTATATGGTATGTTTTATTTTATCCATGCTTACCCTTAATGAGCATTTGAGCTCACCCTTTTAATGTTTTATTTTCCCCTAGGATTAAAAGAAAGGTTTTAGGTAAGGAAACAAAAAGTAGAAGATCTTTATGGGAGATGTTGAAGATCTTTCACCACGATTAGAATATTATGTTCCAAGTTTCCAAAGACACTAAACTATTACAGTCCTTATGTGTCTATTTTTGTTATGTATTATAGATTCTGAAAAAGTAAAGTAATATCCACGTATGTCAAGCTTCGGGTCTCTAAAGTTGGTATCAGAGGCAAAGGAGGTAGGAATGTATCCAATCCTTGGGAACTCTCACATGTGAGCGTTGGACGAGGCATGGCTCTCCGCCCACGGGATTCATGTGGAAATGGCTGCCACTGGGGACGATGGTGTGTCCCACCCAGTGGGTGTAGCCGCCCATGGAGTGCCCTGATAGGTATCAATTATAGTTCACTGGAATTAATTCTAGACCGTTACAGTTTGTATCAGAGGAAAGGTTTAGTTAACCTTTAGAAACTAGGATGTGAAAACTTTAGTGAGATCCCTAGAGATATTTCTAAGGTATGTCTAGGGATGTCCCTAAGGTTAGTTATACGTATTGGTTATAGTCCTAGAATTTCACTAACGATCATAGAATTTAACCTAAGATTTTAGATATTTACAATACTCCACCTTTACTATGTTGTTTTCCCTAGAATTATTTTTGCCTCTCACAAATTTTTTTTCTGTTTTAGTCAAATGGAGGGAACCAGAAGGAATTCGGTTAACATTGAATCCAATGGAAAAAATTGTGACTATTAGCAACAAAATTGTGTAATGCTTAGAGAGAAAGATATTTTGATTATGCCGAATCAGTCATCGCAATATATGATTAACAAGGTGAAATTTAGTGGAATGCCTAATTCATCAAATAAGTGGAAGGTAGACTTTTATGCATGTTCGCTTGTTGAGGAGCATAAAGAAAGGAAGATAGAGATTTCTAAAGAAGGGAAGAAGAACCTTGAGGAATAACTCAAATATAGGGGAAGATGTTATCTGTGTGGAGAAAAGTGTCATAGAGTGACAGACTGTTATGGAGTTCAACGTCTTATTTGTGGAGAACATGGGAATTACCCAACTCAATGCCCTGACCTAAAATTTTACTTCTAAATCAAGGAAGGAATTATTGCAGGACAATCATTGAAGAGGATGGAATGATGTGTTTATGTTTTAGTATTCAAGAATAATGTTGTTGAGGTACTTTTATGGTGTATTAGAATATTTGTTGTGTTAGTCTATTGTGGTTTTCAATAATATTATGTTACCGGTAACCATGAAATGTGATTCAAATATTTTGGAAAGTAGATTATATGCACATAATGAAGGGATAAGGAGAAAATTAATTGTTTGATAGTATTCATGAGCTCATGACTAATATAAGTAGAAGTTTATATCATGGTTTGAGTATATAGAATTTTTGGATTTTGGTATGTGGAAAGAGGTAACTTTTGATAGCATTCATGTTTTCACTAAGGTTTAATGGGTATTCATTTTTCAAGAGAATACATGATTAAGGTATTCACATGATTGGAATGTGACCAACAAGATAATGGGGGATAAATGATGGTTGGTTGATGACATTTCAAGTAAACGTTTTCTTTATACAATGAGCTTGGACCGAAGTATTTTAGATAAGCCTAAAGATGGGAATGGATTATGTTAGACATAAGTTAGTATTGTTTAAGGATAGAACTTTTTTCGATATTATTGATGGGATGTTATAGTAATGTAGTTTCTGAAAAATGACAACCTACAGGATGGGCGATAGCCCATCGTGTCGGACAAGGCTGTGGTAATCGAACCCACAAATGAAGTGAGACTGACCTTTATCACCTACCACTGGCCTACAGGAAGTCCCTGGTTAGTAGAATCTAGTTTTATTTTATTAATCAGTATGATATATGAAGTATAAGTCCATTTTAGGAACTATATATGATTAAAATCACTATAGATCGACTTATGTATATTTAATAACTCTTGCTAACCTTTTGTTTGAGACAGATGGAATGACCCGTCATTCTATCACATGATCTGCTAACACTTCATGAATAACAAATTCAACTTCATTTATTTAAGAGATGAAGTGGAAATTGTTCAATGCACGAACAACAGTGATATTGTAACAAAATAAAGTAAGTATTTATTCTAATTCAAATTCTTCAACTTTAGGGAAATAATCTTGAAAACCAAAAATGTTGTCCTAGTGATGTTATATCTGATGAATCAGATGGTACCTTAGATCGTCACAAATTTATGTCATTGTGATTGTTGTCTTTTTCATAGCCATGTTCTCTACCAATCTCCATCAGAACATTATGGTTACATTTTTCTTCCATATCTATATTTTCAGCTATGTTCTCCTAAGTGGAAACCCAGTGATGAGTTAATTTGGGTAAACGTTATGTTTCATACAATATTTTTTAAAGCCAAGTTTTGTTATTCCTTTTTACGACGTGGGTTTCTATTAAAGAAAATTTCAAATAGTAAATGATTTATAACCCCAACGAATTTCAAGGGCGAAATTCATTTTAGGGGGGGTAGAATGTAACACCCCGAGATTTTATAAAAAATATTCTTTTAATTTCATTGATGTCTTTTGTTGTATGCTACACCAAAAGGAGATTGCACAACACACATCCCTGACTTGGCTTGCATTACACAAAATCGCGACCTTCCTCGATAGCGTGTGTAGTACGCAATACCGAGTTTCACTAAACGAGATATTATTATAATATTATTATGAACTAACCGTCATGAATAGTAATACCCACTTTTTGAAATTTTATAAATTTTATCTTTCAAAATGGACTTCATTTTTGGATTCGTAATATCAAAATTATCTTAGGGTGAGATTTTGGAACTTTTCGGATAACTTTCATAATCTGATAAATAGTGAAAATTACAAAATTTTAATTCAAAACAACTTTTTTAATTGAAATAATTAATAGTGATAAATTATTAATTTGAGTGGTTTTAAAGTATATTTAGAATATATTTTTACAATTTAATACAATGTTGGACATTGGATGTAATTTCACATTTAAACCAGACATAAACAGGTGTCAATCATTTGATAGTTATTATCTCTTAAGAACACGCTATTTGTTTTGACAACGGGAATTAATTATTAAATTAATTAATGCAACTGATATGTTTTGAATTTGGGAAAATAGACATCATTTTTGAATTCATAATATCAAATATAGCTTAGGCCTAATTTTTGGTATTTTTCTGGAAACTTTTATTTTTTGATGAATAGTGAAACCACTAAGTGGTAGTTAAAAAAACTGAATTTTTCATAAAACTAAATTTTACCGCTTCTGTGAGTGGAATTTCGAAAATAAGAGAGACACAGTTAATATCAAGGACTAAAATGTGGTTCAATGAGATGAAAATAATTTTTGGTGAATAGTAACTTTTTACTTTTATTTACCATGGTTAAAAATAAATAGGGTAATTAAGGGTAAACATGATATTATTATAACCCTAACACATGTCCTAATTCTATTGGATAAGTTTCATTCAACCAAAAACAACCTTAGGAATGAAATATGACCATTTAGCCCCACTTGGATTAGATTAGGACATTTATTATTAATTTATTTAAAGAGGGGTTAAAATAGTTAAAATCCAAGTTTAATAAGTAATTAATTTTTAATATAATGTTGTACATAAGATAAATTCGACTATACATATTCATTAGAAATCAAAAAAGATTTACAACATAATGGTATTTTATTGGTAATTTTTATACTTAAAATAATTTAATTTATTTATGATACAATGATGATGTAGTAATTATCTTATTAATGAAATATTGACATAATTGATGTTATAAATACCCAAATAAATGTTATTTGAGACTTTTTATGAATTCCAATAATTTTTTATGTTAATATGACATGTTATAATTGAATTAATTAATTTTTTTATAACTAACCATTCTGTTATGATTTTCACAAAAATCAATTACCAAATAGTGTCAAAACTGACATAAAATAGTTTTTAAGAAAAATATTATATTATTAATTGTTATTATATTCCTAAAAATCTAAGGTTTGGACAAGATAATTATATCATGATAGGTGTATCATTACTGGACCACTTGGGTGTCTCTTGGATGTATATGGTATGTTTATTAACTATATAATATAAAAATACAAAGTGACATGGTAAATGTCAATCTAATTAACTAGGAGTTAAAAGTAAAAGATAAGGTTAATATAATGAACTAAACTTGTCTAAATTCTATTGGAAGAGAGGATTTCAACCCATCCCCACCTTAGATTCTAAATATATCTATTTGGATCTATTAAAACCCGAATAAGACTTTATAATAAAATAATATTTTTAGTTATTCCAAAGATGCCCCTCTCCTCCCTTATAAAAGGGAACCTCCTCCCTCTCTTCCTCACACCACATTGAGCCTTCATGCTCGGCCGACCCATAACATCTTATCTTCTCAACTTCCCTAGAAACATTGTAGAGGTCCTGGTCTTCTTCAAAGACCAATTTTAGTGCCCTAAGAGGAGGTCTCAAAGAGGTGCCTCAATGAAGAGGTAATGTCTGTTACTGATTCTTTCAACTTTATTTCTTCTTCCACTTCATCTTCTTATGTTGTTTCATTATGAAGTAATAACATCAGTATCAATAACATACTGATATGTTATTATATGTATGAAACAACCCTATTTCACCATCTATCCATCCTAAGGAAAACGAAATCACCACGCGTGCGTACGTATGGAATACCGTCTCCACGTCGTGGTGTAATCGATTTTACAGCACCACCTTACTTGGATGGGTATAATTGTGTAAATAATAACTATATATGATTATTGTAATGTGATATTTATTCTTTTATAGTATACATATACTCCAATAAAATTTCACGATCATGGGAACGATATCACCGCTCGTGCGTACGTACGGAATACTGTCTCCACGACGCGATGAGATTCATTCTCAATGATTAACCATTAATGAATGATTATAAAGTATATATAATAAGTAATCATGAAATATATGACATAATAATGATACTGGATTTATGTATATATATGTATGTCATCCAATTAATTCCATTCAATTCAATGAGGAAACGAAAACAACATTCATGCGTACGTACGACCTACCATCTCCATAAACAGTGTATTTCTTTCCATTTATCAATCTATTATATATAAGTAGATTCAGAATATATATTATATATAAATCATGTTTTATGTTATGGAATTATGTAATCATGATCTATGTAATCATATGAATAATTACAAGTCAAAACACGGATGAAAAATGAAACAATTTTACCCAAAACACTGTTTAACATGGAATTTACAAAAGAACGGGTAACATAAAGTCATAAGAGAACAATATATGATATCATAACAATGAATATGATTCTGTAATAATTCAGTGACATTATTTAAATCATTCTACATGAGTTTTGGATACATACGATGCATATCGGACCTAAGTTAAGGGATAATTTTTCAAATCTCATTTTTATCCGAGATTGCTTATTCATAATTATTTACTGGGGTTAATGCAATTGTCCATGTCCATGTTTTATAATAGTGTTTTCATTTATGTTTAACATCCTTTTTACCCATTTTGACTTTTAACCCATGGTATGGAGGAAATCTTTCTTTTATTTACCCGACAATGTACTTTTTTACTTTTCCGACAAAAGTACAAGAAGAATGTTTTTTTTAACGTATACGACATGAAGGGATTTTTACGGGTATATAAAGCCTTATTTTCATGAAGCTTCCTCCAAAAGATTTAATGAATAGTTTCAACAAAATATCTTTCTTTTAAAATTGCATGATTTTTTGTGAAAAGAAATTGATTTTGAAGAAGAATGGATATTTTCCCCAAGAATTCATTTCAAGTGTTTTATCAAAACCATTTTTTCATCTATGATAACATTATTTCATATGTATATGTTTCTTGTATAATGTCTCTATGATTTAAATGGTTTCCCTTTTCTTATTATGAAATTATATCCATTTCTTTTATATGGATTATGTGATGATGGGATGATGTTTATGAAACCCATTTTATTTATTTGGTTTTTATGAATGATGTATGTTTATTTTGTGGCACAAGTAAGAATGATTTCATTATGAGATGGGTGGGACCTATATCTCCCTCCAATGCGTTGGGTAAAGATTTATATCTCATGAGATAGACATGTCATGAATGGTAAGTTAATCCGGTTTAGTATTACAGGACTAGAACGAGGAGTGAACTCGATTCAGAAAGGGACTTTGTCCATTAAGATGGTCTTGGTAGCAATGCCTTGGCTACTATGGAAATCATTACATGTGCTTAATGGAATGCCACAATTACATGTTTTATTCCCATGCTATTTTATCATTATTAATGTTTCTTTATGATCTATGCCTTATGTACTTCCATGTTTTATGTCATTTCTCAAGCATTTGATGTTTAAACATTATGTTCATGTTTTTAAGTTCAAATGTATATGGTATGTTTTATTTTAACCATGCATACCCTTACTGAGAATTTGAGCACCCCCTATTTATGTTTTATTTTCCACCAGGATTAAAAGAAAGTATTTAGGTAAGGAAAAAAAGTGGAAGATCTTTATCAGAGATTTTGAAGATCATTCACCACGTTTAGAAGATTACGTTCCATGTTTCCAAAGACACTAAACTATTACGATCCTTGGGTGCCTGTTTTTGTAATGTATTATGTCTTCTAAAAAAGTAATTTAATATTCATGTATGTCAAGCTTCGAGTCTATACAGTTGGTATCAGAGGCAATTGAGGTAGGAATGTATCTGATCCATGGGAACTCTCACATGTGAGCGTTGGACGAAGCATGGATCTCCGCCCAAGGGCTTCATGAGGAAATGGATGCCACTGGGGACGGTGGTGTATCCCACCCAGGGGGTGTAGCCTCCCATGGAGTGCCCTGATAGGTATCAATTATAGTACACTTGAAGTAATTTCAGACTGTTACAATTCTTATCCTTAGGGAAGAAATATAATATAATATATTTTTATTTTATGGAAAATATACATTCTGAACATCAATATAAATTATCCTAAATCTACATTTTTACTAAGAATGGAAGCATATCCATTCTTCCCAATCATAATCCTTATCCCCTCCCCCGCATCCAAATTCTTCCTATCCCATCAAAATACCATGCTTAGGTCGTAGAAGGAGGATACCAAGATGAGGATTCAAGATGTAATTTCTCTTATTTTCCTTTAAATTCATTACAATTTAAAGTCCTTTTCTTATGCTATCACTGCATATCTTCATCCACATTATATGGTAACTCAAGTATCCTATATACACTGGAATTTTAGGATACTAGTGAGATTTTCTACCATCCAACCCCCTTCTCCTCTTCCTTTTATTTTATCAAAGAAAATGTTGTTCGTGAGGTGTTAATCTGTCACCTTCAAGAATGAAATTTTTTTCACTTATACCTTCAGATCATGTATTGAACCCATTTTTATAGTTGAACTAGAATATTTTATATGTATGATGTTCTATTTAATGTTCTACAACTAAAATATGATCATATTACTAAATGATTAATCAAAACAAGTTCGTTGTGCCCAGAAAACCACCCAAATTATCCAAAACAATCATCATTAAATTATTATCTAATGATTCATCCACATGATATACAATTTTAATCAATTCAAGACCATTTTAACTTATTAAATATCATTAAAAACATGTAATATCAGTTCTGTATGTTTACCCATGTTCTATCGGAACATCAATTTATGAATACAAGGGAACCGGTCAAGAAAACCGTAAAAACATTCATTCACAAACAATGTTTTGAAATCTTATAAGTCATCAAAATCCCATAAAGTAAAATAATGAATCCAAAATAGACCTGTTTTAATTTATAAAAGGATCCTATGTTTCTATTTAGACATTAAAGCAAAGGAAGCATTCAAATATAAGCTAAGGAAAAATTCTCGAACCCAGCTTCCATTCTTTAGATTCTCCCTCTTTCACTCATTTTCATATGTTTACTCCTTAAAAATATTTTTTTATCATTTTATTTACTTTTTTTGTATATAAATGTTTTCACTTGTATTTATTTCAAAACAAATTTTTTTCCAAAAGAAATCTTATATTATGAACACACCTCGTACTTCTCATTCTAGGTTGACGGTTCTTGTAACTTGTAAGTTATTACCTATTTCGTTTGAAAACCCAATGGCTATGAATGTGTTCATCTGAGATGAAATTCATTCCTTTTCATGGGTTTGAAATGTTAATTTTTTATATCTTTTCATTTTGGCTTTCCAGATAATGAATATGTTATTATTTGAGGGGTGCACCTGAAATGTTTTAGCATTATATGAATTTTTGAACGGGACGGGTGTGCCCGGAATTATACATCGCTAAGAAAAATTGGGTAAAGTGATGAATCTTATGCGTAAATGTCAAATGAAGTGAAAAATATTCTATTAAAGACCAAGAAATTACATTTAATTCTTTTTAAATAAAGTGAAATTTTACGAGTCTGTGAAATTTGACGGCGCGTGATTCTGAGGCCCCAAGAGCCCGTAATGAATTTTTGAAAATTATTTCAGTTGCGTTAAGTAAACGTACGAGCATGATTTTATAAATTTTTATACAGTGATGGGAATTGAAATCCAAGCACCGTTTCAAAATATATAAAAATTCACTCGTACGTTTACTAAACTGACCCGAAATAATGTTCTGAAATTCATTACGGGCACTCCAGGCCTCAGAATCATGTGTTGTCAAACTTCCTGGGGGGATGGGTCATGAAATGATATAGTTTTTCACAATTATGTGTTGTAGTTAACCACCTAGAAATGATGTTTAAATTTTATGTATTCCAATATTTCATGTCTTATATTTATGCTTCCTCTTAAGTTCATGATCCTTTGCCTATGTTATGATTATGCTCATCCAATGCTATATTGTTCTTATCTATCCCCTTACCGGGCTTCTAATTCACTTATTTTGATGTATATCCTCATGTGAAAACATTTACTAAGGAGAATTCAAGTTCCAGTATGACGCTAGAGAAGAAGAAATTGAATAAATGTTTATGCTTGATTTTGTAATTGTTATGTATGGTCCTAGTTTTCCCAAGACATTTCACCGCTGGATCCTATATGTTTAATAATATTTTATTATTTATCTTTAAAATGATGTAATGGTAATGTATGAAAAGGTTGGGTCAAAATAAATATGATTTTATTTCAAAATAAAATTTATCTTATTTATAAACTTATTTTGACAAAATGGAGTTCATTTTTGAATTCTAGATATTGAAAAATCATATAGGCTAATTTTTAGATATTTTTCTGAAATAATAGAATTTTTTAATATTAAAATATATTAATTTATGGTATACATACTGAACGCTCATGTGTCATTGGTCACGTGTGAAAAACTAAAATTTATAACCTACTTACTACTTAAGATAGTGGCAAGACAGGGTCGAACCACAGGGAGGACTCATGTTGTGATTAGCATTCTAAAAAAATAATCTAAACAAAAACAAACATGAAAATACCAAAAAAAACAATTGATAATGGTGAAGTGGAGTGAATTACTGTTGGTGAGCATGCAAATGATGGTGAGTTTGTGGGTGCAACGGGAGTAGACATAGCAGCAAGATAAATTGGGGTGTAATAAACCAATAGATGAATAGGGGAAAGTCCACCGGCCAATTTGATGTTGCATATCCTCATTCATTATTTGAAATTCAGAAATTTGGATTTGACTAAAAGTCACCTTTCAGATTTGTCGTTTGGTCTGTTTGTAGTGAAATATTCCTTACATTCCTTCTACTGTAAAATTCATTCCATCCCATGGTTAAAAATAATAAGATTTCACCAGGCTCAACCTATTAGTTGAGTTATGTGAGTCTCTCTCATTCGAGCATAACTCACTAGTCAGTGAGTTACTCAAAATGAAACAATTTTCATTAAAGTTCAATCAAGATCGGTTTTCACTTGATCCTATTATTTTGAAAATAAGCTTGTCTGTAAACTATGTGAGAGAAAATCCAAAAAAAGTGAAGCAGCACATGAATAAAATTAAACAACCTAATCAGCCAGTTCATTCCCCCATGAAAAAATTTAGCTGGACATTGTGGTTGGTTTTAATGCATCAATTGAATTATGATCAATGAAATTAAAATTGGAATAAATTGTATAAAAACATAGCACACGGAAAACAAAGAAGTTAAACTCCCTACTACTTCTCCAGAAAGTATTAATTCATGCTTCTCAATGGTGGGTGAGAGACTGGACTTTTCTCGATGTCCCGCCCTAGGATTTGAGGTACGAAATTATATGATCTGTAACAGTTGGTGCTCTGATCTACTCATGATGAAAGATGTTGTATGTCATAATTATTTTCTCCCCCAGTCTGGAAAAAAGTATCATTCTTTGTCTCAAGTTCCCTCTATCCCCGAATTATGTCTATGAAAACTCCTACTCTGTTAGATTAATCAATGCCCCTCCCTATTTATGCAACTTCATCACCCAGTAAAATTCTTTGGAATATTCCCATAAGGGTTCCCTAGCCTCTACGTGTATCATTCACTTTGCTGCTCCACCCATGCTGTTCACCGGAGTAGTTGCTCCTAACAGAATGAAGAAGATGTGCGCATGGAGATCTAATTCATTCCCTGGAAATAGCAGATCCATGTGGCCTGCTTCAACACACTCATCACCAGATTTTAATGTGAACTCCCTATAAGTGAATACAACCCCCTACAATGAAACAACAAAAAACACGTGTGATCCACGTAAAAATTAAAATGGATCTATTATATTCTATATAGAAATATTATTAATTAAATTAGTTAAAAAAAATACTTATTAATATATATATAATAAATACCTAATAATATTATTAAAATATATGTTTTAATTACTGTTATATTAATTTATTAATATATACTTATTATAAAACAAATGTAATTGATATAAATATGTATATGAATCAGTTAATGTATATTATATATTTTATTATATATGTAACAATTATTATATAAATCAAAATAAAAGAACAATGAAAAAGAAGAAGAAGAAGAAGGGGGGGTCGGGTTTCAGTGGCGAGGAGGGGAGAGGCGATGAAGGCAGGGGTATCAGTGCTGGTTTAGGGTGCGGGGGTGGGTGGAGTGTGGTTGCGGGTTCATGGTGAGAAAGGGGTGGGTCTCGGGTTGAGGGAGAAGGAAGCGGAGTCCGAAGTGAAGCACAACCATGGATGGTTCGGGTTAGGGTTTCAAGAGGAGGAAGCAACGAGAAATGGTGTGGAGGCTTCAGCTCCAGAAAAGGTGAGAAATAGTTGTGCACTAGTTCAGAGATGATTTAAAATAGGGGTAATTTGGTTCATGATTTTTGATGTTCACTGCTGCCACAAATTCATTTGATGATTTTTGGCAACCGATGTGTCTAAATTGATTTTGTGTGTGATTATTATGGGAATTTTGCTGTTGTTGGTTGGTTTGGTTATGTTGCGGGCTGCTGGAATGGAGGCGGGGAGATGATGAGTTGCTGGTGCGGGAAGTCGATGCGGAGTTGAGATGAGCTTGGGGGTGAAGGTGTGTGGTAGGAATCAGGATGAAGTAACGGAAAACAGTGGTTGAACTGTGGCACCGTGAAGTACCCTCACTATTTGTGTGAAAAAAAATCAAAGGCCTAACAGTGAGGTGCAAAGGAAGAAAGACCAACGGTGAGTGGGGGAAGGAAACGATGAGATGTGCAAGGAGGAAACGCGAGGTAAAAAAATAAAGGAAACGGTGGGACAGTCACCATTACAAATGGGTTGGAATGGTGAGACAGTCACCGTTACAGATGGGTTCAAACGGTGAGACATTCACTGCTTCAAATGGGTGGAAACGGTGAGACATTCACCGTTAAGGATGGTGGAAACAGTGAGACAGTCATCGTTAAGGCAGGGGCGTGGAACAGTGAGGTAGTCACTATTTCAAATTGATGGAAATAGTGAGAAAGTCACTGTTAAGGCACATGATCGTGCGACCGCAACACCTGCAAACAAACACAACAAAGTAAATTAAATAAATAATTTAATTTAATGAAAATACAAAAAATAAATCAATTTATTAATTAAAATAAATATAATGGAATTAAATATAAAAAACAACAAAGTTAAATAACAAAATAAATTATGTTTTAAAATGAATGAATTTATTTTGGTTAAAAATTATAAACAAATTACATAAAGAAAAAATTAAATTATTTACAGTAACTTTGTTAAATTATTTAAAAAATTTATTAAATAATTAATTAAATTTATAAAAAAATTTATTAAATAAGATTAAATTGTTAAAACTAATTAACATATTAAAATACTTAAAACTAAAATGAGTTATTTATTTACAATTTAAAGAATAATTAATTAATTTAATAAATTTCTAAACTTACTAGAATGAAAATTTATAAAAATAAAACAGTAAAAAATTAAAATCAATTTCAATAGAATTAAGAAAATTAAATAATTATTTAAAAAGACGATAATGAATATTAAAAACAATTGATTTAAACTAAAATTGATTATTTTACACAGAAAGTACAACAACACAAGAATTATCAATTATTTAATAAAAAAATTTGATATAAAAAATCAATAAAAAATACAAAAAGGTTGTGGCAAAGTGTGCGAAAACTCTTCCACATCGAACTCCACCACACGTAAAACCTTGTTTCTCCTCAAACAATCACATGACTTTGACTTTAATACATAAATATGATATTTAAGTTTTAGTTCAAAAAGTGCATGATTGAACTTTAATATCCAGATGAGCTATACCAAACAATGAGTTGGGTTTTTCAAAAGTTATTCAACAATGATGTCATGTCTATCTATAAAACCCCAGTAGTAGTCAAGAAAATCACAGAATCATACACTATCAAGTATCTCATGCCCCCTATGTGTGATCATTAACTATCCTACTTCACATTACAATTCAATTACTGATTCAAGGAGTGTTGAAACTTTAGATGAAATGGAACTCAAAACATAACCAAGTGCACCTTCCATTCTAACCTATCCCCAAGTTCCAAAAATTAAAGTCCTTAAATTTTATCAGTTAATTTATTCAACAAAAATTAAAATTAACCAATTCAATTTCTCCCTTCTTCATCTGGGTTCAAAATTCCCCTCACCTTAATGAGTTCATTTTGACAAGGGAAGTCTATTTCTATTTTTCCCAGCCATATTCCATGTCCAGAGCACTATGCATAGCACTTATTAAAATTCAAATTGGATATATTTATTCACAGAAATGCACCCAATGCACCATGACTCAGATACTCACCGTGGGATCCCATTTTTTCATTGTACTCCAGTTATACAGGACTAATTTAATAATCATTCAGATAGACTTCCTAATGTGATTGAATATTATTTAACAAAAATGTGAGTCCCCTAGGTTCTAGTGAGAACTTCTAGTTAATCCAAGTCATGGTCATCATCCCACAAAACCTACCCTATCATACTCCCATCCTTAGTTCCTAAACAGACAGATCCAAAGAGACTATTAACAATTTCACTCAGCAATCATTCATACTTAACAGTTTCTGACTAAATGCAACTATCTGCAACCAGCTAATAGTTATCCACTCAATAGGACGTGATTCGAATAACATTGAACCTCAAATGACCATAAATTGAAGAGTGAATTTGAAAAAAATTGAATGAATTTTGAACCATTATTTAAAAAAATTTGACCATATTTAAAAAAACACAAACTCATGTTCATGAAGGGGGAATTCAACATGACACTAGAATGACCTCTCCCCCCCACACTTAAATCTCAAAATTGTCCAAAATGTTGACTCACAATGTGGGAGATAATTTAAGTTCAAAACAGATGGAAATTTCAGCTGAAAAAGATATGGATTGGTATCATTGAAGATCAAAATTTTTCTTTTCCACATAAAAATTGATAGGAAATAAAAACAAAAACAAAAGAATACAACCCCACCAAACATCACCAGTAACCAAGTATATTATTATACATAAACTATTCATTCTTTAAATTAGTATGATCAATCAAAAGATTATATCAATTTACATCAAATGGTAGCATGATTAAAAATGATGTGCAACAGCAGTATAATGAAAATAAAAATAGTAGGTGCAAGAATATAGCAGGAAATCAGCTCACAATACATTTTCAACTCTGTAGATTCTATTACCTAACACACATGAAAAAAAATAGTCATTTCTCACAAATTATGAGGATTTCCGCCACACTTAGTTCACACTGAAGAGTAAGCAAGTAATTGTATGTGAAAAAGGTAGAACAACACTTCCCTGAATTACTGGACCTTTAACAGTGACATTCATCAAATGGATCCTCTTCATTAAACTTCATTTTCAAATAAGAAAAATAAATCTTCAGAGTTTAATGTTCAAGATAAGTAACCCAAGAGAGTTAGTAGAGAGAAATGATATCTATATGTTGTAGTGGATTTAACCTTTAGGTTTTCTTGGCCAAGTTTCTGGCAGCAACAACTCTCTCTAAAACAACAACAGATCATGAAGCACCCTCAGTAGTTAAGGAATTGAACCAGAGAACAATAAATAGGGATCAAATTTATTGAAAACATAAAATAAAATATAAAATACTAATAAACCATGGGTTAGTTCCCATGAAACACTGAGTTTAAAGTCTTCTGTTAAACTTGAATCAGTTCATTCTGCCAACAGAGATATGGAAGCCAAGCCCTTTGGATTCCCTTCGAAGAGGTGATTTGTTCATTGACCATTGAATACGAAAGGTTGATTATGTTCTCCAACCAGTTCAATAGCTCCATTAACCAAGTCTCTAATAATAGAAAAGGGTCCTGACCATTTGGACTTCAACATTCCTACAAACAGCTTCAATATAGAATAGAAAAGCATGACCCTCTCACCAACATTGAAATTCCTATTTTGAATTATTGAGTCATGAAAAGACATTGTTTTTTACTTGTAAATTTCGGAATTCTTATAGGACTCTCTTCAAATCTCCTCCATCTCACTCAACTCTAGTTGTCTCCTCTCTCCAGCTTATTTGAAATCAAACTTTTCTTCCTTCACTACGTAATAAGATCTCTGATATAACTCAACAGGTATATGATGTTTTCTTCCAATGAGAATCATATATGGTGAGATCCCTATAAGAGTCTTATAAGTAGTTTTATAGGCCCAAAGGGCCTCATCCTACTTCCTTGACCAGTTATTCCTAGAGATAGACAATGTTTTCTCTAAAATTTGTTTGAGCTCTCTGTTTGGAACATCTTCTTGCCCACAGGGCTGTGGGTGGTAAGTAGTGCTTAACCTATGTGAGTACCCATACTTCTCCATAAAACCTTTGAATTTATAAATCTTAACGTGATCCCCATTATCAATGATGAATGATCGAGGCACATCAAATCGGGAAGAGATGTTTTTTTATAAATTTTACAAAACTAGAAGATGAATTTTCGGGCAGAGCTACTACCTCAACCCACTTGTAAATGTAGTCAACATCAACTATAATGTAATCATTCCCATAAAAGGATGTGAATGGTCCCATGAAGTCCAATCCCCACTCATCAAATATTTTGACCTCCAGATTACCTTTTTGTGGTAGTTCTTACCTTCTTCAAACATTTCCTAACATTGGACATTTTTCACAGCCAATAACCAGTCTCCTAACATCTTTAAATAGTGTTGGCCATTAGAAACCATCCTGGAGGATCTTTTGAGCAATCCTTTCTCCTCCATGATATCCACCCCAAGGTGATGAATGGAAGCTCCTAAGTATGGGTAAAATATCATCCTCAACTACACATCTTCCCAGAATCCCATCAGCACACCTCTTAAAGATAATAGGGTCATCCCAAAAATAATATTTTAGTTCAGATATTAACCACTTCCTCTGGTTGTGTGAGAGATCCTTGGGCATGACTCCAGCTTCCAAAAAGTTGGCATAGTCTACAAACAAAGCAGATTGTTGCATAGAAGCAGAAAACAATTGATCATCAGGGAAAGAAGTGTTGATCTCTTTTGGTTCCTTACTTGGGGAATTGGGAAATCATGAAAAGTGATCTAGAACTATATTCTCTGCACCTTTATTATCCTTAATCACTAAATAAAATTCGTATAACTGCAAGTTCCACCTCATGAGTCTAGGCTTTGAGTCCTTTTTAGCCAAAATATTATTTAGGGCTGAATGATCTGTGAAAACTATTATCCCTGATCTTATTAAGTACAGCCTAAACTTTTCTGAAGCAAACATCACAACAGCCATCTCCTTTGAAGTGGTAGAATAATTTTTCTAGTCATCATCTATTAAATTACTTGCATAGTAAATAACATGTAATTTCCTATCCTTCCTCTTCCCTAACACAACTCCTACTACAAAGTCACTAGCATCACACATAACCTCAAATAGAAGCTTCCGGTCAGGATCAGTGATTATTGGTGAAGTAGTCAACTTCTCCTGGAGCATATTAAATGCCTCTAGACAAGTTTCATCGAAGGCAAAGGGTAAGTCATTAACCAGCATGGAGAAAAAGGGTCTAGTAATATTAGAAAATTCCTTAATGAACCATTTTTAGAACCAAACATGACCCAAAAAACATCTAATTTCGTTGACAATTTTAGGTGGGGAAAACTTTTGTATGACCTCAATTTTTTCATTATCAACATATAGCCCCTTTTTAGAAAATTTGTGTCCCAAAACTATTCCATCAGTGGCCATGAATTGGTACTTTTCCCAGTTTAAGACTATGTTAGTCTCTTGGAATCGTTCTATCACTAGTTTAAGGGTTTTCAGACAGTTCTCGGAGTTATCTCCCACAATAGAAAAATCTTCCATGAAAACTTCAATTATCCTTTCAATCATGTCTGAAAAAATTTCCATCATGAACCATTGAAAAGTGGCAGGAGAACCACACAAGACAAAGGGCATCTACTGGTAGGAAATTTTCCAAAATGAATAGGTGAAGGTGGTTTTCTCTTGGTCCTCAAGTGTAATGGAAATCTGGTTATAACCAGAATAACAATCAAGAAAGCAGAAAAATTAATTTCTTGGAAATCTCTCTAACATTTGATCCAAAAATTTCAAGGGAATGTGGTCCATTCTTGTGGAAGCATTCAATTTTCTGTAGTTTATACAAAATCTCTATTTATTCACTGCTCTTTTTTAGATTTTCACATTCCTTTCATTAGTGACCACTGTTACTCCACTTTTTTATGGTACCACCAGGACAGGACTGCCCCATGGGCTATCAAAAATTGGAAAAATCATTCCAACATCAAGCAACCTAATCACTTTTTATCTCACAAATTCTTTAATTTTGGGGTTGAGGCTTCTTTGGGATTTTACTCGAGGCTTACACTAAGGTTTAATTGGAATTTTATGCATACAGAAGGATGTACTTATCCCTTTGATATTAAAATTGACATGCCTATGAAAGAATTGTACTTTCTCAAAATAATAATCAGATTTTTCTCTTGACCTACTTCCAGGTAGGATGAAATGATCACATAAAGGATGTAATTGACTCCTAAAAAGTAATATTTGAGATGGGAAGGTAGCGGCTTGAGTTAAAGGGTGGAAGGTGAATGTCTTGAGAGAAGACATTTGGGCCTAGGTGGCCCAAGGTCTTCATGTTACCTCTTGAAGAAGGCAGTAGACAAAGAATGTTATTTAGTGAAAGAGCCTTAAAAATATATCTCAACATACTCAGACCCCTCTCTCAGGGTAAAAATGTGCTCCAAAACAAAGTCATTTTGGTTCTCCGGGAATTCACCCTCATACTCATCAAAAAATTCTCACTACTTACATGAGATCATCACCATGCAAGAGGCATCATGGATTTCAGGTTGATTGTTTATTTCACCTATCATTCTCAGAAACTCTTCATCCTCCTTATCAACACTACTCTCATCAACTAACATATAATATTTGGGGAAGAGTGGGTATGTGGGTTCTTGGATTTACTTAAACACATTGAATTATTTTTTCTTTTCACCCAAATTGAAAATTAGTTTCCCCTTAGACACATCTATCACAGCTCCACCTGTGGCCAAGAAGGGCCAACCAAAATTGATAGGAACCTTTTGGTTACACTCCATATCATGGATAAGAATTTCAACAGGAAAAAAGTGTTTGCCTACTCCCACTAACAAATCATTGACCCTACCCACTGGATGAGAAATGGACCTATCAGCAAGCTGTAACAAAATAGTTGTGGGTTAGGGAACTCTTAATTTCATGTGATGAAAAAGTTACATCAGAATCAGATTAATACTAGAACCCAAATCACACAAACAATTGAACTTACCACCTCTATCCCCAAATGTGAAAGGGATGAAAATACTTCCAGGGTCCTGAAGCATAGGAGGTATCCTATTCTGAAATACTGCACTACACTTTTCTATTAAGATATAGGTTGAAAATTCTTATAATAAATTTTTGTTTGAAAAAACGTTCTTGAGTGATTTCAGATGTGATGAGATTTGAATCAATGCTTCCAATAATGGGATATAAATGTTCAGATGTTAGCCACATATAAAAATTTCAACATTTTTGAATCATTTATTGGTTTCTTAATTCATTGTATAAAGGGGATTACCGGGGGAAAATTCCTAACAATTGGGGGCATCTCTATAGCTTCTTCTTCAAAAAGTTTCTTCCCTTTATTTTCTTTGTTTTCCAAGAAATTTTATTTTTGATTGTGAGCTGGAATAGAATAAACTAGAGAAATTCCATTGGTACTATCCAGTTTTCCATATTTAGGTTCTTTCAGATTTATGTTTTGAAGTTTCATCCAATTTCTCATTTTAATCATTTTGGGGTTATTTCCTAATCTCTTTATGAGTTTGGATACCACTTCTGGTAGTCACAACCCTATAATTATCACTAGGAATATCATCAGTGGTGCCAAGAAGCCTACCCTTTTACCTATTACTAGCATCCTTAGTCAACTGCCCCATTTGAATTTAAATGTTCTTCATTATAGCATCCAATTGAACTTTATCAAACTCAGTTTTCATCTTTTTTTATCAAACCTCTCTATCAATTGATGTAACATGTCTCTCACCTCATCTTTTGAGTTGGGTGACTCACCCTTATGTTGGGGTTAGGATTTGATTTTCTACCTAGGAGGATGTTGGAATCTAGGAGGGGAAGAAGGTTAGAGGACTCCCTTCTCCCTCCATGACAGGTTTGGATGGTACCAATACCCCTGATTGTAGGTGTTGGAAAAAGTATCATCACAAGGCTGTATCCGAGGTTCTTAGCTAGCAAAGCCAGCACTCTCATAAAGTTGTACATGCATATCGATGTTTGGAAAACAGGTTTGAGAATGTCCATACAAGCCACAGTGGTGGAACTGCTCCTGAAGAATTTGATTTGGGTTCTCATTAAAGTACCCAACATCTTGGGCTACATCTTGAGGATCAGTGGTTATTTCCTTTCTCACAATGGTTCTCCTCCAATAGAACTTGTGATGGGATTTTTGAGCTAAACTGTTAAAGTTTTGTTTGATCTCCTCCTCATTCCTATCACTAAAGTCTCCTCCAGAAGACTGATCCCCCATGTTTTGGTGGTAAGGGGTGAGACTATTGTAGAAGGTGGACATAGGGGAATTTTGGTGTACATTTATGGTTTGAACGCAACCTAAGAAAACCTATAAACCTAACCCAGGATTCATGAAATAGTTCTCCTTCATCCTAAAGGAATCCGGTGATTTTGTGCTTAATTTCAGATGTCAACCTCCTAGGACATAATTTCATTGTGAAATCATTGTAAACTTTATCCCAGCTGACAAAGATTTCTTCTTCAAACTGTTGTAACTAAGACCTAGAATTTCCCTTGAGGAAGAAGGGGAACACTATCATTTGAATCTCTTCCTCAGTGAAACCCATAAGAGGTAGCTACTGGAAACTACAATAGAAGGCTCTAATGAAGTCAAGAGAGTCTTCACTAGGTGTTCCATTGAAGGTGGGTAGCTGACTAAGCATGGATTTCTCAATCTCATAATTCCTGGAAATAAGAGAGAGTCTAATGAATTAAGGGTTTCTAGACACAGAAGGTAATAATAACTCTCTAAAACTATGCCCCTGAGCTATGTCATTCTCAGGTGGGTTCAACATTCCATGTTTGTTCAAATTCACATGAAGTGGGTTGTTCAAGTTTTGATTTCTGTTATCTTCCATTTTGACTGTGTCTTTGTTTTTTTCACTTTTTAAGGTTATTATCAATATCAGGGTTACCAGGTATTAAGTATCAAGACTTAGGGTAGGTTTTCAAGCAGCTGGTTCAAAAAAAATTTCAATTTCAATTTTTTGCAGATTTTTTAGTGATTTTTTGGAGTTTTTTGAGATTTTTTATGTGAATTTTTGTTTTGTTTTTTTACATAGAAATCCCTCCCCGGAAATGTCGCCAAAATTTTCACGCTCTTCAGTGATTTGGAATGGGACAAAAACTAAAATTTATAACATACATACTACTTAATATAGTGGTAAGATATGGTCGAACCACAGGGAGGCCTCATGTTGTGATTGGAGTTCTAAAAATATAAACTAAAAAAAACATGAAAAAACCAAAAATAGAACATGATGATGGTGAAGTGGAGTGAATAAGAGTTGGTGAACAAGGAAATGATGGAGACCTGGTGGTTGAAAAGGGTGTAGACATTGTATTAAAAGAAATTGGGGTGTAAACAACCAATAGATGAATATTGGGGGAAGGTCCACTGGCCGATTTGATGTTGATTAACCTTTTTCATGCATTGAGATTTAGAAATATGGATCTTACTTAAAGTAACCGGCCATATTTTTCATCTAGTCAGCTGTAGTTAAATAGCTCTTATAGTCCTTCGTCTATAAAATTCATCTCATCCCATGGTGAAAAATAGTTAGATGTCACAGGGCTCAACTTTTCAGTTGAGTTCGGTGTGTCTCTCTCATTCGAGCATAACTCACTTATCAGTGAATTACTCAAATTGAAATATTTTTCATTAAAGTTCAATCAAGATCAGTTTTCACTCGATCCCTTCATTTTTAAAATATGATTTTCTGTAAATGATGAGAGCGGTAATCCAAAAAAATGATGCAGCTCATGAATAAGATTAAATAACCTAACCATCCATTTCATTCCCCCTGAAGGAATTTAGCTGGACAATGTGGTTGGTTTTAATGAAACAATGGAATTAAGATCAATGAAATTCATATTGAAATAAATTTCAAAAAAATAGAGCATAAGTAAAACTATGAAGTTCAAACTACCTTCTACTTCTCCTAAAATTACTAATTCCTGCTGCCCAATGGTGGGTGTGTCACTGGAGTTTGCTCAATGACCCGCCCTGGTAATCGAGGTATGAAATGATTTAACCTGCAACTCTCAAGGCTCCGATCTACTCACGATGGAATATGTTGTATGTTCTCTTACTCTACTCCCCCCAGTCTAGAACAAAGTCCCACTACTTTGTCTTCAGTTCCCTCTATCCCTGAATGATCTCTATGAAAACTCTGGCTCCTGTGGATTCATCAATGCCCCTCCCACTTTTTGTGCCGTCATCACACAATTTAAGTATCTAGAATCTCCCCTAAGGAATTCCCTGGCCTCCACGTGTAGCTGTCACTATGTTGATCCTCACGCCCTTGTCACCGAAGTAGTTGCTCTTAACAGGATTGAAAAATATGTGCACGTGGCAAGCTAATTCCTTCTCTAGAAATAGCAGATCCACATGGAATGCTTCAAAACACTCATCACCATATTTTAATTTGAACACCATGTAAGTGCATACAACCCCCTGCAACAAAACAACAACAGACGCATGCGAGTCAAGTAAAAAATATAATTAAACTATAATATTCTACATATTAATATTATTACTTAAATTAGTTATAAAATACTTATTTAAATATATATATAATACCTAATATTATTCTTAAAATATATGTTTTGATAACTATTATATTCACTTTTTAATATATACTTATTATAAAACAAAAGTAATGGATATAACTATATATATAAATCAGTTAATTTATATTATATATTTTATTATATATGTAACAATTATTATAAAAATCAAATTAAATTAATGAAGGAAAAAGAAGAAGAATAAGGGGGAGTCGGGTTTCAGTGGAGAGGAGGGGAGATGCGATGAAGGTAGGGGTGTTGGTGTAGGGGTAGGGTGCGGGGGCGTGTGGAGTGTGGTTGATGGTTCAAGGTGAGAAATTTTGGGGTATATTCTTGAGGGAAATGCAGAGGATTTCGAAGGACAACGCGATCGTGGATGGTTCGGGTTAGGGTTTCAAGAGGAGGAAGCGGTGAGGCATGGTGAGGCGACTTCGGCTCAAGAAAGGGTGAGGAATAGTTGTGCACCGGTTCAGAGCTGGTTTGAAAAAGGGGTAATTTGGTTCATGATTTTTGATGTTCACTGCTTCCATGAATTCTTTGGTTGATTTTTGTCGACATATGTGGCAGCTTTGATTTTCTGTGTTATTATTGTGGGAATTTTTTTGTTGTTGGTTGGTTTAGTGATGTTACGGGCTGCTAGAATGGAGGCGGGGAGATGATGAGTTAATGGTGTGGGATGTAGATGCATAGTTGAGATGATCTTGGGGGTGATGGTGTATGGGAGGAATTCGGAATATGTGATGGAGAATGGCGGCTGAACTGTGGCACCATGAAGGACCCTCAAGGTTGGTGTGACAAAAATCAAAGGCATAACAGTCATGTATAAAGGATGAAATCAAAACATTGTGTGGGGGTAGGAAACGATGAGATGTGCAAGGAGGAGCCACGAGGAAAAAAAAGAAAGGAAATGGTGACATAGTCATCATTACAAATGGGTTGGAATGGTGAGACAGTCACCGTTACAAATGGGTTCAAACTATGAGACAATCACTACTTCAAATGGTTGTAAATGGTGAGATAGTCACAATTAAGGATGGTGGAAACAGTGAGATAGTCACCATTAAGGCTGGGGCGTGGAATGGTGATACATTCACCAATTCAAATGGATGGAAATGGTGATATAGTCATCGTTAAGGCACAAGACCATGCGATAGCAATAACTACAAAAAAACAAAACAAATAAAATTAAATAAATAATTTAATTTAATTAAACCAAAAAAAATAAATCAATTAACAAATAAAATTAAATAGAATGGAATTAAAAACAAATAAAACAATGTTAAATAATAAAATAAATTCTGTTTCCAAATGAATGAATTTATTTGGGTTAAATATTAAAAACAAATTACTTATTGAACAAATTAAAATATTAACAGTAACTTGCTTAAATTATTTAACCAATTTGTTAAAGAATTAATTAAATTAATTAAAATATTATTTATATAATATTAAATTGTTAAAAATAATTAACTTATTAAATGACTAACATCTAAAATGATTTATTTACTTATAATTTAAAGAATAATTATTTACATTAATAAATTACTAAACTAACTAGAATGAAAAATTTGAAAAGTAAAACAGTAAAAGATTAAAATCAAATTCAAAAGAGTTAAGTAAATTAAAGAATTATTTAAAAATAAAATAATGAATAATAAAAACAAGTGATTAAACTGAAATTGATTATTTTACATTTTAAGTAAAACAACACAACAAATATCAATTATTTAAAAATAAAAACATTTTTATATAAAAAAGTCAATAAAAATACAAAAAGGATGTGGCAAAGAGTGAGAAAACATTGCCACATCACAAACATTATAATATAAATAATCTATTAATTGAGTCATCAGTGATGTATGAACCATAATCTCTATCATCCCATTATTATTTTAATATATAATGTATAAAGGTTCAAACTATTCATAGTCTTGAGCTTAATTATTAAACTAATGAATAAAATAATAAAAAACCCTCATATCCTTCACAATAAACAACCCCACACACCCCCTCTTCTCAGCACACCTCTAAATCATTAGGATTATTCTAAATTTATCCTGATACTCTTCCCTAGATTCTTCCCCATGTCCGTTACCTATTGTTCTCACACATAATAAAAACCAAGTTCCTTATAGAGGATCTTAAAGAGAAGAGATCAAGAGGTTTAAATCATTTTTCATTTTATTATATTATATTATATTCATTTATTTTCTTATACACCATTAACATCCCCCTTATTCATGTGGAATGAAGTATACATTATATTATATATAATGTTTTTTTATAATTTTTATAGAAACAATTCATCATCATAATTTTCTCTGATCCCTTTTATTCAAAAAATAAAAAAAACATCCATGTTGTGTCGAAATACCAACATTGTTGATGATGTACATCAAATTTCTATTACATCTATCATGGTTGGTAATAAAACAATATTAATAGTTGGAACATATTTTAAATTGTATGATATATCCTCTTTTATTTTCTAAAATTAAAAAATATAAAAAATATTAAATTATATAATGAAACTAGTCTGCAATCATCGAATAACTGCCAAAATGATCTAATCAAATATCATTAATGATTTGTCTAATGATTCTTCATCATGAGATAATATATTATTTATGATAAAATATAACATTCTAGAATCATATTAACAACACTTCATTCTGAAAATGGAGTTCTGATTCCATTTCGACAATTAAATCCAATACGAACCAACCATGGAAACAATGTAAGGAACGCACCCGAAATAATGGAAATAAAAACATATTATTCATAAATGGGTGGGATGATTTTAAAAAATGATCATATAATGTGTTATAAAAATAAATATGTTTCTTTTAAATATTAATAACACTCTTTTAACAATTATACATTATTTTTAACCTCATTTGGAGTAAGATGAACCCGTTATAAGTGAATTCATAACCCAATTTCCATTTTTTGGTTAACCTTCCAATTCATTGAATATTTGGTACTATGAATTTTTTGGGTAATTATGTTTATTATATTATATTATATAATTTATATTTATAGTGTATACACATATTCTATTTTTTTATCAGTTCACACATCAAATATGTGATATTTGTAATGGATATTCCATTAAAAATTCTCTTTTAAACTCTTATTTTACGAAATTCAACTGAAATATTTTTATTCTTGTTTTTGGATTTTGTTATGGTCATTAAGAATGATATATGATTATATCTGGGTCCTATATCTCCCTAAAATTAATTGGGTATGTTTATGTGGGATTTTAGCTATTTTTATACTCCAATTGTTACTGTGATGGTTACACCATTAGGTAGTCATGAGGGTTACACTGTAAGGCAGCCTTGAGGGTTAAAAATAATATGGTTTTCATAATGGTTATAATATTAAGGATGTAATGATAAAAATATACCTTTATGCTATTATTTATATTTTATATTAATTATGGAAATCTCAGGTTTTCAAGAAGTAGTATAAGATGCCTTATGGGCGAGAAGTGTGTATTTGTGAATATGATTTCATATGTTAATATGTATTCATGTGCTAATGGTTTTTATCCTTCTATTAATGAATCTTACTAATCTTCTTATTATCATACCATGTATGAATTTTTTTAAATGGGTTATGAATGGTAAAAAGAAATGTATATTCCGAGATGATTATCATGAATACTTTTAATTAATAGATTTCGTATATTTATTAAGAAAATTTAATATGGATGAAATTGATACTTTATTAGTAATATACACGTTCTTTTCATGTTGGTTGATATGTTTGAATTATTTCCTAATATTATAATACTTTAAACTAAGAATATTTTCCCGAATATGAAGAAGTAAAATCTATTTAAATTAACTAGATTTTGTAATTTTTATGGTTTAGTATTTATATTTTGTATCAGATGACCATTTAAATAATATTTGGGGTATTCTAATGCTATTAAAATACTATAATATATTTTTTATAGAATTTTTTTATTGAAATTATATACGATTTTATGATTACCATGTATCTTCATCTCATTAATTTAAGATGATGATGGATTTTTACATAAGAAATAGCGAAGTTGATGTTAGAATGAACTGAGAGGCAGATATCTTTATAAATGCATAAACTTGAATAGTTTGGATTTGAACCCAGATATTTTTGATATTAATAGATTAGATTATTTAATAAATAAATATTGATGTAATCAATTATAGAGAACCACCATAACTACAATAGTAAAATATGATGATATTTTACATTTTATAAAGAAACATCATCCTATTTAAGTGTATCTTCTGACACAATGGTGGATGAAGGGTGGATAATATCCATTTAAAATATATTCGATGTCATGGGGTGTTCATATATTCAAAATTTTAGTCATGAAATTTATCTTTTTGAAGTTGAAGCTGACTAATGGTGGTCAATAGTCAATAATACCAAGGATAGAAATGAGATTGATGCCTTGGAATGAGAGGAATTTAAAAATATTTTCTCTGAAAAATAATATCCATAGGTTATTCAATGTAGGATGGAAAAATAGTTCATTGAATTAAGGAAAAAGGAATAAGATTTAGTGACCAATTTTTAATAAAACTCACATAATAGGCAATGTATGGTATGAATCTTATTCTAGATCCTGATAGAAAAATCAATCATTTTTATTCAATATTAAAGAAAATATATCGAAGGGAATTGTCCCCCAATGAAATTAAATGTAATGAAAAACTTTTCCAATGTGCTGAGAGGGTAAAAATGGAGTTGTTATAAGATCATGTGCACTTTAAAAATATGATTAATAGATGGTCTATATGATAATAAATGTGTAATAATCAACCACATAAATATGAAGGTAAAAAATTCTAGTTTCTGGATTGAGGTATGTGTGGTCAAAATAACCTTGATGAACGTCTTAAAAAATCTAGGAGGTGTATTCAATTTGGTATGCTTGTACATTTGTCATAGGATCACAATGAAAATGATATTAAGATTAATTATGATAATAAAACTATAAATTGTTTCAAATGTAGCCAGATGTGTTCTTATTTAAATACCTACACAAAAAATATATGAATAACATGAAGGATCCAAATTATAAAAGGAATAGATCTATAAGATTATTATAAACTATGTCAGTAGAAGTTGGGCTATCCCATGAAGTGATATGAGGTACATTGTCTTTTTCTCAGATAATTCTACAATCTTTTATGATATAGGTTTTAAAGAAATATTAATTTCAAGGACATTTTCTAGTAAATTTGAAATTTCACCTCTAGAAATTAGACCAGAAGATGTCATAAACACACATTGGAGAAATATTAAATAAAAATGCATTATAAGAATCTCCATATTTTTTATGTGGAAGGAAAATATCTGTAAAACATGTTTTTACCCATTGTGTAGTTATTTTTTATTTTGTTTATAGATTGTATTTATTTTTATCATTCTAATATTAAATATAGTGAAAATGACGATGTTTTTTAGAAATATTTTTAGTTTGTATTCAAGAATTAAACCATATAATTGATCACATATCATAGACATTAGAAATTGTTAGAATATTAAAATGAAATTTATCATGCTCATATTATTGGAAACAAGGGGATGACTCAAATTAATGATAATCCAATGTTAAATGAATCATTGTATTTTTTCATCTAATGAGTTATATGATGTAATACCTAATTGGGATGTTTAATTTTCTATTGACTGAGTTCTTCATGATAAGACTATTTAAAAACCCCTATCTCATATGTATCATGTGTAACTAATTGAATTGAGAAATAATTTTCTAGAGTTCATAACAAATTGCTTCATTAATCCTTGAACTTCACTATGGGGTGCTCCCATTATTTTCATTGAAAATAAATATGGATCCATTATACATAGTATATTTTATAGGTAATTGACTTACATTAATGTTATGAATATGTATTAATTGGATCATATCAATGATTTGTTTTATCGTCTCTAGGTTTCTCGGTATTCTTCAAATATTGATAAGAGTTTTGGGTACCATCATCTGAAGGTGATGGAGGATGACAATCCAAAATCAAATTTTCATACTAGATATGGGCATCATGAGTTTTTTTATGCCTTATGTTTTGAAAAATTAACATTTTTTAATTATGTATCTTAAGAATAACATGTTCCATGAATTTTTGGATAAATATGTTCTTGATTTCATTGATGATATTTTGGTTTATTCAAAAATTTATGTGGAACATGAAAAAAAATTTAATAATTGAATTTTAAACTCTCAATGAAAATATGTTATATGGAAAATTTAGGGAATGAGATTTTTGGTCGAACCAGATTTATTTTTTTGGACTCTTTGTAAATATGAATGTAATAATATTTGAATCCACTTAAAAAGTGTTTTATGAATTGAAAATACCTAAAAATGTTATAGTGATTCGTATTTTTCTTGGATTATAAGGATATTAATGACCATTTTTAAAAAACATTCACTGTTATCCAGCCCACTATCTATGTTATCATGAAGGGGGTAAAATTTATATTGATAGAATAATTTGATGTTTGTTTTCAGGAACAAAATAATATATTGGTGAATGATACAGTTTTTGATCTACCTTCCAAAACTGATGAGTTTTTCATCTACAATGAGGCTTCAATGAAGGGAAATGGTTTTTTTATAATAAATAATGATTTGGTAATTTCTTATACATCAATAAAACTATAACCTTTTGAGTTAAATTATAACACAGATGATTTATAATTTAAAACTGTGTTATTTTCTTTGAAAATTTGGATGCATCATTTATATGGATCCAAGAGTAAAATATATATTGACTACAAAAGTTTAAATATATATTCAATTTGAAGGAAGTAAATATGAGGAAATGAATATGGATGGAACTAATAAATTATTATGATTTCATGATAAATTACCATCCTTGAAAATAAATAATGATGCATTATCCTTGAGTTGAAAACAACATGCATCATTATCCATGTAATGTTTGGAACAAAACACCTTGATTATTTACTTGTTAAATTTTGGATTGGATGTTTTTTATGTTGGAAATTTCTCATTATTGTTTTAGGTGATAGTGTTGTAGAATCTATCAGACCGAATTATGGATGAATATAATGAAGACCATAATCATCAAAAAAATGTAGAATTGGAATAAAGCTGTATGTTTCCAAAATTTATCATTGTTAAATATTGTGTTTTACAATTTTTAAAGATATTATTTGTGCCTCGTGATTCTTATATAAAGAAAGAACTCTTTTGGGAAGCACATAGGTCTCTATTATCAATTAATCCTTATATTACTAATATATAATGAGACATTGAAGAGTATTACCAGTTGAATGGAATGAAAAATGATATTTCTAATTTTGATGAGAAAATTTTTACGTGTCACCAAGTCAATATAGATAACCAAATACAAAAAAGATATTTACACATTAACCTTTACCATGGGAAGTGGAAAAATATATTTATGGACTTAATGGAGGGACAACCAATGGCTTATCAATATAAATATTTTATTTGGGTAGATATTGACCAACTGGCTAAATATAGATATTTTTTCCTATTTTAGATATTATGAATTTTGATCATATTTATATAATATACCTAAAATATAATGTCTAGTTAAATAGTGTTACTAATTCCATTGTATTTGACCGAGATCTCATATTCACTTCAAACTTTTGGAAAGGCCTTTAAAATTTCTTGGGAATATAAATATTTTTTTGCAAAAATTTTCATCATCAATCTAATGGTCGAAGGGATTGAACAATTAAAATATTTGATGATATTTTTGATATTGTTCCATTCAATACTAGGTAATTTGGTATCAAAACCAGTCTTTATAATAGTTTCATATAATAATAGTTTTTATTCCATTCTATATATGTCACCTTTTAATATATTATATCGAAATATATATCGAACATATAGATTTTGGGCTGATGTCTGAGAAAGGAAGTTAATGGGACCAGAATTAATATAAGAGGTTGCAGAAAAATTGAAAATGATCCCTTAGTACATATATACTATTCAAAGAATGCATAAATGTAATGAAGATAATATAAGTAAAGTCATTTTTTGAGGTAGTTGGTCATGTTTTCATAAAAATCACATCTTTGAAAAGTGTTATGTTTTTTGGAATGAAATTAAGAATATGCAAAAGATTCATTGAACCATATGATTTCCTATAAAAGTTTGGTCCAGTCACCCCCCATGTCTCTTTTCTTCATTGATTATTACAATTATAAAATGACTTTTATGATTTCAAATTGAGAGAGTATGTGCCAGATTCTTCTCATTTTTCGAGGGAAACAATAGTTCATTTGGAAGAGATACTTTTATTGAATGAAAAGCATGTTGAGATTATTGATTACAGAGACAATGTATTGCAGACTAAGTTAATCAAGTGGGTTAAGGTTTGTTTGACACACTACATGTTTGGAGAAGCAACAGGGGAATATGAAAATGCTATAATGGAGAGTTACCATCACTTGTTTAGTAAGTAAATAAAAAATGGAAGGTCCCAATTTTGTGATGGTGGGGAGAATTTTACAACCTAGGAACAAATAAAATATATTTTTTACATTCTGGAATTAAATATTTAAATTCAATATAATTTTAATCTGAAGTAATTGATATGTATATAAATTAATGAATTTTAACTTATGGAATAGTAACATAACATTATAAATCTTAACATGAAGGTTAGGAATAATAATTTGGCCCATAGAATAGAAACCTCACCTAATAATTACAAATAATTGTTTACCAAAAAAAATGTAAAAATATGATATATTTATACCATTGAACATGTAAATAATAATTTTTTTGAAAATGATTAATTAAGTGTTGGTATATTAGTAAGTCATAAATATTTATTTACAATTTCATAATAAAATCAATGATATAAATAAATATTATATTATAAAATAGAATAATAAATTAATTATTTTATTTCTTCTTGTTCGATAATAATTTTATGGGACATTGATTATTTTTTCAAGGTGTTATAAAATCAGTTATATTTTTTAAAATGTTAATTTTCAAATAAATATTGATTTTATTTAAATTTTAAATATATCATTTTTGTAAAAGTAATTTATTAAATTTGAGTTCCTTTTTAAAAATTACATGTTGAGAAATTGTTAGAGTCGATTTTTTGGATTTTTCAAAAATACATGAATATATGGTGAATAGTAAAATATGGTAATTTATGGTATATATACATTATAAGATTTATAGACAATTTATTTAGTCATATCCAATTTAAGAACGATTATCTCTAAAAACACTTATTATTTTAATATATTTATGATAATTCTAAAACTATTTATTGGCTTGGTCCAAATTAATAAACTAATTAATAAAATAAACAAAAAAACCTTCCTCTTCTCCGCTATAAATACCACCCCTCAACCTATATTATCCTCACACCTCTCAATATTTGATCATTTACTAAATTATTCCAATATTCTTTCCATGCCACCTACCCACATCCATGATTTTTTTGTCTCACACAACGGAAAAAACCAAGGACATTAAAGAGGATCTCAATGAGAAGAGGTCAAGAGGTAAAAATCCTCATTCATTTTCATTAATTTTTTAATTATTTTTCTTATATTATACTATATTAACCTCCCATTATCTATAAAAAACTCCCTTATATTTTATATACTAAAATTTTATCAATTTTTTATAAAAACTTCATCATCATAATTTTTCACCTCTACATTTTATTCTAAAAATCAAGACACTGTTCTTGAGGTTTAAAATTACTGACATCATGGATAATGTGCTTCATATATACATTACCACTATAATGGATTGTCAGAAAACCATTTTAATATTTTAAACATATTTAAAATTGTTAGATATAACCTCATTTATGTGATTTAATTAACATATATACACAGTATTAAATTATTTAAGGAAACTAATTTGTGACTATCGAATAACCAGCAAAATGATCTAAAAATCCTTAATATTTTATCTAATGATTCATCGTCATTTCTGAAAAAATGATTTAACGTATCATTTAATATTTTAGAAATATATTAGTACTATTACATTATATTAGTATAATTTTACTACGATTTATAAATGGAAATTCATTAGGAACCGACCATTGAAACAATGTAATGAATACTCCAGAAATAATAGAAATAAAAAATAAGTTTTTTGAAATGGGGGAATATTGTAATAAAGTGATCATATAAGGTGTTATAAACATAACTATGTTTCATTAAAATATTAATAACACTCTATTAACCATTATTTAATAGGCTTAATCCAATTGATAGAAAGAAGAACCCGAGGTAATGGAATTCTTAACCCAATTTCTATTCTTTGGGTAAAACATTGACTTCGTTGGTTATGCAGTATTATCATTTATTTTTGTAGTTAATATTGATTATATTATTATGAATAATTTGAATATACAGTTAATACCCCTATTCTATTTTTTCCATATTCATACATTCAAATATATGAAATATTTAAGGTACATCCAATTGAAAATCCCTTTTAAAATTTATGTTTTACACAATTGAAAATAAATGTATTTATATATGTGTTATCATTATGTTCTAGTTTATGATAATTATTTATGATTTATGGTTATACCTATATATATCTCTAATGCATTGGGTTTTTTTAATTTTGAGGTCATTCATATGGTTAATCAAAGTGTAAATATGATAGTTACTCTATATGGTAGTCGGGAGGGTTACATTGTAAGGTATTCATGATTGTAACAAATCATAAGGTATCCATTAGGGTTACATTGTTAAGTAAGTAATTATCCAGGTTAATTTCATAGTATTATTTATGTTTTCTATGTTTTATGTAAATATAATGTTTTTACAATTTAGTATATGAAACCTTATGGGTGAGAAGTATGTATTGGTGAAAATTATTTCATACATTTATGACTATTCATGTGCTAAATGGTTCTCTTCTTTTTAATGACACATACTGAAATATTTATTATCATCCCAAGTTTTAAATTCTTTTTCATATGCTTTGATGATGGGAAAGAGAATGGTTGAATAAAATATGAATACTATGAGTGTTTTCATTAATATATTACATGTTATTATTAATAACATTCTTAATATATTTGAAATCAATGTTGTATTAGTAATACCCACTGTTTGTGCACAAGTGTTGATATGTATAAAATATTTCCTAACATTCTAAAACTCTAAACCGAAACCATGATTTGGAATTTTAGGAAGTGATATATGGTTTATTTTACTATATTATATAATGTTTAATATTGGTTCATTATAATAGATCTCACACTTCTCCCTATAGAGGTAATAATGCTAAATTTTCCTTTTGATGATCAGTCCACCAACTCAAAATCAGGTGTGTCATTTTATTTCCATTTAAAATTTAACTACATTGAGTCATAGGGTATCTGTTTATCGTATTTCATCAGTACATAGTCTATTCCCTTTTTATAAGCATCGTTTAATGACACAATTAGTTTCACTCTTTTCAGTAGTGTATATATGATTATAGTGATAGGCTTGTTTTTTAAATTCTTGAATCAGTCCTCACATTCACTAGTCCATACAAATATAAAATCCAACCAATTCTATTTAGATAGTTTGTTTGAAAATAATGACATGTTCATCCCAAATAATCAATAATAACTATCTTTTCCAAGGAATCTATTGATATCAATTAAAAATATTGGCTTTGTCCACTCTGAAATTTCAAATTCCTTAAAAGTGTCCACATATATTCCTTTACAAGTGATAAAATTCCCTAAGAATGATATATCATCAATACTGAACTCACATTTACTACACATTTAATTTTTTTCTCATTCCAATATCTTTAGCATAGTATTCAAATTCTCATCGTTTTTCTCCTTCATCTTAGAGAACATATAAATATCATTTATAAGTACTATAATGAATTTTTTGAGGTAATAACTATATTTTAAATTCAGTGATTCCATAAAAATATTTGGAGCATTATTGGGTCCATGTGGCATTAATATGAACTCATGGTGTCCATATTTTATTCTAAAGGTTCTCTCAAGAATATCTTTCATTCCCACCTTTAATTAGTGTTATCCAAACTAAAGGTCCTACATTAGAAAATACATGACCCCACATATATTATCAGACAATTAATATATCCATAGTATGGGTTACATGTTCTTTTTCATGATTTTTGAGATCATACTAATCTATTCACAGGAACATTGATCCATCCTTCTTCATGGTAAAGAGTACTGGGGAACCACCGAGTGAATCACTGAAGCATTTAAAACCATTATCCATATTCTCTGGTAATTTCATTATATATTCTTCCGACTAACCAGTCTCTATTATGTAAAAGATTCATTTATTTGGATATAGATCCATATATATGTTCAATTTTGAACTCAGCCTCTCATTCAGGTAGAAGACTAGGAAATTCTTTGGGAAACACAATAGTATAGTCCCTCACTATGGTAATGTCTTCGAAAATGATCCTATAATTTTTCAAAATAATTATATATATATATATACATTACCTTAAGGTAATAATTTCCACAAAGGAGACAATTATTCTGAAGTCAATTCTTCCTTATCCTTACACTTATTTTTAATTGGTTGATGCCTTAAAATGTATACAGTGGTGTCCCCTTTTCGGCAGTTAATGCTGGATTTTTATAATGATAGAAAATCCTTTCCAATTATAGAATCAAGCATCACAAAAGGTAGTAATATATATTTTGATGGATGTTTAGTCCCCATGTATTTCTTATGGATGAGTTATATAAATTATAATCAATAAATCCCACTTCATTTTTCTTATATATAACTCAACCATCATATTATAAGTTGGGTTTGAAATGATCTATTAATCTTATAAGATATGAGAGAATTAATAAACAAGAATAAAATAGTATGTTCTCTATTCATGAATGAATATCTTAAATTTAAATTCATGCATCATTATGAGGATCCACCTCAACAATAGTTTATCATATTCCCTTCAAATCTACCTTAGTGGATTTTTTATGATTTCCTCCAAAAATCCATTTCATTGTTTATTAGATTGCATTATGAAAATGTTTCTTACTATTGGTACATTTCAATACATATTGAGTGTCTGATCATAACCTTCATTTTTTCTTCCAAAATTGTAATATTCTTTACATCCCATAAAAAATATTTATCCTGATGCCCCTATCTTCACCATTTTAAGAGTCATTTTTTACCCATTAGATCGTTCTTTTTATTCTTATTCTCACCCTTTGACACATGTGATGTTGGGTATCCTCCCATAATGGTATATATTTTTTCATATATCTATATTATATATGATTTTTCTCTTTCGTTCTCCAATCCCACCAAACCCCAGCAAGTCCTCAATCTCCATATCAATCTTCAGGGGAACATTGGAAAATCACCTTATAGGTGTTAAAGTATCGAATCTCTCTTCACTTTCATAGTATCATCATTAATAGAATTAATATGTGATCCATAATTATTTATATTTTAATGAAACATATTTTGGAGTATCATGATAGAATCATGTAGTTTTATTCAATTGATTCTTTATATTAATCCTCACTTTAATTTAGACTGAGAAACTCAATACGCATATTAATAAAAAGAGTTTCTCGAAAATAATATTTGAATTATATTTTTTTGAATCAGTCACAATCATTGGAATAAAATTTATCCTTATACAATGTGTATTTGATACTTTTACACCATTGGTCATCTTCCCTAAAAATGATAGACCTCCATAATTATATTATGTTGTTTTGAGTATTGATGGACAGAAAATATCATCTTAATGATGTTTTTCATTTTCTCATGATGAGGGGATGAGGAGACCCACAAAAGACTAGATGACAATTTCATATAAAATATATGACCGCAACATGATAATTTATTAGAGAATGATTATATTCCAGATGATTCATGTTATTATTTATAACAGTATTCAACTGATAACATATTTCCATGTATTAGGGACTCCCATTCTTATTTGGTCCTGCATCTCATTAGGGAAATCTCCACATTTCCAATCATATTTATTGATCACATGGATCACATATTTCCCACAATTATTTAAAAAAATATAAAAATTAGTTTTCTTTAATACTTATCTAACTATTATATAAGAGGTTAACCATATACATAGATATAAAACTTATAAATTAAAATAATATATTATCATATGATTCCTCATGTTTAAAATTATGTTATTCAAGGTGATTGAATTATCCCTAGGGTTATTGATAATGATTTATAGTCCTAATACATAATAATAACTGGACCATAATATAATATATAATATATAGACCCTAGAATTTTAAAAATAATATTACATGATATTAAGCATAATAATATAAAAATAAAAACTATTAATCAAATAGTCCAGTGTCTTTTGATGATTTGATACATGTTTAGAAAAGATTATACTAAAATTAAAAATATATATTATAAAATCTCTTTTATTAGCATATATCTCTATTCTAGAACATATTAAAATATAATATAACCTTGGGAATTCATAAACAAGAAGACAAGATTAAACCAAAAAAAGAATATTTTTGGAATAAAGAATAACACATAAGTTAGAATGAGTCACATGATAATATAAAAGGATTGGATCATGGATAAACATGTCAAAGAATATCATATATAATATGAAATAAAATAATAATGGAAATATTGAAATGTGTAAACAACTTGTAACATGATATATGAAAGATTTAAGGCTAACAACTAATACTATATCACATGGTGGACAATTTCCCATAATGGATTAATTTTAATCCCTAATATAATACCTAATGTCCCATGAGTCTAAAAATAACCCATTAATTAGATCTATATCTAGGTTCTCCCATCATAACATTTCCATGCATCTGTGTGGCATATAAGGAATCAAAATTAAGTAATAAATATAAAAGTAAACCATATAATGAAATGGGCATTATACTTAGGTCAAAAGGCATAACCAAAGATTGTATAATAATGTTATATAAGAAAGAAGTGGTTAAATATTTTCCTGAATCACAGAAATTAATAAAAAATAATAGATCATGAAAAATGAATTCTATATGAAGTGACCATATGAATAAGATTATTTAGTAGTCATTATAAATCAGCCCCTTTAGTTCACATTAATGGAAATTATTAATGAGTCATTAAAAGAGACAAAAGTATAATTTTTTTATATAACAAAAAATGAACCAAGATTTTTTTTCATAATTCAAGGAGATATTTTAGAAATAGTTTTTTCCATTAAATAAATTATATAGATTACTTGATCTTGGTTATTGGATTGAGATGTTATCTTTAATTAGGATTTCATATCAAGAGTAATTGAGAAGGAAACCATATTAAACATGTATTTTATATTAAAATAATGAATAATTGAGATACATATATATTTAAGGAACATATAAATTGAAAGTATGATATTTTTATAAGAATAAAGAAGAATTATATTCGGGAATGGAGAGTGAATGAACAACCTAAATTAAAACTAGTTGTGCAATGAGTTCCAATTGATTTTATACGAATTAGTTTCTCAATTTAACATAATGAAAATATAATAAAATGATATTAATTAATTATTTAATTAATAACATCTGATACATTTATTTGATATTTAATAATTTTATTAAGTTTATTTATGGACATTTGGATGAGTTGTAATGTTCAAATTCATCATTCTGGGAGTATTTTTTTCCTAGATTCATGATCGGTTTACTTGTATTTAATTGTGGAAGTACAATGAAATAGGAATAATTCTATAAAAGTAAAATTATATATTATTAATTCACTTGTATAAGTTTAAATGGTCACATAAAGATTATTTTTTCTTGATTTAGGATGATTCATCTGATAAGATCTTAATGATACATGTTTGGATTATTTTTGCAGTTTTTCGATCATTACGAACTTGTTCCATTTTATTTAATATTATTCAACATAATTGTTATATAACATGAAAAATGTTATAATAAACCTTATAATGTATGTTTTAACTATAATAATGTTTTAATGACCAGCCACTATAATGGTAAATAAAAATGAAAAGTCATCATCCATGAAGAACGTGAACTGACATATCAAAGATGGTGTTTTCATTTTAAGAATAATATCGGAATATAATTCATTTTATTTTTTATATTCCACTAATAAAATTAAATTCATGAAAATATTTGATATTTTAATTATCATGCCTTTTTATGTGGTATTTCAAAATAGGATATGAAAAGAAAATAAATTAAAAGATACAGATTGAGTATTTTACCTCTTTAATATTATCTCTATGACGACCTTCATGAGGAACATGGGATTGGACTTTTGTTGTGACCAGTAGCAATCAGATGTGTGGAAGAGTCATAGGAAAGGAATTGGGAATAATTTTGACATGCTAAAGGGCCTAGAATTTTGGAGGATAGGAGTTAGTGAGGGGTGGTATTATTAGGGGGAGGGGAGTTTTTTATTATGTTAGTAATTATTTTGTTATTTTTCACTCAAGATAAACAATATTTTTTATTAATATGTCTAAATAAAAATCATATTTTGGGATATAATTAACCAATGTGATATTACAATAGTATTTCATCATTTATTAACCAAAAAATCATGTATTTAGATTATAATGTTAAATACCAAAAATTATCATATTTCTCTATTCACAAATAAATAAACAATTTTAGAAGAAAAATTATTTTTTTTGTAACCAATTTTGAATATTTAATTTCAAAAAATATAATAAATTTTACTAAAATATAATTTTAATTATTCTAAAATTAATTTTTAATATAAATTATCATTTATTAATCAAATAACGATTATTAATTTATAATATTTTTTGACCATTGCAGAAATAAATTAATGTCAAATTAATTTAAACTATATTTATAATTAAAAATAATATTATGTTTAAATTATATTTATTTAAAATTAGTTTTTTTAATCATTAACTTAATTATAAAATTTTTAATAAACATTAATATTTTACAAAAAATACCGACACAAAATTTATCATTTTTATAAAAAATATTTACTTATACCATGATACCAATATATAATATTTTTATTTATAAGAAGAATAACATTTTTCTATACTATAATAGATTAGTTTGATATTCTTATGGTAATATTACTATTTATATCAGTCAGATTACAATTCTAACAGTCTTGTTACTATTCCAATGTTGTAGGTTTATTATTTTTAATAAATACCTTAATTTCAATCCATTTTATTTCAGTTCAACTGTCTCTCAAGTTTATATGTATATATGTTCATCCTCAAAATTAATATTATATTATTATCATTATGTTTTATTTATAAAGATATTTTTCATTAATATAGTCATTCTAGTGGATCATGTAGATCTAAATTTTACCATCCTTGTTATATTATTTTCAATTTATTGTTCCCTAGAAATAAATTTGATTTTTATTAGTTTATTTTCATACTAATATATCAGAATTAATTTATGAGAATAATTTTTTTATTAGGTTATTTAGGATTTTATGTGTTTTATTAAAAAAATTCAAGAAATTCACTGGATATAATTATGGGTTGTTACAACAAGAAACAGAATACAACATCAACTTCAAATTTGAAAAAAACTACACGAGTATAAAAAATTTCACAAAGTATAACTTCATCTTCCTAGGCCTAAAAATTTACCTAGAACAGATCTTTGTGCTAATAATTTTTATTCATTAAAAGATTGTGTTTTTATATTTGAATAAGACCCGATGAAGTTGTTAATGCCAAAATCTAATGAAATAAAACTATGAAGATCTTATCATATCATCCAAGGATTTAATGGTCTTTTCAGGTTTAACATTAGTTTATGGGTCACAATCCCTACTAAATTTCATATATTTATCAATAACTTAATTAATAATTCTCTAGAAATTTGTTTCGATTATTTCTTAAAAATTAAATATAATTAAAATTTGTAATATATCTAACATTCCAATTCCATTATTTATATCAAAACAATGATATCATGTTATAAACCACTTGAATTTCATTGATGTGTAAAAAATTATAATTTGTTTCACCATAACCTATTTGTAATTACTCACTTTAAAAATATTTGGATATAACAAGAGGAAATACATGGGTATATTGTACCATTTATATACATCTTTGGTAAATGGTTTCATTATCCCATTAGACTTCATATATGTGACCTTAAAATATTAGTAAAATAATATGGAAGATGTATACTCTACAATAACCTTTTTAATTATTCCTTTACACACATACGCTATGAGGTATATATGAATATATATTATTCTTATGTGAATAAGATATTGTTAGATTTTCACATTATCTAAAATATAAATCTTGATTTATTGCATGATTACTCACTAATTTTTAATCAAAAATTATGACATCTTCTAACTTAATTATTATGATCTATAATATTTTCAACCTTCTTTTAATGCTCTATGTCATCCTTTTTTCACCATAATATTCACATATATGAATTGTTGAAAAATATTTTGATAAGGACAAGATCTCAACCCTTCAGTTATTATTTTGAAATCCATCCATTTATTAACAATGAGTATTTGTTTTCTTTCAATCAATATCATGAATAATATGAAAAAAAATCAACATAGAGAATCATCGTCATTTTTTACATTCCAATGGTATTATTATACTATGAAATCACAATCAAATATCATCTATGAACAACTATTTCAGTGAATGTGAAAAACCTTTAATGTAAAAATATAATTTATCTTAATTGATCTGTATATAAATCATAATTAATTACGTTTAGATAATTTCTCCAAATATTTTATGAAAAAATATCACTTCTAACATAAGATCATGCATAAATTAATTTTTATCATTGATCATTTACTAATATAGAGATAAATATATCACATTTTCTTTTTTATATGGATATAAAACAATTCCTTCTTTGATATATAAATTTTTATCAGAAATCTCCCTCTAATATAGGGTACTGTTACAATAGGTGCAGTGCCCACCACACCCTCATTTATAAAAACTATAAATATTTATCTATATTTTTATATCAAAATAATCTTTACTTCCTTATTTGGAATCATGGTTATGGGATTTACAAATCATTGAATAAAATTCACAAACACTTGATAGTATCCATCAAATCCATGAAAGAAATATATCTCAATTAAAAATAGTATCCTATTATATTATTTAGTCAACTATTTCATTAAATTATCTATATAAATTAACTCTCCTCTGATTACATGACCCAAAAGTGATACATTTTTCTATTAAAATTTCCCTATATGAAATATATTACATATTTATCTTTCCTATTGTATTTAGAAAAATAATGAAAAATATTTATGTTCATAATTCCAAAAATAATATATAACAATATTATCAGTTCGAACTATAAATATTTTATTTATATAATCATCATTTGTTTTTCAAATCCATTAATATGATTATATAATTTATAAGTTTGAATGTAATTAAACAGAAATCATAGTGTAAATATAATTTAAATGATGTTTTCTATGTAGTCGCTTCTATATTTATCGTCACCTGATGACATCCAGATCATTTATTCATATTAAATAAATTTAATCCCATCTAATGCGATCAGATAGTTCCTGAATATGGGTTAGATGATAGTTTTTATCCATTGTGATCTTTTTAGTCTCATGATAATCAATTCAATGTTTCATTGAAACATCTTCTATGTATACAAAGACAACCTGTTAAACCCACATTGAAGCGTATTTCAATATATATACATTTTCCAAACTTTTAATTAGTTTCTTAATTAATAAATTTAATTTAATGTTGTTATTATTTATTTTCACTTTCAAATTTTAATAAATATCAATGAGTCCTATTGATAATTAAATTTTAAATTCCTGAATAAGATTCACAATCTCATTGGGAACTAAATTGACATATTCTCATAAAATTAGAATGTATTAAATGATGAGTTTATTAATTATTATTGGATATAACTGTAAATCGTTATTGTAAATCATGATCTATATTAATGATTCAGTTTCAAAATGGGGTTTATAGTCATCAATGCAATTTAATTTTATCATAGGTTGATTTTTCGAATTAATTAATATTTCTGACTCTCTAAAATTTATATGATATATATTTAATGTGAGTTCAATCATTCCCAATACAATTCCAAAAATATTAAATAGTATGAATAGTTGTTCTTTATGTAATAGGATTATAAAATACTTAATTATAGAAGAGTTATTTACTTTTGATGATGTCATCAACCCACTAGTTTTTTAAAAATATAACTAAATAACAAATATTTTATGTGTTGAGTATATTTGAATAGAAATTTTTTTGTGTATGATTGAATGTTAAGAACCAGAATAAAATAATGTGTTTGAATTTATTTATTAGATAAAAGATATACTTTTCATAACATAATTATATTGATCATCTTCAATAGTACTGATAATATAATATCATACACTATGAATTATGTTTTAGTGTTATAATGTTGATTTTGAAAATAAATCGATTAATATTTTTAGTGATTTTTATAGTTCCAAAACTCCTTGAATTTTAAGAGTATCATGGAGGGAGGTGAACTGGGTAGAATTATTTTCATATCTATTCTATATTTTTTCACTTTTTATTTCTATGGCAGTTTTTTATAGCCACATTTACCACTTATATATAATCTTTATATTACATTGATATTGTTTACTATAAACATTCTCTCCAATTTGATGCATGTATTTTGTTGAAATATCATTCATGATTGTTCCCTAAAATTTTGTTTTTCATAAAAATAATTTTCAATTATTTCATAGAAAATTAAAGATAATAATGACAATATAAAATTACCATTTCAAACAAAATTTAAAATAGATTAATTTATTTATAGCTATAAAATTCCCATATAACTAACTCTTTTTCAGATTCATCATTTTAAGACACTAATGAAACAAAATATTTTTATTTCCAGATCTGGTTCTAAAATTAGACATGTAGATAATAAGAATCATTTAATCTATATAACAGATTTATTATAACTCTATCAAATTAAGCGCAATATTTTACCTCTATATACAGATGAAGATTTATGGAATGTTTTATCTAAATATTTCATCATAAACTCCTATCATTCTATGTAGTCAATCTCTTCCCTCAACCCCATGTCCTTGTTCAATTTCCACTATTATTCAAATTCACATTCAATATAATAAATATCTATAATTTATTTTACCTTAACCAATCATTATTGAATAGAACATATTTTTTTCAATAGTGCTTATTATTTATTAGTATTTATAAGATAAGAGGACCCCCTAAAAGTGGTTTTCATTCTCGAATAAAGGACTTGACCGTGATTTGTATATTCTTTTACAAATTTCGGTTTTTAAAATAGTTCATGATAGTAATTTTATCCTATTATATCGTGGATTTGAATTCTTTAGTTTAATCACCCATCCTAAATTGGTGCTTGTTGGGATAATAACAAAATTTTCCATCGCACTCATTGTTCACTTGTTTACTCCAGCAAAAGGGTGAACATTAGTATTACACAATAAATTATTAATAAAAATTTATTAAAAAATATTATGCTTCTGAAAAATAAAACAAATCATGTATTATTATACGACCCATTTATTTTAACAAATCAAGGTGCTTGTTAAAACTTGGTTTATTTATATTTTTTTATTTCATACTTTGTTTCACAATCCATAATATTAAATAAATAATACTTTAATACCATTTAATAGAGAAAAATATTTATATGTATATATATATATATTAATTAATTTTTTATAGGTATGAATGAAAGCACATATAAAAAAACTCCAAAAACCCAATGGATTATTATCATTGATAATTAAACATAAACCCAATATATTTCTTATATATTATTCTTTATACTGTATTCAATTGTATCTCGCATAAAACTCTTCTTCAGTTCTTCTAGAAAATGGTGACAATAAGTAATCATTATAGAATAAAACATGTCAACAAGTAAGGAATAACATATCAATAGATCATAAAAATTATAACAACATTATAAATGGATAAATGAACTCATTCAAGGAATATGGTCATGTAATCATAAGAAGTTTTCAAGGGTAATAACCATAGTCCATGGTACAAAAACCTCAAAACCTAAAAGAGTAATCAATAAATCATAACATATACCATGTAATAATAATGATAAATTAAAACTCATTTACATAATAAATATAAGTTATTATTTTTCACATTAAATATGTCAGGGTATTTAGAAAATGGCCCTAAAATAGTGGGTTTTGTATTACAACCGACATCAAATTGTAATCTCATTTGATACAACGTATTACCTAATAATTTAAAGGAATATATAATTTAAATTCCACTAATAATAATATAATAAAACATATATATTTTTGAAAAATTAAATAAATAATACATGATTGGATGATTAATACATGAAATGAAATTTTTTATCAAACCAGTTTCATAAGTCATCATAGAAGGATCAATAAATAGACAGATATGATTATACACAAATTAAATTTCAAAAAACAAAAACAATAGAAAATATATAAGATAGAGGTAGAGGAAATGTTATTTCATATATTATAGATCTTTCTAAAATAGAAATTAAAATAGAAGATAAATCATGAAAATTGTTTTATTTGTTATTTTTATATGTTATTGTAAAATAAATGATATAAGTCAAACACAAAAACATATTTCATAAGGAGAAAAAAATTCTTTTAAAATATTAATTTAATAATACACAACCCAATAATGAAACCCTAAGAATATGAAAATATTAATATTAATAAAAATATTGCGTAAGATAAAATATATATAGAAATAGAAAATAGTACATTTTTATGAATGTAATAAATCGATTAAGATGTCCTAAATTGTTAACAGTGATATAAAATTTTAGATTCAATATATAAAATTGACACAATAATTGGTATATACTAGAATTAATATTTCATATTTAAAATAATTCAAATATATGGTGTATGTATGAAATAATATATACAAGGAAGATAAATACACAGAATTGTCGATGAGAATTATAATTAACAATTTTGTATTTTTTAAATCTATGAAATGAATCCATGAATAATATTTTTATTTTAAAAAATTCAATTTACCTAAAAATATAGATAAAATAGAATATTTGAATGGTAATCTATAATATATATCAAATATATAAGAACATATTAAAATATGAATTTGTGTAACTCAATGAATGCAGATCTAGTGATGAAAAATATTTACCTTGGACTCCCACTTATGTAAATTAACATCGACATCCTTTGAAATATATTTAGGTTTATTATTCATATATACATATATTATTAAAGGCTTAATTTTTCCAAATCTTGCATCGGTATAGGGGTTTTATTAATTCATCTATTCACTTTTTTCTCATCTCCCCTAGAAAGATAGTTGAATTTATTTAGGTATTTTTTATTTTGTTATCACGTCGCATGATATTTTCATAAATGTAAAGGTAGTGTCTTATAGTGAATGGATAAAAATTTCAATCATTATTACTACAAAATCATTAAAAAGGGATAATTTAATTAGGGAATGTGTATATATATATATATTTATATCATATTCATAATTATAAAAACAAATTAAATTTATAATTATTAACTCATAATTACAATTATAATATTTTCATAGCCATTCAATATTTAACATTTATTTCATCATTCATGTAGGTAAAAATTAAACCAAAAAATGACATGTTATAAAAAAATGTATGAGTATGACTATATTATTGAATTATTGAAATATAGATTTTTTTTAGAAAAATGATGAAATTGATTTAATTCTATTAGATAATGGAAATTACTTTTGTATAACATAAGAAATAAGTTTATGTGTTGAATATTCAGTTAAATACCCCATTCGAAATGATTTTTATCAAACTCCTTGTTATGAGATGATCCAAAATGCGTGAGATGCCTATTTGGAAGAAACATAGATAGGATATAAGAGATGAAAATATAGGATATTAGTTTTTTGAGATAGATGGTGTGGTTAATTATATATGGATATCAATTGTGATATATTTAAAATAAGTAATTGAATATTTTTATATTCTCCAATCATAAGTGCTCTATTACTCTCATTATTTATTCACCAATTCATATAAATATCTGGTATGATAATATTTGAAAATAGTTGACAAAAATAACTATATTTATAAAATTTTGACATTTTTACATATATATGATGTAATATTTGTTGAATACTATAGAATTTCAAAATTATTCAATTTTTTACTTTTTATCCAAAATAATATTTTTAATAAATTCAATTTATTCCTTAAATTATTATATTGTTATTAATTGTCAAAAAATATATATTAAGATAATATTATATTAAATTAATATAATAATATAAAATAAATAAATTTAATCTATGAGTATTAAAATAATAAATAGGGTAAAGAATATTCTTCTTAAACATATATCATTTTTACATAAAATAAATTCATTGAAATATCATTAGAAATAATTTTATGTCTATAATCCAATAACTTAAATTCATAAACTTGTTTTTATTAATATTTTCTTTTTATTTTGATAAATTAATTTTTGTAAAATAATTCTAATAAGGTAATAACTAGTCTGAAATTGAAAAAAGTATATAAAAGCATGATATTAATAATAATGCATATTTTAAACTAATATTTACTATATTATTAATTAAACATTCATGTCCTCATAGAATATACATAGAAATCCCCTTATGAGCGTTTAAGATTACCTAACATTGATATTGAAAATAATTTAGTTGTTGTTGGTGATTTAGAGACCATTGATCATTTACTAATCTCCGTAATTACGAACTTATCCTAAATATTTTTATTGAATTAATAATTTTTGAAGTTTATATTATTCTTAGTGGGGGAAAAACTAGTGATGCTACCCCTTTTCTAGGTTTAGAATATTTGATTACATGATTCCATATCTTCTCCAAATCTACATTAATTTTGTAACCTGATTACTTCTATTATTACAAATAATATCAAGGACTATATTAAAATAATCACATATAATGTGTATTTTATTTGAATATCAAAATAAAATTTACCTCATTAATCATTATAATATAGAAAAAAAATATAAAATATATATATAAACTTATTAATCATATAATCCTAACATATATTTAAAACTATATTTCTATTATTTGTCCCAATATATTAACATGCATTGTTCAATTCATTTTTCATAATCCCTCAGTCAATTATCAATATATTTTTCATATTTTTCATATTTATTATTTTTTAAATATTTATCAATAACATAATGATGTTCATGGGGGAAAATGATAATTATTATTTTACACTCTATTATTTTACCTAATTTTACATCATTTCGATATCAAGGAATGAATTTCATTTTATATTTTTATATTCATCCTCAATGGAATAATGAATTGTTAAATTTATTTTTTTATTTCATTTAAAACAATTGATCTAACAAATAGAATTTCCAATTAAAATAAACAATGTAAAATTATCCAAAATTAAAAAAAATACATCAATTTTTTTACATACTAAAATAAATGATGGATCTTTTGAACAATAATCAATTTGGGATCCCATATTTCATCCTCATACAAATGACTTATCCATAGAAAATTAAAAATATTAGTGGTATTGTTTTATATTATGTTACCTCTTTGATCCAAAATAGCTGTAATCATTTACAAAAAAAAAATTATTATTCTCATTGAATAAACACTTATTTCAGTACATCTGCTGAATTCCATGTGTACTTTTTATAATGTGTGGAACACATTGCTCGACATGTAAATGGGTAGGTGAATGAACATAGAGAAATGATATATCGACATGTTTTAATTCATTTTGAATTTATTATTGTATAATAGTATTATGTTTCCCTTATTATAAAATCACATAACACAATTTCATGAAGATATTTTAAGGATTAAATTTTCACCAATCGAAAAAATTAATTCAATTTGATGATTACCATCATATACATTATATATAATTTTCTATGCATCACATATTAGTTTTAATCAATTTTAACATTTATTTTTTATGATATATTCGTGATAATATTAGTTCTAAAACATCATCCAAACATGTTGGAGTTCTACTAATCGTAACATATAAGGCCTAATATCATTTAGTTCAGATGATTTAATTGAAAATGTTATCAAATATGAACATGACTGGAAGAAGTAGTTGATAAATTCATCTATTTAAGTATATATATTAAATGAAAAAAAATTAAAACAACTTAATTAATAATTTTTTTATATAAAAACACACATTATAAAATACCATTATATCATGAGTATATAAACATCATTCTATTACAGATATTTTCACATTATTTTCAACATAAGCATACAAAAATTACAACCTGATGATCATGACGCCTATTGTATCAGTATAAATAGGAGCATTAACATAAAATGAAACTAAAACATATTACCAATATTCATTATTCAAATTATTGAAATCATAAATATATTTGAAAATATAAAAATATATAGGATAACTTATAGAATCTATAAGAGAAATTGATGATCTATACAACCTTGTAAGTAAGTATACATGATAATGAGTAAAAACATGATAACGTAATATATAAGGATCATGAATAGTCACATATATTTAAAACCTAAAAAAAATGGTAATATGATGGAAGAATATGAAATTTATTTAAATATATAACATGGAAAAATCCTAATACCAGACTATCATCCAAGACAACATGAACTAGTGGGAATTGTCCCTTAATTGGTTAGGTTTACTACCTTATCTAAAATAAAGAATCTCAATACAGAAATATATTAATAAAGGAATTATTGAGATTTTTGGTTGCACCCACCAAAATATTCACTGATTATGTGTGACACAAAATGAAAATTAATTGAAGATAATTAAAAATGGTTTAAAATATATTTCATTGTATAAACAGAAAATAATACATTTTTTCAGATTTATAAAAAAATTAAAAAAATTAATAAAGATAGAAATGATACCGTTAAAACATTTTTAAAAAATTGAATCATTTGTGTGAAAGAATTTAATATAAATAAGATAGTTTTTAAAACATTTTCCAAAAAATATAGATTGCTATAAAAAATAGCATTCGTCTAAATGGAGTATAAAGATAGATTTTAATAATATTAATCTTTTCATAATCATTTGTATTACTAAACATAATATAATGGTAATTTAAATTTAATATTTCATTAATGTAAAATATAGAATAAAATTAAATGGGTTATTTTAAAATGATTAAATAATTTATTTCAATATAAAGTAAATCATATAAAATCCCAATTTAAATGAGTTCAAAGAATAAATCAATTACCACATTCATAATAATAAAATGAAAACCTCATAAATTAAATAATATATAATAAAATTTTAAAAAAAAATTAAAAAATATAGTTAAAAATATATTCATGTTATAATAAATAAATGATTTACAAATTATGCTACAAAAAACAACAAGTAATAAATTTGAAAAATGTCTCATAGGTGAAATGTGAGATGAGAATCCCATATAATGATTGTAACATTGAGGTGAGAATTTATAAATGACTGTAATATGTTAATTAAGTTTAGATAAAAATTAATATTTTAAAATACAACATGAAATAACCAATGGTCATTACACATATAATCTTAGCACATCACAGACAATGAGTAAGTAATATAACCCAAAAAGATAATTTTAGTTATAAACTGACTTAGTTCGTGGAAACAGTCCAATAAATTAACCATTATGGAATTAAAATTATTTGTAATATAATATATAAAGTGTTATTATTCATTCATGATATAATATGTAATATGGCCAGCATACGACAATTTAAAACAATTTAGTATATAACATTAAAACATTACCTAATTAATGGGAAATTTAGATGATATCTCTTACCTAAAGTATGACTCATCATGCACATTCTTCAACATTATAATTATATAAATATGTTAATAATTTATTTAATAAAAAAAATTCCATGTTTATTATTAGATTTTTTTTAATACAATGACATGTATAATTACTTAATCAATTTATATCACGTCATAATTTTGATGATACTTGTCTCGTAAGCCTAAATTAACATTTCAAAGTTGACTAAGATCAAATAAAGTAATGATACATCTAATATTTAATAATAATTATGTATTAATTTTTATTTTTATACATAAATTGACCATTTAAACCAAATCATGAAATGTGATAACAATAAACAGACGATGTTACATACATGGAGACGGTAAGTTGAACGTATACTTGAGTATCGTTTCCATTTTTCAACAATCGTGATGGAGAGAAGGTAATTGTTATTTTATCCTTAAATAATAATAATTATATCATAAATATAATTTTATTTATTAATATACACATATATATACCATCAATGTGATTGGATAATGAAAAATGAATCACATCACTTCATGGATGCAGTAATCCACAAGTTTCCACAAAAAAATATTATCATATTCCAATGAATGGAAATTAAAGAAAATATATGATATATTATATTTAATTAATGGTAGATTTTTCATCATTATAATATTTTTAGATAAAATAAATAAGTCTAATTTTTCATGAATAGAGATAATTGAAAACTATTTTCATCGGTTCACGAGGTAGTATATATCTGAACACATAAGTAATGGTTTTGTTTTCTATTGTAAGGAGAAGAAAATGGATATAAGTTATAAAATTTACACAAATAGATATTGGTATTTATGGGATAGTATTTTATTATATCATACTATATTAATATTATTTAATGGATATGTAATAAGAAATTAAACAAAAAAAATCAGTTTATAATGATACCACTACTTCAGGAAATCTATTTAGGTTTTCACAAAAAGGTATCATATAATGGTTTTCTAATCAATAGAAGGACTCAAAATCAGATTAATGGATGTTATTAAGGTTTTATGTTAGGTATTTTCAATTTTATATGGTGTTCTATGTGTGAATAAATGTACATAAAATGTTCCTTTTTATAATTGTGAGGTGTGGCCGTTTTTTGTTTTATTTAATTACTAAATTAATATAAATTAATTTTCACATAAAAATTTATAAAAAATGATATAATTTATATATAGTATATGGAAATTTCTTAATACTCTCATAAAATAATTTTTACACACTTATACTTTTTTATCCTTATCTTATAATTTTAACGTGTGTTATCCCTTATTGACATTGATCGGGATAACAATGTTTTTAGACATTATGGTTCATAATAGTCAATAAATAAATATTATTTAAAAATTAATGGATCATGGAAAATATATTATTAAATATAACAATAAAATTCATAAATCTAGTATTTTTATCAATTTTAAATCATTGAATAAAATTATATTTTTATATAACATCAATTATGTCATTTGTGAAAATATTCATTTAATGTAACTTTTAAAAAAACTAGACAACTATGTAATTGGAATATATTTAACTAAATAATAACTAGAATAATATATTTATATAAAAAAAATGAAACCTATAAAATACAAATATTTATATTTCCTTTTATATTTTTCAAACCTTTTATTTTTTCATATCAATAGAATAAATATTCTTTTTCGTGTTTCACAAGCATTTAAGGTGAATTTTCAATATTAAAAGATAAAACTAAAATATCATCACAAAAATTTCATTATATTTGATATTACTTTTTTTATGAAAATTTTTTAATTTTATTTCTATCAAAGATTATTTTAGTTATTAAATTTTAGTATGTGGTACTTTCCTTTTATTTATTACATAAATATTACAATGTTTAAAATCAATCACATATGGAACCATGTGGGAAAGTATTATATTACCTGATGTAATGTTTTAAACTAAACTCGTCAAAAAGGATAAAGGAATGGTTTAGGTTAAGATTTATGTCCTTATTATATTATTTTTAACATTAATTACAAGATTTCCCCTCACCATGGTGATAATTACATACCATAATTACTATTCTTACAAACAACAAATAATTGTTCCTATTAAACCAATATAGTTTACAATATTCAAAATAATAATTTCATTTTTCAAAATTTCAATTCATATAATTTGAATAATTTCATTTAATGTAAGACTCGCAATATGCGATGAAAAGCAGTTTTTAAAAAAATGCCTTGGAATATAAAAATCATTACACAGACAATAGTTGTATTAAATTTAATAAAAATTAACTAATTAAAATTTAAAACCGATTTAAAATAGAAAATTATTTTATGTATGCATAAAAATAAAATACAATTTTATGTAAAAGTAGGTATTTTTTATTATTCATTAAAAAATGATCCTAATTATGAAAATATATATACATCGCCATATAATAATTTTCATACTATATTTTTAAAAAAATTGTTATTTTTATGAAATTAAATTTCTAAAAGATATAGATATTATAATATATTTTTAAAAAACATTAATAAAAAAATTTTGAGGAAAATATATTTCATAGGAATAATATTACTTTAGTAAAAATCTGAGTGATTATTTACCATGTATTTTTAAATAATTCTTTCGTAATTAAATCTTTTATATATATTTCCTAATTTGGTTAATAATAATCATTCCCACCAATTAAATGGATATATGATAATGGTCACATTTAAATAATAATATTTTTATATTATTTCCCAATTCGATTTAATAACTGTGTAATGTTTCATTTATGTTATCGAATATTAATTCTGTTTTGTAATTCTCTATGACATACAACACATGTTCATTAATTTATTCATATAAATTGGAAAATTATCTTTGTAACTGAGGGATTAACATCAGAAAATACATTTGTTGAAATCCAAAATCATTATAATGATTAATAAAAAACCCTCTTAAAATGACGGCAAGGGAAGTACAAAGGCAGTCAAAACCAAAGGTTTCCAAATATGTGAAGATTTTTTAATAGTAAAAATATGGACATCGTGGACGAAAATAATTCCCAATGACTAATAGAGATTCATAGAGAACATGGTAAAAATAAATAAAATTATCACAATATCGTAAATCTATTATGGGTGAAATGACAATCAATTCACCTAAAATATTTTCAATATGGTAACTATTTTATTCCAATAACCATTTCAAAATGTTGAGGAGTTAGTTTACAACCTATAACAAGGACATAAAAAATACTAACATCATTTGTTTACATTCATCATTTATTCCATATCAATCCCAATCTCTTGTTTTTACCCAATTATTAGTATTCATGATAAATTTTACATGTTTAAAATGATAAAATAAAAATAAATTTTTTTTTATAAGTTGAAAAGTGATAACATGAACTTCCTCATATATTTACACATTAAACAAAATAAAAATGGTTAGTATAATAAAATTATAAATACTAATTAACCATCATATCAATAAATAAACCAATATTCTCCAAAGACTCCATAAAAATGACACGCATTGTAGAATAATGATCACTCTATAAATAACTAACCTTAAAATAGATCAAAATATTTCAAACTGGTATTGAAAACCATATTTCAAAATGATTTGATATGAAATTGTTCTAAGATATATTTATCATTTATCGTCAATTATCATCTATCACTCTTAAAGTCTCATATAAAAAATTAATTTCCCAAAATCATATAATCTTTTAAATATTTTAATAATTTCATACAAAACCTGAATCACCCTAATCCGCATCAAAATTATATATTCTTCCAAATAATAATTCAACCATTTTTCTTCAAATAAAATCACATAATGTTCTATTTAACATAATCATGTAAGGATCATATGATAGTGATCCTCTTAGAGAATAAAATTAATCCTCAAATAACCAAATAAATTTTCAAACCAATGGTAATCTCTATAAAACAATTATCTCCAAAAATAAAATTAATCTTTATCGATCACCTAATTAATAAAATCATAATAACTATGACAAAACGTAGACAAGGGGATGGTGGGGCACCATTTTTTTCTATCAATTGTCGGTTCAAGACCCTTTCCCTTCATGTTATAACAGTTTATGTGCCAGCATGTAGGATTATCTTTTTAGGAAAATATATTATTATAATTCATACAATGTTCAAAAAAATGTGTTTAAAATTATTTAAAAAAAATTAGACATTTAATAACTTTATAACCACCATGGTTTTCTATACATCACATTTTCATAAAATAAAATTATAAAAATTGACTATAATAAATTAACATAACAGATAAGATAAACTCTAAATGTTATCAAAACCATTAATCTTATCCCATAAATTTTACTATAATTATTCCTTAAATAATTTTCTTACTATTAATCGTTCTAAAAAATTACTATGTTAATTTAAATTTCTCCCAAAATACTTATTATCATATAATACTTTAATAACAGAAAACATGAAAAAGGGTAATATTTGTACTTAATCCTACGATTGATCATAGACATATCAACCCATTAAAAATTAGGCTTATCCCATATCACTGTTTCATGACATAGGTTACCATGGTTTGTATTCTCTCATAATAGTTCATAAAGAAAATGTAAAGTAACCCAAGAATATATCTAGAGAGATTCAAACTATGTATGCAGTAAGAGAGCACTCGTTGGGCATCAAAATGATGGTTGAGATATATTCCACCAACCCTTTTTGATATTATTACCCTAATATGATTCATAATATAATGGAAACATAAAAAAGGTGTAGTAATATATAACATTACATAATACTATGTCATGGATAACATCCAAGACAACATAAAATAGTGAACAAAGTCCCATAATAGATTAATTTTACTCTTTAACCCCATATAAAACATCTCACGTAGAAACATTACCTAATAAATTAGAGCTTCATATGCATTAAATAAAAATAAAATGTACATGTTTACGTGTGATAGAATAGGAAATTATTAATAAGTTATAAATATTAAAATTTCACATGGAAATAATAAATTTCTTAATTATTTTTCATGTTATAATAAACTAATGTTATGTAATGGAAGAATTTTAAAAATGAAATTTTGACCTATATTGCTCATAAATGGAAGGAAGAGTATTTTGGATATATTTATAAGTTATATATATTTAAAATTTAGACTAAATCTATAATGTAAATGGTAGTCATTATTTATGAAAATATTCTAAAAATATTATATGGAATATTTCATATAGAAAATTACCTTTTCACTTTGAACTGACTACTTTAAAATATAAAAATTTTTAAAATATTATTTAAATCACATTATTTAATAAGAACTATGGAAAATTTTATAACAATCATAATATTATTATGTTTTCATGGTGGTGGGAAAATAAATTCTTGAATTCAAAGGTATAATAAAACATTTCTTTAACACTTTTATAAAAAATGAAAAACATACCTCGTATAGAAAATCCTAGAAATGTTCTTTTTAATATGTACTAAAAAAAATAAAACATGGGTTAAATAGACTTAATAAAAATATTATATTATTGAAAAAATTCAATTACGTTTAGATAAAATGGATATGGGGGATAAAGGTAATTTTTAAGGACTATAGAAATTAAGTCCATTATTCTTAAATAACGTGTCAATCATTTTCAGTACCAATTATTTTATAATGTTACTTTTATTTGAAAATTTAATGAAAAATAGATCAGATTAAAATGAAATGTTTTTATTATAAAATGAAAATATAATATTCATTAATGGAGTTTCGTGAATAAATAATCTATATTAAAATTATATTCACGCATAAATACATTATTGATTTTAATAATATTATATCAAAACCACAAAAAATAAAAAATATTAATTGTAAAATTAAACCACATAGATTTAATATTTTTATGGTATAATATATAAAAATTTTAACATATAAAACACTAAAAAATATTTGGTTAATATGGAATATGTCTTACATGAGGTAAATTGTGATTATAAACTCTTGTAATGTTCATAACATTGATGTCGGAATTAATCAATAATGTTATTACATTTGTAAAATTTAAATCCTCTTAAAAAAAATTTACATAAGGAATTAGATAATAAAATATCATTCCCCATGTAATCATTTCATATCAAAGACATTCAAAAAGTAATATATTCTAATAAAAATAAATTGTGTTCTAAAATAGAAGACAACTTGGTTAAATTCCAAAAAAATCTTCTTAGATGATTTCGAAAGAACAAAAATTTAAAACAATTTGATTTATGATTTATTAAGAATATAATATATAAAATTTTCATTATATACCCTTGAAAAAACAAATTAGTTACATAACATAAATATATTCCTCAATGAATGAATGTTGAGAAGGAATATATTTCATCGAGTCCAACTGTTCACATATATTATTTAACTACTAAATAAGAAATTTATTATTAATTTATAAAATATTTTTGAAAAATTTCCTATTTATTTTTCATTAATTTTTTCCATAATATGATGTTATATAAAATAACTAAATCAATTTGGTCTACGTCATAATTATAATGATATAGGGTTCATAAGTTAAAGATAAAAATTGTGTGTTGAATGCTATCAAATAAGATATTCATACATCATAAATATAGAAATAATAATATAATATTTTACATATTTATTCATATATTATATTTTTAAATGCTAATATCACATTTTTTTATGAAAAATTATCTATATAAAAATCAAGGAGACGATAAACACAAGGTATTCATGTGTGATGTTTCAATTTTTCATTGATCATGCATAAAATAACCTCTGTATAATTTTATATTTACATAGTGGTAATTAAATAAAAAATATCATATTAATTCTTAAAATTATGTTATATATACAATACAAGTGATTTAGTAATGAAAAATGAACAACACCACTTCATAGAGAATGTAGTCAATACATACAATCAAACGAAATTATCATAATTCAATGAAAAAAATGTAGAAAAAAACATCATATATTATATTTATACAATGATAAATATGAAGTGAATATAATTCATATAAAGAAAATTCATCATTGTTAATATCCAAGGAATGATTTTATGAAAATTGAGTTACATTTGATCATGAGGTGGTAGTTTTTCATACGCATGAATGTTGGTTTGGTTTCCCATTTAATGGAAGAGGAAATTGATATAGGTTATTAAATTTAAATAATAAAAAATAAATTATGGTTAATAATATTTTTATTTAATTAGAATGTGCGAATAATATTTTAATTATTTTAATGAATACATATAAAATTATCGGTTAAGAACTAAACATATTTTCAGAAACCCACTTTAGGTTTGCACAAAAATCCTCGCTATAAGGATTTTATAATCAAACCAATGAATAAATGATGTTTTAAGGACAGTTTGTAAGATACTTGGATTGTGATTATATGAACAAATGTCTTATTTAATGTGAATTAAAGTGATTATGATGTTCCTTTTTATAATAGAGGGGTGGGGATATTTGGAAATTTCAATTTTTTTTAAATTAATACAAATAATTTTCCATAAAGAATGCTATAAAATTATGTAATTTGAATATAATATTAGGAATGGTATCAATATTTCTGTGGAATAAAATTTTGAAAATTTTAAACTGTCCTTCTACATCTATCCTTTTTTCTACTATGTTACCATTTTTATCAGTTACCATTATAAAAAAAGCTTTTATAATTACGAGGTTATGATATTTACTATTGATGGACTATTGGTTGATAAATGGATTATGGATAAAATTTTACAGTATATACCAATCACATGGAATATGATTGTATTTTTAATAATTCAATATTTAATAATTAAATATTTTTTATTTTAAAATATCATTCGTTATTGTTTTTGGAACTATTTATTAAATTTAATTTTCAAAACAACATGAAATAACTAGAATTAAAATATATTCAATTAAAATATCAATATGTAGTTATATACATCTAAAATTATTTTTAGAATAATAATTCAAATGGTTTATATTATATTTATTAATTTTTAATAATTTTCTTTCTTTTTTTGTAAATTGAATAAATATTATGTCATCATTATATAAGCAATTTAGGTTATTATTTCATTGAAATAAATTTGTAAGGAATTTTTATGGAAAATTTTTTATATAATTTTCAAATAACTATTTATAACATATTTTATTCATTATGTATTCCTTGCAAAAAATATTAAAGTTATTATATCTAAGAGAGTTTAATTTTTTTTCTTTTTCTTTTTTACTTCAATAATATAAAAGCCACTATAAATGAAATATAACAACGAGTGGCCGTATATTTTATAATTTGGTGTACATTTCTATAATAATGTCATAAAATATTCTAAATGAATAATTTAAGGACACTTTCTAGTCCTTATATAATTTTTTAACCTTAATTTCTTGATTAAATTATATCATTTTGGTAATTTTTGTTGTATTTAGTATTAATACTCATTAAAAATAATATAGACCATTTAATAAATTTTTTCCATGTAATTGAAAAATAATAATTCATTGTCAAATATTCAATTCATATAATTGGTGGAATTATATTTTTAATTTATCAAAAAAATATGACCAAAATAGAGATTTCTGAAAAAAAAAATCTAGGTATAAAATATTTTTCTAAGCAAATTCAAGTGTAAATTTATTTTTAGTGAAAATAATTCAAATATATTTATCAAAAAGTAACTAATTAGTATTTGAATCATACCTAAAATATAATATTACTTAGTAAACACTTTAATAAGTACTTTGAAAAGCAATAAAATTAGTATTTTTACTATTCATAAAAAATTAAGTATTTCATATAATAAAAAACAAAAAACTACCAAAAGATAATTTTGGAATTATTAATTCGTAAAATTTATCAAATGTATCATATAAATTTTCTATCCTCTGTAAATATTATCATATTTTTACATAAAAAATTAAAACCATTTTTTTAGGAAAACCAAATTTTGGTGAATAAAATAACTATTAAAAAAATGTGCGATTATTTATAGATAATTTTTGAATAAATTTTTAATTACAAGGAAATTTATATATATTTCATTATCTAATTAATCCTATTAATTTCTAGTAATTACTTTTCTAGGTTTTAACGATCATGTTTAAATAATAATGCTTTTTGTATATCTTATTTCACATAAAGACAAGTGTTGTGTGTTGTATACATTTTCAAATATAGTTTTATATTTATTAATATCATGGTGTTACACTAAGGAATAACTTCTATATTAAATTAGTTATATATAAATATAACATAAAACATGGGTACACCATCATTATTTAAAAAGCATCTGAAAAATCGCATATTTACCAGGTATATTCTAAAACATTATAGGATAATGTGGGGACATACATAACAATGGGGTGATATATAAACTGCATTAATGTACTAATCAAGGAATAATATGACTTAATTAATTCATTTTATCATGATTCATATAAGATTAACATAAAAGGGGTCAGAATCAAAATTTCATCTTTAAATATTGACATAAGTTGATAATATAAATGAAACATGTGTGTCTAAAAACAATATAAAACCTTACACAGACAAAATCAAGGCTAATCCCTAAAAAATAATTATATATTTTTATTTGTATCACCAACCATTCACTATAAATTGTATCTAATGAGCTAAAAACATTAACCAATGTATTAGATAGATACAAAATATTGGGCCCACCCCTGTGATTCATATCATTTGAATGGTGTGTCATATTCTTTAAACAATAAAATGATGTATTTTTTCAATTTTAATCCCAAAATAATGAACTATGGGTTATATACATCGATTCCCAAAATATATGAATGATATATAAAGCTATGAGAATACCATTGAATGGAATTATGGATTGTAATTACTTACATAAATGAGGTTAAATAATGATTATTGGAAGGGTTTATTGATAGTGATGAGGTCTATAATCACATTAAAATAGTATCTAAAAAAAGAGGGATGTGTTAAAGCATATCTATACCTAAAAATATGAAATAAAAATGTATAATATAAATATTATTCATGGATGAAATGTATAATGAAAGGATACCTTACCTTAGTATGGATCTTCTAAAATATTTGAAGGGTACTTTTAAGGCCACGGGGAACCATGGGAGGTGTATATAAAGGTAATGGTATAATAAACGCATTATCTATGTGTATTGGGTGTAGGTGAATGAGAGGATTGATGTGTTTTACCGAAAAATAGATGGTATTTCTTTATTGACTAAAAAAATTAGGTATTGGACTCTGTGTGATAAAATCAACAAACCCAACAACATTTCCCTGATTTTTTTCATGGTTTAATGAATTGATGGGTGGATTTATATATTTTATTACAAAATGAACTGAACCCCATAAAATAATACCCTAGTGATTTGATATTTCATCTTGTTCATAATAAAATAATTTCAAAGCCAGAAAATATAATATTTTTATTGGATGATTCATTATGGTTTTATAAAATTAACATAATATCATAAAAAATTATATTTTATTTGAAATAAAATTATTTTTTTGGATACTATTATATTAAATTTTATATCTATTTTTTTCCTTTCATTATGACATAATACATACCGTGTATTTATACTATATTTAATTTTTTCCAATAAAAATACAGGTTCAAGAAAATTTAAAAAAATAACCATTGGATAATTTTATCATGATTATTTTTATAATAGTATTTATTTTATAAAACTAATTATATAAATATGAGATTTTTCAGTTTTAAATTAAAATCATTATTTATTACGATGATAATTTTTTTGACCATTATAAAAATAAATATGAATTCATAAAATTATATCATTATTTATAATTTATTTAATATTAATTCATAATAATATTTTATTAAAACATTTATTTTTAAAAAATACATTAATTCATAAAAAAATCTTATTGATTAAAAATATATACATTGTAAAAAAAATGATTCATCGTATAGAAACCTATTTTTTTCAAAATATATTATTTAATAATTTATTATTTGATAATAAATATGTTTATATAATAATTATTTCATTAATAATAAATAATATAGAAATTCATTAGTTTCTAGATATATACCAAATAATTAAACTAATGTATGCCCTAAGGGTATGGTGCTCAATGGTGAAGCTTTCTTGTGGTGGTTCGACGAACATGGATTTGTTCATGATCTTAATAAGATTTATCTTCTACCATTAATAGGTATTCCTATGATTTAGTGGCTTAATATTGGATTTGTATTGGTTATGGGTAAATCATAGATAAATTATCTCTCTCAAAAGAACTGATAAATGGTAATCATAATGTATGATGTTACATTTTGAAGACATTTCTTCTTCCATATGTGTTAATTGAACCTTATCATAACCCTTAATTTATAGATCTTAGTGGTCCCTATATAGTGGATATATTATCAACATTTCTAAAAATTAATGGTCTTTTAAGTACTATATATTATTAATATCCTATGTACCCATTGTAGTTTAAGTTCGTTATACATCTACATTACATGATAAAGATTTTATTCATTCGAAATGGGGATTTATTTTATAAAATTTCAGTTTTTTGAATTTTCCACACTTGAAAAATATGAAACATGAATTTTCATATCACACAAAAAAAATTACGAGTGTACTTATGTTTCAATTTTCATTTTGATTCCAATGATGCTTCCTCAAGCATGTGGTTCCAAAGCAACAATTTGACCCACTTAGTTTTATTTTTTTACCTATGTTTCCATCATTTATGATCTTTGAAGGATTATCCATGTATAAAAGATTATTTTTCAATGGAAGCACCTCAAATTTCCTTACATGTGATGGATATAGATTGTACATTCTTAAAAGGTATACATCGAACACATCTTGTATATGATGTTTCTTTGGTTGGAGTGTAAGTCGATAAGTCATAGCTCTCTAGTAATAATGAATATATATATGGGATATATATCTTGGTATAATATTTCATCATCCCAGACCCCATATGTTTTTTCAAAATGATGTAGAAAGAAACATTTTATCTCCAACCTCAAATTAAATGTATCATTCATAATTTTAAGGGTATATTTTCTATAACTTTTCATGGATTTAATATGAAGATTGATTCTTTGAAACTTCACTATTGTGTCATAAATAAGATTATTTTACAACAACTTATACCATATATCTTCATCACAACATGTTATAGTCAAACAACACTTCTCATAAATTTCCACATAAAGATTCATTTGGATTCTATAAATGAATCTCTTTTTATATGATAAATATTATAGGAGATGTTATTGATCTAATAATCCTTTAAAATCGATCTAATGATATCTTTGGATATACTATAGTTTTTTAATGGTTTTCCAAGAAATTGCATCTAATTGAGAGTGATATGAGGTACCCAAACACAAATTTTTATAAAATGGTTTTCGAATTATTCTCTATAAATATGATTTAAACCATATATCTCATTACATATAGTGGATAGAATCACTCTACATAGTATTAACACACCCCTTATCTATAACATAGTATTTAATTCATGAGATATAACTTTTTTAATTGAAATGAAATTTTAATACGTTATATGGTGATCAACTACCAACCAAATGTAGTTATAACCATTTTGTTCCCTCGAAATTCCTACAATGAATTGGGAGGATATTTTTTCCCATTTTGATATAAGTAAGGTAAATGGAAGCATCATAACCGTAATCATTGTTTATTCAGCCTTGAAATTTGGGAATTTCAAGAATCAAGATAAAAAAATTTCTTTATAGATCTTCATTTGATCCCACCTTGTGTTTTTTATTTGATATTGATACATCTTAGTGTTTCATGGATGAATTGAGAAGGATGAGTTATGAACATCATCTAGATGTACCTTCTACAATTATAGTTTATGTGAAACATATATTGGTTCGCATTCTTACAACTCTATCTATAGACATGTTACACTCTCGAATATGTTAAACCCTTTTCAATATCAACTCCTCAACCTTCTAGGCCACATTAATCATATCAGAAATATAATTTTGATATTTTTTTGATTAATGTGATTTAATTTTCATGTTATCATTTCCATTTCCATCAATTAGATGTTCCAAAATAATGGATCCCTTTAATTCATCATCTTGGATAGTGTTACAAGATCATTTATACTCAAAGCATCTTCCCCTTTATAAATCTTCTACTGATGATAGTCAGTTAAATAAGAACAATAATGGTTTGTAGTGACAACATTCATTTCATCATATTGAGGTAACTAAATATGAATATATACATGATAATTTTATGATAGGTATATATGTCAAAAATCGTCCTACATATGTTATGTCACAAATATTCAATGAATAATTTACTATGTTATCTTCTATCAACTTTCCATCTTTCCTGATTACAGAGCACATGACCATTTTAGATTCTTTTCTATAGATCACAAATCCTACCCCACATGTAGGTAATTATTGGAGATGTTAAATGATTAACATGTCATTATACTATTTAAATCATTCCTCAAAATAATTAGTATGGAAAATAGTTTTCCTTCCTAGTTATAATGTAAAGTGGGATAGACAATCCAGATAATTATATCACAAATCAATGGTAGTTCTTCTCTAGTCTAATGAAAGTATAAATTTACATCATAGTTATATCTCTAAAACTTATATCCACTTCCTCGATATTTAAGTCATATATGAATATACCTTTTTTGGGGGATACCATTTCCCATTAAGGATAGTTTCTTTATCTAGAAATCTCATTTACTAAACATAATAATTATATTTTTCTTTCTATAATGGATTTTGTAAATAAAAAAATTATTCTCATGTTCCCCCACGATAATAGAGAAACTAATAATATTTTTTTATAACTACTAAAAATAATATTTTGAAGTAAATATATTCATCAATTGAATAAATCTTTTTGAAGAATTAGTCATTCTAAATGGAATCACAATGAGCTCATACTGACTAAATGTTTTATAAAATTGAATTTTATGGATATCCCCTTTCTTCACCTCTAATTTATAATATCTCTATTGATGATCCTCCTTAGATAAAAATAATTATCCACATAGCTAATCGAAAGATTTATAAATCTATGGAAGTGTGTTCTTTTTATTTATCTTGATCTTTTATATATAATGAATATACATCCATTTGTTCATTGTCTCATCATTATTCCTAATGAAGAGGACTGGTAAACTATATTATAAAGCACATTGACATATAAAACCTTTATCCATATTCACCTAATTATTATTCATCAACTCCTCAACTTCAACAACAATCATTATATATTGAATAATGGATATTAGAAACGATATACATAAAATCATGAATGAGAAATGAACCTCATAACTTGATGAAATACATGAAAATTATTCCATAAACACATTTGAAAAATCACATATAATGCGAAATTCTTCAACAAGTACCTTTTTTTAGTCTCACTCAATTGATCCAGATGCAATTTCTCTAAAAGAAGTAATATTCATTATTGACCTATTGATAACAATAGAGATTCATTATCTTCCTCAAATATTTAAAGAATAATAAATTGATATGTGATACATAGGTTCATTTACATCCGTTATAAATTTATGGGTTATCTATAGAATGAAAAATAAATCCATTGACAGAATAACATAAAATTCCACTAAACTATGTATCACAAGTCTTGGTAGGCATTTTAGCCCAAAATATGGATATATTAAGAGTTATATACTTTACATGAATTAATTTATCCATTTTTGTTTTAATTAATAGCTCCACTTCAATGTTTTTTGTTCGTGTCTAAATATATCTACATAAGTTGTTTGATATGAAACAATCAATATTACAGTTATAAAATTGTACATTTCCAATCATTGAGTGAATAAATTATATTACTTTTACCATAATGATGTCTGGATCCTCCTTAAAAGTTGTCACTTCATTAGACCTTCATTTATCTATAGTACCTGGTCAATGTTTTCCTTGATTGTTATAAAAACCCGTTGGTTTTTCCATTGGTTCATAGTGTCTTTATTCTAGAAACATGAATAATTTGATATTATGATAAGTTTTGATAGGTGAATATAATTCTACCATAAAATTGGTGTGTTTATCTTGACATCATTCACCAACTAGGTTCACATTCATCCTAAACCTACATCATTTCCTTTCCCCTTTTAGGTTATTTTTATGAATTTTCATCCCACTAATTTGAGAAGTTGGATGTTGGGGTTTTATACAACCTAGTATTTCAACATGATTCTAACAAGATTAAAATTCAATCTTTTATCATTATATTCTAACACATGATAGACATGAGATTCACCAATCTCTAATTTCAATTTGTGGACATATCAAAAAATTCCATTATTTCATTCATTTCCTAATGTAACAAAATATTTTCATAGGACCATATTTTTCCCACTAATGGTTTACCCGAATTTTAATTTCTAGGAAATGGAAAAGCACTAGTAATATCACGTAGGTCTTGTGACATTAACCTTATATGCCTTGATAAAATTTATATTTATTTACATGAGGCTTTGTAAATACATCTGTATTTTAAATTACATTGTGCACAAAAAAGTTTTTTTTTAAATATTTTCTTTATGTTTTTCCTTAAAATTGATTAGTTTTCATCCTTGAGCATCAGTTTTTTTAATATCCAACTTTTATTTGACTACACATTATAATGATAAACATAAAATGTGAACTTCTCATGCTCATAATACTCAATTATTTATAATATCATTTCAATCTTATTGAAAAATTATTCTACGATAATAGAATTATGATTTTAATTAATAGATAAGGTTTTTTAAAAATAAAGTTCTCAATTTCAACATTAATTTTCATAAGGGGATGTGTAATTTCCCCTTGATTCATGTTTCTATTCAATCCACGAGTTTATAGAAAATTTATTTTCATTATAATCTTGATTTTTACACATATAATGTTGGGATTCTAATTTTGGAATTCAAAACATTTCCTATTAAATTAGTTGTTGACATGGTTCCTCCTATTCAAAGGCATTGAATTAAGTAATTTTAAAATCAGGGCTAATAATTTGGAAACTATTAATGAAATTAAAGTTAAACAATAAACTATGATATTTAAAATGGTAAATCGATAGTATTCTCTAATTGACGTATTCAGTGTTTTAACGTATATTATGCCTGATCTGTTTTTCAACATAAAATATTTGGGAAATTTATGTTCTCTTAAGAATAGTTCTCAAAGAACAAATTAATTTTCCAAAGTATATAACCCTCAACTGTCAGGTTGTGTTTGCATAATGTAATCTTTGTCATGCAACCAGTCAATCTTCCATTCTCATGGTTATTACCACTATGAACAACAATGAAACATCTTTATCCACTTGTAATATCCATAATAAGATTTGGGTTTTTTTAAACCACATACTCTATACTTTGAGACGATTTTGGGTTGTCTTTTTATTCTTATAATTGTTATTATTTCATTCAATGATTTTTTACAATCATAATCTAAAAAAATAAATTGTCATTCCTTTAATACAGACTATGAAAGACCATCCAATTCATATACTATAACTCATGATTTATTAAAAAAACACACATATAAAAATTATAAAATATAATAAGTCCATGTTTCATTGGGAAATTAGATACATATTCAAATAAAATAAAACACAGTTGCATAATCATAATTTAAAAACACTAAAACAATACCTCATATTCGTTGGATATTCTAAAACTACACAGTATATCATAAGGATATGGAGTTAAAATGGTGGAAAAATAAATAATAATAAAGTTATAATCCAAACATAATTTTAATAAATTAATACATGTTATTCAAGTAGAATATCAATGTGACATAAAAGGGTTGATAATCATAAACGCCATCATTCAATAATGATATTATTTGATAACATAATGGGAATATGGGAATGATGAATCAACATAAAACATGACTTCACATACATAATTCCATGATAACTATAGATATATAATAATATTTTGTTCTTATGGTAATCTCCCATGCACCACATATGGTATTATATGACATTAAAACATTACCCATGGAAATGGAAGGATATATAATTATTGTCTCTCATATCACATTTATATCATATAAATTCATTAGTGTTCAACATTGATCATACAAGAAAAGGACAAATTAAATAAATTTTAATCAAAAAATAATTTATTTGTATTTTTATAAATATATTATTTAATAAATTAAGTTTAATTAAATCTAGGTGAATACTATTTAGTAGAAATAATAATAATAATTCATTAAAATTGTTTGGAAGGGAAAATCATCAGATAACATTGATTGCATAACTAATTATATAATAATTAATGAATGATTTTATTGAGAGTGAAATGTGTCCATCATAATTTTTAAATCATAAATAATGTAATATATATATATGTAAAATATTCCAATCATGAACAATTTCAAATAATAAGTCATGATATAAATATTCTTCTTGGATAATGAGAACAAGGGTAGGATCACTTTCCTTGAGAATATGATTTAAAATTAATTGGATGATCTTATAAAGATATTGGGGAACATTTTCTAGGATTTAGTGATGTAAATTCAATGTAAATTCTTTCTCTATGATATTTTCTTTATGTGGAATTGGAGTGTGGGAGGATGTAATTGAAAAATTAAGGGGAATTCTTTAAAAATTTATAAATATTTGTTTTTGTATTCTATATGATAAAATAATCAAAACCAAATAAATTCCCATGGGATTCTAATTATAACTACAAAATATAAGTGGTTATATATTTTTTTGTTAGAAAAATAATTGAAATATTTAAAATATTTCCCTTGTTAATGTGGAAGTGAGGCATGTGCATACAGATTTAATTTCAAAAAATATAAATTGTAATATAGGTTTTGGATGATTCATCAAGTTTGTAATAAAAAAATTAAATAACTTTAAAATCACAATATTCATTATAGAAAAAAAATTATATCAAGGATACACATTATGGTATTTATTATATGCATTTTTTCGGCTTTTATGAGGTCATAATACAATCTATATATTTTTTCCATATTTAGTTGTAATCCAAAAGTTCCACTATCATAGAAAATTGTGAAAAATTCCACAATAAAAAATATTAATGTGACCATATCAGAATCGTACTTATTTTAAAAAATTAACTCTAATCATGATAATATATACATTTAAATAACAAAACATCAACTATTTAGAAATACATGTTTGTTGGTGATTAAATATTCAGAATCATATACAAAATACAGTTGTCATAAAAAATATATATTAAAATCAATATTAAATAATAATAATATATTATTAAAAATAAATTATATTTCAAAAATTATTGAATTCATTAAAATAGTGTCTTTATAGAAAGACTATATTTTTCTAGAAATAATGTTTTTCTTCTTTGTCAAAAAACAAAATATTAATCAAAATCCTTATTTAATGACTTCCAAAGTAATAATAAAAAGATAAAAATGATTATTTATATATAAGAAATAAAAAATATCGAAATTCATTCTATTAGGTTCTTGATATATAACCCATTATTATACCAACTTATTACCTACTACTAGGGTGTGTTGTAATGAAACATTTGTGGGGTGGTTCAACAAACATGGTTTTTTTCATGATCTCAATAATAATGAATATGTCCCATAAATATATTTAATCATTCTTCAATTTTTGAATATTTAATTGATATTAGTGAATGGAGAGTATGACTGACTCCATCTCCCTTATTAACTATAAAAAATGGATATCATATGGTATTATTCTACTGGTTGAGGCAATCACTTCATCCCTAATTGTCAACTAGAAATTATAAAACACATTAATATACCAATATTTATACTCATATAAAATTGCTATAATACTAATAGATATGATTATTAATGGTCTGTTAAATATGATATATTATAATTATCCAATGTATCAAATGCAGTGCATGTGAATTATATAACAAAATTTCATAATAGAGAATTTATTTATTAAAAATATGTTTTTCATTTCTAAATGTTCAAGTCATTACTCTTTTGAAATAATATATTTTTTTCTATTGTATACATTGATCCTTTATGTTTCCCATCAGTTTTCAGATTATATTCAATTTAGAATTTTATCATTGGATGAAATTCGTCCAAACTAATTATGCAACTCACTAATGTGAAACATGGACCATGATTTGAAAAAATTGAAATTGGAACTCCATTTATCCAAATAAATCCCTTATTTATATCATATATTGTTGATAAAATGATAAATCATCTAGGAAATAAATTTATTTCATCAACATTCTATGTCAATATAGTACAAGGAATATCACATTCATTCCATTATAATTTTAGGGGAATATTATAGATAAATTCTATATTCATTTTCTACAATTTCCTTAAAGGAATAGATTTTGGGTTAATTATCACACTAGACATTATAAATTTGGTTCTATATTATTGGAAGACTATGTGTATTGATTTAAAATATAAAACATCCCTTTTTCATATTGGCTCAAAATGTATTTTTCCTATATATTTCATTTTAGATCAAGGGTTTATTAAATAAGAGAATGTACGTGTATCATCCAAAATATACTACTTTAGTTTTAGAATGGATAAGAAATGTATTTGTGTCCAAAATTTTATAAATCGTGATTTTTCATGAAGAAATCATGGAATATTTTCAAAATTATTATAAATATATATATCATTAATGAATTTGTACTTTATATTTATATGATTTGATTTTTTTTGTTGAAAGGGAAAGTGGATTAGTAATGATAATTTGGTTTGTCCGACTAATTGATTGTATGGGGGTTGATTTCACTCAATATCAAGAATATTGGGTTACCATTGGATATATTAACTGAAATTACCAACACATCCCCTATAAATAACTGGTCAAAGGCCTACATCCCAAATGGTTAGGGGTAGTTTGGTTTTCAAGCCCAATGAATCATAGGGACACGCATTGGTCGAGGGGTTTGTGAGGTCAGTCTTATCACACTGTTTGGGGGGGTCCTACTCTGATACTATCTTATAGATTCATGATATGTTTGAGATTCACATCATTTTAGTTTTATGAGATTGGTTACCAGAACAAAAGGATCATAGGATAAACCATTTTATATTCAAGAGAAAGGGATCCCATTAGTGAATCCATCTATATATTTCTGAGTTTCATATCCCATTTTCAAGTAATGAGTACCTTTTTAAATGCTAAATCCATTTAAAAAAGTACTGCAAAAATATTTCCATTAAAGGATTTTGTTAATATTCTGATGAGGGTGTTGAGCCATTATAAGGTATCATTTATATCATGTTTATTATAAGAATCAAATCCCACATTGTTTATTGAACCTATGTAGTTAAATGTAATTATGAAATTACATATGTTTGGTAAAATAGGAACTAGATTTTGGAACTTGAATCATGAGGATACATCTTATGTATCATAGCCACCTATGGAATCAGAGTAATCTTAATTTGATCACTCCATTAGGAGTGGACCCAATGTAGATTCCCTTATAAGATGGTATTTTATATCATTACACTCATTAGGGATTACATACTATGATTTTAATTGATGTTATAGATTCATGAGGTAAATCATATCACTATTTCACCTCTCTAATACCACATGAGTAATTCTCGGAGTGAGAAACAAGGGATAATAGGATATCAGCCTCACATCATATGGATGTAAGAATTATGTGATGGGAATTCCCTAGTTATGTTTTTCAGTAGAGATCATTCCTCAAGGATGCATCCTGTGTATCTTGGTTATGGTATGAATTAAATTCATCTTACTCTAGTTGTCCTCTTATTCTGTTGATGGATAATGTAGGATGATCATCCCATAAGAATGATTATTTCTTGATGGTAAAAATGACATAGTCATGAGGTACATTCAATGACGTGGGTATCTACTATAGCTTGGGGGAAAGAATCCCATGTATCATACTTAATGAAAAAATCAAAGTCATTATAGTTCATTTAATCATGGATTAAGCACTTTGGTTTCCATATATGAACAAGGTGATCATTATAACCCCATATTTTGACATGAGATATGCTCGGTGTAGGAAATAAGGGATAAAAATAACAAGAATCATTGCATTTGAATGTGGTAATTAATCTTTGGGACAACCCATTGGATTTTAATATAGAACTCGAGCCTCAGCAAGGCATCCTACATATCCATGTTATGTAAGGAATCATATTCATTGTAAATATTTTTATCTTGGATTATACGCTGATGATTCCCTTTTTATTATGGATAACACACTGAGTATGAAATATTTTATCATGTCTTGGGTTTTTGTATTGACCTGACATTCTTTTCAACATTACATACTATGATTTTCTACAGGACAAGATTTGATTTTCTACCTGACATATCAGTGGATGATAAACTATGCTATCCAAGGAAAATCACATGATCTAGTTTACTTGTTTTAGGGACAGTGTATAACCTGGATAGAATGTTTGAGGGTTTTTCACATATTCATGGTTTAATTTTCTAGGGGACATCTCAAGACCCAACCAGCTTATCTTAAAAGCTATAACATGTTCAAATATGACATTCTTAGAGGGAATCAAATGATCCATCAGACATTCCCTTGGTTTAATGATGAATGATTTAAGACACAAACAGAGACAATCGTCAGATCCTCTGTGACATGTCTTGGAGGGTTCCATATGTCATGGCTGACTTGTCTAGATGTCATTGAAAATTTTGGATTCCATTTCCAAGATATGTCATAATATTCATTTGAAAATCCTGGAGTATTCTTCTAGGTCTGGTTTTCTTTTCAAGAGGATATTGTGTGAGAAAATTTAAATTTTATATTTGTATTTTGAGACCTAGATTACATGTATTGATGTCTCCATATGATATTGGTCATATTTCTAGAGGTTATCATGAGTCTGGGAAAGAAAATCCCAAAGGGTTTGACATTAAATTAGATGCATTCCCAAGGGGTTCAATGTGACATTCTATGAAATGTCAATGGGTATTCACATGATCCAAATTGTATACCAAAAGAGTCTCGTTATTATTTGGTTAAATTTCATGGTGTAGTTTCAATACCTATATATTTCATGTGATGAACATGAGGATTACAATTTAGGGATTTGTATAATTATCTCACATTTTATTCATTCTTACAACCATTTATTTTATATTACATAATTTTTTTCATTATTATCTTATATTATTTCTCACATGTTTCACCAAATGTGATGGATGTTGTTCGCATAACCCACTAAAAGTACAATCAGTGATCTATGAGTGATCACCTGATGTGACTAAACATGCTAAATGGTCACTCCATTAGTTCCTATTATTATTACCTAATGGATATCCTTTCTTTTCAAGAGATTAGTTGTGCTAATAAATCTTCTCAGATTCATGGGAGATCAGGTTCCATGATATGTGAAGAATTTCCCTATATTTTTCTTAGTGGGTACGGGGATTTATAGGATTTCCTAGACTAATTATTCACCATATTGCATTGTGTATATTGTGAAAATCTATAATATATTTAGTTGAAAGATTTTGTGTCATGTGTTTTAGGGGATTCTATTATTGTTCATTCTAGGGGAATCATTATATTTTTAGTATTTTCAAGACCATACCACCAATTCCACACATATTTGACAATGGAATATTGATTGGGACTTTCAAAATCATGTATACCTTCCATGGGATATATGTATTTTTTATGGTGACGTGTATATGGACTTTAATGAGATCTATATAATAGCTGAAAGGATCTGACAAGATCTGATTCAACTTGTCTAGGGATTTTCATGAGACACTGAATTTTTCATTGGGGTTTTTCGTGAAATGATTATTTTCATGGAGAATGGGTTTTTAGTGGTTTAAGGATTACATGAGCATTTAACATGAATTTCATTAGGTCAAGAGGCTCCCTCCTTTTCTCCCCTTATTTTCTTTGATTATATTACAATAGAGAAGTGTCTTGTGAGTTTTTGGGATTGTTGTTGAGGACCACCATTCTCTCCATTACTGATTCTTCACATGACAAAAAAAATGTTATATGGTGTTGTAGAATCATTAACTTGGACAAACATATTTTATCATTTTTGTATCCTTGGAGAAGTTCCAATACATTCTAACCATGTTTGACGCAACTAATGTGATGTGGGTGATATTCTCATGGTTTCTTTTACAAGGTGGGAAACATGTCTCCATGGTGTTGGGGTGTCTTTTGAACCACGTGGTGTGTGTAAAAAAAATTTATATCAAAAAGGGGCTCCCATGATTCCCAATTATATATCATTTTTTATTTTACAATGTTTTAATAATTCAATAGATTTTGTTTGTAATGTCATAGACAATCACTCAACCAATTATTGATGCATATTGTTATATTTATAACCATGACAAGCTCCAACATTTTCGATATTTTCTTTATATTTTCCAATGACTTTTGGATGGACTGTTTTAGGCCTACCACTATAAAATTCATGTGATATGGGGGTTCTTTTCCAGATATCAATGAGTGACCTTTGAGTGTCTAGGAAAACCTCTCGAGAGTAGAAGTACTTTTCAATGGGTTTCTAGGGGATATTCTATAGGCAATGCACTATGTGTGACCATCTAAACGACCTTCTATAATTCATTGATCATGTGTTTCCTTGAGGTTGAAGTGATCTATGGGATTTTAATCTCCATCTTCTTCCGTTGATTTGAGGAGAAAATAATTCCCATATTTTGGTTTTATTCCTTTGTGGATCCTATGATGGCAATTTGGTGGGTGCCAATAGATTCTCCCCTCTATAGTTATGTTTGTAGGGATAAGGTGTCGGTACTATTGACAATAAATTCCAACATTAGTATTTGGTGTTTTTTATTCCTAGAAGAGACTCTGACATGTATAGATTCATATTTCTAAATGAAATCCATTTATACAACATCCAAACTATCCTTTTTGTTTTCTAGTCCTCCATCATTCATGATGTGCATATGATTTTTCATGTTGGATGTTTAATGAATCATAAGTGATACCCAACCATTTCATAATATCATGAAACATTGAAATCGTTGATTTTAATTTTGATATTATAATAAATTATTTTCTTGATCTATGATATTTCATACTGATATATATTCAGCTGTTTGTTTTAGATTACATGATTCATAGATAGACAATTTTGGTAGTATATACATCCCAGAGGGAGAGTGATCTTTATTTTTCAAAAGTAAATTGGCTTTTATATTGTAACATGATTTTTTCTACATCCATATTGTGGTACTTACAATATTTTCATTTCTTGTAGAATAAATCTATTTTCTATTTTAGTTTAAGGTCTTCTTTATCAGACCTTATGTTGATATAGTTTAACGACTTTTATCTCAAACATTATAAAGATTTAGATTGATTTATTTTAACTCAAACTATATATATTTATTGTTATGTTTCTTTTTCATAGACCATCAATCAAAATTACTCAATAAATTTATGGTTGGACCTTTCATCACAGTAATTTAATTTTTTTTCACTCAGACCGTCAATGGTAGCATTTTATGGTCATTTAGCTCGTACCTCTGGATTCCATGATGTTTAGTGTATTACTAACAATACATTACGGTGATCATGGATTATCATAAATAAATATGAAAAATATCCCCAGACACCCTAAGGCATGTATTTCTGTCCTGGTGTTTCAGATTCTAATGATGATCTAAGTTTCTTTCCTATAAATAGGATATTTGTCTAGTTAGTAAGTCAATGATTGTATGTGTCAGTAGAATTTCCAAACAGAGGTGTCCCTACTATTATCCAAGGGATATTCAAGATTTATTGGGGTTATTGGCTGAAGGATGAATAATATGGATTCTAGATCCACCTTAAATGTTGGTGAATTGGTGATACAATTCACAACTCAAATGTTTTTTTCAGTTAATATGGGATGGGGAAGATATTATGATAATAACCCATAAAACCCAATGGATCCAGGTTCATACACAATTTTTCCATGGATCACAAGGATTTACTCTCCATTCATGAAATGAGGTGATTCCATTTATTGGTAGTTCAAAGATGACACCCATGGATATCATGTTAAAACAATGATGACCTCCACTCATTTTTGAGGATCATATGATATTTTTTAATAATAAAATATCAATATAATAAGATTGGGTATAAATTAAGGGTATCTAAGAAGGGTTATTGAATCCTCATGATGTAGAAATCTTTATTGTGAAGCTCAATCCCTACACCATGTGGTGTTGAATAAATAAGTGTGGGAAATAAATTTTTCAAGAATGGAGTGTTTAATTACATAATTGATAAATCTTATAAAAACATGGTAATGTATTATTGAGAACTTATAATCCTCATATAATGCTTTTATGGTGAATTTAAGGTTTATTCCAATTTTCTCATGTCAATATGATGATATGGAACAATAATGCCAAGAATGATCCAGAAAAAAATGATGTATTGAGTTCTACAATTGTAATGTTATGCCAATTATGGTTTTGGAAATCCCTATTTGTAGAGTGGTTTTTTTTACGATGATATGTCAACATTTATGAGAGGTAAACATTCATTCTTAGTCAAAAATGTCTCCCTTGATGTCGGGTATCCTTACTAAGGGATATTGAAGGGTCATGCTGATTTAAGGAACTCAAATCATGATGTGTGATTTGGGGAAAGTCTAATATCTCTGAATTGGACAATGAAACTAATATTTTTGGATAAATTATAGAAAAACTATTCTCATGATAATGATATATGAATAATAATTACTGTAATATTTTCCTAAAATAGGTATTCCATACAGCATAGATAGCCTTTTACTAAGGACATTGTGTACACCAAATTCTATTTATTCATTTATTATTATTGACCTAATTTTTTAAACTTTTTAAAGATGATGAATTTAGTGAAAATGGCATGAAATTTTCTAGGCCCAATCTTTTCAGTTTTTCAACCTGAAAAGTTTTATGTTTCTTTTTTTGAAATTTTATGGACATGCGATTTGGAAAATTATGGGATATAGCTTAACATTGTACATATATGACCAATGTTCTTAATATTTATGGACATGATGAAAATTAATTTTATATGGGGGATGATACATAAAATCTTGATTAGGATACCTAGGGTCAAGTGAATTCAAACATCCTTTGTAGGGGGAGATGAAAATGTATTAAATCACAAAACAAGGTTCTAATGTCATGAGAAATGGTATGGAAAAATCATATTGGGAATGTCCAGGAAAACCCTATAGTGATGAAATCCTCCCTTTTGATTTTAGACTCACAAGGACTATAAATCCCTCCTTACTATTCCAAAATAAATCTATTTACTTGTTTTTATCAATGAACACCTCAGAAGAATGAAAGGTATCTCTTCGGGAAACCCAATGAACAATCGTCATGAAAACTGTAAATCTTACAATAATAGGTGATGACTAGCCACATTCTAGATTTATTTAGCATGTTATGGTGACTTTAGATACTGGCTGGGATAGATCCTTTGAAAGGCCTATTCTAGATGAATTATAATAAAAACACTCTTTGATGTAATTTCAGGTCATTCACAGTTTGAAATTTTTTATGGATTTCCCTCTTCATAGATTATAAAAGATCAAATATTTTTAATGCATGATACTTGAATACTTCCCTATATAAAAAACAATATGACAAAGGTTTCTTGGTTGAATCTGGTCTGGATGCTCCCCAATAATGATCCCAAATGTGTATGTTCTTGATTCATTGGATAATTTCCCATCTTAAAGGTGATAAACCTTATATTATTCCTAATATAAAACCTCTAATTTCCAATTTCTATGGATTTTTAATTGAAAACTAGTTTTCATAAGTAATGTCTATTTTCCATTTTTACAAAGTGCTAAGGAAGTCGTAGATCGAGCACATAAGATAAAACACAATAACTTTATCCCAGTAACATCATATATATGAAGGGAATTATAATTTTAACCCTTATAGTCATAAGAACAGTATGGATCAATTATGGATTTTATTTTATGGAATCAGTTGGTATTTCTGGAACCTATATTTCATGAATGATATCACTTAAGGATAGATCAATGAACATTAAATGGAGAATTATATATATATGATAGAGGTATGATTGAAGTGAATTTCAACTAAAAACATACACAAGTCATTATATTTAATGGGAAGTATTATCTAATAGAGTTTATGACCGTTTGTAAACACATGTATGCCTTTTTTAAAGTTTTTAAGATCATTAGACATTCTCTCTTAAACATTGGAGTGGTGAAAAAGAAAGTAACCCAAACAAATGATAATGAATTGGAAAAAATCAAGAGGAAAAATAAATAAAAATTCCTTAAAATGGACAAACCAGATATTTTCAAAAGAAAAAATTAATGATTGGTTAAAAAGTCAAGTAACCCAAACCTCATAAAGGATGACTCAAGAAAATCTTGGGCAGACTTAGTTGAAGAGAAAGATAATGGAACTGGTTAAAATTTATTTATTGATGAAATTGAGAATAATTTTGTGGATATAATCTTGAATACTCTTCATGAACTTGTTACTCAGGGAAGGTAAATCCCCCATTCTTGATCTCTAGATGTGGAAAAAGTTTTCACATCACTAAAGGAAACTAGAATCTCAGATCATGCTACTAGATTTGGTCACTAGGTTGATAAAGGGGGAAATCCTGTAGTCATTATTTCATTATATTTGATACTAAATCATAGATTACTAGAAGAAAATATCTATATAAATGAACCTAAGACCTCACAACCATTTCAATGAAGGATTCTAATCTTACTGGACGGTTACCCTCAAATGGTTTTAAGGGAAAACATGCATAATGACGAGTCATCACATCCTTATAATTCTAATGATACTTCTCGAATTAATATCACTACATGTGATGGAGATCTAACACTAAAACATTCCACTTTTGAACCACCATTGAATGTAGTGGAGGAGACAAACGAAAAGGTCAGGGAAATAAACACCTAACAAAATTTGGTGGATAATTATAATTAAAATGAAGGAGACTATAACCTTTCTCTGAATATATGGGATGATAATATTGATAAGTAAGGGGATGAATACTCCTCATATAATATAGTAAAAGATATTAAGGGTAATTTATGGGACACAATATCCTCCATGAACAATATAATATCCAAAGAGAAGCTTCTCACAATACTCATCCTAGAAATGGCTTCAACACTCAATAATCACCTCATGAAACATACAATACATCATTAGATAAAACCATTAAATGTATTGGTCATGATCCAATGTTTACTACTAATACAAGGTCCTGTACCCCTAATATATTCATCCTCATCCTTCTATGGTCAAATATAGAGGTGGTACATCTACTCCTATACCCATTAAGTATAAAATAGATAAATTATCCTCAATGAAGAAGTGATATGGGAATAAAAAAAAGGAGGTTTAAACAACAAATATATGTTTAAATGAATACATTATTTCGGAATTGTTACAATATTTCTATCTAAAACTTATTTACAATTTTAAAAATATCTCATCATACTCATAGCTCCAAAAATATTTCAATTCCTTTTCTAAAAACTATCTTTTCACCAGAATTTTCTCACATTAATCATATTGGGTATTTTTATCTTGGTTCTAATTTTTGAAATTATCCTATTGAATCTCATTGGATATTTTATCATTCTTCTATTCATAATGATAGTGTTAAAAATATATCTATTCATGTTTTCACTTCTGATCATACCTACTTGAACTTCATCCTTTTATCTCCTTTTACTAAACTAGTTATAGAAATCATATTATAATATATATTTGGTAGTATCTTTCCAATTTATTAAAAATACATTCATTATCCATAAAATGTGGTTGGGTACATAAATGTAATTCATAGTCCAAGTGAAAAAATGTGACCATCAGACTACATTATCTTCTCTAGAGAATTCAAAAACTCCATTGAAAATAACAATCATACTAAAATAAACCGTATAGAGGATAAATACACTTTGTATAGAAGAAATTTTAATATGGTGGTCACTAGTTAACTAGATAGGGAATTTACTAATGATAAATAACCAGACAATAGGATAAAAACTCTAGCATCACTCTCCCAAAACATAACTATGACGATAATCTGATCGTTGTAAAAATCTCCATTATAAATTCCAAGAATTTTCATTCTTTTGGATTCAATAATTCATGGATTTATAAACTTGATTGTGATAGCCCTATCAATAATTCAGGAAATTCTAAGAAATATTGAAAAGTTACATTTGATTCCACCATAAAGGTAAAATTTCTTAATTAATATCCAAATGGATGGTGTGAATCCAAATCCAACCAAATTCACAATGTTATTAATCTTATATAAGACTATCTTATCCAAATTTAAAATGGCACCACTAAAACTGATTTAAATATGGATCCCCAATAGTAAAATAATCATACAATATATCTCAATGCACTTCTCTTTATTAAGGGTAACATTCATAATAGTATATTTACAATTAAATGGATACATGATGGAGACCAGAACAATATGTTTTACATTTATCTCTAAATAATTTGTAAAATTTGTAGTCCCCTCTTGTAGAGACCCGTATCTTGACTTATATGGACTTTACATTACTTTTGTGGGATACTTAGTACATAACAGAAACACACACACAAGGACCGTAATAGTTTAGTTTCTTTGGAAACTCGGAACATAATCTTCTAATCGTGGTGAAAGATCCTCAATATCTCCCGTAATGATCTTCCCTTTTTTACCTAAAACCATTCTTTATATCCTAGGGAAAAGAAAACATAAAAGGGTGAGCTCAAATGCTCAGTAAGGGTAAACAAAAGAAAATAAATCACATCATATTCATAAGAACATAACTTTTGGAAATCTTAACCTGCAAAAGAGAGCATAATTTCATAACATGGGATAAATCATAGTAGTGAAATTAAATCCCAATAAGAATAACTTAAAACATGATACTTTGTGTCATTCACACATAATCATAGAGAATAATTTCTTATTAGTCAAGACTCATTTCCAAGACTATCTTAGTGGACAAAGTCCCTTTCTGAATCAAGTAACCCTCGTTTCAGTCCTGTTTCACTGAACCGGTATAACCTAACATTCCAGCCATGTCTATCTCATGAGATATAAAATCTTTACCCAATGCATTGGAGGGAGATATAGGTCCCACCCATCTTATAATGAATCCTTTCTTATGTGTGCCACATAATCATAAACCATACATCATAGCGTAACCCATGTAATAAAAATGTGATTCTTAAACAACATGACATCATAAAACAATTCATATAAGATAAAGGAATTCATAAAAATATTTCCATCACAACATAATCAAATCCATGTAATAATAGGGATAAAAACATAACCCTTTTATTATCTTAGATGGAAAATAATTTTGATAAAATACTTGAACTCTATTCTTGAGGAAAATATCCTTTCTATTTCAAAAACACTTTTCATTTCTTAATATGTCATACAATTATAAACTAAAAAAAGTTGTTTAAAAATAAACTTCAATACTTGTAAAGGAAGCTTCTTGGAAATAATGTTTTAAAAATCCATTCATGCCATATAAGTTAAAAAAAACATTCTTCGTACTTTTGTCGGAAGAGTCAAAAAGTACCTCGTACGAAAAACGACAAAAGATTCCTTTCATATTCTTTACTAAAAACTCACCGAAGGGTAAAATTGGATTTAAACTATTGTAAGTGGATGGAAACAATATTACATATTGAGGGAACATGGATGTGGATGATAAAATACACCCCAGTAAATGCCAAAGTAAAAACAATCTCGAATAAAAATGAGATTGTGATATTTCCCTTACCTTAGGTCCGATTTGCTTTGTACGTGTCCGAAGATCCTATTTAATGGTTTAGATAATGTTATTGACTTATTCCAGAATCATACATATTGATATGATATCATATATGGTCATATTCTTAGCTTCTTGTTAGTAATATTTCATTGTTACTTGTTACTCGGGTCTTTATTGCCTTTGGTTCTTATGCGTGTTTTGCCGAATACATTCTTATTCTTCTTTTAAGGTTATAGATACCTTATATCCAGAATGGTATTAGTGTAACATATATCATATTTATTCATTCAATTCATTTATATAATTACTATGTAATGATGATCATGTAGAACGAGTCGCATCACATCGTGGAGACGGTATTCCGTACGTACGCACGAGTGATGATATCGTTCCTATGATCGTGGAACTGTATTGGAGTATATATATATTATTTCAGTATCAATATTACTTTATAAAAATCATAATTAGTTACTCATTACACCATTATACCCATCCTTTTAAAGTGATGGTGGAAAAATAGATTACACCACGGCGTGGAGACGGTATTCCGTACGTACGCACGCGCGGTGATTTCATTTTTCTGTAGGATGGATAGAAGGTGAATTAGGGTTGTTTCATATTTATAATAACATGTCAGTATTTAAGTAATACTGATGTTATTACTTTATTATGAAACAACTAAAGAAGAAGAAGTTGAAGAAGAAAGAAATTGAAAAGATCGGTAATGGATATTACATCTTCTTTGGAACGCTTCTTTGAATCCTCCACTTAGGGAACTAATATTGGTCTTTTAAGAAGACCAGTACCTCTAGGATTATTCTAGGGAAGTGGAGAGGAGAAAATGGCAGGGTTTTTCCGAGCTTTAGTGCTCAATTTGGTGTGAGGAGGAGGGGGAGGAGGTGCCCTTTTATAAGGGAGGAGAGGGGCACCTTGGGAATATCTCAAAATATTATTTTATATTAAAGTCAAAATCGGTTTATAATGGTTCCAAAGGGTATTATTTCGAATCTAAAGTGGGTATGGGTCTAAATACTATCAACCAATAGGATTTAGACAAGTTTAGGGTATTATTTTAACCTTATCAATTAGATTTAACTCTAAGTTAAATAATTTAACTTTTACCGTGTCTTTTTGTTTTCTTTCATTATATGGTTAATACACATATTATAACATGCCAAACGAACCCCACATTGTTTATTATTAATATATATATCCTTATATAAGTCATTTGACCGGACCTTATATTTTTAGGAATAAAATAACAATTAATAATATAATATTTGATTTAAAAACTATTTTGTGTCAATTTTGACATTATTTGATATATGATTTTTGTGAAAGTCATAAAAAATTATATGTTAAAACCAAGTTGATTTAATCAACACTAATATATCATAGTAACCTAGAAAATTAGTGGAATTCATAAAAAGTCTCAAATTACATTCATTTGAGCATTTATAACATCAATTATGTTAATATTTCCTTTAAAGGGTAATTACTGCATCATCGTTGTGTCATAAATAAATTAATTTATTTAAAGTCTAAAAATTATAAATAAAATACCATCATGTAGGAAATATTTGTATCTTTCTAATGAATATTTATAGTCGAATTTATCTTATGTATAACCCCATATTAAAAATGTTTTATTAAATAAACTTTGATTTTAACTCTTTAACTATTCATTAAATAAAAAAATATTAAATGTCATAATCTAATCCAAGTGGACCTAAATGGTAATATTATATTCATAAGGTTGTTTTTGGTCGAATTACACTTATCCAATAGAATTAGGACATGTGTTGGGGTAATATTAATATCATATTTACCCTTAGTTACCCTATTTACTATTAACCGCGGTAAAAAAAGTAAAAAGTTACTATTCACCAAAAATTATTTTCATCTCATTGAACAACATTTTAGTCTTTGATATTAACCGTGTCTCTCGGATTTTCGAAATTCCACTCACAGAAGCGGTAAAATTATGTTTTATGCAAAATTCAGTTTTTAACCTACCACTTAGTGGTTTCACTATTCATCAAAAATTGAAGTTTTTCAGAAAAATGCCAAAAATTAGGCCTAAGCTATATTTGATATTATGAACTCAAAAATGATGTCTATTTTACCAAATTCAAAATATATCAGTTGCATTAACAAATTTAAAAATTAATTCTCGTCGTCAAAACAAATAGCGTGTTTTTAAGAGATAATAACTATAAAAAGATTGACACTAGTTTATAACTAGTTTAAATGTGAAATTACATCCAATGACCGACATTGTATTAAATTGTAAAAATATATTCTAAATATACTTTAAAACCACTCAAATTAATAATTTATCACTATTAATTATTTCTATTAAAAAAGTTGTTTTTAATTAAAATTTAGTAATTTTCACTATTCATCAGAATATGAAAGTTATCCGAAAAGTACCAAAATTTCACCCTAAGCTAATTTTGATATTCCAAATCCAAAAATGAATTCCATTTTGAAAAATAGAATTACCAAATTTTAAAAATTGGTTATTACTATTCATAACGGGTAGTTTTAATAATATTTTAATAGCATATTGTTGTTTAGTGAAACTCGTTATTGCGTACTACACACACCATCGAGGAAGGTCGCGATTGCGTGTAATGCAAGTCAAATCAAGGATGCGTGTTGTGAAAGCTCCTTTTGGTGTAGCGTATAACACAAGACATTAGTGAAATTAAAAAGAATATTTTTCATAAAATCTCGGGGTGTTACACCTCTCATTTTTAATATTGGAAAAATCATCATTGATGCTAAATATGGTATTTTAATTTATGGTGTTTTCTATTTTATCAATAATTTAAATGGCAATGAAATCAATAAAAACCATCTCCCTAATGTTATTCCTGCCATTATTAAGAATAAGGATACACTATCCTCACTATAACTCCTTTTGATAAAGATTTCAGGGATACCATATTTAGTCTATATTCATATACTTCCCATGGGCCTGATGGATTCATTAATGAACATTTTCATCACTTTGGGAATGTTATGCATCAAGATGTTTGTAGGTTGGTTTAAAATTTCTTTTCCAAGTGTATTCCTCATCTTTGTCTTAATGAAAAATTTCATACATCATTCCCTAATTTTAATAAGGCCTCTAATATCCATTTGTTCATAACTAATTTTCATATCAACACTCTATATGAAATCATTAACAATAGTCATGCTAATTGTCTTGGTATTATCATGATCAAAATTTTCTCTTGTCACTAATTTGGATTTATAAATGGTAGAACCATTAAATACGGTATCTATGTTTCCTCAGAATGCACTAATTTCTTAAAATAACATAATAGGGGTGTTATTATTTCCATATAACTAGTCTCCAGAAAAAAAAATTATAACATTAATTGGAGCATTATTTACAAATTCCTCTATGGATTTGGTTTTACTGATTACATCATTATCAAAATTTGTACTCCTTTTAACTTATCTCGCATCTCTATTATGACTAATGTCTCAATGAAGGGATACTTTTACTCCACAAATGTGTAATACAAGGTGACCCCCTCTTTAACATTATTTTTTCCATTATAGAAGACTCTTTATGTTAACTGCTCACATGTCTAGTCGATCAAGGGAAACCTATGTATACCCATACTTCTAGGAATCTGATGCACATACACACCTCCTCTATATGGATGATATCATTATTTTCATACAATAAGGTATAATAAAAAAAATATTATGAATGGTATACCTCATTATAAAGTGTTTTTTGGTCAACCATAAATTTGTATAAAAACATTATTTTCATTGAAGTTAGTTTCCAAACCAATAGAAAAAACAACATTATTAACAATCAATGTCTAATAAAGGATATATATCTTTTACTGGCCAGGGTGTTCAAATATTATGGGGATAACCAAAAAGTAGTTACATATCTAGGATTATTTATGAATTTCAAAATCAACATTATACATGGATGGGAAAATATGTATCTATGGAAGGTTGATTTTTCCTTGTCAAAACATCAATTTTATATATAATGGTTTATGATTCAAAGGTAAATAAATGGAATACAAGACTTCTCATGAAAAATAATATGTGCTTTTTTTGTTGATTGGGAGCACTCTATAAATAAAAATTATTTATTTTCTCTTAGTCCTGCTATTTTCAATATATATAAAAGGGTGGTCGGGGAATATAAATCATTAAACGTTTCATGGAAGCATTAGAAGCTAGACTGAAATTGAAATTACTCCCTAATAATTCCATTCCTCTAACATTGATTAATAATAGATTCCATAGGAAATGTAACATGAATCACATGGACTCCTCTATATATTCATCCATTAAACAAGCCTTCTAAAATATTATGTTAAATCTATGTATATGGTTTTGAGGGACACTTATGTGATATTTTAGTTAGATGACTAGAGTATTGATCCACTTATTTCATTTGTTCATCTCAATAATTTACCTATGCACACTAATGTTTCTTAAATAATTTTCAAATTATCATTGTAATGATATTTCAGATATTGATAATCAGGTCATTGATAATTATTCCTTCAAAAACATATATTATATTTTCACATAGGAACATGATTTAATCAAAATCTATTTATTGAAAATATTTTAGATATATTGATATTGATGATCCCTGGCTAAATTTTTCGGATAATCCTTGTATAAAACCATCAAGACCGACTCTTTGTTTTCATAATTTCTCGTAACCTTGTCCCCAATAATACTTGCATCGAAACATTTGTGGTGAATCTTTGCTCCAAATGAATTAAATGAAATCATTTTATATAAGATATTAACCATATTTTTATTTAATGTGTTTATTATTCTACTCTTTGTAAATATGATGAAGATATTTTTTATTACAAATGGTTAATTTTTGATTCAATCATCATTGAACATCAACGTAATGATGTTTCTGACACCTCTCATTAGATAAAGAACCTATTTCTGGTTGATATTTTTTTATCTTCATTGTGTGATATGGAATGCTGGAGATTATCATATACATAATAACAGCTTATTCAGAATTTGTGTAGGACATGGGAAGATACATGTTTCTATACATGATGCTTCCACAATTCAATAGAAAAATATCAACAATTCTTTTTCTAATTTATTTATCTTTTGGCACCTAGATATTGAAGGGATTTACAATCAACCTCGATGCATGATTGAAGTATTATCATAGTTTCAACTCTTGGTATGGATTAAAATTAACATTAATGGGGACTTCAACGATTACCTAGTTCTCATAGAATGCAGATCGGGGTACTAGGACCCCCATGGGAAGATGCATGGAATCTTCATATGGAACATATAGATTCGCCACATATTTTGTGGAAGAATTTTTTTGTTTTTTTAGGCTACAAACATAACAAGGAAATAATTTTGGAATAATGTCTGGATAAAATTTGATCCAACCACCATCATGAAATCTTTTTGGAATGTTTTGGTGCATCTTGTGTGGCCACACACAACTCAGTGGATGGATTTACTTTAATCATTGATTTTGATTAATAATATCCTTATACATGTGTTTTGTGAAGCAAACACGGTTGCACATGGACATTCTATTAATGGGATAATTTATGACATCACCTAGACATATGACATTCCAATGGATTTGACTCCCATTTATGAAAATTATTTGAAAACAATCCCCTGTTTTAGAAATTTGTAACTATTTTATTTTATTAAATAAATTCTTATTTTTCATTTGACCAATACGATAAATTTGAAAAAAAATTAGTAGCTAAGTCAAACCCCTTAGGCATTAATATCATGGTCAAATAGATATATCACACTTTCTTTCAATTGGTCCATAAATGTATGTGAAAACATTAGGTGCTCGAGGCATGAAGTGTGATTTATGAATAAAAATTCTTAAAAGATGACCGAAGAATCCCATAAAATGGTTTATTGGTGTACGTGACTTGAGTCAGTTTGATAATGGATGATAGTGGATTATGGACTATATAGTTTAATATCATATAGTTGGGATATACTACATTCTATGTTGATTAATGTCACATGGTAAATAAATTTTCCCTCTAGTTTAACATCATGCATTGAGTTCGTAATGTTTTGATGTATTATTACAATGAGACCAAGATGTTTTGATTATATTTTAATAATAATGTGGTAATGATGGGGAAAATGATGTGAAAATTGTGTAGGATATATTACTTTTATTAGAAGACTACATATAGATCTGGATAGTTCAAAGGAAAAACTTTCGTGTATGGGTCAGCCCCTATGCTTTTGGGGTGAATTTATTTTATCATGTGATGTAGTTAAGCCCCTGATTAGAGATCCATGCATCACTACATATCATATGATGATAGTAATAAATCCACATATAGTTCTTCAACATGACACATTCTACAGAGGATTAACATGTATACATAGGTGTGAATTATTTATGTCAATTGTTCTAGCTAGGCCCAGGAATAGGGATCCAGGCATCACTATTAATCCTATGTTTATAGGAATCAATCAAAAAGATTTTTTTAGGTACTTTGTAGTTTAGCATCATATGAGTGTGATGTTGGATTCCAGATGTGAAAAGGGGAATTACAGCAGGACCAAAGGATGGAAATCTTGATGTCAATACGTATCCTTCATGAATATGAATCAGGAAGCATGTTTTTCATGAATGGATTGGTTTTAGGAGACCCAAATAAATTATTCTATTCCTCTCAGGAATGTCTCACATGAATACATTATTTATACCACGAAAAAATAATCAATCATATAGTTCAAAATCATGCGGTGAGGCATCATGGTTTTTCTTTTATGGACTTTCATTAAGGTCCATTATGACGATATCGTGGGCCAATATTCCTTCTTCCTATGGGTAAATCCATAATGAAATTACTAAGATCATATTAACTTTTATTAGTATGATAAATAATAAATGTAAATGATCCCTCTCACCAGAAATAGGCGATTAAGAATAGAATGAAGTAATTTTTTAACATGAGGTGGTTGTGCTAAGATATTGGACCGAAGAATCCCTACATATCACATTAAAATTATAATCATGTAGTATGTATTTCATGAAACCCATATTGATTAATGACATATGAAAAATAAAACAACCGTGTATCTTATCATCATGTGGTGAGGAAAAGGATCACTCAATGTGATTGAGAAGTAACATTTTCGATGGGCCCAAGAATAGAGTTTTGGGGTTCAATGTACATAATGGGATGGTATGAGTCAATAAACACATAATTATATAATGGGGGACTTGTTATGTAGTTTTTAATCTCACACAATGATAGGTGAATTTCATCCTTCAATCTCACATATCCTTCTCATGTTCTGTGATTCCATAGTGAGATGAAACTTCACTTTATGTTTAATATATTATGGTGAGGATGTACTCCATACAGGTTAGCATAATGTGGTTATATCCCAAGGATCTACAAATTTTAATGACTTACTACCATGAATTTAGACACTTTTTAGATTAACATCACACTTCTAGAAAAATACTTTATAGTGTAATATTAAGAAACCAGGACGAAGGAAAAAATTAGGACTACTATGAAAATTATTTCTTTTAAAACCAAATATTAGTGGGGGTGACACGTTTTGCTTCTATTTTGTTCATTATTTAAGGTCTACTATTACAGAACATATTATGATTTATGTCTATTCCAATTTGGGTACCAAATTTATTGAATTATTTCCTTGTATTATTGGGGACCTAAGATCCAACAACATTTCTCCATGGAAGAATGAAAAGAGGAGATCCTTCTTATTTAAGGATCCAATGATCTGATTTTGACTACCATAAATGTTTTTAATTGTGTGAGACATAATCTGTTCTAGAAGCCCTAACTCATCCATATTCCTTTTTAATTTATTTTCCTTCCATTCTTTTCCACAAATGGATATTCAGATTGGTAGTATTTTTACATATATCTGTAACCCTACCATGGTCTTGTACACCAATGAGTATGGTTTTTCATGTGTTTCAGTCCATGTGGTGGTATAGTAGGCCCATAAATCACGGATGATTCATTCCACCAATGATATCATATCCCTGTTCACCATATTCTAGATTATATGTCAAAAAGGAAAATTTAAATCCTCTAACTATACATTTTTAGTCGGATGATATTGGTATGAGTGATTGGACTTGATATTTTACACATGTCACAGCTTCGTCAACTCATTAAAATAGATTAGGGTGTTTTTTTAAAACATTTTATGGGGGACTCTTGACCTAGTGATGATATGATACATTATGAAATTGATTATATTCGTTATCAATACTTCATCGGGGGTTATTCCTCATCCAATTTTTAAATAATTTTAGTAGTAGTGTTCATGTACATGAACTACCTAGATGTGTGTGTTGGATATGAACCCACACCATCAATTCCCTAAATAAAACACATCCATGAATATCTAGATATATTTAGTAATTATATGGTTTAATGGAAGAATTTTTCATGGAAATAGAATGAATGATATTTCCAAGTAAACTCCACATAGACCAGTATAATTTTCCTCAAGTAATAACCTAGCCTCCAGATTTTGTGGGAGAGCATGGTACCATATTGATTGGTTCCATAAGATCCTACATGGATTTCCACCAAATGTACAAAAATATCTATTTTTTATGAATCTAAAGAGTATTATAACAAATACATGTTTATATAAGGATTTATTCTCATTTGGATCATTCATATAGCGACCCATACATTACATACATGGTTAATACTTTAAAATTGAAGCATACTTATTACAACATATAACAAAACCATGAAAGGACCGTATAGGTATAGTGTCTTTAGAAACTGGGAAACATAAACAACTGGTTCATAAAGCATCTACAATGTCTCCCATTTATTTCATCAAATCTATAGTCCCTTTCTGGAATATCTTACTTAATACCCTTCTTCCTGACCTGGGGAAAGAAAACATAAAAAAGGGTGAGCTCAAATTCTCAGTAAGGGTAATAAAAATAAATATCAATTACATCAAATTCATAAGAACATAAAATTTTGAAAATCGTACCCTGCAAAAGAGATCATAATCTCATAACATGGGATAAATCATGGTAGTGAAATTTAATCCCAATAATCATAACATAAAACATGAAACTTTGTGGCATAGACACATAATCATATAGAATCATTTCTTATTAGTGAAGAATCATTTCCAAGACTATCTTAGTGTACATAGTCCATTTCTGAACCGAGTTCACTCCTCATTTTAGTCCTGTTTCACTGAACCAGTTTAACCTGCCTTTCCATCCATGTCTATCTCATGAGATATAAAATCTTTACCCAATGCATTGGAGGGAGATATAGGTCCCACCCATCTCATAATGATACCATTCTTATGTGTTCCACAAAATCATAAATCATACATCATTGCATAACCCATGTAATAAAAATACGATTCTTAAACATTGTGACATCATAAAACAATTCATATAAGATAAAGGAATTCATAAAAATAATTCCATCACAACATAATCAAATCAATGTAATAATAGGGATACAAATAGAAACCTATTTTATCTTAGATGGAAAATAATTTTGATAAAACACTTGAACTCCATTCTTGAGGAAAATATCCTTTCTACTTCAAAAACATTTTTCCTTTCTTAACATGTCATACAATTTTAAACTAAAATAAGTTGATTAAAAATAAACATGAAAACTTGTAACAGAATCTTCTTGGAAATAATGTTTTAAAAATCCATTCATTCCATATAAGTTAAAAACACATTCTTCTCATACTTTTGTTGGAAAAGTCAAAAAATACCTCGTATGAAAAAACAACAAAAGATGTATTTCATATCTTTTACTAAAAAATCACCGAAGGGTAAAACTAGATTTAAACAATTGTAGGTGGATGGAAATAATATTACATATTTAGGAACATGGATTTTGAGAATAAAATACACCCCAGTAAATACCAAAGTATAAACAATCTCGGATAAAAATGAGATTGTGATATTTTCCCTTACCATAGGTCCAATTTTCTTCGTAAGTGTCTGAACCTCCAATATAAAGATTTAAATAATATTATTGACTTATTAAAGAATTATACATATTATTATCATATCATATATGGTCATATTCTAAGCTTCTTATTAGTAATATTTCATTATTACATGTTATTTGGGTGTCTATTACTTTTTGTTCTTATGCATGTTTTGTTGAATAAATACTTATTCTTCTCTTTAGGTTATAGATACCTCATTTTAATAATGGTATTAGTGTACTATATATCATATATATTCATTAAATTCATTTATATAATCATTATGCAATGAAGATCGTGTAGAACGAATCGCATCACATTGTGGAGACGGTATTCTGTACGTACGCACAAGCGATGATATCGTTCCCATGATCGTGGAATTGTAATGGAGTGTATGTATACTATTTCAGAATCAATATGCCTTTAAAATAATCATATATAGTAATTTATATTCACAATTATACCCATCCAAGTAATGTGGTGATGGAAAATAGATTACACCACGGCGTGGAGACGGTATTCCGTACGTACACACGCGCAGGGATTTCGTTTTTCGTAGGATGGATAAATGGTGAAATAGGGTTGTTTCATACTTATAATAACATATCAGTATATAATTGGTACTGATGTTATTAATTCATAATTAAACAACTAAGGAAGAATAATTGGAAGAAGAAATAATGTTGAAAGAATCGGTAACGGACATTACCTCTTCTTTGAAGCGCCTCTTTGAGACCTCCTCTTAGGGCACTACAATTGGTCTTTGAAGAATTCCAGGACCACTAGGATGTTTCTAGGGAAGTGGGGAAGTTAAATGGGCAGGGATTGGCCAAGCTTGAAGGCTCAAATTGGTGTGAGGAGGGGAGGGAGGAGGTTCTCTTTTATCATGGAGGAGAGGGGGACCTTTGGAAATATAAGAAATATTAGTTTATATTAAATCCCAAACCCACATAAAAACTTCCAAAATGACTCATATCCGAAGATTAAATGAGATAGGGTTTTAATCTCATCAACCAATAAAATTTAGACATGTTAGGAATTTATTTTAAACATTATCAACTTGATTTATACTAATTTATCAATTTTATTTTATTTATGGTAATAATATTCTAAATTTTAAATTATTTTAAATAATTACATATGTGTTGTGAATTTTTAATAATTTGACACTTCATGATATTTTCGACCATATAAATTTTAATTTATTATTTTTAAATATATTTGTGATTTTTAAACAATTTTATAATATGTTATTTTTATAAAACAACAATAGTGTCAATTTTGACACTATTCATTTATTTGAATTTAAATAAAATATATACAGAATATATGTTCAAACTAAAAGCTTTAATAGATTCATAAAATGTCATATGTATCTATAAAATTAGTGGAGCACATTAAATAGTTCATATAATATTTATTTTAATATTTTTAAAACCATTTATTTGATATTTTAATTAACAAAATAATTTCAACATCACTATTGTGTCATAATTAATGATAATTATATAATCCCTAAAAATTATAAATAAATTCTTATGATGTAGATAATAATATTATCTTTCTGGAGTTTATTTATTTTTTAAGTTTCATTAAGTTTATCAATAAATTAAAATTATTATACTTATAAGATTTAAGAAAGTGACATGTTGTCACATTCTTTGGTTTTAATAATAATTAAATTATGTTCATGTAAAAAAGTCCATTAAATGAATCTAATCTAACCCATAGGTGATATGGGTCGAAGTTTATTCATCCAATAGGATTTTGGCAGGTGTTAGGGTAATTTTATAATCTTATATTTACCCTTAATTACCCGATTTACCTTTAACTATGGTAAATAAATTTTACAGTAGTTACTATTCATAATGCCCAAAAATAAAAAGTAGCCTATTAACATAATTTGGACCCACTAATTACAAATATGGAATCCATTTTTCAAAATTCAAAACATATAAGTTGCAGTAATTAATTTAAAATAAATCACGCTGTTAAGAAAATGAGTTTTAGAAGTTAAAACATTTCCAAAGATTGAAATGTTTTTACCTATGAATTCAATGTGAAATTATTGCTAATGACATAAATTATATTAAATGGTAAAAATATATTCTATTTATACTTTAAACCCATTAAATATTATAATTTAACCATGTAAATTATCTCAATGAAAAAAGTTGTTTTTAATTAAAAATTTGCGTATTTTTACTATTCATCATAATATGAAAGTTATCAGAAAAATATAAAAAATTTATCCAAAGTAAATTTTTATACCCTGATTCAGAAGAAGAATTTTATTTTTTCAAATTGAACTTATAAACTTGTCAAAAACTAGCTTTAATGTGGGTGTTCCATCAAAAGGTGGAAAAACTACATTTTTTTTAAAAATACTTATTTTAACCGAAATATTTATTTTGTTCGCTTACAATGTTCTAGAAAATGTGTATGATGAATAATAAAATTCAAAATGTAGTTAATACTATTCATAAAGGCTAGTTCATAATAATATATCATTGTTTAGTGAAACCCGGTATTTTGTACTACCCACGCTATCGAGGAAGGTTGTGATTGCGTGTAATGCAAGCCAAGTCCGTATTGTGTGATGTGAAAGATTCCTTTGGTGTTGCGTATAAAAAATGTCATAAAAACATTTCTCATAAAATCTCGGGGTCTTACAATCTACCCCCTTTAAATGAATTTGTCCCTCGAAATTCATTAGTTCATTACAAAAAGATGAGGATACATCTCCCTCATCATATCCTCAAGTTCCCATGTAGCTTCTTCTAATTGGTGGTTCCTCCATAAAACTTTCACCAAGCGAGTGGACTTGTTCCGTAGTACTTTTTCGCTATGATCCAGAATCTCTATCGGTTGTTCTTCATAAGAATGATCTTGCTCCAGTAGTATAACATCTGAGCTGAGTACATGTGAAGGATCATGTACGTACTTTCTCAGGAGAGATACATGGAACACATTGTGAACTTGAGAGTGATTCGGTGGAAGTGCCAATCAGTAAGCTACCTTCCCAACACGATCCAGAATTTCAAATGGACCGATATATCTAGGGCTCAACTTTTGCTTCTTTCCAAATCTCATGACCCTCTTCTAGGGAGATATTCATAAGAACACTTTATCATCCACTTCAAACTCTAGGTCTTTTCTTCGGTTGTCGGCATAACTTTTCTGTCGACTCTGAGATGCTCTTATGTTTTGTTGAATATATCTGACCTTTTCTGCCATTTCATCAACGATATCATGTCCTAATAGAATTCTTTCCCCAACTTCAACCCAGCAAGTTGGAGTCCTGTATTTCATTCCATAGAGAGCTTCATAAGGAGCCATCTGAATATTGGAGTGAAAGATATTATTATAAGAAAATTCCACCAAAGGTAGGTGTTGATCCCAACCACATTTGAAATCTATAGAGCAAGCTCTCAAAAAATCTTCTAGAGTTTGAATTGTCCTCTCAGACTGACCGTCTGTCTGAGGATGATAAGCAGTGCTGAAACTCAACTCTATATCCAAATTATGCTGAAGACTTCTCCAGAACTTTGAGGTAAACTTCAGATCCCAACCAGATATAATAGAAAGTGGTACTTTATGCAATCTTACCACTTCCTTTACATATATCCTGGCAAGCTGATCTAGAGAGAAATCCTCTCTAATAGAAATGAAGTGTGCAGACTTTGTAAGACGATCAACTATGACCCAGATAGCATTATTATCTTTGGATGTTTTAGGAAGTCCAGTGACAAAGTCCATAGTGATGTTTTCCCATTTCCATTATGGTATGGGACATGGTTGTAACATCCCCTTAGACTTCTGTCTCTCATCTTTAACTTGCTGACAAACCAAGCATCAAGAGACATATTCCGCAACATCTCTTTTCATGTCATCCCACCAGATGTACTCTTTCAGGTCCCTATACATCTTCGTGCTTCTAGGATGAATATATAATAAAGAACTACGAGCCTCATCCAGCAGCTCCTTCATTAATTCAGGGATGGGAGGAACACAAACCCAATTACTGATCTTTATTATCCCATCACAATCAAGGTTGAATTCAGGAACATTTCTCACCTTCTTTTGTAACTCAACATCTTCTTTCTGTGCCTCGTGAATTTTCACATGTATAGATGGTTGAACATTCATTTGAGAAAGATAAGATTTCTCCCCTTACATTAAAATTCCAAGATCCATCCTTTGTAAATCCATAAATATTGGATCTTTTTTGATCCTCATCATGGATAAGCTAGCATGGCCTTGTCGACATAATGCGTCTGCTACCTTGTTTGCTTTCCCAGGGTGGTAATGTATTGAGCAGTCGTAATCCTTTATCAGCTCCAACCATATTCTTTGTTGCATATTCAGCTTCTTTTGTGTGAAAATATACTTTAAACAATTATGATCAGTATAAATATCACACCATTCACTATAAAGGTAATGCCTCCAAGTCTTTAATGCAAAGATTACTACAGCTAACACCAAATCATGATTTGGGTAATTTTTCTCATTGATTTTCAACTGTCGTGAGGCATAAGCTATCACCATATCATTTTGCATGAGAACACATCCCATTCCCTTAATGGATTCATCACTGTAGATCACAAACCTTTCTCCACTGTAAGGTAGTGTGAGAACAGGTGCACTGGCTAACCTTCTTTTTAGCTCTTTGAAATTTTCTTCACATTCCTCAGTCCAAACAAACTGAACTCCTTTTCGAGTCAACTTGGTGAGTCGGTTAGATAAACTTGAAAAATATTTCACAAAACATCAGTAATATCCAGCAAACCAAGAAAACATCGGACCTCAGTTACTGTTGTTGGTCTCGACCATCTTTCGATAACCTCTGTTATTGCTGGATCCATATATATCCCATCTTTTGAGATTATGTGACCCAAAAATGCCACTTTTTGAAGACAAAATTCACACTTGGTAAATTTGGCATAAAGCTTCTCCTTTCTTGGGGTCTTTAATACAATTCTCAAGTGATCTTCATGTTCTTCCTTGATCATTTAATAGAAAAGAATATCATCTATAAAGACTACCACAAACTGATCAAGATAGTCTCTAAAGACACTATTCATCACATCCATGAATATAGCAGGGGCATTAGTAAGACCAAATGGCATCGCTATAAATTCATAGTGTCCATAACTTGTACAGAAAGTCGTCTTTGGTATATCCTCCCTTTGGACCCTTAATTGATGATACCCTGAATGAAGATCAATCATAGAAAAGTATTGAGCTCTGCATAGTTGGTCAAATCGGTCATCAATGCGTGGGAGAGGATATTTTTTCTTGATAGTGATCTTGTTAAGTTCTAGATAATCAATTCAGATTCTCATTGATCCATCTTTCTTCTTAACAAACAGAACAAGTGATCCCCAAGGTGACGCACTAGTGTGTATGAATCCTTTATCAAGATTCTATTGGAGTTTCTTCTTTAATTTCTGCAACTCAATTAGGGCCATTCTATAAGGTGTCTTTGAAATAGGAAAAGCACACGGGACGAGTTCTATTGAAAACTCAACTTCACGATTTGGTGGAAGACCTGGAAATTCCTCCGAAAAGACATCATAAAATTCCCGTACAATGGGCATATTATTAATCGTGGGTTTCTCTCCAACCATTTGAGATAAATAAACTTCATTTAGTGGAATCAAGACCCATAAGATGGATGAAATTTCCATTGGAAGGTTATGTTGATCCTTGCATCGATAGATGATCATAGATTGATCTGGAATATGAAATGTGACTTCCCTTCTTAGGAAATTGATATGATATCCATATAAAGAAAGACAATCCATGCCATGAATGACATCAAATTTCACTATAGGAAGGATCACCATATTTGCTGGAAGCACTTTCCCACAAACTTCAATCAGAGAAGAATTGTAAACTTTTGATTCGACTGTTGTTCCATTAGGAGTTGTCACAGCCAACTCAACATCTAATTGTTGAGGTAATATGGTGATACCCTTAGAAACTTTTTCAGAAATAAAAGAGTGGGTGGATCCAGAATCAAATAAAACATTGGCTACTTTAGAGTGGATGGTAATTGTACCTCTCACCACTTCGTTGTCGAACTCCACATCGCCGATAGTAATTTCATGTGACTTTCCTTTGCATTTGGCCTTAAGAGTTCATTGATGTCAATCATCATCATCAACCCTTGGATTTGGGAATTGATTGGAATAATGCCCCATCTCCTTCCACTTGAAACATTGAAGTGTAGTAGGTTCATTCTGTGTATCCCTTCCTTTTTTTCATCATTAGACATCTTCTTCACATTATTTCGACATTTAATTGCCAGATGACCTTCTTTTCCACTCTTATAACATTTTCTTGTCCCCTTAAGACAATTTTTTCCATGTTTCTTTCCACACTTTGAGCATAAGGGAAAACTCATCTTCTTTTAAGTGTGGTCTTTAGATTTTCCTTTGAATTCCATTTTCCTCTTCTTATTAAACCCATGTGACTAATGGGTTACACCAATCTCCATCTCAAACTTGAGAGCACATCGAACAATTTCCTCGTATCTATTGAAGTCCCTTATGGCTAACTCCTTTCGAAGACTTGGTTTTAAGCCACTAAAAAATCGATCGATCATACTCTCAGGTTGGATAATAATTCTGGAAGCGTACCTTGAAAGTCTTGTAAAATTTTCTTCGTAGGTACCAATGGATTCATCATCCTTTTGCTTCAATTCAAGAAACTTTTTCTCTATCTTTGATCGAAGAATACGAGGGAAATACTTATTGAAAAATAAGTTTTTGAACTCGACCCATTCCATGGATTCAATTTCATCCATTTTCCTCGTATTCTTAATAATATTCCACCATTGATCAGCATCACCTTCCAAACGATACACTACTAAAATGAATTTATCATGTTCAGAACATTGAAGAACTGAAAATATCATTTTAGTGGTACTGATCCATTATTCCTCCACTAATGGATCAGAAGACCTGCTGAATGAAGGTGGACGCTGCCTCATGAAGGATTCGACAGAATGTTGCTCCTTCCTTTGCTCATTTGGAATTCCTGCATGATTCATAGCTTGAGAAAGTTTTGTGATCATGGATACATGATTTTGCATTCCATATCCCATAATGTTTGGTTGCTAAGGGGGACAATCATTGCATTGCACATCGCATTCCGCATTAACATGGTTTCTTTGGGTTCCAGCCATCGACTAAAACCAAGAAGAATAGTGTGACCAACAATAATTATAATGGAAAAACCACATAATCAAGAATAACATTTCACACTTAAGGTCTTATCATAGGTTGTTAATGGCCATTTTTAAAATACTATGATTGTGTTCTATGCTTAGACATACCCTTAGGTTTCTTACTAAGGCTTTCACATCCTAGTTTCCAAAGGTTGACTATACCTTTCCTCTGATACCAACTATAGTGACCCATACTTTACATACATGGTTAATACTTAAAAATTGAAGCATACTTATTGCAACATATAACAAAACCATGAATGGACCGTATATGTATGGTGTCTTTAGAAACTGGGAAACATAAACAACTGTGTCATAAAGCATCTACATTGTCTCCCATTAATTTCACCATATCTATAGTCCCTTTTTGGAATATCTTACTGAATACCCTTCTTCCTGACCTGGGGAAAGAACATACAAAAGGGTGATCTCAAATGCTCAGAAAGGGTAAACAAAAGAAATTTCAATTACATAAAATTCATAAGAACATTACATTTTGAAAATCTTACCCTGCAAAAGAGATCATAATTTCATAACATGGGATAAATCATGGTAGTGAAATGTAATCCCAATAATCATAAATTAAAACATGAAACTTTGTGGCATACACAAATAATCATAGATAATCATTTATTATTATTCAAGACTCATTTCCAAGACTATCTTAGTGGACATTGTCCATTTCATAACCGAGTTCACTCCTCGTTTCAGTCCTGTTTCACTGAACCGGTTTAACCTGCTGTTCCAGCCATGTCTATCTCATGAGATATAAAATCTTTACCCAATGCATTGGAGGGAGATATAGGTCCCACCCATCTCATAATTATACCATTTTTATGTCTTCCATAAAATCATAAATCATACATCATTGCATAACCCATGTAATAAAAATGGGATTCTTAAACATCGTGACATCATAAAAAAAATTCATATAAGACAATTGAATTCATAAAAATAATTCAATCACATCATAATAAAATCAATGTAATAATAGGGATAGAAATAGAAACCTATTTTATCTTAGATGGAAAATAATTTTTATAAAACACTTGAACTCCATTCTTGAGGAAAATATCCTTTCTACTTCAAAAACATTTTTCCTTTCTTTACATGTCATACAATTTTAAACTAAAAGAAGTTGATTAAAAATAAACTTGAAAACTTATAAAGTAAGCTTCTTGGATATAATGTTTTAAAAATACATTCATGCAGTATAATTTAAAAAAACATTCTTCTCGTACATTTTTCGGAAAAGTCAAAAAGTACCTCGTACGAAAAAACGACAAAAGATTCCTTTAAAATCTTTTACTAAAAACTAACTAAAGGGTAAAATTGGATTTAAAAAATTGTAGGTGGATGTAAATAATATTACATATTGAGGAAAAATGTATTTGGATGATGAAATACACCCCTGTAAATACCAAAGTATAAACAATCTCAGATAAAAATGAGATTGTAATATTTTCCCTTACCTTAGGTCCGATTTGCTTCGTAAGTGTCTGAACCTCTTGTATAATGATTTAAATAATGTTATTGACTTATTACAGAATCATACTTATTGTTATGATATCATATATGGTCATATTCTTAGCTTTTTATTAGTAATATTTCATTATTACTTGTTATTTGGGTGTTTATTACTTTTTGTTCTTATGCGTGTTTTGTCGAATAAATTCTTATTCATATCTTTAGGTTATAGATTCCTAATTTAGAGAATGGTATTAGTGTATTATATATCATATATATTCATTAAATTCATTTATATAATCATTATGCAATGAATATCATCTTGAACGAATCGCATCACATTGTGGAGACGGTATTTCGTACGTACGCACGAGCGATGATATCGTTCCCATGATCATGGAATTGTATTGGAGTGTATGTATAATATTTCAGAATCAATAACACTTTAAAATAATCATATATAGTTATTTATTTGCACCATTATACCGATCCATGTAAGGTGTTGATGGAAAATAGATTACACCACGGCGTGGAGATGGTATTCCATACGTACGCACGCGCGGTGATTTCGTTTTCCATAGGATGGATAGATGGGGAAATAGGGTTGTTTCATACTTATAATAACATATCAGTATATGATTCATACTGATGTTATTAATTCATAATGAAACAACTAATGAATAAGAAGTGGAAGAAGAAATAAAGTTGAAATAATCGGTAACAGACATTACATCTTCTTTGAAGCACCTCTTTGAGACCTCCTCTTAGGGCACTACAATTGGACTTTTTAGAAGACCAATACCTCTAGGATGTTTCTAGGGAAGTGGGGAAGTAAAATGGGTAGGTATTGGCTGAGCGTGAAGGATCAAATTTGTAACGCCCCGACCCCAGCTACCCGGAGTCGGTGCATTACTTCGTAACATTGGCATGATCACAAAAGATCAAGTCTCGATAGACCGATTAGTTTAGTAGCCTTGGAAACACTAGATATATTCATAAAGATTACATTACATCATAAAATGAAAAACTACAATAACAAAGTCTCCCTAGACCACACTCATATCCTCTTCTGACAATCCATGCTGGTCATTCATAAAATACTACTTCACATCCTGGAAAATATTAAAACATTGAAAGGGGTGAGCTCAGATGCTTAGTAAGGATAACAATATTGCGGAAGCTTTCATAAATAAATATTGACATTTAAGGCAATGTATAACTAAAACAAAAGACTTTTAAACATGAACTTCAACATAATATGGAAAAAGTATAATGAGATAATGCCATTTACTTATTCAAATGGATATTCTACTGGTCGAATAATCACATGCAATATCAATAACCACTTTCATAATGATGGAATGCATAATGCCAGATTATCATAACCACGTAGCCAAGGCCTCGTGCCAAGACCACAAATAAGATTTTTTTAAGGCCTCGTGCCAAGACACTAGTTTGTCTCATGAGACCTGCCGATGCATCGAGGAGCTATAGCGGGCTCCACCCGTCAGTTATTAAGTCCAATGCATTCCTCATATGAATAGGTTTAAACATATCATAAACCATAACATAATCGTATCACATAAAATATGCATAAAGGAAACATAACATTTCCACATTTCAATCACAAGATATCAATACAACACATTAACATAATAAAAACGCTTTCAAAACCATTTTCAATACCAAAATAAAAGAAAGTTAAAACTTTGTATTTTTTTCATTTAAAAAAAAGTGATGGTTTGTAGAGGAAGCTGAAACTCAAATAATGGTCACAGCGGCGGAGAATTCAATGTCGCCGCATAAGTACAGAAAGAAAAAAATTCCCTTTTTGTCGTTTAGTAAAATGCTTCGTATAAAAAAATATTCCTTTTGAATAAACGTAAAAGTCAAAGGGTTTTATACACCGTATAAAAGAAAGTTGTGTCAAAAACCAAATATGCCTCAATGAAAGGAGAATGAGACGAAGTCCTTAAAAAGATCATTTTTTTAAAATAAAATTGATTTATTATGTGTATTCACTATATGTACACATAAAGAAAGTATAAATACAAGATAGGACATAATAATATCATGACATAATTTGAAAGTAGGATATTAACCCAAAGAATAGAAATTGGGTTATGAAGTTCCCTTACCTCATGTCCGACTTGACTCAACCGTTCTTTAACCTCCTGAATAATAAACTAGAGTTAATATATACATTATTAAGAACCATTTTCAATTTAATTATCCTTTTTATATCACTTATTACAATGTTATGAACATTATGTAATTATTTAAGTTAATAACGGTCGTTTTGTCGATCTTTGGGACTTGAGTCAACAATAAACTTCTTATAATTACAAGTTGTTCATGTGGTGAAATATCCATTATATCCAGAATTATATTGATGATGAATATATCATATATATCATATATATCCAGTATATACATTCATTCATAATATTGCGTAGCATTTAGAGGTAAGAAATGAAATGCACCGTTCATGGAACGGTAAGCCGTACGTACGCATGAACACTACTTTCATTTATATTTCGTATTTAATGGAATGAAATCATAATGATATAAATGTATAATATAATTCCATTATAATATAGTGTATAATACCATTTAATCCATCCTTTATACATCCCACATATGGCATTAATGATTCAAATCACTTTGAGGGGGCGGTAGTCCGCACTTCCTAAAATGAAATTATCGTGTTTACACATAATGGAAATCATAAAGGTATGACATAAATTAGAAATACAGAAGAATAATGAAAACATAAACATAATATATATGTCATATATGAAAATAGTGTCATCAAAATGGCCACCATTAGAGGTGTTAAAATAATATTGAACAATCATCATATCGTGAGGCAGTATTTCGCCACCCAAAGAAACAGTATGTTATTTAACCATTGGACGAAGGTGTGTGTATGTGTAAACCAAATATTTATCATAAAAACATCCTAATATATTGTAGATACTATTTTTGTTACAAAATAAATGAATAAAAAGAGTTCAAGGGGTTGGAGAAACTAAATAAAACAAAACAACATTAGAGAAGACATTACCTAAAAATCGGGTAACTCTTTTTGATTTGAGCCAAAGGCTTCCATGGGAAACATTCTGCCCAAAGTGAGGCTTCGAGGAGTAAGAGGGGGAAGTTGGGAGAGTATTTGGGCAGAGGTTGGCCGAGCCAAATGGCTTGAAAGTGTGAATGATGTGGTAGAGGTGGGGGCCTTTTATAAGAGAAGAGGAGGGGCACTCTTGGAAAGTAAGGAAAAGTCACTATATTATAAAATGAGTTTCGGATTTTAGAGGTCCCGCACTTATATAATTAGAGGATAAGGTGATAAGGGTTCTAACTCTACTCATCCAATAGGTTTTTGACAAGTGTAAGCCTTGTATTTTACATTATCTCTTTATTTTATTTAAATCGTTAAATAATGAGGTCATCGTTGCATCATCATGATGTCATAAATAATTTAATTTATTTAATGTCTAAAGATTATAAAAAAAATACTATGATGTAGGAAATCGTTGTATCTTTCCAATGAATATTTATAGTCAAACATATGACTTGTATAACCCCATGTAAAAATTGTTTTAGTAAAACATTTCATGTTTGTGTCATTTTTTACTTTAACATTAAATAAAAGGTATTTATGTCATTTTCGAACTAAAGTGGCTCCATGGGGTCCCCAAGTTGACCCATGGATTTTCTTGGTCGGCCATGGCACATCCAATGAAGGTAGAACATGTGTCAAGCTCCTCTCATATTATTAAAACATTATTTTTACCTTAAACTACACTAATTACCTCTAATCGCGATTAAGAACTTAAAAGTTACTATTCACCAAAAATTATTTTAATCTAATAGAACCACATTTTACTTCTTAATGACAACCATGTATGTCGGATTTTTGAAATTCAAAACATAGAAGTGGTAAAATTTCATTTAAACGAAAAATCAGTTTTTATAAATACCACTTAGTGGTTTCACTATTCATCAAAAATTGAAGTTTTTCAGAAAAATCCCAAAAATTCACCCTAAGCTATATTTGATATTCCGATTTCAAAAAAGATGCCTATTTTACAAAATTTCAAACATATAAGTTGCATTAATTAATTTTATAATTAATTCCCGCTGTCACAACAAATAGCGTGTTTTTAAGAAACAATTTATATCAAAAGATTGACAATTGTTCATGCACAATTTCAATGTTAAATTAATTCTAATGACCATCATTGGATGAAATGGTAAAAATATATTCTAATTATACTTTAAAACCACTAAATAGTATAATTTATCACAATAAATTATTTTTATTAAAAAAGTTGTTTTAAGTATTTTTCACTATTCATAAAAAAATTGGAGGTTCTTAGAAAGTTATAAAAAATTCAACTTAGGATAATTTCGATATTACGAATACAAAAATGAAGTCCATTTTGAAATATAAAATTTCTATAATTTTAAAAAGTGGTTATTACTATTCATAACGGCTACTTTGATTAGTCGTGGTGTGTTAGAACTTGAACTTGCGTACATTGCAAGCTATTGAAAGAGAGGTGTATCATGGAAGCTCGGAGTGTTACAAAATTGGTGTGAGGAGGAGAGGGAGGAGGTGACCTTTTATAAGGGAGGAGAGGGGCATCTTTGGAAATATAAGAAATATTAGTTTATATTAAATCCCAACCCCACATAAAAACTTCCAAAATGACTCATATCTGAAGCTTAGATGAGATAGGGTTGTCATATCATCAACAAATAAAATTTAGACATGTTAGGAATTTATGATAAACATTATCAACTTCATTTATCCTTATTTATCAATTTAATTTTATTTGTGGTAATAATATTCTAAATTTTAAATTATTATTAATAATTACATATGTGTTGTGAATTTTCCATAATTTGACACTTTATGACATTTTCAACCATATAATTTTTAATTTTTAATTTTTAAATATTTTTTTGATTTTTAAACAATTTTATAATATGTTATTTTTATAAAATAACAATTGTGTCAATTTTGACACTATTCATTTATTTGAATTTAAATACATTATATACCGAAGATATGTTCAAACTAAAACCACTAATAGATTGATAAAATGTCATATGTATCTAAAAAATTAGTGGAGAACATTAAATAGTTCATATAATATTTATTTTAATATTTTTAAAACCATTTATTTGATATTTTAATTAATAAAATAATTTCAACATCACTATTGGGTCATAATTAAAGATAATTATTTAATCCCTAAAAATTTTAAATAAATTCCAATGATGTAGATACTCGTATTAGATTTTAGGAGAATATTCTTTTCTGATGTTTCATTAATTTTATCACTAAATTAAAATTATTATACTTATAAGATTTAAGAAAGTGACATGTTGTCACATTCTTTGGTTTTAATAATAATTAAATTATTTTCATGGAAAAAAGTCCATTAAATGAATCTATTCCAACCCTTAGGTGATATGGGGCGACTTTTAGTTATCCAATAGGATTTTGGCAGGTGTTAGGGTAATTTTATAATCTTATATTTACCCTTAATTACCCAATTTACCTTTAACTATGGTAAATAAAATTTACCTTAGTTACTATTCATAACGCCCAAAAATAAAAAGTATCCAATTAACATAATTTGGACCCACTGATTCGGAATATGGAATCCATTTTTTCAAAATTCAAAATATATAAGTTGCAGTAATTAATTTAAAATAAATCTCGTTGTTAAGAAAACAAGTTTTAGAAGTTTAAACATTTCCAAAGATTGAAATTCTTTTACCTATGAATTCAATGTGAAATTAATACTAATGAAATAAATTATATTAAATGGTAAGAATATATTCTATTTATACAATAAAACTATTCAATATTAAAATTTAACCATATAAATTATCTCAATGAAAATAGTTTTTTTTAATTAAAAATTCGTGTACTTTTACTATTCATCAAAATATGAAAGTTATTAGAAAAATATCAAAAATTCATCCAAAGTAAATTTTTATACCCTGATTCAAAAGAAGAATTTTATTTTGTCAAATTGAACTTATTAACATTTCAAAAACTAGATTTAATGTAGGCGCACCATCAAAAGGTGAGAAAACTGCATTTTTTTAAAAATACTTATTTTACCCAAAAAAATTATTTTGTTCTCTTACCATGTTCTAGAAAATGTTTAAGATGAATAATAAAATTCAAAATGAAGTTAATACTCTTTATAACGGCTAGTTCATAATAATATATCGTTGTTTTGTGAAACCCAGTATTGCGTACTACACACGCTATCGAGGAAGGTCGTGATTGTGTGTAATGCAAGCCAAGTCTGTATTGTGTGCTGTGAAAGATTGCTTTAGTGTTGCGTATAACATAAGACATACAAAAAATTTCTCATAAAATCTCAGGGTGATACAATTCATAAGGGTAATGTTTTTTTCATCATGCTAAATCTATTCTAATCCATTATAGTATATCACTAGAGTCTTCTTCAATACATAGTTGATTATGGGATCCATCCATCTGGGAGTGGATATATGTTCATCATTCTTTGGTGTTTTAATCAATAGAAAAATTTCACCAATATTTCATATGTTGATTGATTATCCCATTATTCGATGTGTGAAAAGGAAGCAGTATTATTCTTGATCAGTGTCATCCATGACTATGGGTGCATTTGAAAAAAATCAGGACTAGAATTTTGTGATCGAAAAACAGTATTGAATACATACTCAAAAGTGAAATCTTGTATCAGCACCTTGATTTAGAAAATTATAATCATCAGTTAATTTTTTTTCATGGAATAATTTCCATTGATCTTATTTATTACTAGATTTGAATCTTCTTTGATATTCAGGTAATCCATTGGTAGTTATAGGGCTACATCCAACCCAGTATTGAAGGCATGGTATTTTTCTCTGTTATTTGTTCAGCCTTTAGATAGTGAGAAATAGTATGGAAAAACTATTTTATTGGGAAAAATGAAACCCCTAAACAATAATGATTGAGTATTATGTTACCCATTCTTATAATGATTGAAATTTATGAAGCACCATAAAAATACATCTCGCTTGTCCGAGGAGTGTCATTGACATACAATACACTGTCATGATGGATTCTGATTTCCACTTGTGCATTCTATGAATTGTGATGTCTAGTGATGAAATCATCCATCACATTATCATTCACCACCACATGGGACATAAAAAAGACGTCATATTATTTCATAATGACATTCCATTTGGGTAGTCACATAGTTATTATGGGCCACCAAGGATATACATTATCATATCAATATGATTGACCATATGTACTTTGGGGTGCTACAATTAATTACTCTTCTTTTTCATTATAAAGATGAGTGTTAGGAAGTTCTTATCGACATATGTGTATCGGGTCGCAATATCTATCATTCTTGGGCTGAGGTAATAGATACTTTTCTTACTTCCAACACATTTTTTTGTACGTGGTGGTAACCTATTTATAATTCCACGGAAGACACATAAATTCTAAAATTCCACCATTCTACATAAGGAATCGTATGTTTTGATTGTGGGGGATTATTATTTTTATTTATAATGGTTAATGGTAGTCCCTATTCTATTGGTGGGATATTCTTTTCATCAATATCTTGGTAAAGTGGATATATTTTCTGAATATGTTGGCTATGAAATGTCGTATGTTGTTGAGGGGACATCAGAGTCCCCTTAAAACATTTTTATTTATATGGAAGCATTACTATAAAGCACTACTCTTATTTGGTTCAAAAATTGATAATTATGTATCATTCCACAAAGCCAATGAAATTCCTTAATATTACCCAAAAGACAAATTTCATCAAATTCATCATCATAACATTCTTTCATATCATATCATATATTATTTGACGATCCAGGTATTCATCACATCACTATTTTTATTTGAACACCATATCATCTACATATAACTCATATATATTTCCCGTGAATGCCTTAATGATATGATTCATGGAGCATTGATTTATAGTTCATTCATTATTTATCACAAAGGGAATGAACTTTTAGAAAAATAAAAAAAGCGTCCCTATAAATGTAATTGATTCCTCATATTCATAGGCCTTAATTATGTGATTCTTTTATAAAACTATTATGTGGGGGAATGGTCCATGAAGCTATCGTTTTCATCAAACAAGTGTTATTTTCTACTCAATAGGAAATCATCCTTTGGGAAGTGCCAAATAAGTTATTTGAAATCAATGTAGAACCTAATCGAATAGAAGTATATCTTGATGGGGATAATATTTGAATGACATAATTGGTATTTCACTTCACAATAAGTGTTTCATTTAATAATTTTTTAAACTTATTCCACCAAATTGGTTTGATGAACGGGGTTCATCCTCTTGGTTGTATGCATGATGAATTGATGTTTATCAGGTGAACCCTAATGGTACATAGCCACATCATGATTATTTCAAATAATTTCTTTATAGATCCACAAGAGAACATATGAGTGAATATTTATAAAGGTAATATAAATCACTTTCCCTTCATGGGTCAGGGAGGCACTAATTAGTGTATTTTTTTATAATTCTTATGTTCCCATATTTAATAACCTATGCTAATTGTTGGTTGATGACAATCAATTTTCGAATGCATGTGGTGTGATCCTGATATCATGCTCCTCTTTATCCACCTTGGATTATATAAAGAAATTTTCGGATGAAGATGAAAACTAAGAGAATATCTATGATTCATGAGGTTTGGTTGTTAATGAGATTAGACAATATCACCCTTACATGTAGAATAGTTGTAGAGGGATTCCATAGCTGATTGGAGTTCACATTGTTTGTATGGATAGGATGGGCATAGACCACTGAGACTAGATCCATTACACAAATCAAATTTATTTGAAAAAAAATACTAGTTTCCTTGAATACTGTAATTATATACAAGTGTGGTCCCCATACAATTGGTATGTCATCTCTCGAGTCTCAACTGTGGATCTTCCACCATTTACTATGCTTACTTTTCCATCGATGGGGTATTTCAAATATTGAGGGAAATTATAGGAACTTCTTTATGGATATGGATCATATGCCATCTGAGTAGGAAATTTAATGTGGCGTCTTACTAGATAAAAATATAATCTATATCATATTTGATATAACCATACATATCTTTGAGTTTTATATTCATGGTATTCATTTTCTCATTCTTATCATTCCCATCAATGGTTATCTTTGTGGGACATGAATCTTATTCTCTATATCCCAAATATCCAAGGGTGAAAACTAGGATGTGGTTGATCTGAGATGCATTTTCAATTAGATATATTTGGATGTCAACATTATCGAGTATTCATGAATCATATATGGGTTTAATGAGTCCCTATATGACCTCTTCGTGACCACACATTGTAAAAAAAGGTGAAATTGTATTATATGGAAATTGTCTCCATTAAATAGGAATCAGATGTAAAACATCTATCATAGATTCTAGTGGTCATCATAAGTTAGTGATGAGTGCATCATTGAGTTAATTATAAATGATGTGGTGAATGAAAGATGTAGTGATTGGTTGGGAAAATCACTAGCTATTTTAGAATATTGTAATTTTTTCCAATTGTAGTGCATAACCATTTCTATGGATGATCAAATAATCGACCCTCCATTCTGTTATCGTGCAGGTCGACTATGTGTAGTTGACCACTGCAATGTTTTGATACACCTCCATGTTTTTATATTCATTCTAGAGTGTCTTCACTTGGGTCTCAGCTGAATATATCTTCTATGTAAAGATGTGACTAAGATATTCAGTCTAATCATGCATGTGATGTCTCATGTATCGAATGATCCTACACATGTGCGCTCTAGTTCCCCAGTTTACTGTGGGGAGCTCATACATGGAGTAAAATTCATCGTCATAGTAGGGGGTACTCCAATAGTATCACATTGACTAAACCAAATATGACCACTTTTTCTATTGACCGTTCCATTTTGTGTGGTAGTCTCATTATTTATATGTTGTTGGGATAAAATTTGTAGGTGTCAAATATTATGTTGATGAATAATAAGACTCCTCCTCTTTTGTTTCTTATCGCATTTGATGTGTGTGACTACCTCTGGGAGATATATCTGTTTTCTCTTACATGGGTGGTGGATCTGTTTTTATCCACCTCACATGTTCTCTTAGGGTAGCATGATCTCAATCAACTTTTTTTCCAAATCAAAATCATGTTAAACATCTATCTAGAAATGGCTTGAATATAATTGCAAATAACCCTCTTATTTTGGATAGTTAATGGTTATACATATAACATTTTCTCAGTATTTACCTAACATAATAAATCTAAAATCGACCATGGTTTGAATGAATAGTTTGAAAATGGATCATTCCAGGATATTATGACCCAACATTTTATGGAAAGTAAAGTGGTTAGGATTGTCAGTGAGGTTCACATGATTGGGATTTCTGGGTTGTGTTAGATTGAGGAGGATATTTTCATGTATTCCAAGAAATAATTGGGTACTTGTTAATTTAAAAATGAGTTTTATTTATTCATCCTTTCTTAAAATCTCAAGTGGCCATGATATCTCTATACATCAACTGAGGGATTTTTTTGGTTGTTTCCAAATGGCAAGAGGTTCTAGGTACATACGGACATACCTAGGTTCTTGGATGGGCCTTTTTTGAATCAGTGAGAGTGAAAAAAGGTTGTTTTTAATTTTTTACCATTTTTTAATTATTCTATGGAAATGAGTCGATATTTTTTTGTGTTTGATGAATGTCATCATCCAACCATTATTTGATTTCCTCCAAATCACAGATCCCACATGGATAATTTTTTGGCACTAGATGTGTTTATATCTTATCTCAAAGACTCTCAGTATAGATTCCCACTAATTTCATCTATGAGAGAGGTCTGTAGATTTAATAGGTTAAACGTTAACCTAGTGATATAACTTCATATAAAAATCTCATTTTCACATTGTTTGAAATTCATCATTTCAACTATTTTTATTTTTCTCGGTGTGGTGTTGAACTGATAAAGGAATTGATGGAGAAGGTCCTCCCATCACGAAATGGATCCCAAATGAAGAATTTTGTTCTAAACCAATGTTGTCCTTGTAAGACTATTTTTTAAAAACAGGATTTCCTTTCCTCCAGTTGAGTTAATGATACCATCATCAATCCTTGTTGGGATATGATGTGTGTCAAATAATGTTCAAGGTCACCTACATCATTAATGTTAAAGATGGAAGTATTCCTTAAATTTTGCAGGGGGAAAGTTAATTCCACCCATATGAAATATGGATTCCTCTAAGGTGAAAGTCATTTCTATCTCCCATCCTAGGATACCATTTTAGTATCCAGGTACTCTATGAAATTATGTACCCTTTAGAGGTACTATTATCTGAGCCACATCCTGTCTATATGTAGTGGGTTGTGGTCGATGAGGAAGACATACTTTCATTACCCACTGACACTTGATTCATCATAAGTCTCAATGAACTTCTTTTTAATGAAGAGTATATCGCATCAATGGAAGGAAGTCCAGATTATTTTCCTCGTCCTCATTTTTTAGACTAGATACTTCGATCCTGAGCTATTCTAACACTAAGGTTCCACTCTCTCTGGTTGATTCACACTTATTTAAGGAATATTCATTGTAGCTTGATGATGAAACTCAATGAAAATATCTCCCCTGATTATCTCATCATTGACTTGCTTGATTTTTTATCTCATTCTAATATTGTGAAAACTATCTTCCAAGGATTTATCCTTATCTCCTCTGGGAAGTGATTGTTATGGATCCAATCATTTCTATTTATCTTTGGCAGTGTTCTTCCGGATATGTGGTAACTCGATATTCAGTGGCCTGAGATTTTGGAGCCTTCTCTTGTTCAGTGTTAATACATCATTGTTTGGTGTAAAAAATTCAGCCTCCTGTCAAGGTAGATTTTAGATGTTTTGACCCTTTGTATTTTCATCATGAACCACAATACCTATCATTTTGACAAGGACACCATTTACCAAGTTGTATTGGGAAATGATATATTTTATATTACATTAAACACACCATGATAATAATGAACTACCTACATTAGAGTTTTTTATGAATCCCCTGTGCATATTGGGTCATGTTTTCATGCAACTATGGCATGAAATGATTTCCATAACAACATTATCCTTCTGTCTTGGCCTATGAGTAAAGACCATGAGATATATTCTTCACACGGTTGTTGAATTGATCCTAGATTTAATAGTTTCCCTTTGTTGATGGAGGAAATGTGGGCTGATGATCGCCGATATTATCACCAAACTAGTAAAAGATATATTCTCAATATGGTTATAATGATGCTAAAAATCCCCTTATCCTAGTGGGAAAGTAATTTTCATGGACAAAAATTTCATTTATTTATCTAGTTGTGGAATATCTGATTCCTCAAGATGAGGATTTTAAGTATAAATGTCCCCATACAATGGTTTAGGGTTGACTTGAAATTATTGTTAACTTCCCCATGACCCTATAAGGTGATGATGATCTTAGTGATGATGATTGTGATATAAATTCCCACAATATAATGTGTTTTATTTTGATTGAAACTGTTGATGATATGTCATGAATACTCTTTGGAATGGATGATCTGAGGGGTGGAGGTGGTGGTAGATATTTCCCAAACACATATAGCTGGGTTTTCTCCTAGAGAGATGTTGTAGTAGCTATAAATATGGACCATTTGACGTAGTTCATCTATGTTTACATAAGATATTGGTGAAATGAAATCCCTTGATAAGATCCACCTCCGATAGAGAGTTTTTGGATGTATTGAACCCTGGGATTCCATGTCTTAAATGAATTTTTCTTTCTTCCTAGGGCCCTATTTAATGACTTTAGACTATCATATCCTTCAATTCATGTATTCAGGCTTCCATAAAAGGAGTATAATTAAATTTTAGTGACAAGATGGATCGTGAGATACTGGGTCCATTGATTTAGCCGAATGCTAAAATTGATGGTTTCCATATTAGAATATTATTGTTTTCTCTATGGAAATTATTAAATGAAAATTTTTCATGGTGTAGATATGAGCACTATATAGTAAATTTCCATTCAATTATAATATTTGGTTTTGGGATATGGAAAAAGAAGGAATGTTCAACTAGAAAAAGTGTATTGTTTATATGAATTTCAGCATCATATCCCTGATAATGTAAATTTCTATCCTTCAATAGTTAATGAGTTGCACCCATATTTTTCAATAAATGTGGTATTCAATCTATTTTTAGCTCTTCTGGGACCTCAATGTTAGATGTAGCAAGGGGACAGAAGATAATGGGGAGGTTGTTTCTAGATAACTCTCTCTATATCTCAATGTCATCAATATATTCATCATAATTATGTGCCTTTAGATGATAAAACAATAGAACATGATCCTTGTAACACTTGATGACTATAGTGGAGTGATGATATATGTTAATGGGGAACTATATGTGGTTTAACATGATGTTTTGAGAACCTCTCTATACAAATGTTTCTATGTTATGGAATCCATTCTATAAAAATTCATATAGGAATGGGGGGAATTTCATTTCTATTAGAGATATGATGGTGTTGAGGTTGACCGGGAATATTTCCAGTTGATAGTACCTATGATCCATATACACAAAACCATCATGATTAAAATTATGGTATTTATTGACTTCTACTTTAATTGAAGATTTCACATACCATTTGTGTTTTTAGAATGTGTCTCAAACAACTACAATGAAATATTCATTGATATGTAGAGGGATATGTGACTAGTTCTACATTGTTACTAGAATATGATGGCATTCCTTGTGGAATTGTGTAGTATCATGATCATGTTATATGAGGGATTCCGAAAGTATTTTAAAACTATTTGGTGTTGTGGGAGTATGATAATGTTTCTAAAATGATCCTGGAATATTCCAATGAGATTTCACATTATTGAATGTAATATGAACATATTATGTGGCATGTTCTATTATCGATTAGTGATCATCAGTCTGAAAGACATTATGATCCCAATCTCAACCCCTAGGATATGCCTCTAGTCAGTCTCAATAATGACATGAGGTTTCCCCATGACATATTTATCTTGACATGGTGATCCTTGGTTAGAATTGGAATATGAGCTAGATCTGAATATGCATTCCCTTCCATAATATGCTGATAGAACATAAAAATTAGATTAGTGATATGTTCCATCCCTTATATTTCTTCATAATAAAATTAATGTTGTCATAAATTGTTGGTGGAAGATATTTGCACTTAGATTCCATGGTTCGATAGAAGATCCTTAGTAGACTCACCTATAGAAATATAATCTTGTCTTAATTCATGATAAATTCTCACATGGTTATCACTAATTATAATGTGCATATGATCCTGATCATGGGACATTATAATATTCATATGGACTTATATTATTTTAATAATAGATTGTACCAAGGCATGTGCACCTCTCACATGGTTATCCATGACTAGAATGACGATATAATCATGGTACCATGCCTTTGGAGTATGAAGATATACATTTTCTACATTATTGTGCCCATGTCCCGTGGTATTTTTCACTCTCACCAAATATCCAAATTTTTTATGGAAATATAACCTTAGTAAGGCGCCTTTTCCATTTTCAAAGTATAGTAAAAATCTTGTTTGATGGGAGTAATAATTTTTTTCCTTGAGAGAAAACACTTCTTGAAATTGGTTACATCATTGATCTTCCTTGATGTAGGTATAGGAATATGCACATATAACTATATTTAAACTAGTGTAGGAATTTTGTGGGGTAGTTCATATATTTCTATGATTTAATTGTATTTTAAAAAAAATTATGCAGGGATATATGCCTGTATATTTTCCCTTTTCAATATAATTATAATTTATCTTAAATTGATTTTGTTATAAAGGACCACTAATTTCCTCTTTTTTCCACAAGAATATGATAATGGGATTCATTGATGATAGCTCAAGCCTACTACCAAAATATGCCCATAGAGTTATTCTGAGTGAGTAGGGATATAAACATTCATGATGGTTACTTCCATTATATTCTCTATGACTTCATTAGTGAGAGTGGGGATATGATCCATCTCAATATTAAGCACATCCTTCCTCAGATGATGTGTCTTTCTTATTGATTGTTGATTGGTATTGGAGGTGGAAGTATATTATTAGTTACTCTCAGCAGGTGACTGATATGTACTGGTGGGAAGGTGTATGTGTCAATATTTGACAAGGTCCCTCCTCTACATCTCTTGAATTTATAGGTAGTGTTATTTACCTCCTTGTTCCACCCTCATTAGATTCTAAAACTAGTGATTGTCTCAATATGTGAGTAATATCATGAAGGGGATGGATATGGAAATGGGGGGCACAAGAGTTGCATCAGCATTCCATTGATGATACGAACTCATCAGTTCTATTACAGTTATATCATATCAGGTAGCTTCAAGATTCGATATTGTACCAGGTCGATGATATTTTTAGACTATTATGTTCAAAACCTGATATTGAATTTTTCTAATATGTGAGATTATTTTGAAATCCATAGGTGTTTTAGCCATAACAGATTTGCTCAAATGGTCACTAGATAAAGACATTATCTCTGTAATAGAAGTTGTTTAAGAGATCTATATATTTAGTTATTCTAACAACAAGTAAAAAGATCACTCATTAGTGAAATATCATATGCTTGATTTTTCCTTAATAAATATTAATTATTAAATAAAATTTCATTCTATTCCATACCTTGTCATTTTTCATAGGTGTAATTCACAAAGAGATGATGGAAAAATTTGATAGGAACCATTTTTGTAGATGATCCCCTGTAATATTTATTTCATTATTATAATCATCGATTGATATTCCAACAAAGTTACATGACATATGAAAAACCATACATCCTACTATTTGTGGGTTCTAAATCAAGATCATCATTTTTTTCATAAATTATGAAAATAAAAATGTCCTAACACATGAAAAACATATCACTCTATTATTAGAATGATTCACATTACTTTAAAAATTTCTGATTCGATGGAAAAGAGGATGACATGGTACATATATTGGGTGCAGAATATGGTTTGATGAAAACCTATAAGTCTATCTTTTTTATGTTTTAAGGGAAATGTGTGGATTAAAAAACATCATGTCAGGATCATCATTTTTTTTGAAAGAAAATAGGATGACTTATGAGAATATAATTTAGAATGGTGATTGATTTTGGGTAGTTAAATTTCATTTTGAATAAATGATAGCGAGTCACCATCGTCTCTCTTAATGGAAAATCCCAATTGTTTAACAATAATTAACTATGTACAGGCCTGCATTAGAAAGGCAGTTTTTCAATTGGGGATTCTAGACCAATGAAACATACTGACTTCTATTGGTCAATAAGGTTATAATTAAGGTTCATCACAACCAATTGGGATTTATTTGTTTCTACTTAATGTCATTCTAATAGGTTTATGATATTTTTAAGAATCGATTCATATTCTTGATATTGTATCGATTACCCTTAATTAATAATAACAGGTTAACCAATCTATTCTACAAATGAAGGGGCTCTCATTTTTGAATCCACACACACACACATATATATATATTTGTGTGCCTATTACGTCATCCATTTCTCCAAGATGAATTTCTATTCATCTTCTAAATCCATATAACCAGTAACTCTATAAATTTCTATAATAGAGGGATACAATTAATATTCTAATGAGGGGATTAATCAATTACTAGGGATCATTTGAATACTTTTATTAAAAAGATAAAATCCCATGTATATCATGAACCCTATGATGTTTAACATGAAACAACAATAACACATTTGAGGGAATATATGAACCATATATTAGAGCTCAAATCTCTAAATGATGCCTTTCATATCATGGTTATAGTAAGAATCAGAGCTATCATAGTTTGATCACATCTTTGGGACTGAACCAAAGGTAGATTCCATAATATAAGGGGGGGTTTTATGATGAAACTAATCAAGGCATACATATTGAGATTGCCCTAGATAGAGGAGATTAATGATGAAAATGTTTTAACAGTTGAACCTTTATAACACCATGTAAACTATGAATTGTGTGAGAAACATGAGATATAAATTTATAAGCCTCTATATATGTAGAAGTATGCCTTATGTGACGGTACATATCTTAGGATGTCTTAATATGGAGGTCAAGCCTAGGGGAGTTGTCCTACACATCCTAATAATGAATGGAAACATATTTTTCATAGTTTAGTTGGCTTCAAATTCTTCTGAAGGATGAGGTAAAATGATTATCCCATGAAAATGATTGGGACCCGCTTATTGAGATTCTAGTGTTACGATTAATGTTACCCAAATATGGTTCCCACGTGATCTCATGACATATAAATGAATAATATGTATCATAGTTTTTGTAGTAATCATATTCATTATAGTTTTGTGGATATGGTCTTATACACTACGAATTCTCTATATGAACAATATGGTCTTTGAACCTCTCTAATAAATTGACATCTAATCTCATTAAAAAATAAAAGGATATAAAATAATCAATTTTTTTACTTTTGAATATAGGAATATGATTTAGAACTACACTTTGGATGATTAATATTACGATCGATCCTTAGGGAGTCATCTTATATATACTGGTTATGGAGTGAATCATATTCATAGTAGTTAACTTTATTTGGGAATAAAAAACTAATGTTTCAATTATAATATGGTCTAACACACTAAGGATGGAATGGTTTTCAAGGATGGAGATTCTTGATTTACATGGCCTACTTTTCATCATTATATTCATTGATTTTCTACTTGACATGCCTTCATTTTCTATTTGACATGTTAGAGTGTGATAGCTTGACATGTCAATATAAAATCCCACAATCTGGTTTACTTGTCTAAGGGAAATATCATTACGTGGATAAAATGTCTGATGTTTTTTCTATTTGTATTTTATGTCTTTCATGGAGTACATTTCAAGGCTAGTCCATGTGGTCTTAGAATCCATCACATGATCCTGGTTGACATATTTTTACTGTGATTCATGATCCTACTAACTTTACCTTTGTGTAATTGAAAATGATGGCTGAAAAACATAGATGGTTTCATAAGACACAGTGTGACAATTCTTAAAGGGTTCCCTATGTCTTGTCCTACCTATGTAAGGGTCACCACAAATGAAAGCGGAATGGTATGGGAGACATCATATAAGATAGGTGGCATTCATTGAGGGCATCACAAGTTCTTGCTATGTTATCTTTTGGATGCCACAATAAATATTTGACACTATTTAGTTCTATCGATTGACTAATCAAACAAATAATATTGTTTTCATATTATTTGGGTGAGATTTCTTGAGGTTATTTTGTGGCATGGATGAAAAAATTAGTCTTTTTCGCGAGACATAAGAGGCATACCCAGGGTTTCCCTATGACATGTTCTAATATTCCTAGGGGAAATCATACGTTCCATATAGTATTTCAAAGGGGAATATATAGACATGTAAAACCTTTTCTTTTATTGTCTCATGAATTAATTTTTTTCATGTGATTAACTTGAGGATTATCATTTATATTTATTGAATAATTCTCTTTTATTTTACTATTTGTTCCAATTTTTTTGAAAATCCCATATATTTTTTCAATGTAAACTTGTTTTAAGACTCACTTGTTTTAAAAAATATATTGGATTTCCTTTATGTAATCCACATTATTTCCTTAGTGTAACTTATGAGTTATCATGTAAAGTTCCTATGCATTCATCAGGATTTCAACAGTTGTTACCAATATTTTTACTTGAAAGAGAGCCTTTGTGTTTGTAGGGTCTTCACTCTGAGAAATTTTATCTATTTCTCAGTTTCACTGGTTTGGGGATACATGTAAAAGGTGATGAATTTTTCATTATGGTGTGGTGGATGTTTTGGCCTTCACGGCATGATTATTAACCTCTTTGTGAGGTGTGTATAATATAAATTGAGGTCGGAGTTAGTTGAGGTATCTTATGTCCTGAATTTCATGTGATCCTACTATTGGTCCTTTTAGGAGCGTCACAAGATTTTCTGCAAAAACAATACAATTATTTAAATGATTAATGTTCTAGATTATATCCAATAAAATGGGTCTCTCCAATTCATGTTGAAATTTAGAGACACTTTCATAATGTTAGGCCGATATTTCTAAGGGTTTTGAGAGATTAGGATACCTCAAAAAAAGATTTTCTCATGATCAACAAACAATTTATGTTATTTTTTTAGGCAATGACGTTTTTATAGGTGTCTATCATGAGACAATGATTCTCATTATAAATTTCTTTTGTGTGTTCTTTGGGAGCACATGAGTATGTCACATAATTTTTCCACCAACAAGAGGATCTCTCATTTTCTCTCTTTACTTCTCATGTTTATTTTACAAGTTATTGGGGTCATTCATGTTTTATTGAGATTTTTTGAGGAAAGACATTCTACATATTACCGATGCATCACATGAGAAACATCATATATATTGGAGATGCATGAGAATTATCATGGAAAAACAGTTTTTATGTTTTTTGATGCAAATATGGGGTGAAACACCACATGGAAATATCCATGGATTCCCCAATGGTGAGGGTGATATTCCAGAAGACTCCATTACATTGATATGTAATGTATCTAGGGGATTATAGATTCAATCAATCTTCGTAGAGAATGTTGCATTATATTTAATGTTGTAAGAGGCACCCTTCATTCCCATTTTTATTTCATTTGTTTATTTCACAATGTGTTCTGATCTCTCAAGGTTGTATGATAATTTTTTATTAATATAACTCAAAAAATCAATAATGAATCAAGTGATACTTATGACCCCAATAGGTTCTCTCCTTTTTCTTATTTCCTGTTAATTTTCCAAATATTTTTTTGTATTGATTTTTAGGCGCATTCCACCTATCAATTTTCATGATCTATTGTAACCTATCTTGATGCATATGCATGATCAATGAGTAAATGATACTTCTTTAGAAGAGCCGAATGCATCGTAAAAGGTTTTATGGGAGAATCTTTTGTAGGCTATGAATTATGTGTGACTATCTATATTACCATCTTTATGTCATGCAATCTTTTTTCCCTCAGAGGTTCATGCAATCCATGTGATTTTGACCTCCTTATTCTTGATTTTTTTGAATGGAAAATAAAACATATATTCCTATATTTCATCCATTTTGAATTAGTCGACTCCCATTTGGTGGGTGTCAAAAATGTTCAAAAATTAATTAGGGTAATATATGATTATATACCAACCCTTATGATTTCCATGTCCATATTTTTCATAGTAAAAATGATTATGTTTTTTTAAATCCATATCATTGATAAGGTAAAATATTATTTTATAATCCGAGAATCATCTGACTTCATTCGATCTAATGATGGTAATGTATTTTAAAATCATAATCCTCAAAAAACTCTCAAAAAATCCTTTTTTTACAAGTTCCACTCATTTTAGGTGAATATATTCCTTATGCCCATCTAGATCTCCAAATCTAATATTTAAAACACATGATATATTAGATGAAAATTAATTTTTAATCATATCATTCAGCACTAACATGTCATTGATATTTTACTTTTCTCTAACTTGAATCAAAAAAATACATTTTGATGTCAAAATCTACAAAATTCTTGCACTTACGTAGAAAAATTTTATTTTCATCATTAAATTATATTTTAAATTCATAAAAATTAATTATTTAAGGGTAAAATAATTTCTATATAGTTTATAATACCTTAGTCATCACTTTTCTCAATCATGAATCATGAATCATATAAATTTATTTTTATTTTTGAAATTTATTTTTAGTTCATGATATAAGTCAAATAATTATCTATGTTGATGAATAATGATGACATTCAAATATTTTCATTTGAATGTAAACAATAACTTCAACAATGATCAATATATCATCTCATTATTCTTTATCTCAATCATTTATCATGTAAAAAAATAACATTGTGATGCTTCGAACATTAATGAATAAATCGTTAATCATCTAAATTATTTTTCTTCGTCAGTGATTATATAAATAAAAATATTCTCCATTATTTTGATTTGTAATTCTTATCTATGTTATGACGTATTATATTTTTGGAAAACCAATTTAGTAATAATTTTATGTCATGAAAAGTAGCAATAAATGTCCTATATAATATTCATAAATCGTATGCCTTACCTTGAATTTTAACACTCTGATCAACATGTCTTACACACTCATGCCTCTTATAATTATTGGGACATCAAAAACCTCATATGAGTTGTCATATCATAAAAAAATAAATATTCATATGTTCCTTCATTAATAATGACAAAATAAAACGTCCCATGTTTAATCAATGGAATACAATAGAATTACAATGTGGTTTATTTAAGTTAAAAACCTGGAATTCCAAAATGGTATGTCCAGGAAAAATCATGTTTCTTCTCCCTCAAATTCATAATCTCAATGTGGGTAGTCATAAAGACATCCAGACTTTAGGAAATTCATTTCATTCTAAAATACATTCACCCAAACCAAGTCATGAACTCATTAGTGATTGTCATATATTGGAAACTATACTATATATTATGTCCAAATCAAGAATGCCATCTTTCATCACATAATATCAAAATCACAACATATATTCTCAATCCTTATCAAAATAGATTAAATAAATTTAGGAATTTATTAATAATTATTAATGATATTTTGAACAATTCCCATGGACTATCATAAAAAATACTCAATGTATAGTTTTTAAATAAGCATTAATTCCCTAATGCTTTAAGATTCACATCAAAAATCATAAATAATTGGATGATATTTTTATGATTTTAGATATATTATCCAATACTATGAAATGATTATAATTTATTTAATTTCCAATATAATTTTTTTAAATAATATGATCATATGAAATCTATTCCCATAATTTTCAATTAACATGTAAATTGTATAAATAGTTCTTCTATTCCTTTTAAACATATCAAAACCATAAAACCCATATCTCCATTAATATTGTTTTTGAGATTCCATTTTAATATATATTTCAAGTTATTTAAAGGTTAAACCATAATTTCACAAAATTTATGGTCAATGACATCACTTATTTTGCATAGATACCCAATAAATTACATAAGTCATACATGCATATATTGAAATGCATATTGAAAATAATGAAAATCATATAACATAGGAAACTTTAATCTCTACATTTTTTTATTAAATACATTAAACAAGAATAAGTGATATTTTATTTTTATAATTGTATGTGGGTTATCCAAAAAAATTAAACTTTATTTTTTTATGAATGGGAGAATCTAGCCATAAGATTTGTATACCTATTTTTAGAGAATAATATATGTTATATTTGATATAAGGTGCGAATCAATTTTTCACTTTTGAAATGTTCCATAAAATTACCAAATCTATCTTAATTTTTGATAGACCTTTATTAAAAACAAGAGCGGTTAATTTATGAAAAAAACCAATAAATTAACCTTATTGTTATACCACTATCTCATATTCAAATATATAGGGTCTTATAAAATATATCATCAAGTGAAGTCAAGAACATGTACTCACATAAATACACACTTCAAAACATTTCATTGGCATGTTATTTTCATCCTCTATTTTGTTAGATAATCACTCCCATTTAAGGTTAAAATAAATTCATGTTTAAAACAATGATTGTAGAAAAAAATGATTCATTAACAATAAATTATTTATGGTTATATATAGAATTTATGTTATAACAATATTTAATAAATAAATAAAAATGTACTCATTTATAATTCTCCCATAAATGAATTTACTTTCAAAAATAATCACCTTAAATTTGATGGACTTAAGAACAATATATATTGAGATGGGAAAAATGAGGGATTCCATCAATAATTTAGTGTGACAAATAGAGATGAGACACTATTATAACCCTATAGACTCATATAATTTATGGGATATAGTTTCTAGACAACTTCAATACTTCCTTATAGTTTAAATCCTTTTTGTTTCACCATTATTAAATATGGAATTATCATCATTTTAAACATTGTTTTTTTCTTCATTTTCATTATTCAACATATAAAATTGGTAAATTTATTTATTTACAAATATTTCTATTATCCTATTACATTCCAACAGATTCATTTATATTAATAACAAGTACCAATCCACATTCTCATCAATATTTGATTTTATTGACTCCCAAATCATAGTAATGTTTTTACTAATATGTTGTTCTGGTTCTTTCCATTCGTTTTTCATTTGTATTTGAAAATTAATAATAAATTAATATGATATATTTACATTATTATTTTAACATATTAACAAATCAATTTTATCCTTAGAATAAAACGTTTTTTATAAATTTATTAATCAATTAAATGTGTGCTTAAAAACCATACCATTTGGGAGATCCCTAACTTTTATTGATTCACTTATAGCTTGTATCTTTATTTATTGGGTTTGGAATTATATAAAAACATAATTTTTTTAAAAGGTTACGATATGACCATAGTGTAATAAAATATTTCTTTATAGTCTAACATACTTCTTACATTTATTCACCATTTTATTTGGTATACATTTTTCAGCAGTAAAAACTTTTATATTATATCTTAATGGGGATTTCCTTTTTTGATTCACTAGAGGGTTTTTCAAATGTGGAATTATATTATATTCAATATATGTTTTGGAATGATCTAGTCAATATAAATACACTCTGATGAAGTGTAAATATATTTTTTAAATAATATACATGTTTTCGAGGAGTTCAGATCTCTTCTGTGTGGATATATTGATCCTTTTCCATGTGATGTGTTTTATTCATGTATATTTATTCATTATTTTGGATTTTATAACCCATTATTTAGGGTTTAAAAAATATTTACATAATAGTTATTTTTTTGATAAAATAGTATTCTTACCCACTAACCTTTAGATAAATACTACACTTAAAAATTACTTATATCATATTAGGAGTTATCTATCAAAATTGACATCAAAAATATTTTTGGGGACGAAAATAACTTTTTTGGGTTAAAAATGTGTTGTTATATTTGAGGGATATGATCTTATCCACCCTTAATTTTTTGGATGGATTTATTTTATTTTTAATCCTATACATCTGTACAATTCTAATATTTAATCTTGTATTTAAAAAAATAGATATTATTACCTCAAATTTAATAGGACAATAGGTTACCAATATATATAAAATTGAGGTGGATTCCTCTGCATATGATCTATATATATTTTTACAACCATATTTAGTATTAATTATTACTAGAATATTTTTTAGGTTTTTATGTTAGTTAAAATATTCCAAATAACATAGGATCCTCCAAATTATAATGATTCATGATTTTCTATTTTCACAAGAATCTTTTGAAAATTCTTATTGAAGGTGTAATATTCAACCTCATCCGATCAAAATATTTCACTTCTTTTTATTTTTTTTCATTTCAAATTCATCCTAATTTATCTTTATAATTTCTATTAAAATATTATCATTGTCTATAACATTCTGATCTTTAACATTCATATATGCATCCTTGAAAATCATAGAAATATTATATTGGATTTTCTAGGATTGGGGAACTTATTTATAAACCTTATCAAATTAAATTATATTATCAAGAAATAATTTGAATTAGTTACAACTAAATAACCATTTTCATTGGAGATTTGGAATGAATATTTTTAACATTACATGTTTTTATGATATAATTTTTTAGATATATTCATTTTCATTGATGGATTGAATTCCACAATACATCAGATTATGATTTCATTATATATAACACTAAAGTAATATGGAACTATAGAAACACATATATTATTATTTGGTTCACACAATAATATGTATGTCTTTTTTTAAACAAAATTTTATGTTCCTTCATCAACTTTTATTACTTGTTAGTCCTTGCTCTACTAAACTAAAATATGTTATTAATATCTTCACTAAAAAATTATTATAGCTATAACCAAGCCATTGGATAGGAATATATGAATAATATTAACCAATTTTATTATAATAGTTTTATAAATTTACCAAAAACTAATTCATTTGTTATTAATTTGTTATAAATTAGAGTAATAACTATTTAAATTAGACAATTCAATTTCTAATTAAATTATTTTTCTATATACAAAATCATTTATTCTAAATAAATTTAAATCCAATATTTTTATAAATTATATAAATGTAACTTATATATTATATATCCTATCATATATTTAACATTAATCTAATTTAATTTCTAGTTAAGAGATAATAATAATTCAAACCATACATAAAAAATATTTTAATTTTCTAAGAGGATGTTTCCACCCCATTTATTAGAATAAATATTCTAAAACAATATTATTACAATTTTATAATTAATATTTTAATTATAATACATTTTATGAAATCAGAATATCATAATTTATTTTGGGTAAATTATCCATACATTTCAGAGAAATTTCATTTTGATGATTAGTGGAAACAATATGTATTAATTAATAAATGTATTTTTCTCTCCTTTATATCAATAGTTATATAAATTTTAATATTGTTTTTAAAATATATTTTGATAAATTATTAAACTATTGACATGATTTTGGTGATTAGACGCAATTACAAATTGATATTTCATTCAAAACCATTTCAATATTTTGAACATTTTCATTTTAAAAACCTAACGTTTCATCCCATCTACGGGGTAATTTTTATATTAATTTGTCCACATATGTGATTTAAATTTGGAAATGGATAAAATATTTTCTATAAAAATAATTTATAATTTCCAATGAGGTCAACATAATTTCATAAAAAATAAATTTGGAAAAATAGTTAATATTCATTACATTAATTATGAGAAAAACGGTTAAAGAAGAGACTGGACATTAACTGATGTGGGCAAAATGACCTAGAATCATGAACAAAAACTATTATATGGACATATTTCGTCCATGTACCAAACATTTATTGAAAATTTACCATTATTGGATGTTTATGATGTAAAAGATACATATCAATAGTGTTTTCCAATTTTTTATTTACAATAAATCCACCCCTCCTCCACTATAAAAAGGCATCCCCCAACCCCTCAGTTCATCACACCACTCTGGCTATTTTTATTTTACAAAACTAGAAAAAATATTCCCCCAAAAAAACTGCCCTCAATCTAGAATCCTGACATTAGGAATAAAGTAATCCAAGGAAGTCCTCTGGTGAAAACCAAGATATGTTACCCTTATAAGAGGTAATATTCTATAATGTTTACATTAATTTTATTTTATTATCCACCCAATAAATTATTCGTATTCCATTATTATATAAAAACCACAATATCATCAATATACATATCTATTCTTATGGTGATGGTTTTACCTAAACCTATACACACTTCCATCAAATAGGATACACAATCATCATTTGTGTGTATGGCAGACTGCCTCCTCTTGAACTAATGACGTTTTCATGTCAATTACCATGTTAAGAAGGTTTGGAATAATGATCAAAATAATATTTTTGTAATGAATCATATTTTCTTCGGTTTTATTTTTATAAATTGATGGGGAATATTTCAAGACCATTTGTTGAGACGTTGTGTGATTACAACACCTACTGTGCTCGAAATAAAACGATAAAAAATGGATTGTATTTAATAAAATGTGAGAGCAGTTTTTTATTAAATATAATAACATATAATACATTTTACTGATCATAATTTCTAAGGAATTTTTTCATTTAGAAAAGTGATTTTACAATAGGTGGGGACAAACATTAGACGACACTGGTCAACTGTGGAATTTAGTTTTTTGACATACTAGTACCAAAATATTCTGTATAAATATTTAATTTTGATGCATCAAATCTTTTATTTATATTTTAATTTATCAATATTCTAGGGTTATCCCCATAACCCTACAATTCCCCTTAAATTAGGAGAAGGATGTTCTCTTGAATGCGACAAAATATTGGAGATCGGGCCCTGGATCGAAGAACGACGATTCAAAAAACAACATTGATGCGGCTTTTCCCATCATCTGCGACCAATACAAACCCCAATTTTGGAGAAATTTCATTTTGATTCATTCCCCCATCATAAATATGATGATGAACTTGGGCCAATTCATGAACAGTTTGATCCACAATTCGATCGCCTGTGTGATGGGTGATCTACATGCATGGATTTTAATGGGGGACAAGTCTATGTGATTTCATCATTCATTGTGATCCCATTAACAATGATGAATTGATCCTAACCGAATGATGGCATCGAACCATCCTTCAGGTGTTTTCGAATTATCTATTATTCCCCCTGGCATTTTTCACGTTCTTCATGATTTTATGACCATATGACTATTGTCCCTTCAATTTTTGGTGTAACTACCCAATACCAAATTCCCAAACCCATAAAAGACACACTAGAGGTGAGATGATATGAATGGTTCAATTTTTTTGGGGAAATAGATTACAATGGTTCCTAGGTGTGGTGACTCCAACTACTTTCGGTGAGGCAGTGCGGATCTAGGGAGTCAGTCTAGGTGGACGACAAGCTGGACGGGTGAGGCCATCGGTGGGATGGCTGATGGAGGTAAAACATGGAAGGAGAAAGGGTCAAGGCTGATATGGATAGTGGGGGAGGGCCATAATTGGAGGCCATAAATTTTACTGGGGGACGTAGTGAGGGAAGGCTGCATATACCACGACAAGGTGGAACACCGATCAGTTTCGTGTTGGAGGAGCCTGTGGTAGAAAATCCATGGGGCAGGTCGTGTGACAAGCTAGTCTCATGAAATTTCACTCAACACTATGTCCGCATGGGTGGCACATGGTTGAAGTGGACCATGTGTGAAAAAAACAGACCATAGCACATGTTGAACTAAGGGGAGTAGGGTCGATCCAGGTGACTAGGTCTAGTAATCCTAGTGTACATAGATCTCCACTACCAGTGGGCTAGTCCGGGTAAGAAAAGACTAAGCTTGGTTGGGTTGGGTTGACTGCCATCTCAGGCCTGGTCTAGTAGGCATGTTTAGACATGGACTGGACCCTAGTGATACCTTTTTATAAAATTGTCCTTAACATTTAAACAATGTGTCCTATTGATGAGATGTTCTGTGAAGTTGTGACCATTTTAATGACATGTTCCTTTTCAGATACTATATGAATGTTTTTATGAATTTTAGAATACAACATAATGTCTTTCATAGTAGGTTCTCCTAAAATAAGTTCACTACTAGCAGAATCCTTTGACCTAGAAGATATGAAACCTACATATTGTGTGACCTAGAAGCTATAAAAGAAGCAATAAATGTCCTATATAATATTCATAAATCTTATGCCTTACCTTGAATTTTAACACTCTGATCAACATGTCTTACACACTCATGCCTCTTATAATTATTGGGACATCAAAAACCTCATATGAGTTGTCATATCATAAAAAATTAAATATTCATATGTTCCTTCATTAATAATGACAAAATAAAACGTCCCATGTTTAATAAATGGAATACAATAGAATTACAATGTGGTTTATTTAAGTTAAAAACTTGGAATTCCAAAATGGTATGTCCAGCAAAAATCATGTTTCTTCTCCCTCAAATTCATAATCTCAATGTGGGTAGTCATAAAGACATCCAGACTTTAGGAAATTCATTTCATTCTAAAATACATTCACCCAAACCAAGTCATGCACTCATTAGTGATTGTCATATATTGGAAACTATACTATATATTATGTCCAAATCAAGAATGCCATATTTCATCACATAATATCAAAATCACAACAAATATTCTCAATCCTTATCAAAATAGATTAAATAAATTTAGGAATTTATTAATAATTATTAATGATATTTTGAACAATTCCCATGGACTATCATAAAAAATACTCAATGTATAGTTTTTAAATAAGCATTAATTCCCTAATGCTTTAAGATTCACATCAAAAATCATAAATAATTGGATGATATTTTTATGATTTTAGATATATTATCCAATACTATGAAATGATTATAATTTATTTAATTTCCAATATAATTTTTTTAAATAATATGATCATATGAAATCTATTCCCATAATTTTCAATTAACATGTAAATTGTATAAATAGTTCTTCTATTCCTTTTAAACATATCAAAACCATAAAACCCATATCTCCATTAATATTTTTTTTGAGATTCCATTTTAATATATATTTCAAGTTATTTAAAGGTTAAACCATAATTTCACAAAATTTATGGTCAATGACATCACTTATTTTGCATAGATACCCAATAAATTACATAAGTCATACATGCATATATTGAAATGCATATTGAAAATAATGAAAATCATATAACATAGGAAACTTCAATCTCTACATTTTTTTATTAAATACATTAAACAAGAATAAGTGATATTTTATTTTTATAATTGTATGTGGGTTATCCAATAAAATTAAATTTTATTTTTTTATGAATGGAAGAATATAGCCATAACATTTGTATACCTGTTTTTAGAGAATAATATATGTTATATTTGATATAAGGTGCGAATCAATTTTTCACTTTTGAAATGTTACATAAAATTACCAAATCTATCTTAATTTTTGATAGACCTTTATTAAAAACAAGAGCGGTTAAATTATGAAAAAAACCAATAAATTAACCTTATTGTTATACCACTATCTCATATTCAAATATATAGGGTCTTATAAAATATATCATCAAGTGATGTCAAGAACATGTACTCACATAAATACACACTTCAAAACATTTCATTGGCATGTTATTTTCATCCTCTATTTTTTTAGATAATCACTCCCATTTAATGTTAAAATAAATTCATGTTTAAAACAATGATTGTAGAAAAAAATGATTCATTAACAATAAATTATTTATGGTTATATCTAGAATTAATGTTATAACAATATTTAATAAATAAATAAAAATGTACTCTTTTATAATTCTCCCATAAATTAATTTACTTTCAAAAATAATCACCTTAAATTTGATGGACTTAAGAACAATATATATTGAGATGGGAAAAATGAGGGATTCCATAAATAATTTAGTGTGACACATAGAGATGAGACACTATTATAACCCTATAGACTCATATAATTTATGGGATATAGTGTCTAGACCACTTCAATACTTCCTTATAGTTTAAATCCTTTTTGTTTCACCATTATTAAATATGGAATTATCATCATTTTAAACATTATTTTTTCCTTCATTTTCATTATTCAACATATAAAATTGGTAAATTTATTTATTTACAAATATTTCTATTATCCTATTACATTCCTACAGATTCATTTATATTAATAACAAGTACCAATCCCCATTCTCATCAATATTTGATTTTATTGACTCCCAAATCATAGTAATGTTTTTACTAATATGTTGTTTTGGTTCTTTCCATTCGTTTTTCATTTGTATTTGAAAATTAATAATAAATTAATAAGATATATTTACATTGTTATTTTGACATATTAACACATCAATTTTATCCTTAGAATAAAATATTTTTTATAAATTTATTAATCAATTCATTGTGTGCTTAAAAACCATACCATTTGGTAGATCCCTAACTTTTATTGATTCACTTATAGCTTCTATCTTTATTTATTGGGATTGGAATTATATAAAAACATAATTTTTTTAAAGGTTACGATATGACCATAGTATAATAAAATATTTCTTTATAGTCTAACATACTTCTTACATTTATTCACCATTTTATTTGGTATACATTTTTCAGTAGTAATAACTTTTATATTATATCTTAATGGGGATTTCCTTTTTTGATTCACTAGAGGGTTTTTCAAATGTGGAATTATATTATATTCAATATATGTTTTGGAATGATCTAGTCAATATAAATACACTCTGATGAAGTGTAAATATATTTTTTAAATAATATAAATGTTTTCGAGGAGTTCAGATCTCTTCTGTGTGGATATATTGATCCTTTTCCATGTGATGTGTTTTATTCATGTATATTTATTCATTATTTTGGATTTTATTACCTATTATTTAGGGTTTAAAAAATATTTACATAATAGTTATTTTTGTTGATAAAATAGTATTCTTACCCACTAACCTTTAGATAAATACTACACTTAAAAATTACTTATATCATATTAGGAGTTATCTATCAAAATTGACATCAAAAATATTTTTGGGGACGAAAATCACTTTTTTGGGTTAAAAATGTGTTGTTATATTTGAGGGATATGATCTTATCCACCCTTGATTTTTTGGATGGATTTATTTTATTTTTAATCCTATACATCTGTATAATTCTAATATTTAATCTTGTATTTAAAAAAATAGATATTATTACCTCAAATTTAATAGGACAATAGGTTACCAATATATATAAAATTGAGGTGGATTCCCCTGCATATGATCTATATATATTTTTACAACCATATTTAGTATTAATTATTACTATAATATTTTTTAGGTTTTTATGTTAGTTAAAATATTCCAAATAACATAGGATCCTCCAAATTATAATGATTCATGATTTTCTATTTTCACAAGAATCTTTTGAAAATTCTTATTGAAGGTGTAATATTCAACCTCATCCGAACAAAATATTTCACCTCTTTTTATTTTTTTTCCATTTCAAATTCGTCCTAATTTATCTTTATAATTTCTATTAAAATATTATCATGGTCTATAACATTTTGATCTTTAACATTCATATATGCATCCTTGAAAATCATAGAAATATTATATTGGATTTTCTAGGATTGGGGAACTTATTTATAAACCTTCTCAAATTAATGTATATTATCAAGAAATAATTTGAATTAGTTACAACTAAATAACCATTTTCATTGGAGATTTGGAATGAATATTTTTAACATTACATGTTTTTATGATATAATTTTTTAGATATATTCATTTTCATTGATGGATTGAATTCCACAATACATCAGATTATGATTTCATTATATATAACACTAAAGTAATATGGAACTATAGAAACACATATATTATTATTTGGTTCACACAATAATATGTATGTCTTTTTTTACACAAAATTTTATGTTCCTTCATCAACTTTTATTACATGTTAGTCCTTGCTCTACTAAACTAAAATATGCTATTAATATCTTCACTAAAAAATTATTATAGCTACAACCAAGCCATTGGATAGGAATATATGAATAATATTAACCAATTTTATTATAATAGTTTTATAAATTTACCAAAAACTAATTCATTTGTTATTAATTAGTTATAAATTAGAGTAATAACTATTTAAATTAGACAATTCAATTTCTAATTAAATTATTTTTCTATATACAAAATCATTTATTCTAAATAAATTTAAATCCAATATTTTTATAAATTGTATAAATGTAACTTATATATTATATATCCTATCATATATTTAACATTAATCTAATTTAATTTCTAGTTAAGAGATAATAATAATTCAAACCATACATAAAAAATATTTTAATTTTCTAAGAGGATGTTTCCACCCCATTTATTAGAATAAATATTCTAAAACAATATTATTACAATTTTATAATTAATATTTTAATTATAATACATTTTATGAAATAAGAATATCATAATTTATTTTGGGTAAATTATCCATACATTTCAGAGAAATTTCATTTTGATGATTAGTGGAAACAATATGTATTAATTAATAAATGTATTTTTCTCTCCTTTATATCAATAGTTATATAAATTTTAATGTTGTTTTTAAAATATATTTTGATAAATTATTATACTATTGACATGATTTTGGTGATTAGACGCAATTACAAATTGATATTTCATTCAAAACCATTTCAATATTTTGAACATTTTCATTTTAAAAACCTAACGTTTCATCCCATCTACGGGGTAATTTTTATATTAATTTGTCCACATATGTGATTTAAATTTGGAAATGGATAAAATATTTTCTATAATAATAATTTATAATTTCCAATGAGGTCAACATAATTTTATAAAAAATAAATTTGTAAAAATAGTTAATATTCATTACATTAATTATGAGAAAACGGTTAAAGAAGAGACTGGACATTAACTGATGTGGGCAAAATGACCTGGAAACAAGAACAAAAACTATTATATGGACATATTTCGTCCATGTACCAAAAATTTATTGAAAATTTACCATTATTGGATGTACATGATGTAAAAGATACATATCAATAGTGTTTTCCAATTTTTTATTTACAATAAATCCACTCCTCCTCCACTATAAAAAGGCATCCCCCAACCCATCAGTTCATCACACCACTCTGGCTATTTTTATTTTACAAAACTAGAAAAAATATTCCCCCAAAAAAACTGCCCTCAATCTAGAATCCTGACATTAGGAATAAAGTAATCCAAGGAAGTCCTCTGGTGAAAACCAAGATATGTTACCCATATAAGAGGTAATATTCTATAATGTTTACATTAAATTTATTTTATTATCCACCCAATAAATTATTCGTATTCCATTATTATATAAAAACCACAATATCATCAATATACTTATCTATTCTTATAGTGATGGTTTTACCTAAACCTATACACACTTCCATCAAATAGGATACACAATCATCATTTGTGTGTATGGCAGACTGCCTCCTCTTGAACTAATGACGTTTTCATTTCAATTACCATGTTAAGAAGGTTTGGAATAATGATCAAAATAATATTTTTGTAATGAATCATATTTTCTTCGGTTTTATTTTTATAAATTGATGGGGAATATTTCAAGACCAGTTGTTGAGACGTCGTGTGATTACAACACCTACTGTGCTCAAAATAAAATGATAAAAAATGGATTGTATTTAATAAAATGTGAGAGTAGTTTTTTATTAAATATAATAACATATAATACATTTTACTGATCATAATTTCTAAGGAATTTTTTCATTTAGAAAAGTTATTTTACAATAGGTGGGGAAAAACATTAGACGACACTGGTCAACTGTGGAATATAGTTTTTTGACATACTAGTACCAAAATATTCTGTATAAAAATTTAATTTTGATGCATAAAATCTTTTATTTATATTTTAATTTATCAATATTCTAGGGTTATCCCCATAACCCTACAATTCCCCTTAAATGAGGAGAAGGATGTTCTCTTGAATGCGACAAAAGATTAGAGATCGGGCCCTGGATCGAAGAACGACGATTCAAAAAACAACATTGATGCGGCTTTTCCCATCATCTGCGACCAATCCAAACCCCAATTTTGGAGGAATTTCATTTTGATTCATTCCCCCATCGTAAATATGATGATGAACTTGGGCCAATTCATGAACATTTTGATCCACAATTCGATCGCCTGTGTGATGGGTGATCTACATGCATGGATTTTAATGGGGGACAAGTCTATGTGATTTCATCATTCATTGTGATCCCATTAACAATGATGAATTTATCCTAACCGAATGATGGCATCGAACTATCCTTCAGGTGTTTTCGAATTATCTATTATTCCCCCTGGCATATTTCACGTTCTTCATGATTTTATGACCAGATGACTATTGTCCCTTCAATTTTTGGTGTAACTACCCAATACCAAATTCCCAAACCCATAAAAGACACACTAGAGGTGAGATGATATGAATGGTTCAATTTTTTTGGGGAAATAGATTACAATGGTTCCTAGGTGTGGTGACTCCAACTATTTTCGGTGAGGCAGTGCGTATCTAGGGAGTCAGTCTAGGTGGACAATAAGCTGGACGGGTGAGGCCATCGGTGGGATGGCTGATGGAGGTAAAACATGGAAGGAGGAAGGGTCAAGGCTGATATGGATAGTGGGGGAGGGCCATAATTGGAGGCCATAAATTTGACTGGGGGACGTAGTGAGGGAAGGCTGCATATACCACGACAAGGTGGAACACCGATCAGTTTCGTGTTGGAGGAGCCTGTGGTAGCAAATCCATGGGGCAGGTCGTGTGACAAGCTAGTCTCATGAAATTTCACTCAACAATATGTCTGCATGGGTAGCACATGGTTGAAGTGGACCATGTGTGAAAAAAACAGACCATAGCACATGCTGAACTAAGGGGAGTAGGGTCGATCCAGGTGACTAGGTCTAGTAATCCTAGTGTACATAGATCACCACTACCAGTGGGCTAGTCCGGGTAAGAAAAGACTAGGCTTGGTTGGGTTGGGTTGACTGCCATCTCGGGCCTGGTCTAGTAGGCATGTTTAGACATGGACTGGACCCTAGTGATACCTTTTTATAAAATTGTCCTTAACATTTAAACAATGTGTCCTATTGATGAGATGTTCTGTGAAGTTGTGACCATTTTAATGACATGTTCCTTTTCAGATACTATATGAATGTTTTTATGAATGATAGAATACGACATAATGGCTTTCGTAGTAGGTTCTCCTAGAATAAGTTCACTACTAGAAGAATCCTTTGACCTAGAAGATATGAAACCTACATATTGTGTGACCTAGAAGCTATAAAACCTGGAATCTGGGTGACCTAGAATTTTTGTGACATAAACAGTATGTGTTTTTCTAAGACTATATGTCTTATAGATACTGATTGTCCTACTAATACTACATTTTTTATTGAGAATGTGTGTCTTAACAAGACTACATTCTTATAGAAACTGTATGTCTCATGGAGATGGAGTGGATAATCGGATCGAATATATAAGGAATTTCATAGAATATATTGTATTGATATATACATGTGTGAGCTAACTATACTTTGTGTATTTCCTTGGTAGTATACATAGTGTATTTTCCTTTTCATTGCACTTCATGTATCTCTTTTTCGTGTTCATCATGTTTCCCTTTGTGGTATTAAATTGAGGTTTTTATGTGTTATAGAGAGTATTGTTTTACTGAAAATTGCATGGGATTTTCCTTCACATGTCATGTCTTGTGAAAATGATTGACACTTTGATAGAGCGATAGGTGGGATAAGACAAGGTGGTTCATAGAGAGATATAAAAGATTAGATGTGCTCCAAAGGATTCAAACAGTTGTCCTCCATCAATCTTTTTGGCATGGTTTTCTACGGATGAGTTTCAGTAAATTGTGTGTTTACTTTTTCAAACTCATTATTTTGTTGGTCTTGTATTATGGCCCGGTTTGCTTTATTATTTCCTACTATCATACACTATGTTTAGTATCTTAGTGTATACATGAATTTTCATCTTAGTGTTTTTAAATTTCCTTATTTTTTTAGATATTTGTATGTGTTAATAGGAACTTAGTAAAATGCCTACCATTTATAGGGCATGCCTACTCACCACTAGATGTTAGCCTTTGGTGTCATGACCCGTCCCCCGGGGCCCGTGTCGTAACTACCCCAAGCCCGCCTTCCAAAGTCCAAGGGCTGGCGACTAGCACCAAAGGCGTATATTCTGATAACTAGGAAGGCATTTCCTTTATAAAAGTAAAAAAACACCAATCAGAGTACAAGAAGAAACAAACACTAAGTAAAACTGAAAACAAAAGTAGTGCTGAATGTAAAGGGGTCGGAAATACAAGCCCAACTGTAAAGTACAAGGTAAAAGACAAAACAGCCAGAAGATGACAAGCAGCTCCTGGACCATCCACCAAGGATCCTACCTGAAGGGTAGGTACAGATAGTGCAGCTCCTGGATCGTCCACCACGGATCCTACCTGAAGGGTAGGTACAGATAGCGCTCCACAATGCTCTCGCCCGTCAACCTCCTCCGAGTGTCGTCTCGTCATGAAGTCCACCACCAGATATTGTCTCTTCGTGAGGTCCACCTCCGGGTACCGTCCAGTCCCCGAACACTCGGCCTCAGTCTGCGCTGCCCATCGTCTGCAACCAACACAACGAGTTGCGGGCATAGCCCGTGCAGGGGTGAGTATAACGATACTCCGTAGGGACCTTGAGACCCTCAAGGTCTCACTAAATCCAACAAGGATAACCACAAAGAATATTTCAACAGATAACCACTACCTAGGTAGATACCCATACATATACCCAAGTTATCAAGTAACCCATCTCAATCATGAGGAAACACAAAGATTATGAAATCAATGGATAACCACTATCCAGGTATATGCCCATACATATACCTAAGTTATCAAGTGACCCATCTCAATCATGAGGTAAACACAAAGATCATAGACTCAGCTCAAAACAGGATTTTCATTATCTAAACCGTAACTGCTGAAGAGTCCCGTATCTGGAGTGTACAATGGTCAAGTCATGACTCCAAAGTACTGCTCACTAACCTAAGACTGATGAAGTACTCCTCCTATCGAGTACTGTGGGCCTGCTGCTACAACCAAGTGCTTCCCACCATGGGTCTGCCGCTATAACCAAGCGCTCGCCCTCATAGCCTCTAGAGGTACTCCTTCTGTTGAGTACCGCGGGTCTGCCGCTACAACCAAGTGCTCCTCCGCCATGGGTCTGCCGCTACAACCAAGCGCTCCTCTTCATATCCTCCAGAGGTACTCCTTCAATTGAGTACTGCGGGTCTGCCGCTACAACCAAGCGTCCATCCGCTATGGGTCAGCCGCAACAACCAAGCGCTCTCCACTTGGCTATCCGAGACACACCGAGTCGATCGGTCAAGCAGTCGTCAGGTCTCAGCTAGCTACACGGTCTCCGTACTCCGCACACTCGTCTCTAAGATGGTCCGATCCATGAGATACTAGTCGATACTCCATGTATCACAATGTACCATGAAGAAGTATCTCAAAGGACTGCCTCGTCATTTGGGACTCAACGCAGCAGACGGCGCGTCAATCGGACGCCCAGTCTGTGAGTTATTAGCCTTTTCGTCACAGGGGCCCGGTTGGTTTCGTTTACGAACCAACCCAACGGTATCTCAAGTGTAACCCAAACTCACATAGGGTATACTCATAGGGACCATTTCTCAACGTGATCACCAACTCCACTGACGGTTCGTCAAACGGACGTCCGGTCTGAACGTTATCAACTTTTCCGCTCCATGGGCCCGGTTGGATTTCGGGTACAATCCAACCCGACCACTATCCAACTGCATCCAATCCACAGACGAATTATGCCAAAAGTTCCATCTCCTCTAGAGGAATTCAACAAGATAGACGGTGTGTCAATCGGATGCACGGTCTGTGTGTTATTGGCCTTTTCGTTTCAGGGGCCCAGTTTGTTTCATGAGCGAACCAACCCGACCGCACTCCGACGGCATCCAAACGTCGAGCGGAGTAAGCCAAAAGTTCCTTCTCATCAAGAGGAATCCAACAAAGTTGATGGGACGTCAATCGGACCTCCGGAGCCCAAGATATAGGCGTTTCTACTCCGAGGGCCCAGTTGGTTTCGTATCCGAACCAACCCGGCTGAACCCAAAGTTCTCTGAAACCTTGAGTGTAATATACTAAAATGACCGTCTCGATCTAAGAATCGCTATGCAACTGACGGTGCGTCGATCGGAGGTCTGTAAACCATGATATGGGCAAAAGACCGAAAGAGATCCGAAAATGGGGGGTCTAGGCCCCGACCGACCCAGCCCAACCCCCCTGGGTCGGCCCGAACCGGGTCGACCCGACCCGGATCTGAGTCTGGCCCGGCAGGGCGCGGCCCGGCCCGGTCCGCCCAAGCCGGCCCGGCTCAGCTGGGTGGCTCGCTGGCTCGGCCAGCAAGCCAGTGCTCTGCGGACGCTGCGCGCGCCGCCTCCCCTCCCCTGGATGCCGCGTGGCCGCGGGATCCACAAGCTTGCCGTCGCGGCTTCAGCTGCGGCGGTTTCTCCAGGAAGCACGCAGGGGTGCCGCCGCCTCCAGTGGTGTATGCGGGCCTCCGGAGTTGCTCCGGTGGTCTGTTTTCAATTCCGACTGCGCCGATGCTCATCCCGGGTCCCGTTCTTCACTGCAGAAACATCAAAACGTCTCTACGGCCTGTTCCATCAATGCCCGTCGATCCACAAGTCAAAGAACAAACTATGGAGTCTTTTGTTCACCTTCGCGGTCCCAATTATGACCACACATTCATTCGGCCTTGACGACGCGGCGCGACGATGCCACACATCCTTGCTGCATCCCTCTAGGTTCTCACGCGGTTTCGTTGCACTATGCCACCATCTTCCGAACCGCAACAACGCAACAACATAGGGGGAAGAGGGTCGGTCGTGTTCGTGCGGTCCGACCTCCTTCCGTTAAGATGATAACAAGAGGCCCAAAAAAAGACAAGGAACGACAAAGGATGTTTCATGATCAAGAAGAAATAAACCCCTACAATATTCCGCAACAAATTATTCCCAACCCACAAGGAAAACGTTCGCAGATCAACTAGATAATAAGTTGATCTGGGTTCTTTGTTTTCTTTAGAAAGAAATAATCAAGGGAATAAAATCATTCTCAAATTAATTCCCTACTTCGAGAATGATCCGTGGTAGCCGAGCATCGTGGATGACGGTGTCGCGAAAGGGAGGACGTCGGCACGTTGACGTCGTCGTAAGGAAAGAGATGAAGGTGGCGATGGCCGTTGGAGTTCGTCACTTCTGTTAAGTGCCTTTGATCCCGGATCGAGCATCGTTCGTTGGATCCGACGCAGGGAAGACGTCGAAGTCAACATAGATCATTGTGTCTGCACCACGCCACTGATCCCTCCTCATTCATCAGTGTCTCATCGGAGAAGATGGAACATCGGTGGTGGTGCAACAATGGAGGAAGGAGAGGGAGCTATGGAAGGAGAGGAAATTCTCCAATGTACCCCCCTCTCATTAAAAGGCTCCTCCCTTAATAAAATATTAGACTTGACTAATATTTTCATTAACTCTTCCATTTCAAATTCATACACGACCCTCATTAAATTGGAGGATTCAATTATTAATTAAGGTGGTGTCATGAATTAATAGAAGGGAAGAATGTGAAGAGGTCCTATAAATGGGGTGAGTTATCAAAATTTAATAAGGGGTTTTGAAAAAGTGGTTTAAGAGAGTTAATGGAAGATGAAAAGGTGGGGGATCGTGTGGGACCCAACTCATCTTAAATCCTCTCAAGGGAAGTTAGAACATCAGTGGGTCCAACCCCAACTCCCTCACATGGTCAAAACCACTTAGAAGAGAGAAATTAAGTTGAGAGACAACGTAATTTTCCCTTAAACCGCTTAGTGAAGAAATAAAAATATAAAACAATTATATTTTTATTCCCCATCAACACCCGAGAAAACGCAACTCCAGAAAAGGTCTTATTAATCAATTATCGGCGCTGCGAGTTCATTGGTGCCCTCGGATTTCAATTCTGAGCATTAGTTTAAATGTTAGAAAAACCCGCTCGATTGTTCACTGAACGTACCCTAGCTAAACTTCGGAAAATTGATTTCGGGCACACCATGCCTCAGAATCAGGCGTTGTCAGAAACTGTGTACTCATAAAATTCCAAAGAAATTAAGAAAAAAATTCCCTTGAAATTTCCAGGTATTTACATTACTTCCACCTTAGGGATTTACATCCTCGTAAAGCTTTAACACAAACTAGGTATACAAATGCGGTACTGAGCACGTGTCTGAGCCTTCCGCCCCCAAGTGCTCCCCTGGAGGTTCCCGCGCTGCCAACATAAACGCACAAGAGGAATCGACCATCCTCGTAGGACCCGCTCCTTTCAATCCTCAACATCTACTAGAACCCCACAAAAGTAACCCCATCACCAACATCCAACTATCCATGGTCGATGACATGCATCGAGTCAAGCACGTATCTCCTCAGATGAGATACGTGGAAGTCATCATGCATCGAGTGCAACTAAGGTGGATGGGTCAAGTGGTAAACCACCTCGCCTACCCAGCTGAGGACCTGGAAAGGTCCGCTGAACCTTAGAGATTACTCGCCGCCTCGACTACATCTCTGTAAACCTCATCGAGGTGGGACCCGTATAAGAACGTGGTCTCCATTCTCAAACTCTAGAGGTATCCCCTTCCTGATTAGAACTGAAACTCAAAACTCCTGCTGCCACGAGGGTAAGGCTGGACGACCCAAGAATGATCAAGTACACCCTCCATGCACGAGTTTAACCTGTGCTACCTGGGGTTTCCTTTTCCCCGACCAAGGAAAACCCATCCTGACATTTGCCTAATACCTTTAATTTGAGTATGAATAGTGATTGCTCAATCCATACTCAATCTAACGTCATAAGGCCTCGACGCTGCCACCAAGAGGTCCCAACCAAGTCTCTCACCTCAAGGGTCAGATCACACCGTCGGCGTATGTGTGACTACCGATTCTTCTCCCAAAGGTATCTCCAAACGTGAGAGTCAAGTCAACGGCTTAAATGGAAACTCTAGGTCTGCGACTATATTCATGGAAGGAAGGGATGATTCGTATCGATGTCTGTGGCTACGGAAGCTAGTAGAAGACAAAGTTCACACTTCGAATCATCCTTAGAGCCCTTTCGGTCACACTCCTTGACTACATGCAGCTACTCTTTTCCCATGCCCTCCAGCTCCCTGAGCCTGGAGGGGACAACAAAGTCAGGTGGTTATAAATGATGAAAAGTACACCACCACATGCTGCTCTCCTAGCTCTGATTCAACGTCTGCTACTCTGCAGATTCATCTTTCCTTGACACTTCTTCTTCTGGAAACATTTTACACGTCCAAGTCTCTGAGACTGACGTCAGTTCGCATTTTCCCACTATTGACATTCACTGGATAAAACCGATCAGCCAAAGAACATTCCACCAAAATGGTTTATTCTAGCACCCTAACATAAGTAGGAATGCGTATAGAAAAGAGTGCTTACTCAGATATCCCTTAAACACACCTCTCTCTAAGGTATGAGCTCTAAGCACTGATCATATCGTAGTAATCAAGTACCAAAAACAATCGGTACGCCTTGATGATTACTCAGCTACTGAAACATCGTCCTGCCGAAGCTGTATAAGCTCTAGAAAAACTCTCAGCCACCTCCTCAAGCCAGTTCTCATCTACATGTGCATCTGGCTCGCCTCAGAACTTGTTGGTATCTGATGTTGGAACACGTATAAGGCAGTAAGACTACATGTGTCACCTACCGGTACCACCGGTTGTAACTGTTGACCAAATGGTAGTGATGTATTGCTGACACACTGCCCGAAGGCACTATCTCAGGCATCGGTCCACGTACCGAAGCCTATTCACTATGCGGACCATCCACATGGTCATTCACTAGAAAACACTAGTAGCCAAGTCCATCATCCACCCTACTAATGTCTCATCTTGGCGGAAAACTCTAGCAATCACCTCCAGCCAGTGCTCTGCTGTCTGGGAATCTGCCACGCCTCGTAACCTCAGAGGACGCTACTGCTGAAACTCGTGCAACGCGCTCTTCCAGCGTGCACAGTTTGCTAGTAAGGTTGGTGGCATCTACTGCCCAACAGGTGGTGGTTCTGCTGGTACACCACCCGAGGGTGCCAACATAGTAAAAAGGGCTACGCACTGGATCCTCGCCGCTCGGTGGGTTGTCATCGAGTACTCTCTCGGAACTCCAACTGACTGTCTGCGTGGAGACATCCTGAACAGATGCAACACGGTCAACGATTTATACCTGGTGAGCTGACTTGGTTTGAGCTGACTTAAAACTTTGGAAAAACACATGCAATCAGTGTTTTCGTGTACAAATACGGAAATCAGTAGTTAGGGTCCTGGTGTACGGATACTTCAGTCGCCGCACCAACACTGGACTCCCTAAACTGAAGACCACACTCGGTACCCTTAACACTATTACTTCACTGAAATAAAATGATCAGAGTTCTGAGTTCTGTGGTAGAACCGAACTCCTTTGATACCAATTTTTCACGACCCGTCCCCCGGGGCCCGTGTTGTAACTACCCCTACCCCGCCATCCAAAGGCCAGGGGCTGGCGACTAGCACCAAAGGCGTATATCTCGATAACTGGGAAGGCATTGCCTTTATAAGAGTAAACAAACACCAATCAGAGTACAAGCAGAAGCAAACACTAAGTTAAACTAAAAAAAAAGTAGTGCTGAAAGTAAAGGGGCCGGAAATACAAGCCCAACTGTAATGTACAAGGTAAAAGACAAAACAGCCGGAAGGTGATAAGCAGCTCCTAGATCGTCCACCAAGGATCATACCTGAAGGGTAGGTACATATAGCGCAGCTCCTAGATCGCCCACCATGGATCCTACCTGAAGGGTAGGTACAGATAGCGCTCTAGAACACTCTCGCTCGTCAACCTGCTCCGAGGGTCATCTCGTCTTGAAGTCCACCACCAGATACTGTCTCGTCGTGAGGTCCACCTCTAGGTACCGTACAGTCCTCGAACACTCGGCCTCTGTCTGCGCTGCCCGTCGTCTGCAACCAACACAACAAGGTGTGGGCATAGCTCGTGCAGGGGTGAGTATAACGATTCTCAGTAGGGACCCCGAGACCCTCAAGGTCTCACTAAATCCAACAAGGATAACCACAAAGACGATTTCAACAGATAACCTCTACCGAGGTATATTCCCATACATATAACCAAGTTATCAAGTAACCCAGCTCAATCATGAGAAAACACAAAGAATATGAAATCAACAGATAACCACTATCCAGGTATATGCCCATACATATACCAAAGTTATCAAGTGACCCATCTCAATCATGAGGTAAACACAAAGATCATAGACTCAGCTCAAACCAGGATTTTCATTATCGAAACCGTAACTGCTGAAGAGCCCCGTCTCTGGAGTGTACAGTGGTCCAGTCACGACTCCGAGGTATTGCTCACTAACCTAAGACTGCTGAGGTACTCCTCATGTCGACTACTTTGGGCCTGCTGCTACAACCATGCGCTTCCCACCATGGGTCTGCCGCTACAACCAAGAGCTCCCCCTCATAGCCTCCAGAGGTACTCCTTCTGTTGAGTACCGCGGGTCTGCCGCTACAACCAAGTGCTCCTCCGCCGTGGGTCTGCCGCTACAACCAAGCGCTCCCCCTCATAACCTCCAGAGGTACTCCTTCGGTTGAGTACCGGGGGTCTTCCACTACAACCAAGCGCTCATCCGCCGTGGTTGTGCCGCTACAACCAAGCGTTCTCCACTGGGTTATCTGAAACACACCGAGTTGATCGGTCAAGCAGTCGTCAGGTCTCAGCCGGCTACACGGTCTCCGTACTCCGTACGCTTGTCTCTAGGTGGGTCTGCTCCATGAGCTACTGGTCAATACTCCAAATATCACAAAGTCCCATGAATAAGTATCTCAAAAGACTGCCTCATCATAGGGGTCTCAACGTAGCAGACGGCGCGTCAATCGGACGCCCGGTTTATGAGTTATTAGCCTTTTTGTCACAGGGGCCCAGTTGGATTCATGTACGAACCATCCCGACCATATCTCAACTATACCCCAAACTCACATAGGGTATACTCATAGGGACCATTTCTCAACGTGATCACCAACGCCACTGACGATTTGTCAAACGGACGTCCGGTATGAAAGTTATCAACTTTTCTGTTCCAGGGGCCCAGTTGGATTTCTGGTACAATCCAACCCGGCCATTATCCAACTGCGTCCAAACCACGGACGAAGAATGCCAAAAGTTCCGTCTCCTCAAGAGGAATTCAACGAGACAGACAGCGCGTCAATCGGACGCCCGGTCTGTGAGTTATTGGCTTTTTCGTTTCAGGGGACCGGTTGGTTTCGTGAGCGAGCCAACCTGACCGCACTCCAACGACATCCAAACCTCGAGCGGAGTAAGCGAAAAGTTCCGTCTCACCAAGAGGAATCCAAAAAAGTTGACGTCACGTCAATCGGACGTCCAGAACTCAAGATATAGGCGTTTCCGCTCTGAGGGCCCGGTTGGTTTCGTATCCAATCCAACCCGGCTGAACCCAAAGTTCTCCGAAACCATGGGTGTAATATACCAAAATGACCTACTCGATCCAAGGATCACTACGCAACTGACGGTGGGTTGATCGGAGGTCTGTATCCCCAGATATGGGAAAAATAGTGAAAGTGATCTGAAAATGGGGGGTCTGGGCCCGGCCCAACCCTCCCTGGGTCGGCTCGGCCCGGTCTGCCCAAGCCGGCCCGGCTCGGCCGGGAGGCTCGCTGGCTCGGCCAGCGAGCTGGTGCTCCGCAGACGCAGTGCGCGCCGCGTCTCCTCCCCTGGATCCCACGCGGTCGCGAGATCCACCAACTCACCGCCGCGGCGGTTTCTCCAGGCGGCGTGTCGTGGCGCGGCCGGCCGGGGCCGACAGTGGTGTCTGCGAGCCACCGGAGTTGCTCCGATGGTCCGTTTTCAATTCCAACTGTGCCGATGCTCATACCGGGTCCCGTTCTTCACTTCGGAAGTATCAAAACATCTCTGCGGCCCGTTCCGTCAATGCCCGTCGATCCGCACGTCAAAGAACAAACTGTGGAGTCTTTCGTTCGCCTTCGCGGTCCCAATTACGACCACACTTTCATTCAGCCTTGACGGCGCGGCCCGACGGCGCCGCGCATCCTTGCCGCATCCCTCTAGGTTCTCGTGCGGTGTTGTTGCACCATGCCTCCATCTTCCGAACCGCAACAACGCAACAACATAGGGGGAGGAGGGTCGGCCATGTTCGTGCGGTCCGACCTCCTTCCTTTAAGATGATAACAAGCAGCCCAAAAAATAAGATGAGGAAAGACTAAGTATATTTCACAAACAATAAGAAATAAACCCCTACAACTTTCCGCAAAAAATTATTCCCAACCCACAAGGAAAATGTTCGTGGATCAACTAGATAATAAGTTGATCAGTGTTCCTTTTTTTATTTAGAATGAAAGAATCAAGGGAATAAAATAATTTTCAAATTAATTCCCTACATCGAGAATGATCCGTGGTAGCCGAGCATCGTGGATGACAGTGTCACGAAAGGGCGGACGTCGGCTCGTTTACATCGTCATAAGGAAAGAGATGAAGGTGGCAATGGCCGTTGGCGTTCGTCGCTTCCATAAAATTCCTTTGATCCCAACTCAAGCATCGTTCGTTGGATCCGACGTAGGGAAGATGTCGAAGTCAACATAGATCATTGTGTCCGCACCACGCCACTGATCCCTACTCATTCATCGGTGTCTCTTTAGAGAAGATGGAACCTTGGTGGGGGTGCAGCAACGGAGGAAGGAGAGGGAGTTATGGAAGGAGAGGAAATTCTCCAATGGACCCCCCTCTCATTAAATGGCTCCTCCCTTAATAAAATATTAGACTTCACTAATATTTTCATTAACTCATCCATTTCAAATTCATACACCACCCTCATTAAATTGGGGGATTCAATTATTAATTAAGGTGGTGTCATGAATTAATGGAAGAGAAGAATGTGAAGAGGTCCCATAAATGAGGTGAGTTATCAAAATTTAACAAGGGGTTTTGAAAAAGGGTTTAAGAGAGTTAAGGGTAGATGAAATGGTTCGGGCTCATGTGGGCCCCAACTCATCTTAAATCCTCTCAAGGGAAGTTAGAACATTAGTGGGTCCCACCCCAACTCCCTCACATGGGCTAAACCACTTAGAAGAGAGAAATTAAGTTGAGACACAACTTAATTTTCACTTAAACCGCTTAGTGAAGAAATAAAAATATAAAACCATTATATTTTTTATCCCCATCAACACCCGAGAAAACGCAATTCTAGAAATGGTCTTTTTAAGCAATTATCGGCGCTGCGAGTTCATCGGTGCCCTCATATTTCAATTCCAAGCACCGATTTAAAAGTTAGAAAAACCCGCTCATTTGTTCACTGAACGTACCCAAGCTAAACTTTGGAAATTTGATTCCGGGCACACCGGGCCTCAGAATTAGGTGTCGTCATAAACTGTGTACTCATAAAATTCCAAATAAATTAAGAAAAAAAATCCTTGAAATTTACGGGTCTCTACATTTGGCCTATTAGAGGCGGTCTTCGTGTAGTCACAACACTTGCCCCTCTTGGTCGGTTCGGGATAGAGTGGTATTAGAGGAGGTATGTTATACATAAGGATTGGTAGGCATTGAGGATTATTTGGGGAAACCATGTTATATGAGTCGACTTCGGCTTTCAGACAACATAATCCAGTGTTGGTGTGGCGGCCAACATATATATAAACCATGGATCTGAATTATTCTTTCCTAATCCATACATAAAAACACTGGTTGGGGGGGAAACAATTGTAGATAAATCATATAGGAATTAGGTGTGTTATCAGGTCCTTTTTGAGTCATCTCACTAGGTATAATCTATTGACCGTGGTTCATATTTTTTGATGTTAGGATTCCTCTTTGTAGAAAAGCCACTAGGATTTCATTGTGTGATCACATCGATGATATTCTTATTTATGATACTTTGGATTTGGGACATGTACCAGAGATATCCTCTCTAGGTAGTGTACCAGCAAAACCACATGTAGATACTTGCCTTTATCTCTATCTGAATTTGGAATATTCATATACATAATTATAATACAAGGCGTGTAAACGATGTGCACTTTTGAGGAAATGTGTTCCCATAAAAATTTATAAATTTATAAATTATGTTTATACTACGAACATGATGGAAATGATTTATATTTCAAATAGTATCATGGATCATAAATCTATGGAGTAGTAGTGTCCGTAGTGTTACGTTTAGCCTAGGTTTGGTTCAATTTTCGTCGACGTGGGATTGCTATTGAAAAAGATATTGACCGTGTTATCATAAATAAATTAAAATAATTTATTTTGAAATTCATCTCGATTAACATCTAAACTGGTCCTTAAATCTAATTTCTGAGACCATGGTTGGGTTCAGAACACCTTGTTTACATTGGGTTTGACATAAAATCTCTCGGAACCAGGTGATGAGGTTAGGTGGAGTCGGGACGTATAGCATGGGGGAGTATTTAATTAAAAATTAAAGCCCTTCCCCATACTTAAACCATTGTTTTCAAAAAAAAGAAGTAAAATCCCCCTCCTCTCTCTTCACCAAAAAACAACCCTGAGGGTATATCAATGGAATGGTGTGCTGTAAGACACTGATCTTTATTGTGATCTCTCTAGGATCGAGCAGCAGCAATAATAGAGTGTGGATCTAGCCTCAAAGCTTTGGTTATCCGCCATGATGAATGCAGTTTGATTTTTGATCCTAGTACCTATTTTATGCATCATCTTTGTGTGAGTCGTTGTTATAGAAATGAATATAGTGGACAGAAGTATATGAAACATATTTTGAATCATTTTTTTGACCACCAGAGTTGAACCAATGGTCCATGGATGTTTAAACAGCACTTCGAATACATTCTGGTGAGGGGCGGCTCTGACGAATGGTGGCACAATGGTTTTTAATGGATTTGAAAGCTATTTCTAGTGGTGGAGGTAGTTTTTGGTGGTTTCACAGTGGTGGTCATAGGGTAGCATGGCAGAGGGATGGTGGGTCAATCTATCATGTTTGATCTAGGAGTGTTTAACCCACCGTAAATCACAAAATAGGGCTCTCTTTGCTGATTTTCTGTGGTGATGTGACCCTTGTTTTGAGGTGCAAATTTTGAGGGAACATTGAGGACGTTTTTTGGGTTTATGAAATGGTTGAATGAAACATCCATTTATAATAATACTAATAAATTTATTATAATTTGGAAAACTATGGGCCAGACATATCTTCTTCCCCTGAAATCGGTTTAACGTGATGTTTGTGTCATTGAGACCCTAGAATTAATGCAGCCCATTTAAGACCAATTTTTGGGTGAGGAAACTAAAATCTAGGATTTTCCCCCATGATTCTATATTTGGGTATTTTTAGTGAATTAGTAATTTGTCTACGGGTGTCCATTTTGGAAAAATTAGTAGTAGATCCTATGTGTCTCCTTGAGAGGATTGCAGTGGCATGATCTGTTTGATATGAACCAGGAACGAGGTGTGGGCCCCAAAAATAAAATTTTGGGCTTGTTTAGTTTCCTTTTAACTGGTTTCTCACATGTGGAGATTAAATAGAATCTCCTTTGTTATTTTTCACATTAAACATGATGGGGGCCCCTATTATGGATTACAGGAAACAAGTTGGCATGAATCAAACAAGATGTATTCGGAGAGATGATCTGATGATATTATAGATCATTGGTTCATGAAGAGATATTTTTTATCAGGTACTCCCATGTGTCACATGGGAAAAAGATTCCCTTACCTCCTTAATTAGGCAGTAATGTGTCTCTCCACATAATGGAATAGGGTTTGTAACTGTTGGTTTGTTTCCTTTATGGTTATAACTCCACTAGTTGAATAAGGTGCGGGTGCCCCATGTTTTTCAGGTATTCGGACTGTTCCCAAACCGTTACAGGGTGCACTATCTCCAATCTCATCATAATGTATAGTGGGTACTCCCCTTTCGCCTCAGGGAGATGGTCCTCTAGCCTATGGGTGGTGCTCCCCTAACATGGGTATGGGTTCACGCTACTCATAGTGGTGCTCCCCTACTGTGGTAGTCATCTCACATTACTCATAGTGGTTCTCACATACCGTGGTTACAGGTTCATGATTTCTAGAGTGGTACTCCCCTACAGTTATACTGTGTGATCTCATGTTTCCCTATGTGATACTTTCATGACATACGAGGGCACGGGATCACACCCACAATGTATTGCTCCCCCATTCATGAGTTGCAACCCAGAGAGAGCCCCTCCACTTGTTAAATGTGCTTCCTAGTTGGGAGTTAGTGCACCCTAGACGTATTTTGGTTTGGTCCCCTCCAGAAACATTGATAGAGGTTCCAAGGCATTGATTAGGATGTATTACTCCCTCTACTATAGTGTAGTGGATAGGAATGATAATCTCTACAGTTATGTCCAACCTACACAGGCCGCATGTTAGTGTTATTGGCTCATTCAATTGAGTTCCATCTAGGATAGATTGGTTGGAACATCGACATCGTGTTGTATTTTCATACACCCTTTCTATTTTCAATCTATTAAGGATGGATTGGATCTTGATGTTTTCTATGATTTTGGTGCCTCTTGATACCATTGGGAGTGTTGTGTTGGAACCTAGATTCATGTACCATGGTTTGTCTACGATCAAGACCATGATACTTGGTGGTGAGTATATATGAGTTAGTTCTAGGAGTTCTCGTGGCATGTTTCAAATCATTAACATGCTTGGGACATCTCACTAACTAGTTAGGCTTAATTGAGGATGGTCTTTATATGTATCGTGTCTCTCATTTGGGTTCCCTTGAGCTGGGTTGAGTTAACTGATGCCTTTGATTTTCTCCCATTAAGGTTTGGGTTTTTGGGTCACCTACTAGTTTTTCAAATAATCAACCATGCAGGGGCCTTTCCCGCACATTTCTAGTGTCTTGTTTAGACTACATGGCATTTGACGAAGTCCCATTTAGACATAGATTAGGTAGAGAATATTAGAGGGACTGACAAGGGATTTCATCGAATCTTGTATGAGCAGCTTACAAGTGGTTGTTTTATATTGATACCCTCCCTCAGAGAAGGATGTACAATATTTCAGTTTTCTTTTGGTTAGCCATTGTATTAACCCTTTTGGTACTTCAGATGTACTCTAGTTGAAGATAGAGTTATGCATCATTTTTTAGGTATTTCTATATATCACTTCATTGTTTCCTGGAGGTGGTTGTTGGTGTGTTCTTATAGGTACTACAATCTAAGGCCTCCTTTTATGTGATATCCGACAATGTAATGGAAACCATCCCCTGGACGATGGAGGTGGGCTTCGGGAGTCACAGCTCGAGCCCCATTAGGATGGTTCATGAGAGAGTGGTATCACTGAATGTTCCACCTTTGAGACCTTAGAGAGTAGTTTCTATAACTATGAGCTTGTATTGGGTTGAATAGAGTCACTGTTGGGATGTTTCACATTCACCATTCAGGCCAAGGACTCCAGTATTGTTATGAATTCTCGACATAAATATAAATGAGTTATTTTATAACATTCCCTTTCAATAATTACATTAGAAAACTGGTTATAGGTTAATAATGGTACATACGTCATATAGAACTGTGTTGTGGAGTTTTATTTTACATCTGAAGTCAGCTCCCTAGTTATAATCATTGGACATGGTGTTTCATGTATTTGTTTAAGAGATTTCCAAGAAAGTAGAATTTGAGGGATCTATAGTTAGGTTTGCAGTATAACCCTATGAGTGATGAGGTCACCTTTCAAGGGCATGGTAACAAGGTAGTCTATTCACTAGTTGTATAGTTTTTTGAGCCACCACATGTCGATGAGTGCATTGACCAACCATTGAGGGGTCGAGAGGATGAATCCTGTCAGACCGAGCCGTGGATGGCCCTATTGGTGATGGTGAAGTTCAACATATCTTCACGAACTTGTGAATGAGGGATCCATCCACAACATAGATGTGTTTTTGTGAAACTATTGAAACTGGGTTGGTAAGTCAATGACACCCAAAGCGGATAGTCTCTGGGTGGGGTGGATGAGTCCCTTTGGCTTGTGTACACGAAGATTGTTAGTGAGTTGGTAGCCAAGGCCCCAGTAGGATCCAGTGTGGGTTTATTAGTGACCCTTTGTTTTATATATGTTCCCTCACATGCTCAGCGTTGGCTGGTACATCGAACACGCATGGAGTATTAGTTGTGAGTCGTTGTGGCTTAAAATTCACTAGGAGTATGGAAACTTCTCTTACTAAGCTATTCCCATGAGGAACGATCCAAAACCATGTGTTCCAGTAAATGGAATCCAAATCCAATAGTTTTTAGGTCTGTTCAATGAGTTCTTCATAACTATGTGTTTGATGTTGGTTTTAGGCATTGGTTTTGGTTTCATAAGTTCTTGTACGACCCAATGTGCATGCTTCAGTAAACCTTTTTGTTCTTCTTCTGGAAGAGATGATTCTCATGAGGTGATTTGGTTTTTCTTGTGAGGTCATGAAGGATGGGATATCCGTTAGGTGTGTTTGGGATGGATTTTTTGTAAGGTGTGGATTCTATGAGCCTTTTGAGCTTTGGTGTTTCCACATGTAGCAGGGTGGGACGTGGTGTTGAGGTGGTATTTTGATGTTGTTTTTTTGTTAGAACAGACCATTTAGTGTTCTCATTGTTATTTTGTGGCTCATTCGAGGTGTTTATGGATGGAAAACGATGGCCCTTCATGTTAAAATATGATGTATTGTGTTTTATTTGATCTCTTCAAGGGTTTAGAGTGTTTTTTGAAGAGTCTGGATACCTCGGAATTATTAAAACCCCATTTTATTTGTTATTGTTTTGATTCTTCCTATTGTCTGTTTTTTACAGCACATGAAAATTTTGTGAGCTTGTTGGTGTGGTAGTCTCCGGGGAGATACTAGGTCCTTTCCCTTATTCCTAGACTTTTTCATTTCGGGGATTAAAAGTTTAAATTTGTGTTGGATTTAACAACTTGGGGTTATCCCTAATAGACTTCAAATATTACATCGAATAAATCTAGATCTAGCCATGGATACAGCATGTGAATTCATTACCTGATGTGACTTAAATAAATTTTACAAAAATATAATGTATTTTTATACAATGCTGATGGTGGAAATGGGTTATCTCTTAATCAGTATCTTGGATCAGAAATGCGAGGTCATTTTTACATATGGCGCGTTTGATTTACCCTTGGTGGGTATTTTTTTTGTTGTGGGCCTATAGTAGAAAACATTATTGAGGTAATTTCGTAAATAAATTAAAATAATATATTTTGGTTGTCATCTCAAATAAATTCTGAATGGGGCCTTAGATAAAATTTCTAACACTGCGGTTATCTTCAGAATGTCATGTTTACCATATGTGTGACATAAATTTTATCGATGCCAGGTGTCATGGTGAGGTGGAGATGAGATGTTTCGTAGAGGGGATAATTTAATTAAAAAAAAATATCTTCCCAACCCATCCCTTATGTGCACACAAGGATAAATCATCATCCCCCTTACCAATCATCACAAATGAAAAAACAGAAAGCTAAATTAATGAAATGAGGATCTCTTGGACTTAAATCTTAATGGAGATCACTCATGGATCGAGCTATGACAGTAGCGAAGTGCAGATCGTCCCTTGAAGCATCAGTCATCGACCCTGAGGTAGGATGTTTTGATTTTTATCCCATTACCCCTTGATTATATGTCATCTTATTTTTGAAAACTGTCACCATAGTAAAAAATATAGCATTTTGAGATTTCTAAATTGGTTTCAGTTAACGTTTTCCAACACTAGAATGGTCTCGATGGTCCATGGAAGTTCCAGTGTCACTCTAGAGAGATTCCAATGAGGTGAAGCTCTAGAAGAATGTAGTGCAACCGTTTTTGGGGGACGTGACAATATTATTTGGTGGCTGTGGCAGCACAATATTGGCTACAAGGTGGCACATCAGAGGGTCAGTTTATTGTTCCAGCCAGTTTTCTATGAGGGTTCTTAAACACCGATAACTCAGAAACTAGGGGTTTATTTTTCATGCAGATGTTTTGACAAGACCCTGGTTTTGAGGAAGACCATTTAAGGCCTCATTGGGGACCTTTTTGGTAAGCTATATATTTTGGGGCATTAAACATACATTTATAAAAATAATATTATGTATATTATTATTTAGTGAACCTTATATCAGATGTATCTTCTAGGGACAATATTTTTTTGATGTTCTATTAGCAGTGTTGATACCCTATAAATAATGAAAATGATTTATGAATGGTTTTCGGTGTTGCAACCAATATTTTTTTGTGGGAATCATGCTACCCAGTTTGGGAATTTGTAGTGAAATGTGACATTTTCACTAGATCTCTATTTTTGAATAAATAATTAGTCGATCATATGTGTTTTTCTAGAGGAATAGAAATGGTAAAATACATTTAATTTCATAAAGGATCATGGAATTTTCCCAATGATGACCGGTTCGAAATTGTGGAGATTAATACTACCATTTTCATTGGTTTCTCGATTTCAGTGAGAAAATAATGTACCATGCATGTTTTCCCACATCGAAACTGACGGTGGTCTCCATTATGGCTAACATAAGGGGCTGTGAATCAGTCAAGACTCTTGTCGAGCAGTGCTAGAATGATATTGGAGATTTGTGGTTTGTGAATAGAGTTGTTGGGTTGGTTACTCCCCTGTAGAACTGGGCCATGGGATTGAAATACATCTCCGCTTAGGGAGATATGGGAATTCCCATATTGTGGGTGTGAGATCGTTACATTTGGTTAGTTTCCTCTGGGATTTTTAATCCCATGATAGACTAGGGTGCGGGATTCCCATGATGTTCGTCCCATTTGACTAATTCCTTTCCCTGATATTGCATGGTCCTTCTAATCTCATTGTATGGTAGAGTCGGTACTCCCCTACTATATCAGGATGCAGGTACTCTAGCCTCAGTGTGTTTCTCCCCAACCATTGGGTTAGGCTCACGTTATGCACAATTGTGCTTCCAATCATGGGTGTAGGTTCATGTTACTCATAGTGGAGTTCCCCCACCATGGGTAATGGCTGAGGTTTTCTAGAGTGGTTCTCCCCATACATGTTAGGATGTAGGTTCATGTTTCAAAGAATTATAGTCCATTGATGTACTAGGGAACAGTTTCACACCTACGAACTATTACTCCTCTGTTATTTAATTTTAGTAGTGAGCGGGCCCTTCCATCTGTTAGTTGTTCTTAACTGTTGGGAGTTAGCAGTCCCTCAACACGTTAGTGAGCGGGACTCTCTAGAAAAGAGCGATAGATGATTCAATGTTTGATTTAGGAGCTAGTACTCCCTTGACTCTGGGTCAGTAGTGAGGGGTGGGACTCTCTGCAGTTCTATTGACCCATCACAGGTCATGGGTTAGTGATGGTGGCAGCAATTCGTTTATTTTCATCTCGGATAGTGTGGTTGGCTAAAAGACATATGTTTTTTAATGATTACCCTTTTCTACAAGCTATCAGTGATGTCTTGGTTTTGGATGTTGTCTATGAGGTCTGTACCTCATGCGATTATTGGGAATGTTTCATTGAATCCATGAGTAATTTACCATAGTCAATCTGTGGTTGGGATCTTTAAACATGGATTTGAGTATATCTAGGTGAGATCAGGGAGTTCTTGTGACATTTATTCTTTCGATTACATTCTAGATACATCGAGCTAACTAGTTATGTATTCCCAAGGAGGATCTTGAAATAGAGCTTCACTCTTGTTTTTGTTCTATAAGGATAAATTTAGTTAACTAATGCCTTTCACTTGCTCCCTTTTTGGTTTGGGTTCTACGGTGCCTACTGAAAATTTTTATACTCACCCCTACACGGGCTTTTCCACCACATGTATTGTGTCTTGTGAAGAGTGCATTTCCATCAGTGGAGTCCCAGTTTGACCCATAGAAGGCCAACCTAATTAACTGAACTGACTAGTTTTTTCATCAAATCATGGACGAGGATCTTATTAGAGGGTGTCTGATAGCGATACCCTCCTTCATAGTAGGATGGATTCTTTTTCATTTTTCTTTTTGTGGGTAATATATTTTCTATTATATTACTTCTTATTTACTATGGTTTGGTATATAGGTATGCATTCATATTTTAATTTTTGTATATATCTCTACAATTTTTAATGGAGGCATAGGTGGGTGATTGTGTACGTGTACATTTAGATAAGTACTACTTGTTTGTTATATCCCACTTGATGATGGACATCATCCCTTGTCCTTTAGAGGCTGGCTCGGGGAGTCGTGGTTCAATCCTAATTGGATCTTGTTAGGACACTGCCACATGTCGAATAAAACATACAACATGTGCGACTAGTTGAGGATACACGATGGATGAGTGTGTTTCATGCATTCTAGAGGCAGAAACCACCTTGGTTTTGGGGTAATACATACCCCCAGGTAGTTGAGAATTTTCTAGTGGAAGTTACTTGTGCATTATACCATGTGAGGATGCATTATGACTAGATGGTTTTCCCCGAAACATGTTTTATTTAGGGACTAGTGGGGAGATAGTGGAGCTTGGTGACCAAGACACATGATAACACAACTCTCTCTTGGGAAGACATCGAGTGCCTCATTATCGAGGATCTCATCCCCAATACATTGTGATCAGTATTCATCCAGGGGATCTTATATCTATAGAAGGAAAATCCAACTGTGGTGGTGTACTCGACAGGTTTAACTTATCATTATCACTACTCCACATATATGACCTGAGACTCATTCTTTAGGGCCCAAAACAATTAGTAGGGATTATCTAGGGATACAGTGGAATCTTTGATATCTATTATCATTCCTATATATGATTTTGAAATGTTGTGAGCTCTACTAGTGGAGATCGTTCTAGTGGAGTAGACCCCAATATTGGGAGCTACCACCAGACACCATGTATCGTAGTCTTTAGTGGCTTGTAGTGGAAAATAGTCGCAGGGACCCATGTGAGTCATGAAATCTAGTGAATGACCCTATGACACATAGTCAGTGAATTATGGATCCTATGGTAGAGTGAGTCATCCGATCAATATGAATTGTTACTCTTGCGGCGATCAGAGGAATATGAATATTGATTTACCAACTCCTAGTATAGACGACCCGGTTATGGTTGAGGGAATATCAAATCATATGAGTGGGAATGATCAGTGTCTTTAAATAAGGAGGTAGACCTGACAGTGGATTAAGTATAGAATTTTGAGGGGGGAGGTTCGACGTGCTACCACCACAACCTCTAGGTGGTCCACATTGGGCTTCGGGTGTTGGAAGACTAGGATGAATCCAACTTCAGGTGATAGATTCTTATAACTCGAACACTCCATGGATGATTTGAGGTATGAAATCTATGATTTCATTTCAAGTTATATTTTTGATCGATATAAATACCATTCATTCCTTTCCATCCATGGACATTATTTGGAGATCTGAGATTCAAGTGGAGTCATTGACCCACAACTTACGTTTGAGACTCTTATTGAATGGGATTTAATGATTACCCATTGGTTCTGATAGTGTGACCATACTCTCTGAGGAGAAAGTGTTTTTTGGGACCTCAAATTATCTTCATTGAGTATTTACGAAATCATTCTTATTATGGAATTGTAATAAATGGTTCATTCTTAGTTTGAATGTTTTAGTTCAAAACTGAAGGGTGTCCATAATTATGGGACTAGTTTATCCATTATTGATAAAAAGGAAATTCATGTAGTGAATGATGGAATAACTCAAATAAGGGTACAAATGATTACCCATCAGTTGGCTTGCCCCACCCTCGCTACCATGGAGGATATTAGTCTTTAGCTTTCAATAGTAGTAGCGGAGTATGGGGAAGTTTGTTGATAGGATTTCCTCATATTACCTTTCTATAGGGTGGTATAATTATCCATTGATCTATACCCTATGATTAAACCTATATCTACATCAACTTATTAGATGGCTCTCTCGTAGCTTTTAGAGTTGAGTGTATAACAAGATAATTAGTAGAGGAAGGGCATTAGGAGACCCAATGTTTCAACCTTGGTGTCCCCATTTTTCCCAAGAATTATGATAGGAGATGAGGTTATGTGTGGACATATGGTTCCTAAATCTAATGATTGTGAAGAAATAATAACCACTATTGAGCATTGATGACCTCTTTGATCAGCTGAAGGGAGTGACGTGGTTCTCAAAGATTTGTCTCAGATCTGTCTATCACCAAATTCGATTCTGCGATGAATAAATCCGGATGAAAAATTTTACATTTTGATATAGACACTATGAGTACATATTGAATTTATTTTTTCATGATGAATTCACTAAAAGTGTTCATGGGAGTGTTGAATAGGATATTTGTTCCACATATAGACCGGTTCATGATGGTCTTTATTGATGACATCCTATTGTACTGCTCGTTCGAGGAGGAGCATGTGATACACTTGAAAATAATCTACCAAAAACATCAAGAGAACCAAATTTATGGGGTTCTCTTGATGGAATAGTTCTAGATTTAGGTAGTCCACTTTTTAGAAAATGTCCTAGTAGAGGAGGGAGTTATAGTGGATCCTGCAATGGTTGGGGAAAGGGACTCATGGGAGCCACCCAATAATTTAATCTAGGTTAAGAGATTCTTATGTTTGTTTAAGTAATATAAAAGGTTTTAACACAAATTTTCTAGAATAGTAGCACCCTTGATGTCCCTGACAAGAAATGGGAAACCATTCGTGTGGACAGAGAAGTAACAAAAATGCTTTGAGGAGATGAGGTGGAGGTTAATGAGAACTCCCATCATGCGAATACCGGAGGATGGAATTGATTATGTTATGTTATATGATACATCAGGGGTTGGGATAGGGTATTTTTGTATTCAGGGTCAAGCGGTGATTGCCTATGGTTCAAAGTAGTTGACATAGCAGAGAAGAACTAGCTGACTCATGACCTCAAGAAAGTAGTGGTTGTCTATGCATTGAATATTTGGAGGCACTACCTTATAGTTGTGGGGTATAACATATACTCTTACTAATAGAGTCTCATTTATATCTTCTATACGAAGGACATGATCTTGAGATATATGTGGTGGGTAAAGTTCCTCTAGGAATACAACATTGATATTTTTATTTTCTTGTGATAGGGAACGTGGTGGTAGAAACACTCAGTAGATGATCTAGCTTGCAGTTATAGAGTGAGGTTTCAGAGAAAATGGCTGGGATGCCAATATCCATAGTAGATGGGGATATATTACTTTACCTCCAATCAATGGTTGTCAAACCTCCACTCATACATCGCGTTAGGGAGGCACATATTTGATATATCGACTACAGGACCCAATGTGATCGGTTATTGACATGGCATGCCCATGATGGAAATAAAATAGGTTAGGGGAACATAGATAATTTAAAATAGATCAAAATTGTAATGATGGAATTGTAGGAGGAGGTTCTGAGTGAGTTCTACACATTCTATTCGGTAGTAAATTCGATTGTGGAGAAGATGTACTAGGACCTTCAATGTCATTTCTTGTGGCTAGGGATGAAGAAGGAAGTGGTATAGTTTGTATCATTGGGACATAATTGATAGAAAGTGAAGAACGATCACTATGTTCTAACAGTTTTGAACGAACAACTTGATTTTCCAAAGTGGAAGTGGGTGAGATATCTATGGACATCATGATGGATTTACCATGCCCGTTTATTTAACATTATTCTATCTAGGTGATCATTCAATAACTCACCAAGTCAACCATCTTATTACCAACACAAAAGTAGGGTTTTTTATTTAACATGGAATTCCTCTATGTGTAACAGATATTTCAACATCATGGAGTTATGTAGAAAATAATTTCAATCTGTGATGCTCGAATCCCATCCTCTTTGTTGAATGGATTTCTTGAGGAAATTGGGAATCAGTTGTGTATGAGCATAGCTTTTCACACACAAATGAATGGACACATTGATCAGACCATATTGGTTGTGGAAGATATTTTTAATGATTTCATAATAGACTTTGGCCAAAGTTTGTAGGATCATAACCCTCTGGTAGAGTTTTTGTACGACAACTTCTACCACTCCACCATTGGAGTGGCTCCATTTGAGACCTCGTACGGGAAACCATGTAGGTGACCACTGCACTTCATAGTCCCACGATAGTCCATATTAATGGTACCAAAGTTGGTGAGGAATACCAATAATATGGTTTAGAACATCTAGTATCCGATGAGGACAATGTAGAGCCAGAAGTAATAGTAAGATGACAAGAGACGGAGGCCTCTTGAGTTCAAGGAAGGAGACCACATGTTCATTCAGGTCGTATCTCGACTCGAATTGCAGAGACATGGATAGGGTAAATTTATCTAAGAGATAAATCATCCATTTACAGATTCTATATGGTGTTTGAAAGTAGGTGTTCTAACTATCCCTACCCCCAGAGTTTCATCAGGTACATGATGTCTTCCACTTACCTCGACTAATGAGGTATGTGCATGATCCAACACACATCCTTGACTAGGGAGAGATGTACATTGATGATGGAGAGACTTATTCAGAGTAACCATTTGAGATTGTGGTTTGAAATTGGAAGATCATTTATGGGATATTGATTCCTCTACTTTGCATTCAATGGCTCCATGAGAATCTCTGATAAATCACTTGTGAGCAGGAGGCTCAGATTCATGCTCAGTACCCACTACTTTTTGTTGAGTACACCTTTTATTGGCTTTTGGGGATGTAAATCCCTAAGGTTCGGTGAATTTAATAACACATATTTTCTCAGGATTTATTATAATTAATTAATTAGGATGATTAAATGTCTACGTGCTGAGATGGAATGTGAATCTGAGACTTGATTTTCCTGTAACAAAAATATAAAAAATGTTTATTTTTAATAAATCATGCGGGAAATTTTTATTTAAATAGTAATAACATTTAAAAAAATTTCCAAATCCGAAATATGGGGGCAAAAATTCATTTAGAATATCTAGTTTACCCATGGTGAGGCCAAACATTGTCCGGTGTGGGTCGAATATAGAAAGAGGTTTTGGATGTATTGATAATAAAGTATTTAAAAAAATATTTTATTTTGAAAAAGCGAATCATTTAATGATATTTGAGTTTTTAATGAATCCAGGGTTATCACCAGAGCCATGGAATTGTAATAATATGAGGAAATGGATGTTCTCTTGACAAGATATGATGGATTAGAGATTAAGACATTGATCAAAGATCGACCGATCTCTGAACGATGATGAAACAACTTCACCCTTCATCAACAAGAGATTTAAACCACAGGTAGGCTATTATTTCATGGTGATTCATTCCCCAACCTTAAATTTTATGATGATCGTGGACCCACCCATGAATATGTTGATCCACAGTTGGATTTCATGTTGGATGGGTGTTATACATGTAGGTATTTTTATGGGGGAATATCTATTTGATTTTATATTTCTTCATCATCTATCTAACAAGGACAAATGGAGGCCGAAATGAACAAATTACATGATATGTCATTTGGGTGTTTTTCGGTTCTCCCTTTCCTACCTAGTTTTTCTTTGAGTTATTTGTGTTCTTCATGATATTATGAGAGCACGACTATTACACCTAGAATTCTTCACCTAACAACCTGAAACCGAATATCATACGCCACGACACCACTGAGGAGAGATGGAAGGAAGGACTTAATTCAGATAAAGAAATATATTATGGGGTCTCAAGGTGAAGGTTAATGGTGGTGGAAAAATGTGGAAGCTCCCACTAATTTAGGCATGGTGGTGCAGGTCTAGGGTGGTGTTCTAGGTGGATGGGAGCTAGTAGGGCGAGGCCAATGGAATGGTGATAAACTGAGGTGGAAAATAGAAAGAGACCTCATCAGGGATGATGTAGATTATGGGAGTGGTCTAAAGTAGGAGGCCATGACATTGGCCGAGGAATGCATCGAGGGGAGGTCGTGTACGCGGCTCAGTTCTGCATTGGAGGATCCCACAACGGGGAATCCGTGGGGCATGTGGTGGGGCGGGTTGGTCGTTTCAAATATAGATTGGCATGACATCACCAAGGGATGAACACAATCGAGCATGACCTCTTGTGGTGTAGGGAACTAGACCTCAACATGTGCCATACATGTGGGAGTGGGGCCTCTCTAGCAGCCCAATGAGGTTGACCTAGTAGATCAATTGGAAGAGACCAATGGGCCAAGGCAATTAGTCTAGATATAATCAAATTGGTGCATGATAGGTTTGGTTCTCTAAACTGTTTAGGGTGATCAAGCGGTTAGGGCCATGTCCGACTGGTCGGGTCTTCCCTAGACAGGGCCCAGTTAAGACATTTTTATAAATTTGGTTTTAACATTCAAACTATTTTTCTATTTGACTAAACATTTATGGTTTTGGGATACTAGAAATGAGATTTATATTCTATGATATTCTTGGTGGGTCTATATGGAATATGGAATAATATCTAATGGATTGATGAGTAGGTTCTCCCGAAAGAAGAATAATAAGAGTTGAATCTAGTGATCATGAAGATGTGTGACCTAGAAGCTGTGTGACCTATAAGATGTGTGAAATAGAATATATATGAACTATAATCAATGTGACCTAAATGCTATGTGACCTAGAAGCTGTTTGACATGAATTACTGATTTTGTGTGTCTTATCGTGACTGTGTGTCTTAGTGAGGCTGTGTGTCTTAGCATGACTATGTGTCTTACCATAACTATGTGTCATACTAAGACCATGTGACATATAGAGACTATATGTATAATGGAGAAATTGAGAATCATTATATTGAGTATATCAGGGCTTTCGTAGATTATATGTTGTAGATATATAACATTGTGAGTGACTATACATCATGTATTTCTATAGCAGTATAATTTTGGTATTTTACTTTTTGATGTACATCATATATCTCTTTGGGGTATACATAGAGTATCACTTTTTTTATTAAATTGATTTTTGAGTGTGTCCTACTGAGTATTGTTTTACTCGCCACTACATGGGATTTTCCTTCCAATGTTGTGACTTGAGCAGATGATCGAGGGTTTGATAGAACTCTAGGTGGGAATGAACCCGGTGTGAATTAAAGGGATCATACAAAAAAGTTGTGCCTCTAAGACTTCAGATAGATTTCTTTCACTTACCCTTTAAAAAAGTAATTATACTATTGATTTTTGGAACATTTTTATTCACTTTTTACAAATACGTTCTTTTGGAGAGCTTGTATTCTGGCCATGCTTAATTTATCATTTCTTAATTTTATACTATGTGGTCAATATCTTAGTGTATTCATGCATTTTCAACAAAGTGGTGGTACATTTTAGATATTTTTTCTTGGAGATTTGTGGGAATATGTGATTAGGAAAATATATCCCATTTGTGGTACATGCCTACTCGACGCTAGTCTCCAGACCATGGCCTATCAAAGGCTCGTTTGGGGTAGACTCGGCACGGGGCACTCTAGGAAGGTTTTTGAGTTTTTATTTGATATATATGATATATATGATTTATTTATTATTTTTATATTATAATATTACACATTTATTAATTCATTCCAATCTATGGGAATACAATAACATCATTTTTGTTCGTGTGGAATACTCTCTCATCAAGATGACGTGATTCATTCACACTTTACTTAGACTGTGTTAATTATTGTGTTTACTATATTAATGTTATATATAATAAATAATAATTATAATATAATGATAATATATGAATATATATATATATAATTTAGTTTTCTTTTTCTCAAAATGATATGAAAATGTAAACAACATTCATGCTTATGTACAGCCTATTGTCAAAATGAATGGTGTATTTCTATTCCTATTCAAATATTTTTTATATTATTATAAATACATATATATAGAGAATATATATGATATTAATATCATGTTTTAAAATATATAAATAGGTATATTATGATCTATTTAAGAAGAATAACAATGAATTGTCAAAATATGTATGAAATACAATGAGGTTATTACATGAAACATAACATTAAAATGGAATTTTTAATAAATGGGAAATATGAATAAATAATTAAATCGTATATGGTATTATATATATGAATATTCTTATTTGTATACTTATAATAAAATTATATATATTATAATTGTGGTTTCAACATGTACGATTCCTGTGAGGAGTTAATTGAAGGTAATTTCACCTCACTTTTTATATCTGTGAGATACCCACCATATTCACCTTATTATTATTTTATGTGGTGTATATACCTCCCTACGAGATTTTATATCATAAATAATATATTTTTTTATATTAATAGTTTTAATTGATTTTATTCTTTAATGGTGCCCATGATTTAAAATTTTTAAATGTTGTTATGGATTTATGAATCACTTTTACATTTTTTTGAGACACATATTGAATTCAACTACTCTTTAATCTATAATGTGTATATACATACCATGAACTAATATTTTGATGTTTCTACTAATATTTATTGGTATTTACCGATAATTTTTTGTATATCCATTTAATGGGGTTTATGGTTAATATTTTACTAATGTAGTAAACAGATATCTTTCTCAATATCCGTTCTTTGAGATGTAGATTGTGTTATACTCCTATATTCATTGAAGAGCTATATAAACTAACCAATAAAGAATTAATATCATGAATTAATTAATCCTAGTGATATATTAATTTTCCTTTTATGTTATTCCTCATGGAGGATTTCGATTCAATGTTACAAAAGTTATAGGATTTTATTGATATAATTTCATTGTTTATCAGGACTATTTAATCTTATACTTCCATTAATGAAATAATATGATCCATATTTTAATAATACTCTATAATTTTCAACATATATAGTTATTCATGATATACTGTATTAATGATACAATTTTTCATTCTTTTTTACATAATATAATAATGAATATTCTTTAACAAAAATATAAATGTATTTCTATCTTCGGTAGGAAGTCTATTTTGTTAAAATTCTTTTTTTAATATTTTTTTTCTAAAAATATTTAATAAAATGATATTTTATGATCATTTATAAGTTAATTAATTTTAAAATTCATTATTTTTTAAAAAGATATTATAAATGAATGGTTATGATTCCAATTTTCTTTCAAAATAATTTTTCATCTATGATGACATCCACTTATTTCGTTTATATTTAACTATGTATAAAATCTATGGAAAATATAAATATTATTTATATTAATGGTTTAATCTTTTATGGAATGATATTTATAAAACATGTTTCATTTCCACAGGAAAATCATGATTCATATAGATTGTTATAAAACTCATTTCCTTCCAATTGGAATATAATGTTTCAAATTATTTGACATGAAACCATTTTATTTTCCATAATTTTATCCTATTAAGAATGAATAATTGACTATAAGTATATTTATGATGATATGAAATACCATTTAAATTTATTTATGTTACAGATGATGTTAATTTCATATATGATGGGTTTCCTAGAAAGAACTAGGTAAGCCCGTTACATTTAAAAATGTGGCGAACTATATAATGATGGGTAAGCCTGTTATGTATCAAAATCTGGGGGAATAGATTGTGATGGGTTACCAAAATAAATTTTAAATGATGTTCGGGACCTATATCTCCATCTAATGAATTGGGAAAAAATTATATTTTATTAGATAGACATGGTTGGACTGAGTTGTAGTATCAATTGTGTAATACAAGGTGGGAATGGAGAGTAAACCTAGTTCAATAATATAGTGATGAAATGATGAGTGAACATGGTTTAGTATTACAAGGCTGGAATGAGGAATGAACATAGTTCAACAATACCTGGATTGAACATGGAGTAAACATGGATCAATAATATATGTCAGCATGAGGAGTGAGCTCGATTCTATAATACAACAATGGACATGAAAGTGAACTCAATTAAATAATAAAGGGTCAGAAGGAGGAGAGAAACACATTCATTAAGAAAATTTTTCAACTAATATGGCCTTTGGAGTGAACCTTTATTAGTAAGATGGATATGGGAGTGAATCTATTCCACTAATAAGGCGTTGAAAGTAATAGTTCTCTATATGGGAAATAATTATATATTTTATACATCCTGCACAATCAAATTTCATATTAATAGGACAATATATCATGGATTATACTCTTTATATCCCTTATGATTCACATATTATGAACATATATGCTTTATTCAACGTTTAAATTTTTTAATCTCTTATATGTATTGTATGATTTTCCAACATGACATCTATGTTTCTATACCTTTATTCTTATATTATTCATTCATATCCTATTTATTTATGCTTACTAGGCATCAATTCTCACACTTTCTTATTTTTTCCTTTCACTGGGCTATATGGATTTTTTTTATATTGTATTACAAAATGGGAATTTATTTGTGATAAAAATTTAATGTCTTTCACTAAGTTATAATATAGTGATAATTGTTTCCCAAGACCCTAAAATATTATTATACTCTTGACTGTAATTTTTTATGTGCAGAATAGTCATCTTAATAGATCTAATATCCATTCATTTTAATCCTTATGTTATTTTCAATAGTGGAATATATTCTCTTTAAATGTTATGGAAATTAAGAAAATCCATGTCTTATGTGGAAATATTGCAAGGTGAATCATCAAAGATGTATGATTAATGTTTTTTCTACTAATTACATGAATACAACCTAAGAAATACAATAAGTATGGGTGGTTCTAACTATGATGTTTATGTTGAATGTGAGAAACAAGAATAAATATCTAATTATGAGTGTTAAACATTTTTTCTTATTTCACCCTGAGATATATAGTTGTTATGAAATGTGGTGAGGAATACTAGTTAAAGGATTAAGGATGAGGTGGAATAAAAGATGAACTTATTTAGATTCATTAATTATTAATTTTAAAATATAAAATGATAGTTATGTATAGGATTTTGGTTACATATCTTAAAGTGTGTATATAATGGTACTAATGACGTATAAAAATGATATGATGGAATGATTATATTTTACAGAAAACACATGATTGTTGGAAGGTAACAATTAATCTGTTCTTAACGTATAGAAATGTGTGTTTTGTTTTTTTAGTTATGTATTGGATAATAATAATTTAAATTAGATAGTACCGTGTGTATTATAAATAGGATAATGATCATCAAAATAAGTAGTTTTTGATACCATTGATCAAGTATAGAAAATTATTTGATATATGGAATATATTCCATGGTAAAAATTAATTTTTTATTTTATATTTATTTCAAAAAGAATTTTACGAAATAATTGTCAATCCATATATTATAATACCTTAAGTGCATGAAATGAATATATCAAATAAATAAAATAAATTATTTTTTTTCATTTAATGACGATTAATTCAATTTTTTATTAAGGTTCTATTGTAATTGAGTTAATTTCCATTTTTCAAGATTTTAAATGACTTTATTATTCACATATAGGATATGTGAAAACCAAGATCTACATTTTTTTGTATGGGGGATCACTGTAAATATGATTTTGTGGCTGTATTTCTAATGCGATGTATTTTCATAAATTATAAAGGATACAAGGATAACTATTTATATATATGTTTAAGATAATGTTCTGATGTGGTTTTAGAGATTAACGTATAATCTCTCCATATTAGTTTTTGTGCATATTAGATCACTTATGATAACTATTTATTTGTGATCATAACTAATGATTAATGGAATGACTTTTCATTATATTTATGGATATCTAGATCAATTAATGCATTTCCAATGACAACTTTACATTAATTTGTTGGAGAAAGAGATGATGTACAAATTGATCAAGGCATAACTAGAAGTTGATACTATTATTATAAAATATTATAATGTCAATTATGTATATCTTCATGTGAAAACTATTCATATATAGGAAAAGGATCTTGAATCCAAAAAATGTAATACGTGTTCCTTAAATTCATATGAATCAAATGGTTCCTTAGATTATAATAGATTTATCATATTTTGAATGTCATATTCCTATTTATTACCCAGTATCCCATGATTAATCACCATTATCACTCTAAATAATTATTTACTCTATTCTTAAATGTAAAAATCATCACCTATGTTCTTATATTAGGAATCCTAGTTATGAGTTACTATGGGTGACCATAATGTTTCCAACATTCTTTTAATAAGGTATGTTTTAATATTAATTTTCAATATGTGGGATTATGAGAACAGAACATGAATTTATTAATACATTGGTGAATTAATGTAAATTTTATGGTGAAATTATTTTTAATGTGGATATAATGTAAGACCCCGTGTTTTTATGATTTAATTTTTCTGAATATTTTAAATTTCATTGATGAATTTCATTGCACACTACACCAAGTTATGATTTTTGTATATACAATGGAATGTGACTAATTCATAATAATAAACAAATAGAATATATTTCGCTAATCAACATAATATTTTTGTCTTAGGTTACACATGATTCATAGATCCTTGGACATCTTGTGTTATACACAATTCCATGTTCTATCACACTACAATATACTATTAATATTGTTATTAGACTATTATTATAGTAACAAATATGATTTTGTAATGGAATTTATAAGTAAAATTATTTAAACTGTGAATATATAGTTTACACTTATATATAAATTGAATCCTTTGGTTATCAATTAGTTTGAAATGAATGTAATACTATTTGAAAATACAGAAAATAATTTTCTTAGAAAGATATTTTTTAATATACAGAAAAAAATTTATCTCCGTAAACTATTAAAAATGATGAATTAATAAAATTTAATGTATATATTTTATAATAAATCTACTTTTTAATTTTCATAAAATATGTTTTTTAGATTAGAGATAAGAATAAATACAAATTTACCATTAAAATGATATATTTTTCGTTGTTGATATTTTGCTTCCATTTAATGGTTGAATTATTTAAAAAATAATTGTTTAAAATTTAAAAATTTATAATTTCAAAATGATATTATTGTTTCAAATAACGATATGAAAATTTAAATTTGGTAAATTATTTTTCATTTCTGAAAAGTATCATTTTTTTATGAATAGTGAAAACATCCAATTATAATTGAAAAATAAATTTTTGTATAATTAATTTATATTGATAAATTATATATTCAATTTTATTGAATGTATATTTTAATTATTTGGAAATATATTGACTCAATTTATTTAATATTACTTAATTTTACATTTAAATTAGAAATAATAAAATTCCAAAATTTGAACATTTTCCCTTTAAAAACCCTTTGTTTGTTCTATCTACAGGATTTTTTTTTAAATTGATTTCATCCAATTATGTTAACTTTATTTAGAAAAAGGTATTAAAAATTTTTATTATTGAAAATTTATAATTTAAAATAATTTTAACTTATATTTATTGCAAAACAATTCAGTGAAAACTGATATAATTTTTTATAGTGATTCAGAAATAGACACGTTTACCCGGGGAATAAACATCAACTTATTGGGCCAAAATGACCTACATACATGTCCAAAAACCATTGTATGGACATATATCAATAATTGAAATCCATTTAATCTAAAATTATTCATTAATATATTCACAATATATAAGGGTGACCTATCCATTTTGTTTTTTTTTTTCATTTACAAGAATGCTAGAACTCCTTGTATATAAAATTGATCACCCCCCCCCCCCCCCCGCACCTGTCTTATTATGAAATATGAATCCTTTTTTCACCACCAAAACCTTACTATATAAGGTCTCATAATACCTTTCCTCCTCCTAGAATCCTCACTTTTTTAACAAAATAATCCATAAAAGTCCTTTAGTTTAAACCAAAAGTAGTTTCCCAAAGAAGAAAAAACATTCTTAATCGAGCTCTATTGAATTATTTAATTATAAAACCCATCTATTTTTCTTAATAGATGAATATATAAAATCATAATTAACATAAATAAACTCAAATGTTTTTATGTTAAGGGTTTTATAAAAACCTACAAACACATCAATCAAATGTGGTTCACAATCATCGTTCTTGTGTATGACGTGTTACCAAATCGTGAACCGATGACATTCATTATTCCATTACCACATATATGTGATGTTTATAATGATTTATTTATACTTTTTTATTATTTGTACTATATTTACTATACTAATATGCATCTATATTTTTATACAACCCACAACTTCATGATTTCCATTTTGTTGAATTATGATAACATCGTTTATAGAATTGTGGACTACCAACATCAAAATGCAATGTCATTAATTCAAATATTACATGTATTGTATTAAGGATAGATTTATTAAAATTATTTAATATTTAAGACATAATAATTATACTCTAAATATTATATACATATATATATTAGTTACATTTCTTTCATTCTAAAATGATAAGAAAGTGAAAAGAATTTTCATGCGTATGTATAGTCTACTGTATCCATGATGGTTGTATTTCATTTCCAATTATTATATTTTATATATATTTATAATTAAATATATAATAAATATATATGTTATTAGATTCATGGTTTACATTCTCGAAATATGGAAATCGTGATCTAATTAACATGATTAAGTAATTCATATTAGGTATTATGTAGATGAATATAGTTCTTTGATATATATAAAATAATATCATATTTATTATTCATGAAGTATGAACATGTATGATGAGTATCAATACATAAGGTAAGATAATTTAATCTCTTTTTATATCCCTAACATACATTCTATATTCACCACTCAATTATTTTATGTGGTGTACATAATTCTCAATGACTTGTTATATCGTGAATTTATTTAACTTCATGTTTTTCAAATCTTCAATTCATGTCATTATTTCAAGGGTCTATTGATTCAATGTTGCTCAAGTATTAGGAGATTTATATCTCACTATATAACTTCATGAGGGACATGGTATACTCAACACATCATTTTCAATGTGTTGTATATACTTCTCATGGATGTATTTTTTTTATGTTTGTACTCAATGTTATTGGTATATAAATATACATTTACGGATCTCTCTTTCATGGTGTTTATAGTTAAAATGTTTCCAATTTAGTTAATGGATTGTTATCATAACTTATCTTTCATTGATATGTATATTTTGTTATTCACATATATTCTTAAATAAGGTTTCTCTATAACCACTTTTACCCTTAATATCATTATGTTTTTCATCCTCATGATATTATATGATTCATATTATTATAATTCTCCCTCTGTATTATTTTTCAAAGTTACCATAGTTGTATGATTTTATTACCAAAATATATAATTAATTAGGATTATTTGTGATTATTGTTCTATTGTTTAAATCATATGATCCAACTGTCAATTATACTCTTGATTTTTCTTCTCCCCTAGTTATTAGTGATATTATCATATAATTGATCCATTTTTCTAATCTTTTTAATATAATATAATCATTAACATATTTGAAGAATATTATAATTTATTTTACTCTTTGCTTGAAAATATATTTCACCTAAAAACCTTGTTTTCTAGAAATGATATAAATTATGTTTTAATCTAATTATAAAAGAAACCGGTTTTTAAAAAAAATTATGTTCCAAAAGGTGATTTTCAATGAATGTTTTCCTCTGAAGTGATCTTACATACTCCTTCTATATATAAGATAACATCTATTGATATTGTTTATTATTTATTCAGGATATGATCCAAGGAAACAATTTATATTAAATGTTTTATTGTTTTATGGAGTTATGTTTATTTAACAAATTTCATCTTCCTAGGTTAATCATTTTTGAACTTGAATATTATGAAACTTCTTTCTTTCCCATGATAAAATGTTTTTTTTGAAATATATTAACATGAAACACATTTTTCTCTTGGGATATTAATGATATAAAATACCGATTTTTTATATGAATTTTTTTCAATGATGTCAAATATTTTTATACTTTATTCCTGTTGTTTGTTCTTGAAAATTGATTATTAGATGGGGATTCCAATATAGTGTTGGGTATCACATCATAGATTAACATATAGAGTCATAGATAGATCATGAAATGTTCCATAAAACATAATATGGGGTGTCCCAGATATAGATAGGTAGGATAGTTACAGTTTAAAATACAGTTCAGAATTATATATCCCTTCAATCTATTACTTAATGATTTATATATCATGAGGCATAAATGGATGGAATGATAAATGACAACAATTAATTAATACAAGGTGGTAATGAAGAGTGAACTATGTTATGTAATATAGTTATTGAAGGATGATTGCACTCAGTTTAATAATATATATATCGAATGAGGATTAAACTTAGTTAATAATAAATGGATGGAAGGGTATGTGAACATAGTTTAGTATAAATGAGCTTGAATGAGGAGTGAACCTAGTTCAGTAAAGGATATGGTCCACTAAGGTGGTCATGAGTTTTAACCTTGACTACTATCATGGTTTGGGGAGTTGAACCATTCCATTAAGATGTCCCTAGAAGTAATCCTTTACTAATATGGAAATCATTATATATATTAATGTTTCTTCATTAATTCCATGTTTTATTCCTATGTTATGATTATATAGACTATTCTTATGGTTCCATTATGATTCATCTCTTATAAATTTCTAATCATTATTAGTTGATTCATTTTTTTGTTCTTTAATATTCAGTGTATGATTTTCAAATGGTATTCTCATGTTTCAATGAAATTATGCTTATATTATTCTTATGTATCTCTTATATTTAGCCTTTTATAGTATATAAGCTCATATTTTCTTATGTCTCATTTCCTTGGGTAATAAGGAAATATTTTTAAGTAGGATTATAAAAATGGAAGATCATTTTGGTAAAATTATAATATAATTCACAATGTTAAAATACTTTGATCCAAGATTCCAAAAATAGTAAACTATTACGGTCATTGAGCGTGTAGTTTTTTAATGTGATGGTTATTAATATATAGTGTTGTAATATCTATATTAGTTAAATCTAGGTCACTATATTGGTAAAATATCATTTATAATTATTATAATTCCTAATTGATCTTATAAATACACCGAAGAGGGGTCTCAATCAATTGTGGTGATGTTTTTATATAAATCTAAACACCTCTTTTAATTTTCCCCATTTAGAATTTTAACACCTATTATCATTTAAGATATTAGTGGATTATTTTATCTTATTTTCCAATATTCTACATCCATGTTCAATGAATAAAGTGAACAATTAATTTGAATGATGGGTTTTTTGTGGATCAGACTAAAAATAGGAAACTAAATCCATTTCGTTATCAACACATTCTCAAAACAAGAGTCATTCTTAGTAATATTTATATGACATAAATTTTGGTTACATAAGATTTAAAAAAACATTGTTGACCAACTTACTTAGTTAAAATAGCTCTACTACATTACAATAGAAAAGGGATAACGATACTAGATCCCATTATCTTCAAAAAAACTACACACCAGATGATATTATAAACACTCCCTCCTTTTGAATTTGATCATTCCAAATAAATAGTTATATCATTATATTGAAATGATATTATATTAATCATAAAATATATTCTCTTATATAGAATTTATTTCTTCCAAAACATCTCATTAAACATAGAATATATTCTATGCATAGGTTCCTAGTTTATTCAGAATATGACTTCGTGAAACTCATAACAACTATTTATATACATTGATAGACATTTTGAATTAAAAATAAAAATCTATTTAAATAAAAAAAATTCATAACATCATCTTCCTCCTCATTCTTAATAGATTAAAATATATCGTATCCATATGGACATTGGTCAACAACCTCATCTCTTCCTTTTTCTTTTTTTTTCTTAGAAAAATATCATTTAGTAATGAATCAGAACAATCTCGGTTGTTCATTTTTTTTATTCACTATGAGATGAATATCTATCTTTTACCTTTATAAATTTATATACTTATATATGACGTTGTCTGTTATTATTTATATAGCATAAACATATTCAATCTTCTTTACTCTTACTCAATTCCTAAACTTGTTTGAAATGAGTGATTTTTCTTTTCAAATTTTAAATTTCTACACATTTCAACAACATATACATGTGGATATAATAAATTATCATTAATTATAAATGAACATAAATGGAATATAGTGAATATTTTATTATTTCCATGGTAAATTCAAGGTTATAAAATCAAAATACATTTTTACCATGATCATTATTGAACTTATCAATATGTTGCTATATTAAGATGAATTCGATAATCTCAAACTTAGTTCATAATAACTGACATCTCATTATTTATCATTTTTAAAACACATATTAATATGCCTTTTAATTTATCTTATATTGACTCAGATTCATCTTTCTCTAATCAAAATCTATAATTAATCACCTTCAAATCATTCTTCTTGGACAGTGTTATATATGAAGTAGAAAAAATATTTGTGTATATCTCCTATTCTTGGCATGGAAATTCATACTATTTTCAAAAAAATTATTAATTTTATTCATAACCATCATCACATATATCTTATTTACTCTTACTTCCTCTATATATTGAAACAATAATAGGTTCACGTTCCTAAAAGCAACTACATCCGAACACTTTTATCGGAACCTTTTATTTTCCATTCATGTTTTTATTTGAATTCAATAATTCCACACATTTCCTGATAAAATAAATTATCAAACATTCATTATATCTAAATTATTCTATTTCATAGTGAATAATATTGAATAAAATCATTTCTCTGTTATTAAAATCTAAATATAATATCAACTAAAATATAAAATATATCATTATTTAGATCATAAATGATGAAATTAAAATTTTTTAATTTTAAATTATTCATTAATTAAAATTTTGATCCTCATATTAACCCATTATTATTTATCTCAGGCATACATCTTGGATAAAAATAATTTCATGATCTTTTTAACATTATTGAATATATCATGAATCAAACAACTGTTTTTCTTTTAAAAAAATAAATTATATAAACACTTATCCATTCATTATATTTTCTTTTTTTATAATATATATTTATGTTTTAAGTGATAACAGAACCCATTTCATAAATCATTTATGTCACAAATGAGAGATATTAAATTCCTACAATATCTTGTCCAATAATTATGCCCTACCTTAAAATGTTGATTTATTCACAAAATGTCATCCATGCACATGCATTTTCTAATTTTTAGGTCATCATAAATATCACAGGACTTGTGAAGCCATAAATTAGTATTTGATTACATTAAACATCCCTAAAATCATCATCCTGATAATACAATATCAAATTTTTCAGTATGTGATAATAACAACATCACATGAATGACTAACTACTCATATTAATTTGATAATCCTTGAAAATATCAATGCTTTGATATTATTTCACATTTATATGATTTAATTTTCATTATAAATATAAATAGAGATATCATTGATGATTCATACAGTAATAGATATAGAGATATTTTCTAATATTAGAAACATGTTAAATTATATCATACAGATTCATCCCCACTTTTCATTGTGGTTTCACATATACCGTAATGCGATTGAGTGATATCACATCATTGGTTCTACCTCTGATTATATCTACATAGTAAATTGTTTTTCAAATATGAAATTTATTGAAATAAAAATGAAAATTTAAATTTAAAACATCCGTGATAGAGGTTTTAGATGTTTTTTTTCTAGAGAATGAAGAATATGAGATGGAAAGAATCCTAAATAATAAATTATAAAAACATAAAAATTGAAATAAAAAAATTAATTATTCATTTACTTAAATTATAGTGATGTGGTGGGTAAAACGTTTTTAGGGGTTGTTATCCGGAAAAATCATGTAAATTTTGGCATGACTATTTGACTATGGAATCAGTTGATGGATATAATATTAATATTGATAAATAAATTAATAATATTAATAAATAAATAGTAACTTATATTTTATTCAATTATATTAATATTGATAATGCATAGTTGAAAATAAATAAAAATGAATTTAAAAATACATTAGATGATAAGATGATGGTATGAAAAAGTCATATAAAATAAAATAATTCTAAAAATAAATAAATTTCGATTTTTGCTGAAATTAAAAAAAATTAATGATGATGTTCGTCAAAAATAAATTAAAGATAATATTAGATCTATAAAACCATTTGAATAAAATAACTACTCACAAAAAGATGAAAAATATCTGTTATTACAATAAAGAATACACGACTAGAAATAAAAGGAATAAGAGAAATAAGAATCCAGATAGATATTTATAATAGATATATTAAATATATAAATATCATTAAATATATAATAAATCGATCCAAATAATTTTGAATACAATTATTTAATTTTAAATTATATTAAACTGACTTTAAATATATAGGGAATTTATTTCAAATTATATCACAATTATTATGAAGAATCATAAATGGATCGATTCAGAGGTTTATAGAAAATATAATAGATTATAAATATTATAGAGGACTATATTAGGATCAAAATTCCTCACTATGACGGTATGAAGTGACTATTTATATTTTAATATATAAATGGTCTAGATCCTAGATTAAATAATTTAATTTTTGTGATTGATGAACAAGTTTTTAATAAATATATTTTTTATATTAATAGATTTTAAACCCAAATTCTAAGATAATTATTTCTAAAAAATCATATAAACTCGTTGAATGGATCAATGTGGCATAGTAATAAAACGTGGTTAAGGATTCCCAAATAAAACCCATTTTGTGAGATCTTTTCCGTTGAAATATAAATGAAATAATGATACAGAAAATATACGATGATATATAAAAGTTATGTTTGATGGTTATTATAGATTATATATAATATTTTTGAAAAATAATATTTACTATTATTATAATATATCTATTTTATGTGGATGTAGATGACCAATATCATGCTCTAACATGTTTGAATTGTAAAAAAAATTAATGTGAGAAAAATAGTTTCACATGGAATTTGATATTGAAGAATAATTATATATGAAATTAATTTATAGAATAATATTATAAAAATATATAACAAATTATATTATTATATTAAATAATGGTGACTAAATAACAACTATATTTTTAATAAATTTTTTACATGAAAATCCAAATAATTTATTTTATATTTTAATGAAGAATATAAATTAACTCACATTGGGACATGTATTGGAAATCATGATTAAGAAAACATCCCCAAAAAATATTGATTTTTTTGAAAGGATAGATATTATTATTCTAATAGAACGAACCAATTAAAATTATAAATAATAATATAGTAATTAATTTGAATTTAATAAATATAATATAATATAGTTTTATATAAATATTATAAATAAGATCTGTATAAAATTCTATGAAGATGGAAATTTTTCAAAAAACTAACTCAATATGTTGAATGATGTGGTTAATATTCTAGTGTATAGTAATAAAAACTTAGAAAGAAATTTTCTTTGATAAATAATATGGGAATGAAAATATATACAGAGAGAAATGTATGAAGATGAAAATGTCATTCTAAATAAGACAAATCTAATTTACCTAATGATATGAGAATGCATATAGAATAATCTCAATGATTATACTTATATGAAATGATTTTTTCAACTGATAATAAAAATTATAACCATATTCATATCATCTATTATGAAAAGATGAATCCAACATATTTACAATAATTATTTTTAAATTTTAGAATGTAAATTTAGGTGATGTGTTTTAGGGGGAGCTATAAAACATATTTGATTTAATTATGTAATTTTAATTTCAATCACAAATGGTTTTTTTTAAATTTGATAATATAATTTGAATGAAGAAGAATCAAATGATTATTTTTTAAGACTAGTCATTAGATATTTTCTAATAAATAATTTTTACTTTTTGATGATATATAAAATAAAAATTGAAGTGAAATTTATAATATTAATGTTTCAAGGATTTATAAATGTGAGAAGATTTATTATCTAATTTTTTAAAAAATCATGATAAGTGGATGACAGATATTATAAGAGTGTAGAAATTGTATTCCCACCTAAAATAAAATAATAATTTAATATAGATTTGAATTATATATATATTAAATTTTTTATACCAAACATAAGGTTATGAAAAAGTGATTACCATATTATTTTTATGTTTAATCTAACATGTGATGTCAAGTGAAATTTTTTTATTTGGTATTTTTCAGAATGTTGGATTATTCTAGAAGTATCTAAATATTGTTTTAAAATCATGTTGATGAACACATCGTACCGGTGCTAAGAAAATATAACTTAGGATTAATCTACCTAACAGTATGGAGGATAAAAATATATAATATACATATGTAAAAGGGAGAGAGATTATGAATGTTTATAACTTCAATAAGATTTATTTCAGGGAGAATCAGCATGGTGTTAAAAACTTTTGTAATTATCTTTATGACCTTGTCAATATTATGTTATAAATATCATATTTAACATAAATATTTAAAAAGAAAAAAATTAGATTTTGTGTATAAATTTAATTTTATAAAGTTAAACGACATGGGATTTAACTAATAATGAGTAAATGAATAGAGGATAATTTTCCTACAAAACATTGATAAATTAATTTATCAAACTTTTTTTTCAAAAATACATTAATAAAACATTATTTGATTAATTGGAAAAATGTTATAAAAATATTGATTGAAAAAAATATATATTTTTTAAAAAAATTAATAGAGTTTTAACCCCCAATAATGGATTAAATTATTAGATACTAATGGAATCACCCTCTTTCATTGTTGTAAATTTGGTAGATAAATACAATGAAAAAAATAAAACAAAAATTACATAGAAAACATACTTATAAATCCCAAATTAGGAGATATTTTTTTATATTTTCAAAGGTATATATTTTTATTCCATGTCTTAGATAACATTTAATATTTTCATCAAATTTTTGTAATGTATTTATTTTCTATATAATATTTTTTTTCTATATTCATGTGGAAGATTGTTTTATCATGTTTTTGAGGTTCCAAAAGTCAATACAATGAGTTAAAGTGAATTATTTTTATTTTTTTAAGTAGTTATGAATAAATTATTAAAATATTGATCAATAGTGAAATATAATAAAATTAATATGATTATTGTATTGATATTTCTATGTAGTGGATTGAATTTGGATAGGTGTAAGAGTAATGTAAAAAAATCCTGAACTATTTTTCAATATAAGATTACTAAAATTAAATAAATATATATACAATTTAATAATGGTTGAGCCTACATAATTATGGAATTGAAATGATGAGAACATTAGAATGTGATAGAATCTTTATAATTTCTACATATGTGTTGTTTTATCTACAGAAGATATAAACTAGTCAATATAAATAAGAACCAATATTATGTAGGGGACTATGGGACTTTTAGGAAGTAAAAATTTGTATATAAATTTGAGTAAGTAGAAAATAAATTTACTTGAGCATGGTAAATAGAAATTAAAATCTCTATAATAGTGAATAAAATATTCAATATTTCATATATAAATATGTTTATTTTATTTTTTCTGATCTAAAATATTTATTTATTGCGTAGGGGTGGATTTCATAAATTCAGCTAACATTAAAAAAACTAAAGCATTATCAGTGTGATGATTTATGTAATTATTTGAATAAGGTTATTTATAAAATATAAAATATTTATTATTTATTATTGTATCTCACCATGAAATAGTTTTGTAATTATTAAATATGAATTTATTTACTAAAATTAAGAAAATATTTTATTTTATGAAATCATATATTATGAGGGGAAACTAAGGAATAAGAAAATGATTAAATAGAAGAGGTAAAAGAGAAGGATTACTATTATTCTTAAGGTAATTATTGGGGAAATTATGTATTGGTAAATTTTTAAAAGGATACGACGTAATCCCAGTCTAATATAAAAACAAATGCTCAATTGTGGTCTAGGTTATTATGTACTATTATTATACTACATTTCCATTGTAATGTTTTAAAAAAATATTTGAAAATGAAATACAGATGACTTCATCAATACATACATAATGAAGTCACTCTATTATCAATTTATTTACATAAAATAAATAACTAGTCTTTTAGGTTTCATGTATCAATTTTAGATTCAATTATAATTAATGGTAAAACCACAAGTCAATCCCCTTCAAATGTTGGATACATATTTGTAAAATTAAATCATATTAATAGATGATGGATAATAAATGTTATCATCAAGGAATATCTACTCATATAATGTTATTGAACCTTGTAAAATTTGATACCACACAATTGTTTCATAGATAGATAAAATATAAATCATTTATTTTTTGGAAATATCATCCTGTAAAGTATGTTTATTTTTTAAAATATAATATACGAGTAAATGGAATACAACATTCCTTATTAAAATAATATTTTAAATTATGGATATTTATATATCATTCTATTTCCAAATCTATAATAATGTTAAATTGATCTATGTCATTTGGATAATAAATATACTAAATGGTTTGAATGACTCACTATGGTAGAGAGTAGCAGGAAAACATTAATAATTTATGTTTTTTTAATTTACACAAAATGATTATCTTTAAAATAAATAAATGATGAATCATTTGAGAAATTTGAATCACCTATTCAGTTAAAATTTGTAATTACTATATTTTATTTTATAATATATTTTAAACGTATGAGCCTATTATATAGAAGGATTGTGTGTGTATTGAGACATATACAAAGAGAAAATAATAATCATTATGTTTGTATGATCCTTAAGAGGTTCCATATTGATTTGACCCCTCCTTAATGTTTTTCTTTCTCATACATAATATATTGATAGTTTCTAGGATACCAAGGGAGATATTGAGAATCTCACACCCTCTATCCCCCTCGAAGTGTTGGGTGATTGAGATCATCACATGGGTACAACTTAGTGGGATTAAATCATTGGACTCTCCTAAAGTATATTCCTCCACTACTATAATATAATTTTTCTTATTCATCATTTATATGACCAATATTTTGGTGTGATACACTTTCATGTTCTCCTTTTATAATATTCAGGGCTTCATTTTTAATACATGTTGTCCTTTTGAATATATTCTTCTTACTATATTACATTTTATAAAATAAGTCTTATTCAATCCTTAGATACCAAATTGTGGTATTTGTGACATTCTATGCCACATAATTCATGAAATCATGTTTAATATTAAAATAATTTGATATATTTTTATTTGAAAATAAAAATCAGTAAAAATAATTTGTATTTTCTTTTATGTTCATTTTAATGAAATGGGATGTATTAAACTGCAATATGGAAATGACATATAATATATGATATCATAATTTGTGAAATATGATAAATCATTTTGTATTAAACAAGTGAAATTATATGATATGTTTGGTCACAAGAAAAAATGAAATTTTTTTAATCATATGAAGCTCAATAAAACAGAGCATCATATCATATATGTTATGTAGTCTATATCATAATAAAACATCCTAGATCATTAAATGATATGTTACAATAAATCAGTATACATCATTATATATGATACATAATGATATAAATCACAACATATTAAATAGAACATATGTAAAAATATGATATCATCAAATTTATTATTTATTTGAATGCTTCATTATTTTGTAAAGACTCGAAATTCCCAAGGAATGTTTTTTAAATACATGGGAATTTTTCGAGTCTTCTATTTTGGACTATGCTTGATTCTGAGGCCTGGTATGCCCGAAATCAATTTCTGAGGTTTTTTCCAGGTACGTTCAGTAATCGTACGAGCAGGTTTTTATAACTTTTAAATCGGTGCTCGGAATTGAAATCTGAGGGAACCATTTAACATGCAGCATCAGTGATTTCTTAGTAAGACCTTCACCACAGTTACATTTTAACATGATTGGAAGACATATTTTGGGGTTCATTAATTATGTTAAATAAAAATAAGTTGATAGCTTATTTTTATTTCATGGTGGTTAAAATCGCCAAGGGGAGGTTAGAGGTGGGGACCACCACACCATAACCTCCCATGAGAGGTTATGGTGGTGGGGACCGCCCACACATAACCTCCCTTGAGATGATATTTATCGGTGGGGACCACCCGGGCATTAAACCCCTTGGAACCCCCAAATAAGTGGTGAAACTCTCCACCTTCCCCCATCAATTAATTGTACCAACCCATGCAGTTAATTAATTGAACTCTCTCTTCCTTTATTTATTTGGAACCTTTGGAAATCTTTAGAATTTTTCCAACTCCCCAATTAATTTTCCAACGCTCATGTATTAAATTTGGTGGAGCCGGTTTATTAAATTAATCCAATTTAAATTTTGTGCCAACAAAATTAATTGGATTCTCACTCTATTATTTTGTTGTCATAGCCTTTTGTTAGAGCGTTGGGAAGAGCTTTGGAGAACCCTTAGAGAAATATCTCTCAACGAAGAATGTGAAGAACGCTCCTTCCACCAATGAATGAGAAGCATCGTCTTCTCCCTCTTCAACTAGATCATGTTGAAGAAACACCACCATCCATAAAGATTACCGATGCATCTTCCTCGGTCTCCTACCTCAGACACCTCCCAACGTCAATGAATCGAAGACGCCCTTTTCCCGTGAGTTGGTTTACGAATGACAAATGAGGTAGGAATATTTGTGTTGGATTTATTCTCATTCTTTGATGTTCTATTTATAGACTATGTTATGCAATTTGTGTCACGACCGCCCTCGGGGTCCGTGCCGTGACTACCCCAAGCCCGCCTTCCATAGGCCAGGGGCTGGCGACTAGCACCAAGGCGTAAATCCCAGTAAAAAGGGAAGGCATTGCCTTTGAAAAGTAAACAAACACCACAGAGTAAGCAAGGGGAAAAGTAAACACTAAGTAAAAACAGAGTACAACTGAAAGTGCGGAAAAGTAAATGGGCCAGTATAAAAACCCAAACTGAAAGTAAAGTACAACTCGAAAGGGAAAACAACAACTGTAAAGTAAAAGCTGCTACACCGAGCTGTCCACTGGAAATCCCACCTGAAGGGTGGGTACAGATAGCTCCACTGCTCCTCGGGTCCGCCGTCCGCTCCGGGCACTTCCCGCCCAGTGGTCCACCTCTAGGTACCGTTCTTCTCTGCAAGCCTCAGCCACGATCAACGATGTCCGTTGTCTGCAACCAACACAACATAGTGCAGTCATAGCCCGTGCAGGGGTGAGTATAAGCTACTCAGTAGGGACCCCAAGACCCCTGAAGGTCTCCAAAAATCCTTAAAGGATAAACCACAAAGGTGAGATACAATCATGAAGTAACAACCGTCACTGCTTAGGTATATGCCCATACATATACCTAAGTCATGAATTCCAATACTCTCTAACCTCTGAGCCCAAGTACAACTCAGTCCACACAGGAAAGTATACGTATTCCACACAGGAAAGCAAAACGAAATCCACACAGGATAGCACAACACAATCCACACAGAAAGCAACAGGATTCAGCTCACACAGGTATACTTCTTCGGATAATGATAAAGATGATCACTGATCCATCTAAGTCGTCGGACCCACGAAGGATCGATAGGTAACTAACCCCCGCAATGACCCACACAGGATCGGGCCCACATAGGACCTGTAAGCGCTGGTTCACAGAGGACCGCTGAGCGCAGACCCACACAGGATCAGACCCACACAGGATCGGGCCCACACAGGACCTGTAGCACTGATCCACGTAGGATTTCTGAGTGTTGTAGTCGTCGTCGAATCCACCAAGGATCTCTGTACTGTCGTTGTCGCAGTCACAGTCGCAGTAGCAGTAGCAGTCACAGTCACAGTCGCAGCCAGCTCTAGGGTTCCCGCACACAGCAAGCTCGTTCGGGAGGGTCCGCTCCACGAGCCGAGAGGCTGATACATCAACTATCACATAGACCAGAGTTGATGTATCCAAAAGTTCCGTATCGCCAACAGGAACTCAACACAACAGACGGCGCGTCGATCGGACGCCCGGTCTGAGAGTTATTGGCGTTTTCATCCCAGGGGCCCGGTTGGTTTTTAAGGAAAAACCAACCCAACTATACTCCACCTGCGTCCAAACCTCAGGCGGAGTAATCCAAATGATCCGTCTCACTAAGAGGAACACAACAAAACTGACGGCACGTCATTCGGACGTCCGTAGCTCAAGATATGAGCATTTCCGCTCCGAGGGCCCGGTTGGTTTCGTGTACGAACCAACCCGGCTGAACTCAAAGTATTCTGAAACCTTGAGTGCGATATACCAAAACGACTGCCTCGATCCAAGGATCGCATCGCCGCTGACAGCGTGTCGTTTGTAGATCCGTATCCCATGTTATGGGCATTTGAATCCAAACCGCTCGGTAACGCGGGTTTCGGGCTCGGGCCATCCTGGCCCGAGACCCCCCGGATGGCCCGAACCGGGTCGACCCGCCCCGGAATGGGTCGACCCGACCCGGCCCGGCCCAGCCTGGCCCGGCCTGGCCTGGCGAACTGGCCAGGCGCACCGGTTCGGTGCAAGGCAGCGCGCTGGGCGCGCTGCCAGCTCGCCCGAAGGCCGAGCTTGCTGGAAACGGGGGGGCCGCCTGCCCCCCTTTGTGAAACCGTCCCCCCTCATAATGGGGGTCCAATTAACCGCCCGGGGGAAATTAATTCCCCCGGTTTGCATCACCCCGGCCGGCCCGACCTGGCCGGCCGGCTCCTTCTCAACAGGACTGGAAAGGGCCGGTCCTCTTCCGTCATCCGACACCGGCGGCCCGGCTGGCCGCCGGTCATCACGTCCCGCCGCGGCCCTGAACCAGCTGCGGCCTTCATCGTCCGGCGCGGTGCGACGGCATCGCACCCCTCCGCCGCGGCCCCGATCCGGCCGCGGTGCCTTCAGTTTCCTTCGACGCGGCGCGACGGCGTCGCGTTCATGATAATCTTTCACGGCGCGGCACGACAGCGCCACGCAATATTTGTCGTGTGATTCCCGTGTGGTGCAACGGCACCACTCCATCTCATTTCATCCACAAGAAAATATTCAAGAACAAAGGATGGGGGTTCGGCCGTGTTTGTGCGGTCCCCCCACCCCCCTCTCGTTAGATGATAGCACATAATCATTTATCCTCAAGATTGTCATGCTAGAACTAAGAACGAGAATAAATAAATTAAACAACAACAAACCCGTACCTCGGTTTCAAGAACGTTGTTCGTCAATGACCCGCGGAAGACGAGCGTCACGGTGATGGGCATCACGGAAAAAGGACGTCGATGTCGTGAAGCGAGGATTCAAAGCTCTTTGACGGCGATTTCGTCGTGGGAAACCGTCGCGGAAGAGATGACGCGGAAGGAGACATCGTCGGTGTCTCGGGTATGGCGTCACGGAAGACGGTTCCCGAGAACGTGGCGTTCTTCGTCGATGTCCGAATGTTCTTCGCGTTCTTCGTCAAAGTTTGAAGAAGATGGAGAGAAATATTCAAAACCCCTCAAGAAGACTAAGGAGACCAACCAAAATAAAATAAGCTAAGGCTTATTTTATTCACACAATTATCAACTTGAATTTCAAAGGTTTGAAATTCAAACAACTCAACTCAATTAATTAACCAAGTTGTCAAGTTAATTAAAGAGGAGTTATAGGGAGTTTCAAAAAAAGAGAAGAAGGTGAAGTGTTAGGGTTCGTGTGGGCCCCACCACACTTAATCCTCTCAAGGGAGGTTAAGTGGATGTGGGTCCTACCCCTAACTCCCTTTAGGAGAAGTTAACCAACAAGTTAAAAATAAAATGTGTTTCCACATTTTATTTAACTGCTTTTAATTTTTCCCAAAACTAACTTTCATTCCGCATAAAATGCAACCTCGGAAAAGGTCTCCTTAAGCGAATACCGGCACTGTGAGTTCATCGGTGTCCTCAGATTTCAATTCTGAGCACCGGATCAAAAGTTAGAAATTCCCGCTCGTTCGTTCACTGAACGTACCCGAGCCAAACTTCGGAAATTTATTCTGGGCACACCGGGCCTCGGAATCAGGTGCCGTCAGAAACCGCGTTCTTGTAAAATTCCAATAAAAATTAAGAAAAAAATTTCCTTGAATTTTACGGGTCTTTACATTACTCCCACCTCAGGGCTTTACATCCCCGTAAAGATACATTAAAAACTAGGGAAACAAATGAGGGTACTGAGCACGCATCTGAGCCTCCCGCTCCCTTGTGCTCTCCTGGAGGTTCCCGTGCGGCCATCTGATACGCACTAGAGGAATCGACCGTCCACGTAGGACCCGCTCCTATCGATCCTCTATCTCCATCGGAACCTCCGTAAAAGTCGCCCCATCGTCAACGTCAAGCACTCCATGGTCGATGATGTGCGTCGAGTCGTGCACGTATCTCCTCAGCTGAGATACGTGGAAGACGTCGTGCACCCGGTGCAACTGAGGTGGTAGAGACAGGCGATAAGCCACCTCGCCAATCCTGCTGAGGACCTGGAAGGGTCCGATGAAGCACGAAGATAACTTTCCGCCTCGGCCAAATCTCCGTGTACCACGTCGAGGTGAGACCCGCAAGAAGACGTGGTCACCATCCTCGAACTCTAGTGGCCTCCGCCTCCTGTCAGCGTATGACTTCTGCCGGCTCTGAGTTGTCCTCATCCGCTCCTGGATGACCTGGACCTTCTCTGTCATGGCCTGGACCATCTCCGGTCCCACATGTGCTGACTCCCCAGGGTCTGTCTAGCATAAAGGAGATCTACAAGGTTGGCTGTACAACGCCTCGTACGGTGCCATCCCGATGGTGGAGTGGTAGCTGTTGTCGTACGCAAACTCCACCAAGGGTAGGTGGTCCTCCCAGCTGCGATCAAAGTCGAGGACACATGCGCGAAGCATGTCCTCGAGAGTCTAAATGGTCCTCTCCGTCTGACCATCTGTCTGAGGGTGAAAGGCTGTGCTCAGACGTAGCTGCCTACCGAACGCCTCCTATAACCCCTTCCAAAGCCGGGAAGTAAAGCGAGCATCTCGATCAGAGACGATAGATGATGGCACACCGTGGAGCCGCACAATCTCCGGAACGTAGAGACGTCCCAAGCTCTCCACTGAGCCCTGTTCTATGATGGGTATGAAGTGTTCCGACTTGGTGAGTCGGTCAACAATCACCCAAATGGAGTCGTGACCTCTGGAAGTGCGTGGAAGTCCAGTCACAAAGTCCATAGATATACCATCCCACTTCCACTCCAGAACCTCCAAGGGCTGTACTACGCCTGCTGGTACCTGATGCTCTGCCTTCACCTACTGGCAGGTGAGGCATTGAGAAACGAATTCTGCCACAGCCTTCTTCATGCCCGGCCACCAGTGCTATCGTCTGAGATCCTGGTACATCTTCGCCACTCCTGGATGTACCACCAAAGGAGAAGTGTGAAACTCTCTCAACAACTCCTCTCGCAAAGCGACTGGTACCATGGTACGTCCTCCGAAAAGGATGTCGTGCTCTGCTCCAAGAGAGAAACCATTAGGTGCCTGTCCCGAGGATATCTGTGCACGCCATGTCTCACAGTCAGCGTCCTCACGTTGTGCCTCTCTGACCTGCTGCAGTAGTGGAGGGGTGACTGTGAGAGACTGGAGGAAGGCTGCTCCATCTCTATCCACGAAGGATATCTGCAAAGAGGCTAGCTTCTCCGTCGCATCCTCAAGTAGCTGAATGCCCATCCTCCTGCTGAGGGCATCGGCTACCATGTTCCCCTTCCCAGTAGTATAGAATATCTCAAAGTCATAGTCCTAGAGGAACTCGAGCCATTGTCGTTGTCTCAGGTTCAGGTCCTTCTGCGAGAAGATATACCTGAGACTCTGATGATTAGAAAATATTGTAAAGCGCTCGCCCATCAGGTAGTGTCACCATGTCATCAGAGCGAAGACCAATGCTACTAACTCCAGGTCATGGGTAGCGTAGTTCTGCTCATGCGGCCTCAACTGACGTGATCCATAGGCGATCACTGCCCTCTCCTGCATCAGAACACATCTGAGTCCTGTCCCTGATGCATCACAGTAGACTACGTACCCAACTGCCTCCTCAGGCAACCTCAAGATAGGTGCTCTTGTCAATCTCTGTCTCAGCTCTTGGAAGCTCTGCTAACATCTGTCTGACCACACGAAGGGTTTCTCCTTCTTCATCAAAGTTGTGAGTGGTTCCGCAACTCTAGAGAAGTCTGGCACGAATCTCCGATAGTATCAATCTAGTCCCAAGAAACTCCGAACCTCCGTCACGCTCCTGTGTGGCTCCCAAGCCAGCACTGCCTCAATCTTCGCGGGATCCACTGCAACTCCCACCTCAGAGATGACGTGTCCCAAGAAGTGGATCTCACGTATCCAGAACTGGAACTTCGAGAGCTTACCATAAAGCTGGTGCTCTCGGAGTGTGTCTAGTACAACTCGCAAGTGGTAGGCGTGCTCCTCCTCTGTCGTCGAGTAAATCAGAATGTCGTCGATGAAGACCACGACAAACCGATCAAGGTATGGATGAAAGATCCTGTTCATGAGGGCCATGAACACTGCTGGAGCATTGGTTATGCCGAAAGGCATAACCAAGAACTCATAGTGGCCGTACCGACACCTGAAGGCCGTCTTCTGTACGTCCTCGTCTCTAACTCTGAGCTGATGATAGCCTGACCTGAGGTCTATCTTCGAGAACCATCGTGCTCCCTTGAGCTGATCAAAGAGGTCATCAATCCTCGGTAGCGGATACTTGTTCCTCACCGTCACCTGTTTCAGGTGACGATAGTCAACACAAAGTCGCAAGCTCCCGTCCGCCTTCTTGGAGAACAATATCGGGGAAGCCCAAGGTGAAACACTGGGTCGAATGAACCCCTTTCCCTGCAAGTCCTCCAACTGTACCCATAGCTCTCGAAGCTCGGCGGGGGCCATCCGATATGCTGGAGTGGATATCAGGGCTATCCCGGGGTACAGGTCAATATAAAAGTCTACCTATCTGCGAGGAGGTAGCCCTGGAACGTCGTCGGGAAAAACGTCCGCAAAATGATCCACCACTGTAGGAAAACCAGGACTCCGCATGTCAACTGCTCCAAGGATGAGGCTAGCCAACTGATGAGTGATGGGCTGTCCTCTCCTCCGCGGAAATCCATCGTGTGCTACAAAGGCTCCCTTCTCGCCGGTGAAGGTGAACCTGCTCTCGTCGGTGTGTACACATCGCACCTTACGCCTAAAACAGTCAATCTGTGCATGGACCGTAGATAGCCAATCCATACCCAAGATGACATCGTAAGGCCTCGAAACTGCTATAAGAAGATCCCAGCCGAAGCTCTCACCTCCTAGAGTAAGCTCACACTACCGGCACCAGTGCATAATCGTCGAGTCTGCTCCCGTAGGAGTCTCTAGCCGTAAGGATCGAGCCAACGGCTCTATCGGAATCTCCGAACTCCGAACAAGGGCAGCGGCTATGAAAGAGTGACTCACTCCTATGTCTATAAGTACTGCAGCTAGGGTGGAATAGACACAGATAGTACCTCAAATCATCTCTGGCACATCGTGGTCGTAGGCCTTTGCTGCCTGGTGATGTGTCTGTCTCTGCCCGCCAGCTCCCTGTGGTCGGGGTGGACCTCTTGGTGGTGGTGGTGGCAGAGCCTCAAAGCGTCGCCCACCACCTGCTGCTCGGCCAGCTCCTCTGCCTCGTCCGCCTCCTCCCTGCAGACCGCCACGGTCAACCCTCTGTCTCTGCCTTGGTGGTCCCTCAACCGTCTGCTGCTCCTCGGCACGGTGGGTGGGGCTGTCACGAGCCATGTGGCCCTGCCCGCCGCACGAGTAGCATTATCTGCCTCTCGAAAGACTGGCTCCGTGCTGTGTGCCCCGCACTGATGAGCCAGTGTCCTGAGGTCGTCTGCCTGAAGGTCTGGTCTTCTTGGACCCCTGAGTCATCTGTCGACTGCCTACTGCAGATGACTCTGCCACGTGCCGCCCTGCGGTGGGTCTCGGCGCTAGTGTAGACTCAGTAAGGAAGCTCTCGATCAAAAGGGACCGCTCTAGTACTCCTGTCTGAGTCGGTACGCTGAGGGAGATCAGCGATGCCCGGATCTCATGTATCAAACCCTGCTCGAAGGTCCGAGCTCAGAAGAATGGGTCCAGTACCATGTCGGTCGAGTAGCACGAGAGATCAGTAAATCTCGCCGAGTACTGAGTGACCGTCATGCTGCCCTGCCGCATCTGAAGAAGCTCCTGGATATGCACCGCACGAAGGGTGGCTGGGACGAACTCCGAGCGAAAGAGGCTCTCAAAATCCGTCCAAAGTAGAGATGCCTCATCGTGCACCTAGAGCATCAAGCTCCACCATCGTCCTACTGCTGCATGTAGTAGGTTCGCAGCGAGGATCACCATGAGGTCTGCAGGTGTCCTCTCTAGCCTAAAAACTCGTACCACTTCCTCCATCCAGTCCTCTGCTGCCTGGGGGTCCGTCTCCCCACGGAACATAGGCGGTCGCTGGCACTGGAACTCGTGTAGAGCTCCAAGGCGATGTGCATCGTCAGCGGCTGGTGCTGGAAGCATCGGTGGCTCGGCGGGTAGAGGTACCGCCGATGCCACTGCTGACAAAGGGCCCTGCACCGAGGCCTCGTCACTCAGTGGGTTGTCGTCACGCTCGACTCTCGGAACCCTAGCTGGCTGCCGTCGTGGGGCCATCCTGTAAAGGAAACAGGTGCTCCACGGTCAGAACAGTATACCTGGTGAGCTGATATAAAGTAATCACAAAGAAAACTTTGAAACACACACGCAATCAATGTTTTCGTGCATTAAGTCGGAAATCAGTAGTCAGGGTCCTGGTGTACGGATACATCGGCCGCCGCACCAACACTGGACTCCCTAGACTAATAACCACACTCAATATGCTAAACATTATTGCTTCCCATAGAAATGATCAGATTTTGCGGTAGAACCGAACTCCTCTGATACCAATTTGTCACGACCCGCCCTCGGGGTCCGTGTCGTGACTACCCTAAGCTCGCCTTCCATAGGCCAGGGGCTGGCGACTAGCACCAAGGCGTAAATCCCAGTAAAAAGGGAAGGCATTGCTTTGAAAAGTAAACAATCACCACAGAGTAAGCAAGCGGAAAAGTAAACACTAAGTAAAAACAGAGTACAACTGAAAGTTCAGAAAAGTAAATGGGCCAGTATACAAACCCAAACTGAAAGTAAAGTACAACTCGAAAGGGAAAACAGCAACTGTAAAGTAAAAGCCGCTACACCGAGCTGTCCACTGGAAATCCCACCTGAAGGGTGGGTACAGATAGCTCCACTGCTCCTCGGGTCCGCCGTCCGCTCCGGGCACGTCCCGCCCAGTGGTCCACCTCCAGGTACCGTTCTGCTCTGCAAGCCTCAGCCACAATCAACGCTGTCCTTCGTCTACAACCAACACAACATAGTGCGGGCATAGCCTTTGTAGGGGTGAGTATAAGATACTCAGTAGGGACCCCGAGACCCCTGAAGGTCTCCCAAAATCCTCAAAGGATAAACCACAAAGGTGACATACAATCATGAAGTAACAACCGTCACTACTTAGGTATATGCCCATACATATACCTAAGTCATGAATTCCAATACGCTCAAACCTCCGAGCCCAAGTACAACTCAGTCCACACAGGAAACTATACGTATTCCACAAAGGAAAGAAAAACGAAATCCACATAGGATAGCACAACATAATCCACACAGGAAAGCAACAGGATTCAGCTCACACAGGTGTACTTCTTCAGATAATGATAAAGATGATCACTAATCCATCTAAGTCATCGGACCCATGAAGGATCGATAGGTAACTAACCCCAGCAATGACCCACACAGGATCGGGCCCACATAGGACCTGTAGGCGCTGGTTCCCACAGGACCACTGAGCGCAGACCCACACAGGATCGGACCCACACAGGATCGGGCCCACACAGGACCTATAGCACTGATCCACGTAGGATCGCTGAGTGCTGTAGTCGTCGTCAAATCCACCAAGGATCTCTGTACTGTCGTTGTCGCAGTCACAGTCATAGTAGCAGTACCAGTCACAGTCACAGTCGCAGCTAGCTCTAGGGTTCCCGCACACAGCAAGCTCGTTCGGGAGGGTCCGCTCCACGAGCCGAGAGGCTGGTACATAAAATGTCACATAGACCAGAGTTGATGTATCCAAAAGTTCTGTATCGCCAACAGGAACTCAACGCAACAGACGGCGCGTCGATCGGACGCCCGGTCTGAGAGTTATTGGCTTTTTCATCCCAAGGGCCCAGTTGGTTTTTAAGGCAAAACCAACCCGACCGTACTCCACCTGCGTCCAAACCTTTGGTGGAGTAAGCCAAAAGATCCGTCTCACTAAGAGGAACACAACAAAACTGACATCACGTCATTCAGACGTCCGTAGCTCAAGATATGAGTGTTTCCGCTCCGAGGGCCCGGTTGGTTTCGTGTACGAACCAACCCGGCCGAAGTCAAAGTATTCCGAAACCTTGAGTGCAATATACTGAAACAACCGTCTCGATCCAAGGATCACATCGCCGCTGACGGAGTGTCGTTTGGAGATCTGTAGCCCAAGTTATGGGTATTTGATTCCAAACTGCTCGATAACGGGGGTTTCGGGTCCGGGCCGTCCCAGCCCGAGACCCCCCGGATGGCCCGAACCGGGTCGACCCGCCCCAGACAAAGACGACCCGGCCTGGCACGGTCCGGCCCGACCCGGCCTGGCACGGTCCGGCCCGACCCGGCCCGGCCCGGCCCATCCCGGCGCGGCGCGGCGCGGCCCGGCCTGGCGAACCGGCCATGCGCGCCGGTTGGGCGCAAGGCAGCGCGCTGGGCGCGCTCCAGCTCGGCCGAAGGCCGAGCTTGCTGGAAACTGGGGGGGGGGCGCCTGCCCCCCATTGTGAAACCGGCCCCCCTCATAATGGGGCGCCAATTAACCGCCCGGGGGAATTTAATTCCCCCGGTTTGCATCACCCCGGCCGGCCCGACCTGGCCGGCCGACTCCTTCTCAACAGGACCGGCAAGGGCCAGTCCTCTTCCGTCATCCGACACCGGCGGCCCGGCTGGCCGCCAGTCATCACGTCTTGCCGCGGCCCGGAACCGGCCGCGGCCTTCGTCGTCCGGCACGGTGCGACGGCACTGCGCCCCTCCGTCGCGATACGACGACATCGCGCCCCTCCGCCGCGGCCCCGCTCCGGCCGCGGCGCCTTAGGTTTCCTTCAACGCGGCGCGATGGCATCGCGTTCATGATAATCTTTCACGGCGTGGCGCGATGGCGCCGCACAATATTTTCCGTGTGATTCCCGTGTGGTGCGACGGCACCATGCCATCTCGTTTCATCCGCAAGAAAATATTCAAGAACAAAGAAGGGGGGTTCGGCCGTGTTTGTGCGGTCCCCCCCCCCCCTCTCGTTAGATGATAGAACATAATCATTTATCCTCAAGATTGTCATGCTATAACTAAGAACGAGAATAAATAAATTAAACAACAACAAACCCCTACCTCGGTTTCAAGAACGATGTTCCTCAACGACCCGCGGAAGACGAGCGTCGCGGTGATCAGCGTTTCGGAAAAAGGACGTCGATGTCGTGAAGCGAGGATTCGAAGCACTTTGATGGTGATTTCGTCGTGGGAAACCGTCGCAGAAGAGATGACGCGGAAGGAGACGTCGTCGGTGTCGCGGGTATGGCGTCGCGGAAGACGGTTCCCGAGAACGTGGTGTTCTTCGTCGATGTCCGAATGTTCTTCGTGTTCTTCGTCAAAGATTGAAGAAGATGGAGAGAAATCTTCAAAACCTCTCAAGAAGACTAAGGAGAGAAACCAAAATAAAATAAGCTAAGGAATATTTTATTCACACAATTATCAACTTGAATTTCAAAGCTTTGAAATTCAAACACCTCAACTCAATTAATTAACCAAGTTGTCAAGTTAATTAAAGAGGAGTTATAGGGAGTTTAAAAAAAAGAGAAGAAGGTGAAGTGTTAGGGTTAGTGTGGTCCCCACCACACTTAATCCTCTCAAGGGAGGTTAAGTGGATGTGGGTCCCACCCCTAACTCCCTTTGGGAGAAGTTAACCAACAAGATAAAAATAAAATGTGTTTCCACATTTTATTTAACTTCTTTTAATTTTTCCCAAAACTAACTTTCATTCCGCATAAAACGCAACCTCGGAAAAGGTATCCTGAAGCGAATATCGGCGCTGCGAGTTCATTGGTGTCCTCGGATTTCAATTCCGAGCACCGGATCAAAAGTTAGAAATTCCCGCTCATTCGTCCACCGAACGTACCCGAGCCAAACTTCGGAAATTTATTCCAGGCACACTGGGCCCGGAATCAGATACCGTCAGAAACCGCGTTCTTGTAAAATTCCAAAGAAAATTAAGAAAAAATTTCCCTTGAATTTTATGGGTATTTACAATTTGATATCAATATAATGTGAGGGGGGGGGGGTTCGGATTGCACAAACACGACCGAACCATACCATTTGTTGTTCTTGATTGATGATGACGACATGGGGAAGAGGCGATGGTGAACAAAGGTCATGCTCTTGCGACCTCCGCGGACCGCCCTTCTAGCCAAGCGAATCCCAACCCGCATCCCACATCCTGCTTCGTGGCCCTGCTGCCGGACCGCTTCACCTCCCAGGTGTGCTGCCCGTGCCAAGCTCGCGCACCGCCGACGCCCCTGGCGCACCGCCCGGCCCTGCAGGCGGCCTGCCCGTCTGTCTCGGCGCCCTTCCGTCCTACCCGGTGCCCCCCGACGTCTTTTCGTGCTGACCGGATCCCACCGCAGCTCACTTCCTCCATGCCCGGTTCCCCCCCGGCGCCCTTCCACGCTCCTCGGCATGCCCCTGAGTGTTGTCAGGTGCCCTGCCCAGTGCCGCCCGCTCTGCCCGGTGCCCCGGTATCCTGTTCTGCACCTCACGAGGCCTGCCCAATGGCCTGTCGGGCCCTTCCAAGTGTCCATCCAGCTTTCCAGTGCCTCGAGCAGCTTTCCCATATGCCACCTAGCCACCGGCCTCCCAAGCCGACTCGCGGCGTACCCCGTGGTGTCACTGGACAAACCGGCATGGTCTTTTGGGCCGAGTCGTCGAGCCGCCTATGTGGCGACTATCAGGTCGGATGGGCCTCACGGTGCGATGGTTCAGGCCCAGTAGACCCGGTTAAAACATAGTGGGATGACCCGCCCATTGGGCCGGTTTAGACATAGTGAGTCTGACCGGGTCGACCTAGACCGGGTCGGACTAGACTCGGGCCCATTACTGATCCTTTCCTTTCTTTGGCCATATCTTTATCATCGAACGTCCTTTTGATGAATCACCTGTGATTCAAGTACTCTTGGAGCAAAACTATCGCTTTGAGTATACCCCACTAGAATTCGGGGTATAGTTGAGTTATGGTGAGGTTGGACTTTACACGAATCCAACAGGTCCCTCAGGACTAAAATGCTAATAATTCACAGACTGGGCATCTGATTGACGTGTCGTCTATTGCGTTGAGACCCCTATGATGTTGAGGATCATTGAGATACATCCACATCAGACTTTGTGACAGTTGGAGTATCGATCAATAACTCATGGAGTGCATCCTCTTGTAGACGAGCAGACAGAGTGCAAAGACCAAGTAGATGTCAGACCTGACGACTACGTGATCGATTCGACTCGGAGTTACTCGAGTAGCCTAGTGGGAAGTGCCTGGTATTTGGCAGCATACCCATGGAATACGTAGCATATGGTAGTAGTAAGCTGACCCGCGGTACTCGATAGGAGAAGTACCTCTGTAGTCTATTAGGGAGAGCACCCGGTATTTAGCGGCAGACCCAAAGCGGACGGAGTGCCCGATATTTGGCAGACGACCCACGATACTCGACAGGAGGAGTACATTAGCAGTCCAAGGTCAGTGAGAAGCCCCACGTAGTCGCAATAGGCCCATTGTACTCGATAGAGGAGGAGTTCTCCAGCAGTCATGGTTTCGATAATGAAAAATCATTGTTTGAGCTGAGTCAAATACCATTGTGTTTTCCACATGATTGAGATGGGTTACATGATAACGTAGTTATATTATGGGAATATACCTATGTAACGGTTATCTTTGGAAATCATACTTTTTGGTTTATCCTAGTTGATTTTTTTGAGACCTTGAGGGTCTCGGGGTCCAAACTGAGTGTCATTATACTCACCCTTGCATGGGCTATGCCCGCACCTCATTGTGTTGGATGGAGACGACAGACAACGCTGACCGAGGAAGAGTTTACAAGGACTGGACGGTACCTGGAGGTGGACCCTATGACTTGTCAACACCCAAAGGAGAGGAACAGGCGTGGAGCATAAAGGAGGTTATATGTTCCTTCCCATCCGGTAGGATCCGTAGTGGACGATCCAGGAGCTTCTAGACATCTTCCAGCTATTTATCTTTTTAGTTGTACATGTTTGTCGTTTCCATTTACTTTACTATTGGGCTCGTATTACTAGCACCATTCCATTCATTAAACTTGTTATATAGATTTTACTTAGTGTTTTCTTCCACTTGTACCCTGGTTGTGTGGGTTCACGTTTTATAAAGGCAACGCCTTACAAGTTTTAGGGATCTACGCCTTTAGTGCTAGTCACCAACCCCTGGCCTATGGAAGGCAGGCTTGGGGTAGTCATGATACGGACCCTAGGGGATGGGTCGTGAAAAATTGGTATTAGAGGAGTCGGTTATACAGCAGAAATTCGGACTCTGATATTTCTTTTCTTTGAAGCAATAGTGTTAAGGATATCGTGTGTGGTTTTCAGTTAAGGGAGTCCAGTGTTGGTGCGACGACCGACGTATCCATACACCAGGACCCTGACTACTGATTTTTGACTCAGTGCACGAAAAAATTGATTGTGTTTTTCTTTTCAAATTTTTTTTCTTTAAGTCAGCTCAATTCTAGTCAGCACATCATGTATAGTATTTTGGTTGTGTCACATCTATTTCTTTCAGGATGTCTCCCTGCGGACGACCAGCTAGAATCCTGAGAGGTGTATGCATTGACAGCCCGTCGAGCAAAGAGGATTTGGTGCAGGGACCCTTTCCAGTTGAGGCACCAGTGGAGGTACCAGTGGTACCACCACCCGTTGGGCCATCGATGAAACCAACCCCAACAGTAGATGATACACGCCGCTTGATTGCATTGAACGAGTTCCAGCGCTAGAGGTAACCTAGGTTCCACGGAGATATGGACCCACAGGCGGCTGAGGGTTGGCTGGAGGCTATGGCGAGAGTCTTCTGACTAGTAGGGACACCAGCACACATTATGGTGATCCTGGCTACCAGCCTCCTCCAAGCAGAAACAGGCAGATGGTGGAGTCTGATTCTCCAGGTACACGATGAGGAGACACTTCTATGGGAAGACTTGTAGGGCATGTTCCAGGTGGAGTTTGTACCAGCCACCCTTCGAGTGTTGTGGATACCGGAGCTACTTCATCTGAATCAGGGTGGCTTGAGTGTAGCTCAGTAATCAGCGAGATTCACCGACCTCTCCCGCTACTCCACAGATATGGTACGGGACACATTCTTCAGGGCCTGGACTATCGAGTTGGGGCTCCGACAAGAGATCAGAGCCCATATAATCACACTTTGCATCCCGACGCAGGTAGGGGTGCTAAAGCAAGCTCTCATAGTTGAGAGTTTCCTTGTTAAGCAGTCTCTAGCAGCAAGAACCTGCACTAGCTGACAGGTAACAGAATCTTCTACGACTTGCAGTAGACAGTTCATGCCGAGGTACAAGAGGACCAGACCCACTAGTGGTCTATTGTATGACTCAGGATCAGCTGTGCACGAAACTCAGAGTGGAGACTGAGCCATAAATTCTAGGAGTGGACAATGTTACTTCTGCGGTGGGCAGGTTCACATGGCTAGTGACTGTCAGACCCACCGTACTGATTATCAGTAGACAATTGAAGCACCTCCCAAGCAGAGTCTGAGGTTCGATCGAGGCGGTCCGCAGGGTGGTGGAAAATGTGGCAGAGGATATGGACATATAGTTGGTGGTGGATGACGATACGAGGTTCTACTTCCACCACCACCAGATGGTCCACCCCAACCACCGGGAGCAGTTTCACAGGGCAGACCTCAGCTTCAGGCAGCTGAAGCATACGACCATGGTGGTCCGACGATGATTTTAGGTACGATCTGTGTCTAGTCCACCATATCAGCAGTTCTTATAGAAAATGGGCCATTCACAATTTTGTAGCCACTGCCCTCATTTAGAGACCAGTGATTCCGACGGAGCTGTTGGCTAATCCTTATGTCTAGAGACTCTTATGGGGGCAGACTTGACGATTACGCACTATTTACGATAGTGTGAGCTTACTATAGGAGGAAAGAGCATCGGTTGATATCTCCTCGTAGCGGCGTCATGGCCTTATGATGTCATCTTGGGTATGGACTGGTTATCTGCAGTCCATTCTCAGATCGACTGTATTAGGCGAAAAGTGCGGTGTGTTTGCGTGGATGGAACTATGTTCACCTTCACCAGTGAGAAGAAAAACATTGTAGTGCAGAACGGACATAATTGGAGGAGGGTGCAGCCGGTCACTTACCAGTTGTCTTGCCTTACCCTCAGAGCAGTAGATGTGTAATGTACGACTTCTCTTGTAGTGGTGGACCATTACACTAATGTTTTCTCTGACGATATCCCAGGACTACCTCCTCATAGAGAGGTGGACTTCAACATTGAAATGTACCCTGGGACAACACCAATATCTACCTTAGCATATCGGATGGCTCCCGCTGAGTTTCGCGATCTGAGGGTACTTTTTGAGGACTTGAAGGGGAAAGTATTCATTCCGCCCAGTGTTTCTCTCTGGGCAGCCCTGATTCTGTTCGCCAAGAATACGGATGGGAGATTAAGGCTATGTTTCAAATATCATCCAATAAAATAGGTGGCTATGAAGAAAACTTACTCAATAATTGGGATTGAAGAACTCTTTGATCAGCTCAAGAGAGCACAATGGTTTTCAAAGATATATCTCAAACCAGGCTATCACCATCTAAGAGGACGAGATGAGGATGTGCAGAAGACGGCCTTCAGGTGTCCTTACGGCCACTATGATTTCTTGTTTATGCCCTTTGGCATAACCAATGCTCCAGAAGTGTTCATGAGTCCAATGAACATGATCTTCCTGCCTTACCTTGATCTCTTTGTCATAAGTCTTCATTGACGACATTCTGATCTACTCGACTGTTGAGGAAGAGCATGCCTACCATTTACAGGTAGTACTGGATACACTCCGAGAACACCCGCTTTATGGTATGTTCTCGAAGTGCCAGTTTTTGATTCGAGAGGTTCACTTCCTGCGACACATCATATCGGAGGCTGGAGTTGAAGTGGATCCAGTGATGATCGAGTCATTACTTCCATGGGAGCCACCCAGGACTGTGACAGAGGCACTAAGTTTCATGGGATTGGCTGGCTACTACATGAGGTTTGTTCCAGATTTCTTCAGAGTTATAGCTCCACTTTCAGCCTTGATGAAGAAGGGGAAACAATTCATGTTGTCGGAGAAATGCCATCAAAAGTTTCAGGATCTGAGGCAGAGGCTGACTAGTGCCCCCGTCATGAGACTTCCAGAGGAAGGCGTAGGGTACGTAGTCTATGGTGACACATCAGGGACCGGACTCGGGTGTGTCCTGATGCAGGAGCAAGCAGTGATAGCATATAGTTCACAGCAACTGAGACACCATGAGCAGAACTATTCTACCCATGACTTGGGGTTAGCAATAGTGGTATTTGCCTTGAAGATATGGCAGAACTATCTGATGGGATAAAATTTTACCGTGTACTATGATCATAGGAGTCTCAGGTATATATTCTCTCAAAAGTACATGAACCTAAGATAGCGGTGATGGATTGAGTTCCTCTAGGACTATGACATTGAGATAGTCTATACTCCTGGGAAGGGGAACGTTGTGGCTGATGCACTAAGAAGGAGGTCTAGTATACAGCTGCTAGGAGAGGCGATTGAGAAGCTGGCTGATTTATAAATATCCTTAATGGATAGGGATGGAGCAGCCTATTTAAAGTCTGTTACAGTCACTCCCACACTTCATCAGTGAGTCAGGGTGTCGCAGCATGCGGATACTGACTACGAGACATGACGTGCTCAGATATCCAGAGGGCAAGCACCTGATGGATTTTCTGAAGTTGGGGAGCACGTCATTCTTTTCAAAGGGCGTACCATGGTACCAGTTTCATTTTTGGAGTAAGTGTTGAAAGATTTTCACACTTCCCCTATAGCGGTACATCCAGGAGTGGCGATGTTGAACCAGGACCTTCGACGACCACACTGGTGGCCAGGTATGAAGAAGGCAGTAGCAGAGTTTGTTTCACGATGCCTCAGTAATGGAAGGTAGAGAAACATGTACCTGCAGGCTTGGTTCATCCCTTATAGGTCCTAGAGTGAAAGTTAATTTGGATATACATGGACATCGTGATGGGTCTTCCACGTACATCCAGGAGTCACGACTCGATTTAAGTGATTGTCAACCAACTCACCAAGTCAACCCACTTCCTACCGAATCGAGAGAAGGGCTCGGTAGAGGGTTTGGGACACCTCTATGTGCAATATATTGTGTGTTTTCATGTAGTAAATTCTTTTATTGTCTCTGACCGTGATGCACGATTTAATTCCCGGATATGGAAGGGGTTGCAGGAAGAATTCAGGACACAGCTTAGCTTGAGCACCGCCTTCCATCCTCATACTGATGGTGAGACCGAGAGGATCATCCAGACCCACGAGGGCATGCTTTGTGCATACGTCCTCGACTTTGGTCGCAGCTGGGAGGATCACTTGCCTTTGGTGGAGTTTTCCTACAACAACAGCTATCACTCCCCCATCCCTATGGCACCTTTTTCATCCTTGTATGGCCGACCTTGAAGATCGCCACTGTGCTGGAAAGACCTAGGGGATTCTTCACAAGTGGGACCAGAGGTGGTACGAGCTACCATAGTGAAGGTGCAGATCATCTAAGAACGGAAGAAGACTGCATAGAGTATGCAGAAGTCATATGCCGATAAGAGACGGAGACCTCTTGAGTTCGAGTATGGCGACCACATTTTCATATGGATATCACCTCAACGCGGTCTATGTAGGTTTGGATGAGGTGGAAAGTTATCTCCATGGTTCATTGAACCATTATAGGTTCTCCACAAAGTAGGCGACGCGGCTTACTGCTTAGCTATTCCATCTCATTTGCACCAGGTGCATGACATCTTCAACGTTTCTCAACTGAGGAGATACGTGCATGACCCATCCCATATCATCGACCACAGGGAGCAAGAAATTGATGATGGGGAGACGTTCCCTAAGGTTTCAGTGGATATTGAGGATAAATAGGAGCATGTCCTATGTGGACGTTCGATACCTCTGGTGTGTGTTCACTGATAGCATGACAACCTCTAGGAGATCACATGGGAGTGGGAGGCTCAGTTGTGTGCTCAGTAACCCCATTTTTTCCTTTAGTTCGATTTGTAGCTTACGAGGACGCAAATCCCGGAGGTGGGGTAATGTAAATACTCGTAATTTTCGTGGGTTTTTTTAATACATGGAAATTTTACGAGTCTGCAGTTTCTGACGGTGCCTGATTCTGAAGCCCGTTGTACCCGAATTCAATTTCTTAAGTTTTGTTCAGGTACCTTCAGTAAACATACGAGCGGGTTTTTATAACTTTTGAACCAGTGGTCGGAATTGAAATCTGAGGGAACTTATGAACTCGCAACATTGATGATTGCTTAGTAATGTAAATTCCCGTAAATTTGAAGGAAATATTTTTCATAAATTCATTGGGATTTTACGAGTATGCAGTTTCTGACGGCACCTGATTTTGAGGCCCGGTGTGCTCGGAATAATTTTCTAAAGTTTAGCTCGGCTATGTTCATTGAACAAATGAGCAGGTTATTCTAGCTTTTTAACCGGTGCATAGAATCAAAATCCGAGGGCACCAATGAAACCGCAGTGCCCGTAATTGCTTAAGAAGACCTTTTCTGGAGTTTCATTTTCTCGTGAAGAGTTGTTAAAAAATATGGATTAAGAATTAAGTTAAATAAGTTCTATTACAATTTTTCTCATATAAGAGGTTAAACCCCATGTGTGGGAGTTGGGGTGGGACCCACTAAAATCCTAACTCTTGGTAGGATATTTGTGAGGTGGGGCCCACACGAGCCCCCATATTTTGGAATTCTCTAGCACCTCTAAACCTCCCATGTATTAAATTTTGTGGATACCCTCATCCACATTAATGCCTGGAAACTAAACTCACCATTAATCATTACAATTAAAGACTAATTAATTAAGTGAGTTTAGGTTTTTGAATTTTAAAAATGTTGTAAAAAGTAATAAAATAATTCAAAGGCCTTATTTTAATTTGGTTTCTTCATTGTGTTGAGAGAGGGAGAGTTCTACACATTGAAGAACTTCATCTTCCTCCTTGAAGAACATGAAGAATGCCAACACGTCGTTCCATCTTCTCTCCACGTCAAATAAATGGAGACGCCACTTCCTCCTCGAATGATATCTGTCAATGTATACGGAGCCTCACCCTGCGACGCCGTTTTACACAACGCTATCTTCAGCAAACTTCTTCGAGCTAGGGGTTGTTTCCTCGTTCAAGATTTATTTAACGAACTTTGTTGTTAAATAATTAGCCGCCTGTTATCAATGTAATGGGAGGAGGTCAGACCACACAGAAACGGTCGACCTTCCTCCTCATTGTTGTTGTACTTCGTTGTCGATTGGAATGGAGGAGACGCGATGTCGTTGCATTGAGCGGGAATGAGGGAACTGCAGCTGGATCTGAGGCGGCCGCAGCGGAGGGGCGCAGAGCCGTCACGCCGAGCCGGTCGGAAAAGGGTCGTAGCCTAAGGTCACAGAGGTGTAGAGGTGGGCGGCTGGATCCGCCGGCCACTGGCGCTTCGGAAGGAGGGACCCGTGGGGGGGCCGCGGCGGCACACCGGCCGACCATTACAGCCGGCCGGATTTCGGAAGACCGGGGGTCATAACCCCCGATAGGTGGCAAGGGTGGGCCCCCCAAGTGGGGGCCGAAATTTCAAAATGAGGGGGGCAGCCCCCCCCCCCCCCACCCCTCTGAATCCACAAAGCGTGCGGCCACCCGAACCGTGCTGAACCGGCCGCGCTGGGCTGGAGTGCCAGCGCCAGGCCGGGCCGCCCGCACTCGGCTGGACCCCCCGTGCCAAGTCGGGCCCCACGGCCGGACCGGACCGCGCTAGCTGGGCCGGTCCATTCCCAACCAGGCCGGACCCGGACCCGGTTCGGGTCGTCCTAGTTTGGGCCGACCCAGGGGGTATTGGGCCGGGTCGGACTGGGCCCAAACCCCATGTTTCCAAAAAGATCCTTTTAAGCACCCATAACAATGCCTACGGACCTATGATCGACACACCGTTATTTGTGTAGTGATCCTTGGATAGAGACGGACATTTCTGTATATTACACTTAAGGTTTCGGAGAACTATGGGTATAGCCGGGTTGGGTCGAACACGAAACCAATCGGGCCCTCGGAGCGGAAACGCATATAGCTTGAGCTTCGGACATCCGATTGACAAGTCGTCGACTTTTTTGGATTCCAATTAGTGAGACAGTTCTTTTGGATTACTCAGCTCGAGGTTTGGTTGCAGTTGGAGTATGGTCAGGTTGGTTTTGACTTAAAAACCAACCAGGCCCCTGGGACGAAAAAGCCAATAACTCTTAGACCGGGCGTTCGATTGATGCACCGTCTATCGCGTTGTGTTACTTTCGATGAGACGGAACTTTGGGATACATCAACTTCGGACATCGTGTCAGTTGATGTATGGACCCCCTTGGCTCGTTGAGTGGACCCTACCGAAATCAGCATGATGTGTGCTGGAACCCTAGAGCTGGCTGCGATGAAGATTACTTCCGTACTAGGATCCTCTGTGGGTTCGACGAGGACGACTACCGTACTGGGATCATCCATGGGTTTGACGAGGAGGTCTACCATACTGGGATCCTCCGTGGGTTGGACGAGGACCACTACCATACTGGTATCCTCTGTGGGTTCGATAAAGATGACTATTATACTCGGATCCTCCGTGGGTTCGACTACTGCGCTGGGATCCTCCTTGGGTTCGACGACGATGACTACTATACTTGGATCTTCTGTGGGTTCGGTAGTGATGACTAATATAATTGGATTCTACGTGGGTTTGGAAGAGGAGATGATTCAGAGACTACATCTAATCATCTCCACCCCTCTTCGTAAATGGATACCTTTGTGAGATGAGTCTTGACTTCCAATCAATATCAATGATATGATTGAGTTGCTTTCTGGTGTGGATTTCATTGTGTTATCCTTTGTGGATTGGGTTGTGATTTCCTGTGTGGATTGGATTGTGTTATCCTTTGTGTATTGGGTTATTCTTTCTTGTGTGGTCTGGGTTGTGCTTGGGCTCGAGAGATGGAGCTGGTCTGGGTTTGATGACTTAGGTATATTTATGGTAATATTCCTAAGTAGGGTTAATTGTTATCTCGCGATTATATTTATTCTTTTTGGTCTATCATTCATGGATTCTGGGAGACCTACGGGGGTCTCGGGGTCCTTACTGAGTATCGTATACTCACACCTACATAGGCTATGCCCTCACTACGTTGTGTTGGATGCAGGCGATGGATAGCACAGATCGTGGTTGAGGCTTGAAGAGTAGGACGGTACCCGGAGGTGGTTTATCAGGTGAGACGTACACGGATAGGATGGCCAGACTCGAGGAGCCGACGAGACTGACGGTACTCACCCTTCAAGTGGATGTTCCTAGAGGATGTCCTGGTGGTTGCTACTTCGTCTTTTAGTTGTTGTACTTTACTTTTCTGTTGTACTTCACTTTAGTTGGGTTTGTATACTGGACCATTTAAAATCCAGTACTTACTTGTGTTTTTCAGTTAGTTAGTGTTTACTTCAGTTTGTGAACACTATGGTGTTTGTTCTCTTTATAAAGGCAATAACTTCCCAATTATTGGGATTTACGCCTTTGGCACTAGTCGCCATCCCCTGGCCTATGGGAGGCGGGCTTGGGGTAGTCATGACACGGGCCCCGAGGTTGGGTCGTGAAAAATTGGTATCAGAGGAGTTCGGTTCTACCGCAGAACTCAGGACTCTGATCTCTCTTCTATGTGAAGCAATATTGTTAATGGTATTGAGTGTAGTTATCAATCCAGGGAGTCCAATGATGGTGTGGCGGCCGACGTATCCATACACCAGGACCCTGACATCTGATTTCTGACTTAGTGCACGAAAACATTGATTGCATGTGTGTTTGATGTTTTCTTTGTGATTACTTATGACAGCTCACCAGGTATACCGTATTGACTGTGGCACACCTGTCTCTTTTCAGGATGGCCACATGATGGCATCCAGCTAGGGTTACGAGATTTTTGTGATACGGCATCCCACCAAGCGACGAGGCCTCAGTGCAGGGCCCCATTACAGCGGAGGCACCAACGATACCTCTACCCACCAAGCCACCGATACCACCAGCCCCAGCCGCTGAGAGTGCACGTCACCTTAGTGCACTTCACGAGTTTCTGCGTCAGATACCGACTAGGTTCCATGGAGAGACAGACCCTCAGGCAGCTGAGGTTTGGCTGGATGCTATTGTTCGAGTTTGTAGATTAGTAGGGACACTAGCTGACCTCATGGTGATCCTTGCGACGAGTCTCCTAAACACAACAGTAGGTAGATGGTGGAACCTGATTCTCCAGGTACATGAAAAGGCATCACTTCTTTGGAAGAACTTCGAGAGCCTCTTCTGATCGAATTTTGTTCCAGCCACCCTCCGTGCGGTGCCCATCCAGGAGCTACTACAGCTGCAGCAGGGCAGCATGATAGTAGCCCAGTACTCGGCGAGGTTTACTGATCTCTCACGCAACTCCAAAGATATGGTACGAGACCCATTCTTTAGGGCCCGAACCTTCAAGTAGGGATTGAGGCATGATATCAGGTCTTCGATGATCTCCCTCAACATCCCGACGCAGGCGGGGGTGCTGGAGAGATCCCTTCCAGTGGAGAGTTTTCTCGCTGAGTAGTCACCAGTGGCGATACCCTCCGTAGGACAACCCGCAACGGAGTCTTCTACAGCCGGCAGTAGACAGATGATGAAGAGGACCAAGCAGACCAGACCATCAGATGAGCAGTATCAAGAATCAAGTTCGTTTGTGCGGGGAACACGAAATAGATCCAGCCACACGAGGAGTAGGAAATGCTATGCATGTGGCGGGTAGGGTCACAAGGCTTGAGACTAACCGACCCGCCCGGCAGATGAGCACTAGGTGGTAGGGGGACCTCTCAGGCAGAGGTTTGACCGTGGCGGTCCACAAGGAGCAGGCGGAAGAGGCAGAGGAGTTGGCCGAGCTGCGGATGGTGGGTGACGCTTTGGTCCCCTACAACCACCACCCCCAGTAAGACCACCCCGACCCTAGGGAACAGGTGGACATGGGAGAGCTCAGCTACTGGCAACTGAGGCATACAACCACGGAGCTCTGGGAGCAGATAGACAAGAGAAGGACTACCTCTAGTCATGGAGACTTTTTTTCATGATGCTTATAGCTTTGTTGATGTTTTTTATGTGGATGCTTTGTGTCTGTGTACCTTGAAATGTAGTAATAAAAGGCACAAGTTCTTGTGACGTTTTTTCCCCTGTCTTTCCTATGCAGTTGATACTGAGAGCTTCCAGTTAAAACTGTTGACTTGATCCTAACATCCGAGATTCCTACTGGAGGAGACCTAGTGACCACACACTGCTGCCGACAATGTGACTCGACCCTTGGAGGCGAGAGTAACAGTTAGATCTCATGGTAGTAGCATCGAGGCCTTACGACGTCATCCATGACATGAAATAGTACCGTTCATGTCAGGATTGACTGTATTAGGCAAAGAACATGGTTTATCCATGGGATGAGACCAGCATTCTCTTTTCTGTAGAGGAGGAAACTCAACATCTCTGGTAGATCGTAGAAGAAGAAGGGTGGAGATGAGTACATACAAACGGATAGTGTCACCCATTGTTCGTTGGGAAAATGGTTTACGATTCTCCCCAAATCTTTAGTCTCAGGTGTATCCTCTCTCAGAAAGACATGAACCTGAGATAGCGGAAATGACTCGAGTTCCTCCAGGACTATGACTTTGAGATAGACTATACTCCTGGGAAGGGTAACGTAGTAACTGATGTTCTCAACATGAGGTCGGGCATCCACCTACTTTGAGTGGCGACGGAGCAGCTAGCCGCTTTTCAGATATCCTTTATGGATAGTGTTGAAGTTAGTACGTATAGAATCGGAGAAAAGTGCAGATCATCCAGGAGCAGATTAAGACTACACAGAGCAGACTAAGTCCTATTCTTATAGGAGACAAAGACCATTGGAGTTCGAAGGTGGCGATCACGTATTCTTACGGGTCTCACCTCGACAGGGTCTAAGGAGTTTTGGCTGAGGCGACAAGATATCCTCGCGCTTCATCAAAACATTCCCGGTTCTCAGCAGGATAGGCGAGGTGTATTATTGCCTAGCTCTTCTACCTCAGTTGCACCAAGTACATGACATTTCCACGCATCTCAGCTGAGGAGATATGTGCACAACTCTACACGTATCATCAACCATGGGGAGTTGGACATCGATGACGGGGCGACTTTTGCAGAGGTCCCAGTGGAGATCGAGGATCGACAGGAGAGGGTCCTACCTAGGCGGTCGATTCCTCTAGTGCATATCACGTGGCAGAACGAGAACCTCTAGGAGAGAACATGGGAGCGGGAGGCTCAGATGCGTGCTCAGTACCCTCATTTGTTTACCTAGTTTGTGATGTATCTTTACGGTGATGCAAATCCCTGAGGTTGTAGTAATGTAAAGAACTGTAAATTTCAAGAATTTTTTTTTCATAAATTCTTTTTGATTTTAACAGTACGCAGTTTTTGACGGAACCTGATTCTGAGGCCCGGTGTGCCCGGAATCATTTTCTGAAGTTTAGCTCAGGTATGTTTAGTGTTCGAACGACCGAGTTTTTATAACTTTTGAACCGGTGCTCAGAATCGAAATCTAAGGGCACCAATGAATCCATAGCACCAGTAATTTCTTAGGAAGTTATTTTCTAGAGTTGCGTTTGCTCGTGAAGAGTTGTTAAAAAATGTGGATTAAGATTTAAGTGAAATAAGTTGTGTTACAATTTTTCACTTATAAGAGGTTAAACCCCATGTGTGGGAGTTAGGGTGGGACCCACTAAAATCCTAACTCTTTGTAGGATATTAGTGAGGTGGGGCCCACATGAGCCCACACATTTTAAAATTCTCTAACCCCTCTAAACCTTCTATTATTAAATGTTTTGTCTACCCACATTCACATTAATGCAGGCCAACAAAACTCACCATTAATCTTGACAATTCAAGACTAATAAATTAAGTGAGATTAGGTTTTTGAATTTTAAAAAAGTTGGAAAAAGTAATAAAACAAGGAAAAGGCCTTATTTTAAGTTGGTTGCTTCGTTGTGTTGAGAGAGGGAGAGTTCTACACTTTTAAGAACTTCATCATCCTCCTTGAAGAACGCGAAGAACGCCCAGACGCTGTTCCATATTCTCTCCACATCAAAGAAAGGGAGACGTTGCTTCCTCCACAGATGATCTCAGTCAACGTATACGGAGCCTCACCCCGCGACGCCGTTTTCTGCGATGCAAGATTCCACAAACTTCTTCAAGGTAGGGGTTGTTTCATCGTTCACGATTTTTATAAATGAACATTGTTGTTAAATAATTAGCCGCCTGTTATCAATGTAACGGGAGGAGGTTGGACCGCACAAACAAGGCCGACCCTCCTTCCCATTATTCTTGTACTTCGTTTTGGATTGGAACGGAGGCGACGCAGTGCCATCGCACCACGAAGGAACGAGGGATCCGTGGCCGGTGCGAGCCGTGGCAAAAAAGTGGGGCAACGTCGCGTCGCACCGTTGAGGCCGAAAGAGGTCGTGGCCAGAGTCGGGCTGTGGTGGAGGGGCGCGGCGCCGTCGCTCCATGTCAGTCGAACAAGGGTCGTGGCCTAAGGCCGTGACGGTTCAAAGGACGACGGCTGGATCCACCGGCCGCAGGCGCTTCGGAAGGCGGGACCTACGGTGGTACACCGACAGGCCATTATGACCGGCCGGATTTCGGAAGACACGGGGTTATAACCCCCGGCTGGTGGCATGGCCGGGCCCCCCAAGTGGGGGCTGCCATTTAAAAATGATGGGGGCAGCCCCCCCCCCTTCCTTGTCCACTCAGTGCGCAGGCGCCCGCACTGGGCCGAACCGCCTGCGCCGGGCCGAACCGACCGCCCCGAGCCGGACCGCCCACGCTGGGCCGGACTCGGACCCGGTTCGGGTCGACCCATTTTGGTCCGACCCAGGGGTATTGGTTCCCTTAGTTCGATTTGTAGCTTACGGGGACGTAAATCCCTGAGATGGGTTTAATGTAAATACTCGGAATTTTTGTGGATTTTTTTAAATACATGGGAATTTTACGAGTCTGCGGTTTCTAACGGTGCCTGATTTTGAAGGCCGGTGTGCCCAAATTCAATTTCTGAAGTTTTGTTCATGTACTTTCAGTAAACGTAGGAGTGTGTTTTTATAACTTTTGAACCGGTGCTCAGAATTGAAATCTGAGGGAACTGTTGAACTCGCAACGTCGATGATTTCTTCGTAATGTAAAGACCTGTAAATTTCAAGGAAATTGTTTTCTTAAATTCTTTGGGATTTTATGAGTATGCATTTTCTGACGGAACTTGATTCTGAGACCCGGTGTGCTCGGAATCATTTTCCAAAGTTTAGCTCGGGTACGTTCAGTGAACGAACGAGTGTGTTTTTCAAACTTTTGAACCAGTGCTTGGAATCAAAATCTGAGGGAACCAATGAAACCGCATCACCGGTAATTGCTTAAGAAGACATTTTCTGGAGTTGCGTTTTCTCGTGAAGAGTTGTTAAAAAATGTGGATTAAGAATTAAGTGAAATAAGTTGTGTTACAATTTTTCACCTATAAGAGGTTAAACCCCATGTGTGGGAGATGGGGTGGGACCCACTAAAATCATAACTCTTGGTAGGATATTAGTGAGGTGGGTCCCACACGAGCCCCCACCTTTTCATATCCTCTAACCCCTCTAAACCTCCCTTGTGTTAAATGTTGTGGCTACCCTCATCCACATTAATGCATGCCAAATAAACTAAACATTAATCTTGAAAATTCAAGACTAATTAATTAAGTGAGATTAGGTTTTTGAATTTTAAAAATGTTGGAAAAATTAATAAAATAAGGAAAAGGCCTTATTTTAATTTTGATGCTTCATTGTGTTGATAGAGGGAGAGTTCTACACTTTGAAGAACATCATCTTCCTCTAAGAAGAACGTGAAGAACGCCAACACGCCGTTCCATATTCTCTCCACGTCAAAGAAAGGGAGACGCCGCTTCCTCCTCGGACGATATCTGTCAACGTATATGGAGCCTCACCCTACGACACCATTTTCTGTGACGCTAGCTTATGCAAACTTCTTCGAGGTAGGGGTTGTTTCATTGTTCAAGATTTATTTAACGAACATTGTTGTTAAATAATTTTCCGCCTGTTATCAGGGTAACTGGAGGAGGTCGGACCGCACAACCATGGCCGACCCTCCTCTCCATTGTTATTGTACTTCGTTTTGGATTGGAATGGAGGCGAAGAGGTGTCGTCACACTGCGTGGGAACGAGGGAACCGCGGTCGGAGCCGGGGCGGCCGCGGCAGAGGGGTTCGGCGCCGTCGTGCCATGCCGGTCGGACAAGGATCGCGGAATACGGTTGCAGTGGTGCAGAAGAGGGTGTCCGGATCTTCTGGACACCGTTTCATTGGAAGGCGGGACCCGTGGGGGTCCCGCGGTGGCACACCGGCTGGCCATTACGGTCGGCCAGATTTCGGAAGACCGGGGGTCGTAACCCCCGGCAGGTGGCAACGGTGGGCCCCACAAGTGGGGGCCACCGTTTCAAAACAAGGGGGCCACTGCCCCCCCCCCCTTCTGTGTCTTCATAGTGCGCGGGATCTTGAACCGGGCCGAATCTGCAATGCCGGGCCGGACAGCCCGCACCGGGTCAGACCGCCCGCGCGGGACCGGGCCGCCCGTGCCCGACCGGACCCCCACGTTGGGCCGCACCGCGCCAGCCAGCCCGGACCACGCTAGTCATTCCGGGCCGTGACCAACCAGGCTAGACCCATACCGGGGTCGGGTCGTCCCGGTTCGGGACGACCGAGGGGGTATTGGGTCGGGTTGGACCGGGCCCAAACCCCATGTTTCCAGACAGATCCATTCAAGCGCCCATAACATGGGCTACAGAACGTCAATCAACACACCGTTAGTTGCGTAGAGACCCTTATATCGAGATAGTAGTTTTTTTATATTACACTCAAGGTTTCGAAGAACTTTGGGTATGGACAGGTTGGTTCGAACACGAAACCAACCAGGCCCTCGGAGCGGAAACACTTATAACTTGAGTTCCGAACGTACGATTGACGTGCTGTCGACTTTGTTGGATTTCTCTTAGTGAGACAGTTTTGTTGGATTAATTCACTCGAGGTTTGGATACAGTTGGAGTACGTTCGGGTTGGTTTTTACTTAAAAACCAACCGGGCCCCTAGGACGAAAAAGCCAATAACTCTCAGACCGGGCATCCAATTGATGTATTGTCTCTCGCGTTTTGTTCCTTTCGACGAGAAGAAACTTTAGGATACATCAACTACGGAAATAGTGTCAGTTGATGTATGGACCCCCTTGGCTCGTGGAACGGACCCTCCCGAAATCGAGCATGCTGTGTGAGGGAACCCTAGAGCTCGATGTGACAAAGATGACTTCCGTACTAGGATCCTCGGTGGGTTCGACAAGGATGACTACCGTACATGGATCCTCCTTGGGTTTGACGAGGAGTTCTACCGTACTGGGATCCTCCATGGGTTTGACGAGGAGGACTACCGTACTGGAATCCTCCGTGGGTTCGACGAGGATGACTACTATACTGGAATCCTCTGTGGGTTTGACTACCATGCTGGGATCCTCCGTGGGTTCGACGATGTTGACTACTACACATGGATCTTCCATGGGTTCGGCAGTGAAGACTAATATACTTGGATCCTACGTGGGTTTGGCAGAGTAGATGATTTAGAGACTACATATAATCATCTCCACCCTTCTTCGTAAATGGATAATTGTGTGAGGTGAGTCTTGACTTTCAATCATTATCCATGATATGATTGACTTTATTTCTGGTTTGGTTTGGATTGGGTTATCCTTTGTGGAATGGGTTGCGTTATCCTTTGTGGATTGTATTGTGTTATCCTTTGTGGATGGGATTGTGTTATCCTTTGTGGATTGGGTTGGGCTTTCCTGAGTGGACTAGGTTGTTCTTGGGCTTGAGAGTTGTAGCTGGTCTGGGTTTGATGACTTAGGTATATGTATGGGAATATACCTAAATTGGTTTAATTTGTACCTCGTGTTTATATTTATTCTTTTTGGTTTATCCTTCATGGATTCGGGGAGACCTACGGGGGTCTTGGGGTCGCTACTGAGTATCGTATACTCACCTCTACATGGGATATGCATGCACTACATTGTGTTGGATGCATGCAATGGGGATCTCTGATCGTGGTTGAGGCTTGAGGAGGAGGATGGTACCCAGAGGTGGTTTATCAGGTGGGACGTACAAGAAGAGGACGGCCGAACTCGAGGAGCCGATGAGACTGACGGTACTCACCCTTCAGGTGGGAATTCCTAGAAGACGTCCTGGTGGTTCCTGCTTCGTCTTTTAGTTGTTGTACATTACTTTTCAGTTGTACTACACTTTAGTTGGGTTTGTATACTGGCCCACTAACTTTCCAGTACTTACTTGTGTTTTTCAGTTACTTAGTGTTTACATCAGTTTGCATACTCTATGGTGTTTGTTCTCTTTATAAAGGAAATTCCTTCCCAATTATTGGGATTTACGCCTTTGGTGCTAGTCGCCAGCCCCTGGCCTATGGGAGGCGGGCCGGGGGTAGTCACGGCATGGGCCCCGAGGATGGGTCGTGACAAATTGGATTAAGAGGAATTTGGTTCTACCGCAGAGCTTAGGACTCTGATCTCTCTTCTATGTGAAGCAATAGTGTTAAGGGTATTGAATATGGTTATCATTCCCGGGAGTCCAGTGTTGGTGCGGCGGCCGATGTATCCATACACTAGGACCCTGACTTCTGATTTCCGACTCAATATATGAAAACATTGATTGCATGTGTGTTTCATGTTTTCTTTTTCATTACTTGTGTCAGCTCACCAGGTATACTGAATTGACTATGGCACAACTGTCTCTTTTCAGGATGGCCCCACGATGGCATCCAGCTAGGGTTACGAGCTTTGTGTGAGACGACAGCCCACCGAGCGATGAGGCCTCGGTGCAGGTCCCCATTACAGCGGAGGCATCGGCAGTACCTCTACCTGCCGAGCCAAAGATTCCACCAGCCCCAGCCACTGAGAGTGCACATCGCCTTAGTGAAATAAACGAGTTTTTGCATCAGATACCGACCAGATTCCGTTGTGAGATGGACCCTCAACCAGCTGAGGATTCGCTGGAGGGTGTTGTTCAAGTTTTCAGATTAGAAGGGACACCAGCTGACCTCATGGTGATCCTTGCGGCGAGTCTCCTGCACGCAACAGTAGGTAGATGGTGGAGCCTGATTCTCCAGGTGCACGATGAGGATTCACATCCTTGGAAGGACTTCGGGAGCCTCTTCTTCTCGGAGTTCATTCTAGCCACCCTCCATGCGGTGCGTATCCATGAGCTACTATAGCTGTCGTAGGGCAGCATGACAGTAGCCCAGTACTCGGCGAGGTTTGCGGATCTATCGTGAAACTCCACAAATATGGTATGAGACCTGTTCATCATTGCCCAGACTATCGAGCAGTGACTGAGGCATGATATCAGGGCTTTGATGATCTCCCTCAACATCCCGACGTAGGCGGGGGAACTAGAGATGTAACACCCCGAAATTTTATGAAATATATTTTTTTCATTAATGTCTTGTGTTGTACGCTACACCAAAAGAAGCTTGCACAACACGCATCATTGACTTGCCTTGCATTACATGCAATCGCGACCTTCCTCGATAACGTGTGTAGTACGCAATACCGAGTTTCACAAAACAACGATATGCTATTAAAATATTATTAAAACTAGACGTTAAGAATAGTAATAACCACTTTTTGAAATTTTGTAAATTTTATTTTTCAAAATGGACTTCATTTTTGGATTCGGAATATCAAAATTAGCTTAGGGAGAAATTTTGGTACTTTTCGGATAACTTTCATATTTTGATGAATAGTGAAATTTACTAAATTGTAATTAAAAACAACTTTTTCAATCGAAATAATTAATAGTGATAAATTATTAATTTGAGTGGTTTTAAAATATATTTAGAATATATTTTTACAATTTAATAAAATGTTGTTCATTGAATGTAATTTCACATTTAAACCAGACATAAACAAGTGTCAATCTTTTGATAGTAATTATCTTTTAAAAACACGCTATTTGTTTTGACGACGGGATTTAATTTTTAAATTAATTAATGCAATTGATATGTTTTGATTTTGGTAAAATAGAAATCATTTTTTAATTCATAATATCAAATATATCTTAGGCCTAATTTTTGGTATTTTTCTGGAAACTTTCATTTTTTGATGAATAGTGAAACCACTAAGTGGTAGTTAAAAAAATGAATTTTTCATAAAACATAATTTTACCGCTTCTATGAGTGGAATTTGAAAAATCCGAGAGACACGGTTAATGTTAGTAAGTAAAATGTGGTTCAATGAGATGAAAATAATTTTTGGTGAATAGTAACTTTTTACTTTTTTTACCACAGTTACAAGTAAATCGGGTAATTAAGGGTAAAAATGATATTATTATTACCCTAACACATGTACTAATTCTATTGGATAAGTTTAATTCGACCAAAAACAACATTCCGAATAAAATATGACCATTTAGGCCCACTTGGATTAGATTAGGACATTTATTATTAATTTATTTAAAGAAGGGTTAAAATAGTTAAAATCAGAGTTTAATAACTAAATCATTTTTAATATGGGGATATACATAAGATAAATTCTACTATAAATATTCATTAGAAAGCTAAAAAATATCCTACATAATGGTATTTTATTTTTTATTTTTAGGCATTAAATAATTTAATTTATTTATGACACAACGATGATGCCGTAATTATCTTATTAATGAAATATTGACATAATTGATGTTATAAATACCCAAATAAATATAATTTGAGACTTTTTATGAATTCCACTAATTTTCTAGGTTAATATGACATGTTAGTATGGATTTAATTATCTTTTTTAGAACTTATCATTCTGTTATGAGTTTCACAAAAATCAATTACTAAATAGTGTCAAAATTGACATAAAATAGTTTTTAAAACAAATATTATATTATTAATTGTTCTTTTATTCCAAAAAATAAAATGTTTGGCCAAATGACTTAGATAAGGATATATATATTAATAATAAACAACTTGGGGTTCGTTTGGCTTGATATAGTATGTTTATTAACCTTATAGTATAAGAACACAAGAAGACACGGTAAAAGTAAAATTATTTAACTTAATGTTAAATCTACATGATGAGGTTACAACAGGAACCTAAACTTGTTTAAATTCTATTGGATGAGAGGATTTCGAGCCACCCCCACCTTAGTATCGAAATAAATCAATTTGGAGCTATTTAAAACCGAACTTGACTTTATAATAAAATAATATTTTTAGTTATTCCAATGGTGCCCCTCTCCTCCCTTATAAAAGGGCACCTCCTCCCTCTCTTCCTCACACAAATTTAAGCCTTCAAGCTCGTCCAAACCCTACCAAATTCTCATCTCCACTTCCCTAGAAATATTATAGAGGTTCTGGTCTTCCTCAGAGACCAATTTTAGTGCCCTAAAAGGAGATCTCAAAAAGGCGCTTCAAAGAAGAGGTAATTTCCGTTACCGATTCTTTCAACTTTATTTCTTCTTCCACTTCTTCTTCTTAGATTGTTTCATTATGAATAATTAACATCAGTATCACTCATATACTGATATGTTATTATATGTATGAAACAACCCTATTTCACCATCTATCTATCATACGAAAAACGAAATCACCGCGCGTGCGTACGTACGGAATACCGTCTCCACGCCGTGGTGAAATCTATTTTCCACCACCACCTTACTTGGATGGGTATAATGGTGTAAATAATAACTATATATAATTATTTTAAAGTTATATTGTTTCTGAAATAGTATAAATACACTCCAATATAGTCCCATGATCATGAGAACGATATCATCACTCGTGCGTACATACGGACTACCGTCTCCACGATGCGATGAGATTCATTCTCCACTTTAACAAGTCATGAATGATTATAAAGTACATATAATAAGTAATCACAAAATATATGACATAATAATGATACTGGATTTATGTGTATATATATGTATTTCATCTACTTAATTCCATTCAACTCAATAAGGAAACGAAAACAGCGTTCATTCATACGTACGGTCTACCGTCTCCATGAACGGTGTATTTATTTCCATTTACTGATTTATTATATATTTGTATATTAAGAATATATATTATATATAAACCATGTTTTATATTCTGGAATTAAGTAATCATGATCTAAGTAATCATATGAATAATTACAAGTTAAAACACGAATGAAAAATGAGACGATTTTACACAAAACGCTACATTAACATGAATTTACAAAAGAACGGGCAATATAAAGTCATAAGTGAACCATATATGATATAATAACAATGAATATGATTCTGTAATAAGTCAATGACATTATTTAAATCATTATACAGGAGGTTCGGACACTTACGAAGCAAATCGGACCTAAGGTAAGGGAAATATCACAATCTCATTTTTATCCGAGATTGTTTATACTTTGGATTTTACTGGGGTGTATTTTATCATCCACATCCATGTTTCCTCGATATGTAATATTATTTCAATCCACCTACAATTGTTTAATTCCAATTTTAACCTTCGGTGAGTTTTTAGTAAAGGATATGAAAGGAATCTTTTTTCGTTTTTTTGTACGAGGTACTTGTTGACTTTTCCGACAAAAGTATGAGAAGAATGTTTTTTTAAACTTATACGGCATGAATGTATTTTTTAAACATTATTTCCAAGAAGTTTACTTTACAAGTTTTCAAGTTTATTTTTAATCAAATTCTTTTAGTTTATAATTGTATGACATGTTAAGAAAGGAAAAGTGTTTTTGAAGTAGAAAGGATATTTTCCCCAAGAATGTAGTTCAAGTGTTTTATCAAAATTATTTTCCATCTAAGATAATAAAGGGTTCTGTTTTTATCTCTATTATTACATTGATTTGATTATGTTGTGATGGAATTATTATTATGAATTCATTTATCTTATATGAATTGTTTTATGATGTCACGATGTTTAATATTCCCATTTTTATTACATGGGTTATGCTATGATGTATGATTTATGGTTTTTGTGGCACACATAAGAATGGTATCATTATGAGATGGGTGGGACCTATATCTCCCTCCAATGCATTGGGTAAAGATTTTATATCTCATGAGATAGACATGGCTGGAACGGTAGGTTATACCGGTTCAGTGAAACAGGACAGAAACGAGGAGTGAACTCAGTTCAGAAAGGGACTTTGTCCACTAAGATAGTCTTGGTAATGAGTCTTGACTAATAAGAAATGATTCTCTATGATTATGTGTGTATGCCACAAAGTTTCATGTTTTATGTTATGATTATTGGGATTACATTTCACTACTATGATTTATCCCATGTTATGATATTATGATCTCTTTTGCAGGTTAAGATTTCCCAAAATGTTATGTTCTTATGAATATGATGTGATTGATATTTCTTTTGTTTACCCTTAATGTGCATTTGAGCTCACCCTTTTATGTTTTCTTTTCCCTAGGATATAAGGAAAGTTTTTAGGTATAAAAAAAGGATGATCTTTATGGGAGATATTGATGATCTTTCACCACGATTAGAAGATTACGTTCCATGTTTCCAAAGACACTAAACTAATACGGTCTTTGTGTGTGTGTTTTTGTTATGTACTAAGTATTCCTCAAAAGTAATGTAATTTCTATATACGTCATGCTTAGGGTCTCTACAGTTGGTATCAGAGGAAAGGATTAGTCAACCTTTGGAAACTAGGATGCGAAAACATTAGTGAGATCCCTAGAGATATTTCTATGGTATGTCTAGGGATGTCTCTAAGGTTTAGTATACGTATAGGTTATAGTCCTAGAATTGCGCTAATGATCTTTGAATTTAACCTAAGATGTTAGATATTGAGGGTACTCCCCCATTACTATGTTGTTTTCTCAAGCATGATTTTTTCCTCTCACAAGATTCTTTTTGTGTTTTAGTTAATGGAGAGAACCAGAAGGAATTCGGTGAACATTGAATCCAATGGACAAATTGGTGACTATGAGCAACAAAATTGTGTAATTCCTAGAGAGAAAGATATTGTGATTTTTCCGAATCAGTCATCGCGATATATGATTAACAAGGTGAAATTTAGTGGTATGGATAATTCATCAAAGAAGGGGAAGATAAACTATTATGCATGTTCGCATGTTGAAGAGCATAAAGAAAGGAAGATTGAGATTTCTAAAGAAGGGAAGAAGAACCTTGGGGAATACCTCAAATGGAGGGACTGATGTTATCTATGTCGAGAAAAGGGTCATAGAGTGACAGACTGTTATGGAGTTCAATGTCTTATTTGTGGAGAACATGGGCATTACCCAACTCAATGCCCTGACCTAAAAAGTTACTTCTAAATCAAGGAAGGACTTATTCCAGGACAATCATTAAAGTGGATGGAATGAAGTGTTTATGTATTGGTATTCAAGAATAATGTTGTTGCGGTACTTTTATGGTGTATTGAAATATTTATGTATTGGTCTATTTTAGTTTTCAATAATTTTATGGTACCGGTAACCATGAAAAGTGATTCAAATATTTTGGAAAGTAGATGATATGCGCATAATGAAGGGATAATGAGAAAATGAAATGTTTGACAGTATTCATGAGCTCATGATTGATATAAGGACTAAGTGATATCATGGTTTGAGTATATAGAATTTTGAGGATTTTGGTATGTAGAAAGTGTTAACTTTTAAATGCATTCATGTTTTCACTAAGGTTCAATGGGTATTCAAGAGAATACATGATTAAGGTCTTAGAATGTTTGGAATGTGACCAAAAAGACATATCTTATGATATATGGGGATCAACGATGGTATTAAATATCTGGTAATCGTTTTCACTATATTATGAGATTGGACTACAGTATTATGTATAAGCCTAAAGATTGGAATGGATTATGTTGGACATAAGTTAGTATTGTTTAAGGATAGAAGTTTTTTCGATATTATTGATGGGATGTTATAGTAATATAGTTTTAGAAAAAGGACAACCTGCAGGACGGGCGATAGCCCATCGCGTCGGACAAGGCTGTGGGAATCGAACCCACAACCGAAGTGTGACTGGCCTTTATCGCCTACAAATGGCCTACAAGAAGTCTCTAGTTAGTAGAAACTAGTTTTATTTTATTACAGGGTATTATATATGAATTATAAGTTCATTTTTGGAATCGTATACGATTAACTTCACCATAGATGGTCTTATGTATTTTTGATAACTTTTGTAACCTTTTGTTTGAGACAGATGGAATTACCCAACATTCTTTCACATGATCTGCTAACACTTCACGAATGACAAATCCAACTTCATTTCATTAATAGTTGAAGTGGAAATTGTCCAAAGAATGACCAACGGTGACACAATACCAAAATCACGAAAGTATTTCTTCTAATTTCAATTTCATCAAATTTAGGGAAATGATCGTGAAAACCAAAAATGTTGTCCTAGTGCTCTTATATCTGATGAATTAGATGGTACCTTAGATCATCACAAATTTATGGCTTTGAGATTGCTGGATTTTCCATAGCCATGTTCTCTACCACTCCCCATCAGAACATGATGGTTAGATTTCTCTTCCAAATCCATATTTTCACCTATGTGGAAACCCAGTGATTAGTTTATTTGGGTAACCGTTACGTTTCATACTTTTGTTTTTAAAGAATGGTTTTGGTATTACTTTTTAAGATGTGGGTTTATATTAAAGAAACTTTCAAGTAGTAAACCATTTATATCTCCGACGAATTTTGAGGGCGAAATTCATTTTAAGGGGGGTAGAATGTAACACCCCGAGATTTTATGAAAAATATTATTTTCATTAATGTCTTGTGTTGTACAATACACCAAAATGAGCTTTCACAACACGCATCATTGACTTGACTTGCATTACATGCAATCGCGACCTTCCCCGATACCGTGTGTAGTACGCAATACCGAGTTTCACTAAACAACGATATGCTATTAAAATATTATTAAAACTAGCCGTTATGAATAGTAATAACCACTTTTTGAAATTTTGTAAATTTTATTTTTCAAAATGGACTTCATTTTTGGATTTGGAATATCAAAATTAGCTTAGAGAGAAATTTTAGTACTTTTCGGATAACTTTCATATTTTGATGAATAGTGAAATTTACTAAATTGTAATTAAAAACAACTTTTTCAATCGAAATAATTAATAGTAATAAATTATTAATTTGAGTGGTTTTAAAATATATTTAGAATATATTTTTACAATTTAATACAATGTTGGTCATTGAATGTAATTTCACATTTAAACCAGACATAAACAAGTGTCAATCTTTTGATGGTTATTATCTCTTAAAAACACGCTATTTGTTTTGACGATGGGATTTAAATTTTAAATTAATTAATGAAACTAATATGATTTGAATTTGGTAAAATATACATAATTTTTGAATTCATAATATCAAATATTGCTTAGGCCTAATTTTTGGTATTTTTCTGGAAACTTTAATTTTTTGATGAATAGAGAAACCACTAAGTGGTAGTTAAAAAAATGAATTTTTCATAAAACTTAATTTTACCGCTTCTGTGAGTGGAATTTCAAAAATCCGAGAGACACAGTTAATGTGAGTATGTAAAATGTGGTTCAATGAGATGAAAATAATTTTTGGTGAATAGTAACTTTTTACTTTTTTTTACCACAGTTAAATGTAAATAGGGTAATTAAGGGTAAAAATGATATTATTATTACCCTAACACATTTTTTAATTCTATTGGATAAGTTTAATTCGACCAAAAACAACCTTAGGAATAACATATGACCATTTAGGCCCACTTGGATTAGATTAGGACATTTATTATTAATTTATTTAAAGAAGGGTTAAAATAGTTAAAATCAAAGTTTAATACATAAATCATTTTTAATATGGAGTTATACATAAGATAAATTCAACTATAAATATTAATAAGAAAGATAAAAGGATTTCCTACATAATGGTATTTTATTTTTAATTTTTAGACATTAAATAATCTAATTTATTTATGACACAATGATGATGCAATAATTATCTTATTAATGAAATATTGACATAATTGATGTTATAAATACCCAAATAAATATAATTTGAGACTTTTTATGAATTCCACTAATTTTCTAGGTTAATATGACATGTTACTATTGATTTAATTAACTTTTTTCGAACTTATCATTATTTTATGAGTTTCAGAAAAATCAATTACTAAATAGTGTCAAAATAGACATAAAATAGTTTTTAAAATAAATATTATATTATTAATTGTTATTTTATTCCTAAAAATCTATGGTTCGGACAAATGACTTAGATAAGGTAATATATATTAATAATAAACAACTTGGGGTTCTTTTGACTTGATATAGTAAGTTTATTAACCTTATAGTATAAGAACACAAGAAGACACGGTAAAAGTAAAATTATTTACCTTAATGTTAAATCTACATGATATGGTTAAAATAGGAACGTAAACTTGTCTAAATTCTATTGGATGAGAGGATTTAGACCCATACCCACATTATCCTAGAAATAAATCAATTTTTAGCTATTTAAAACCGAACTTGACTTTATAATAAAATAATATTTTTAGTTATTCCAAAGGTGCCCCTCTCCTCCCTTATAAAATGGAACCTCCTCCCTCTCTTCCTCACAAAACTTTGAGCCTTCAAGCTCGGCCAAACCCTGAAAAATTCTCCTCTCCACTTCCCTAGAAATATCCTAGAGGTTCTGGTCTTCCTAAAAGACCAATTTTAGTTCCCTAAAAGGAGATCTCAAAAAGGTGTTTCAAAGAAGAGGTAATTTCTGTTACTGATTCTTTCAACATTATTTCTTCTTCCACTTCTTCTTCTTAGGTTGTTTCATTATGAAGTAATAACATCAGTATCACTAATATACTGATATGTTATTATAAGTATGAAACAACTCTATTTCACCATCTATCCATCCTACGGAAAATGAAATCACCGTGCGTGCATACGTACGGAGTACCGTCTCCACGCCGTGGTGAAATCTATTTTCCACCACCACCTTACTTGGATGGGTATAATGGTGTAAATAATAACTATATATGATTATTTTAAAGTGATATTGATTCTGAAATAGTATACATACACTCCAATACATTCCCACGATCATGAGAACGATATCATCGCTCGTGCGTACGTACGGACTACCGTCTCCACGACGCGATGAGATTCATTCTCCACTTTAACCATTCATGAATGATTATAAAGTACATATAATAAGTAATAATGAAATATATGACATAATAATGATACTGGATTTACGTGTATATATATGTATTTCATCTACTTAATTCCATTCAACTCAATAAGGAAACGAAAACAGCATTCATGCGTACGTACGGCCTACCGTCTCCATGAACGGTGTATTTCTTTCAATTTACTGGTTTATTATATATATGTATATTATGAATATATATTATATATAAATCATGTTTTATATTCTGGAATTAAGTAATCATGATCTAAGTAATCATATGAATAATTACAAGTTAAAACACGAACGACAAATGAGACGATTTTACCCAAAACGCTACTTTAACATGAATTTACAATAGAACGGGTAATATAAAGTCATAAGTGAACCATATATGATATAATAACAATGAATATGATTCTTTAATAAGTAAATGACATTATTTAAATCATTATACAGGAGGTTTAGACACTTACGAAGCAAATCAGACCTAAGGTAAGGGAAATATCACAATCTCATTTTTATCCAAGATTGTTTATACATTGGATTTTACTATGGTGTATTTTATCATCCACATCCATGTTTCCTCAATATGTAATATTATTTCCATCCACCTAAAATTGTTTAAATCCAATTTTACCCTTCGGGGAGTTTTTAGTAAAGGATATGAATGAAATCTTTTGTCGTTTTTTTGTATGAGGTACTTTTTGACTTTTCTGACAAAAGTACGAGAAGAATGTTTTTTTAACTTATACGGCATGAATGGATTTTTAAAACATTATTTACAAGAAGCTTACTTTAAAATTTTTCAAGTTTATTTTTAATCAAATTTTTTTAGTTTATAATTTTATGACATGTTAAGAAAGGAAAAGTGTTTTTGAAGTAGAAAGGATATTTTCCTCAAGAATGTAGTTCAAGTGTTTTATCAAAATTATTTTCCATCTAAGATAATAAAGGGTTCTATTTTTATCTCTATTATTAAATTGATTTGATTATGTTGTGATGAAATTATTTTTATGAATTCATTTATCTTATATGAATTGTTTTATGATGTCACGATGTTTAAGATTCCCATTTTTATTACATGGGTTATGCTATGATGTATGATTTATGGTTTTTGTGGCACACATAAGAATGGTATCATTATGAGATGGGTGGGACCTATATCTCCATCCAATTCATTGGTTAAAGATTTTATATCTCATGAGATAGACATGGCTGGAATGGTAGGTTATACCAGTTCAGTGAAACAGGACTGAAACGAGGAGTGAACTCGGTTCAGAAAGGGACTATGTCCACTAAGATAGTCTTGGTAATGAGTTTTGACTAATAAGAAATGATTCTCTATGATTATGTGTTTATGCCAAAAAGTTTCATGTTTTAATTTATGATTATTGGGATTACATTTCACTACTATGATTTATCCCATGTTATGATATTATGATCTCTTTTGCAGGTTAAGATTTCCCAAAATGTTATGTTCTTATGAATATGATGTGATTGATATTTCTGTTGTTTACCCTTACTGAGCATTTGAGCTCACCCTTTTATGTTTTCTTTTCCCTAGGATATAAAGAAAGTTTTTAGGTATAAAAAAAGGAAGATCTTTATGGGAGATATTGAAGATCTTTCACCACGTTTAGAAGATTACGATCCAAGTTTCCAAAGACACTAAACTATTACGGTCCTTGTGTGTGTGTTTTTGGTATGTACTAAGTATTCCGCAAAAGTAATGTAATTTCTATGTACATCAAGCTTATGGTCTCTACAGTTGGTATCAGAGGAAAGTTTTAGTCAAACTTTGGAAACTAGGATGAGAAAACATTAGTGAGATCCCTAGAGATATTTCTATGGTATGTCTAGGTATGTCTCTAAGGATAAGTGTATGTATAGGTTATAGTCCTAGAATTGCGCTAACGATCTTAGAATTTAACCTAAGATGTTAGATATTGAGGGTACTCCCCCTTTACTATGTTGTTTTCTCTAGCATGATTTTTGCCTCTCACAAGATTCTTTTTGTGTTTTAGTTAATGGAGGGAACCAGAAGGAATTCGGTTAACATTGAATCCAATGGACAAATTGGTGATTATGAGCAACAAAATTGTGTAATTACTAGAGAGAAAGATATTGTGATTTTTCCGAATCAGTCATCACGATATACGATTAACTAGGTGAAATTTAGTGGTATGCCTAATTCATCAAAGAAGAGGAAGATAAACTATTATGCATGTTCGCATGTTGAGGAGCATAAATAAAGGAAGATTGAGATTTCTAAAGAAGGGAAGAATAACCTTGAGGAATACCTCAAATGGAGGGACCGATGTTATCTGTGTGGAGAAAAGGGTCATCGAGTGACAGACTGTTATGGAGTTCAATGTCTTATTTGTGGAGAACATGGGCATTACCCAACTCAATGCCCTGACCTAAAAAGTTACTTCTAAATCAAGGAAGGACTTATTCCAGGACAATCATTGAAGTGGATGGACTGAAGTGTATATGTATTGGTATTCATGAATAATGTTGTTGAGGTACTTTTATGGTGTATTGAAATATTTATGTATTGGTCTATTGTGGTTTTCAATAATTTTAAGGTACCTGTAACCATGAAAAGTGATTCAAATATTTTGGAAAGTAGATGATATGCGCATAATGAAGGGATACGAAGAAAATGAAATGTTTGACAGTATTCATGAGCTAATGATTGATATAAGGACTAATTGATATCATGGTTTGAGTATATAGAATATTGAGGATTTTGGTATGTAGAAAGTGTTAACTTTGAATTTCATTCATCTTTTCACTAAGGTTCAATGGGTATTCAAGAGAATACATGATTAAGGCCTTTGAATGTTTGGAATGTGACCAAAAAGACATATCTTATGATATATAGGGATCAACAATGGTATTAAATCTCTGGTAATCATTTTCACTATATTATGAGAGTGGACTGTAGTATTATGGATAAGACTAAAGATTGGAATGGATTATGTTGGACATAAGTTAGTATTGTTTAGGGATAGAAGTTTTTTGATATTATTGATGGGATTTTATAGTAATATAGTTTTAGAAAAAGGACAACCTGCAGGATGGGCGACAACCCATCGCGTCGGACAAGGCCGTGGGAATCGAACCCACAACCGAAGTGTGACTGGCCTTTATCGCATACCACTGGCCTACAGGAAGCCTCTAGTTAGTAGAAACTAGTTTTATTTTATTACGCAGTATTATATATGAAGTATAAGTTCATTTTTGGAATCGTATACGATTAACTTCACCATAGATGGTCTTATGTATTTTTGATAACTTTTGTAACCTTTTGTTTGAGACAGATGGAATGACCCAACATTCTATCACATGATCTGCTAACACTTCACAAATGACAAATCCAACTTCATTTCTTTAAGAGTTGAAGTGGAAATTGTCCAAAGAATGAACAACGGTGACACAATACCAAAATCACGAAAGTATTTCTTCTAATTCCAATTTTATCAACTTTAGTGAAATGATCTTGAAAACCAAAAATGTTTTCCTAGTGCTCTTATATCTGATGAATTAGATGGTACCTTAGATTGTCACAAATTTATGGCTTTGTGATTACTGGCTTTTCCATAGCCATGTTCTCTACCACTCTCCATCAGAACATGATGGTTAGATTTCTCTTCCATATCCATATTTTCACCTATGTGGAAACCCAGTGATTAGTTTATTTGGGTAACCGTTACGTTTCATAGTTTTGTTTTTAAAGAACGGTTTTGGTATTCCTTTTTAAGATGTGGGTTTCTATTAAAGAAACTTTCAAGTAGTAAACCATTTATAACCCCGACGAATTTCGAGGGCGAAATTAATTTTAAGGGGGGTAGAATGTAACACCCCGAGATTTTATTAAAAATATTCTTTTCATTAATGTCTTGTGTTGTAAGATACATCAAAAGGAGATTTCACAACATGCATCATTGACTTGCCTTGCATTACATGCAATCGCGACCTTCCTCGATACCGTCTGTAGTACACAATACCGAGTTTCACTAAACAACGATATGCTATTAAAATATTAATAAAACTAGCCATTATGAATAGTAATAACCACTTTTTGAAATTTTTTAAATTTTATTTTTCAAAATGGAATTCATTTTTGGATTCGGAATATCAAACATAGCTTAGGGAGAAATTTTGGTACTTTTCGGATAACTTTCATATTTTGATGAATAGTGAAATTTACTAAATTGTAATTAAAAACAACTTTTTCAATCGAAATAATTAATAGTGATAAATTATTAATTTGAGTGGTTTTAAAATATATTTAGAATATATTTTTACAATTTAATACAATGTTGGTCATTGAATGTAATTTCACATTTAAACCAGACATAAACAAGTGTCAATCTTTTGGTTGTTATTATCTCTTAAAAACACGCTATTTGTTTTGACAACGAGATTTAATTTTTAAATTAATTAATGCAACTTATATGATTTGAATTTGGTAAAATAGACATCATTTTTGAATTCATAATATCAAATATATCTTAGGCCTAATTTTTGGTATTTTTCTGGAAACATTCATTTTTTGATGAATAGTGAAATCACTAAGTGGTAGTTAAAAAAATGAATTTTTCATAAAACTTAATTTTACCGCTTCTGTGAGTGGAATTTCAAAAATCAGATTGACACGGTTAATTTCAGTAAGTAAAATGTGGTTCAATTATATGAAAATAATTTTTGGTGAATAGTAACTTTTTACTTTTTTTTACCACGGTTAAAAGTAAATAGGGTAATTAAGGGTAAAAATGATATTATTATTACCCTAAAACATGTTCTAATTCTATTGGATATGTGTAATTAGACCAAAAATAACCTTAGGAATAACATATGACCATTGAGGGCCACTTGGATTAGATTAGGACATTTATTATTAATTTATTTAAAGAAGGGTTAAAATAGTTAAAGTCAATGTATAATAACTAAATCATTTTTAATATGGGGTTATACATAAGATAAATTCGACTATAAATATTCATTATAAATATAAAAAAATTTCCTACATAATGGTAATTTATTTGTAATTTTTAGGCATTAAATAATCTAATTTATTTATGACACAACGATGATGCCGTAATTATCTTATTAATGAAATATTGACATAATTGATGTTATAAATACCCAAATAAATATAATTTGAGACTTTTTATGAATTCCAATAATTTTATAGCTTAATATGACATGTTAGTATTTATTTAATTAACTTTTTTAGAACTTATCATTCTGTTAAGAGTTTCACAAAAATCAATTACTAAATAGTGTCAAAATTGACATAAAATAGTTTTTAAAATAAATATTATATTATTAATTGTTATTTTATTCCTAAAAATCAACATTTTGGACAAATAACTTAGATAAGGTTATATATATTAATAATAAACAACTTTTGGTTCGTTTGTCTTGATATAGTAAGTTTATTAACCTTATAGTATAAGAACACAAGAAGACATGGTAAAAGTAAAATTATTTAACTTAATGTTAAATCTACATGATAAGGTTAAAATAGGAACCTAAACTTGTCTAAATTATATTGGATGAGAGTATTTCGACCCATCCCCACCTTATCCTCGAAATAAATCAATTTGGAGCTATTTAAAACTGAACATGACTTTATAATAAAATAATATTTTTAGTTATTCCAAAGGTGCCCCTCTCCTCCCTTATAAAAGGGCACCTACTCCCTCTCTTCCTCACACAACTTTGAGCCTTCAAGCTCTGAAAAACCCTGCCAAATTCTCCTCTCCACTTCTCTATAAATATCCTAGAGGTTCTGGTCTTTCTCAAAGACCAATTTTAGTTCCCTAAAAGGAGATCTCAAAAAGGCGCTTCAAAGAAGAGGTAATTTCCGTTACCGATTCTTTCAACTTTATTTCTTCTTCCACTTCTTCTTCTTAGGTTGTTTAATTATGAAGTAATAACATCAGTATCAATAATATACTGATATGTTATTATAAGTATGAAATAATCCTATTTCACCATCTATCCATCCTACGAAAAACGAAATCACCGCGCGTGCGTACGTACGGAATACCGTCTCCACGCCGTGGTGAAATCTATTTTCCACCACCACCCTACTTGGATGGGTATAATGGTGTAAATAATAACTATATATGATTATTTTAAAGTGATATTGATTCTGAAATAGTATACATACAGTCCAATACAGTCCCACGATCATGAGAACGATATTATCGCTCATGCGTACGTACGGACTACCGTCTCCACAACGCGATGAGATTCATTCTCCACTTTAACCATTCCTGAATGATTATAAAGTAATTATAATAAGTAATCATGAAATATATTACATAATAATGATACTGTATTTATTTGTATATATATGTATGTTATCTACTTAATTCCATTCAACTCAATAAGGAAACAAAAACAGCGTTCATGCGTACGTACGGCCTACCGTCTCCATGAACGGTGTATTTCATTCCATTTATTGATTTATTATATATATGTATATTATGAATATCTATTATATATAAATCATGTTTTATATTTTGGAATTATGTAATAATGATCTAAGTAATCATATGAATAATTACAAGTTAAAACACGAACGACAAATGAGACGATTTTACCCAAAACGCTACTTTAACATGAATTTACAAAAGAACGGGTAATATAAAATCATAAGTGAACCATATATGATATAATAACAATGAATATGATTCTTTAATAAGTCAATTACATTATTTAAATCATTATACAGGAGGTTCGGACACTTATGAAGCAAATCGGACCTAAGGTAAGGGAAATATCACAATCTCATTTTTATCCGAGATTGTTTATACTTTGGATTTTACTGGGGTGTATTTTATCATCCACATACATGTTTCCTCAATATTTAATATTGTTTCCATCCACCTAAAATTGTTTAAATCCAATTTTACCCTTCGGTGAGTTTTTAGTAAATGATATGAAAGGAATCTTTTGTCGTTTTTTTGTACGAGGTACTTTTTGACTTTTCCGAAAAAAGTACGAGAAGAATGTTTTTTTTAACTTATACAGCATGAATGGATTTTTAAAACATTATTTCCAAGAATCTTACTTTACAAGTTTTCAAGTTTATTTTTAATTAAATTCTTTTAGTTTATAATTGTATGACATGTTAAGAAAGGAAAAGTGTTTTTGAAGTAGAAAGGATATTTTCCTCAAGAATGGAGTTCAAGTGTTTTATAAAAATTATTTTCCATCTAAGATAATAAAGGGTTCTGTTTTTATCTTTATTATTACATTGATTGGATTATGTTGTGATGGAATTATTTTTATGAATTCGTTTATCTTATATGAATTGTTTTTTGATGTCACGATGTTTAAGATTCCCATTTTTATTACATGGGTTATGCTATGATGTATGATTTATGGTTTTTGTGGCACACATAATAATGGTATCATTATGAGATGGGTGGGACCTATATCTCCCTCTAATTCATTGGGTAAAGATTTTATATCTCATGAGATATACATGGCTGGAAAGGTAGGTTATACCGGTTCAGTGAAACAGGACTGAAACGAGGAGTGAACTCGGTTCAGAAAGGGGCTTTGTCCACTAAGATAGTCTTGGCAATGAGTATTGACTAATAAGAAATGATTCTCTATGATTATGTGTGTATGCCACAAAGATTCATGTTTTAAGTTATGATTATTGGGATTACATTTCACTATTATGATTTATCTCATGTTATGATATTATGATCTCTTTTGCAGGTTAAGATTTCCCAAAATGTTATGTTCTTATGAATATGATGTGATTGATATTTCTTTTGTTTACCCTTACTGAGCATTTGAGCTCACCCGTTTATGTTTTCTTTTCCCCAGGATATAAAGAAAGGTTTTAGGTATAAAAAAAGGAAGATCTTTATGGGATATATTGAAGATCTTTCACCACGATTAGAAGATTACGTTCCAAGTTTCCAAAGACACTAAACTATTACGGTCCTTGTGTGTGTGTTTTTGTTATGTACTAATTATTCTGCAAAAGTAATTTAATTTCTATGTACGTCAAGCTTAGGGTCTCTACAGGAGAGATCCCTTCTAGTGGAGAGTTTTCTCGCTGAGCAGTCACCAGCGGTGAGACCCTCCACTGGACGACCCGCGGCAGAGTCTTCTATAGCTGGCAGTAGACAGATAACGCAGAGGACCAAGTGCGCCAGACCATCAGATGATCAGTATCTGGAAAGAGGTTCATTTGTGTGGGGCACACAAAACAGAGCCATCCACACGAGGAGCAGGCAATGCTATGCATGCAGCGGGCAGGGTCACATGGCTCGAGACTGCCAGACCTGCCCGGAGGATGAGCAGCTGGTGGTAGGGGGACCTCCCAGGCAGAGGTTTGACCGTGGCGGTCCATAGGGAGCAGGCGGACGAGGCAGAGGAGCTGGCCGAGCAGCGGATGGTAGACGATGATTTGAGGCCCTACCACCACCACCCCCAGGAAGACCACCCCGACCGCAGGGAACGGGTGGATAGGGGAGAGCTCAGCTACTGGAATCTGAGGCGTACGACCAAGGAGCTCCGAGAGCAGATAGATAGGAGCGGGACTAGATCTAGTCATGGAGACTTTTATTCATGATGATTCTAGCTTTGTGGATGTTTTGTTTGTGGATGTTGTGTGTCTTTGTACGTTGAGATGTAGTAAAAAAATACACATGTTCTTGTGACGTTTTCTTCCCTGTCCTTCCTATGTAGTTGATACCGAGAGGTTCCAGTTAAAACCGTTGACTTGACCCGCACATCCGAGTTTCCTACTCGTGGAGACCTAGTGACCACACACTTCTTCCGACAGTGTGACTCGACGCTTGGAGGTGAGTGTAATGGTTGGATATCTTGGTAGTAGTGTCGAGGCCTTATGACGTCTTCCATGACATGAAATAGTACCGTTCGTGTTAGGATTGACTGTATTAGGCAAAGAACGTGGTTCATCCAGGGGATGAGACCAGATTTCTCTTTTCGGCTGAGGAGGAATCTCAACAACTCTGGTAGATCGTAGACAAAGAAGGGCGGAGTTTAGTACTTACAAACGTCTAGTCTCACCCATTGTTCATTAAGAGAATGGTTTGCGATTGTCACAAAATCTTTAGTCACTGGTGTATCCTCTCTTAGAAGGACATGAACCTGAGATAGCGGAAATGACTCGATTTTCTCCAGGACTATGACTTTGAGATAGACTATACTCCTGGGAAGGGTAACGTAGTAACTGATGATCTCAGCAGGAGTTTGGGCATCTAGCTACTTAGAGTGGCGACGGAGCCTCTAGCCGCTTTTTAGATATCCTTTGTGGATAGTGTTGAAGTTAGTATGTGTAGAATCAGAGAAATGTGCAGATCATCCAGGAGCAGATGAAGACTACAAAGAGCAGACTAAGTCTTATGCTTATAGGAGACAGAGACCACTGGAGTTCAAGGGTGGTGACCACATATTCATATGGGTCTCAACTCGACGGGGTCTATGGAGTTTTGGCTGAGGCTGGAAGCTATCTCTGTACTTCATCGGAAAATTCTAGGTTCTCAGCAGGATAGGTGAGGTGGCTTATCCCCTAGATCTTCCACCTCAATTGCACCGGGTACATGACGTCTTTCACGTATCTCAGCTGAAAAGATACGTGCACAACCCGACACATATAATCGACCATGGGGAGAAGGACCTCGATGATGGGGAGCCTTTTTCAGAGGTCCTGGTGGAGATCGAGGATCAACGGGAGCGGGTCCTACGTGGGTGGTCGATTTCTCTAGTGCACATCAGATGGCAGCACGAGAACCTCCAGGAGAGAATATGGTAGCGGGAGGCTCAAATACGTTCTTAGTACCCTCATTTATTCCCATAGTTTGTGATGTATCTTTACAGGGATGTAAATCCATGAGGTGGGAGTAATGTAAAAAACCGTAAATTTCAAGGAAAATATTTTCATATATTCTTTTGGATTTTACGAGTACGCAGTCTCTGACAGCACCTGATTCCGAGGCCCGGTGTGCCCGGAATCATTTTCCAAAGTTTAGCTCAGGTAAGTTCAGTGAATGAATGACCGGGTTTTTCTACCTTTTGAACCAGTGCTCAGAATCGAAATCTTAGGGCACCAATGAAACCGCAGCACTAGTAATTTCTTAAGAAGCCCTTTTCTGGAGTTGTGTTTGCTCGTGATGATTTGTTTAAAGATGTGGATTAAGAGTTAAGTGAAATAATTTGTGTTACAATTTTTCATTTATAAGAGGTTAAACCCCATGTGTGGGAGTTTCGGTGGGACCCACTAAAATCCTAACACTTGGTAGGATATTAGTGAGGTGGGGCACACACGAGCCCCCACCTTTTCAAATTCTATAACCCCTCTAAACCTCCTATGTTTTCAATTTTGTGGCTACCCTCATCCACATTAATGCATGCCAACTAAACTCACCATTAATCTTAAAAATTCAAGACTAATTAATTAAGTGATTTTAAGTTTTTGAATTTTAAAAATGTTAGAAAAAGTAATAAAATAAGGAAAATTCCTTATTCTAATCTGGTTTCTTCGTTTTGTTGAGTGAGGGAGTGTTCTACACTTTGAAGAACTTCATCCTCTTTCTTGAAGAATGCGAAGAACGCAGACACACCGTTCCATATATTCTCCATGTCAATGAAAGGGAGATGTCGCTTCCTCCTCGGATGATCTTTGTCAACATATACGGAGCCTCACCCCGCGACGTCGTTTTCCGCGATGCTAGCTTCCGCAAAATTCTTCATGGTAGGTGTTGTTTCATCGTTCAAGATTTTTATAACAAACTTTGTTGTTAAATAATTAGCTGCCTATTATCAATGTAATGGGAGGAGGTCAGACCACACAAACAAGGCCAACCCTCCCTATTGTTGTTGTACTTCGTTTTGTAATGGAACAGAGGCAACGCGGTGCCGTCGCAATGCGCGGTTATGACGGAACCACGGCCGGTGTGGTCTGCGGTGAAGGATCGTGGCGTCGTCGCGCTACGTCATTGAGGCTGATAGAGGTCATGGCCTAAGGCTGCAGTGGTGCAGAGGAGGGTGGCTAGATCTTCCGGCCGCCTGCACTTTGAAAGGCAGGACCCGCGACGGTACACCCACCAGCCATTATGGCATGCCAGATTTCGGAAGACCGGGGGTCGTAACCCCCGGTTGGTGGCAAGGGCGGGCCCCCTAAGTGGGGGAATCCATTTCATAATGAGGGGGGTTGTTCCCCCCCCCCTTCCGCGTACCGGGCCAAACCGGCCATGCCGGGCCGGACCGCCCGCACCGGGTCGGACCACCCACGTCGGGCCGGGCTGCCCACGCTGGTCCGTACCCCCGTGCCTGGCTGGACCTGGACCTGGTTTGGGTTGACCCAGTTCGGGCCATCCTAGGGGGTATTGGGGCGGGTCGGACCAAGCCCAAACCCCCTGTTTCCGGACAGATCTATTCAAACACCCATAACATGGGCTATGAACCTCCAATCGATGCACCATTAGTTGCATAGCGATCCTTGGATCAAGACGGTCATTTCAATATTTTACACCATAACCACCCATTAGAGGTTATGGTGGTGTGGCCCACCCACACATAACCTACCTTGAAAGGAAATTTATTTGTGGGAACCACCCGAGCATTAAACCCCTTCAAACCCCCAATTACGTGTTGAAACTCTCCCCTTCCCTCATCTATTAGATTTTCCAACCCATGCATTGAATTAACTGAACAATCTCTTCATTTATTTATTTGGATCCTTTTGAAACCTTTTGAATTTTTCCAACTCCCCAATTAATAATACAACGCTCATGTATTAAATTTGGTGGAGCTGGTTTGTTAAATTAATCAAATTTAAATTTTGTGCCAACTAAATTAATTGGATTCTCACTCTATTATTTTGCTGGAATATCATTTTTTTGGAGCTTTGGGTAGAGATTTGGAGAACCCTTAGAGAATTCTATTTCAACGAAGATTGCGAAGAACAATCCTTCCACCAAATAACGACGAGCACCGTATTCTCCCTCTTCAACCGGAGCAAGTTGAGGAAACACCGTCGTCCATGAAGAATGTCGACGCACCTTCCTCAGAATACTACACCATATGCCTCCCGACATCAATGAATCAACACTTCCCTTTTCTAGAGACTTCTTCTATGAATGAAAAATGAGGCAGGGGGATTTGAGTTGGTTTTATTCTCATTTTCTGACATTATATTTATATATTATGTTATGCCATTTGATATCAACTTAATATGGGGTGGGGGGGGGGGGGGTTTAGATGACACGAAAACGACCAACCCATATCCTTTGTTGTTCTCAATTAATGATGAAATCATTGAAAAGAGGAGACGATGAACAAAGGTTGTGCTACCCGCAGCCTCCGCGAACCACACTGTCGTCCATGTGGCACCCGACCTGCACCCAACGCACTGCTCCGCGGCCATTCCGACGTCCTCCCCGCCTCACCGGTGCGCTGTCTGAGCCCCTCCGGCATGCTGCCCCTTCCCCTGGCACACCGCACGGCTCTGCTGGCGGCCTTCCCGCACCCTGCGGTGCCCTGCAGCCCTGCCCGGTGCCCCCTGACGCCCTGCCATGGTGCCCGGCGCGCCTCGAGGTTCCCCGTCGCCCTACCTGGTGCCCCACCGCGCTGCCTGGCGCACCCTGTGCCGCCCTTCCGCTCTACCCAGTGCACCCCTGCGTGTTGTCCGGACCCCTTCTTGGCACCCCCAGTGCTGCCCGGAACCCCTGCGGGCTGCCCAACATCCAGACATCTTACTCAAAACCCCTCTGACATGCCCCGCGACCCGCTAGGCCTTGCCCGGTGTCAAGTCGGCTTGCCTGTGCCCCACACGGCCCGTCCACTAGCCAGCCTTCCACTGGCCTTTTGAGCGGACCCACAGTGTCCCCTGTGGTGTCGTTGGCCGAACCGGACCGGTCTTCCGGTCCGAGTCACCGAGCCGCCTACGTGGAGACTACCGGGTCGGGAAACCCTCGTGGTACGATGGGCCGGGCCCAGCTGACCATATTATAACATAGTGGGCTGACCCGCCCATTGGGCCGGGTCAGACCCAGTGAGTCTGACCAGGTCGATTCAGATCGGGTCGGCCCAGACTGGGTTGGTATGAGTCAGTCCGACCGGGTCGGACTAGACTCGGGAACATTACTGGCCATTTGCTTGCTTTTGACATTTCATTAGCACCGAACGTCCGTTTGTCGAACCGTCAGTGACGCTGGTATTCATGGAGACTAAACGTCCCTTTGAGTATACCTCATTGGATTTTGGGATACTGTTTAGTAATGGTGAAGTTGGATCGTAGACAAATCCAATCGGACCCCCGGGACTAAAATGCTAATAACTCACAGACCGGGTGTCCGATTGACGTACTTTCAATTGCATTGAGACCCCTATGACATGGCGGACCATTGAGATAATTCAATGTGACAATTAGTGACACTTGGAGTATTGACTAGTAGCTCATGGAGCAGATCCATTTGGAGACGAGCAGGTAGAGTGCAGATACCTTGTAGCTGACTGGCCTGACGATTGCATGACTGATTCGACCCGGAGTGACTTGACAAGCCTAGTGGGGAGAACCCGGTATTTGGCAGCAGACCCATGGAAGACGGACCACCTGGTAGTTGGAAGCAGACCTGTGGTACTCGACAGGAGGAGTACCACTGTAGGCTATTAGGGGGAGCACCCTATATTTGGCGGCAGACCCACAGCGGACGGAGCACCCGGTATTTGGCAGTAGAACTACAGTACTCGGCAGGAGGAGTACCTCCGGAGTCCAAGGTTAGTGAGAAGTGCCTCGAAGTCATGACATGCACACTATACTCGACAGAGGAAGAGTTCTCCAGCGGCCGTGGTTTCAATAATAAAAAATCCTGGTTTGAGCTGAGTCAATGACCATTGTGTTTTTCAAATGATGGAGATGGGTTACTTGATAATTTAGGTATATGTATGGTCATATACATATGTAATGGTTATATGTTGAAATCATACTTTGTGGTTTATCCTTGTTGGTTTTTGTGAGACCTTGAGGGTATCGGGGTCCCTACTGAGTATCATTATACTCACCCCTACACGGGATATGCCCGTAACTCATTATGTTGGATGCAGATGACAGAAAGCGCTGACCGAGGCGGAGTGTACGATGACAGGACAGTACCCGAAGGTGAACTTCATGAAAACTTGTTACCCGAAGGAGACAGATGAATGTGGTTCACTGAGGAGGCTATTTCTACCTTCCCGTTAGGTAGGATCTATGGTGGACGATCTAGGACCATCTAGACACCTTCCACCTATTTTTCTTTTTTGTATTACCTGCCCCATTACTTTCAGTACACTTGTTATTCAACTTTCACTTAGTTTTTTCTTCCCCTTGTACTCTGGTTGGGTGAGATTGCGTTTCATAAAGTCAATGCCTTCCAAGTTTTAGGGATCTATGCCTTTGGTGCTAGTCGCCAGCCCCTGGCCTATAGAAGCCGGGCTTGGGGTAGTTACGATATGGGCCTCGAGAGGACAGTTCATGAAATATTTGTTCAATTAAATTATTAAATATTTTTTATAAATCATGGGGAAATTGATGTTGGAATATTTATTTAATGTTTAATGGTACTATAAGTTAATTAATTTTTTATGTTTTTTGATTTAATTATTTTTTAATTATTATACACTTATTGAAACATATCCATAATGATAAATATTATTATTAAGTAATTTATTTAAATTTATATAGAAAGGAATATTTTTTAGTATACATGTTTTTTATGAAAATTATATGTTTATTGAGTGATGTGATTAAAAATTAAAATATAAAAAAACTATAGAATAGAATTTTACAAAAATTTTGAGTTTTTTAAAATATTTATATTTAATTGGTATAATTAGAGGAATAATTTGAAAATTTATTTAATCCATATCAAAAAAAAATTTATATTTTATATGATTAATTATTAAAAAATATTAAATATGTAATATTTGTATTTGTTCAATTATTTTTTGTTATAGTAATGGAATATAACATGTTCATATTTCTTTTAATACCATATATTTAAATTAATTATAATATAAAGAAAATATAAATTAGTTCATATTATATATAAATATAATGTATTTATTTTAATGTATTAATAGAATGTCCATAATGCATGACTAAATATTAAGGTGTTTATATAAATTGATCATAAATAGTTTGTATCTTGTATAAATTTATAAATTTTATATTTATTTAAATTATTCTTTTCTACATTCATATATACCATTTTTTATATAATGAATGTTTTTCTACATTGTTTTATTGAGTTGAAAAACTTCTATAAATCATCAACTTCCATATAAGAAGTCACATGCTAGGTAATTTAATTTATATTGTTTTCCTCTACCTTGACATTGGAATGAATTAGTTTATGACCATGAATTATGGATTTAATTATAGTTTATAGACTGTAGGTGAAATAATTTTGATACAATTGAGGCCTCTCTAGTGTAAAGTAACATTTTTTAGAGGGTCGTTGGGCCGAAATAATCATAATCCTTGCCTCTCAATACTTAACTAGAAATGTGAGGGTTTTATCAATCTCTCTATGATTATTGATTTGGGATTATTAAATTTAAATGATTTTAAGAATTTATATGATTGAGATTCATGTATCTTATGAATGATATGTATTCAAATATGTATGAATTTATTTAGATTTTAATTTTAGTTAGTAAGATACACATAAATAAGATTTAAATATAATGATTTATGGGATAGAAAATGATTCCAAACTAAATAATTATAATTATACATACTTTTAAATGAAATATATTAAATAATAATGTGAAATTGAAACATATTAAAAATATTAATTTTCTAATTCCTTCCAATGGAGAAACGTATCACTATAATTTGTTTGAATAGATTAGGTTTATACCAAATAAATGTTCGCCCATTTTATATTTTTTATTGAAAAAATGTCATGAGGTGATACTAGGAGTTAATTAAACATATGAGGTGTAATATTTTGGTTAAAAAATTGGCATACCCTAGGATTTATGATACCAATGGTGTTGATTTTATCCATATAATGGATTAGGTATGGACTTGTCCAGTCAAACATCAATAATTCATATTTGATAAGATTGTCATGATTTTTTATATAAATTGCGAAAATTTGGAGGTTCTTGATAAATAGGTTTGGTTTTTATTGAAAAGTTGATATTGGAACACAAATGTATATGTTGAGAAAGTTTGAAATTAGTTATCATTTTAATAGATGAATATTTTATAAACATTTATATTAAATGAAACTATAATATAATACTCATCGAATAAAAGTTTCTACTATAGTTAAATGGTGTCATCATCATCAAACATAACACTGTGATCAATATTAGAGATAATAGAATATTAATTAAACACACATATTAGACTGGAAAAAATAATAATAATCATTTTTAATCAATAAAAACATTAATATATAGAAAAATAAATACCTTCTAGTGTAACCAAATACAGACATATTTCATTTAGTGAATCTATATTGTTTTTTGAATTATTTGTTAATTCACTAAAAATTATAAAAGTATTATAAAAAATATGACATACAGAACATAAGTATATGGTCATATATTTAATTTAATTTATCAACTTTATGACATAAGGAGATTAAAAAATTCTATTAATGACACGATAAAGATATGGAATTCTTTTTGTGATCATCTCTGAAATAGTTCTGAATATATTAATGATTTAGATAAATGGATAACCTATATTTATAAAGTGTTGATAAAATGTTATCCTGAAATAACAATTCATGGGTATTTTTGTGTTTTTATAATAAAATTGGGTAATATTTATGCCAAAAATTAATATTGGATATTTTTTCCATAGTGAGACTCAGACATTGAAACATAATAGTTATGTCAAGAATAAAGGGAAATTTTCAATCACAAATAAAATAACTGGTCAAACTGAATGGGTATTTCAGCTCCATATATATAAATACATCTGTAACACTATTATATAATTAAACTATTAATTTTTTAATTGAAAATGATACATAAAGTATACTATATAAATGTATCAAATAAACTAGATATCAAAATAATTCCATTATTTGAAAATGATTTTATTTTCCTTTTGAATAAATTAATCAACTGTTTCTATACCATGGAGTGGGTGCAATGGAATGTTTCATGACATTATGAGTCTAACTAATGCCTATGTATATTAGTACAAATTATCTTATATAATAATAAAATATAATTTATAAAATTTTATCTGAATTATATTTGATTATTGTTTTATTACATAAGGTATCTAATTCATTGGATTGTAAAACAAAATTAAGGATATGATAAGGCTAAAAATATGTTATATAAGATGAATGAGTTCATCCTGATAATTTTAAAAATATGAGGGGTATTATCCCCCAAAAAATTAGTGTTATATATTATATAGTAAGAAAAATTATAAATTATTTCTCCAAACACATAGAATACAATATATTATATGAATAATAATATCATTAATAAATATTCATAACTAATAATATAATTGTTTTTTAAAAAGACAAAGGTATTTATGAGTTTTCAAATGATATTATAAAGGTAATATTGTTTCATATTTTATACTAAAAGTATCTTTCAAATCAAGGTAGTAAATAGTGTAGGAAATAAAATATTAAACTATTGAAAAGTATATTTAATTTCACATTATTTCAATAATTGTATTCATATTTATAAGTAAACTGAGATGAAAATTCTTACACGTTGTTACCATAATGTAGTGAATTTATCATTATGTCTTAATGAATTCTAGGATGTGTTCTTATAGAATAATGTAATTATTTATATTGTTCATCCATGATGATCTTATAGGAATTTTTTTATCGAATATTTCCATGAATTATGAGGATAATAATCATTGAACATTTACTATGTAGAAAGTAAAAATTATAAATTTTATAACATTACATGATGTGATTTTAAGAAGTTTAAATACATTGTTCAAATAATTGGATAATAAGAATATAATTCATATGATTCAACATTATTTAAACTATATTACATTATATATGCTACTCATTATAGGTGTTTATAAATATGGTCTTATAAAATGCTCACATGGAGATGTGAATTGAATGAAATAGTCATGTATTGAGTTTAAAAAATACTTAAAAGTGCAGTAAACATAAGGTCTACATAGATTATTATCCTGTGTAAAAAATATAAATGAGTATTTTTGTTTAGTGTTTTTAATAGTATTATTTTCTTTTAAGATTATATAATGTATCTTGTTAATAAAAATAAAAACATTACATTATCATTTACTATATACATAACTATTAAGGAGATTATTTATGAACACTCAAAGTATAATTTTGAGTAATCTACAATTTATTTTAATTATGGAATACAATAGGTTGGGAAGAAATGTTCATTTTTTAATGAGTTATATTAACTATTATGAAACATAATTTTTCACAGTGTTTTAAATTATTATATTTCAACATATTACACCATGTATGCCCCATGATGTATTATAAATGATAACATTGGTATAGTAATGGTTTAGGACTGATGTTGGTATTACCCAATAACTAAGGATTGAAGGATAACTTGAAGATGAATATTCCAACATTAATATCATTATAATGAAAACACTAAGTTTTATATAATAATTGGTGGTTGGGTATCTTTTTGATCATTTCGCTAATTATGGATTCACCATGAATTTATTTTTTCCCTCTCATATGATGAGTATGACATCATTTCCATTGATAGTGATATAAAAAGGACTGTAAGACCATACCTAGATATTAACTAAAATATATTGTCTAATTTTGTGATAGTAATTTGATGTGATTATCTATAATGGTATATGAAATTAGATGTATTCATCTACATAGCCTATAAATACTCATATAAAAGAGAACATATGAGTAACTATGTGGGACTAACATAATTGTTTTCATATAGTCTTTAAATTTCTTAGAAAAGTTGATCATATGAAATTTATTTCTTGTATGTGATATAATGTTCGCCAATAATGCATAGAAATATATATGTTAGATGGATCTCATGTTAGGCCCATTAATTGTAAGAGAAGAACTGTCTTTTTGGAGGATCCCACACATTGAATACATTGATGAATTCAAGAATTCATATTTATTTTTATCATTAAAAATGATTACGGTTTCTCACTTCCTATATAATATAATAATATTTTTTTGAAAATAATTAATTTTTTGGATAGATTTCAAGATATATAACAGTTATCATAGATGAATAATTATTTATTTTTAATTTAATGTTGCTATTATAAAATAGTAATGTATTTGGTAGAAATTAATATTATTAATTATATTTTGAAGAAGTATAATATTTTCTTAATAACATCTTATGTATTAATAAATGTTCTATAAAAAAGTTCTCTATTTTTACTGAATTTAATTTATTTATAATAATTATCTTTTCTTCAAAAATTGGTTTTTTTACATTTTATGAAAAAAAATATATTTATTTTTTAAAAAATTAGTTAATTTATTTTTAAAACAAAATTTATTCATTTATTAATTATTTCTAAATTATCTTAGTAATAGTTTTTGATAACTAATGAAACTATTGATTTTTCAACTAGTAGTGAGCATTATTTAATGTATTTGAATATTTTATTTTATTTTAATGTATTTGGAATGTAAAATTATTTTATGGATCAGATTTACATGAAATGGTTCAGTTTTATAAGCCAATTTTATTTTAAATAATTATTCGACACATTAATTTATAATAAAAATATTTAATATTTTAAAAGATCATTCTTCTGAAAAAAAAACTATCTTTCATCACCTTTTTTTTATTTTTATATTAAATTAAATTTTCAAATATATATGTCTAAAATTTTGAAAATATTATTCCACATATAGAATAAGTGGGACCACTTTTTTTAATATATACATTTTATTTTTGGATTATATGAATAGAATATTTAGTAATTTTCTTACCATAGTAAAGGATTAGTTGAATAATTAATGTTAAAAATAAAATAATAAGGATTATAAAATTATCCACAAAATTGACATAAGTGTATATAATCAGTATTCTTTCCTTATAATCATCCATGATTATGTTATCTAGGATTTTCTCATTTGGGTGTGACCATATCCTTGATAATATTTTATTTAATGATGAGTCAAAAATTTCACACACTTGTTATTAATAACTGGAATAATTTTTCCATATGATAAACCCAATGACATATTCATTTGTAAATATTTATTTTTAATAAAAAATAGTAAAATTTATCTTGGTGGTGTAGTTTAGTTTTTTTATTTATAATTAATTTAAATATTGAAACAACACTTACACATTAGTTATCTATTGAATTGAGAAATAAAAAAACATGATATTAAAAATAATATAATACTATAAAAATATCATGTTATAAAAATTTATAGATTACCCTAACATTATAAGGATGTATTAAAATGTTTGGTTTTAGCTTTTATTTTTTTCATGATGTTATTAAATCAAAATGATGAATAGTTCTAATAATCATCGTTAATGATATAATATAAGAAATTATATATTATTAAACGTTATAAAATCATGGAAAAATATTATATTCAGAAAATAGATTATTATATGGTTTATAATATCAACCAAGGTATATTAATGGGTTGTTTAACATTTTTTATTAATCATTTAACTTTCAAATAGTATAAATCCGTGTTGTAACTATATGGGATAAAGGGGTTATCAAGGGTTGAAACCAAATGATTAGGGTATCAATGTGACAAAAAATTATACAAAAAAATATATTATGAGGTTTTTTATTACCATAATAATAATATAATAATAATAAACCTATTAAAACCCATTTTAAATTTATAATTAGTTTATATTAATGAAATATTTTTCAAAATTTCATGAGTTCATATCCCCTCTCTTAAAAAAGGGTAGTAATTATTCTATTTTTTTCACAATTCTATACACATTTTTAGAGGCTAATACCATACTATATACATATTAACAATCCATCCAATATTTATTGAATTCTATTATTATGTATAAAAATATCATTTTTGTCTTATGGTTTTATTAAAATGAGGTTGTTCAAAGAAGACGTATCATTTTTAATATAGTGTTTCAGTTTTATTAATTCGTACAAATCCATACATTATTATTAAAATATGGAAAAATATTTACAAAATATCATAGATATACAATTATGTTATTAATTTAATATCATACCCTCTAATAATATCATATTCCACCAAATTACAAATAAATCCATCGGTCATGTGTATGGTGTAATACAACCTTGTTAATTCATGTAATTTGTTTACTATCAAAATCACTCATGGATGGATTTTATTCATGAAATTAAATCTTACATATGATATTCATTACATATTTATCATTATGAAAATATAATATATCATTTTTCATCATACATTTTGATAAATTACAAATTGATAACAGCATTGCTGTGTACATTTGGACAACCCCCACCATAGAACGATGTCATTAGTTCTTCATCCCTACATCACATGGATGATATATAGAGATATATTAAAAAGAATAATATTTTATTTACTATATTATTATCATAATATAATGATAAAATATCACATTCCCTATTTCTATAATGATCATTGTAAAATAGAAATGTAACTCATTTTTATATACGACCGAACATCTCAATGATTGTAATGTAGTTCATTATTCAAACTCAAATATAATTGTTCTATTTAAAAATATAATTGTGTTATAAAAATTATTATTATTTGAAGATTTTTATTATGTTGATGATGTAATAATGACCTATTTGTCCATAGTTGACATACTGAAGTCATTTGTCACATATGAGTCAAATATCATCAAAATTCCAAACACATATTTAATAAAATATTACATTGTGCATAACACGGTAAAATAAATAAATACTGAACAAAAAAAACTAATAAAGAGAGTATAATTTAACATTTTTTTCGGGATGTTATTTGATGTATGTTATGATTCTTACTCATGGAATGGTATGTTCTTTTAAAAAACCTCTTATAATGTTTTTTTGAACTTTTTTTACAATGTTCAAATAGAATGAATATTTTTACATTTACTATCTTTAAATAATTTCATTCAATCAATAATCATTAATAATTTGATTTGTTTATTTATAATTATACAAATTTATTTTCTAATTAGATGGTATCTTTGTTATGTAGATAGTTTTAAGATTTTAATAATAGTATTTAATTAACTTTATTTTGATGGATTTCAAATAGAATATTTTTATGGAATGATTGAATTTGATTAAAAAGTAAAAATTATTTTATAATTTTAATTAATTTGGATAAATGAATTTTCCCATATCCATAAAAATTATTATTTTTTCGATTCCTCTTAATGATTTGATGTTTTCTTCAAATAAAATCCTTGCTTCTATTTTTGGGTATAACATATTTGAAATTGATTTTTAATAATAAATGGTATTTAGATATCCCCAATATTTTTAAATGAAAAAATTGTTTTTCAATGATTTTATTCATCATATGGTCCTTGGAGAATTTATGTTAATGGTTGAGCCCTATTATAGCATATTGGTGAGGGTAATATAATTTTTATGATGGTTGTTCCCAAATAGCCTTGGGTGAGCAAGTTATATCATTAAAATGGGTGGGACAAGATATAAATACAATGAATTTATTAGAAATTATGATCCCAAGAGAATTATATTGTTTTTTGGATGTATGATTATTCATATTTTATGTTTTTATAAGTGGTTTAAGGTGTGGATGTCCCAAGGAACCTAGATGACTTTTTCAATGAATCCTAAATAGCTTTCTCAGAGAGAAATTGATATCAAAATATAACATAATGTTATTTATAAATGGAAAATGATTCAAAATTAAGATAAATATTAATTTCAAGTAATTTATTTCATTGTTTTTCATATTCTCATTGAAATAAAAGATTTAATTTAATTTCTTACCTTACTATGATTTTTGTGCTCACTCATAATATTAAAAAAAAATTAACATGGTTCTATGATTTCTAATCCAAATTAATAACTCAGGTTGAGGTTATAATAATTTATCACAAAAAATTTATTTCATTATTATAAAGATATTATATTGTTGAAAAAATGGATACATATCAGATGTAAAGACATAGTAAAAAATGGTTTGGAATATAATATTTATGAAAAAATTCTACAAAACCATGACCCTAAAAATATTTTAGAATGTATGAAATTAAAATCTAAACTAATTTAACATGAATATTTCTTTTTTTATAGATGTTTCATTATAGTTGGTTTCGAATTATATTTTTTTAACTTTATAGGTTAGGATATTATATGAGAATAATTTAAATGTCATTATAACCATAATGGTTCTTATGTTAGGGAGAATTATAATTGTTTTTGATAATATTAAATTAATTTTATATAACATGATTGTAGGTATCATAATTCTAATAATCCATATAAGATGGTGTATTTTGGATTTAATGATATTCTCACACTAACTTTTTTGGTTTTATTAAACTTTTCGATCCATCATTTACCAAAGTAACAATAGATTTGAAAGAAAATGTATTGGTTGTATGAACAAGAAACTGAATGGAATGGTTGATGTAGTTAAAGCACTTCATTTAAATTTTAACCAATTAACTGGAGTAATGATTAACAACATAAACATAGTTGAGTTTCTTAATGTATCCAATATTAATAAAATAATTCCCAATGGAATAATTGGTAAAAATTATTGTTAAGGTACACATATTGAATGAATTATGTGTATAGAATGTGGATTTAATAACAAAGGATTAGCCATAATGGAATAGGAATATTGTTATATTTTTAAATTTGGTCATAAAGCAATAATACTTTAATACAAAATGTAACTATTTAGTTAACTCTATAATGGGGAATGAATTTAATTATAATATATAATTTAATATTTTATAATGTGGGGAGAACATAAATAATGATAATAAATGTCATAAGGGTATGTTTCTTGAATGGAATCAGGAAAACCATATAGGTAATAGTTCAAAAATACCTAATTACATTATAGTTGAAGAGGATCAAATAGAAAAAGACATGTGAGTTGTATGGATTCATTATTAGCTTATGATTTGACATTGTTTAATCCTAGGATATGGTTCATATTTTTTTTTTATGAAATAATTATAAAATATAATAGAATGTATAGAATGTTTATTTGATTATGAGTATCATTGAATGATTAAGGTTTATAAATTCAAAATATCTGATGTAGAGGAATATTTTTGGATGATCATTAGTTTATTAGAATTAATACTATTTTTGTAATGTATGTAATGTGGGGAAATTTTATTGAGTGTTGATAAATTTGGGAGGTATATGTTACTCTTATGTTTGTACTTTGAAAATTCTATTTGTGGTAGAATGATATTTTCACTTCATAGACACATGTTTTAAGATAATGATAACCTCTATGTATTATATGATTGTTTATTTTGAGGTAATTATGGGTTTTTAAATGAAAAATGAATGATATGAGATAAACATTGAGGCTAAAAGATTTATTTAATATTGGATATATTATGATTACTTTTTAATACTAAAATAAATAATTTTATAATTTTATAAGGATTATTTTTTCATCACAACGTTTGGTTGATAACCCATCAAATTTGGAAAAGTCAAGAGGATGGAACCCACAATCAAATGGTGTTAAGGCTGCATCCCCTTCCATTATCTTACATAATGTAGTTTTTTTGTAAGAAATTGTTTTATAGTTTTTAAATGATCTTCCTGATATATATGTTTTTAATTTTATTGACATATCTTATATTTTACATATAATTATATGATTAGAAATTTGGTTATGGATTATTTAATTAATCATATTTTGGGATATGGTTACTATTGTTTTGAGGACAATTATTGGATAAGGGTAAACTTAATATTATTAGAATCAAATTGAGAGATTATAGTTGAATTATCTTTGGGAAGAATATATGCTTTTATTTGGGAATTTGTTGATTTAGTTTATTTTTTTGAAATGAATAGTAATTTTTATTGATATGTTATTTGTGAAATTACATATTTTGTATGACATATGAAGAGTAATTGATGTTATTTCAGTAGATAAAATTATGAATTTTTAATTGATGTATACAAGAACAAATAATTATAATTTTTGGTATTAAATATAATGTTGTGATATTATCTAGGAATATTAAAATGTGTAATTCATTAAAATTATTTCTATTAAAAAAATTTGTATTGTAGTTCAATTTTGGAGAATAATGCTTATTTTTAACATTTGAAATGTTATTAATTTCAATAATTATCATACATTGTGAAAATAATTTTTTTGATAAAGGACCATATATATGAGAAATATATTATTATTCTATCCATTATTTTTTTATCCATATTAGTTAATTCACGTATTATAGAGAGGAGAAATTCATCTTGAATACTCGAAATTTGCAGAAATAGAAGACATTATATTACGAATTGGTTAAATTATTATATTATATATTTCATGAAAGATTATTTATTTATGTTCATATTATAGGAAGTAAAATAATTCCTCAACATTATAAAAGTATTTTTTTAAAAAATGATATCCATTAAATTTTCATAATGGGAAATCAATGGCCTTTTAATCTATTATACATTTACAGTTTTGTAATAGTTTACATTATAATAAACATGTTCTTTGTCAATCTTGGATATTCCTTAGATGTTATTTTTTTCATAAAAAATCTATTTTTCACTTTTCATAAATGGTATCCTACATGGAATACTACAATGTGTTACTACAAATGATCATTCTACTTCCCTTTCATTCAATTCAATATGTTGTTTTATGGACACTTTTAATGATGTGAGTCTCCAAAAAAATCGTTCTTGAGTATACTACCCCTTTTAATGAGTAAAAATGAAAATAAAAATGATGAAATTTTTTAATTGGGGAGAATATAATATCCTAAAATTTTATTAAAATATATACTATGATTCATAATGTATAGTATACGAATCACTGAGCATAAATGAACATAGAATTATTATTATTATTGAAATATTATTTTTACCAAATAGTCATTAATTTCCTAGGAATGAATGGTATTAAGCTCATTATTAAAGAAAAATAATTTATCCCACTCATTGATAATTTATTAATTAATCATTTTTAAATAATCTCAGGATTTTTGATAATGTTGTTTTATTCATCAAAAATAGGATTTCATTAAAATTGGGTTCTCTTAATTTTTAGAAGATAATATTATAATTATTTTTTGTAGGAATTTTAAAATATAATAGAAAAACATAATGTCCATTTTATTTCACCAGGTCAAAATTATATTCGAGATTTCTTTTGGGAATTTTTTGAAAATATTTATTTTTTAACAAAAATTGAAAAATGTTGATTCTTTTAAATAACATGTTTTACATAAAACTATTTAAAACGTAAAATTTTATTTTGTATTATAGAAAAAATGTCTTATGTTTGTTTTTTAAATATAATTATGGTTTTGGAAATGTTGTTTTACCTAAATTAAGAGTAAAAATGTTTCTTATTTTAGAAGCTCCTTTTTTTGATACACTCTTTTCAACGCATTTTTTCAGATGTATTTTAAATTAAATAATATAATTTATGTGTTTTTTATTTAAAAAAATGATTCCTTATTTTGAATCATTGGTTATTTTTTAAAATATGTCTCTCTTATTTTTTGTCTATATAAATTGTATCTTCAGTAGTTTTTGTTTGTATAGTAAATGGTAAATCCTGTAATTAATGTTATAAACAAAATTATAATGATTATAAAATGACACAAAACCTTTCTTAATATTATTGAAAGATTAAATTTATAACATTATATTTATATATTATGTTATATAGTCTTTTGTTTTGATTTTTTCATGATTATAACATTTTAAATATTTTATTTTATGAAATATAAAAACTGTCATTCTCTTGTTTCTAATAAATATAATAATATTAAAATTGGGTTAACAAGTTTATATATTTAGTAATAAATATTAATTTGAATGTAAAATATTTAGATTCATTTTTTTATTTTAGTTTTAATTTTTATTTAACAAATCATTACTATAAGTATTTACTTAATGTTGAAGTTGTAATTATTCAATTAATGGAAAAAATTGATCTTAAAAATATTACTAATAAAATATTTTTATGTAAATATTATAATAAAATATTGTTTAAAACTACTATTCCTTTTTTTAAATAATTTATCTTTTTTAAAACAAATTACATGATCTCTTGATTTTATTAAATAAATGTATTGAATTGTACTAAAAATTGATATTAATGATATAATAATATAAATAATATTTTTTTAAATGATGTAAAATTTATAAAAATATAATATTAATCAGAGTTATTAATGTATGGTTTATAATATCAACCATTATACATTTATATGTTGTTTATCCATTTATAGTGTCTATATTAACCCTCAAATAGTAAAAATTTTGTTTTCATAATAATAGTGAAAGGGGAATAGTAGAGGCTAAAACCAATTGATAACTATAAAATTTTTACCTAAAAAAGTCAAAAAAATTATTAAGTATTTATACACATACACATCATATGATTTAAATAAACAGTCTTGGTGATATTGTAATTGAAAACTAGTTTATATTATTTTGTATTTTGATGAATATCAAGAGTGCCCCTCCTCTAACATATAATAGTGAACCACATATTCTCTTATATTCATACATAAAAAACTTTTGGATAATCAAATACTTTATTATAATACCTTATCTAATTCTATAGGATTATTTATCCAATACAACACCATCATTAATAGTCTGAAGTAGATAAAAAATTGGTTGTTTGAATAAGAGTTTTATCTTTTAATCAAGTCTTTCAATTTTATTTCATTTTCTACAACCAAAATTTATTCATAAAAATTATTAAATAATAAAACTATTATAATCAATATATAGAGATGTCATAATGTTATTATAATACCTATATCCATCTATGCTTTTATCAATTGGGAAATGAAACTATTATTCAACTGTATAGTAGAAAACAGCCTCATGAATAGACGTAAATATTTTTCCAATTTCATTTTTATGTATGGATTATAATTATTGAACTAAATTTGATACATGATATTCATGAAATATTTTTCAATATTAAAATATAATATTTCATTTAACTTTATTTTTTTGACTCACTGAATAATTATAACGTGGTTCTTGTACACGTATAGATGACCACCCCAAAAAGAGTTTTCATTTTTTTCATCACTATATCAAATGGATAATATATATTGTTATAAATTTACGATTATTATGATATTTAAAAAATAATTAAAACTATTTAATGATAAAAAGTTACTTACCTTCTTTTCATAATGATTGTTTAAAGTTGAAATGTTTCTCAAGAATACATATGGAATACCATCTTCAAAATTATAATATAGATCAATTTTAAAAACCATTTTATAAGAAATGATTTAAAAGTATAATAGATTTTAAAAAATGATGTTTATGTGATAATATTTATTCTTGAGAAGATTGATTAATTACCACTTTGACCATATTCATCCTATTGAATTCATTTCTAACATATAAGGTGAATATCATCAAAACACCTGAGAGAAATTTTAATAATTATATAATTTTTTATTAAATGTTATTAAATGAAATAAAGTAACAATTAATAATAAAGTAGTTTTTAAGAAACTATAAAATTAACAAAAGTTTGTTATTAATGATGTTAAAGAATGTATGTAATGAATCTATTTCACAGTAAAGGGCTTTCTTTTAAAATCATATTTTAAAGTTCCACTTTAATTTATTTTCAAAAATTTTAAAAGGTATGTATATTTTTACATATACAAGATAAATAGAATTTCCCACTCTAGTGATTCATTAATATGTTGAAATTTTTATTATTTGATTCACCTTTTTTATAAAAAAAATATTTATTATGTGTCGTGTTGTTATATTTTATTATATTATTATATATAATAATATTCAAATTATTATATAAGGAAAAATTTAAGGGAATATATTAATTTTATAAAATAATTTATGATCAATTTTATTATATTAGTTAAAATTTAATTTTCCAACTTCTATAACATTTATTTCAATTTTCGATTCCTTGACAAGCATTAATGTTTTCTTCAAAATAAATCCCATTTTTTTATTTTTGGGTATATTGGTATTGAAAATGAGATCCTAATAAAGATAGTTTTTTTGATATCTAAAATATTATAAAAAAGGGTTTAAAATATTTTTTATAGGCTTTTATTCAAAATATGGTCCTCGTACACTATTTAAAATTGGTTAACCACCATTAATGATCATAAAGAGCATGTAATATATTATATAATGGGTGTGCCCATTTATCCTTGGTCAATTCCATTAGGTCGTAAACGATGGAAGTGATCATGTAGTGTAAAATTGCATTGGGTAATGATTATGTTCCTTGAATAATTATATTGAATGATTGTATATAGTTATTCCACTTAAATGTTTTTGTAAGGGTTTAAGGATTATCATGTCCTAAGTCACCAACCTGACTTTTATTTCCATGCTAACAAGTTTTAATGAGAATTATATTATTTCATACTGTCAGATAATGGTCATTTTAAAGTGAAAATGAATCTCTTTTCATATTAAAAGTTTAGTTAATATAAGAAATGTTTTTACATATGTTTTCATATTTTTAACTAGAATAAAAAATATTAATTCCATTATATACCTTACTAACATTTTTTTACTCATGTGATGTTTTTTTAAAAAATCATAGGGTTTTGAGGACAGATATAGGAAATGTTGATCTCATGTTAAAGTCATGACTATTTTTCATCAAGATAATTCATTTATTAATAGAAATATTTTATATATTGGTATAAATGGATACTGATTTGATGTTTCCACTCTATAAAATAAAATTAGTTTGATAAGATTTATGATATAATTCCCCAAAACTACTAACAAAAGAAAATATCTTTGGGTATGTATGATATGAATTATAGATTAAATTCACTATGATATGTAATATTTATGTATGGGTCCTTACATTATATTTTTTGAATGGGGATTGATCTTTAAGAAACAAAATTTTCATCTCTATATTAGTTTAAATATTATCTTAAAGGATTTGGATAAAAATACACTACGTATTCCATACACTATGAATCATGGTATCATCAATTGATATTTTTTAAAATGTTATTTAAATAAGAGAATCAATTTATGATATTCTTTCATGAGTTAGTACAAAGAAAGAAACATAATATGAAATAGATTAATTTATATTAGTCTTTAGTGAAAGAGGTATTTTGATATTGATATTCCATGAATATGATATTTTGTTGATCTTTTTTTTATATAGTTACTATAATATGTTGATATTATATAGAATCCAACATAATAAAAAGTAAAAACAAATTTCTTGTTAAAATAGTATCATAATTTAATGATATAGTAAAAATATTTCTACAATAAAATCATCCAAAATATAAAATTGTGGTATGTTGAATGGTAGGATTCATATTGAGGGATTTATATAACACTATAAAAACATGATTAGAAGTTAAAAATTATTCAATAATTTTAACGAATCAAACACAAAATGTATGGAATTATATGTATTTTATATCCTAAAAAACTCAATATGTAAAGACCCGTAAAATTCAAGGGGAAGTTTTTTCATTAATTTTCATTAGGATTTTACAAGAACGCGGTTTCTGATGGCACTTGATTCCGAGGCCCGGTGTGCCTGGAATTTTTATCCGAAGATTAGCACAGGTACGTTCAGTGAACGAATGAGTGGGATTTCCAAAATTTTGGACCGGTGCTCGGAATCGAATTCTGAGGGCACCGATGGAACCGCAACGCCAGTAATTGCTTAGGAACACCTAATCCAGAGTTGCTTTTTCTCGGGATGAGATGTAAAAAAATTGTGGAAGGTAAAATAAAAGTGACCTTCAATTTTATTTTATTTTCACTAATTTGTTATCCGTTATGTGGAAGTTGGGAAACTATCCTATATAGGTTATGAGGATGGTGGGGCCCACACGAACCCCACCCCTTCATATTCCCTAACTCCTTCAACTCACCATTTAATTAGATAACTTAATTTATTTAAATGTGTAGTATAATTTGAGTGTTTGAAATTCAAATAATTAAGGCATAGGTAATAAAATAAGACTAAACACTTATTTTATTATTGTTGGAGCTTGTTGCATTGAGAGTGGATTGGGGAGGAAGAAACTCTAATGTTCTTCTTCATTATCGAAGAACGTAAACAATGCGAGGGACGCACCGATCTCCGACGAAGAATGCCGAATCCTCGGAGATCGACAACGCGACGCCGTATAACGCGACGCCAACGACGTTCCTTCCGCGACACCTTCTTCCGCGATGATCAATTCCACAACGTTACTTTCTGCGACGAGCCTTCATTCAACAATGCTCGAGGTAGGGGATTTTGTTTTTGTTCGTGAATTCTTCTGTTGTCGTTCTTCATGAAACTTTTCTGCTTGCTATCGATTAACGAGAGGGGGCCGGACTGCACAAACACGGCTGGCCCTCCTTTCTTGTAAGTTCTGTTGATGCGGTTCGAAGGAAAGTGGCACGGTGCAATGGCACCACACGGGAACATACGGCAATGGTGTGCGGCGCCATCGCGCCGCGCCGGAGAACCTCAAAGAAACCTCGAAGGCGCCGCGGCCGGAGCGGGGCCGCGGCAGATGGGTGTGGCGCCGTCGCGCCGAGCCGGATGGACCAAGGCCACGGTGGAGCAGGGACTGGCGGCCGGTTCCGGGCCACTGGCGTCGGATCAGGGTGACCGGACCATGCCGGTTCTGTGGCGGTAGCAGCCGGTCTGCCGGAGCGGGCCGGCCCGTCAGAGGAGGAGTCGGGGGTTATGACCCCTGGCTGGCCTGACAAGAGCGGCCCCCACGCACCCCCTAACGCTCGACCGTTTCAGCCGAGCCACCTGGCCAACGCGATAGGCTGGGCCATGCATGTCGGGCTGGACCTGGACCCAGGTCAGGTCGACCCAGTTCTGGCCGACCCAAGGGGTCTCGGGCCGGGTCGATCCGGGCCCGAAACCCCCATACCCGGACCTCTTTCGGTCTTTTTCTCATAACCTGGGCTACGGATCTCCGATCGACACACCGTCAGCGATGATGCGATCCTTGGATCGAGACTGTCGTTCTGATATTTTATGCTCAAGGTTCCTAAATACTTTGGGTTCGGCCGGGTTGGTTCGTACACGAAACCAATCGGGCCCTCGGAGCAGAAATGCTTATAACTTGAGCTCTGGACATCCGATTGATGTGCCGTTGACTTTGTTGGATTTCTCTTGGTGAGACAGACCATTTGGATTACTCCGCTCGAGGTTTAGATGTAGATGGAGTACCGTCGGGTTGGTTTTGACTTAAAACCAACCGGGCCCCTGGGACGAAAAGACCAATAACTCTCAGACCGGACGTCTGATTGACGCGCCGTCTGTGACGTTGAGTTCCTCTTGACGATACGGAACTTTTGGATACATCAACTCCGGACTATGTGTCAGTTGATGTATCAGCCCCTCGGCTCGTGGAGCGGACCCTCCCGAATGAGCATGCTGTGTGCGGGAACCCTAGTGCTGGCTGCGACTACGACGACGATGACGACTGCACAGAAATCCTCCGTGGATTCGACGGCGACTACTACAGCACTCAGCGATCCTACGTGGATCAGTGCTACCAATCCTATGTGGGTCAGATCCTATGTGGGTCAACGCTAAGCGGTCCTGTGTGGGCCAGATGCTACAGATCCTGTGTGGGTCTGATCCTGTGTGAGTCATTGTGGGGGTTAGTTACCTATCGATCCTTTGTGGGTCATTGAGGGGGTTAGTAACTATCGATCCTGTGTGGGTATGATGGCTTAGATGAATTAGAGGCTACATCTGACCATCTCTATTGTCTTACGAAGAAGTATACCTATGTGAGCTGAATATTAACCTTCAATCATTATCTTCGATATGGTTGACTTGTTTCCTGTGTGGATTGTGTGGTGCTATCATGTGTGGACGTGATCGAAGTTGGGCTCGGATGTTGGAGCCAAACTGGAATTGATGACTTAGGTATTTATATGGGCATATACCTAAGTATTGTTGGATGTTACTTTGTTATTGTATCTTTCCTTTGTGGATTATACTTTGTGGATTCTGGGAGACCTTCGGGGGTCTCGGGGTCTCTATTGAGTAGCTTATACTCACCCCTACACGGGCTATGCCCGCACTACGTTGTGTTGGTTGCAGACGACCGACACCGCTGATTGTGGATGAGGCTTTCGGAGTAGTCAGTACTTGGATGTGGACCACTGGGTGGGACGTACACAGAGCAGACGGATGGACCTGAGGAGCTGAGGTGGATATTTGTACCTACCCTTCAGGTGGGAGTACCAGTGGACGACTCGACGTTGCGGATTTACTATTCAATTATTGTACTCCCTTTTTCAGTTGTTCTTTACTCTATGTTTGGGTTTGTATTCTAGCCCACTTACTCTTCCTCACTTACTGTTGTACCCAGTTTTACTTAGTATTTACTTCTGCTTGCTTGCTCTGTGGTGTTTGTTTACTTTACAAAGGCAATGCCTTCCCTTTTTACCGGGAATTATGCCTTGGTGCTAGTCGCCAGCCCCTGGCCTATGGAAGGCGGGCTTAGGGTAGTCACGGAATGGGCCCCAAGGATGGGTCATGACAAATTGGTATCAGAGGTGCGGGGCTCAGAGCGCAGAGATAGTCTTTCGAGAGGCAAATAGTGCTACGCATGCGGCGGGCAAGGCCACATGGCTCGTGACTGCCCGACCCACTGTACCGAGGAGCAGTAGACGGTTGAGGGACCACCAAGGTAGAGGCAAAGGGTTGACTGCAGTGGTCCGCAGGGAGCAGGCGGACGAGGCAAAGGAGCTGGACGAGCAGCAGGTGGTGGGCGACGCTTTGAGGCTCTACCACCACCACCACCAGGAGGTCCACCCTGACCACAGGGAGCTGGCGGGTAGAGACAGGCACCACTCCAGGCAGTGGAGGCCTATGACCACGGCGTTCCAGAGATGATTCTAGGTACTATTTGTGTCTATTCCACCCTTTCTGTAGTTCTTATAGACACAAGATCGAGTCATTATTTCATAGCTGTTGCCCTTGTTCAGAGTTCGGAGATTTCGACAGAGCCGTTGGCTCGATCCTTATGGGTAGAGACTCATACGGGAGCAGACTCAACTATTAGGCACTGGTGCCGGCAATGTGAGCGTAGTCTAGGAGGCGAGAGCTTCAGCTGGGATATTCTTGTAGCGGCGTCAAGGCCTTACGACGTCATCTTGGGCATGGATTGGTTATATACATTCCATGTTCAGATTGACTGTATTAGGCAAAAGGTGCGATGTTTACGCACCGACGGGAGAAGGTTCACCTTCACCAGAGAGAAGGGAGCCTTTGTAGCGCAGGATGGACTCACGCAAAGGAGAGGATAACCCATCACTCATTAGTTGTCTAGCCTCATCCTAGGAGCAGTTGACGTGCGGAGTCCAAGCATACCTGCAGTGGTGGATCAATATGCAGACGTTTTTCCCGATGATGTTCCAGGACTACCTCTATGTAGAGAGGTAGACTTTAATATTGACCTGTACCCCGAGACAACCCCGAGATCCACCCCAGCATATCAGATGGAACCCACTGAGCTTTGAGAGCTATGGGTACAGCTGGAGGACTTGTAGGGCAAGGGATTCATTTGACCTAGTGTTTCACCCTTGGCTTCCCCGATTTTATTCGCCAAGAAGGCGGATGGGAGCTTACGACTTTGTGTCGACTATCGTCACCTGAACCAGGTCACATTGAGGAACAAGTATCCACTACTGATGATTGATGACCTCTACGATCAGCTCATTGTCGCACAGTGGTCCTCAAAGATAGACCTTAGATCAGGCTATCATCAGCTCATAGTTCGGGACGAGGATGTGTAGAAGACGACCTTCAGATGTTGGTATGGCCACTATGAGTTCTTGGTTATGCAATTCGACATATCCAATGCTCCAGCAGTGTTCATGGGCCTCATGAACATGATCTTCTAACCATACCTCGATCTATTTGTCGTGGTATTTATTGACGACATTTTGATATACTCGATGACTGAGGAGGAGCACGCCTACCACTTGCGGGTTATACTAGACACACTCCGAGAGCACCAGCTTTATGGAAATCTCTCGAAGTGTCAGTTCTGGATACGTGAGGTCCACTTATTAGGAAACATCATCTCTGAGGTGGGAGTTGTGGTGGATCCTGCGAAGATCGAGGCAGTGCTAGCTTGGGAGCCACCCAGGAGCGTGACGAAGGTGTGGAGTTTCTTGGGTCTAGGTGGGTACTACCGGAGATTTTTTATAGACATCATCAGAGTTGCGGCACCACTCTCAGCTTTGAAGAAGAAGGGGAAACCCATTGTGTGGTCAGACAGATGTCAACAGAGCTTCCAGGAGCTGAGACAGTGATTGACCAGTTCGCCTATCTTGAGGCTACCGAAGGAGGGAGTTGGGTATGCAGTTTACTGCGATGCATCAGAGACCAGAATCGGATGTGTCCTGATGCAGGAGCGGGCAGTGATCGCCTAAGAATCGTGTTAGTTGAGGTAGCATGAGCAGATCTATGCTACCCATTACCTGGAGTTAGTAGTAGTGGTCTTCGCTCTGAAGATGTGGCGACACTATCGGATGGGCGAGCGCTTTACAGTCTATTCTGACCATCAGAGTCTCAGGTACATCTTCTTGCAAAAGGACCTGAAACTGAGACAGCGGCGATGGCTTGAGTTCCTCCAGGACTCAGACTTTGAGATAGTCAATACTCCTGGAAAGGGGAATGTAGTAGCCGATGCTCTCATCAGGAGGATGGGCATTCAGCTACTTGGGGAGGCGAGAGATCAGCTAGCCGCTTTGCAGATATCCTTCGTGGATAGAGATGGAGTAGCCCTCCTTCAGTCACTCACAATCACTCCTCCACTACTACAGTGGGTCAGAGAGGCACAGCGTGGGGATGTCGACTGTGAGATGTGGCATGCACAGATATCCTCAGGACAGGCACCTGATGGTTTATCTGTAGGAGGAGAGCATGACGTCCTTTTCAGAGGACATATCTTGGTACCAGTTACTTTACGAGAGGAGGTGCTGAGAGAGTTTCACACTTCCCTTTTGGCGGTACATCTTGGAGTGGAGAAGATGTACCAGGATCTCAGACGATAGCATTGGTGGCCGGGCATAAAGAAGGTTGTGGCAGAGTTCATTTCTCGATACCTCACCTACCAGCAGGTGAAGGTAGAGAACCAGGTACCAGCAGGCTTGGTACATGTCACACCCCGACCGCGGACGTCCGTAATTTTTCTCCTTTCTTGGTCCCGGTTTAAATTTTTCGAAGATTAAATGTGATTGGTGGTTTCGCACCGGTGCGCGGTCATCGCATCGCTAGCGGTGGTCGTGCGTTCGGCCCGGGTGACGATGTGTCCACCCGGCGTTTAAAATATTAATGTTTTTACGTTGACTTTTATTATTATCGTTATTTAAGTTGTGTTATTAATATGATAGTTAATTTTATTTTATATATGTTTATGTATGTTTTACATATATATATGTATAATAATGTATATATATACATATAGTTCTATATATGGTTATGTATATATATCTTTATATGCATAAATGTATATATATGTATTATCTTTAAATTATTTTATTATTTGATCAAAATAATTATTATAAGAATTAACTAATGTATTATTATGATTATTATAAGTTCTATTATTATTATTATAAGTTTTATCATTATTATCATTAATATTATAAAGTTTAATTATCTTTATTATAATGATTTTATATTATTATTACTATGATGTTGTAGTATTATTATTAATATATTAAGGTTTTATGATTAAAATTATACTTATTATTATTATTCTTATAATGTTACTAATATTATTATTAATAATATTATCATTATTTTTATTACATATATATATATATATGTAAACCTAATCAAACCTAACCCTATCCTACCCCTACCCAGCCGCCACCCCCGTTTCTCCTCCTTCTCTCTCCCCGCGACCCCCCGCCCACCTTTGCGCAGCAGCGCCCGGCCCTCCGCGTAGCCCGCGCCATCCCCGCCGCCCTCCCTGCTCCCTGTCGTCCCGCCTCGCCCAAGCCGGAACCGCGCGCCCTCCCTGCTCCCTGTCGTCCCGCCTCGCCCAAGCCGGAACCCCACGCCCTCCCTGCTCCCTGTCGTCCCGCCTCGCCCAAGCCGGAACCCCGTGACCCCCCTGCTTTATGTCCCGCGCTCCACACCCGGCCACCCCAGCTGCCGGCCGCTGCCCTCTCGCGCGCTCCCGCTCCGCCGCACCGACCTCCGACGCCATCCCGCTCGACTCCCTCCGCGCTCCGCCTCACCGGCGTCCCGAGCCCTGCACCCAGCCGCCGTGCCCTCCCTTTCCTGGCCTCCTCTCGCCGCGCCTCATCCTGCGTCACCCAGTCATCGCATCGCCCTCCCTGCTCCCTCTTCCCCTGTCCCGGCCTCTCCCGTCGCCGGCGCACCCTCCTGTCGAACCGCCGGCCGCACCCAACTCCTCCTTCCCGGCCTCCTCCCTCGCCCCTGCTGTAAGTTTCTTTCTTTTTTTATTTATTTATCTTTTGTTTTATTATAATTATAATTATTATTATATTATTATTATTATTATTATTATTATATTTATTATTGTTATTATTATTTTAATTATCTTATTACATCATTATTATAATTATTATTATGTTATTATTATTAATACTATATTATTATTATTATAATTATTATTATTATGAATATATTTATTATTGTTTTAATTATTATTATATTATGTGGTTATTTTTATTATTATATTATGTTATTTTTACTATTTTTATTATTATCATAATTATATTATTATTATGCTTATATTATTATTATTATTATGTTAATATTATTATATTATTATTATATTATTATTGTTACAACTATTATTAAATTATTACTTTATTATTATTACCACATTATTATCATGTTATTATTATTATTATTGTTGTTGTTGTTGTTATTATTATTATTATTGCGCTATTATATTTATTATTGTTGTTATTAGTATTATGTCATTATAATAATTATTATTATTATGTTAATATCAATGTTACTCTTATTATTATTATATTACTATTTTGTTATTATTATCATTAATATTGTTGTTGTTGTTATATTATTATTATATTATTACTATTGTTATTTATTTATTCTCTTGATTATTTTTGTGTATGTTATTTATCTATATATTTAATTGCCTATTTGTTTATTAATTAATTGATTAATTAATTAATTCATTTCTCTATTTATTTATTTATTTATCTATTTATTTTGATTATTTATTTATTCTTGTATTTATTATTTATCCATATATTTATTTCTTTGCTTATTTGTTTATTAATTTATTTACTTATTTATTTTCCTCTTTTCCATCTTGGTGTTTTTATTTAATTAAAATTAATCCTTTTTCTGTCGCGGGCTGAGTAACGTGCACTTTTTCCACTGTTCAGCGTGCGCAGTTGTCCGCGAAGGATCGTTCTACTTTCTCCTGGGTTTCCGTCGCGTCCGCTCCATGTTTGAGGTAGGCGAATTCACCTGTTTCCTTTTCGAAGCACTCTGCTGGTACTTGAATTATTTTAAATTAATTTTATTCCATGATTCGCTTGTGTATTATATCCTTGCGTGACTTATTTTGGTGGTTTATGATCCATAGTTTTTGTTCGAAAAATTATGTTTGAAGCAATTATAATTTTATGCTGTTATAGTTGTACACTAGATGGTATCTTGCACTTGTTTAGGCGTTGTCAGTTAGGGTGGAACTAAATGTCTGTGTTTCTGATGTTATCGTTGGTGGTCTGGTGTGGTGTTTTCTTTTTAAAGAAAAAAAAGTAAAAAAGTCATTCTTGGGTCATATTATCCAGTGTTGGTTGGTTTTTATGAAATTTAGTGTGATTTGGAAATGTTGCCGTGCCTCTTTGCAAGTCCGATGCATCATTGGATGATGATGCATCCATGCGTGCACCAGGTGCACACATGGATGCGCCCTCAAATGAAGATGGTGTTTTGAGTTGTTAGCATTTATTTTTATTTCTATTTATTTTTAGTTTCTCGAAACCTTGACTTTTCTAAATGGTTCTTTGTTTCAAAATGTTTTGACCTCTTCATGAGACACATTGAATTAGTCTGAAAAGAAATCCACGAAGATATGCCCATTTGGCCTTTTAATTAATGCAAAAACAGTGTTTAGCATTATTTAAAATGATATTGTGAAATGTTCGTGTAAAGTCATTTTATTTTGTAAAAACTGAGTGCTCGCTTGGCGACTTCAGGTCTTTTTATAAAGCGGTTTTGTTAAATAAATGACGTGGAGGCCCGGTTGGCACTTTATTAACTGTGAAGTGATTATACACATACATATTTATATACGTACTTGTGAGGGCATCTCTACAGGGGGACTTCCCTTCGAGGGATGTCGTGTAGCGATGTCCGTGTAAGGGGTTGGAAAGTGCGGTGAGATGAGTCACGCGTGCGTGGGCCTCCCACTTACACAGTGTTACAAAAACCACCATGGGTTCCTGGGCGTCTTGTAGATTATCGAGTGACGGTTGCTTGCTAACCCTGATTAGACGGGTTGGTACCCCCTGGAGTTGTAGACAGGCCAGGAGGGATGTGCCACTGGTTGGCTATTAGGGCGGCCAGTTGGTTATTGACTATGGAGTACCACGCCGGCAGGTAGTCTGAACCCGAGTACGTCCAGGGGTTTTCTAGGGATGTTTAGGATCACCCATGGTTACTTGTTCACCTTGATTGTTTACTTTCAGTTATTCTTTACATCTTATAGTGTTACTTGTGTCCTTTTGCACTACTATCATCTTGCATTACTTGGTCACTTTCTGTTTCACTGGTTTGCTTTCAGCCTGTACTGTTTACCTGTTCCTTTTTAGCACAGTCGTAGTATTATCTGTATTTGGTTTTGTTTATAAAAAATAGGAAATGGTTTTGAAATTGATTTTTAGTGTGTGTTGGATTTCCAAATGGGGGAAAATATGTTGGTTGTTTTCAAATGTGAAAAATCTATTTTTTATACTTGTATTTTTCAAACCTGTGTCAACGGATTTCTTGGGAAAGGAAACATTTGGATTCAGTGGTTTACTTTGGCTTACCTACTGGGCATTTTTAATGCTCACGCCTATATTATCATTTCAGTTGCAGGTCTTCCCTTGCTCAGGTTTTCTGTTTTGAGTCGCTCAGTGTTGGAGCGAGGTTGCTCTCTAGTTGGGTGGTGACCTGAGAGGTCACATGGAGGTACGTGGTCATGTGGATTTTATTTCTTTTCCGTTGTTAGTGTTTATTTGATCTGATAAATTTACTTTTGTTTGAGCTGAAATCGTTCCCACCTGCTTAATTTTGATGCCCGGCACTAGTTGCCATCCCGGGGGGATCGGGAACGCTCCTCGGGACTTGCCGCGGACCGGCTCGGTTGACCGGTTCAGGGTCGACCAGGGCTGGTTCGTGACAAAATGGTATCAGAGCTGGTTTTTGTTATTTGGGTTGTTCGGTAGAAGGAGATTAGGACTGTCGGAACTCGAGGGGTAAGTACGGGAAGAGCGTCGCGAACTCTTGCTCGCACTGATCTTCGAGTTACCAGGGGTAGTTCGGGAATTGTGTCCTTGTCTTTTCTGGTTTGTCTTGGATTGAGAGATGATAATGGAGGCAAGCCGACGTTACATCGCGATTTCACATGGAGTAGTGACCCATGTGGAGTCCGAGTACGTGGTTTGAATTCCTCCTAGTGGTGGACGCTGACTTGGGACATGGCCCACTACCATGTCGCCAGGTTGAGTGTGACTACTGGGCCCTCATTTCAGTAATTGATGCAAATTTGGATGCTGCTTTTGTTTTGGTCTGTGTAAGTACGTTGTTTGAAATGAAAAAGGGTTTTTGAAAGTTGGACTGGTTTCTTTTAAAGGAATTTAAATGTATAAAATGGGTTTTAAAACTGAAACCTCTGATTTGAAAATCTGTTTTTTACTTGGAGTTGGTTCAGAATGGTTTGGGGTGAAACCTCGGTTTCTCGTTATGAACGTTTGAACATGTGTGAGAATGCATGGAAAGTGTGTGTTGATGCACGTATGAATGAAATGTGGATGAAGACATGTGCAACGGTTCATGAGATTACCTGGGTGTGTATTTGGAGTTAAAGGCTTGACTTCTTTTTCTAAATTTGGTTTTAAATGAAAATGGTTTTGGAAAGTTTTGGTTTGAATGTGGATTGGTTTTTGGAAAGTGATCTTGAGAAAGGGTGGTTTTGAAATCAAAAATGAAAAGGGAATTTTAAAGAGGAGATTTTGTTTTGGGTTGTGTTGTATTTGTTTGGTCCTTGTGCTGACTGTTTTGATGAAGACGCTTTTATTGATGTTGCTTCAGTTTGATATTGGTTTGGCTTTGTGTTTTATATGTCGCTCAGGAAATTCCTCCCAGAAAGGTCTCTAAGGATTCAGATATGTCATGCCCAGTTTTTGGTCCTCCTCAGACTTTGCCTATTCTCCATGGTGATCAGGGTCCGTTAGAGGCAGTGGAATGGCTCGAGGAAGTGGAGCGTGTCTTTAGAATGTTGGGAACTCCCGATAATGTTAAGGTTCGTGCAATTATGGAGTTGTTTGAGGGTCCAGCTCTGGACCAGTGGAAGAGGGTTACCCCATCATCAACGCAAGTTGAAATGAAGTGGGATGTCTTTAAAACCGTTTTCATCCAATGGTTTGTACCTGAGGAAGTGAAGCCGGAGAAAAAGAGGGAGCTAGTGCATATTCAACAAGGCCAACGGACGGTGAAGGCATATGTTGACCATTTCAAGGAACTGATTCCCTTTTCTGCAGAGGTAGCGTCACATGAGCTCATGAAGGTCTCTCTTTTCACTAGGGGTCTTCGTCCAGAGATCAAGGAGCGAGTCCTCCCCTATAAAGACTTTTGTTTCGAGAAGCTGGTGGAGGAAGCATTCTTGGCTGAGTGGGTTTCTGGTGTGCAGGTGGTTAATACTTCAGCATCCCCGGTTGTTCGTAAGTGTTCCCCCTCTGGTGAGGAAAAGGCGCCAGAGATACCTGTTCCTAAGGAGTTATCCCCTTTGGTCTCAGCTTCCAGTTAGTCAGATCGTTCGATGGTATGCTTTCAGTGTGGTCGTTTCGGGCATTTAAAGTCATCTTGTCGCAACCCTCCGAAGACGTGTCATCGCTGTGGTTGTCTGGGTCATCTGGAAAAGTTTTGCAAGAAGCGTCGCTTGAAGAGGAAGCTGTGATGGGAGAATGTCAGTACCTGACTGTGAGGCAGAAGATGCTTCAGCCATCAAAGCCCCAGCCACAAGTCTCGGGGTCAAGCTCGCGCACAGTCAGGAGTCCCCAGGGGTGTGAAGCCTTGGTCCAGGTTTGGTGTTCCGTGTTAGCAGTGGAACAATCAAGATCTTTTAGTACCTGTTTTTCTGCTGTTAAGTTTTGACGTTGTTGTATGTTCATTATTTTACCATGGGGTTATCATGGACTTGTTCTATTATAGTCCAAGTAGTCTGGTTTATGTAAATGTGTTGTTTTTTTAAAAAGTGACAATGGACTTGTTCTATGATAAATCTAAGCGGACTTTTCGTGAGAATGTAATATTCTAAATCGGGTGTCCTTCCAAAAAGTGTGTTTGACTCTCGTGTGGGTTGACCTCGTTTTAGTTATGTTGTCAATGTGGTTATGTTTTGTGGACTTCGGTGGATCATGTCTCCAATTGGATGTTGGTTAAATGTTTTTCTATGGGTTTTCCCTGGTGTTGAAGGTTGTTGACTCTGGTCGAGGATTTAATGTCTTGACGGAAGTGTTGTTTTAATCGTGCTATAGGAGTTAGTTTGAATTGGTTGGGAGTTCCCGTGTCGACCCCCCCTTTTCTAGGGTTTTCTATTTAGATGGTCAACTTTTCTTCACTAGTTAAGTTCTTGTGGTGGGGAGAACCCCTTCGTGTTCTCCCCTCAATCTCGGACCCCGGTTTTCTCTTGAATCGGTCGGGTGTGACCTGTGTAGAGTAAGGTCATCCCCGAGATTCTCAATTCTCTCTGGTCCCTTTAGTTATGTTTGGGCATAGACTTTGTTTTTGGTTGACTTGCGGCCTGGTGACTTTCTGGGGGCAGAAAGTGTCTGTGGTGGGGAGAATTGTCACACCCCGACCGCGGATGTCCGTAATTTTTCTCCTTTCTTGGTCCCGGTTTAAATATTTCGAAGATTAATTGTGATTGGTGGTTTCACGTCAGTGCGCGGTCATCGCATCGCTAGCGGTGGTCGTGCGTTCGGCCCGGGTGACAATGTGTCCACCCGGCGTTTAAAATATTAAAGTTTTTACGTTGACTTTTATTATTATCGTTATTTAAGTTGTGTTATTAATATGATAGTTAATTTTATTTTATATATGTTTATGTATGTTTTACATATATATATGTATAATAATGTATATATATACATATAGTTCTATATATGGTTATGTATATATATCTTTATATGCATAAATGTATATATATGTATTATCATTAAATTATTTTATTATTTGATCAAAATAATTATTATAAGAATTAACTAATGTATTATTATGATTATTATAAGTTCTATTATTATTATTATAAGTTTTATCATTATTATCATTAATATTATAAAGTTTAATTATCTTTATTATAAGGATTTTATATTATTATTACTATGATGTTTTAGTATTATTATTAATATATTAAGGTTTTATGATTAAAATTATACTTATTATTATTATTCTTATAATGTTACTAATATTATTATTAATAATATTATCATTATTTTTATCACATATATATATATATATAAACCTAATCAAACCTAACCCTATCCTACCCCTACCCAGCCGCCACCCCCGTTTCTCCTCCTTCTCTCTCCCCGCGACCCCCCGCCCACCTTTGCGCAGCAGCGCCCGGCCCTCCGCGCAGCCCGCGCCATCCCCGCCGCCCTCCCTGCTCCCTGTGGTCCCGCCTCGCCCAAGCCGGAACCCCGCGCCCTCCCTGCTCCCTGTCGTCCTGCCTCGCCCAAGCCGGAACCCCGCACCCTCCCTGCTCCCTGTCGTCCCGCCTCGCCCAAGCCGGAACCCCGCGCCCTCCCTGCTCCCTGTCGTCCCGCCTCGCCCAAGCCGGAACCCCGCGACCCCCCTGCTCCCTGTCCCGCGCTCCGCACCCGGCCACCCCAGCTGCCGGCCGCTGCCCTCTCGCGCGCTCCCGCTCCGCCGCACCGACCTCCGGCGTCGTCCCGCTCGACTCCCTCCGCGCTCCGCCTCACCGGCGTCCCGATCCCTGCACCCAGCCGCCGCACCCTCCCTGTCCTGGCCTCCTCTCGCCACGCCTCCTCCTGCGTCGCCCAGTCATCGCATCGCCCTCCCTGCTCCCTCTTCCCCTATCCCGGCCTCTCCCGTCGCCGGCGCACCCTCCTGTCGAACCGCCGGCCGCACCCAGCTCCTCCTGCCCGGCCTCCTCCCTCGCCCCTGCTGTAAGTTTCTTTCTTTTTTTATTTATTTATCTTTTGTTTTATTATAATTATAATTATTATATTATTATTATTATTATTATTATATTTATTATTGTTATTATTATTTTAATTATCTTATTACATCATTATTATAATTATTATTATGTTATTATTATTAATACTATATTATTATTATTATTATTATTATTATTATTATGAATATATTTATTATTGTTTTAATTATTATTATATTATGTTGTTATTTTTATTATTATATTATGTTATTATTACTATTTTTATTATTATCATAATTATATTATTATTATGCTTATATTATTATTATTATTATGTTAATATTATTATATTATTATTATATTATTATTGTTACAACTATTATTAAATTATTACTTTATTATTATTACCACATTATTATCATGTTATTATTATTATTATTATTGTTGTTGTTGTAATTATTATTATTATTGCGCTATTATATTTATTATTGTTGTTATTAGTATTATGTCATTATAATAATTATTATTATTATGTTAATATCATTGTTACTCTTATTATTATTATATTACTATTTTGTTATTATTATCATTAATATTGTTGTTGTTGTTATATTATTATTATATTATTACTATTGTTATTTATTTATTCTCTTGATTATTTTTGTGTATGTTATTTATCTATATATTTAATTGCCTATTTGTTTATTAATTAATTGATTAATTAATTAATTCATTTATCTATTTATTTTTTTATTTATCTATTTATTTTGATTATTTATTTATTCTTGTATTTATTATTTATCCATATATTTATTTCTTTGCTTATTTGTTTATTAATTTATTTACTTATTTATTTTCCTCTTTTCCATCTTGGTGTTTTTATTTAATTAAAATTAATCCTTTTTCTGTCGCGGGCTGAGTAACGTGCACTTTTTCCACTGTTCAGCGTGCGCAGTTGTCCGCGAAGGATCGTTCTACTTTCTCCTGGGTTTCTGTCGCGTCCGCTCCATGTTTGAGGTAGGCGAATTCACCTGTTTCCTTTTCGAAGCACTCTGCTGGTACTTGAATTATTTTAAATTAATTTTATTCCATGATTCTCTTTTGTATTATAGCCTTGCGTGACTTATTTTGGTGGTTTATGATCCATAGTTTTTGTTCGAAAAATTATGTTTGAAGCAATTATAATTTTATGCTATTATAGTTGTACACTAGATGGTATTTGCACTTGTTTAGGCATTGTCAGTTAGGGTGGAACTAAATGTCTGTGTTTCTGATGTTATCGTTGGTGGTCTGGTGTGGTGTTTTCTTTTTAAAGAAAAAAAAGGAAAAAAATCATTCTTGGGTCATATTATCCTGTGTTGGTTGGTTTTTATGAAATTTAGTGTGATTTGGAAATGTTGTCGTGCCTATTTGCAAGTCTGATGCATCATTGGATGATGACGCATCCATGCGTGCACCAGGTGCACGCATGGATGCGCCCTCAAATGAAGATGGTGTTTTGAGTTGTTAGCATTTATTTTTATTTCTATTTATTTTTAGTTTCTCGAAACCTTGACTTTTCTAAATGGTTCTTTGTTTCAAAATGTTTTGACCTCTTCATGAGACACATTGAATTAGTCTGAAAAGAAATCCACGAAGATATGCCCGTTTGGCCTTTTAATTAATTCAAAAACAGTGTTTAGCGTTATTTAAAATGATATTGTGAAATGTTCGTGTAAAGTCATTTTATTTTGTAAAAACTGAGTGCTCGCTTGGCGACTTCAGGTATTTTTATAAAGCGGTTTTGATAAATAAATGACGTGGAGGCCCGGTTGGTACTTTATTAACTGTGAAGTGATTATACACATACATATATATATACGTACTTGTGAGGGCATCTCTACAGCGGGACTTCCCTTCGAGGGCTGTCGTGTAGCGATGTCCGTGTAAGGGGTTGGCAAGTGCGGTGAGATGAGTCATGCGTGCGTGGGCCTCCCACTTACACAGTGTTACAAAAACCACCATGGGTTCCTGGGCGTCTTGTAGATTATCGAGTGACGGTTGCTTGCTAACCCTGATTAGATGGGTTGGTACCCCCTGGAGTTGTAGACAGGCCAGGAGGGATGTGCCACTGGTTGGCTATTAGGGCGGCCAGTTGGTTATTGACTATGGAGTACCACGCCGGCAGGTAGTCTGAACCCGAGTACGTCCAGGGGTTTTCTAGGGATGTTTAGGATCACCCATGGTTACTTGTTCACCTTGATTGTTTACTTTCAGTTATTCTTTACAGCTTATAGTGTTACTTGTGTCCTTTTTCACTACTATCATCTTGCATTACTTGGTCACTTTCTGTTTCCCTGGTTTGCTTTCAGCCTGTACTGTTTACCTGTTCCTTTTTAGCACAGTCGTAGTATTATCTGTATTTGGTTTTGTTTATAAAAACAGGAAATGGTTTTGAAATTGATTTTTAGTGTGCGTTGGATTTCCAAATGGGGGAAAACATGTTGGTTGTTTTCAAATGTGAAAAATCTATTTTTTATACTTGTATTTTTCAAACCTGTGTCAACGGATTGCTTGGGAAAGGAAACATTTGGATTCAGTGGTTTACTTTGGCTTACCTACTGGGCATTTTTAATGCTCACGGCCTATATTATCATTTCAGTTGCAGGTCTTCCCTTCCTCAGGTTTTCTGTTTTGAGTCGCTCAGTGTTGGAGCGAGGTTGCTCTCTAGTTGGGTGGTGACCTGAGAGGTCACATGGAGGTACATGGTCGTGTGGCTTTTATTTCTTTTCCGTTGTTAGTGTTTATTTGATCTGATAAATTTACTTTTGTTTGAGCTCAAATCGTTCCCACCTGCTTAATTTTGATGCCCGGCACTAGTTGCCATCCCGGGGGGATTGGGAACGCTCCTCGGGACTTGCCGCGGACCGGCTCGGGTGACCGGTTCAGGGTCGACCAGGGCTGGTTCGTGACAGTACAGGCCTTGGAGGTCCTGGAGTGGAAGTGGGATGGGATATTTATGGACTTAGTAACTAGACTTCGATGCACATCCAGAGGTCATAAATCCATTTGGGTGATTGTCGACCGACTCACCAAGTCGGCTCACTTCTTACCCATCAGAGAGTAGGGCTCAGTGGAGATCTTTGGACGTCTCTACGTTCAGGAGATTGTACGGGTTCATGGAGTTCCATCATCCATCGTCTCCGATCGAGATGCTCGCTTTACTTCCCGGCTTTGGAAGGGTTTGCAGGAGGCATTCGGGACGCAGCTACGTATGAGCACCGCCTTTCATCCCCAGACAGATGGTCAGATGGAGAAGACCATTCAGACTCTCGAGGACAGGCTCCACGCATGTGTACTCGACTTTGGTCACAGCTGGGAGGACCACATACCCTTGGTGGAGTTCACGTACAATAACAGCTACCACTCCACCATCGGGATGGCACCATATGAGGCATTGTACGGCCGACCTTGCAGATCACCTCTGTGCTGGACAGTCCCTGGGGAGTCAGCACTTGTGGGACCAGAGATGGTCCAAGCCACAACAGAGAAGGTCCAGGTCATCAAGGAGCGAATGAGGATAGCTCAGAGCCGGCAGAAGTCTTATATTGATAGGAGGCGGAGGCCACTAGAGTTCAAGGATGGCGACCACGTTTTCTTGCGGGACTCACCTTGACGTGGATTACGGAGATTTGGCCATGGCAGAAAGTTGTCTGCATGCTTCATCGGACCATTCTAGGTCCTCAGCAGGATTGGCAAGGTGGGTTATCGCCTGGCTCTACCACCTCAGTTGCACCGGGTGCATGACGTCTTCCACGTATCTTAGCTGTGGAGATACGTGCACGACCCGACGCATATCATTGACCATGGGGAGATGGAAATATGCGATGGGGAAACTTTTTTGGAGGTCCTAGTGGAGATCGAGGATTGACAAGAGAAGGTCCTACGTGGACGGTCGATTCCTCCAGTGCACATCAGATGGTAGCACGGGAACCTCCAAGAGAGCACTTGGGAGCGGGAGGCTCAGATGCGTGCACAGTACCAACATTTTTTCCCCTAGTTTATTATGTATCTTTACGGGGACATAAATCCCTGAGGTTTGAGTAATTTAAAGACCCGTAAAATTCAAGGGAATTTTTTTTTCTTAATTTTCTTTGGGATTTTACAAGAACGCGGTTTCTGACGGCACTTTATTCTAAGGCCCGGTGTGCCTGGAATTTTGATCCGAAGTTTAGCTTGGGTTCGTTTAGTGAACGAATGAGTGGGATTTCCTAACTGTTGGACTGGTGCTCGGAATCGAATTTTGAGGGCACCAATGGAACCGCAGTGCCGGTAATTTCTTAGAAACACCTATTCTGGAGTTGCGTTTGCTTGAGATGAGATGCAAAAAAAATCGTGGAAGGTAAAATAAAATTGAGCTTCAATTTTATTTTATTTTCACTATGTGGTTATCCATTATGTGGAAGTTGGAAAAATATCCTATATAGGTTATGAGGGCGGTGGGGCCCACACGAAACCCAACCCTTCATATTCCTCAACTCCTTCGACTCACCATTTAATTAGATAACTAATTTTAATTAAATGTGTGAGTTTAATTTGAGTGTTTGAAATTCAAATACTTAAGGCATAGGTAATAAAATAAGGCTAAACACTTATTTTATTATTGTTGGAGCTTGTTGAATTGAGAGTGGATTGGGGGGAAGAAAATCGGAAGTTCTTCTTCATCGTAGAATAACAGGAAGAATGCAAGGAACACACCGATATCCAACGAAGAACTCTGAATCCTCAGAGATAGACTATGTGACGTCATATACCGCGACGCCAAAGGCGTTCCTTCCACGACGCCTTCTTCCACGACGATCAATTCTGCGACGTTCCTTTCCGCAACGAGCCTTCGTTCAACAATTCTCGACGTAGGGGATTTTGTTTTTGTTCGTGAATACTTCCATTTCCGTTCTTCATGACACTTTTCCGCTTGCTATTGATTAACGGGAGTGGGTTGGACCACACAATCATGGCCGACCCTCCTCCCTTGTAAGTTGTGTTGATGTGGTTCGAAGGAAAGCGGTGCGGTGAAACGGCACCACGCAGGATCATACGGAAAGGGTGTGCGGCGCCGTCGCGCCGCGCCGGAGAACCTCGAAGACACCGCGGCCGGAGCGGGGCCGCGGCGGAGCAGGGTCCGGCGTCCGGTTCCGGGCCGCTGGCGTCGAAGCAGGGGGACCGTCCCATGCCCGTCCCGTGGTGGAAGCAGCCATCCTACCAGAGCGGGCCGACCGTTCAGAGGAGGAGTCGGGGGTTACGACCCCCGGCTGGCCAGACAAGAGCAGCCCCCACATGGGGCCGCAGTTACAATAGGCGGGGGGGCAGCCCCCCCCCCCCCCCCCCCCCCCCGCACCCCCTAATGCTCGGCCATTGCGGTTGTGACACCTGGCCAGCGCACCGGGCCGTGCCCAGGCCGAGCCGTGCCAAAGCGGGCCAGACCCGGACCCTGGTCGGGTCGCCCCGTTTCGGGCCGACCCAAGGGGTCTCGGGCCGGGTCGGTCCGGGCCCGAAACCCCCATACCCGGACCTATTTCGGTCTTTTTCCCATAATCTGGGCTACGGACCTCCGATCGATGCACCATTAGCGGCAATGCGATCCTTGGATTGAGACGGTCATTTCAATATTTCACGCTCAAGGTTTCAGAGTACTTTGTGTTCGTCCGGTTTGGTTCGTACACGAAACCAACCGGGCCCTCGGAGCAGAAACACTTATAACTTGAGCTCCGGACGTCCGATTGACGTGCCGTAAACTTTTTTGGATTCCTCTTGGTGAGAAGGATCTTTTGGATTACTCCGCTTGAGGTTTGGACACAGATGGAGTATGGTCGGGTTGGTTTTGACTTAAAAACCAACCAGGCCCCTGGGACAAAAAATCCAATAACTCTCAGACTGGGCGTCTGATTGACGCGCTGTCTGTGACGTTGAGTTCCTCTTGATGATACAGAACATTTGGATACATCAACTCCGGACTATTTGTCAGTTGATGTATCAGCCCCTCGGCTCGTGGAGCGGACCCTTTTGAATGAGTTTGCTGTGTGCGGGAACCCTAGAGTCAGTTTCGACTGCGACGACGATGACGACTGTACAGAAATCCTCCGTGGATTCAACGGCGACAACTACAGCACTCAGCGATCCTACGTGGATCAGTGCTACCGATCATGTGTGGGTCAGATCCGGTGTGGGTCAGTGCTCAGCGGTCCTGTGTGGGCCAGTGCCTACAGATCTTGTGTGGTTCTGATCCTGTGTGGGTCATTGCGGGGGTTAGTTACCTATCGATCCTTTGTGGGTCATTGCGGGGGTTAGTACCTATCGATCATGTGTGGGTATGACGGCTTAGATGAATCAGAGGCTACATCTGATCATCTCTATCGTCTTAAAAAGAAGTATACCTATGTGAGCTGAATCATGACCTTCAGTCATTATCTTCGATATGATTGACTTGTTTCCTGTGTGGATTGTGTTGTGTTATCCTGTGTGGACGTGATCGAACTTGGGCTCGGACGTTGGAGCTGAACTGGAATTGATGACTTAGGTATATGTATGGACATCTACCTAAGTAGTGTCGGATGTTACATCGTGATTGTATCTTTCCTTTGTGGATTATCCTTTGAGGATTCTGGGAGACCTTTGGGGGTCTCGGGGTCCCTACTGAGTAGCTTATACTCACTCCTGCATGGGCTATGCCCGCACTACATTGTGTTGGTTACAGGCGATGGACAACGCTGATCGTGGTTGAGGCTTGCGGAGCAGTCGTTACCTGGAGGTGGACCACTGGGCGGGACGTACACGGAGCGGATGGCTGGACCCGAGGAGCTGAGGTGGATATCTATACCTACCCTTTATGTGTGACTACTTTATAATGATCAAGATTATATTAATGTCTATTCAAATAAAAATTTACTATGAGATTTTTTTTGTTATCCTTATGAAGACCCTGCCTATTATCTACGTTATTGGAAGATATAATTATCCAATTACATTTCCATAAATATATACAAGTATAACATGAAAATATTATCTATCCTACCCATGAATCCAATGATTTAGATAAACCCATAAATACACTATAGAGGAAGGATATGTTTGTTTATCCTTATAGATCTCCATCAATAAGTGTTACTAAAGTTATTTTTAAAAAAAAATTATAATAAGGTAAACTGACATGTTATTCATTTTCAATATACATAGGTTGTGTGTAAATGAATAGTTACCATGGTAATTTCAAAATATCAATTCCTTATCATGTTCTAAATAAGTGTTATTTGATCATTTGAAACGTAACAAAATAAATTTATCATGAAATAGTGATAGATAGAGAATATAGTATATCTCTAATCTAGTAAGGAAAATTAAAATTTTGAACCAATATATGGGAAAAATTATTATCACTAATTCACCCACCTATGGTGTCTATAAATATACCTACAAAATGTAATCACCGTTATGTCATTATAATTAATTAATAATCTATTAAGTGTGATGAGTTCCATCAGTGTATATGGATGGGAATATTTCATTAATAAATTATTATTGTTATTTATATATGTGGTATTGATAGTGCATATGATTTTATAGGATCGCTTTTTTTATATTATAATTACCTCATTTTAATGATCGACAATAAAAAAGTGTTATAAAACTTGGTTCAAATGTTTTAGTAAAATTTGAATAAAAATAACATTAAAAAAATTAAACGTAAAACATATTAAATTCCTTGTTTTCTAGCTTTATAGTGGCCCTCATCTACCCCATGGTATAAGTAGTCACCTGAGGATATATATCAAGGAAATGGGTGAGTAAAAATACCAATAAGATGATTAATTAGAAAATGAATCAATATAATATGTGTGATTATAATCATCATAATAAAAAATAATCTTTGGATAATAATCAAAATCATGAGTTGAATTATTAGATAATGTCCTGGATGTGGAAATGAAAAAAATGAAACATCATTTATTAGTGGTCAAATATGACACCTTGTTGTGAATAAAACTATAATCATGTTTTCACATAACATATGTGAATTGCAATAAAATCATAATTCTGGACAAATATAGAATCTTATTCACACATATCTCACATTATTGTATGACATACATCACATTAACAAAAACATTAGAGCGCTATATAATTTTGGAGACACCTATCACTTGATAACATTTACATAATCACGCATTCCATAGAAAACATATATCAGATATAGATAGAAAATTACCCATGGAAAAGAATGGTTTTAATTTTATACAAAATAAATTGCTGAATAAAAATGTGGTTTAAGAAATTATAATTGGAAACATATATTATTTATATGATTTATCATTCTTATAAAAAGATGAAACAACTCATGATGAGTCATAATCTATTTCATATCAAAGTGTTCTTTCAGAATATACTTATTTTGTCATAAATCCGGGATTGAAACATTTTTGTCCCATATATGAAAACCCTAGAATAAATAAATAATATATTAGGAACATTATGAAATATATCCAAATATTAATTTTGAATGATGGAGTGATAACCTACAAAAAAGGATTTGGGGTTCAAGAATCTCCTCGACATATGTCTGGATGAATTCTCCACATTAATGTACTAGGTAATAAAATTATATTAACTAATTATTAAATAATGAACCACTTATACATTTATTTTATTTATTATGTTCTTATTTAGTTAATTTATGGACATTATGATTAGTTATATTTATTAACTCTATCATTCTGAGATGGTTAGTTTCCAAGTTTTTATGATTGGTTTTCTTGTATAAATTTATAGAAGTTCTTGTATGATGTTAATAATAATCAAAAGTGTAATTAAATTCTATTATTTAACAAATTGAATTTTAATTAGCCTTATTTCAAATTTAGTTTCCTTGTATTAGAAATATTAATTCAACAAAATATTAATGATAATCATTTAGATTAATTTCTTGGTTTTTATCATCATGAACTTGTTGTAGTTTATTATTTAATATTATATATATATATATTCTAGTTCCTGAACATAAAAATGCTTATAACCTTAATTTTTTCATTATTTTTCAACTATTATATTGGTTTCATGGCCATCCATGGAGAAGGTAATGGAAAATTAATACACGTCATCCTCAAATGTGATAAATCAACACCTCACGGATCATGTTTTCATTTCATAAAATAAAAGGGATATGAGAAGATGTTTGATAATGGATTATTCCATTACTATAATAAAATTATATTATATATAAGATTATATAATTAAAATTATATTTTTATTTTGAGGATAAAAATGTATACTGAAAATAAATAATTTGAAATGAAATTAAAAGAAAATAGAATACGAATTTAGATCTTGAACTTCTTATCGTTGGGAACCACAATAGTTAAAATAGATTTGTTATTTTTTTGATAAAAAAAGGATCATGGAAATGGGGAATATTATTTTTATGAGTATTGGGAAGAATTTGGAAAATCATAAAATTTTAAAATGTGTGAGGATAATAGGTGGTGAGAGATGATATTTTTTGGGGAGTAAAGTGGTATTTTTTTATTATTCTATTCATCATTTTATTTTTGTTATGATAATGAATATAAATAGTTTGATATTTATCACTAAATATATTAAATATTGATTTATAAATTGATATTATAGGATGACATCCTCCATTCATCATTTATGACTCAATAATTCAAGTTTTTGTGAAATACTATAAAATAATATATTTCATTAATAATAAAAAATTATCAATATTAGAAATTTTTTGAAAATAATCCATAACCATTTTAAGAGGTATATAATTAAAAATGGTACACCATTTTTTAAAAAACTATATTTATATATGACAGAATTAATTATTAAATAAAATCAACATTTATTAGAAGAATATGGTTATATTAATTAGTAATTGATTTAACAATAATTTGGAAAATAAAACCATGTCTCAAAAAAATATATTATAATCATAATATCCGAAAAACATAATTTAATAATACAATTTTTGAATATTAATAATCTTATAAGTAATTAAATTTATTATAAAATTATAGATAAATAGTTTTGTTTTATAAAAATAATAACATTTAATTTATCATTTTCAAAATATTATTTACTTGTAAGATGATATAATTATAATGTAATTTCATTTATAAAATTCTTAAGTTATATTTATGCATTCATATGTGAGATTGATGTTTTATTTTCAAGAAAAATATTCCACATGGTCATGTTACTATTCCAATGGTGAAGTAACTATTCCATCGGTATATGATCCTTAATTTTTTGGAATATAACATATTTCTTTCTTCATTTATGATAATGATGTGTTTATTGGGACATTCCTTTTTATATGTGTTTTATACAATATAAAATTATTATATGATGGAAAATAATTCCATTGATAAATGTTTTTGTTGTTACAAACTTATGCCATTTGAAATTTCACCCTATAAATTCCAATATATATATAGTTGAAGGTAATTCTCCTTTAACACATCAAATGGTTCTCATGTTTCCTATTTTTACATATGGTTTGAACATTTTACTTTTACTGGGTGGGTGGTGTGGTTTAATATAACATTATCTGGAAGGTCAACATATTCATCAGATTATCCTTGTAAGAGAGATCATTTTACAAATATACCACATATGGAATTATTACATCTGATAGGGTATGTAATTTCTCAAGACAGATAAATATAATACATTTTGTAAATTAGACATAGTATATCGATGTTTTATTCGATAATCCACAACCCGTTTAGGATCAAGAATCTCTAAAAAGATGATGTACCTAGGTCTCAACATTATTTTATTCTCAAATCTTATTATCATGTTCAATGGATATATATAGAAGAATATCATGTCTCCAACCTCAAAATCTATGTCCCATTAATGTTTGTCTATATAGATCTTCTACCAAATATGGTCCTCCTTGATGTTCTTCTTAATTGTTTTCTCCTTTACCCGAAATTTATCAACAAATTATCGTCCTTGTTGCTAAAATTCACTATATATATATCCCATAATGTCATTGTTCTACATCTTTTCAATTAGATGGATTCATATGGATCTATTATGATGCTCTAATGGAAGCTATTTTTGTAAGAGATCACATCTTGAGGTATATGTTGGTACGATACTCTTTAGATGAAAATAGATCATTATCTCAATGTTTTCTCATTTCAAAAAAGTCGGCGCAAATTGGCTATCAGTTTGAGGATGATAAGTCAGATGAAAGTTTAGCTCATTATTCAGATCATTTTAGATACTTTTCAAGAACATGAAGTTCAATATTTGATTTCAGTATGATAAAATCTATATTAGTACTATGTGACTTGTATGATTCATTGGGATGTGAATGTTGATCTCACTTTCCCAATAGTTCATGACTTTAATAAAATTTATATAATTATTATTAATATATCCTCGTGCTCCACCAAATGATGTAATATAATATTTTTGGGTAGTTCTATCCCACTAAAAATAACTAGTGATGAGTTATACACTTTAGATGTAGTAATTTACCCATTTTATGTTATTAAAAATAACTCAACCTCTATATTTTTTGTTTGTGTGAGAATAGATATACTAAAATCCAATTATAAAAATGAAATAATTAAAATATAATTAAATACAGTGTTCGCTATTCTTGAATTAATAACCAACGTACGTGACATGAAATCATTATCACGATCCACCACAACATTAGTAATGGAATATTAATTAACATTCTATTTTAGATTTTGTAGATTCTGAAACATATTACCCTTAGGGATTATAGGTTTAGTGAATTGACTATTATAGTTATCATTTTATCTATACGTGAATAATTTAAATATGGGTGGTTATCCCATTTCCTCAATCAAGTTGTCAAGATTCTTTATATCTCTCTGACATTCATGAGCATGGTGGTGTTTTAGTCCCCACTTGAATAATTTACTCATCCCTTTGAGATAATTACATTGATTATTCTCTCCATATTTTTTACATGCGAGTGGTTGATTTTTCATTCCACATTTTTCATTAGATCCCCCATCTTGAAATTTCATATTTTGTTTCTTATCACTATAGTCGTCGGACTGATATACAGACTCGATATCTACATTGAGATCACATCGGAGAACTTCTTCATTACTCACAATGAAATGAATTTATAGATCCTTTTGAAGGTTATGTTTTAAACCATAATTGAATCTATCAAATTTTATATAATTATTAATATAAAAACTATGTCATACCATTAAGCATTGAGAATTTTTTTATATCTTTAAAGGATTCACTTTCCTTTTACCTCATCTCTACAAATTCTATCTCCAACTTTATACGATGAGGATGAGGGAAATACATATAAGGAAATTTGTTTATAATGTCTTCCAACTATATCTCTTAAATTTCATCCTTCACCATGTTTTCATAATCAATTACCACCATGTATCGGCCAGTCCATCAAAAAAATTGCCAGATTCACATACTCCATCTAAGAATAATAAACTATAGAAAAGATCTTCTACATTGAGTTGAACCACTATTATAAAACTAGTTGATTTGGAGATACACTAAAAATAGATGGTGATTTCCACATAAAATTATCTATGTATATTTTCTTCCTCTTAGGTGAATAACTTCATTCCACATTATTGATGTTATTTTTCATATCGTGAGATAGGTGGGTAAGCATGACCATGATATTTTGAACCCCACCTCAAAAGGATTTGGGAATATCATTTGGTCATTCACTACACTATATCACATAATGATTTGTTTCATAGTTTCCCCTTGTTCCAACCATTCTATAAATAATATATTCTTTGAGTAAAAATAAATAATTAATTCCTTAATAAATAATTTATTTGTTTCTAAAATTAACTCTAACGGTATATCTTGTGTGATCATTATATTTTTAATTTTAAAAACGAATATTATTTGGTTATTAAATATTCATGGTATCATATTAAGGGTTTTCACTAATGTTCTGAAATCTTGATTCTCAAATTAATAAAATACTTTATGATACCAACTATAGAGGCCTTGATTTTTCATACATTACAATTAAATCTTTTAAAAAAATTATAATTGTGTTAAAAACCGAATAAAATGGTTTATTATTTTTGGGAAATTAATACCAAATATAAAATTTACATAGTAAATCATAATCAATTTTTACTCATTCTTCCCTAGATTCCAAGTGGACATCATTTACTCCATAGTATATGTATTCACCTAAGGATATACATAAAATAAAGGGTGAATATTAAATCCTAGTAAGAGGGTAGATAAAAAATGAATCAACATAACATGGGTTGGAAAATTATCATCCCATTACATAAGTATGGTATCATCATTATAATAATGATAGGAAGAATTATATAATGTAATGGAATGTGGAAAATCATAAAATTAAAACAACAGGTCTTAGTGGTCAAATACCACATCTATTGTTTTACATGAATATCATCATTTTTACATAAAAAATATTGGAATAATAAAATAATCATCATTGTAAAAAAAATATCCAATCTTGTTCATGCATATAGTAAACTATCTCATTAGATAGATAACATTTATGAATGCAATGGAGTGATACATACATATAGATGAACAAGTCACATCATAACATTTACATAATCATCCATGAATCATAAAATGTATATCAATCATTGAAAAAAAATGGAAAGGAATATGATTATTTTCATATAATATAGATTCATGAAAAAACATTTGGGTTACATAATGATAATAGTAAATAAATATTTTATATATGATTCTTCATTCTTTAGGGAGGAATAAATAATTTAATAATAATTAAAACTGTGTTTTAGAAAGAAATATTCATCTGGAAAATATTTGATTTTGGCATTAAACTAAATATAAAAAATGAATATCTAAAAAAATAAAAGGTTAGAAAAATGGAATTATATTTTTGTAAAATTGTAGTAAATATCCACATAGAAATTTGGAATGAAAGTGTTATAACCCAAAGTAAGTGTTTTGGTTTAATAATCCTCATACCTTATGTCTGAATTCTTTGTTCACATCATCAACATAAATAATAAAATTAAATACATTAATTAATATATAATAAACCTATTATACATTTAATTGATTTATTATTATTTTATTAGGTTCAATTATTTCCATTATGTTGTGTTATAGAGTTCAATTCAGTCGTTTTGAGAGTCATTATATGATGGTTTTCATGATTGGTTTTCTTGTATAAAAGAATAGATGTTCATGTAAGATGACAATAATTCCCTATAATTGAAATAATAGGTTATTAGTGAACTAAAATATGTTAAATTGGTCTTATATATTATTTTTATTGATATCAGTAATATTCTTCAGAAAAAATGTTAATGATAATCCATTTGATTAATTTTTCAGTATTTATATTACCACAAACCAGTTTTGATTTATTATATAGTATTATATATATGTCAATTATAGAACCTAAAAAGTATTATAATATAAATTTTAAAATCTGTTACATCTATTATATTGGTTTTATGAACATATTTGAATATTCTAATAGAATTTTAATACTTTTCATCCTTGAAGTCGATAAATCAATAACTCACATGCAATGTCTAAAATTTTAGAATAAAAGGGATATGATAAGTGTTTCAATGATGGATTATTAAATTACCATAATTAAATTCCATATTATATAAGATAATATATTTTTCATTACACTTTTAAAAGGTAAGTAGATGTGGGAAAAAATGTTAAATTAAATTAAAAAAATTGACAAAAAATGGAAGAGAATTTAACCTCTTGAACATATTCTCATTATGAACCTATTTGAGGAAATTGAATTTTGTCTTTCGGTGAAAAAAATAGTCTCATGTACATGTTAATGAGGCTAAAAAAGGTATTTCTAATAATATTTTTAAAAATAATATATTATAAGGTTTATAGAGAACAATTGGTGAGCATGGTATATATAGGAGAAGAGTGGGGTGTGTTTTGTTTCATTATTTCATTTAGTATTAAATTATTTCATGTCAAGAATATCAATATATTGAATATTTTTACTAAATATATTATGTAGTTAAGGATAATTTGATATTGTTATATTACATCATTTATAAATCTCCAATGACTCAATAATTCCTGTATTATTTAAATAGCATTAATTACAGTATTTCATTATTCACAAAAAATTCAACTATTTTTGAAAAATCACAAAAATTCACCCTAACCATTTTATAATGTTTAGAATTAAAAAATTAACTACATTTTATAGATGTAATTTTTTATATATGCTATATTTTCTTTTAAATAGAAATCATCATTTATTCAAACATTGTCAATTTTAATATTATAATCAATTTTTAATCACATTGAAAATTTAATCGAGGTCACAAAATATTATCATATAATCAGAACAATGTCAAATTATGAATAAATTTTATGAAAATAAATTTACATGTAAATTAATATATTATTTATAATAATGAAGATAATCATTTATGTTTTATATAAATTCAACGACTTAATTTATAATTTTTAAATAATTTATTTACATATGCAATGATATATTTATGATATATTTTCATTTAAAAGATTCCACAATTTTATGTGTATATTCCTAATTGAGGTTACTATTATATTGGATGAAATAATATTCCCAACGATCATGTAATTAATCTAAGGTTCAAGTTACTATTTCATCATTATATGTCCTTTAATTTTAATGAATAAGGTTTTTTTCATTATTAATTTAATATAATGATATTTTTATTAGGTTCTCCATTATATTTATAACTTTTATAATTTATAACATAATTATAATTGGGAAAAAATTACATTGATCAATGTTTTGTTCACAAATTTATTTTTGCCCTTTTTGGGTTCACATTATCAATTGGGTTCATTATTGGGATTTAAAGAAAAAATATTAATGATATCATAGTGAATAATATCCTATCTAGACGGGATTATGGTACTATGGTTCACTGTTAGTGTACAAAATTAAGAATATATCAAACTTATGTATTTTGTGATTTTGATAATTTCTCAGTATTGGTTCAAGATATTTTTTTCTACCCACATTCACCTGATAAATTAAAATGAATAAAGAATTTTTCTTTTGGGACTCATGATATTTGGAGAGATAGTGAAAGATAGTATAGATAAATTTAGTTTCACTAAGAAATATGAATTATTAAGAGTTTTGTTGAGAAATTATAGTCTAACCAATATGGCTGAATTAATGGTATCAAAATTAATTATTGAATCATATGGCTAGTTTGGGGATTTCAAAATTTAAATTACATTAATTTATTTTATAGTTTAATGGTTCCCGGGGAAAAAATTTTGAGTACTATAATTGAAGAGTATATGAAACTATGAAATAATGATGTTTCTTTAATTATAAAATTTAGTGAAAAATGTCTCATAGTTTATCACGAAAATATTTTTAATCATTCATCTAGGGATGGATCTAGACTAAAAATATATCAAAAATGTTGTTTCTAAAATAACTAAAAATTAGGGAATGATAATCTATTTTGGTATTTCACTAAAAATATTATGTATAATATACTACCTTGGAACGGGATAATAAAAATAAAAAGGTTACTCAAGAGGGTCTCAAATCACATTCACACTAATGATTAGGCAATACTTAGATTCTAGGAATTCTAAAAACACATTCTTTTAGAATAATTTTTGATTGGGAATATTATAAAAATACACATAGTACTAAAAAAACCATAATATACAATTTTAAAATTATTAATGATCTGAAATAAATTTTATTCATTTACCACATATGGGTAAAATGGCCATTTTAACATAAAAAATAACCACATGTCACATTATGTTCATGATGTGGTATTTACTAGTAGATGAGTGCTTATGGGTTTATAGGGTGATTTGTTTTCATGGTTTCATTTATTTGTCTATTTGGTTATTAATAATGAATTATTTTATTAATTTTTTTATTAAAAATTAAAATATAATTGAAATTTCATATTGGATTGAAATGACATTGCTGTAGGTATTTATCAGTGAATAAAATTTCATTTAGTAGTCACATAGTTTGATTGTGAGATTTAGTGTCATCTAAAAGGAACCAACCCTAGTATCCTAGATTCGGTGCCTTATTTTATAACATTTTCGTGATTATGATAATTTATTATCCTTATTGAATAAATATTTTAGTATTTTTTGAAAAAAAGATACAAACATTGTTTCAACATTATATCTGGAAATGACATACATAATAGAAAATACATATAACTCCTAGATTATCGATGAAAGTCATTCAAAATATTCATCTTCACAACCTGTGGAAAATAAAACATAAGAAATGGGTAATCTCAGATGCACAATAATGGTATATAATATATTGAATGTTATCATAAAGATAAATGTTATACATGGTGATCAACTTAAATCACATGTCTTTAAAAATAAACATGATCGTAATATGGAATGAATGATAAATGTTTAAATATGGAAATATAAATGATCAAAAGGGAAAGAATCATAACCATTAATACTATACTAGTTGAATAATAAAATGGTTTAATAATTACTAATTAAATAATGTGGGAATTCATAATTTCAGACATTTGAAGCATATTATCAAGGCCTCGGCCCAGACGTCAAAAAATACTATGGTAATGCCTCTAACAATAACAAATTATTTTTTCCTGTGAGATATACCGAGTAATCAAGGGGCTATATAGGGACCCATACTTTACAATATTTATCCAATTCATTCCTCATATTATACACTAAATACAGAAACAACATGATCATATAATATAATATTCCCCAATCTGTACGCATAAACACTATACATTCTGAGTAGTATGGTGAATAGAATCAAGAAAGTGCATACACAATCAAATTTATCATAAAATGTTTAATTTAATATTTTAGATAAAAATAATTATATACTATCCTCTATAATACATAAAATTCAACAGTGGTGTTGAAATAGATAAAAATACACTAATAAAATCATTGAGTAGTTTTTGAGAGTAATGCACTTTTACTTTGAAAAGAAGGATAATATAGGAAAACCGTTGAATAAAAAAATAAATTAACTAATTTATTTTTTCTATGATTAAATTAGTGGTATTTGAAAAATAATTGTGTCTTAATACATATTATATAGTGCACTTGAAAATAGATGCGAATTTGAGAAGTTCACTTGAATCTGGCCAGTTTAACGGGAAGATGTTTTTAAGGTTACTTTTAAAACATGTAAATACCCATAAAATAATAAAGGATTATTATTGGTACACATATATATAACACTATACTATAATTTATTTGATTTAAAAATGGATAATTAAAATTTTCATTTAGTTAAGTGGAGAATCAGTGTAACCTAAATGGAAATGGAGGTTCAGGTAAAAAACTCTAACCTTGTTTCTTAATGTGTTCTTTACTTGAGTATAACACCTTGGATAATCAAATTAATTATAAAATTAAGAACCTTATTTAAATGTTTTTATTTTGAATAATTTTTTTAAGATCATTTATGTCCTTTAGATGTGTTATAATACCAAAATTTATCGCTCTGGAGCGTTCATTTCCCTGGTTTTCATGATCAGTATAATTTTATTTTATAATGGAAGATTTTTCGAATGAAAATAATTATTTAGATTTGAATTTATATAATATTTATGAACATATAGTATTTTATACTATTATACTTATCATTTGTTTATATATTATGATTATGAGTCATCAGATAAAGTATTTATTTATAATTGTTTATATTTTTGCAGTCATTATGGATCACAAAAAACTTGTTTTGTTCATTTATTTAATAGCATGTATAAATTATTGTTATAGAATCACTAAAAAAGATATAATACATATTTTAGAATGTTTTTCCAGAATAAAAATTGTTTATTGGACATCCTTGAATAATAATGTGAAGAAATAAACTATTTCGTCCACAAAGGTTGTAAATAAGCACCTCCTAGAAAATGATTTCATTTAAAATAAAATATAGAGAGTAAGGATATAGATGATGGAAATTTCATTAATAAGATATAATTATAGTATATTGATGAAACTAGTGTTAGCATGATCATTTTCACAGAGGAGGTGTGGAAATAATAATATAATAAGAAACATAAATAAAATTAAAGGGAAAAATAAAGGGGATATTACCTCTTGAGTAATCCCCCTTGAGAACCTCCTTAAAGAAAGAGTTTTTGTCATTTGACAAGTCCAGGAGCTTATGGACACTGGGAGATACTGTGGAAGAGTATCTAGGAAGAATATTTGGATACCTAATGGATTTGAATTGTGAAGAGATGAGGGAGTGGGGGGGGGGGGGGTTATTGTGAATGAGATGACTGATTTTTTGATATCTTATTCACTATTTCATAATTTTTCATGAGACAAGAAATAATGTTTTATTATTAAGAAAAAAATAGTAATAGGTGCATGTGAGTTCTAAAAAATGTTAATTTACATAAGAAATTATTCTATCTGGATAGAGAAATTGATTTCTTTAGCACATATCGACATATCACAAATTATCAAATTTCAATATTGACAAAAAATTCAACTCTTTCAAAAAAGACACGAAAAATTCAGTCTAAATATTTTTAAAAATATTGATTTAAAAAATAAACCCCATTTTATCAAAATAATTTTATAAAATATATAAATTTAAATTTCAAACAAAATCATTATTTACGTAAAAAAATACATATTTCATATTTAATACTATGTTTATAAGATATTAAAAAATTAACTAAGGTCTCATAAAATTATCCTAAAATTATAAGACAAAAAAATATTTATTGAATAATAAATTTAATGAAAATTAATTAAATTTTAATTAAATTTATAAATTTAATATTATAATTAAATATTTAGAACTCACATTAATATCAACACGTAATTATTAATTTTTAAAATATTCAACTTCATTTATATGATTCCTAAATATTATTAACAAATATATGGATGATGTATCTATTCATAAGGGTACATTAATTTTCATATGGAAAATTACAATTCATAAGGATAAGTTACTACTCAAAAAGATTTATAACTATCCAATCAAACTCTAAATATCTTACTGATCACAACCATGTATGTCATTTTTTCAAAATTCAAATCACAAAAGTGGAAATATTATGTTTAGCAGCTATGGTATTTCTATCTCCTATGAAAAATTATTTTTTTAGGGGATCAGTGTTTCATGCATTCTCTATTTTTTTAAACCCTGTGGTTGTTAAATTATTCCTCCCTTTTAAAAATTTAACCCTTGAAATTACCATAATGTTAACTCATGAAAATATTTTGGTTTTTCTTCATCATAAGCTCATCAGAATCCCATGTAATGTCTTTAATTTTTTTTATTTCTCAAAATTAAATTCATTAGGTGAGTCATCTGATTCCTCAACACCTTTTTATTAGTGTCTAGAATATTAATTGTCTCACCATAGTATGATAATTGATGTTATAATTCAATACCTTTAGAAGTGAGTACATGTGTTGGCGGTGGTATGTACTTTCCCAATAATAAAACATGGGACACATTGTGTACCTTAGATATGCTAGGCAGCATTTCCAAATGATAATATACTAAATCAATTCACTCCAAAATTTTAATAGGACTAATGTATTTGGGACTCAGTATTCCTTTCTTCAGAAATTGTACAACTCTCTTCCGTGGAGATACTTTTAAGAAGAAATGATTCCCACATTAAATTCCATGTACTTCTTTCAATTATCAGCAGAGATATTTTTCCTACATTAAGATGCTTTAATGTTGGATTGTAACATGTTTACCTTCACTGTTGTTTCCTCCATAATCTATGTTCCCAAAAAAATACTTCACTAACATTGTCCCAACATGTTAGTGTACAACATCTCTTTCTGTATAATCCTTCTTATAGTTCCAGTTGAATTCTAGAATATATAATATTATTGTAGTAAAACTCTAAAAAAGATAAATACTGATCACACATACCCTAAAAGTCATGTGAACATTATCTGAACGTGTCTTCTAATGTTTGGATCATCTGTTATGATTTCCCAATAGTTTGAGGGTGAAAAGTACTATTAAATAGAATTTTAGTTTCCAAAAAATACTGAATAATTTTCTACAATTTTGAAATGAATCGTGGATCAATTTTAGACACAATTGAGTAAGGTTCTCCATTTTGTCTCACTATTTCATTTATATAGATTCATTCAAGGTTCTCTAGTGGTTAATCCTATCATATAGCGAGGAAATGTACATCTTTCGTATGATAATCTACAATTACCCATATTAAATCATTATTTCATAGAGTTTGGGTTAATCAGGTGATAAAATCCAAGTTTATGTATTCCCAATTAAATAATAGAATAGGTAGAGGTTGTATGACTCTTCTAGGATGTTGTCTTTAAGACTTCAAATGTTGAAAAACTAATCATCTTGGTACATAAAAATATATTTCACACTTTATATTGTCCCACCAGAAATGTTCTTTAAAATATCTATAAATTTTAGTGCTATGAGGGTGTGTAGATAAATTGGCGCAATGTGAATCATCCAATAACTCTCTCTTCCACTCAGACATAGAGGGAACAGATACCCTCTTCCCTAATTTCAATATTCAAACTTTACACATGATGTCATCCATATTCTAATCATTCAATGTTTTAATTTTCTTTTTAATATTGTCATCACCAGAATGAGAAGTTTTAATTATTTCAAATAAATATTCTTGGGAAACCAATTGAAAAAATAATGATGTTTCAATCTCATTGATAATTAAAATATACATATATACTAAATCATTGTATACAATATCCATTTCAATCCATATTTTCATTAAAACAACATGATCCTTCCTCCTCAATGAACCATGTTCCATATTTTTTTCATAGGAGGGAGTGTCTAGAAATATCGTAATCCTTGAGTAACATAATCCATTTCCTTTTTGTCATGTTGATTTCTTTCTAAAATAATATATATTTGAAGATATTTTGATTAGTATATATTTCATGTCTTTCACCATAGATATAATGTCTCACTATCATTAGAGAAAATATTATATCTCATAACTCAAGTTCATGAGTGGGGTAGTTTTGTTCCAGATTTTTTAACTGCCTTCATTTATAATTAATTACTCTATATTAAATCATAATGACATAGCCTTTTCTATTCATTGACACATCACATTAGGTCATAAATCCAACATTCAGTATGGTAGAGTTAGGATCACAAATTTCAATATTCTCATCCTCAATTTTTCCAAACATTATTCACATTCTTTATTTCATACGAACATAACCCCATTATGAGTAATCTTGGTAAAAGGGTTGTCTAAATATGAAATTTTTGGAAAATATTCCAATAATAACCTACTAAACCAAGAAAACTATGTAACTCGGTTATATTTATTGGATTAGGCCGTTCCGGGATGGCCTTTGTCTTGCCGGGATCAAATAGAATTATATCACTATAGACAATATGGACATGAAAATACTTTGACTGAATCCAAAATTCACACATTTTAAACATCCCATTTAATCCATTTCTTCTCAGAGACATTAGAATAGTTCTCATGTGATTCGAATGATCATCCTTTATTTTAGGGAATTCCACAATATAACCAATTAATACAAATAAAAATTCATTAAAATATTACATGAAAACTCTATTTATTGGATCCATAAAAATAGAGGGTGAATTAGTTATTCCAAAAGGCATTGTTGTAAACTCACAATTCCCATACCTAGTTCGAAATGCTGACTTTAGGATATCTTCCTTAATCACATGCAACTAATGATTTCTAAATAAATTGTCAATCTTAGAAATTTTTTTGGATCTCTAAAGTTGATCAATTAAATCATCAATATGAGGATGTAAATACTTGTAAATTATTGTAATAGCACTAATTTTTCTATAGTCAATGTACAACCTTAAGGGTCCATCATTTATCATGATAAAGAGAATAAAGCCCTACAATGGAGAAATACTAAGTTGGATAAATAAATAATAACTCAATTCAACTTTTTTTTCATTAGTTCTAGTAATTCTATAATGTCCATTATATAATGGTTCTTTGATATAGGTCTAGAAGTATGAATTAAATCAATAAAAACTCAACAAACCACTCTAGATGATGTCCATGTAAATAATGTGGAAATATATCAATGTATTCTATAATAACAGGTACATCCTCAATTTTAATATTTCTCCTCTCACCCTGAGATATTTCTTTCTATATCTCCCCATGAATTGTTTTCAGTATCTCTACTAGGGTGGATCTAGATACAAATGAGATTGTGATTTTTATGCTATAATGATAATGGATTTTATACCTTCTTTACTAATCATTTATTCAATCTTCTAGTAATATATTTTTACTCATATTTTGAAATCCATTCCATGCCAAGGATTATGTCAAAATCGACATAAGGTATAACAATAAAATTAGTAGATATAAAACATTTATTTTTAAATATAAGGACTACCTAACATATCATTGTCACAATGAGACATCCCCAATGGGGTTTGACTTAAAACTCCATTATTAATGATAATTGAAAATATCTAATTTTATAAAAAATGAGGAATATATAAATAATGCGATGATCCATAGTCATATAATGAAATTTTCATGTTTTTGGAAATGATTATAGTAATTGCTACCATAACATTATGAACATCAACTTTGGGAGTTATGATCGCATAATCTTAGTTGTGCTCCCATGGCCTTCCCTAGGTAATTATTCCATGACATAGTGTAAAATAATTGGAAGAATGTACCATCTATTTATAATTGTATCATTCTATATTGGTAGTTTCTTTCTTTCCCTTGAAATATAATGATTGGTGCCTCTTAATCCACATTTTTAATAGAATACATTTCCTTTTAAGCTGGCTCTGGGGTGTTTCTTTCCCATTGTATCACATGTTAAAACACTTCCCTTTTTATGCTTCTCTTTATATATTCCTTCCATTTCCTCCATCTTCTTCTATTTAATTCCTCTATATTTATAAAACATAGAGAATTATATTTCAATTTTGATTGCACATGGGACTATATCTAAAAATTATAATAGATATTGGGACACCATCACTATTTGGTGGAATGATTTTAAACCATCATAGAATAGATCAATATCATTCCTTGGATTACTTTTGTAGTTTTTGGCATGCCTTACTATCATTGTAAAACTGACTTCATACAGTTGAATGTTTTCATCATTTTTTCAAACTCAAAAATTGCCTCTCCATATCTTATCTCTATTTTCAATGAAAATATTTTTTGGCAATACCCCAGGATTCCACGGTACTCTTCTCTTTGAATATTACAGTAGCCTGTGTTGTACGCAACCACAAGTTCTAACACACACCACAACCAATCAAACTAACCGTTATTAATAGTAATAACCACTTTTTGAAATTTTATAAATTTCATCTCTCAAAATTGACTTCATTTTTGTATTCGGAATATCGAAATTAGCCAAGGGTAAGATTTTGGAACTTTTCGGATAACATTTATATTTTGATGAATAGTGAAAATTACTAAATTTTAATTAAAAACAACTTTTTTAATCGAAATAATAAATAGTGATAAATTATGAATTTGAGTGGTTTTAAAGTAAATTTATAATATATTTTTACCATTTAATACAATTTTTGTCATTGGAAATAATTTAACAACTAAACCAGACATAAACAAGTGTCAATCTTTTGTTAGTTATTATCTCTTAAAAACACGCTTTTTATTTTAACAATGGAAATTAATTTTAAATTAATTTCTGCCACTTATGTGTTTTGAATTTTGAAAAATGGATTCCATATTTGGAATCATGATGTCAAAATTTTGTAAATAGGTATCTTTTATTTTTTTAGACAATTGGAATAATTACTTCGGTAAATATTTTATTTACCATGGTTAAAAGGTAAATCAGATTAATATGGGTTAAAAAATAATATTATAATAATACTAAATTAACCTAAAAAGTTTCCTAACCATATTTGTGGATACATGTCCGACCATGGGCATATTTGGGTTGATTTTGGGACCCCATGGAGCCACTTGTAGGTGATAGGGACACTTTTTTAATTAAGTTAAAATAAATACAAAAATGACATAAGCATATCTCTTTTAGCAAAACAATTTTTACAAAACGTTATATATGTTGGATTTTCAACTATAAATTTTCATTATAAATATAAAAATATTTCCTACATAATTTTATTTTATTTATAATTTTTAGACAGTTAATAATAATTATTTTTTATGACACACTAATGATGCAGTATTTTCATTATTAATGAAAGAATCAAATAATTGGTATTATAAATGTTAAAATTAATATAATTTGAATGTTTTTATGACATACATTAATTTTATTTCTTAATATTACATTATATTATTGCTTAAATGAATTTTTTTCGAATTAATGAAGTTGTTAAGACTTTAAAAAAAATCAATTATTGAATAGTGTCAAAATTTCCATAAAAGAGTTTTTAAAACAAATATTATATTATTAATTGATATTAAATTCCTTAAAATCTAAGGTTCTTCCAAAAGACTTATATAATAATAGGTGTATCATTAATGGACCCCTTGGGAGTCACTTGGAGGTATATAGTAATTTTATTAACTATATAATATAAAAATACAAAGAGACATGGTAAGTGTCAAACTAATTAACTTAGGGTTAAAACTAAATCATAAGGTTAATATAATGAACCAAACATATATAAATCCTATTTGTTGACTAGTTTTCGACCCATCCCCACCGTAACATGTAAATAATCCATTTTGGAGCCATTAGAAACCGAATATAATTTATTATAAAATAATATTTCTAGCTTTTCCAAAGGTGCCCCTCACCCCTCTTATAAAAGGGCACTCCCCCTTCTCATTAATTCACACATTCAATGCCTTTAGGATCGGCCAAAACTCTTCCAAAATACTATATAAACTTTCCTCACTTCATCCTAGAGGACTTACTTTAGTCATAAAGTCAACCTAATGAGTCTTTTTGATCAAATCAAAAGGAAGAACCCAAAGAAGAGGTAATGTTTTCACCACCCTCTTTCAAGTTCCTTTCTTCTTCAACTTCTTTGTTTGTTATTACCATTATAAAATAATAACTCCAGTATATTTTATATACATTTATTTTATTATAAACATTTTATAACCATATTTCAGTATTCTATCCATCCTTTTAATGACATGTCACCATATGTGTGTACGTACAGCTTACTGTCTCCACGTCGGGGTGTAAACGTTATTCAAAACATTATTATTTGGATGGGTATAATAATGATGTTTAATTCATGTAAATAATAAATATAACATGATAATGATTCTGTATATATGATATACTATCCAATTAAATATTACTTTAATATCAAAAGAATTATATTGTCGCTCGTGTGTACGTACGGACTACTGTCTCCACGAACGCGATGAGATTCATTCCTCATCGTATCCATTCAAGTATAATTCTCATTTGATGATTAATAATAATTTATATGTACTTAATATAATTCTTGATATGAATAAGATACAACCTATCCCTAACAAACATGTCTTACGTAACAAAATATATAAAAGAAAATGAGTAATTTGACACCCGAAACGACAATAATATTAAGATATTATTAGCAAAGCAATGCTAAATGATCATATATGATATCATATTAATGTATATGTTTAATTTATAATTTAATAACAATTATTTAACCATTATACAGGAGGTTATACAACCCCCAACCAAGGAAATTTACAATTTAAGGGTTTATTTCACAATCTCTTCATTATCCGAGGTTGTTTATACGTAATAATCTACAGGGACTTCTTTATCATCCACATCCATGTTTCTTAAAAATGTATTTGAAAAAATTTATACTATTTAATAGAATATGGTTTAAAGTCATTTATACCCTTGTTTGACTGTTTATAAGAGGTTTATAAATGAATCTTAGCTTCGTTTTCCAAACAAGGTCCCTTTTAACCTTTTTGATAGTATTAAGGTAAGAATGTTTTTTAACATATATGGCGGGTGCGGCTATTTTCTGCCATTATAAAATTTTCGAAGCTTCACATACAAGATTATAATAATATTTTCAAAATAAAGGTTTTCTTTTATAATTATGTAAATTTTAAATCATTTCAAAAAAAGACATATTTCTCTCAAATAGTTTTGATTTCATCTATGTCAACATCTTTTGATGGATTTTAAGCTTATTTAATGTTTTTTATTATGATACAAAACTTCCATATTTTATTGATGGTTTTGTGATATGTTTGACTGTGGATGTGTTATTTTTATACCATTCATGTTTTATGAAGAAAGTATTGACATTTCGTATGCTAGTTTTAGAACGAATGTTTATGTTATGTTTAAACCTGTTCATCTGAGGAATGCATTGGACCTAATAAGTGACGGGTGGAGCCCACTATAGCTCCTCGATGCATCGGTAGGTCTCATGAGAAAAACTAGTGTCTTGGAACAAGGCCTTGACAAAATAGTATTTGTATTCTTGGCACGAGGCCTTGGATATGTGGTTATGATAGTCAGGCGTTATGCATTCCATCATTATGAATGTGGTTATTGATATTGCATGTGCTTATTCGGTTAGTAGAATATCCATGTGAATAATTAAATGGTATTATTTCATTTTAGTTTAGCCATATTTTGTTGAAGTTCATGTTTAAAAGGCTTTTGTTTTAGTTATACATTGCCTTAAATGTTTATTCTTATTTATGAAAGTTTCCGCTATATTGTTATCCTTACTAGACATTTGAGATCACCCATTTCAATGTTTTATTTTTTCCCAGGATATGAAGAAGCAATTTATGAATAACCTACTGGGATAGTATGTGGGGATATGAGTGTGGACTATAGAGACTATATTGTTTTAGTTTTCATCTTATGATATAATGTAAACTTTATTAATGTATCTAGTTATTCCAATGCTGCTAAACTAATCGTTCTTTCGAGACTTGATCTTTCTTGTGATCATACCAATGTTATGTAATAATGAACCGACTATGGGTTACTGGGGTCGGGGCATTAAAGTTGGTATCAGAGGAAGTTTAGTACAAACCATGGAAGCTAGATTTAGATAAACTCTGATTAGAGCACAATGATTTATGATTGACTTTGAGGATTAGTATAGAATAACTTCCTTAAATTTTTGTATTATAGAGATTTTGTGAGTTTTCCGAGAAATACATCCCTGTCAGGATACGAGCAGGTAGAGGCGGCTCTGGCACAGATGTACCTAGGGGTAAAACCCGAAAACACCGCTTTGAGCTAGACTCGAACGGGAACTGGTGCATGACAACGGTCCTTGCTGCACTCTTGGTTACGACACTCCTGGGGGATATGCTTAGGATAACTCTCATTTTCTTTATAAATAATTATGAAGTGTTTATGAGTATATACATCCTCAAAGAAAACATTTTTATGATTATGGATTATATCCATAAATAGTTAAATTTATGTTAAGTGTTTTATAATTATGGAATTATGTATTTTGATTTGTAAACTGATCTAGTTTATTACATTGTTTAGAAATGGCGCCTAGTGGAAGAAATTGAAACTGTATCAATGCATGCATTCCATGTAAAGATTTCCCCCAGCTCAAGATAATAGTGGAGCTGGTGATGCAACTGGTGCTGATGAACTAATCACCATACTGGGACAACCCACTCAGGTTATGAATAATAACCTTACCCGTATGGAGCACCCTGGTCCATTGTGTGGAGGATCAATGTTATATCGCTTCTTGAGGGGTCAACCACCAACATTCAATGGGAGTAAAAATCCATTAGTAGCTGAGCAATGGATAAATTCACTAGAGAAAATATTTCAGGCTTTGGGGAGTACTGAAAGGGAAAAAGCTATCCTGGCAGTTTACCGCCACACCAGAGATGCTGATCAATGGTGGTCATTGATTCAAAACATGAAGGAAGATGATGAAGTATCAAATATAGAATGGAGGGAGTTCAAAGATCTGTTTTTAGAAAACTACTTTCCTCGTGACCATCGAGCAGATTTGGAAAGGCAATTTTTGAGTCTGATACAAAAGGAGGATGAGAATGTCGCAAAGTATGAGGCTAAATTTATGAGGTTAGAAAGGTATGCTAGAGATTATAAACATAACCCAAGAAGTAAGATTGATCTTTTCTTTGATGGGTTAAAACATTTTCTCCGTTGAGCATTAGTCTCACAATACTTCTCGTTGTACGAAGACATTGTCTCATGTGCTATCAAGACAGAAAATGAATTCTCTAAGTCTTATGACATTAATGAAAAGCATGGGAAGGAGAGATCTACTGATCAATATAGGAATAGAAATAAGGGGAAGAAGGGAAAGGTTGAATATCTATCCTATGGTAAATGTGGGAAGAAACACCCCGGTAATTGCTTAAAAATAATGTGAGTTTGTTACAAGTGTGGTGAAAAAGGCCGCCAAGCTCGTGATTTCAAGGGGAAGAAGGAAGCTACCGATGTCCAATGCTACAACTGTGGGGATATGGGACATTATGAAAATGAATGTTCTAAGTGTTAGGGGAAGTTACCTCAGAAAATGCCAAGGGATCAAGGCCAAGCTTTGATATCACTACTGCTGAGATAGAAGCTCTGAAAGATGTGGTGGCATGTAATTTAATGGTTTCCTCAAGTTTTGAAAATGCATTATTTGATTCTAGATCATCTCATTGTTTCATATCTTCCCAGTTTTCTATGAAAATTAGATATTTCCAGTTTTATTTAACAAGGGATTTTTCAGTTAAAACTCCTAAGGGAAGTATCATTGCAACAAAGTTTTGGGAATAAGTCCCCATAATAGCATATAAATGTTCTTTATCTGCATATATCATCTTCATACCTATGATTGAGTTTCATATAATCCTCGGTATGTATTGGCTTTCAAAATATGATGCGAGGATTTATTATAAGATGAAGGAGGTTACGATTTTTGATGATGATGATAAGGAACACCTTATCTTTAGAGTAGAATCGTCACAACATAATTCTTATCTAGATCCACCCCCAGTAGCTCAACTAAATTCAATTATTGGGGAGGAAGATAATGAAATGACTGTGGGTGAGGAAAGGAATGTTCAAATAGAGGATTTACATGTTGTGAAAGAATATGTATATGTTTTTCCATAAGATTTACCTGGACATCCTCTAGAACGAGAAGTTGAGTTTTCTATTGATTTAATTCCTTGATCAAGGCCAATATCGAAGACCCCTTATAGAATGGCCAATGTAGAATTAGTTGAACTAAAGAAACAACTACTGGAATTGAGTAATAAGGGATTTATTCACCCTAGTTTTTCTCCTTGGGGAGCCCATGTAATTTTTGTTAAAAATAAAGATGGATCTATGAGGTTATGTATCGACTACTGGGAGATTAATGATATAAGAATAATGAACAAGTATCCCCTACCTTGCATTGATGATTTATTTGACCAACTTCATTAAGCTCAATACTTTTCAAAGATTGACCTTCGGTCTGGATACCATCAGTTGTGTGTGAATAAGGAAGACATTCCGAATAAACCATTTCGAACCAGGTACGGGCATTACGAGTTTATGGTAATTACTTTTGGGCTGATTAATGCGCCCTATATATTCATGGAACGAATGAATAGAGTTTTCAAGGAATAAATAGATGAATTATTGGTTTTATTTATTAATAATATCTTGGTATACTCCAAAAGTTAATAAGATCATGAAAATAACTTGCACATTAACATGAAGACTCTGAGAAGACATGAATTATATGGGATGTTTATTAAGTGTGAATTCTGGCTTTAGGAGATTTCTTCTCATGACCATATTGTCTCTAAATATGGAATCACTGTTGATCCTTCTAAGATCAAGGCAATCCAAGAATGGCCTACACCAATGACTATAACTGAGGTACACAATTTTATTGGTTTAGTAGGTTATTATCGACGTTTCGTCCAAAATTTTACTTGATTGGCTAACCCATTAACAAAGATCACATGTAAGGGGGTAAAATTTGTTCGGAAAAAAGAGTGTGAAGAATGTTTTGAAGAATTGAAGAGAACAGTAGTCAATACTTCTATATTGACTCTACCATCAGGGAATGATGGGTTTGTTATTTATAGTGATGCATCAAAGAAAGGACTTGGTTGTGTCCTTATGCAGAATGATAGGGTTATTGCATATGCATCACGACAGTTGAAAATTCATGAGAAAAACTATCCTACTCATGATCTCGAGTTAGAATTTGTGATCTCTTCTTTGAAGATATGGAGGCACTACCTCTATGGTGAAAAATGTGAGATTTATACTAATCACAAGAGTTTGATGTATATTTTTTCACAAAAAGAACTCAACATGAGGAAAAGGTGATGGTTTGAACTACTCAAGGATTATGATTGCACGATACCCTACCACCCGGAGAAGGAAAATAAGTTGGCAGATGCTTTGAGCATAAAATATCATGGAGTTTTAAACATGATGACAATTGAAAGGGATCCTGTTTTTATGGATCTACTATAGTTGGATATGGGAGTCACCATGGAAGGTGAAACATCAATGATTTTTCAAATGGTCCCCAAACCACCTTTACTAGAATGGATAGAGAGTTCTCAGACCGATGATGAATAGTTTCAGAAGAAGATTAAAGCTGTGAATGATGGGAGATTGAGAGACTTTGTGTATGAAGAAGGATCTTTAAAATCTGGGAAGAGACTTTGTGTTCCCAATATACCTAATATAAAAATGGAATTGTTGGATGATGCTCATAGTTCCAATTTATCTATACACCATGGGAGCACCAAAATGTATAGACATTGGAAGGAACAGTTTTGGTGGGACAACATGAAGAGGGAGATTGATGATTTTGTGTCAAGATGTATGGTTTTTCAACAAGTGAAAGTTGGAAGGCAATAGCCTGGTGGAGTATTGCGACCTCTTCACATAACTGAGTGGAAATGAGATAATATTACAATGGACTTTGTCATGGGGATACCAAAGACTCTTAGAAAGAACAATGCACTATGGGTCATTTTTTATCGTCTTACCAAGTTAGCTCATTTTCATGCTATACGGGAACATTTACAACTTTAATAGCTAGCAATACTAAATATTAATGATGTTTTGAGACTTCATGGAGTACCCCTAATGATTGTTTCGGATCATGATCCCCGTTTTACTTCATGATTATGGAAAATTCTTTAGAAATCCTTGGATACTGAACTTCATTTGAGCACTACCTACCACCCTCAAACAGATGGACAATTAGAACGACCTATTCAAACCTTAAAAGACATGTTGAGATCATTGTCACTTGACATTCAGGGTATGTGGGATCAATATTTACCTCTGGTAGAATTTTCCTATAACAATAGCTTCCATTCAAGTATTCAGATGTCACCATATAAAGCGTTATATGGAAAGAGATGTCTCACACCAACCTGTTGGGATGATATTAGTGAAAGAAAACTTGTAGGCCTAGAACATGAGGAGGAAATGATGGAAAATGTGAAGGTAATAAAAAACCATATCAAATCCACCCAATGTTGGGAGAAGAGCTATGCCGATAATCGAAGGAAGGATTTGGAATTTCAAGCCGGTGATAATGTTTTCCTAAAGTTATCACCATTTAAGGGAGTTATACGTTTTGGTAAGAAGGGTAAATTGAGTCCTAGGTACATCAGACCTTTCGAAATTTTAGAATGAATTGGGGTTGTAGAATACCGTTTGGAAATGCCGCCAAGTCTCTCCAAAGTTCATGATGTGTTCCACATATCACTGTTGAGGAAATGCATGCATGTCCCAACACATGTACTAACCTATGAGGAATTAGAACTGGAACCCGATCTACCTTATTGTGAAGATCCCAACCAGATTCTTTATAAGAGGGAACAAGTGATGAGAAATCGGACGACTCGTCTGGTAAAATTTCTATGGAGAAACCATAAAATGGAAGAGGCAACGTGGGAACATGAGGAACTTATGATGAAGAACCACCCAAGTCTTATTATGCAGTAATATTCTAGAAATTTCGAGGATGTAATTATTTTAAGGAGGGGATAATGTAACACCCCAAGCTTCAATGGTACACTTCTCTTTGAATAATATTGTAGTGTGTGTTGTACGTAACTTCGAGTTCTAACACACACCACAACCAATCAAACTAGTCGTTATGAATAGTAATTCACACTTTTTGAAATTTTATAAATTTCATCTCTCAAAATTGACTTCATTTTTGAATTCGGAATAACGAAATTAGCCTAGGGTAAAATTTTGGATCTTTTCGGATAACATTTATATTTTGACGAATAGTGAAAATTACTAAATTTTATTGAAAAACAATGTTTTTAATCGAAATAATTAATAGTGATAAATTATTAATTTTAGTGGTTTTAAAGTATATTTAAAATATATTTTTACCATTTAATACAATTTTGTTCATTGGAAATAATTTTACAATTAATCCGGACATGAACAATTGTCAATGTTTTGATAGTTATTATCTCTTAAAAACACGCTTTTAATTTTAACAATGGAAATTAATTTTTAATTAATTTCTACCACTTATGTGTTTTGAATTTGTGAAAATGGATTCCATATTTGGAATCATTATGTCCAAATTTTGTAAATAGTTATCTTTTATTTTTTAGACATTTTGAATAATTACTTCGGTAAACATTTTATTTACCACGGTTAAAGGGTACATCAGGTAAATAAGGGTTAAAAAAAATAATATTATAATAATATAAATTACCCTAAAACGTGTCCTAACCTTGTTTGTGGATACATTTCCGACCATGGGCATCTTTGGGTTGATTTTGGGACCCCATGGAGCCACTTGTAGGTGATAGGGACACTTTATTTTAATTAAGTTAAAATAAATACCAAGATGACATAGGCATATATGTTTTAGAAAAACAATTTTTACATAGGGTTATATGTTTTGTATTTTCAACTATAAATATTCATTAGAAATATAAAATTATTACCTAAATAATGGTATTTTATTTCTAATTTTTAGACAGTTAATAATTAATATTATTTATGACACACTAATGATGCAGTATTTTCCTTATTAATGAAAGAATCAAATAATTGGTATTATAAATGTTAAAATTAATATAATTTGAAAGTTTTGATGACATACATGAATTTTATTGCTTAATATGACATTATAGTATTTCTTAAATGAATTATTTTAGAATTAATAAAGTTTTTATGACTTTAACAAAACTCAATTATTGAATAGTGTCAAAATTGACATAAAAGAGTTTTTAAAACAAATATTATATTATTAATTGATATTAAATTCATAAAAATCTATGGTTCGGCCAAGAGACTTATATAATGATAGGAGTATCATTAATGGACCACTTGGGAGTCTCTTGGAGGTATATAGTAGGTTTATTAACTATTTAATATAAAAATACAAAGAGACATGGAAAGTGTCAAACTAAATAACTTAGAGTTAAAACTAAAACATAAGGTTAATATAAAGACCCAAACCTATCTAAACCAATTGGTTGAGTGGTTTTTGACCCATACACACCTTAACATTTAAATAATCCAATTTGGAGCCATTAGAAACTGAATATGAATTGATTATAAAAAAATATTTCTAGCTTTTCCAAAGGTGCCCCTCACCCCTCTTATAAAAGGTCACTCCCCCTTATCATTAATTCACACCATAAAAGCCTTTTGGTTCAGCCAACCCCTACCCAAATACTCTCTCAACATCCCTCACTTCATCCTACAGGCCTTCCTTTAGTCAGAAAGCCATCCTATAGAGTCTTTTTGATCAAATCAAAAGGAATAACCCGAAGAAGAGGTAATGTTTTCACCATCCACTTTCAAGATCCTTTCTTGTTCCACTTCTTCTTTATTTGTTATTACCATTATAAAATAATAACTCCAGAATATTATATATACTTTGATGTTATTATAGACATGGTATAACCATATTTCAGTATTCTATCCATCCTTTGAATGACATGTCACCATACGTGTGTACGTACGGCTTAACGTCTCCACGTCGTCGTTTAATTGTTATTCAATACATTATTATTTGGATGGGTATAATAATTATGTGTAATTCATGTAAATAATAAATATAACATGATAATAATTCAATATATATGATATGCCATTCAATTAAATATTATTTTAATATCAAAAGAATGATATTGTCGCTCGTGCGTACGTACAGACTACCGTCTCCATGAACGCGATGAGATTCATTCCTCATCGTATCCATTAAAGTCTAACTATCATTTGATGATTAATAATAATGTTTAAGGACTTAATATCATTCTGGATATGAATAAGATACAACCTATCCATAAAAAACATGACTTTCCTAACAAAACATATAAAATAAAATGAGTAAGTTAACACCCGAAATGACAATAATATTAAGATATTATTAACAAAGCAATGTTAAAAGATCATATATGATATCATATTAATGTATATGATTCTTGTAAAATTTAATAACAGTTATTTCACCATTACACAGGAGGTTACCCTACCCCAAACCAAGGAAAAGTACAAGGTAATGGTTTATTTCGCAATCTATTCATTATCTGAGGTTGTTTATACGTAATAATTTACTGGGACATCTTTATCATCCAAATCCATGATTCTTAAAAATGTATTTCAAAATATTTTTACTATTTACTACAATATGGGTTAAATTCATTTATACCCTTGTTTTACTTTTTATAAGAGGTTTATAAAGGAATCTTTCCATCGTTTTCCAAACAAGGCCCCTTTTAACCTTTTCGACAGAATTAAGGTAAAAATGTTTTTTAACTTATATGGCAGGTACATCTATTTTCCCCTGTTATGAAATTTTTGAAGCTTCCCTTACAAGAATATAAGTATATTTTCAATATAAGGGTTTTCTTTTATAATTATGCAATTTCTAAATAATTTAAAAAAAGGATATATTTTTCTCAAAGAGTTTTGATTTCATCTATGTCAACATCCTTTGATGGATTTTATGCCTATTTGAAGTTTATTTATTATGATACAAAACTTCTATGTTGTATGGATGGTTTTTTTATATGTTTGACTATAGATGTGTTATTTTTATACCATTCATGGTTTATGAAGAATGTATTGACATTTCATATGCTAGTTTTAATACGAATGTTTATGTTATGTTAAAACCTGTTCATATGAGGAGTGTATTGGACTTAATAATTGACAGGTGGAGCCCACTATAGCTCCTCGATGAATCAGTAGGTCTCATGAGACAAACTAGTGTCTTGGAACAAGGCCTTGAAAAAATCTTATTTGTAGTCTTGGCACAAGGCCATGGCTATGTGGTTATGCTAGTCTGGCATTATGAATTCAATCATTACGAAAGTGGTTATTGATATTGCATGCGATTATTTGGTTACTAGAATATCCATTTAATAAGAAAATGGAATTATTTCATTTTATTTCTGCCATATTATGTTGAAGTTCTTATTTAAAAGGCTTTTGTTTTAGTTATACGTTGCCTTAAATGTTTATTCTTATTTATGAAAGTCTCCGTGATATTGTTATCCTTACTGGGAATTTGAGCTCACCCCTTTCAATTTTTTATTTTTTCCCAGGATGTGAAGAAGTAATTTATGAATGACCTGTTGGGATAGTATATGGGGATATGAGTGTAGACTATGGAGACTATGTTGTTGTAGTTTTCATTTTATAATGTAATGTAAACATTATTAATGTATCTAGTTAAACCAAGGCTACTAAACTAATCGGTCTTTCAAGACTTGATCATTCTTTTGATCATGCTAATGTTATGTAATAGCACACTAACTCTGGGTAACTAGGGTCGGGGCATTACATTTTTGATGAATAATTTATTAAATACACATTCATTACATTCCTTATATTTTTTCCTCCTCCTTTATGTTTTGAATAAACAACCAACATTGATCCACATCTCCAGATAGATGATAAATGTAAATGAAAACACTCTCTTATTCATTACACCCTAATGAAAGAAATATATTCTTTAGGGAAAGAAGCCACTGCTCACCGACCACTACAAGAAAACCGCTGCTAAACGCGTTTCAGGCCACCATTTCGCGACGGTTTTTAATCCTCCACGAAATGCCATAATTTTTTTTTATTTTTTTTATTTTTTTAAATATTTTTCGAGGATTAGTGGCAGTTTTTTTAAAAACCGTCAGGAAACAACAGCGGTTTCAGTAAAACCGCCGCGAAATGAAATGAAAAAATAAAAAAACACGAGAAACCCCAAAATCACTAAAATGACAATAAATTTTGATCCGGGCGTCCGTTGGAGTGCCATGACCGGTCAAATCGAATATCATGAAGAGATATAGAGGCACATATAATACAAACCATGAGAAGGTCTAAGGTGCGAAATATATTAGAATTATAAAATGTTGAAAAAAGTTCTCCAAGTTCAAACGACCATAACTTTCGCTCCGAGTGTCCGTTTGGGCTCTACCACATATCATATCGAAGCCAGCTAAGAGAGCTACGCATCAGTTCGACACAAGAAAGCATCTATTTTGTTTTTTGACCCCATTAACCCCTCAGAAGGCCTCTAAAACCTCGTTTCTGTCACCGGTGTCCTGTCGAACTTGTCTTCAAACGGACCTAACTTTTGATCCGCGTGTCAATTCAGACTCCTCCACCTGCCAGATCATAGCTTGTTCCATGAGGTTTAGTTTGACTGGTTGCGGTGCCCACATGCACTCCTGGATCATATGTTATGGCCTTTTTAGTGGGTATCAGGTTCGTTATGTTTTTTGATGCCTCGTTTCTAGCACCTGTTCCCCCATCAGCTTTTTTTTAAATGGTCGTAACATCTGATCTGCCTGTCCATTTAGTCTCTTTCACCTTTCAGGTCGAAGATCGTTTCACGATCATTGATTTGACAGGTCGTGGATCTAAAACGGACTCTCGGATCATAAGTTTTCTCTGTTAATGTGAGTCCAATGTTTTCGTCTCTTTATGACCGTTTTGACGGGTTTTAATGGTTGCTCCATTTATTACTGTTTATTTGAGTTTCCATGACGTGTTATCTTTATCAATGGTTTTTTGTGGTTTTTTATGATAAATATTTTGAATTATTAAGGGGTTTTCCAGAGTTTTCATGAGTTTTCATGTGTTCTCATTCTTTCTAATGCCTCATTCTTCATATGATTCTCCATCTGTTTTCATGCGTTTTCATGATTTTTCATCCCGTATCACGTCTTTTCATATTTTTTCATGTGTTTCCTTTATTATTTATTATTTATTATTTATTAATATATAATATACTTTAATTTATTCATTATCTCTTATTTGTAACAGGTTATTTATTATTAATTATTAATTATTTATTATTATTATTTATAATTTATATTTATATTTATTTATTATATATTATTTATATTTATTTATTATTTATTATTTATATTTATTTATTATTTATATTTATATTTATTTATTATTTATATTTACTTATTATTTATTATTTATTACTTATTATTTATTATTAATTATTTATTATTACTAATAATAAAATATTAATAATAATAATAATATTTGTTACTGGTTATTTATTATTTATTATTTATTATTTATTATTTATTATTTATTATTTATTATTTATATTTAATATTTATATTTAATATTTATATTTATTATTTATTTATTATTTATTTATTATTTATTATTTATTATTTAATATTTCTATTTATTTATTATTTATTATTTCTATTTATTTATTATTTTTATTTAATATTTATTATTTATTTAATATTTATATTTACTTATAATTTATTACGTGTTATTTATTATTTATTATTTATTATTTATTATTTATATTTATTTATTATTTATTATTTATATTTATTATTTATATTTATTTATTATTTATTATTTATATTTATTTATTATTTATTATTTATTATTTATTATTTATTATTTATTTATTATTTATATTTACTTATTATTTATTATTTATATTTATTATTTATATTTACTATTTATATTTATTATTTAGTATTTATATTTTTTTATTATTTATTATTTATATTTATGTATAATTTATAATTTATAATTTATTATTTATTATTTAATATTTTTTTATTATTTATATCTACTTATAATTTATAATTTATTATTTATTATTTATTATTTATTATTTATTATTTATTTATTATTTATTTATTATTTATATTTACTAATTATTTATTATTTATATTTACTATTTATATTTACTATTTATATTTATTATTTAGTATTTAGTATTTATTTATTATTTATTGTTTATATTTATTTATTATTTATATTTTATATTTTTTTATTATTTATTATTTATTATTTATTATTTATTTATTATTGATTATTTATATTTATATATTATTTATATATATTTATTATTTATTATTTATATTAATTTATTATTTATAATTTATATTTATTTATTATTTATTATTTATTATTTATATTTACTTATTATTTATTATTTATTATTTATTATTTATTATTTATTGTTTATTATTTAAATTTATTTATTATTTATTATTTATATTTATATATATTATTTATTATTTATATTTATTTATTATTTATTATTTATATTTATTTATTATTTATTATTTATATTTATTTATTATTTATTATTTATATTTATTTATTATTTATAATTTATTATTTATTATTTATTTATTATTTAACTTTACTTATTATTTATTATTTATATTTACTGTTTATATTTACTATTTAAATTTATTATTTAGTTTTTATATTTATTTATTATTTATTATTTATATTTATTTATTATTTATTATTTATTATTTATATTTATTATTTATTATTTATTATCTATTATGTATTATTTATTATTTATTATATATATGTATATATATATTTATATTTATTTATTATTTATTATTTATATTTATTTATTATTTATTATTTATATTTATTTATTATTTGTTATTCATTATTTATTATTTATTATTTATTATCTATTATGTATTATTTATTATTTATTATTTATTATTTATTATCCATTATGTATTATTTATTATTTATTATATATATTTATTTATTATTTATATTTATTTATTATTTATTATTCATATTTATTTATTATTTATTATTTATATTTATTTATTATTTGTTATTCATTATTTTTTATTTTTTATTTTTTATTTTTTATTTTTTATTTCTTATTTATATATATTAATTATTAATATATATTAATTATTTATTATTTTTTATTAATATTTATTTATTATTTATTATTTATTATTTACTATTTAAATTTATTTATTATTTATTATTTATTATTTATTATTTATTATTTATTATTTATTTATATTTATTATTTATTATGTATTATTTATATTTATATTTATATTTGTATTTATTTATTATTTATTAATTATTATTTATTATTAATTAGTAATTATTTATATTTATGAATTATTTATATTGGTTTATTATTTATTATTTATTATTTATTATTTATTATTTATTATTTATTTATTATTTATTATTTATTATTTATTATTATAGAGTTTATATCTATTATTTATGTATTATTTGTTTTTTCAATTAATATATATAATTATATTAAATTCTGTTTATTAACCACATGACGAGCATGCTGGAGTGGTAAAGTCTTTGGAAAATATGCAAGAGGTTAGGGGTTCAAATCTCACCAAACGCAGTATTTCTTTATATTGCATGGGCATGTGAATGGGATGTGTATGGGCATGTGCATGGGCATGTGCATGGGATGTGCTTGCATGGACAAATAAAGTAAATATTTTAATACGAAATAAATAAAATAAATACGAAATAAATAAAATAAATAAAATAAATAAAATAAATTCGAAATAAATAAATAAAATAAATAAAATAAATACGAAATAAATAAAATAAAAAAAATTAATAAAAAAAATAAATCAAAAAAATAAAAAAAAAATAAAGAAATTAAATCAAATAAATCCGAAATAAATAAAATAAATTTAATAAGTAAAATAAGTAAAATAAATAAAATTAATAAAATAAATTATATAAATTATATAAATTATATAAATTATATAAATAAATTAAATTATATAAATAAATAAATAAAATTAAATTAAAAAAAATTAAAAAAAATTAAAAAACTACTGCTAAATCATTTAGAGGCGGTTTAAACTGCTGTGAAAAACCCACCGCGAATAGTTTCCTGACTCACAATTTCGTGGCGGTTTTGAAAAACCACAGCCAATCTATTTAGTGGCGGTTTGAACCGCCACTAAACGAAAAAAACCGCCGCTAAATCGTGATTTTGCCATAGTGAACAAATGGGATTGTAGTTCCATTTAGTGATGGATGTTGTTTTCCCATAACAATTTCTAACAATACACCTCCATGTTGTTGTTAAGGTTGATACGTACAGATATGGTTATTGTTTATTACCGATGTTAGTTTTCCCAACATAGTTATAAGATGGTCCACACCAGTCACATCTCGAGTTCCAACATTATTATCATAAATTGGATAATAACCCATACATGGGATATGTTCATTAATGTAGATTAAATTTCATTTACTAGTTTACATTTAAAAATAATATAATACACTAAATTAGGTAATGAATCACAATGTATAATGTCAATCTAGAACAACACTTAACATAAACTGAAATTTTTTGCATTTCTAATCTCATACTCATAAGCCTATATAATTTGAAGTCATATTTACATTTATATCCTTCAAAATGGATTATAAAGAAAATTTAAATTATCCTATGAATATCCCCCAAGAGTGTCAAACCATGTGAATAGTAAGGTGAATTATCATGTACTATGTTACCGCGAGTAAAGAATGTAACAAAATGTCATTGTTGTTACTCCTAAGTAATTATGTACGATAACCACATCCACTTGTAGTATCTAGACATGTATGTATTTTATATAAATGTCCAAATAATCCCTAACTTACAAAAATTCTATGATTTTCTTGTATTCTTATCCCCAAATAATGGCTTAGGGTTTTGTTTCACACAATAAATGTTTAATAATTTTCTACAAGAATTAATCTGATTCAAACAGTAAAGACCCGACCCTAGTAGCCCATATCCATTTCCTTATTTTATCATGTTAGAATGATTACATGAAACTCTTCTACTAAATGAACAGATAGTTTAGTAGTTTTGGAAAACAATATACAAACACAAGATCATACTTATAATATGAATTTAAATACATAATAAAAAATAAATATGACTCCTAGATTATCCCTTCAAGTCATTAATAATATTCATTTTCAATTATTCTGGAAAATAAAATATAATAAATGAGTGATCTCAGATTCACAGTAAAGAGATGTAATATAATGGAAGTTATAACAAAAATAATCACTATGTAGGATGGATAACTAAAAACAAATGCCTTTAAAAATATACTAGATCATAATATGGAATGAATGGATGATGATTAAATATGGAGGAATAACTAATCATAAGGGAATGAAACCTAACCATTATTATTCTACTAGTCTAATTATCAAATTACATATCAATTATTAATACCATAATGATGGAGTGCATAATTCCAGATATCTAAAACATATTATTAAGGCCTCAGACATGACATCTGAATATACAAGGGTAAGGCCATGGTCAAAACCAAATTATATTTTATCTCATGCGACCTACTAATTCATAGAGTGGCTATAGTGACTTGCACCCTTCACATGATAATTCCAATCAATTCTTCATATAAAAGGGTATAATTATAAACAACATGAATATATTATATAATTATCCTCTATCTGTACACAAAAGAACTATCTATACTGAGCAGTATTAGTAAATGTTATCAATATAGAACATCCACTGTAAAATTGAAAATAATTTTTTTTACAATATGGTAGATGGTAAATATAATATATTAACCAAAATAAGACATAATATTTGATAGATGTGTGGAAATAGAAAAAAATACTCTAATAAAATAATCTTGAATTTTTTTAGAAAAAAAACCCTTTTAACATTAAAAAGAATAGTTATATTAGAAAAATCATTGCTTAAAATGATAAATGAACTATTTTATTATTAAAAGAAGAAATGGATGGGTTTAGAAAAATAATTTTCCTGTAAAAACGATTATAGAGAGAACTTGAAAATTTATAATAATTTTAGAAGTTCCCTTGTATTCGACTTGTTTCTCAAGAATTGTTTGTTGAATGATCCTTGTAAAAAATTTTTCTACCCATAAAATAAAGAATGGTTCTGATTAGTAGAGAAATATAGGAAATTCATCAATAATTAATAAGGTGTAAATATTAAAAAAATAAGTATTTCATTGAGGTTATTAGAGAATAAGAACACACAAATGGAAATGGAAGTTCGGGTAATAAACTCTTAACTTGTGTCTGAATGTATTCTTCACATGAGCATTATGTATAGACAATAAACTTAAATCTATTATTTATTTAATTTAGAACATTATTTAAATTTTTTATCTGAATAATTTTCTTAAGTTAATTTATTTCCTTTTGACGAGTTATAAGATATAAATTTATTTCCTAGGAGCGTTTATTTATGTAGTTATCATCATCTGTATACTGGTATATGATAATGGATGTTCAGGTCGAATGGGTATAATTCCCCAGAATTACTTTAATATGATATTTATGAACATATACTATAATATATGGTTATATTGATCATTTTGTGATATTTTATGTGCAACAATCATTAGATTAACCATTTAGTGGTAATCATTTACATTTTTTGTGGGTTTTTTAATAAAAAAAAACTAGTTTTGTTATATATTTTAGTATAAAAATTAAAAATTAGGGTTCCAGAATAATAACATAAGATATAATAAATATTTTAGAATCTGGTTCAACCATGATAATGGTTTAATGACTGTAGTTAAAGAATAAATTTAAGAATGAAGCATTGTAATCCATGAAGTTTGTAAATCAGCACTTCCTGAACAATGATTTCATTTTTAAAATAAAAGATAGAGTTAGAATATGGGTGATGTATATTTCATTAAAATTATAAAATTTTAGTATATAGATGATGCAATATTTTAAATGATAATTTGGATAGATAAGGTGGGGAGATAATAATAAAAGAAGGAACATAAAAGAAATTAAAAGGAAATAGGAAGATGATTTTACCTCTTGAGTAGTCCTCCTTGAGAACCTGCTCAAGAGAATGGTTTTTGTCATTTGGAAGAACCAAGATCTCTACGAAATGGGACAAGACTAGGGAACAATATTTGGTTAGAAAATTTAGAAGCTTCAAGTCTTAGATTATTCAGGAGAAGGGGGAGTGAGGGTTGTTTTTATAGTGGATGAGAGTAGTGACTTTTGAATATCGTAATGATTATTTTATTAATTTTCTCAATACAATCAATATTATTTGATTAATTAAAACAAAAATAAATATATGTGTATATATGTTCTATCCAAAGTCAATTTACATCATCCATTATTCATGCATGATGCATAAATTATGTGATTTATCATATTTCAGAAATTATCTAATTTCAGTATTCACTAAAAATTATAGTATTTCATAAAAACCCCAAAAATTAACCCTAAACACTTTATAATGTGAAGAATTCCAAAATGAACGTCATTTTTTGAAAATAATATTCAAATTAAGATGAATTTATTTTCCATATAAAATAATTATTTACATAGAAAATACTTATTTGAAATATAAATAGAATTCTATAATACATTAAAAAATTAACATTGGTATCCATAAATTTTCCTAAAATCATAGGAAAAGAAAATATTTAATGAGGAAGACATTTTATGAAAATTAATATTATTTTAAATAAATTTATTAATATAATATTGTAATTAAATATTTATTAATCACAAAAATTTCTCAACTGAATTGTTTATTTTTAAAATATACACTCTCATTTATATGGTTCCTAAATTTTATTTATACATACATGGTTGGAGTATTTATTTATAAGGGTATATTACAATTCATAAGGGTTGTTTACTATTCAAAGGATATATTGATATTGACAAAATATTTATGATGATCATATCAAACTCTAAATACATTACAGATCACAATAGTGTATGTCAGTTTTTTGAAATTAAAATCACAAATGATGAAAAATTATGTTTTCTAGCTATGTTAACTGTCTCCTAAAATAATGTTTTTGATTCTCATGGGATTATTGTTGTGTTTAATCTTTATTTATTTGAAACTAATTAGTGTGGTGCATCATTCTAGACATATTTTAATATAAATTGACTATTATTTTCATCAATACACATTTTCGCTTGAATCATGTTAACACATTTATAGAATTATAGAGATTGATTCAGTGAATCCCAATATATAGTATTATTAAATATCATATCAATTCACAGTGAATATAAATTAAGTTATGAGTCATTAAATATAGTTTAATATTAATTATTATTATTATTATTATAATTATTATTATTATTATTATTATTATTATTAGTGTAGGATTCATAGTTGGATAATGATTACTTCAAACCATTTAGAAACTATTTAAAGGGATTTCAGTTTTTAGTAGTGATATTTATATATAATTTTTATATGGTTTCTCTAATCATGCACCCAAAATCATGTGAGCTTCCCAATACTGTCCAGTGAGGGGTGAAAATTTTGAATATGGTCCAGTAAACCAAGTATCCCCTCTAAAAAACATTCAATGTTTTATTATTATTATTTATTATATATATATAAATCCTAATTTGATACATATTGTAGCCTCCCTTCCCACCCACTCACATAACCCATCTAAGGGATTCCATAGGATCACCCCCACCCTCATCTATGGATTGATGGATCATTCCATTTAATTATATGCTATTCCTTGATGGTTATGTATATATTTTTCTTCTCATTAATCTTCTTTCTCTTATATCTTCATTATCATCTTATTTGGTACTTTTTGGTTAAACAATAGGTGATATTTATCTAAATATATTATTTTTCATGGTTTATATGTTGATTAGATTTCTCTTTGGGTCATCCACATAACATATTAGAATGTATCAATCCATCAATACTCTTTTTAGGGTTATTTTTCTCCATGAATAACTCCTTATATTTAAAAATTATATTTCATGATATCTCTATCATGTGTGTAAAAAATTATATAAACCTTAAAATATATGATAAATTATTTTTTAAAAAAGATTAAATAATATTCATTTTATGGAAATAGAATTGGTTTCCCAATTTATTTAAAATTATATTATATTTTTTGTGGTTCACACGTGTTCATTTTTCAATAAAATTTATAATGGAAATATTGAACTTATCTCCAAACCCATGATGGGTGTGTAGGTTTTAAAAGTTTTATGAATTTATTATATTTTAACTAATGGGTGTGTTTGAATTAATTAAATATATATTTTGTGTTTATTAAGAAACTTGAGGTTCTCATTGTGTGGTTAAGTGATGTTTATTTATGATTGTACTTCCAATGTGTGTTATAAATAGTTTCTTATTTCCATTTATCTAGTGTTAAATTTATTTTCAAATGAATTATGTTTGTTTATTTGAAAATTAATTCCCTAGAAATCATTGTGATATTTTTGGTTTTCAACATTAATTTCATGATTTAACTCTTTTAGAATATATTAAAGATTGTTTGGAATATTATTATAGAGTTTTCATGGAATGGAGGTGAATGATGTGTTCTTATATTTTGACAGTTCTTTTTATTCCTCATAGAACTTATTTTCTTAACTCCTCTAGGTTTTTTTTGAACCCAAGACCATGGATAGGAGAACCATGAATGGTGTTTTATTTTATACTAGTTAAGTGTGCAACATTAGAAGTTGAATTAATAAATTTATTACCACCACAATGTTAATTAAATTATTAACTATCCATGTTTTGGGACTGTTTCTATAAATTGTGTTTAAATTTCACAAAATAATCATTGATACAGCTTCCTTGGTCTATTTAAATGGGGTTTTTACATTAATATCATCATTATCATCTTCTGAGTTGGTATTTTATATAGTTTAACATCTAAGATATTGAATATATATTTTTACCTTATATTTTTTCCAATATTCCTTGTGTCTACCTATGTTGTTTTTTTTATTCCATGCCGTTAGGAAATTGTTTTAATAATGTGTGAAAATAATTTTCTAAAAGTAATTTTTTTGAAATTAATAAATACATATTTTCAAATTGAATAATTCATATATATTTGGATTCAATTAAATTTTAGTGTGTCATTTTAAAAAATTCTTTCTAAATTTTCAAGGATAAATTTATTATGTAATAAAATACATGGATTTTATTAACGTTTATTTTGTTACTAAAATTAGAAAATATTTTCATTTTATTTAATTGTTTTTAAAATTTGTTTGAATTTGTTTTAATATTAATGATCATTCATGGGGTATAGGGAGATAACTATAGGAATTTTATTCCCATTCTTATTCATATTAAAATTTCTTGTACTTCTCATGTACTAGAAGGGATTATTTTGGAGGAATCCATTCCATTTTTTTGACTATCCCAGTGTTGAGGTAATAGGTGACCATGGGATACAGAGAGTATTCAATTTAATTTTTGGGTGATATTCATTATTTTTTTATAATATTTTTATCGATCCTTATATCTATATTATACCTTCATAGCTTCTAATAGATATTTTACCTCTTTTAAATTAATGACTTTTTAGAATTTTTTCTTATTTGTGTATTTTTTTTCTTATTTCTTATTTTTGAACTATTTATGTGGTTATCATGGATGTTTAATTTATAGATGGATTATTTTATATTATCAAAAATATTCTTCTATGTATTTTATTATGTTTATTAGAGTTATTATTTCCCACATATTAGTAATAATTGGTCCATGAATTATTTTCAAGATCAGGGTGATCGTGGTGGCGCATATGACTATATCATTGGAGAAAATAGATTCTCTCTACAGAAGTTCTCTAGTTTGGTTCATAGAAAATTGTATTAAACACCAAATATTGATTTATTTTTTCTCGTGGTTGTATATTTTCCCCTTAAATTTGTAATGTGTACTAACCTCCAAGCAGCTAAGTGCAATAAACTATTAAGAAGATATTCTCATATTAGGATGGGGAGTGTATATAACATGATTAATAAGTCATGTTTTAATTAAAATGAGATAATGAATTTTCCTATGTGGTTGGAGGACATAGAAAAAATCCATTTGAGTTACCTCATTATGCATGAAATATCGTATGTAAAAGCACTTTTGGTATGATCATCTCTATTTTTAATTTGGTCTCAGATCATAGAGGGAATTCAAATCCCACATATAGCATTGTGGGGGATTTATTTCACCCATGTTTGTGCAGTGAACCACTAGGATTCATCATTGGACTAACTACCTACAATCCATGTGATCTTTTTTGTATATATAGTTAAAAAATGGGGATAAAGACTGATTCTTATTTGATTAATATGTCAAGACGAATCACCCCCTAATATGTTGTCTTTTCTATATGGGTAAGGTGACCATGACAAAAATCATAGGTGGGTCTTTTATTTTAGATCATTATTATTTGAGGATGAAAAGTTAGTGTTGGGAGAGTATTACTAGATCTACTCCCATGAAACCAAATGGTGCAATGGGTGGTCATGCTTGGATCATCAGTTTTGAGATATTTTGTTATTTTTTATTAATTGTACATAGATTTTAAATGGTGGTATTGTGAATGGTATTGAGATTATGTGAGGCTTTTATATTTTATTTTAAAAAACAATATAATTACTGGAGGATCACTATTGGATCTCACAATCTAGAATACCATGTTAGGGAAAATAGAAGTTTTCATCCTTAGGCTCCCACTAGTAGTTGATTGGTAGGTGCACAATCAACCAAATCTTGTGGAAAAAACATTGGATATCCATTAATAAATAATTATAATTTTTTTATATCCCTATTGACACTAGATTAAAATTTAATGTGGTTTTTTATTTCATAAGATTAATTGAAGACACTTTAAATATATTTGGATGTAATTTTATTGATTACAATTAATAGGATTTTTTGAAAAACATGGAATCCATTGAATACTATAATGTTTTAAAAGTAATAAATATGGTTTTTAATTTTATTTGAGATGAGATGTATTATTTATATTTCTAAATTTGATTTAATAGATAAAATAAATATAAAAAATTTTAATTAGAGATTTAAATCAAAAATGGATTCTTCTAAGATAAATTTGAATGATCTTTATATTTTAATTTTCAAATGGGTTCTAAAGAAAAAATATTTAAAATTTATATCTAATTACAAAATATAATCTCTTAGTTTTAAAATTAATATTGGTTATATTGTATCAAAATTTGTAAAATGAATTTAAATAAAAAATCTAATGACATATCTACATAAGGAAAAAATGTTTATATGTATTAGAAGTTTATGTTTGGTATTTATAAATAAATATTATAAATTAATTTTAAAAAAAAATTATGGTGATGTATACATGACTTTATAGAATATATTGATGGTTGAATATTTTTATAGGAAAAATCCAATTCTTTAGAGAATTTTGAAATATTATTTGTATTTATCATATTTACTTTATTATTTAGACAGTGGTTATGATTTTTTTCTTTTGGTTTTATGTTTTTATGTATGGTTTACTCAGTTCTTAGCAGCTTGAATTTTAATGGATAAACTCTTTTTAATTCATGTTATATAATTAGTTATTTTTCATTTAGAAAAGACCTTTTGTGTTCTGAGAATTTTGAGTATTTGGATGTTTTTGGGTTATTATTCTAGAGGATTAAGAATATGTGAGTCTTTTGGATAACTTCCTTTCCTAGAAAGAATGTGGATTAATAAAACATAATAATTATTTGTGGTTGATACATTCAAGATAATTATTTAATATCTTTTATTTATATTTTCGTATATAGATTCCTTCTTCTCGGGTTAGCAGTGGAGTACTAGATTAATATGATATCTTTAGAAGAGTACTTTTTTGCTATTCCTAATTTGAGAATATATTCATATAATCTGATTCCATTTTAGGATGTATTTAATGGATACATCATAATGAGTTTTATTTATATAGGTCATCCCAATATTGGTAGTGACACTACTTTTTGATCATGGATATGGTCCTCTATCCCATTAGATAAAATCATTTGTATTCTATGTGTAATTTCCCAGATTATTTTTTGTTATCTACTTCTATGTTATCTTATTACCATAAAGTATTGTTGACTTTTTTGGCATTTCATTTACTGATTTTGGATAGTGGTATGAATGGGCCTATTTAGGGTTATTCTCTTTATTCCTTAAACATATTTTTATCCTCTCTTGATATATGGTTAGTAATTTTTTGTACCCGCTATAACATTAATTTTTATTGAATATATTACTAGTTAATTAAATATTCACTTATTCCCTCAATTTAGTCATTTAGTGAGATCCACTGATTAAGAGTGTTATTGTGGTTTAGTGTTTCCAATTGAGTATTATCTAGATCAATAGACTATTTATATTTACGTAATTATTATGTTGGGGAGACAGTGTATTGGTATTTATTATCTGTTTTATGGACACTTGAATATATTATATTCAGTTATTAGTATTAGATGATAATCTGGGACATTTTGATGTTTTAGATTTAAAAATGTGGTTGATTCAGATAGTCCGGTTTTTATTCAATATATAAATCACCACTTCTAGAAATACTCAGTTCAATTGAGTTTTCTCTATTTAATTATATTCCACTGACATTTGATTTTTAACTTTATTATCCTCTATTTATTGTTTTATATTATTGTATCAAACTCTTACAATGTGAATTTTCATGGGAATAAAGTGTTAGGGTCGGTAGAATTGTCCCACCATGTTCATCCCATTTCTTATTAATTTTGATGTTGGGTAGAATTGTACTTGATTTAGAGTTCTAATTCCTATTGTTTTTTTAATTTATTAATGTTTCTGTGAAGGGAACATGGTTAGTGCATAGTATGTTCTTACAAAAAAGAAACCGTTGATGGGTCAATAGTTTTTAGTTGATCCCTTATTCCAATTTGTTTTATGGTTTCCCAAATTATTCGGAACAAATTTGGAGGATACCTAGGTGTTTCTATTTATGGACTCATGGTTGATGCATTGTTGGTACATTTTTTATCCAAACAATCTAATTTATCTAATATTTTTTTATTATGAAATTCTTGATAATCCCCTCCATGTTTTAGACACCTCATGGAATCTCATTTCTCCTGTAAGAACAACACAGTCATAAATAATCTTATAGATGAGACTAATATTTTTCATTCATGGATTTATGGACCATGCCCTCTTCTTAAATGGTATTATAACGAGTTTAGGTTATTATTTATCATATTACTCATATTCATTATCTTATTTCATATTCATAACCCACAAGGGTCCTTGTTGGATGATCCCAATGTCTCAGTTGTTTGAAAGTCTATTGTTTACGGTTACTAGTTTATAGGGATTGTAATTTTTTATTTGGATCCATATATTTTTCTATTTGAATGTATTACACCGTCCTTGTTCAGTTTAATGTAGGATGTTTTCTATGAATAAATCATTACATTTAGAACCTTGAATGATTAATAATTATTATATGGGTATATCACATTTTAAAAAAACATAATCTATATTCTTAATTTATTTTAATAAAAATGCATGTATTTATATATTTAATAGGAAGATAAATTTTTGGGTCATTTTATTGGAGGCTCATTTATATTTTTCGTTCTCCATGAATGTTTATTTTTTGATTAAATACCTGATCAGATATTCTAAAAATATCTTATGAACCTTGATGGATGTTTGGTACATAAACATGTATGAAAAGATCTTCATAAAAAGAATCATTTTTTGGAGAAATTAATTATTTGTTTATTGTACTTGAGTTACATGAGAAACTAATTGGGGGTTTATATGATTTTTGTTTTTAATTTTGTGTTCTATCAAGGGTTTAAAAAGTATTTTTCTTCTATATCATTTTTGTTAAATTATTTAGGTATGTAATTAGATTTAGTTTTAATTTAAGATCACTAATTTTAATATATAAATATCTTTTTATTACAAAAATTGATTTCATAATTTGATTCATTCTATTTATCAAGTCGTAGTTGTCACTTTATGAAATTAGTTTCATATTTAGGTCATCAATGAGGTGTTCTTATGAATTGGAATTTTATATGATTCCACATTTTCTTTATTTTCTCACCAACTCTTATTTAGTAATAGGGAACATGAAACCTCGGTTGAAGAACCATGAATAGACAATATAATTTCGAATAGAAAAATGATTCACAGTCAGTAGTAATGTAATATTTGAATTACCACCACTTGTCTAGTTATGTTATTATTATCCATTCAATTGTTTAGGTGTTAACCTATCTTCTAATTTAATTTCACTAGAAAATCCATGAATTTTATTCCAGCGATAATTCCTAGAGTGCAATTTACTTTTATCTCTATTTTATTGTATTTTTTAATCTTTAAATGTGGTGTTAATACTATTTTAAATTTTGTTTTAACCTCTATTTTATGAAACATCAATTATTGGTTATTTTATTTCAATTAAATAGGTCACTACATTAATAATATTTTATAATGATGTTGTGAAATATTTTTGATGAAAATTAGTAACCACATGTTTCAATGAATGTTATTTAACTTTTTAATTTTCAATGGTGTTTTAGTTTTTTTCATAAAAAGGATTAAATTTGATAAAATATGTTTAATTTTCTATTGAATGTAAAACCAATATTTTACTCATCTATCTTCATCTAGAAATTTCCAAAGTGGTCCTATTTTAAAATAAAATGAATTTAAAACTATATTGAAATTGTTTTACATTTTAACATCATTACCATTATGTGGGATGAAATATTCTAATAATTTTTATTATCATGAATAAACAAATAATCATTTTAATTATTACACTGGTAATCGATTCAATAATTTAGATTAAATCATTCCCACTATATTCTTATGGTTTTAGATAAGTATTGATTTGAGATGGATATCATGGGTCAAATATAGTATTTAAAATGTGTGTGGATCAATTGATTTTTTTGATATCATATTTCTATCAAACTTTAAAAAATTCATTCATCTTGATACCTTGTTAATAATTTTTTATCTCAATTATATTATAGATATTGTTTAGAATTTTTTGATGTTTTCCCCCATTTACCATATTTTTTATTTTGTGATCTATTTATGTGGTTGTAATGGATTTATCGATTCTGGATGGTTCATTCTAGATTATATACATGTTTTCAGTATTCATTGTATTACATGTATTGAGAGTGTCAATTACCAAATGGTTGTACATTTATTTCCATGAACATGTTTCTAGCCTATGTTTATTTGTAATACAACTTAGGATATGTTGTTGGCCCATTGGGGTTCTTGGTTTAGGAGTGGAGAGAGATGGGTTGTGAAAGTTCTTCTTATGATCCACCATTAACAGATTATAGGGTGTTCTCCCTCACTACCAATTGTGAATGTTGTGGATTATCCATTATCAGGTCATTGGATATGAAAAATATCAACATATTTAAAGTCGAAATTATTCGTATAATAGAAGATCATTTAGATACTATAAAAAAATTTCACTATAAAAAGCGTTATATCAATTGTTTTAGAAATTAGTTAATACATATATTTATGATTTTATATTTTATAGGATAAATTTGGTAGTAAATTTGAAATGTTATGGAAGGTCACAAATATGATAATGTATACTAGTGGTAGTCTAGGTCCGAAAAAGTTGTTTTAGAGGGATGGAGGAAATTTAATTAGTGCTCAAGAATGTATTAGTATTGAAATAGATATTAGTGTGAGATCATGGAATGTCATGTCATGTGTTAGTTTCTCATGTTGGAGAGGTGGTGAAAATATAATTAAAAAAGGTGGTGATAATAATCATAGTTGTAGTAGGGTTCTATGTATTGGGGCATATGATATGATATTATAGAGGAGAATATGATATAATATTTTCCAATATGGTTTGTATATTTCTTAAGACATATGGTTCATGTAATCAGTAAACCTACAAGACATGTAAGGGTTCCCCTCACAAAATCAAAGGGGGTAATCAAAAATCAATAAATAAATAATACCTTCAGGACATTATAATAATTAGCCTATTCAAATTATATAAATCTAATTACCTATGGACCAAGTCATTTAACCAAGTCTCACACCTTAGTAGAACCACTATATTTGAGGGTGTGAAAAGGGGGTGGTAGATTATGCCATAAAATGATAGGGTGACTATGTAAATATCATGGTTTTTGGATAATTAGGCTGAATGCATCATGTTTGGGTCAGTTTCCCCTATCACAAGATCAATAAATGTATTATAGTGAGAAAAATTTTTATTCCCCATGAACCCTTACACATATACAATGGGTCAGGGACCTTCACCTATCTAGAAATTAATAGTTTCATGAATTTATCTCAAGGTATCTGATATTAATAAATAACTAGTCATTTGTTATCATGTTTTGTCATGACTATCAATTTTAATATTTCTAAGGCCACTGGTGATGATATTAAATATCTTTTTGGAATGATAAATACTTAGATACAAAAATTGATGGTGACATGTAATATAGAAAATATAAGGCCCCAGCCTTAAACCTTACTAAATATTGAATTAAATGAATAATTCGCATTGATGATCTTTTTAGGTTTAGTGTTTTAGAGAATTAGTACATAACTATTACATCTCATAAGATTACAAAGTAGAAACTTATACTAAGTTTCCATAAAAAACTCTTAAAAGAAACATGTCTAGTTCCATGTTTTAGATAGCATGTCTTTCCTTGATCCCATCCGTGACCCTATTCATCGTTAAGTCCTGTGTAAAACATTTCCAAAACTTGGGATGAGGATAAAAAGATCAGTAAGGGATATAAAAATATGGAAAGGAAACATGAGTACATGTATACATAAGAATCAATGAAATCATACTTTACTCATAGAACATAAGCACTTTAACATACCTCATCAAATCCTGAAAAAAAACATAGAAATCATATGGCATAAAAGTAACTTGAGGCATTCTTAACATTATTACGTAGGGAGTAACCCTCTTGGTTACATTTGGAATACCCATCACAGTATATTCCCTAAATCTCTTCGGAGAAACCTTAACGTTTAACCCCTTCACATTACCCAATGCATTGGAGAGCTATATCGGGCTCACCCGCCCTTAGTTTATCACGGAACCACCCGTTTTCATAACAATGCCCAAGAACCATGAAATAAATGTATCACATAAAACATGTATAAAGGAAACATAACATTTCCACATTTCAATCACAATATAAAATTTTAGGATATTGAAATAATGAATCCATTAAAAAACCATTTTCAAAACCATTTAAAACATTTAATAAAGAGATTTTTGAATCAAAGTGTCCCATACCACCTTGAAGCTTTTAAAATTTTAAACCATTAATATCCATATAAATAAATCCTTAAAACCATTTTTAAAACATGGATATTAATAAGAAAAAATCATTAAAACATTTAAAGCGATATTTTGGTTAAAGGGTTTTTACCAAAATTAGAGACACTTGAATACAATAATTGAGGAGTAGCATTTAGTCATAACTTTATAATATCATGATAATAAATGGATTCATGATATAATATTCCAAAGGACATTATATACACCATATAAGAGTGAATTGGTGCATAACAACAATGAAGTCTCAATAGAAATGTAAAATGTGATGAAATCCCTTATAAAGAAGGTATCCTTAAATTAAGGATAAATCAATCTCAAAATTATGTGTGACAAATATAAATACACCCAATATAAGTGGATATTAATTGTAAAAAAAATAAAAGGACATTCACACATATTCAAAGTATGACATATTCAATAACTACATGTTGAACCCAATGAAATAGAAATTGGGATAAAAAGTTCCCTTGGAAAAATTCGGCAGCCTAACGACGTCACTTCAAAATTCAGAAAATGAGTTGATGAGAGATAAAAACGGTATCTCATCACTTGGATATAAAATTTACATCAATAAGGATATATAATAACATATCACAAAATAATATTATGTTAATTAAAAGACACAACAAAAGAATTATTTTAAAAAGAGAAGGGTGAAAGGTTCCCTTACTGACTTGGGTAACTTTTGAAACATACACCCCATTGAAGAAGTGTCATAAAATGAATATGTAAATACCCATAAATGAAATTATATTACACAAGGGGTATAATAATGGGTAGTACATACACCACTCAAAGTAAATGGGGTAAAATGTAGCATAAATCTCACGGGAATAAAAGTGAGATAAAAAATCCCTTACGAAAACTCGACAGCCTAACGACGCCACTTAAAAATTCCAAAAATAGATTGATGAATTGAAATAGGGTCTCTTATCATATTAAAATAAAATTTACAGAAATAGGAATATAAAATAACATCCACCAACATAACAAAGTGTATCTTGAAAGAAGTGACATAAAGGGGAGTACTTAAAAAGAAAGAGAGATGTTGGATCTCTTACGAAAATTCGGCAGCCTAACTGCGCCACTCAAAACATCCAAAATGGATTGATGAGAGAAAATAGGGTCTCTCATCATATTAAAAATAAAAAGTACAGTAATAGTAATATTAAACAACAAACCAATCATAATAAAGATGATCATAAAAGTAATGACATAAAATAGTGTACTTAAAAAGAAAGAGAGGGGTAGGATCCCTTACAAAAATTCGGCAGCCTAACGGCGCCACTCAAAACTTCCAAAATGGATTGATGAGAGAAAATAGGGTCTATCATCATATGAACATAAAAATTACATTAATGGTAATATAAAATAACATCCCATTCATAAGAAAGATGAGCATAAAAGGAATGACATAAAAGAGTGTACTTAAAAAGAAAGAGAGGGGTAGGATCCCTTACCTCGTGTCCGACATGGCTCAATCGTTCGTTAATCTCCTGAATAATAAAATTAGGTCAATTTATAATTTCTTAAGGACCTACTTTAAATATTATTATTCAGATAATATCACATATTATTATGTTATAATAATTAGTTAATAAAGTGAGTTCATATCAGATGTTTTTGTCGATGTTCGGTACATGAGTAAAAATCGAACGTGTTGGAAAAGAATTTTCCATGTAGTTATAGAGACATCATATCCATAATAGTATTGATGTTTTAAATATCATATATATGAAGTATATATTTATTTTATACTATTCCATATCATTTGGAGATAAAAAAATTAAAATCACCGTTCATGGAGACGGTAGGCCGTACGTACGCATGAACGCTACTTTATTTTTTGTCATATTAATGGAATTAAAACAAAATGAGAGATATATATATTATAATTCCAGAATTATATACATCATTTAGATGTAATATATTACATATATATCCATTATATATATGTACTTATAATAGTACATAACATTTGGTGATAAGAAAATGAAATGTATCGTTCATGGAGACGGTAACCCGTACGTACGCATAAATGCTACTTTAATTTCATTATTTTTTTTTGTATTAAATGGAATTAAATAATAATTATATAAAGTTATATTATAATTCCAGTATGATATCATATGTAATACCATTAATTACATACTTTATACGTCCCATATATGGCATTAACGAATCCAATCACATGGAGGGGGCGGTAGTCCGCACTTCCTAAAATGATGATATCACGTTTACCCATAATGGAAACCATAAAGGAACTCCATAAATGAAAAATAAAGAAGCTAAAGTAAAACATAACCATATTATATATCATATATAAATATAGTTACATCTTAATGTCCACCTTTTAAGGTGTTAAAATAATATTGAACAATCATCGTTTCGTGAGCCAGTAATTCACCATCCACAGAAACAGTATGTTCTTTAACCATTAGACCGAGGTGTGTGAAAGGTTAGCTCGAATACTTCTTATAAAAACATCATAGTATATTTATGATACTTGTTTTGTTACAAAAAAAGTAATAAAATGAGTTTAGGGGTTTGGAGAAGAAAAATAAAACAAAAGAACACAAGGGAATACATTACCTTTAAATCGGGTAACTCTCATTGATTTGAGCTCAAAGGATTCCTTGGAAACGATTATGCCCAAAGTGAGGCCTCAATGATGAAGAGACGGATGTGTAGAGACGAAATGGGTAGAGTTTGGCCGAGCCAAAGGCTTGAGAGGTGTGGGTAAGGTGGTAGAGTTGGGGGCCTTTTATAAGAGGAGAGGAGGGGCACTCTTGGAAAGTTATAAAATATTACTTTATTATAAAATGATTTTCGGATTTAAAAGGTCCGAAAATGATATATTTCGCGGATAAGGTTATAAAGTTTATAAATACACCCATCTAATAGTTTTGTGACAAGTGTAAGATTTATATTTCACCCTATCTTCTCATTTTATTTAAATCGTTCATTTATGAGGTAATAACTGCATCATCACGGTGTCATAAATAAATTAATTTATTTAATATCTAAAAAATTTTAAAAAAAATTTCATGATATAGGAAATATTTTTATCTTTATAATGAATATTTATAGTAAAAAATATCACTTTTATAACCCCATGTAAAAATTGTTTTAGTAAAACAACACATGTTTGTGAGATTTTAATTTTAACTTTAAATAAAAAGGTATTAATGTCATTTTCCTACCAATGTGGCTCCATGGGCTCCCCAAGTTGACCCATGGATTTTCTTGGTCTGGCATGACTCATACAATAAGGTTAGGACATTTGTCATGGTCATTTTATATTATTAAAACATTATTTTTACCTTAAACAATACTAATTACCTCTAATCGTGATTAAGACATAAAAGTTACTATTCACCAAAAAATATTTTAATCCCATTGAACCACGTTTTACTTATTAATGACAACCATGTATGTCGGATTTTTGAAATTCAAAACACAAAGGTGGTAAAATTTCATTTAAATGAAAAATCAGTTTCTTTAAGTACCACTTAGTGGTTTCACTACTCATCAAAAATTGAAGTTTTCTAGAAAAATACAAAAAATTCACCCTAAGATATATTTGATATTCCGAATTCAAAAATGATTTCTATTTTACAAAATTCGAAACATATAAGTTACATTAATTAATTTAATAATTAATTCCCGATGTCAGAGCAAATAGTGTATTTTTATAAAACAATAAGTATCAAAAGATTGACACTAGTTTAAGTCCGATTTCAAGATGAAATTAATTCCAACAACCACTATTGGATTAAATGGTAAAAATATATTCAAATTTCACTTTAAAACCAATTCAAAATATAATCTAATCATAAAAATAAATTAGATTAAAATGGGGTTTTGGATTAAAATACAACATTTTTCACTATTCATTAAAAAATGAACATTATTGGAAAAATACCATAAATTTACACAAAGTAAATTTTGATGTCCCGATTCTAAAGAAGAATTTTATTTTGTCAAATAGAACACATAAAATTGTAAAAAAGTGGATTTAAAATAGGTTCATCATTAAAAGGCGGTTAATCGACCTTTTAAAGAATATTAGAATGTTTACGCTTAAAATTGGATTCATTCGCATTTTTAATCCTCTAACATTTATTGTCAAAAGTAAAAATATTTTACAAACATATATAATAATTTTGTAGTTAGTTCTATTCATTCTTTCCATTACAACGGCTAGGCATAAACAACAATTTAAAATAATATTATTTTATTATTAGAGTGCAACGTAAGATTCCCAAGAAAATCGTTGTTGTGTATTGGGTACGCCATCGAGCATAGCGTCCCCATTAAAGTTATATTAACATTTTATTCACAAATATGGATAAAAGTGAAAATTTCTTATTCTTTATTTACCTGGGGTGTTACATCCATCCCCCCTTTTGGGAATTGCGTCCTCGCAATTTTAAAATTGGGAATGGAAACTTCATTGAAAATCCCACATTGGAACAAGAGTCAGTAAAACAATCAATTTAAAATAAAGAAAGAGAAGTACAAAGGTCACCCGAGTTAACCCATACTAGGATTCCATGTAGGAAAACATGGATATGGAGGAAAAAAACAAAGGGTCATGTTCTGAGGGAGAGTGATAGTAAACATCTCTAGGAGAAAGTTAACCATAAGAAAAAATCACAAACTTGTGATGGGTTAAATGGTATTCGATTCCCCAGTATGAAAAGTTAACAGACAACATTTTTTAAGATACTTTTAATTGATGAAATTATTTTTGAGCTTAACTAAATCATAATGAAACATACCTACTTGTCACTTAGACTTCCAACTTTTACTCAATTCCTTAGTCAAACTCATATGTTCTCTAAAAGACGAGTATTTAAGAAGACTTGTTCGCATTAAGAGTACTATAATCAACTTCTTGTGAATCACCTAACCACTAAAGAGAACTATATATTTCCCTTGTCTTTAGACAAAATCCAAAACCAAAATTTTTAGTATGAGATCAGATAATCCACAAAAGTATAATCCTTTTTAAAACAAAAATCTATTTTTAATCTCCAAATTTTTTCAAAAAAAAAACCCAATGTTCAACAAAGACCATTCGATAAAAAATTGTCCATAAAATTCTTCAAAGTAAATAAAACTAAGATTGAAACCCAAATATTTGAAGGATTTAATAACATAGTCTTCCAAGGTACAAATTAACATTTATCTCTAAATAACATCAGTCGCTCTTAAAGTCTCATATTGAAAAGTAATTAACATAATCACATATCCTCCATGATAGGTTAATAATTCCCATAGATAACCCAAAATCAACTTACTCTTAATTTATAATATCATATAACTAAAAAGAATAATTCATACTAACCGAGGACATCATGTAGTCCAGTGGTAGGCAATAAATACCTGTCGCACTTTGGTTGTGGGTTCGATTCCCACAGCTTTTTCCGACGTGACGGGTTGTCACACGGTCTGCGTGTTGTCCTTCTTCCAAACCTATATAATTCTTAAAACATTCCCCAAAACGTGATAAAATATTCAAAAATAATCATAACATATTTTAACCTCAAGTTTACCTCATGCCTTTCATTTTCCATCATATCATTGAGTAACCCATAATTTTCTAAAAAGTAAGGATCATATAAACCCTAATGGTTACCTTTATAATTATTACCTGAACTTCCACATCGATTGGTCATCTCGTACATGATGCATTACAGAACAAACAAAGGTTCAAGTGGTTGATCATGACTCCTTGATAGTTGTTTTAGAAAAACCACAAGATTCCTCATTGAATCCACCATTTCATCCAGTCTCTTAATCAGAGAACCACCATAGTTTCCTTCAAACCCATTGTCACTTTGGTGCCTGCTAGATCCATCCATTTACCAAAAATAGAAATGTTAGTGTGAGTATATCAACAAAACCATCATGTACTAATGAGGAAGATAAACACTAAGATATACTAACTCATTCACATTATCTAAAACTAGTACTCTTTCTGAAATCCTAGCCATTATGGTAATGTCACATATTCTTAGAGAATACACGAACCTCTAAAGTTATCTAAACTGACCTCTGATACCAACTATATGGCCCCGGCCTTAAACCTTACTTAATATTGAATTAAATGAATAATTCACATTAAGGATCTTTTCAGATTTAGAGTTTTAGAGAATTAGGACATAACTATTACATCTCAAAAGATTACAATATAGAAACTTCTACTAAGTTTCCAAAATAAACACTTAAAAGAAACATGTCTAGTTCCATGTTTTAGATAGCATGTCTTTCCTTGATCCCATCCTTGACCCTATTCATCTTTAAGTCCTATGTAAAACATTTCAAAAACTTGGGATGAGAATAAAAAGCTCAGTAAGGGATATAAAAATATGGAAAGTAAACATGAGTACATGTATACATAAGAATCAATGAAATCATACTTTACTCATAGAACATAAGCACTTTAACATACCTCATCAAATCATGAATAAAACATAGAAATCATATAGCATAAAGGTAACTTGAGGCATTCATAACATTCTTATGTAGGGAGTAACCCTCTTGGTTTAGTTTGGAATACCAATCACAGTATATTCCCTAAATCTCTTCGGAGAAACCTTAACGTTTAACCCCTTCGTGTTACCCAATGAATTGGAGAGCTATATCGGGCTCATCTGCCCTTAGTTTATCACAGAACCACCCATTGTCATAACAATTCCCAAGAACCATAACAAAAACGTATCACATAAAACATGCATAAACAAAACATAACATTTCCACATTTCAATCACAATATAACATTTTAGGATATTGAAATAATGAATCCATTAAAAAAACCATTTTCAAAACCATTTAAAACATTTAATAAAGATATTTTTGAATCAAAGTGTCCCATACCACCTTGAAGATTTTAACAGTTTAAACCATTAATATCCATATAAATAAATCCTTAAAACCATTTTTAAAACATGGATATTTATAAGAACATATCATTAAAACATTTAAAGCGATATTTTGGTTAAAGGGTTTTTACCAAAATTAGAGACACTTGAATACAATAATTGAGGAATAACATTTAGTCAGAACATTATAATATCATGAGAATAAATGGATTCGTGATATAATATTCCAAAGGATAGTATATACACCATATAAGAGTGAATTGGTGTATAACAACAATGAAGTCTCAATATAAATGTAAAATGTGATGAAATCCCTTATAAAGAAGGTATCCTTAAATTAAGGATAAATCAATCTCAAAATTATGTGTGACAAATATAAATACACCCAATATAAGTGGATATTAATTGTAAAACAATAAAAGGTCATTCAAACATATTCAAAGGATGACATATTCAATAACTACATGTTGAACCCAAAGAAATCGAAATTGGGTTAAAATGTCCCCTTGGTAAAATTCGACAGCCTAACGGCGTCACTTCAAAATTCAAAAATTGAGATGATGAGAGATAAAAAGGGTATCTAATCACTTGGAAATAAAATTTACATCAATAAGGATATAGAAGAAAATATCCCAACATAATAGTATGTGAATTAAAAGACATAAGAAATGAAGTCTTTTAAAAAGAGGAGGGTGAAAGGTTCCCTTACTAACTTGGGTAACTTTCGAAACGTACACCCCATTGAAGAAGGGTGATACAATTAATATGTAAATACCCATAAATAAAATTATATTACACAAGGAGTATAATAATGGGAAATACATATACCAATCAAAGGAAATGGGGGAAAATGTAGCATAAATCTAACGGGAATAAAAGTGAGATGAAAAATCCCTTACGAAAACTCGGCAGCCTAACGACGCCACTTAAAACATCCAAAAATATATTGATGATATAAAATAGAGTCTCTCATCATATTAAAATAAAATGTACAGAAAGAAGAATATAAGAGAAAATACCCCAACATAACAAAGAGGATCTTGAAATAAGTGACATAAAGGGGAGTACTTAAAAAGAAAGAGAGAGGTTGGATCTCTTATGAAAATTCGGCAGCCTAACGGCACAACTCAAAACATCCAAAATGGATTGATGAGAGAAAATAGGGTATCTAATCATATGAACATAAAAAGTACAGTAATAGTAATATGAAATAACATCCCAATCATAATAAATATTAGCATAAAAGGAATGACCTAAAAGAGTGTACTTAAAAAGAAAGAGAGGGGTAGGATCCCTTACGAAAATTCGGCAGCCTAATGGCGCCACTCCAAACATCAAAAATGGATTGATGAGAGAAAATATGTTCTCTAATCATATGAACATAAAACATAAGTAATATTAATATAAAATAACATCCCAATCATAATAAAGATGAGCATAAAAGGAATGACATAAAAGACTGTACTTAAAAAGAAAGACAGGGGTAGGATCCCTTACCTCGTGTCTGATATGACTCGATCGTTCTTTAATATCCTGAATTATAAAATTTGGTCAATTTATAATTTCATAAGGAACTACTTTAAAGATTATTATTCAGTTAATATCAAATATTATAATGTTATAATAATTGGTTAATAAATTGAGTTCTTATCAGACGTTTTTGTCTATGTTCGGTACATGAGTAAAAATCGAACTTGTTGGAAAAGAATTTTCCATGTAGTTATAGGTACATCATATCCAGAATAGTATGATGTTTTAAATATCATATATATCCTGTATATATTCATTTTATACTATTCCATAGCATTTTGAGGTAAAAAAATTAAAAGCACCATTCATAGAGACGGTAGGCCGTACGTATGCATGAACGCTACTTTCATTTATTGTCATATTAATGGAATTAAAACAAAATGAGAGATATATATATTATAATTCCAGAATTATATCCACAATTTTGATGTAATATATTACATATATATCTAATATATATATATACTTATAATAGTACATAACATTTGGAGATAAGAAATGAAATATACCGTTCATGGAGACGGTAAGCCGTACGTACGCATAAACGCTAATTTCATTTCATTATTTTTTTTTTGTATTCAATGGAATTAAATAATAATGATATAAAAGTATATTATAATTCCAGTAGGATATCATATTTAATACCATTAATTTCATCCTTTATACGTCCTACATATGGCATTAACGAATCAAATCACTTTGAGGGGCGGTAGTCCGCACTTCCTAAAATGAACATATCGCATTTACCCATAATGGAAACCATAAAGGTATGCCATAAATGAAAAATAAAGAAGCTTAAGGAAAACATAAACGTATTATATATCATATATAAATATAGTGACATCTTAATGGCCCCCTTTGAAGGTGTTAAAATAATATTGAACAATCATCGTTTCGTGAGGTAGTAATTCGCCATCCACAGAAACAGTATGTTCTTTAACCATTAGACGAAGGTGTGTTAAAGTGTAGATCGAATCCTTATTTTAAAAACATCCGAGTATATTTAAGATACAGCTATTTTTTTAAAAAAAATTAATAAAAAGTTACATGAAATTGAAGTTTTCCAGAAAAATATAAACAATTCACCCTAAGCTATATTTGATATTCCGAATTCAAAAATGATGTATATTTTAAAAAATTCAAAACATATAAGTTACATGAATTAATTTAATAATTAATTACCTCTGTCAAATCAAATAGCTTGTTTTTATGAAACAATAAGTATCAAAAGATTGACACTAGTTTAAGTCCAATTTCAAGATGAAATTTATTCCAACGACCACTTTTGGATTAAATGGTAAAAATATATTCTAATTTCACTTTAAAACCAATTCATAAGATAATCTAATCATATAAATAAATTATATTAAAAAGAGGTTTTGAATTAAAATACAACATTTTTCAATATTCATTAAAAAATGAACTTTATCGGAAAAATACCAAAAATTTACACAAAGTAAATTTTGATGTCCTGATTCTAAAGAAGAATTTTATTTTGTCAAATATAACAAATAAAATTTTCAAAAAGTGGATTTAAAAGAGGTTATTCATCAAAAGGCGGTTAATCGGCCTTTTAAAGAATATTAGAATGTTTACACTTAAAATTGGCTTCATTGTCACTTTTAATCCTATAAAATTTTTTGTAAATAGTAAAACTAATTGACAAACACATATAATCATTTTTTAGTTAGTTTTGTTCATTCTCTCCATTACAACAGATAGGCGTTAACTGCAATTTAAAAAAATACTATTTTATTATTAGAGTGTAATGTAAGATTCCCACGAAACTCGTTGTTTCATATTGGGTATTCCATCGAGCATTGCGTCCCCTTTAAAGTTATATTAATATTTTATTCACAAATATGGATAAAAGTGAAAATTTCATATTATTTATTTACCTGGGGTGTTACATCCTTCCCCCCTTTTGGGAATTGCATCCTCGCAATTTTAAAATTGGGTATGGAAACTTCATTGAAAATCCCACATCAGAACAAGAGTCAGTAAAACAATCACTTTAAAATAAAGAAAGAGAAGTACAAAGGTCACCCGAGTTAACCCATACTAGGATTCCATGTAGGAAAACATGGATATGGAGGAAAAAAACAAAGGGTCATGTTCTGAGGGAGAGTGATAGTAAACATGTCTAGGAGAAAGTTAACCAGATGAAAATCACAAACTTGTGATGGGTTAAACGGTATTCGATTCCCCATTAGGAAAAATTTATAGACAACATTTTTTTTAAGTTACTTTTCATTGAGGAATTTATTTTTGAGCTTAACTAAGTCATAATAAAACATACTTACTTGTCACATATACTTTCAACTTTTACTCGATTCCTTAATCAAATTCATATTTTCTAAAAAAGACGATTATTTAGGAAGACTTTTTCGCATTAAGAGTACTATAATCAACTTCTTGAGAATCACATAATCCACAAAAGAGAAATATATATTTCCCATGTCATTAGACAAAATCTAAAACCAAAATTATTATTATGAGATCATATAATCCAGAAAATCATAATACTTTATAAAAATAAAATTTATTTTAATCTCGAAAATTTGTCCAAAAAACCCAAAGATCAACGAAGACCATTCGATAAAAAATTGTCCATAAAATTCTTCAATGCAATCCAAACTATGATTAAAACCCAAATATTTGAAGGATTTAATCACATAGTCTTCGAAGGTACAAATTAACATTTATCTCTAAATAACATCAGTCACTCTTAAAGTCTCATATTGAAAAGTAATTAACCTAATCACATATCCTCCATGATAGGTTAATAATTCCCATAGATAACCCAAAATCAACTTACTCTTAATTCATAAAACCATATAACTAAAAAGAATAAGTCATACTAACTAGGAACTTCACGTAGTCCAGTGGTAGGCAATAAATACCAGTTTCACTTTGGTTGTGGGTTCGATTCCCGCAGAATTATCTAACGCGATGGGTTGTCACACGGTCTGCATGTTGTCCTTTTTGCAAAACTATATAATTATTATAACATTCCCCAAAATGAGACAAAATATTCAAAAATAATCATAACAGATTTTAACCTCAAGTTTATCTCATGTCTTTCATTTTCCATCATATCATAGAGTAACCCATAATTGCCTTAAATTTAAGGATCATATAAACCCTAATGGCTACCTTTATAATTATTACCTAAACTTCCACATCGATTGGTCATCTCGTACAAGATGCATTACAGAACATACCATGGTTCAAGTGGTTGATCATGACTCCTTGATAGTTGTTTTAGAAAAACCATGAGATTCCTCATTGAATCCCCCATTTCATCCAGTCTCTTAATCAAAGAACCACCATAGTTTCCATCAAACCCATTGTCACTTTGGTGCCTGCTAGATCCATAAATTTTACTAACAATAGAAATTTTAGTGTGAGTATATCAAAAAAACCATCACATACAAATGAGGAAGATAAACACTAAGATATACTAACTCATTCACTTTATCTAAAACTAGGACTCTTTCTGAAATCCTAGCCATTACGGTAATGTCAATTATTCTTGGATAATACACTAACCTCTTAAGTTATCTAAACCGACCTCTGAAACCAACTATAAGGCCCTGGCGATAAACCTTACTTAATATTGAATTAAATGAATAATTCACATTGATGATCTTTTCAGGTTAAGAGTTTTAGAGAATTAGGACATAACTATTATATCTCAAAAGATTACAAAGTAGAAACTTCTACTAAGTTTCCATAAAAAAACTCTTAAAATAAACATGTCTAGTTCCATGTTTTAGATAGCATGTCTTTCCTTGATCCCATCCTTGACCCTGTTAATCTTTAAGTCCAGTGTAAAAAATTTCAAAAATTGGGATGAGCATAAAAATCTCAGTAAGGGATTTAAAAATATAGAAAGGAAACATGAGTACATGTATATATAAGAATCAATGAAATCATACTTTACTCATAGAACATAATCACTTTAACATACCTCATCAACTCATGAATAAAACATAGAAATCATAAGGCATAAAGGTAACTTGAGGCATTCATAACATTCTTATGTAGGGAGTAACCCTCTTGGTTACGTTTGGAATACCCATCACAGTATATTCCCTAAATCTCTTCGGAGAAACCTTAACGTTTAACCCCTTCGCATTACCCAATGCATTGGAGAGCTATATCGGGCTCACCCGCCCTTAGTTTATCACGGAACCACCTGTTGTCATAACAATGCCCAAGAACCATAACATAAACATATCACATAAAACATGCATAAAGTAAACATAACATTTCCACATTTGAATCACAATATAACATTTTAGGATATTGAAATAATGAATCTATTAAAAAACCATTTTTAAAACCATTTAAAACATTTAATAAAGAGATTTTTGAATCAAAGTGTCCCATAACACCTTGAAGATTTTAACATTTTAAATGATTAATATCCATATAAATAAATTCTTAAAACCATTTTTAAAACATGGATATTAATAAGAACAGATCATTAAAACATTTAAAGCGATATTTTGGTTAAAGGGTTTTTACCAAAATTAGAGACAATTGAATACAATAATTGAGGAATAACATTTAGTCAGAACTTGATAATATCATGAGAATAAATTTATTCGTGATATAATATTCCAAAGAACTGTATATACACCATATAAGAGTGAATTGGTGCATAACAACAATGAATTCTCAATAGAAATGTAAAATTTGATGAAATCCCTTGTAAAGAAGGTATCCTTAAATTAAGGATAAATCAATCACAAAATTATGTGTGACAAATATAAATACACCAAATATAAGTGGATATTAAGTGTAAAAAAATAAAATGTCATTCACAAATATTCAAAGAATGACATATTCAATAACTACATGTTGAACCCAAACAAATCGAAGTAGGGTTAAAAAGTTCCCTTGGTAAAATTCGACAGCCTAACGGCGTCACTTAAAAATTCAGAAAATGAGTTGATGAGAGATAAAAAGTGTATCTCATCACTTGGACATAAAATTTACATCAATAAGGATATATAATAAAATATCCCAACATAATATTATGTGAATTAAAAGACATAACAAAACAATTCTTTTAAAAAGTGGAGGGTGAAAGGTTCCCTTACCGACTTGGGTAACTTTCGAAATGTACACCCCACGGAAGAAGGGTCATACAATGAATATGTAAATACCCATAAATGAAATTATATTACACAAGGATTATAATAATGGGCAGTACATACACCACTCAAAGGAAATGAAGGAAAATGTAGCATAAATCTCACGGGAATAAAAGTGAGATGAAAAATCTCATACGAAAACTCAGCAGCCTAATGACGCCACTTAAAACTTCCAAAAATAGATTGATGAGATCAAATAAGGTCTCTCATAATATTAAAATAAAATGTAAATCAATAGTAATATAAAATAACATCCCCCAATATAACAAAGAGGAGCTTGAATGAAGTGACATAAAGGGGAGTACTTAAAAAGAAAGAGAGAGGTTGTATCTCTTACGAAAATTCGGCAGCCTAACGGCGCCACTCAAAACATCCAAAATGGATTGAAGAGATAAAATAGGGTATCTAATCATATGAACATAAAAATTACAGTAATATTAATATAAAATAACATCCCAATCACAAGAATGACGAGAATAAAAAGAATGACATAAAAGACTGTACTTAAAAAGAAAGAGAGGGGTATGATCCCTTACGAAAATTCGGCAGCCTAACGACGCCACTCAAAACATCCAAAATTGATTGATGAGAAAAATAGGGACTATCATTATTTTAACACAAAAAGTATAGTAATATTAATATAAAAGAAAATACAAATTATAAGAAATATGAGCATAAAATTAATGACATAAAAGAGTGTACTTAAAAAGAAAGAGAGGGGTAGGATCCCTTACCTCGTGTCCGACATGACTCGATCGTTCTATAATCTCCTGAATAATAAAATTTGGTCAATTTAAAATTTCTTACGGACCTACTTTAAACATTATCATTCAGTTAATATCACATATTATAATGTTATAATAATTGGTTAATAAAGTGAGTTCATATCAGACATTTTTGTCGATGTTCGGTACAAGTGTAAAAATCGAACTTGTTGGAAAGGAATTTTCCATGTAGTTATAGGTACATAATATCCAGAATAGTATTGATGTTTTAGATATCATATATATCCAGTATATATTTATTTTATACTATTCCATATAATTTGGAGATAAAAAAAAATAAAAGCACCGTTCATGGAGACGGTAGGCCATACATACGCATGAACGCTACTTTCATTTTTTGTCATATTATGGAATTAAAAAAATGAGAGATATATATATTATAATTCCAGAATTATATCCACTATTTAGATTTAATATATTACATATATATCCATTATATATATATGTACTTATAATAGTACATAACATTTGGAGATAAGAAATGAAATGTACCGTTCATGGAGACGGTAATCCGTACGTACGCATAAACGCTGCTTTCATTTTTTTTGTATTCAATGGAATTAAATAATAATGATATAAAGGTATATTATAATTACAGTAGGATATCATATGTAATACCATTAATTTCATCCTTTATACGTCCCACATATGGCATTAACGAATCAAATCACTTTGAGGGGGCGGTAGTCCGGATTTCCTAAAATGAAGATATCGCATTTACCCATAATGGAAACCATAAAGGTATGCCATAAATCAAAAATAAATAAGCTTAAGGAAAACATTAACATATTATATATCATATATAAATATAGTGACATATTAATGTCCACCTTTGAAGGTGTTAAAATAATATTGAACAATCATCGTTTCGTGAGGCAGTAATTCACCATCCACAGAAACAGTATGTTCTTTAACCATTAGACCGAGGTGTGTAAAAGTGTAGCTCGAATCATTATTATAAAAAAATACTAGAATATTTAAGATACGTGTTTTGTTACAAAAAAAGTAATAAAAAGAGTTTAGGGATTTGGAGAAGAAAAATAAAACAAAAGAACACAAGGGAAGACATTACCTTTAAATCTGGTAACTCTCTTTTATTTGAGCTCAAAGGCTTCCTTGGAAATGATTCTGCCCAAAGTGAGTCTTCAATGATGAATAGAGGGATCTGGAGAGATGAAAGGGGTAGAGTTTGGCCGATCCAATGTCTTGAGAGGTGTGGGTAAGGTGGTAGAGGTGGGGGGCCTTTTATAAGAGGAGAGGAGGGGCACTCTTGGAAAGTTATAAAATATTACTTTATTATAAAATGATTTTTGGATTTAAAAGGTCCCAAAAGGATATATTTCGAGGATAAGGTAATAAGGATTTTAAATACACCAATCCAATAGGTTTTTGACAAGTTTAAGACTTATATTTTACCCTATCTTGTCATTTTATTTAAATCGTTCATTTATGAGGTAGTCACTGCATCAACACGGTGTCATAAATAAATTAATTTATTTAATATCTAATAAAATTATAAAAAATATATCCTGATGTAGGATATATTTTTATCTTTCTAATGAATATTTATAGTAAAAAATATGACTTGTATAACCCCAGGTAAAAATTGTTTTTGTAAAACAACACATGTTTGTGACATTTTAATTTTAACTTTAAATAAAAAGGTATTAATGTCATTTTCCTACCAAAGTGGCTCCATGGGGTCCCCAAGTTGACCCATGGATTGTCTTCGTCGGCCATGACTCACAAATAATGGTAGTACATGTGTCATGGTCATTTCATAATATTAAAACATTATTTTTACCTTAAACTACACTAATTACCTCTAATCGTGATCAAAACATAAAAGTTACTATTCACCAAAAAAATTATTTTAATCCCATTGAACCACATTTTACTTCTTAATGACAACCATGTATGTCATGTTTTTTAAATTCAAAACACAGAGGTGGTAAAATTTCATTTAAACAAAAAATCATTTTTTTAAGTAACACTTAGTGGTTTCACTATTCATCAAAAATTGAAGTTTTCCAGAAAAATACCAAAAATTATCCGTAAGCTATATTTGATATTCAAAATTCAAAAATGATGTCTACTTTACAAAATTAAAAAAATATAAGTTACATTAATTAATTTAATAATTAATTCCTCATGTCAGAGTAAATAGCGTGTTTTTATGAAACAATAAGTATCAAACGATTGACACTAGTTTAAGTCCAATTTCAAGATGAAATTAATTCAAACGACCAATATTGAATTAAATGGTTAAAATATATTCTAATTTCACTTTAAAACCAATTCAAAAGATAATATAATCATATAAATAAATTAGATTAAAAAGGGGGTTTGAATTAAAATACAACATTTTTCACTATTCATTAAAAATGAACTTTATCGGAAAAATACCAAAAATTTACAAAAAGTAAATTTTGATGTCCCAATTATAAAGAAGAATTTTAGTTTGTCAAATATAACAAATAAAATTGTCAAAAAGTGGATTTAAAAGAGGTTCGTCATCAAAAGGCGGTTAATCTACCTTTTAAATAATATTTTAATGTTTTCACTTAAAATTGTTTTCATTCGCATTTTTAATCCTTTAACATTTATTGTAAAAAGTAAAAATAATTTACAAACATATATAATCATTTTGTAGTTAGTTTTGTTCATTCTCACCATTACAAAGGCTAGGTGTTAACTATAATTTAAAATAATATTATTTTATTATTAGAGTGCAACGTAAGATTTCCAAGAAACTTTTTGTTGGGTATTGGGTATGCATCGAGCATAGAGTCCCCTTTAAAGTTATATTAATATTTTATTCACAAATATGGATAAAAGTGAAAATTTCATATTCTTTATTTTCCTGGGGTGTTACAGAAAATTTTGAGGCTTTATTTTTGATCATTTTCATAATTACAATAAATTAGTTACTTTTATTTCTCTATTTTGATATTTTAATTTTGTATTTTTTCTAATTTTGTTTTAATTATATTGATGTTTTATAATTTATTCTAGTAAAAATTATGTAGAAGGCTTAGAATGATGATATTTTAGTGGGATTGAAGACCACGGTAAATACTACTATTATCATTTGAACTCATGTATTTTCATGAATATATATTTTTATGAAATCATTTATTATGAATGATAGATAATATCATTCCATGGTTCATGTATCTATTAAATTTTGATGATTATTATATATGGTGAAATTCTTGATACAAAATTTTGCGTTGTTTAGTTTGATTCCTTGTCAAAATTAATATTATAAAACTCATATTTCCCTAATTATATATTATAATTGGATATTATACATGATATTTTGTTCTTTTATATTTTTAAAATTACCCCATTGATTACTATATTAAATTAATTAGATAATTAGACTGTGAATGGCACGGGTATGACATGTTAATGATTAAATTGTTTACCTTTAATGGATTTAGATTGATCATTATATATTTTATAATATTTATAGAGATTAAATATCATTCATTTAATTTCTTTAATAATGAACATTGATGACACTCATGGAGTGTTATTATATGGTTTATTTAATGTCTAAATAGACTATCTGGAAACTGATAATACCATGATACCCTATTGTGATGAATCCATTATTCGTATGATAATGATGTATTGGTAGGTGATTAAGGACATTATTTAATGATAGTGATTAATATTTTTCACTAAATAACAGGAAATGGAGTAGATTGAGGCATTTTATAAATTTTTTATTATTTCCTTAATGGGAATGGAATCATTCATGAAAAAACCACCTACTGGTAGTGTACTTAGGTGTATTATGATATCCATTTAATTAGAGGACTACCTATATTGGAAATATAATATTCCTTCCCTCACCCAATTGAATGGTGTTGATTATGCATATTTTTAATCATTATAGAGATGGATATATATATATATATATGATGATAGTGGTTTATAGGTGGGATGTTAGACAAATGTGATATGGGTACAAGGTTGTAGGTGATATCTTATAGAGGATTTTTATATTTATTGATATTCATTATTCTATATATACACACTATTTTTAGGTAGCATGATTACAGGTGATAATTTTTTTATTATTAATGAAATGAGATAAACTCTATGTGATTATTTATATGTCCATTGGATGAGATATTCTTAAAAATATATGATATCAAATTTTACTAATATGTGGTATTTGATGGTGAGGTCATACTAATTTCTTATTTTTTAGTAAATTATTTATAATCCATAATAGATATTGGAATTGTGATTATAAAAAATATATATTTATAGTTTGTGTTGTATTTATTTTTTATGGGAACATCTATGCTGGCACACTCATGGATTTGTATATCAGACTTCTATTTAGAAAAAAAAATTAGTACAAATGTCAGGTATGCTGTATTTATACTTAGGGTTAGTATTAATATCTTTAAATATGGATATATTTCATTATATATCATTTATTTAATCTTGATTTTAAATTTTGATAATAATAATTATTTTGTTGTGTTTTTATGATTTTAGTTATTTTATATTTATTTATGTTGTATTACATTAAATAATGTTACTATAAATCAAATTTATTTTTTTTCTTTATTGTTTAATGTATGTTATTTTCCATAAAATAATTAATATTTTTAAGATCAAAGGGAATTTTTATTTTTGTGGATTTTGTAATTTTTAAATATAAAATCTCTAACATTTATATTATTTTTTTGAATATAGTCCGGGCTCTTGAAAATAGAATCCTGGGATCCGGATGGTATAATAAAATCATGGAAAACACATTGATGGTTCTTTATGAATGGAAAAATATTTTTTCCCACGGAAAACATGTGAATAAATTATTTTAATATCGCATAATTATTGTATATATAAAAGATAAAATATGGGATGTTCATGGAAGAACTCTCACAATGAATTAGAAGATATAAATAGTGATGTAGAAATTTTATATGAAGCAAAAAATCAATTAATGCAACATCTTATTTATTACGTAGATTTTATATTTCTATTCGGTAAAGGTAGTTATCCATAATTATTTTGACAATGAGTCTTCCAATAACTTTTTTAGTTATATTTGGGATGATTATAGTGAGACCATAGATGTTTAAGTGATCTATGTCCCACATTGGATGATTCCAATTTATATAAAACCAAATATTATTCATGAAACCATATTTGATTTTTATATTTTTTATATCAATTGAAATAAAGCTACTCTTATCTAACTTCACAAAAAGATAATATCATACGATTAAATAAATATTTAATGAAATAAAATGAAAAGACCACATTCTGACCTCCCCACTCTAGTATTCATGATGGTTGGATATTTTACCGCTAAAACAAGAGTTGAATTTTTGGGTAATGATATATGTATTGTTAATAATTATAAGTGACAAAAAATAATTTTATTCTTATTGATGGTATTATTTTCCTATATATTATAGAAGATGATTTTCTGGAAATTTTTATGTTTTTATTTTTCATATATTAAAGAAATATATTTGATATTTGAATAGTGAATAAATTTGAAAATTATTTTGTTTTTGTCCATTATCATTTTATTTATTATTATCATTTTTTATTTTTAAGTGTATTAGTTTTTGGGGGAAAATTTATATATGAGACTCTCATTATGTTTCCCTACATGAAGAAGATTGTTTTAGAGAGTGGGTTTGTATAATTAGTTTGCCTAATGGTTATTTTTGAACTATAACCCTCATTAATACATGTATATTAATTTAATCATGACTATCAATATGACCCACATTTTATAAAAACAGTCACAAAAAATGAAGACTTTTTAGAAATATGTAGAACCCAATGAGGGTTTGAGGTATTATCCCTAGAAAGGGTGAGTCTGATTAGTTATTTTCACATATATGATCATATTTTAATAATATTTTCAAATAATAATATATTATTTAGAATGGTTTTATTTTATATTTTCTATATATTTTCAATGAAATATTATATAATAACTATTTTTAAAAGTCTTCATGCATCCAATATTTCATTGAATAGTGTTTGATATCATATTAACCATTTAATTAATATATTTTAAGGAATATGATTTATTATTTAGCCCTCAAGTATTTTCGACCCATGGATAATTAGAGTAATGCTTAGAGTGACACATGATGTCTTAATAAATTAGATTAATTTTATGGGAGACTAGGCCATATCCCTTCCTCAAACTTCTTAATTCAAATATAGTGTTACAATTTTATAATAGTACATATAAGTCATTTCTTGGATTCTTGATTATGGGTTCCTTGGTTCTCTAATTATATTCATATTGATTGGAAAAGAAATATAATGGGAATATCATATATATATATATATAGTATCATTCTCAAAATGATAAATAATAATAATTATTAGTGGAGTCAATAAAAATTACAACATATTTATGGGAAATGATAAATAAATTTATAAAAGTTTTCAATAATTAAGGTGAAATTAAAAAAATATTCACTTGATACCTTATATTTTATAAATTATATTAGATTTAAAATTTGTATTAAATATTGTTTTTTTGATTATTGAAAGATGATGTACTAGTAAAAAATAATCATCTATACATGGATGAGGGATAGAATGATTCGTTATATGTTTCATTATTAAATAAATCATAATTCACCTCAATATTAGTGTAGTGGCCATTATTTTATGTGAAATAAATTTTAGAGGAAAACTATAGTTGAATATATATATATATATATATTTAATTATTTTAAAATAATCATTTAAAATAATGAAACCTAATAATAATATTTCTTATCATATTATTATATTTTATAACTTAATTCATTAATCAATTTTCATGATTATATTTACAAATATTTACTCACCAACCCATTTCACATTTCCTCTCTTTATAATTTTTTAATTTTTATTATAATGATTTGATTCATATAATATTTATCACAAGATTATTTACCAATTAATGTAATATTTACTATACAATGACTAAATATATTAAAAAATAATTAAGAATATTAAGAAAATCTTTTGAAATATATTTATTTTAAGGAATTATTATCCAATCAAATAGTAAAATTGTTTGGCATAATAAATTAGTGATCAATGTTATAAAACAAAATTAGAATGTAAAAATTTAAGAATCTATTATCAAGAAACTAAGAAAAATGATGATATTTAAGGGGGGTAAGGTCATTTGTTTATTAAATTTAATAAATAGTCAACCTCGATATATGTTTTATGTAAAATATAAATAATAACCTTGTATTTTTTAAAATAGTTATTTATTGTATTTTTTCGAATAAATAATGATAAAATCATATAATACTTAACCTGATTTTTTTCTAATAATTTAATTTATTTTAATGGTTCGACATTGAAATGGGAATTAAACAGAGTCATTCATCTCCCTTTAGAGTGAAACTAATATTTTTTAGTGATCAGTGGCAAGCAACACTTATATTAATTCCAACCTAAACAATTATACATGTAACATGGTTGTGAAATTATCATTCATCTATGGTTGTCTCATATGTGAATAAGTTATATGAACGATTGTGAATAAGTTCATAATTTTTCATTATGTATTCAGTCTCTATAAATTATTGATGAACCTATGTAGTACTCAATAATTAGTAAAAATAAATTAATTTTTTAAAACATTATTTTACAAAATAAAGAAGAATTTAAATTTTTTTGTTAATATATGATATATTTATTAAAATTAATTAATTTTTTGTCTTCTAATAGATTAATTTTCAATTTTTAATTCAACATATTATTATATTTTATGCCTATAGTAAAAAATGTTCAACTATACATCATAATGATTTTTATTTAATATTTATATGATTTAGTTAATTAAAAATGAATAATTGTTTTAGACATTAATAATATTATTCATTCTAATTTAGTATTCAGACCATAAAAAATTTCTATATTTAGAAAAAATTGAATGAACTCTCACATATTCTGATTAATATACTATTGAATATGAAAAAATATAGATAATTATTATTGTTGTGGGATTATAGAACATTTTTATAGTTGATGAATTTTATTATTTATGATATAATTATAGAAATGAAAAAATTATTTTCTATTTATATCATATATGTGATTATTAGAAATAAATTTTATAATGATAAATCATTGTTTTTCAGAAAAAAATAAATAATAAAATATTAATTTTTAAATTGGATCTATATTAAAAAATTATTTTCCTTCTTAATTTTTTTATAAAAAATAATAATAATGATTAATTTTAATTTTAATTTAATTATTTTAGATCTATATAGGGTTAGAGTATCAATATAAGATAAAGATAAAATTCATCATGATAAGTTCTTTTTTTAGGACAATAGAAAATTTTCTTGATACTATAAAAGATGAAAGGGATACAGTAATGGCTTTTGACATTAAATATAATTTAGTTGACTAAAAGTGGATTTATAAATCAATTCTAGGTGTAATGAAATTAAAAAGAATTTTTAATTATATTTATTGTAGATTTAAAAAATACATAATTTTATAAATCAAATTCAAATGATGTATGGGTTTTTCATATAAGGATTAAAAAAAATTTAGAATAAAATGTATTGAATGAAGTGGAATTAAAGAAAAAAAATTCAATTAGATATGTTAGTGAGATGGTTTTTTCCGAAATAATTTTTCCTTATGAAAGAAAAAAAATTATTTCTTCCATTTTATCATGTCTAATTTATTTTTGTGTCCTGATTTCTAATGTATATTATCACAGGACTTTCCCTGATGAGTTTTATTATTTTCTCAAACTCTGTGGAACATGTGTTAAATGGGTGGAAGATAACAATATAAAAGTTATTGGTAAAATATCAATTCAACATTATAATTGTTATAGTGTATTTATATACTTTGATGACTAACAAAATTATGAAAAATTAAAAAATTTAATTTATTCAAGTAAGTGATAAAAATGGGGACATTACAGATCTGATGAAGGTGATAGAATGAAAATCTCAAAATGATATATTATTGAAATGTATGAAAATATATATAATAAATTATATATTTAAATTCATAAATAAGTGAAAATGTCAATAAATGAATAACGTTACTTATAGGATTTCCTTAACATGTATCTAAACAATAGATATTATATGAATGTTTACTTATAATATCAAAAGGTAAGTTAAAGGGTACATGCTTATAATTATTGTTATTTAATGATGCATATGCCCATGGAAATAATGGATTTTTTTTGTTATTCGTAAAAATAATAATAATGTTGTTTTTGGTTATATAAAATATTAAACTCAGGAATTGTAATTCGATGAATTTTATGGAGGCCATATTTATTTTTTCATATTCACTAATAATTTTTTAGAGAAATATGTGGAATTCATGTCATAATCCAAATTATGTCAACATGAAAAGTTACATGTTTAAAAATTAGATAAATTGAAAGGTGGAATCTTAATCCCCCAAATCTAGAAACAATAGACAATGTAAAATAGTATAGAGTGAATTATTTCAACTTTAAAATTATAATCGAAAAAAGTCAAATGTTATCATGGATCCCACATGATGAAGCATGAAATAGGATGTCCATTTATAAAAAATAATCATTTCAGTATTTAAAAAACAATAAAACAAGTCTTAATTAATATAAATAGACAAACCCACATCGAATAGTAATAATAAAATTAATAAATAACATGTATATTTTTATAAGATACTAATAGGTATGAAAAATGGTTAGAGATCCCAATACATAAACTATACAAGAAGAACTGATAAACCCTAAATAACACACAAAAATCAACATAGGGTCGATAATCACTTCTATATCCCAAAACATCCATATGATATCCAAATTAGATTGCAACCTAAGCTCCAAAACATATATAGATGAACAACATTCACACTAAAATGTGTTTTTTGGGTGTGGCCTACATAATTATAGTTTTTTTATAACATCCAAGGTAAATAATGAAATAAGTAATTTTAATTTTATTTAACATTTTATGAATTAGATATTAATGTTACTTTAAATTTGTTGAAATGTTCGATGGCGTACCTAATAGGCAACAACGTGTTTCTTTGAAATCTTACGTATCACAATAATAATATAATATTATTATTTTACATAGTAATTAACTCCTAGACATTGTATTATCAGGAATGAACATAACTAACTAAAATTTTATTATACATGTTTTTTTTAATGTTTTTACATTTATCCAAGAATGGTTTGAGGCTTAAAATGTGAAATAATCTAATTTTAAGCATAATTTACTTTAAATTGACGATTTACCACCTTTTTATGGAGAACCCTCATTAAATATAGTTTCGTTAACTTCTATATGTTCCATCTTACCAAATAAAATTCTTCTTTAGAATCACGACATCAAAATTCAGTTTCTGTAAAAAAAATTATTTTTCTGATAAAATTCATATTTTGATGAATAGTAGAAAATACTATATTTTAATTGAATGCTAAATTTTAATATAACTGATTAGTTATAAGGCCGCATCATTAAAAATTACTTAACATGGAATTAAATTAATAATTCCTATTGAGGATATTTTCAGGTTTAGAGTTTTAGAGAATTAGATCTTAACTATTACATCTCAAAAGATTACAAAGTAGACACTTCTATTAAGTTTCCATAAAATAAAAACTCTTAAAAAGAAACATGTCTAGTTCCATGTTTTATATATCATTACATTCCCTTAATCTCATTCTTGATACTATTCCACATTAAGTCCTGTAAAAAACATTTCAAAAAAACATGGGGTGAGCATAAAGAGCTGAGTAAGGGATACACAATGAATGACAACTGTTAGTTTTTCAAAACAACAAGTAAACCACGTGCACTTTAACAAAGTGATACTTTACACATTTATGAAGTACTAAAAACTCTCCACTGAATAAAATATCAATACATACCCTTTTGTAACCAAAATATTACCATAAAACCCATATAAAGAACACATAACATATAAAGGTAATGTGGGACATAAACATACTTAAATGGAATAACCATACTGTCGACTTCCACACATATCACTTAATGAAATACCCATACGGCCAACATCCATACCCAATTAATTGGAGGTTATAACGTAACCACCTGTCCTGGTATTCACGGCACCACCCGTCATATGGTTTATCACGTAACCACCGATCAAATGTCCAAGTACCATTATAAAATCATAAGACATAAAACAAATATAATGGAAAGAAAACATTTCCACACTTTGATCACTATATATCACATAAATATATTGACATAACAAATCCATTATAGAAACCATTTTCACTACCAAAATACATAAAAGATTATATGGTATTATTTCATTTTAAAAACATTACGGCTTATTGAGGAAGCCAAAGACCAAACTATACTCGCGGTGGCGGAAAAGGGTCGTTGTCACTGCGTACGTTAAAAGAAACATTCCTTTTTGTCGTTTAGTAAAACGCTTCATAGAAAAATATTCCTTTTGAATAAACGTAAAAGTCAAAGGGTTTTATACACCGTATAAAAGAAAGTTGTGTATATAAGAAAATATGCCTCAATGAAAGGAGATTGAGACGAAGTCCCTTACAAAGATCATTTTTTTAATATAAAATAAATCTATTATGTTTATTCACTATATGTACACATAAATAATTAACAAATACACGATTGGACATAATAATATCATGACATAATTTGAAAGTAGGATATTATCCCATAGAATGGAAATTAGGTTAAGAAGTTCCCTTACCTCATGTCTGACGTGACTCGATTGCTCTTTAATCTCCTGAATAATAAACTAAAGTTAATTTATATTTTATTAAGAACCTTTTTCCATCTTATTATTCCTTTTATATCACTTATTTCCATGTTATAAACATTACGTAATCATTTATGTTAATAATGTTTTTTTGTTGATATTTGGTTCTTAAGTCGAAAGTGGACTTCTTACAATTACCTGTTGTTCGTGTGGTCAAAGGTTCATTATATCCAGAATTATATTCATGATTTGGATATCATATATATCATATATATCTATCATATACATGTATTTATAATGTTACATAATCATTTATAGGTAAGAAATGAAATGCACCGTTCATGGAGACGGTAAGTCGTACGTACGCATGAACGCTGCTTTCTTTTCTATGTCATATTAATGGAATTAAAAATAAATGAAAGATATTTATATTTTAATACCAGAATTATATTCATAATTTAGATGTAACATACATCATATATATCCATTATATATATGTAATTATAATAGTACATTATATTTTGGGATAAGAAATGAAATGCACCGTTCATGGAGACAGTAAGTTGTACATACGCTTGAATGCTACTTTCATTTCTATCTCATACTTTAATGGAAATAAATAATGATGATATAAAGGTATATTATAATTCCATTATAACATCATATATAAAAACTTTAAATCCATCCTTTATATGTCCCACATATGACATTAACGAATCTAATCACTTTGAGGGGGCGGTAGTCCGCACTTCCTAAAATGAAGATATCGCATTTAACCATAATGGAAACCAAAAAGGTATGACACAAATGAATAATAGATAAGATTAAGGAAAACATAAAAATATTATTTATCATATATAAATATAGTTACATGTCACGACCCGCCCTCGGGGTCCGTGTCGTGACTACCCCAAGCCCGCCTTCCATAGGCCAGGGGCTGGCGACTATCACCAAGGCGTAAATCCCGGTAAAAAGGGAAGGCATTGCCTTTGTAAAGTAAACAAACACCACAGAGAAAGCAAGCGGAAAGTAAACACTAAACAAAATCAGAGTACAACTGAAAGTGCGGAAAAGTAAATGGGCCAGTATACAAACCCAAACTGAAAGTAAAGTACAACTCGAAAGGGAAAACAGCAACTGAAAAGTAAAAGCCGCTATGCCGAGCTGTCCTCCGGAAATCCCACCTGAAGGGTGGGTACAGATAGCTCCTCTGCTCCACGGGTCCCGCCGTTCGCTCCGTGCACGTCCCGCCCAGTGGTCCACCTCCGGGTACCATCCCGCTCTGCAAGCCTCAGCTAAGGTCAACGCTGTCCGTCGTCTGCAACCAACACAATGTAGTGCGGGAAAAGCCCGTGCAGGGGTGAGTATAAGCTACTCAGTAGGGACCCCGAGACCCCTGAAGGTCTCTCAAATCCACAAAGGATAAACCACGAAGAAAGGTACAATCACGAAGTAACAACCGACACTGCTTAGGTATATGCCCATACATATACCTAAGTCATCAAATTCAAATACGCTCTAACCTTCGAGCCCAAGTACAACTCAGTCCACACAGGAAAGTAAACCTATTCCACACAGGAAAGCAAAACGTAATCCACACAGGATTTCACAACACAATCCACACAGGAAAGCAACAGATTCAGCTCACACAGGTATACATCTTCAAAGGACGATAAAGATGATCTCTGATCCATCTAAGTCGTCAGACCCACGAAGAATCGATAGGTAACTAACCCCCGCAAAGACCCACACAGGATCGGGCCCACACAGGACCTGTAGGCGCTGGTTCTCACAGTACCGCTGAGCGCAAGGACCCACACAGGATCAGACCCACACAGGATCGGGCCCACACAGGACCTGTAGCAATGATCCACATAGGATCGCTGAGTGCTGTAGTCGTCGTCGTCGAATCTACACAGGATCTCTGTACTGCCGTCGTCGCAGTCACAGTAGCAGTAGAAGCAGTAGTAGCAGTAGAACAGTCGCAGCCAGCACTAGGGTTCCCGCACACAGCAAGCTCGTTCGGAGGGTCCGCTCCATGAGCCGAGAGTCTGATACATCAACTGTCACAAAATCCAGAGTTGATGTATCCAAAAGTTCCGTATCGTCAACAGGAACTCAACGCAACAGACGGCGCGTCGATCGGACGCCCGGTCTGTGAGTTATTGGCATTTTCGTCCCCGGGGCCCGGTTGGTTTTTAAGGCAAAACCAACCTGACCGTACTCCACCTGCGTCCAAACCTCGGCCGGAGTATGCCAAAAGATCCGTCTCACTAAGAGGAACACAACACAGCTGACGGCACGTCAATCGGACGTCCGTAGGTCAAGATATGAGCGTTTCCGCTCCGAAGGCCCGGTTGGTTTCATGAACGAACCAACCCGGCCGTACACAAAGTAATCCGAAACCTTGAGTGTGATATAACGAAACGACCGTCTCGATCCAAGTATCGCGTTGCCGCAGACGGTTTGTCAATCGGAGGTCCGAGGCTCAAGTTATGGCCAAAAGACCGAAACTGCTTCGAAACGGGGGGGGTCCGGGTCCGTGCCGACCCGGCCCGACCCCCCCTGGGTCGGCCCGAACCGGGTCGACCCGACCAGGGTCCAACCCGGCCAGCCGGCCAGCGGCGCGGTGGCCGCGGCGGCCTGGCGCCGCACGGAGGCAGCGCGGGGGGCAATCAAGCCCCCGCTTGATTTGAAGGGGTTGCGCGGCATAGCCGCGCCCTTTGCAAAAAAAAAACGGCCCCCACGTGGGGGCCGGCTTGGCAATAAACCGGGGGAAATAAATCCCCCGGCCAGCTCACAAAACCCCCCTCATTATGAGGGGGGCGGTTTCCATGAAGGGGGGGGGGCAGCAGCCCCCCGGTTTTTCCTCAAGCCGGCCCCCACGTGGGGGCCGTTTTTTTTTTTTGCAAAGGGCGCAGCTATGCCGCGCCGCCCCTTCAAATCAAGCGGGGGCTTGATTGCCCCCCGCGCTGCCTCCATGCGGCGCCAGGCCGCCGCGGCCGCCGCGCCGCCGGCCGGGCCGGGTCGGACCCGGGTCGGGCCGACCCAGGGGGGGCGGGCCGGGTCGGCCCGGACCCGGACCCCCCCGTTTCGAAGCAGTTTCGGTCTTTTGGCCATAACATGAGCCTCGGACCTCCGATTGACGAACCGTCTGCCGCAACGCGATCCTTGGATCGAGATGGTCGTTTCGGTATATCGCACTCAAGGTTTCGGATTACTTTGAGTACGGCCGGGTTGGTTCGTTCATGAAACCAACCGGGCCTTCGGAGCGGAAACGCTCATATCTTGAGCTACGGACGTCCGATTGATGTGTCGTCAGCTGTGTTGTGTTCCTCTTAGTGAGACGGATATTTTTGCGTACTCCGCCCAAGGTTTGGACGCAGGTGGAGTACGGTCAGGTTGGTTTTGCCTTAAAAACCAACCGGGCCCCGGGGACGAAAATGCCAATAACTCACAGACCGGGCGTCCGATCGACGCGCCGTCTGTTGCGTTGAGTTCCTGTTGATGATACGGAACTTTTGGATACATCAACTCTGGATTTTGTGACAGTTGATGTATCAGCCTCTCGGCTCGTGGAGCGGACCCTCCGAACGAGCTTGCTGTGTGCGGGAACCCTAGTGCTGGTTGCGACTGTTCTACTGCTACTACTGCTTCTACTGCTACTGTGACTGCGACGACGGCAGTACAGAGATCCTGTGTGGATTCGACGACGACGACTACAGCACTCAGCGATCCTACGTGGATCAGTGCTACAGGTCCTGTGTGGGCCCGATCCTGTGTGGGTCCGATCCTGTGTGGGTCCTTGCGCTCAGCGGTACTGTGAGAACCAGCGCCTACAGGTCCTGTGTGGGCCCGATCCTGTGTGGGTGTTTGCGGGGGTTAGTTACCTATCGATCCTTCATGGGTCCGATGACTTAGATGGATCAGAGATCATCTTTATCGTCCTTTGAAGATGTATACCTCTATGAGCTGAATCTGTTGCTTTCCTGTGTGGATTGTGTTGTGAAATCCTGTGTGGATTACGTTTTTCTTTCCTGTGTGGAATACGTTTACTTTCCTGTGTGGACTGAGTTGTACTTGGGCTCGGAGGTTGGAGCGTATTTGAATTTGATGACTTAGGTATATGTATGGGCATATACCTAAGCAGTGTCGGTTGTTACTTCGTGATTGTACCTTTCTTCGTGGTTTATCCTTTGTGGATTTGAGAGACCTTCAGGGGTCTCGGGGTCCCTACTGAGTAGCTTATACTCACCCCTGCACGGGCTTTGCCCGCACTACGTTGTGTTGGTTGCAGATGACGGACAACATTGACCTTAGCTGAGGCTTGCAGAGCGAGACGGTACCCGGAGGTGGACCACTGGGCAGGATGTGCACGGAGCAGAAGACGGGACCCGTGGAGCAGAGGAGCTATCTGTACCCACCCTTCAGGTGGGATTTCCGGAGGACAGCTCGGCGTAGCGGCTTTTACTTTTCAGTTGTTGTTTTCCCTTTCGAGTTGTACTTTGCATTTAGTTTGGGTTTGTATACTGGCCCATTTACTTTTCCGCACTTTCAGTTGTGCTCTGCTTTTGTTTAGTGTTTACTTTCCGCTTGCTTTCTCTGTGGTGTTTATTTACTTTACCAAGGCAATGCCTTCCCTTTTTACCGGGATTTATGCCTTGGTGATAGTCGCCAGCCCCTGGCCTATGGAAGGCGGGCTTGGGGTAGTCACGGCATGGACCCCGAGGGTGGGTCGTGACATAACATCTTAATGGCCACCTTTGAAGGTGTTATATGAGTGTTGAACAATCATCGGTTCGTGAGGTAGAAATTCTCCATCCACAGAAACAGTATGTTCTTTGACCATTAGATGTAGGTGTGTGTAGTTTTAGATCTAATACTTATCATAAAATTATACTAGTATATGTAATATACTGGTGTTGTTACAAAATAAATGAATAAAAAGAGTTTAGTGGGTTGGAGATGCAAAATAAAACATAAGAACACAAGAGAAAACACTACCTTTAAAACGGGTAAATCATTTTGATTTGATCTCAAAGGCTTCCTTGGACAGACTTCTGACCAAATTGAGGATTATAGGAGTAATAGATGGATGTGGAGAGACAAAATGGGCAGGGGTTGGCGGAGCCAAAGGCTTGAGAGGTGTGGGTAAGGAGGTAGAGGTGGGGGCCTTTTATAAGAGGAGAGGAGGGGTACTCTTGGAAAGTTAAGAAAAGATTCTTTATTATAAAATTATTTTCTGATCAAAAAGGTCCCAAAATTATAAATTAAGAGGATAAGGTGATAAGGGTTCTAAATCCACCCATCCAATAGATTTTTGAAAAGTTTAGGTCTTAGATTTTACAATATCGTTTCATTTTATTTAAATCGTTAAATAATGAGGTTATCACTGCATCATCATGGTGTCATAAATAATTTAATTTATTTAATTTCTAAAAATTATAAACAAATATATCATGATTTAGGAAATCTTTTTATATTTCCAAAAAATATTTATAGTCAAAATTATGATTTGTATAACCCTCTTTAAAAATTGTTTTAGTAAAACATGTCATGTCTGTGACATTTTTATTTTAACATTAAATAAAAAGTTATTTATGTCATTTTCCTATGAAAGTGGCTCCATGGGGTCCCCAAGTTGACCCATGGATTGTATTGGTCGGCAATGACACATCCAATTAGGGTAGTAAATTTTTCTAGGTCATTTCATATCATTAAAACCTTATTTTACCTTAAAATACACTAATTACCTCTAATCGCGATTAATAAACTTAAAAGTTACTATTCACCAATAAAATTATTTTAATCCCATTGAACCAAATTTTACTTTATAATTACAACCATGTACGTGGGATTTTTTAAATTCAAAACAAATATGTGGTAAAATTTCATTTAAACGAAAAATCAGTTTTTTAAGTACCACTTAGTGGTTTCACTATTCATCAAAAATTGAAGTTTTTCATATAAATACCAAAACATCAACCTAAGATATATTTGATATTCAGAATTCAAAAATGATGTATATTTTAAAAAATTCAAAACAAATTAGTTACATTAATTAATTTAATAATTAATTCCGGCTGTCAGAACAAATAGCGTGTTTTTATGAATCAATATATATCAAAAGATTGACACTAGTTTAAGTCCAATTTCAAAGTGAAATTAATTCCAACGACCACTATTGGATTAAATGGTAAAAATATATTTTAATTTCAATTTAAAACAAATTCAAAATATAATCTAATCATATAATAAAATTATATTAAAAATAGGTCTTGAATTAAAATACAACATTTTCAATATTCCTTAAAAAAATGAACTTTATTGGAAAAATACCAAAAATTTACACAAAGTAAATTTTGATATCCCGATTCTAAAGAAGAATTTTATTTGGTCCAATAGAATGTATAAGAGTGACCAAAACAATATTTAATAACGGTTTTCCATCAAAAGGTGATAAGTGGACCTTTAGTGAAAATTAGTGTATATGTGCCTAAAATTGAATTCGTTTTTCTTATTTTAAGCCTTTATCTTTTATTGGATAAACTTAAAAACATTTAACAAACATATATGATCATATTTTAGTTATTTATATTCATTCTCGCCAATACAATGACTACATGTTAACTATCATTGAAAATGATATTATTTTATTACTAGTGTGCAACGTAAGATTTCAAAGAATCTATTTGTTGCGTATCGGGTATGCTATAGAACATAGAAACCCCTTTAAAGTAAAATAAATATTTAATTCGTAAATATTAATAAATATGAAAAAATTTTATTCTTTATTTACCTGTGATGTTACATCCTTCCCCCTTTTGGGAATTGCGTCCTCGCAATTTTATTCACTTACCAAAATAAGTGGGGGGTATTTATCCCTCTTAGAATTTTCAGATTCCCACGTTGCCTCTTAAGCCATATGGTTTTCCAAAAAACCTTTACCTAGTGAATTACCTTATTTCGCAACACATTCTCTCTTCGGTCAAGAATCTGGACTGGTTGTTCTTCGTAAGAGAGATTTTCTTCCAACTGAACTACCTTTTGACTCAAAACATGAGATGGATCTGGCATATACTTTCTCAACATCAAAACATAAAAAACATTGTGTACCTGAGATAAACTCAGAGGTAATGCCACTCTGTAGGCAACTGATCCAACCTTTTCCAGAATTTCATATGGTCCAATGAACCTTGGACTCACCTTTCCATTCTTACCAAATCGCATCACACTTTTCCACGACGAAACATTGAGAAAAACATGATCACCTACCTCGAAAGAGAGATCCTTCCTCCTATTGTCGGAATAACTTTTCTGTCTAATATGAGTTGTTCTCATGTGTTTCTGAATCAAATAAACTTAATTTTCCATCTTTTCTACCAATTCTGGTCCCATCAGCTTCCTTTCACCCACATCATCCCAACAAGCTGGAGTTTGACACCGTTTACAGTATAATGCCTCAAACAGAGCCATCTGTATACTGGAATGAAAACAGTTATTATATGAAAACTCAACCAAAGAATGATGTTGGTCCCATCTTCCCTGATAATCCATTGAGCAAGCACGTAGCATATCCTCCAAGGTCTGAATTTTTCGTTCTGACTGCCCATCTGAATGAGGATGAAAAGATGTACTAAAATTTAATTCAGTAACCAATGACTTCTAATTGCCTTTCCAAAAGTTATAAGTAAACCTGGGATCAAAATCAGATACAATGGATTGGGGAACTCTATGAAACATGACTATCTCTTTAAGATACAATCTATAAAGTTGATCTAGAGAGAAACTATCTCGAATAGGACGAAAATGAGCAGATTTAGTCAAGCGATCAACAATATCCCAGATTGCATTATTAACTCGAGATGTCCTCAGTAATCCCACAACAATGTCCATGGATACATTTTCCCATTTCCACTCTGGTACTTGAAAAGGCTGAAGCATCCCTTTCGGTAACTTCTGCTATGTTTTAACCTACTGATAAGTCAAACACTTCACAGTAAAATCAGAAATATCTCTTTTCATTCCATCCCACCAGTAATACTCCCACAGATCTCTGTACATCTTAGTACTTCCAGGATGTACTGAAAATGGGGAACTATGAGCCTCACATAACAACTCATTCTTTAACTATGAATCACTAGTCACACATAATCTCTTCCCAAACCTCAAAACACAATCATTATCAATGTTAAATTCAGGCAACTTACCCTTCTGAACCAGCTCTACCATTTTCTGCAACCCACTGTCTTTCTTCTGCGCTTTCTTAATTCTATCTGATAGGGATGATTTCACTGATACCTGAAACAAAACAGAAGGAAATCCTGCAACAATATCTTCTATTCCAAAGTTCATCAAATCCTTAACCAAAGGATCTCGTTCCAAACGTAGCATGGTTAATAAAGCATTACTTTTTCGACTCAAAGCATCAACCACATTATTTTCGTTTCCCAGATGGTAATGAATTATACAATCATAATCCTAGATTAATTATAGCCAACTCATGTGTCTCATGTTCAATTATTTCGGAGTGAATATATACTTTAAACTTTTTTGATCAGTATATATTTCACACTTTACTCTATAAAAATGATGCCTCCAAAATTTTCGAGCAAAAACAACAGCAGCTAATTCCAAATCATGTGTAGGGTAATTTACCTCATGAGTTTTCAACTAACGTGAAGCATATGCAATTACCTGATCATTCTGCATAAGGACACAACCAAGTCCCTTCAACAAAGCATCACTATATATAACAAACTCACCATTCCTGGAAATGCCAAAACTGGAGAATTCACAAATATTCTTTTCAACTCCTGAAAACAATCATCACATTCTTTTGTCTAGATAAACTTAACACCCTTCGGAGTTAGCTTATTCATTGGACTAGATAACCGTGAAAAATTTTCAACAAACGTTCGGTAGTAAACTGCCAAACTAATAAAATAACGGATCTCGGTTACATTTTTTGGTCTTGACCATTCTTCAACAACTTTTGTTTTAGCAGGATCAACAATTATGCCATTTTTTTGAAACAATGTGACAAAGGAAAGAAATTTTTTGTAACAAAAACTCACACTTGCTAAATTTTCCATACAGTTTCTTTTCTTTTAAGGTTTTCAAAATAACCCTTAAATGACTTTCATCCTCCTCTTTACTTTTAGAAAACACCAAAATATCATCAATAAAAACAACCAACATTTTTCACCTGAGTCAACTGAGCCATCACTGCAACAAACTGTTTAGTTCTGATTCTGACCATATCAGGATACTAATTTGAATGGTCATTTCCCTCTGTATGCCTTCCCAGAAAATCTATTCTGTTTCCTCTATGAAAAACCATTCTTAACACAGAAATATCTTAGGAGAAGCAACATGGTAATCTTTAAATGCTATATTATTTCAATCATACCATAAATTAACTTATAATTTAACAATTTTCTATCTCTAAAAGTTGTCTAAACCGTCCTCTGATACCAACTATAAGGCCCCAGCCTTAAACATTACTTTACATTGAATTAAATGAATAAGTCTCATTGAGGATCTTTTCAGGTTTAGAGTTTTAGGGAATTAGATCTTAACTATTACATCTCAAAATATTACAAAGTAGACACTTCTACTATATTTCAATAAAATAAAAACTCTTAAAAAGAAACATGTCTAGTTCTATGTTTTATATAGCATGAATTTCACTTGATCCCATCCTTGACACTATTCCACATTATGTTCTATGAAAAACATTTCAAAAAAACTTGGGGTGAGCCTAAAGAGCTCAGTATGTGAAGCACAAAGAATGAAAACTGTTAGTTTTTCAAAACAATAAGTAAACCATGTATACTTTATCAAAGTAATACTTTTCACCTTTATGATGTAGTAAAAACTCTTCGTTGAGTAAAAGATCAATACTTAACCTTTTGTAAACAAAAGATTACCATAAAACCCATATAAATAACACATAACATATAAAGGTAACTTAGGACATAAAAATACTTAAATGGAATAACCATACGGTCGACTTCCACACATATCACATAATGGAATAGCCATACATCCGACATCCATAATCAATGCATTGGAGGTTATAACGTAACCACACATCCTGGTATTCACGACACCACCCGTCATATGGTTTATCACGTAACCACCCGTCAAATGTCCAAGTACCATTATGAAATCATAAGACATAAAACAAATATAATGGAAAGAAAACATTTCCACACTTTGATCACAATATATAACATAAATATATTGACATAAAGAATCCATTATAAAAACCATTTTCAATACCAAAATACATAAAAGAGTATATGGTATTTATTTCATTTTAAAAACATTAAGGCTTATTGAGGAATCCAAAGACCAAATAATACTCGCGGTGGTGGAAAAGGGTCATTGTCACCTCGTACGTTAAAAGAAACATTCCTTATTGTCATTTAGTAAAATGCTTCGTAGAAAAATATTCCTTTTGAATAAACGTAAAAGTCAAAGGGGTTTATACACCGTATAAAATAAAGTTGTGTATGAAACAAAATATGCCTCAATGAAAGGAGATTTAGATGAAGTCCCTTACAAATATCATTTTTTTAAAATAAAATAAATCTATTATGTGTATTCACTATAAGTAAACATAAAGAATTTACAAATACAAGATAGGGAATAATAATATCATGACATAATTTGAAAGTGGGAGATTAACCCAAAGAATGGAAATTTGGTTAAGAAATTCCCTTACCTCGTGTCTGACGTGACTCAATTGCTCTTTAATCTACTGAATAATAAACTAAAGTTAATTTATACATGCTTAAGAACCTTTTTCAATCTTATTATTCCTTTTATATCCCTTATTTCCATGTTATAAACATTATTTAATCATTTAAGTTAATAATGTTTGTTTTGTCGATATTTGGTTCTTAAGTCGAAAGTGGACTTCTTACAATTAAATGTTGTTTGTGTGGTAAAAGGTTAATTATATCCAGAATGATATTAATGATTTGGATATCATATATATCATATATATCTAGAATATACATGTATTTATAATATTACATAATCATTTAGAGGTAATAAATGAAATGCACCGTTCATGGAGATGGTAAGCCGTACGTACGCATGAATGCTACTTTCATTTCTATGTCATATAATAGAATTAAAAATAAATGATAGATATGTATATTTTAATTCTAGAATTATATTCATCATTTAGATGTATCATACATCATATATATCCATTATATAAATATAATTATAATAGTACATTACCTTTGGGGATAAGAAATGAAATGCACCATTCATGGAGATGGTAAGTCGTACGTACGCATGAACGCTACTTTCATTTCTATATCATATTTTAATGGAAATAAATAATAATGATATAAAGGTATATTATAATTCCAGTATAAAATATTATATAATAACTTTAAATTCATCCTTTATATGTCCCACATATGGCATTAACGAATCAAATCACTTTGAGGGGGCGGTAGTCTGCACTTCCTAAAATAAAGATATCGCGTTTACCCAATATGGAAACCATAAAGGTATGAAATAAATGAAAAATACAAGAGCTTAAGGAAAACATAAACATATTATATATCATATATAAATATAGTTACATCTTAATGGCCACCTTCTAAGGTGTTATATGAGTGTTGAACAATCATCGTTTCGTGAGGCAGAAATTCGCCATCCACAGAAACAGTATGTTATTTAAACATTAGATGTAGGTGTGTGTAGGTGTAGCTCTAATAATTCTCATAAAAAATCCTAGTATATGGAAGATACTGGTGTGGTTAAAAAATAAGTGAATATAAAAAGAGTTTAGGGGGTTGGGGAAGCAAATTAAAACATAAGAACACAAGAGAAAACACTACCTTTAAAACGGGTAACTCTTTTTTATTTCAGCTCAAAGGCTTCCTTGGGAATACATCTGCCCAAAGTGAGGATTCTAAGAGTAAGAGAGGGATTTGGAGAGACAAAATTGGTAGGGTTTTTCCAAGACGATGTCTTGAGAGGTGTCGGTAAGGAGGTAGGGGTGGGGGCCTTTTATAAGAGGGGAGGAGGGGCACTCTTGGAAAGTTAAGAAAAGATACTTTATAATAAAATTATTTTCTTATAAAAAAGGTCCCAAAATTATAAATTTAGAGGATAAGGTGGTAAGGGTTCTAAATTCATACATCCAATAGGTTTTTGACAATTTTAGGTCTTAGATTTTACATTATCGTTTCATTTTATTTAAATCGTTAAATAATGAGGTAATCGCTGCATCATCACAGTGTCATAAATAATTTAATTTACTTAATGTATAAAAATTATAAAACAAATATCATGATGTTGGAAATATTTTTAGCTTTCCTATGAATATTTATATTCAAAATTATGATTTTTATAACCCCATTTAAAAATTGTTTTATTAAAACATCTCATGTTTGTCACATTTTTATTTTAACATTAAATAAAAAGTTATTTATGTCATTTTCCTACCAAAGTGGATTCATGGGGTCCCCAAGTTGACCCATGGGTTTTCAGGGTATTCCATGACACATAAAATGAGGGTAGGACATGTGTCTAGGTCATTTCAGATCATTAAAACATTATTTTTACCTTAAACTACACTAATTACCTCTAATTGCTATTAATAAACTTAAAAGTTACTATTCATCAAAAAAATTATTTTAATCCCATTGAACCACATTTTACTTCCCAATGACAACCATTTATGTCGTATTTTTTAAATTCAAAACACAGAGGTGATAAAATTTCATTTAAACGAAAAATCAGCTTTTTAAGTACCACATAGTGGTTTCACTATTCATCAAAAATTGAAGTTTTTTCAGAAAAATACCAAAAATTCACCCTAAGCTATATTTGAAATTCCGAATTCAAAAATGATTTCTATTTTACCAAATTCAAAACATATAAGTTACATTAATTAATTTAATAATTAATTCCCACTGTCAGAACAAATAGCGTGTTTTTATGAAACAATATATATCAAAAGATTGACACTAGTTTAAGTCCAACTTCAAAGTGAAATTAATTCCAATGACCACTATTGGATTAAATTGTAAAAATAAATTCTAATTTCAATTTAAAACCAATTCAAAATATAATCTAATAATATAATAAAATTAGATTAAAAAGAGGTTTTGAATTTAAATACATCACTTTTCACTATTCCTTTAAAAAATGAACTTTATCGGAAAAATACCAAAAATTTACACAAAGTAAATTTTGATGTCCCGATTCTAAAGAAGAATTTTATTTGGTCCAATAGAATGTATAAGAGTGACCAAAACTATATTTAATGAAAGTCCGCCATCAAAAGGCGATAAGTTGACCTTTAGTGAAAATTAGAGTATATCTGCCTAAAATTGAATTCTGTTTTCTTATTTTAAGACTTTATATTTTATTGGATAAATGTAAAAACATTTAACAAGCATACATAATCATATTTTCATTATTTGTATTCATTCCTGCCAATACAATGGCTACTTGTTAACTACCATTTAAAATAATATTATTTTATTAGTAGTGTGCAACGTAAGATTTCAAAGAATCTATTTGTTGCGTATCGGGTATGCTATCGAACATAGAAACCCCTTTAAAGTAAAATTAATATTTAATTCATAAATATTAATAAATATGATAATGTTTTATTCTTTATTTACCTGGGATGTTACATTAGTATTGTTAGATTATCTTTTTAATTGGTTAGAAGGGTAATTAGATTATTTTTTGACCATTTAGTCTAATGTTTTTCATTGGAATTAATTTCAATTTGAAATTGGACATAAAAAAATATCAATCTTTTGATAGTTATTATTTCATAAAAACACGTTTTTTGTTTTGACAACGGAAATTAATTTCAAATTAATTATTGAAAAATATATGAATTGGATTTTAGAAAAAAGATATTTTTCTGAATTCAGAATCTCAAATATATCCTAGTTTGAATTTCTACTAATTTTCTAAAAAACATCAATTTTTGTTGAATATTGAAACCACGAACTAGTTGTTAAAAACTAACTTCTTCATTTAAATGAAATTTTACAACATTAGTGAATTGAATTTCTAAAATATGACATACATGGTTGTAATTAGTAAATAAAATGTGGTTCAATAAGATGAAAATAATTTTCAGTGAAAAGTCACTTTTAACATTTATTAACTGTGGTTTAAGGTAAATAGTGTAAATAAAGGTAAAATGAATTTAATAATAATAATAAATTACCTTAACACTTGTCTAACTATATTGGAAGAGTCATTCCAGACCATGGGCATCCTTGGGTCCATTTTGGGATCCCATGGAGCCACTAAATAGTGATAATGACCCTTTATATTAATTAATTTAATGAAAAGGAAAAAATAACTTTAAAAATAGAATTTAGAAAATTAAGTTTTACATAGGGTTATATATGTTATCATTTCAAATATAAATATTCTTTGTAAATTTAAAATGATTTACTAAATATGGTATTTCCTATAATATTTTGACATCAAATAAATGAAATTATTTATGACTCAATAATGATGCAATGTTTACCTCATTAATAAATGTTTTAAATAAATATGATTGTCATGATTAAAACAATATCCAAAACCTATCCAATTTTTTTTGGATGATTATATTTCATCCATTAGTCATATCATCTTTGACATTAATTTGTTTTGGACCTTTAGAAACTGAAAATAATTATATAATAAAATAATATTTTCACACTTTCATAAAGAGCCCCTCCTCCCCCTTATAAGAAGACCTCACCTCTAACCAATTCCCCACACATATCATGCCCCTTGGCTCATATGATCCCTACACAAAATAATATTCGAGATCTCTCTCTTCCACCTAGAAGCATTAACATAATCAGAAGGAACTTCAAGATGTCTATTAGGTTCAAACAAAGGGAAGTTACTCGAATTAAAGGTAACATTTTCTCTTAAAATCTATTCATTAATATTACTTCTCCAACCCCTAATTATTTTATCCATTTATTTTATATATAAAAAATTATCCCCAATTTTCTAGGTTTTTTTATGATAATGATTCATACTACACTTACACAAACCTCTTTCTAATGTGTAAAGAACATATTGTTTCTGTGGACGAAAAACTAACGCCTCATGAAATGATGATTTTTCAATCTTCTCCGACCACCTCTTATGGTGGCCATTATTATGGAACTGCATTTATATATGATATATATTATGTTAATTTCACTTTTATGATTCTGTATTTTTAATTTGTTTAATACCTTTATGGTTTTTATTATTGTAAAACGCGATAATTTCATTTGAGGTATTACGGAATACCACACCCTCAAAGGTATATGACTTGTTAATTCCATATGTGGGAAGAATAAAGGATGGATTTAATGATATTATATATGATATTATACTTGAATTATAATATACCTAGGTATCATTGTGTTTTAATTCCATTAAAATACGATATATAAATAAAAGTAGTGTTCATGTGTACGTACGTCTTATTGTCTCCATGAATGCTGAATTTCATTTCATACCTCTAATGTTATGTACACTTATAAATACATGTATATACTGGATATATATGATATATATGATATCTAAATCATGAATATCATTCTGTATATAATGAACTTTTTACCACATGAACAACTTGTAATTATAAGAATTTCATTTTTAAATCAAGCACCAAATTCCGACAAAATAAACATTATTAACTTAAACGATTACATATTGTTTATAACATGTTAATAAGTAATATAAAAGTAATTATAAAATTGAGAAAGGTTCATATTCAAGTATAAATTAATTTTAGTTTATTATTTGAGATATTAAAGAATAAACGGGTCTTGTATGACACGAGTTAAGGGACTTCATCTCAATCTCCTTTCATTGAGGCATATTTTGTTTTATACATGACTTTATTTTATAAGTTGTATAAATGCCATTGAAATCTCATTTCAATCAATGTGAATATTTTTCAATGAGGCATTTTACTAAACAAAAATGAAATCTTTTAAAGTATGTGGTGACAACGACCTTTTGCACTATAGTGAGTATTATTTGATCATTTAGCTTCTTTAACCACTGATATATGTTTTTAAAATGAAAATAAATACCATATACTCTATTTTGTATTTTGGTATTGAAAATAGTTTTGATAATGGATTTGTTATGTCAATATACTTAAATGATATATTGTGATAGAAATGTAGAAATGTTATATTTCCTTTATATTTGTTTTATGTGTAATGAATATGTTATGGTTCTTGGGCATTATTACGTATACGGATTGTCCTATGATAATCCTATGGTGTGTGAGGCTGAGGTAGATCTCCATTTAAATGGGTAACCTCATAGAGGTAAACATGAATTTTTATCCTATGATTTTTTGGGACTATACTATGATGGGTATTCCAAATGTTACTCCCTATGTAGTAGTGATAGCTACAACATAAGTATGTTATGGATGACACAAGATACATTTATAATTTGTGTTTACTATGTAAATCTAATGAATTAATTTAGTATGTTAAATAGTTTATGTTACATATGTATTGATGAACTAATGTTTTCATAATTTGTTTTATAAAACATTCTGAGCATTTTATACTAATTCCTAGTTTTAAAAAAAAATTCACAAGACTTAAAGATAAATTGGGTCAACTATGGGATTACGGAAAATTCATGTTGTCTAAAACATGGAATTAGACAAGAATATTTTTAAGAGATTTTATTTTGTGAAAATAATGGGAACTGAGTAGAAGTGTTTAATTTGTATCTTTTGATATGTAACGTAATAGTTATGTCCTAATTCTATAAAACTCTAATTCCGAAAAGATCCTCAATGTGAATTATTCATTTAATTCATGATTATGTAACGTGTTAGGGTCGAGTTTTTATAGTTTGTATCAGAGGTTGGTTTAGATAACATTATGATTTTGGGTATTGTTAAATTATTATCCATAAATTAATATATACTAATACTCAAATGATATAATTTACAGATTACCATGTTGATTCGCCTAAGATATATCTATGTTCATAATGGTTTTCCACAAAGAAAACAAGGCGGTTGTGCTGGGAAGACATCAAGAGGAAAACAACATTCCAAATCAGAATCCTAAGATGGTCGAAATCAGAAATAAAAAGTTTGTTACAGTTATGGCACAATTGAATTAGGATATAAATTGTGTTGGTATCCATGCACTAGATCTGTCAAATCAACATCAGAGGAACATGTCAGTAGTGGAGCATTTCATGAGGCAACATCCCCCATCATTTAGAAGATCTTCTAACAATGTGCTAGTTTAAGGGTGGATTAAATCACTGGAGACAATTTCTGATGTCATGGGTTATTCAAAACATCAAAAGGTTAGTCTTTCTATTTACCAATTTGATGGGGAAGCTGATCAGTGGTGGTCGATGGTGAAAAATATCAGGGCTAGTGAGGAGATTGATGCTCTTGATTGGGATGAATTCAAAGGTATATTTCATGAGAAATATTTTCCTTAGGTGTTTTGTCTTATGATGGAAAAACAATTAATGTAATTCAGGTAGGAGGATGACTCAATGTCTGCTTATGATGAAAAATTCACTCGACTGGCAAGCTATGCTCCAAATTCCATATGAGATCTTCATAGTAAAATAAATCGTTTTTACTCATGATTAAATCCAATGTATCGAAGGGCATTATCTTTTCTTGAATTAAAAAGTTATAAAAAACATGTTCGATATGAAGAGATGGTCGAAATGGAATTTTTCAATGATCATGTGTTATTTTAATAATAATAGAATAAGAGGTCAAGGTGTCATACGAAAGAGAAGAACTCTCAAAAAAGTATGATGGTAAGAAACGTAAGTTTGATGTTTGTGAAAATTGTGGTAAAAAGCATGCTGGGAAATGACTTTTGAATTATTCTAAGTTCTACCGATGAGGTAAATTGGGAAATAAGGCTCAAAATAGCACTAAGAAAGATCAGGGTAACGGAAAGACAAAATCAGATTTATAAATAATAAAATGTTTTAAGTGAAATGAAATGGGTCATTATAGAAATGAGTGTCCAATGAAGAACTAAACTGATGGAATGAAACCAGAATACAAGTAGAAAGGGGTGGTGATGTCCATTGCAACTAATTCAAAAGATTTTGGGCAATCAAATGAATTAGTATCACGTACACGGTTTGTTTGTTCAGATTATGCCACTATGTTATTTGATTTGGGGTCTACACATTCATTCATTTCTGATAATTTTTCTATTAAATTGGAAATTCCATAACAAGATATGAATCCGGAACTTATTGTAAAATCACTTTGAGGAAATATAGAGACAAATAGAAATTATGAAAACCTTGATGTCCTTGTGTGCATATGAAATCTACCCACAAACCTTATTGTTTTCCCTCTAGTAGAGATTGATGTTACTTTGGGTATGGATTGGATTTCTATTAATCGAGCTAAGATTAACTATAAAAATAATGTGGTTTCTTTTCAGAAATATTTTCTATATGTGTAAAAGAATGATCATTTCTTTTGATAAAAAATTAGAAAGCTGATAAAATAGTAAAAGATGGAAATGAATATAACCTTGCACATATTTGTGAAAACAAAGGAACTAATCAGATTAATGATGTGCCAGTGGTAAATGAGTACTTCGGTGTTTTTCCTGATGATATGACTAGTATTATACCTAATAGAAATGTTGAATTTATTGTTGACTTAGTTCTTGATGCTCATCTAATTTCAAAACTTCCATATCAAATGGCTCAAATTGAACTTTTAGAGTTAAAGAAGAAATTCTGGGACTTATTAGAAAAAGGTTTCATTCAAACCTTCACATCACCGTGGTGTGATCCTATCTTGTTTGTTAAAAATTATGTTGGTTCAATGAGCCTTTTTCATTGATTATAGAGTATTTAATAACACCACTTTTAAGAACAAGTATCCTTTTCCTCATTTTAATGATTTGATTGATAATCTCTAGGGAGCTCAGTATTTTTGAAAGATAGACATGAGGTCGAGGTACCATCAGTTTATTGTAATGGAATCATAATTTATGAAGTCCACATTTCACACTATATAAGGCCATTAGAAATTTTTAGTTATGCCTTTTGGATTAAACAATGCACCGGTTGTATTCATGGATCTTATGAATAGAACATTCCTTGAGTTCTTGGAAAAGTTTTATGTTTTACTCATTGATGATATTTTAGTTTATTCAAAAGTAATGTAGAGCATGACAGTCATTTAGGAGTTTTCTTTCAAGCCTTAAATGAAAAAAAACTATTTGGGAAATTTAGCAACTATGTGTTTTGGTTACAACAAATTTCTTTCCATGGTTACATTGTTTCAAGAAATGGCATAACTGTTGATCCTTCTAAAACAAAAGTTGTTGAAAAATGGCCATGACCCACAAATATAAGTGAGATTTTTGGTTTTCTTGGTTTGGAAAGTTATTACCATAGGTTTTTTGATAATTTTTCATGGTTATCATGGCCACTGACTAAGTTTACTCGTAATAGAGTTAACTTTTTTTGAAAAAAAAGAATGTGATTATTGTTATTAGGAATTTAAATGATGATTTTTGAATGATCCATTTTTGGCACTACCTTCCAGATATGGTGAGTATGATATTTAAAATGATGCTTCGTTGAAAGGACTTGGTTGTGTATTTATTCAGAATGATCAGGTAATTTCTTATGCATCACATTAGTTGAATCCTCGTGAGTTAAATTACTCGAGACATGACTTGGAATTAGATGCAGTTGTTTCTTCTTTAAAAATTCGGAGGAATCATTTTATTGAGTAAAATGTGAAATATATACTTACCAAAATAGTATAATGTATATATTCACTCAAAAATAATTGAACTTGAGATAGAGGATATGGATGGAATTAATCAAGGATTATGATTTCACATTCCTTTACAATCCAAGAAAATAGAATAAATTGGTTTTTTCTTTGAGTTGAATAATTAATGCTTCATTAACCATGCAATATTTGGAATGAGATCCATTGGTTTTTTATTAGATGAATATCGGCAATGAAGTTGTTGGTGTTGGAAATTCTTATGTTTTGTTTCAGGTGTCAGTGAAATCATCAATCTCAGAATGAATTAAGTATGTGTGGATATAAAAATAGTGGGTTGTAGAAAAAGGTAGAGTTGGTTCAGAAGGGTATGTTTCTTGATTTTAACAGAGATAATGATTGTGTTTTGATATTTAGAAAGAGATTATGTGTGACTTGTGATTCACAGTTCATGAATCATTTGTTATGTGAAATTCATAGTTCTTCATTTTCAGTTCATCATGGAAGTATTGTGATGTACAAAGATCATCGAGAGTATTACTGGTGGGGTGGAATGAAAAGAGATATTGCTAACTTTATTATGAGTTGCTTGACATGTTTTTAGGTTGAAGTAGAGAAGTCACTACCGAACATGATGATTCAATATTTACCAGTTCCAGAGTGGAAATGGGAAAATATATCCCTGGACTTAATTTTGGGATTACTGAAGACACCTCGAAGTAATATTTATATCTGGGTTGTTGTTGACCGATTGACTAAATATACTCATTTTATTCCTATTCAAAAAAATTTGTCTCAAGACAAAATTTCTTGGTTTTATGTTATAGAGATAGTCAGGTTGCATGGAGTTCCCCTCTACATTAATCCTCATCGTGATCCAAGGTTTATTTCTAACATTTGGAAAGGCCTTTAAAAGTTATTAGGTACTGAATTTAATTTCAATTTACCTTTTCATCCTCAATCAGAAGGGAATTTAGAATGAACAATTCAGACCTTAGAGGATATGCTATATGCTTGTTCACTGGATTACCAAGGAAGGTAGGACCAACATATTCCTTTGGTTTAATTTTCAAATAATAATTGACTTCATTCCATTGTAAAGATGGCTCCATCTTGAGGAATTATATGGGATGTGATGTCAAACTCCATATTTTTGGGAAGAATTAGGTGAAATTAATCTTATGGGACTAGAATTGGTAGAATAGATGGCAGAAAACGTTCAGTTGATTCATAAGACCATGAGAACAGCTCAGAGCAGGAAGAAAAGTGATATAGATAATCATAGGAATGATCTTTATTTTGAGGTAGGTGATCATGTATTTCTCAAAGTTTCTCTGTGGAAAAGTGTGATGTGTTTTGGTAATAAGAGAAAGATGAGACTAAGATTCATTGGACATTATGAAATCCTGGAGAAATTTGGATCAGTTTCATACAGAGTGTCTTTACCTATATTTTTGTCCAGCATACACAATTTTTTTCATTTTTCAATGTTGAGAATGTATATTCCAAATCCATCTCATGTTTTATGTCATTATGTAGTTCAGTTGGAAGAGAATATATCTTATGGGGAACAACCATTATAGATTCTTGAACATATAGAGAAAGTGTTTTGGATTTAGGTAATTCATTAGGTAAAGGTACTATAGAAAAGGAATATAATGGAGGACGCAACGTGGGAATCTAAAAAGTCTATGAGGGATAAATATCTCCATTTATATGAAATGTGAATAAAATTGCGAGGAAATAATTTACAAACATGGGAAAGGATGTAACATCCCCTGTAAATAATGAAATAATAAATTATAATTTTAGTTAATATATTGTGATTTAAATATTAATATTACTTTAATGGGGTTTCTATGTTCTATGGCATGCCTGATACACAACAATGGGTTTCTTTGAATTCTTACGTTGCATAATAATAATATAATATTATTATTTTAAATAGTAGTTAACCCATAACTGTTGTATTGTAAGGAATAAACATAACATAAAACATTATGATTGTACATGTTTGTTAAAGGTTTTTACATTTATCCAATAAAATTTATAGGCTAAAAATGTGAATGAATCTAATTTTAAGAATAATTTACATTAAAAGGATGATTTACCATCTTTTAATAGAGAAAACTCATTAAATCTAGTACTGGTCACTTTTATATGTTCTATTTGACCAAATAAAACTCTTATTTATATTAGAAACATAAATACTCACTTTGAGTAAAATTTGGTAAATTTTTTGACAAATTTCAATTTTTGATGGATAGTGGAAAATACTGTATATTAATTCATAACTGCATTTTCATATAATTTATTTACATGGTCGGATTATATTTTTAATTGTTTTTAAAGTGTAATTAGATTAAATTTTTACCATTTAATCTAATGTTGGTCATTGAAATTAAATTCACATTGAAATTAGACATAAACATGTGTCAATATTTTGATAGCTATTTTTTCTTAAAAACACTCATTTTTTTGACATTGGGAAATAATTTTAATTTAATTAATGAAACTTCAATATATTGGATTTGGTAATTTAGAAATTTTTTTACGAATTCAGAATATCAAATATAGATTATGCTGATTTTTTGGTATGTTTCTGAAAATTTTCAATTTTTTTATGAATAGTGAAACCACTGATTAGTAGTTACAAACTGACTTTTTCATTTAAATGAAATTTTACTTCTTCTAGGAATTTAATTTCAAAAATTCAACATACATGGTTATTATTATAAGATAAATGTGGTTCAGTGAGATGAAATTATTTTCTGGTGAATAGTATCTTTTGACTTTTGATTACCACGGTTAAAGGTATATAGGGTAATTCAAGGAAAAAAGAATGTCATAATAATACAAAATTAAATTAACACCTATCCTAAACAGATTGTATGAGTAATCTCCAAACATGGTCATCTTAGGGTCCATTGTGGGACCCCATTAAGCCACTTATGTGTGATAATGACGGTTTATATTAATTAATTTAATGTAACGTCAAAAATCACATAAAAAATTTTTAGTAAATGATTTTTTAAATAATATTATATATGATATAATTTCGACTATAAATATTCTCTGGAAGTATAAAAATATTACTGACATCATAGAAGTTTTTTATAATTTTAAGACATCAAATATTTTAAATTATTTGTGACCCAATAATGATGCAGTTAACTTAGGCATATGACACTGCATTCCCCTCTTCTCATCCAACCGATACCAAAAATAAGCTATTATGATCTCCCTCTTCCACCTAAAAGCCTTAAATTAGGCATATGGCACTTCAAGAAGACCTTTTGGTTCAAACCAATGGGACATTACCCGAATTAATGGTAACAGTTTCTCTTAAATTCTATTTATTTATTCTACTTCTCCAACACCTAAACTATTTTTATTATTTTATTTTATAAGAAAATTAGTATACTAAATATTATATGATATGTTTATGAGAATGATTCTATCTACACTTACACACACCTCAATCTAATGGGTATAGAACATTTTGTTTTTGTGGATGGAAAACTAACACCTCACGAAATGATGATTGTTCAATATTCTCCTACAACCTCTTATGGTGGAAATTATGATAGAACTGTATTTATATATTATATATATTATGTTTTGGGTTTCTTTATGCTTCTATATTTTTATTTATAGAATACATTTATGGTTTCTATTATCAGTAAACTCGATAATTTCATTTGAAGAAGTGCAGACAACTGCCCCTAAAGGTGATATGAGTAATTAATGACATATGTTGGACGTATAAAGGATAGAGTTAATGATATTATATATGATATTATAAGAATTATAATATACCTATTTATCATTATGTTTTCATTCCATAGAAATAAAAAATAGAAATAAATGGAGCGTTTATGTGTACATATGACTTACTATCTCCATGAACTGTGCATTTCATTTCATTCCTCAAAATTTTATGTACTATTATATATACATGTATATACTAGAAATATATGACATATATGATATCTAAATCATGAATATCATTCTAGATACAGTTAAATTTTGACCACATGATCAACTTGAAATTATAAGTAGTTCATTTTTGACTGAAGTTCCAAATATTGACAAACAAACAATTACTAACTTAAATGATTAAATAATGTTTAAAACATGGTAATAATTAATATAAAAGGAATAATAAACTTGAAAATTTTCTCAAGAAAGTAGAAATTTATTTTATTTTATCATTCAAGTGATTAAAGAACAAACAGGTCAAGTTAGATATAAGGTAAGGGACTTCTTCTCAATCACATTTCATTGACGCATATTATGTTTTAAAGACAACTAATTATTATATGTTGTATAAAGACATTGGAAATTATATTTCATAAAATATGAATAATTTTCTACATGGCATTTTAATAAAGGGAGAAAATGTTTCTTTTAACATAATAAGTGACAACGACCTTTTCCACCACCGTGAGTATTATTAGATATTTTTCCTACATTAAAAAGTCATAATCTTTTTAAAAGGAAAATAAATACCATATACTATGTTATTTATTTTGGTATTGAAAATGGTTTTGATAATAGATTTGTTATGTCAATATATTTAAATGATATATTGAGATTTAAATGTGGAAATGTTATCTTTCCTTTATATTTGTTCAATGTGTTATGACTATGTTATGGTTCGTGGTCAATGTTACATATATACGTGGTTACATGATAATTCTAGGGCGAGTGAGCCCATGATTTCTCTCCAATGCATTGGGTAACGTGATAGAGGTAAACTTTAATGTTTCTCCTAAGAGATTTAGGAAATATACCATGATGAATATTCCAAATGTAACTCCCTGCAAATATGTGATAGCTACAACGTAAGTATGTTATTGATTCTATAAGTTTCCTTTATCATTTGTGTTTACTATTTAAATATTGTGCTTTCATGAGGTATGTTAATGAGATTTCGTTATGTATATATCGATGAAAAAATGTTTTCATTCATTGTCTCATAACACTTTCTGAGATTTTTATGTTCATCCAATGTGTTGAAATGTTTATCACAGGACATAAATATGAATAGGGACAATGATTGGATCATGGAAAAGTAATGTTGTCTAAAACATTAAACTAGACATGAATCTTTATTAAGAGTTTTTATTTTGTAAAAAAATGGGAACTGAGTTGAAGTGTCTACTTTGTAACTCTTGAGATGTAATGTAATAGTTAGATCTAATTTTCTAAATCTCTAATCCTCAAAAGATCGTCAATGTGAATTATTCATTTAATTAAATTTTATGGAATTTTTTAAGGCCATATCCTTATATTATTTCCAAAATGAAAATTTTATATGATATTACTTTTATATTCTAGTCCCAAATTTCTAGTTACTAATTTATATATTAGAAATAATATCCTGATAATTCATAAAATAAATAATCTTCTAAACACCACATCACACCTTTTACATAAAACTATAATAACACATTAAAAACAAGAGGATATTTTCCTGGAAATCCATTTATAACCTACAGTAAAAGAATCAATAAAATACACTCATTTCATTATAGAATATTCATTTATCACAAAAACAAACAAATTTATTTTCAAATATCATTTGATACATTGGTAAAAACCCATGATGTAGTCAGTTGTGAAATAATAGAAAATATGAAAAAGTATAGAATATAATAATATTAGAATATATTAAACTACACGACTCATAGATAAACTGCAATATGAATATGAATTTAAATAATTATAATCACTTATAAATGTATAGGTTAATATCTAAAACAACATTAAAAAAAATATTGATAACAGGATGTAATCAAATGATATAATTATCTTTTTAATGAAATTGGTTTTAAAACAATGAATACTATAAAGGATGGTGATTATTAAAATCATGGATATATTGTATATATTACACTTAATTACAATTAAATATTAAATAAAACCATGTAAATAAACATCATAACCAAGACTAATGGGATATTAATTAAGGTAGTTAAGGTCTAGGAACTATAATATCCTCATACTATCCAATATATTGAATAAATCATCACAAGATACATGTATGCTACTAGGGAGAGCACCATATATACCTAATGGAAAAGAGAAAACACAAATAGGGTCATCCTATACGTATTATAGTAAATTTTATTAGACATACAAATTGAACAATGTCTAGGAAGAGTTTTTTAATTCCAAGATGAACTTTTACTAGGGCTATACCAATATACATGTGGTTTTGATTATGTATGATAATGTAATCAATTCAGTACCCTTCAATCATATATCAATAAAATATTCAATGATAATTGTTCACAATATAAATACCCCATATAACCTATCTACGCTATTTACTAAGCATCCCCTTACTACTCAGATAAACCATGAACTATAATAATTTTGATATCACAGTATGCATAACCTCATATAAATATTATTGAGGGTGTTTTGGAATCAAAAGTATTACCTTTTAAAAAAAAATATAATAAAAGGTTAAAATGGGATTTTAGTTATAAAAAGTATTTGTAAGACTTGAAAACCAACATTGGAATCATATTTAAACCATTTTTAAAAACCACTATGAACCTATATTATTTTTTAAATATTAATTAACATTAATAAGTGCACACACAACGAATAATTATTGCAAATAAATATCAATATATATAGATCATAAACTAATATATATATATATAATAAATAGTTTAATATATATATATGAGACCATGGAATATATAAATTAAAAAACCTATCCTAAATTATAACAATAATTCCATATAAAAAATCATTGAAACTTTTTAATAGTATTAAAATCCATGAAATATAACATGCTATATTATTTCCAAAATAAAATATAATTATAAAGCCTCACATTATTCAAAAATTATTAAAAATATCTAGTTTAGAATTTTTTGAAACATTTTCGGGGAACCCATGTTTATTATTGGTGGATACATCATATGAACCAATGAATACACTTTTTATATTGATCATAGAAAAATCAGTAGAAGAAAACAAAGGAAAATCATCATTACTTGGATTTTAATGTATATTCTAATTAAAATATATGATTAAAATTATTATATACACATTTCATGGAAACTAAATGAGGTTTAATAGAGAAATAAACCATTATATGATAGAATTAGTACCTATTTTATGAATAATTATAGACATGGTATCAATAGATATTCACAATCCAATGATATCAAAATCGTGACGGTTTCACAGATCCAAGATACTAGGTTCTACAAACATAACCATTTGGAAATAAATGAAGAATAAAATTCAAAAGGAAAGGTTGTATAATGAATTGGAATAGAAACATATGATAGAAGGAGGTATACATTTTTATGAATGATCAAGTCCATTTTGGACTACTATATAAGGTAGTATATCAGGTAAAAGTGGCCTCTAAGATTCCATGTTAAAATAAGATAAAGATAGTGGAAACCCCAAATAAAAATCTCCCAAAATATTAAAATAAACCTTTTGAGTAGATCCCATTGTATACAAGACTGTGATGAAACAATGAGGAAACTATGTGATCACCTATTATTGAAAAACAACCCTAATATTTACACTTTTATAGAATGGTTTTAAATATGAAGAATATTATTAAAACACCAGGAAATATAAAATTTAATTCCCCAATCACTGTAAACAATATGGAATATATTAAATAATAATTATAGGGGAATAAAAGTCACTTTTGTATTGAAAATAATCTTTACCATGACACTTTATACCCCTAGAAATTCATCAGTGAAATTAGAATAATAACTCCAAAATCAAGAAAAAGTGAAAAACAACTATTGAATAAAAGAGTGATAGTGAATGTTTTAAATCCCACAAACCATGATCATACCCTATATGTACTCACTAGATACTCCATATGTACAACTTTATTGATAATAAAATATATAAGATCACTGAGGATTATACTCTTCTATAAAACCCATGCAACGATGATTCTTCAAATTTACCCTAAGAATATTAATAATGTTTGAATGTAATAATTTACCAAAAGATAAATATTTTTTCCCTTCTAAAATATATGAAAACAAAATCTTTAATGGATTCAAAATAAAAACATTACTCATAATGAAACATTAGGTAGTTTCTTACATAAAATTTGTGACATGATATTGGCTTCCCCACCATATATGGTTTCTCTTTAATATTGGGAAATAATTTTGACCCCCACTATAAAAGGGGAATCATTTCATGAAAGATAAAATTTTATTTCATGAAAACAATTTTCCACCATAATGAGAGACTAATTGATTCCAAAGATAACTAAATTTATAACCATTCTCAAAGAATGTGGGATTAGGATTTTTGGACCACGTAATGACACTTCAAATTAATAGTTTCTGTAATGAATCCTTTATGGTATTTGGTTTACCAATTATTCATTGATAAATAATTCTACTGTAAAAAATTGGGTAATAAAAGGATTTGTCTTGACCAATAAATTCTATGAATGGTTTGAGTTAATGGTTATAAGGGGTTCACCAAAATCAGAAGAAAAATTACATCAAAAAAAACCTATTAATAAATTATTTACCTGCTCCATCAAATGATTTATGGGGTAAATAATTTGAATAATTACTCACAAATCTACAAAATGTTCATTGCATGACCAAAATCACATAAGATATTTATAAACAAAAAACCTCAAATTCAATCTAAAATTCTATTTAATCTTGAGCATTTACATTTTAAAAAAATCATATTCTATAAAAAATAACTTGGATTAGATAATAATAAAAAATTCATTACGCACATTATAACAAGTTGAAACACCCTTTCATTATAATTTTTAAATATTTCAAATAAATTTTTTTAACTTAAATTTTAATTCTTAAAACATTTTGAATCCAATATCAATGAAAACCTCTTTGAAACATTTCTTGATTATCAATATTCATTTCAAAACCATTATATAAATTGGTTTCATATAAAAATAAACTCATATATTCTAATATTAAATATCATGGAATTAATTATAAAAAATAAATTATTATTTTAAAAAACAAGGCCAAACAATAATTTATAAACATCTACCATAACCACACCATATGACATTAATTCAGAATATAAATTCCATGGTTAAACTAACAAATTTTTTAAAAACCATCCAGAGTAGTTTTGAATTAAAGGGAGTATAAATTATAAATACACTAAATTTTTTTAATTTCCCATGGATTAGATGCAAAAATTTGAAAAATATTCCTTACATGAAACATCCTAATTGAGAAGTTAGATATCAATCAGCACATGACCTGTATGGTTTCATAGACCATGTAAGCTAACCATAAGGATCTGATTCATCCTCTATTTTCACCCACAAATTTAGAAAAACATAAAACTAATCCATAAATCATCATTATAGATTAAAATAAAATTATATTAAAAAATTGATTCAAAATTAATAAAATAAAATATTTATATCATGAATACACATAACAACATAAGACTCATCATGAAATTTTGAAATTAGGAAAATAATTTTGATATAACTCTCTAGTTCCAAAAATTATAACTTATATCTACTAGACATACCGAAATAATAATATGGTCCTTGATGGAATTTTTTTCAGAGAAAAATATTGGTTAAACTTAAATTTCAACTAGGTTAACCATAGATAAGTTCAGAGGTGTTTTTTTAATCACCCCAGGTTGTAAAAATGTAATAGGGTTTAAAAAGAGAGAGTTAATGATATCATTAAAAAATATTAATTGAAACAGTGTTTAATATTACATAAAATCTAGTATGATGTGCCAAATTTTAAGACTATTATGAACAGAAAAATAATACTTTTCATATAAAAATATGAATCCTAAAAGAAATAAACATTATATTTGACCAAAACCCACATAAGATAAGAATATTTAAATTGAAACATAATAATAATATGAGAAAAGTATAATAAAAGTACATGAAATCATATGGAGTGATCTTAATATCAACCATCCAAGATTAACCACTAAACACAATTCACCATAGAAATATACTTATGTAACACATGTTCACACCAATATCCTGAAATATCCATAATCGTTTAGTATGATAACACAACAAGATAACTAAAAAACAACATAGTAACTACATACATGTCATTGGTGTATATAATGATTTATATACTTGTGTACAATAGGTTTACACTAATAATAAATTTTCTAAAATATTGTTTATAATACTATCTATAAATTGAAATTTCAAATATATGTCATTAAAATATTACTTTGATAATTTATGATATAATTAATCTTCAATATAGCCAGTCACTTATTTTATAAAATTTAATCAATATTTGAAAAAAGAGGATAATTTCATGGAAATCATTTTCAGAAATAATGATAAAAATTAATTAGATAAATACCATCATTTCATGGGAGAATAATAATTTAACATAAAACCTCAATTTACACTTTTATTATACAAAAATTATTTAATATCATTTGTTAAAAAAAATAATGAAAGAAAAAATTTAACCAAAAAAATAAAATGAGCATGTTTTTAGAATTACATAACTAAAAAACATCTTCAAAAATACATAACTCATTGATAAAATATTATACAAAAAAGAATGTAAAAAAATAAACATCAAATATACAGGGATTGCGTAATAAAGAAAAAACATTAGAATAAAAAAATTGACAATATGAATTAAAATAATAATTTATTATTGACTAATGTAAAGAAGTTCTAAAATAAATAATTAAATTAAATAATAATAATATTGACATAAAAGTCAAATAGTAAATATCACACATTATAATAATTCAATGTTAATGGAAAACAATGGTAATAAACATCTGAACAAAAAATCATGGGAGATTCCTTTTGGTAGTTATGGTCAAGGAATCTTATAACCCTCATACTATATCAATCCACGAAACAATCATATATAACACTATGCATGATCTTTTGAAGAGAGCCGCCAATTCCTATAGGAAAAGGAAGACCATAGAATGTGACACCATAAATATATGAAAAATAATTTTTTAGATTTTATGAGTAATGCAAACATAGGAAGAGAATCTAAATGCTATGCAGTAGTTATCCATGGTCTTAAAATAAGTACTTGGGGTTCACATGAATCTCAATAATGGAGGTGAAGAAATATTTTTGCACATGACAAACAAATATCGATATCAAAATAATTAAAATTAATCACATTATGTATACCCAAATGAATTTCATATCATGGGGCCTTCAGTAAATTGAATTTATAAAAATAAAAATTTAGCATAGTAGAGGATGAACGAAATTTATTAAGGATTCATTCCAACTATAACACCCTAGTAATTTTTACACTTGTTAAAATTATTTTTATTAACCATTTAATCATGGATTACCATTCATATTGGGAACCTACAAGATTAGAATTCCATGGTAAAGCACAAATTTCCCATAGCAGCATTGGTATTGGTGACCACCATGTATGTCTCATAGAGTATGTGTGTGAGAGGAAAAATAACACTAGAAGAACATGTGTTGACATTAAGGGATTACAATTTGACAGATATGTGACCACATTGTGTAATATCGTTTTCATTTTTGGGAAAGAAAAAAAAGGTTTTTTAAAATACCCATGGTTATAATGATAAGGATTATGGCCTCAAGAGGTGAGTTCATGAAAAAATGGTATTATAGTCGATACCTAGAAAGATGTGAAATGATGCTACAAGGGTTGGTTATGGGGTCCCAAATGAGTGTGTTGTGCTTTATAGTCAGGGAGAGTTTTAGTCCACAAAATTTTTTTAGAATTGAATGATTAATGTTACTATCCATATCAATAAGTTGCACAATTATTTTTAGTACCATTCTTTATTATAGCACACCCTTTAAGCATTCATGGATCAAAGAGTGCCAAGATATGTGACCTCATGGGATGTTTTTCAGGGTTTCTCTGAGTGAGTAAAAAAAAATTAATAAAATATGTTGGATAATGGGATTAGACATTAGTTTGATAATTGACCTCAATTGGTAACTTCATATGGTTTTTATGGGAATTAAACCACGGTATTATTGGACACCTAGGGGGTTAGATGACTGGGTCAAGGGATTGGTAATCATCAGTCTTGATTCCTATGAGAATCACTGTCTATCATGTATGCATTTTTTTATGAATGTTTTAATATCTATCATAAATGAGTGTTTATTAATATTCATTTAATATTTTTATTAAAATAAAACTGAATATAGTGAGAAAACACAATAGTAAACAGGAAATTGATTGCATCTGTATTTTATCACATGGATCATTTATTATCTAGTAGTGTTCTTATACAATAATAGAGTTACTACCATTCCTATATTAACACTTTCTATCTGAACTGTGTATATAAACATATATCTTCAGACCACACTGTGAAAATATTTTCCACATTCCCCATAATAATGGGGTAGTGAATATTCTCAACTACAGCACTCCTTATATATTCACTCATCCTCATATTATGGAATTCATCAACCAATCCTCACAGCTCTATTGGTATGTTGTATAGACCAAGATACGGGGAAAATTAATGGTTTTATAAATTATAGAATGAAATATTTCATCATATTGGGTAGATAATTAATATCTGTCAACAGATATCAATTTCTCATATACATCATTGAAATGAATTTGAAATTATATGTTATGAATAGTGATTCAGAATACACAATGAAATATCCCATTGCTACCTATCCATCGAGTTAGTTCTTTATATTCACTAAATTATATAGATCACATCTGATATATATGGTGAATCTATCATGAAGAACTAGAGAATATGAAGGAAAACATAAAATAATAGTGAAAATAGATTTGAATTTAACCTTATTAATTTCTTATACTGTGAAAAAAAGAAGGTAATATGAAAAACATTTAAAGGGAAATATTTACTATCATTAAGAATTATTTTTCCTCATTATCTCATTCCATGCATCTATCTCTAAAGAACATACCTATATTCGTATTTTTCCATGTTTTCACCTAATGGTGGAGATGGATTCATTTGGGTGAATATTTTCTAGTCTTTCTTACTTGAAAATTCTTCAAATGATCTAGATATATTCCTATTAAAGACAATTTTTGGGCAAATGGTTCTAATCATTTCAGATTTAGTGGACTTAATTATTTGATATTTATTGAAGTAATAATAGTTTGGGACCTAAAATTTAGGGACTAAAAAAATGGATTTGGTCATATAATTCATCATATTTACCAATGATTCTAGCCAACATCATATATTAAAATATGTAATTTTACTATAGAATTCATGAATGATGTATCACTTTTAGTGTATGGAGTTATATGGCCTAAAGAGGCTTTATGATTTTTGTTCTGTAATTAAATAAATTAATTTCAAGAGTTTGGAATATGATGTTTACTATACTAATCTATCTTTACGTAGTATTACATGCTCACAAATTTGAGAAGGAACATAAAAAATACTCAGAATCTACTTTAGAAACAAACAACCACTTTCAATAGTGGCATACATGATTACAAGGATTTAAATTAAACATGCAATGTATAGCCATGGATGCAATTAAAAATTCCATCCAATATAATATAATTTAGTAAAATATAATAGTTTTCCATTTCAAAACTAATTCAATAAATATTGGTATATTCATTTATTCTTCAATAGACTCATACTTTATTCTCATTTTCATTCAATTAATCTTATAGATCATTTCTTTAATGTGTTATCATGATAACCATTTTTTATATTTATTAATTATTTATTTGGTTATTTAATAGCAATATTTAGTAGTTATGATCCTATTTTACCTTATTCTCAGAAAAACTACAAATGCATGTTGTGCACTAAAATTTTCCCTCATATAAATAGATGGGGAAGATAATTTTCCCCACTCTTATTTTAATCAAACACTTGTATAGAGAACATAGTCAATCATTCCCTTCCTTTATTTTATTTGGATTTTATATATGTGATATCAGTAAAAATATTAAATAGTTATTCTTTAATAAATTTGGGTGTCCCTGAATGAGCTCATGTGTCTCTCTAATTTAATTTTTTTGAACAAGATTAATTTTTTTATTTTTGTAAATTTGAAGCTATATTTTTAATCTTGGGAAAATATTATTTTGTGTTCAATTAATTATGTAGTCTTTGTGACTATGCTAACTGGTCTAGGTTAACGAATTGTGGTGTCCTACAATATCTAGAATTAAGATAGTATTCACACATAATAGTTTCAATATCTTATATGATCAATACCATTAATGATCTATTTTGCTTCTATTATGTTACATTTTTCATTAATAGTTAATAATAAGCTTCTAATTGGGACTACCTTTGTATTTATAGTTCGATATTATGCATCCAATGATTGAACTCTGGTCTACTTCATATATTTCTCTAATTAACCATTCTTAGGATTCATGAAGGGGGAAATCTGAGTTAATTCTCAGTATAAAAAATTGAAAAATTTATATAAGATGTTTATGATTAATGTTTTGAAAATTTCCCATAGAAAGAAGAATGGAACTCACATATAAATATTTTCACTCATTTGAAGGTGATTCATTGTTTTAATATGAGAGAAACATGAAATAAATCTACATGAAGAACACATGTCTGGGATAAGTGGAGGCAAGACATGGACAAAATCAATATGTAGAAATATTATCACATTAAAAAACCCAATATTTTATATAAATATACATTCGGTCTCATGGAAAATATCATCTTCCCATGATTGTAGGGTATCATGGCCAATTATCCCTTTCCAATTTTTGTTAATCCAAAATTTAAAAAATATATTCTTTTGGTGGAAGATTCTATAAATTAATTTCAATTCAATTTTAACAATAAATTTCATATTAGTCTTCCTTTCTTAAGATGTTTTTTATTTTTTAATTTAATACCTAATCATTTGAAAAATAATTTATTTAATATTCAATAATTAAATATCATTAAATTTAATGTTGATTTTTCACTATGAAAATCTCATGTTTTATAAAAAGCATACATTTATTCATCCCAAATATTCATCAAGCCATATTAATTTCAAAATTCAATTTCAAATAAATTTTTGAATTTTATGAATATAATTTTATTTCTTATAATGATTAATAAATGTACATATTTTCATTAAAATACAAAAAAAAATTAATTATTCACTATAATTCCACATTATAAGAAATTATAAAAATAAATTCCATATTTAATCAATGTAAACAAATCAAGGAATTAAAAAAATTTAATTTAATTAGGTGTTATATAAAATGTATAAGAGTTAAAAAAATTTAAATTCTTGATGTATCATCATGCCATCATAGATAACATATTTATATTTATGTTGATATAATTAATTATGTTTATTTTAAGAGGTTTTCCAATATAGAATTTGAACAATAACTATAGAAAAGGAAAACTAGTAATACATCAATTATTTGAATTATCATACTTATGTGCCATTAATTAACTAACTAATATCTATTAAAATAAGATCTATATCATTGAGTGATTTTAATTAGATTTATATAGAGTTAGAATTTTAAGAAGTGTAATTTTTATCCATACCTCCATATCATGCTTTATAAACTACAGTTATAATTACCACTTTATTTATATAAGTGAAATGTAAATATTATAAGTCAATTTACCTTTATTTTTTTGAGTTTAATGTTATTCTAACATAAATGAATTAATTTCATACTATTATGAACTTACTAAATTTTCTTAGAGTTTTATTTTAAAATAATAGTTTATATGGACTTACTGTATATAAACAAATTGATTTTACTCACAAACTCAATTACTAATGTCATTAAGATTCATTATGAGGTTATAATTTCCCAATTTTCTCTAGTATAATAAAACTCATATCAATTCATTTTGATTTATATACTATATATCTTCTTCGTTACAAAGTAAAAATTACTTGTAGTTATTTTTAAAATACTAGTGAATTTATAAAATAATTCTAATGTTATAAATATCATTTCACTAACACTTATTTTGGTAGTTATAAAACAGAATTTTCAAGAAATTAGTGAAATGTTCAATAATCAGTCATTTGAATTTAATAATTTAATAACTAATGAAAACCATCCACTCTAGAATAGTATTTAAACTTGGTAGGATATATTGATAGTACATGTTTTGTTATTATTATATTATTTACATATTTACACTCTAAAAATATATAAAATAAGCATGAGTAAAATAAGTATAGGTCCTAAAAAATATTGAGAATCTATTTTTAACCAACATACATATTCCAAAAATAGAATTCTAAATAATCATAAATTTTTTCCCTTCCACTAATAAATTCAAATCTATATATTTGTATTCAAATTAAAATTTATAAATAATTTTAGTAATAAACCATTATGAAAGGATAGAAACGACCTTCTGTTTATTATATCTACATGTCTTGGGTTATGATCTCCCCTAGTTTTTTGAAGGTAATATGAACTTATCTTCTATGTCACATTAAAATTTTAAAAATATAAATAAAACATAAAATACATAATATATTTTAGTAAATAAATATAAAAATAGAAAATTAAAGAGAGAGAAAGAGAGAAGAATAGAGAAGCATGAGATACCCCATCCAAGGGAGGTGTATGTTGACTAAACATAGCTGGAAAGTCTCATTTTTATACCTATACATTCAGATAATTTGTTAGTGGTATGAACCACCATATCATCCTTATTCCATTATTTCATTATTTTACGCCTTCTCAGATGTCCCCATGAAAAATGATATTCCTTTTAACCCAATTATCATTATGGTGCGTTCTATTGAGAGGTGTTGTAGGATAACGTATGGGGTTGCCTCAGGTACAACAGTTATGGATTCATCCTCTTATACTGACTCATATAATAGTGGTCCCTTATATAATCCAAATAAGGTAGACTCGTATATTAATTATAACTATATATAATTAATTAAATCTAACATTAAATATAATATATCCCCATTGTATATAAAAATCCTAACATTTATTTCATCATGATAAGTATATATGGATCCATTAAACTTTCCTGACGTATACTGGTCAAAATGTACTTAAGTGAGTCGTTTCATCACCACTAGTCCTAGATATTCCTATCCTCAATCAACAGCATCAATTTTATACTTTTGATTGACTTTATAGGGTATTGTGTGTTAATTTATTATTAAATTGATTAATATTTTCCTATGTTCTTGGTAATCCATCCAATAATGTAACCTCATCTTTAAATTAATTTAGAAAAATTTAGTGAATATCTTCAAAGTAATCCTAAAATACCTATATTTCTTTGTCCATAGTATGTGATTTTTTTAATTTTGTAGCGTTATTAGTTTTTAAATTTGACTATAATTTATAAAATATTAATTGAAATGTTTTCATCAAAAATAAATTTAGCTCAAATGTTTTTTTATTATTTTTCAATGTGTTTTCAAAAGTGCACTACCTATTTTAATTATTCTATAATTTAGATAGACATTAATATACCATCCATATTTTCTTCGTCATTTCACACACATGGAAGCCTTCTGACGATGCATTGGCTACCCTAGAGAGTATCTTACGATCTGGTTTTTTGGGAATTTATTTCTCAATATATAGTTTGATGTATTTTCCAACCCTATATTCAATATTAGTGGGTATTTAAAGGGGTTATTTCATTTCAACATCAATGTAGTGTTCTTTCATTACTCTGTCTTTATCATCCCCATCCTGTAACTAATTTTTGAAATTTTTATCATATAATAGAATGGAAATCCATCTGTAAAAAAATTATAAGTATATAAGTGAAATATGTGTTTTTTGTATAGTATACCTTGATAATTCTATCTTATAATTACATTTAATGTTCGGAGGTAATTTAAAATATGTTTTTAGTTATAAATAGTGGTACATAATTCCAGTCACCTAGCTTGTTATGTTCTCTATCTACCATTATTGTTATGATATTTCGGAACATCAATATTGTTTCAACATCTTCAACAATTTCATGAACATATTTGTATTTTTTCCTTCTTTTGAATATATTTTAATTGAGAGTATTTTCTATCCTAGACATCATTTCCATTAATTATGTCATTACTTTTTGTTACTCTAATATTTTTTGTACCTGCATCAAGGTTATATTTATTCATGTTTCAAACATGTTTGGTTTCACTAATTAAGGTTATTGATTACTTCCATCCCCATGATCCTTTGAGAATGTGAACTAAGGATATGTGTATGATCCATTAGATAATCCTTGAAATTTAGTGATTTTATGAGATTATGGAATGGACATATTAGAAAACATAATCAATGATAATTAAGTAAAATGGAATCAAATATTTACAATTGTTATTAGATAGTTGCATAATCTTCCTCACTCCCTGTTAATGATTCTGTATTGATGAAAAAAGACTCTTAGGACCCTCATCAAATCAATTTTTTTTAAAAAAATGTATCCTAATCTCAAACTAGGGTTTTCTCATAAGGACTTGAACCCTGGAGTATGACTATTTGACACATATGTTTTTTTATTTCAATAGTTTGATTGTTGATAGAAATTATAATCCAGTGTTTTAGTTTTCATTCTTTTATGAAATTTAAATATAATATTAAGATCAAACACCAATGTTATAGTGTGTGAGGTGGGATCTAATTTCAATAACATAATACCTTACTTATCTATTTGTTTTATCTTCAAAAAATTGAGTCAATATAATTCCATAATTTCTTCTTTCTTTGAAAAATTTATATCAAAAATATACAATAATACCTCACAATTCATTTCATTCTGACCTCCAAAAAAATTAATATCTGATGAATTTACTTAATATTGAAACACCAATTCCCTTCAACAACTCCATTATATGTTGTACATCTCCTAGTCTACACAACACTAACAATATGATGTGCAGGGTGAGAGAAGGGGGAGGAAAGGCATTTTATATTGGAAAATTTAGTGGTCTATAGAAAATTGAATATTGTTAAAATCAATCTACAATCCTCCATTACACTACCACAAATTGGGAATGAAATTAAAATTATAAATTAAGAATAGATAATTATAATACTTAATGAAGTATCTCCCATAGAACATTCCTTCAGGTTATGATTCCATAATCATAGAGCTAGAGATATCGTATCACAACAAATATTATGATGAAATTTCAGAAATATGGTGGAGAGGAATAAAAACAATTCATTAATGAAAATAGAGTTGAAATAAAATAAAAAATTACCCAAATTTTCAGATGATTAATTATTTATAAATGGATGATAAAATTTTTATAAATATTAATATTTCATAATTATCCTTTTTTCAATAAATAAAATAATTTCTTCTGAAATTGTATTTATTTATATTGTATCAACATTTGACAACAGATGGTGGAGGTGAATTCACATGATTGAATATTTTTAAATCCTCTAACATGGTAAAGTACTCTCACATTCTTGCTAAATATGTCTTTAATATAAATAGATGTCTAAATTAATCATTTTATTGCATTTATAATGTAATTCCTTCAATGATTTTTAATAATGGAAGTGTGTTCTTGGGCATAAAATGTTTGGCCTAATTTATGTATTTTGTCTTGGTTTTCCCCTCATTTGGGGATTTTTCTACCCTACACCTGAAACAATAATCTATATAGTTTATTTAGAATTAATAAGTTTTTGATTACATTGTGTGGATGTATTTTTGTATCCGAAAGAGGATTTTATCATTTAGTTTTTTATTCATATAATATAAAACACGAACGACAAACATGAATTTTAGTGTCCCAATCTAGATGAATTCCATAGTTCAATGACCACAATTTTATGGGGATCATCCAACTTACTCAAAATCAAACTGAGATACTTAAGGGAATTGTCAATGGTGACATACTAGGTCTGATGGATCTATTATGATCATGATGAGCACCAACATGATTCCCATCAACAAATTATACAAATATGAAATGAATTTTTTAATTATAATATTAATGAATTTTTACCCAACATCAATTGAGTATGGTTTCCTCAATTAATTATTAACTCTATCATAACATACTATTAATTAGTGTTTAGAGATTTTTTTTGTTTGTTCATCAATGTGTTATAATGTTAACCCCTATTTATATTTACTAATTGAGGATATTTTTCTTCGACATAAAACTAATATAGTCATGACCTGATTACAATTCATCATTGGTAAAGGACAAAACACATGGTTTACACCATATCAGTCCATCTTAATAAGAAAAATGTGCATCATTAATGTCTCTTAAATTCTTCAAATAAAACATCTACATAGGGAACACAATAAATAATCCTCTTTCATTTATAGATTCAAATAAAACAACATTAGAAAGATCAGATAATTTGTTTGATATATCTTCATCAATGTAATAAGGCCCACCTGAATGGGAAAATTTGACACTCTTATTTGTGGTTATTGAACTAGTTTAGTTGTGGCTTCATGTAAATGGGGGTGTCATGTTTACTGATTGAGTATCAAGTATTTTTTTTCTATGTAATGATGCATATTTTTTCCAATGCAACACTTGGTTGTGTGAACATCTTATAGAGAACACAAAGATCCAATGTGGAAAGATTATTCACAAATCTTATTTTTAATATATCTATATCTCAATGTATAGTGACGTCAGTTTATCCTACAATATGTTTTTTATGTTCCATGATATTTAATAAGTGAATATAGATAGGGAATACATTTGGATTATCAATTCTATATTGCATATCCATAGTTCAAAATCATTGTCTCCTTAGGATAGTTCCTCAATTAAGAATTTTTTATTTCATCACAGAGTACATCATAGTAAATTACCATTAGGAATGTAAAGAAATTAATAAATGAATTATATGATGGATATATCCTATAATTTTCATAGACAAAATTATGGATCCCTGGTGGATGAATAGACATATAAAGCATGGTGCATTCATGTGTGAACATGGGTGATGAATAGAAAAGAGATTCATAGAAGAAGAATATAGGAATGGATGAACTGATGGTAAGACAGAGAAGAAGTGTTAAGAAGTAAATATAACCTCATTAAAGAATCGATTTTTTCAACTAGAAAATGTTTGTGGTCTCAATGAAACTTTTTACTATCCAATGAATTTTTATGGCACAAAATATATTCCTTGTAATGATTTTTACTCTTTTCCATGTATTTCACAATTTTTTTTCATTTATCATTTTCTAAATAAATTTCTATTAAATTTAAACGATATTATTATTTTTTTATTTTTATTTTCAACCACATTAAAAAAACTAGTGTCGTATTTTCTATTTAAAATCAGATTAAATTTAAAATAGAGTTTTCCCTATTTAAAATTAACTATTTTAATAAAATAAAATTTATTCTTCAAAAAAATCACACATCAAAATTGATATCGAGATTGATTAAGACAACATAATTTATAATAACATGAATTTAAAAAAATTCACATAATTGTTAATTAATTTAAGGTTCCTCAGTTTAATATGAAAAAACTATAATTCGGAAATAATTCTAAATTAAAATAATTTAAAAAAGAAATCCCAAATATATATATTTTTAGAAAAAACAATGAATTTAAACATTTGTAATTAAATTTTTGGTTTATAAAAAATGATAATTAGTTTAAAAGTTATAAAATTTTTTATCTCTCATCATAACCTACTCACCTATATACACCCATTCGTATGCTTCACCTTACTATCCAAAAAACGATTAAAACATAATCAATTTATTCTCATAATATGCACAACCTCATCTGAATAATAGGGAAGAAAGACACAAAAATGGATTTAATTTTTTTTTGAAAACTGATGTTATAGAGTTTTTCTCATGCCTTTAGTATTTATCCAAAATTGAAAAAATTATAAAGAAATTGAAATAATTTTGAGAAAACCATGTAAAACATCATTACATATGTGTTTGGTTTGGCATTCTGAATTAACCCAATGAGAGAACAAGTAATGAATACCCATTGTCAAGATTCATCAATAGGCATGAAAATTAAATAAACTATAAATATAGATAACCTAAACAGAAGACATCATGTATGAATCTAGAGAACATATCTATGAAAATCCATTTATTAAATAACAATTTTACATCCATATAAAAAACTCTTGAAACATGTAAAAATTAATCAATAATATAATATATCATAACATAAATAATTTTTTAAATTATTTAGATGTACATAACCTCACATAATAATGAAATTATTCTCGAAAGTAGCCTCTTATGAGTTTTTTCACACACTTTAGGTGAACTCTTGTTCATTCTAATTTTATATTGACCTTGAACCATTAAAACCCCCCTTTGATGTAAATTTATTGAATTAGAAAATAAATAATTTAAACATTTTAAAAACTGGAATTAAAATTGAATTATACATATAAAATAGTTTTATAAGTATCAAGGAAACATCAAATGACATGTAAATGTAATTTAATATAACTAATAAACATAATATTATGGAATTATGTTACATTAAATAATGAATTATTTAATTTTTTGAAAATGATATTTATGTTACCTAGATACCATAACTCCCATGTTTAGACTAACTTCAGACAAAAAGTTTTTCTAACATTGTTATTAGTAAAATAAGATAATGAAAAATAATGACTAAAATGTGTGAATAATAGGGAAGGGAAAATATGTTTTATGGCGACTTAACTTGTTGATATATGATGGAATCCTTCTTAAACGCATGAATATAGAGGTGAGTATTGATTAAGAAGCACCTTATAAATCCCATTTGAATGAGGGAATGATATCAGACAAATTCGTTATTAATGTTTTCAAAATACACTAATTCTATTTTTTATTTGGTTTCACATCCTACCCACATGTTTCCCAACATTATAGAAACTCTGAATGCTAGAAGTAGTTCCCAAATTCATGAATTATGGTCCCAAAAATAGATAACTCAATGAAACATATTATATAACATGTATAGACATATAAAATCGACTTCTGGATGTATAATATCATTTTATAAATAACTAGAAAAGGTGATAAGTAATTTCATGAATTGGAGAAATATGGTTGAGAAATACATTATAAAATATGTAAAAAAATTAGTTTATGAGACATGGAATGTGTACAATACCATATTAGAAATATCATACCCCAAATTTTGTTTGGAATAATTGATGAATTATAAATATCATCATTTAAAAATCATCATGTATATCATTGTATAAAACCCTAATTACATCATGGAAATGTTAAATAAACTAATTATAATCTTGTGAATAGTTATGTGTTTTAACTATATGATTTTATCACATCATAGTAGGTAGATAATGAAAATAAATTATTTATATTAAAATAAGTTATTATTTAATATCCTATCATATCCTTCTTTGAAATATACTATGCTTTATCCTGTTGATGTGATTTGTAAATTCTTTTGATAACCAAAAATTTAAAATAGTGTATTTTATTGTGTACTAAGTAAAAAATTATTTATAGACATTTTCATAGAGGATATAGAATATAATATATTTTTTATGTAAATATTGTTGACTCTAATTAATTTTTATATACTAAATTCCAAATTCCAAAAAAAATATTGATTTTTAGTTTTACCACCTAATAGAGAGAACATTGTATAGGAAAAACAACCTAGTAGATATTATCAAGATCCATACATACCATATGACAGAATAAAAGTGTATATAATTTGTAGACATATAAAATATAAAACCACATATGCATATTTTTAATGTTTTATCCATTTTAAAATAGTTGATTTTTAACATTTTAGTCTAGAAAATATGAAATCTAAAGATCCAATATATTATGAAAATGAAATTGATGTCATAACTAGATTAAATAAAATACTAAATAATATTGAAAATGAATTTTAGAGAAAATTCATACCAAGGATAAATTTTAAATTAATAAATAATTGAAGATTAATAAATTTTACTGAATATTTATAAATAAAATAATTCATGTTGTTATCCCACTACTTTTCATCACGTGGATTGTAATAAAATAACTTATAAAAATGACGAGGATTATTTTTCATGAAGAAGTTTTTTCAATAATGAATCGTAATAATTTCATTAATTTCTATGGTTATAAACATATATAGTTCACAAGGGATAATAATTTTAAATGTTATTGTTGTAAATGAATATTTGTAATTTTATTTTTCCTTGACATAACTAAAACAATTTAAATTTTGGCGATAAACGAACAAGTATGATTATGTATAGTATTATGATATAGGTTTATATAGTTTCTAAATTTTTTTATTAATGATTTAAATTCAATTTTATTTTTACAAAAATTAATAGAATAAATTTTATAGTTTAATATATTTTATAAAAAAATCTATGATTTTCCTTCAATTTTTCATTTATCATTAGAGTGTATTTTTAATAAAAAAGGAAATTATTGTGATTATTATGTTGAAATCATAATAAAATAGTATTTTTTAAGTGAAATATTTACTTGAAATAAATTTAATTTTATCCGTTAATATCTAGATGAAAAAGTGTTGGATTTTTATTTTATATAAAATATGTGTGTCTAGAATGATATGTCTTCATATTAGACAGTTATATCCATATAAGTGATCATGAATCCAAAAATTTAGATCTATTTTAATTATAAATATTGATTTGACAAAATGGGGAATAATATATTTATATTAATAACTGTATATAATTTATTTATGATTTACTGAAATTGGGAACCTAATTTTTGTTATTATATATATTTGATTGCATTTTTTACATTTTATCCTCATAAGGACTTGATTAATGATAAATTTTATTGGTATAAACTATAATTAAATATTTTATATCATTATATATCTTGTTGGTTTTGAAATATATTTGTTTATATTATGGGTTCCTTGGTGGTATTATGTGAATAGAAAGTGTCATAATGTAAAACCATAATAGCGATCATATAAAAAAAGATCCTTGAAACTATAAACATACACTCGTCTAAATGTGGTCGTTTGTTAAAAAAATTCTATTATCATGTTACATAAAATATAGGTATATTTTATCTAATTATAGGAAGGGTAGAATGTAGAAACCTATTTTGTAGTCAAATATATAGTCTTATATTTCTAATATTGAGGTAAAAAATATGCTTTAATAAAATGTTCTGAAGCTATACTAATATATATATATATAATGGTAAAATAACATGGAAATTCAATAGAATATTATTTATAATGGGGTGTAATATAATGAATATTATATAAATAATGGTTACCCAATGGATAATCTGGTAAACCTATTGAATAAATCCTTAATTAATGGAAGGTTCATGTTTTTAATATATATTTTCAAAGATTTCATTCATGTTATTACATTGTGATATATTTTATAGATGAGGATTCATTAAATTAAATAAAACATGTATATTACTTGTGGATCATGTGTAATATATGTTAAGAATGAGGTTTTTTATACACAAGTATTATATTAGGGTATAAGATATTGGAACCAATCCATAATTTGGTTTGTCACTGGATTTCCAATATTTATAATAGTCTCCAAATATATCAACATTTCGATGTCATGTTCTACAGAAAATTATAAGGAATTATTTTTTTAATCATATATATTTATCACCCCATTAAATTTTATCATGTAGATTAGTGTATAAAAATAAATAAATTATTATTATACTATTAATAAATATTAGTGGAATAGTATAAAAATCATTTAGTGGGGTAAAAAATGTTGACTATATTTTTGTATACATAAAATCTATAACAAGTGAGAAATTTATTTCCCATTTAAATTAATATAGATCACATCAACTAAACTATATAAATTAATTTTCAAGAGTGTTATTTTATTATCTGTTCTCAGATTTTATTCTTTATCTAATCAATATACATATTTATACATTAAAATCAAATGAATGGTCTAGATTTGCCTCATGTTTCTTGTGTATTGACGGATCTATGTAATACCATATAAATCGTATTCCCCCCATCATATGTTTTTATCGTATATAGATAATGAATTATTTATCCCTCCAAATTTCTATTCAATGGGATAAGACTACATATTTAACATGATATGATTCATCGATGGTATTAAAAATTCAATGGAATTACATAATTGAAATATAAAATTTCATTAGAACACAAAATCCTTATGATATATTTTTATCCAATATATAGCTAATTTTACAAAAAAAATGAATATTAATTTTTAATTAGGTAATTTTTTTCTTATTAATAAAATATGTTTTATATTAATGGAATCATATTTTCTATATATACACTAAAGTTACTATAGAATTTAAAAAACAAGGTATTTATTTTATCAACTATATAAAATTCCCCAAAAAATTTATTATTACAAGGGGGAAATCATGCTAGTTAAATAAACCAACAATTTATAATAGTAAAAAATTAATTTTATTGGAATAAATATATAATTCAGTGATTTTTATATTAATTTATCAAATAAATCAATTAAATATTATAAATAATATGGAATGTTAATATTTTTTGCAGTAATATAAATTTTAATTGATTTTTTCCATCAAGGTCAATAATAGTGGGTGTTTTTATGTATAATTAAATCTACACTACATATATGAAATTATAATAATGATATCATAAAAATTCTAAAAATTTATAAAATATTATTTATTATTTAATAAGAACATAAAATACTTACATTATATTTTTATCCAATATACAACAAATTATGAAAAAATTTATTATTAATTTTTAATTAGATATTTTTTTCCTTATTAAATAAGGAAATTTTATATTAATGGAATCATATAAACTATTTTAACACTATATTTTCTTTCGAATTTAAAAATCATTGAATTTATTCTATAATATATAAAAAATTTTCAAAAGAATTTATTACTATAAGGGGAGAAAAAATCGTGTTGGATATGTGAACCATCAATTTATAATAGTTAAACTATTAATTTTACTAGAATAAATATATAATTCATTTATTCTAATAATATTTTAAGAAAAAACTTTAAAAACTCTATTTAAATAAGATTGAAGGTGATATGTTTTTCAGTTTTAGGATTTTATTTATTTGTTTCACTCTAGGTAAATCATAGTGGGGGGGGGGGTTTAATGTATTGTTTAATTCATACTATATATATGAAAATATAAAAAGGATATTATATACATTCTAAATACTTATAATATATTATTTATTTTTTATAAATGGAATAAATAAAAACAAAATGGAAATATTATTCTCTAATGTGGATTATAATTATAATAGAAAACAAGGGTTAATTCAATTTTATGATTCCTCATTCCCCAAAAATGACTAAATTATATATTATGATATGATAAATATAATTATTTTTAATAATAAACTAATAAAATAATTGCAATGGTCATTTATTTAGTGTAATTATAAATCTATGTTGGTTCATTATTTATTTTGTTTCATAGTGGATGATATATTTCTCGTATATGTAAATTGTTTGTGTTATATATAATAATAAACAAAATATGGGTATTATTCTATATAAATTATAAGGATCCATTTTTTTAAATTTTATTGTTTTCATTTGTGTATAGTTATAAATTTTAGTATCTTCCATTGACAAAATTAATGATGACTAACCATACAAAAAGGAATACATTTTTTTAATATTTAACTGTACCTAAAAATCATTATGAATTTTAATAAACTATATCCAAAATTTTATCCATTTTTAGGCTTTATCTAAATCAATCTACAATATATAACTAAACATATGATATGGAAAAAGGGAAGAATCATTATGATTATATGTTCTCTGTGACTTTTCAAGGTTTATATATAAAATATAGTGTGTGTTAAGTTAAATATATGGTATGAATTCAAAAAATATATGGAATAAACATTATCTTATATAAAAATTATAATAATATTTTAATTTTTTGAATACTAATAAACAAATCAGCACATATATGTGCCTTAGTGGATTTCCTCATGTAAAAATTTTAGTTCAAACCATAAATTATTTTTCATATTAGATTATAGTCTAGTATGAATATTTTTTGTTATTATTCTTAGTTTTTTTGATTTTTTAAATTTATTCCAACAGGGAAGATAAAAAGTTCATTTCGGTAATTTCATAAATTTCAATTCTATGTATTTTGATTAATTTAGTTTATTTTACTCAAAGGCAAAGATTATTTATTAATATTCATAATAAAAATAAATTTTTATATTATTACTTATATGAATTTTGATTAGTATTAATAAAATTAATCACTAGTAAATACTATTCTTCTACAGTTATTTTATTTATTGAAACTAATCCTAGTTAAGGAGTTTGTTTTTGTTAAATAAATGTTATGGTTGAAAAGTATCTCAAAATACTTCATTAGAGTAATATTTAATTTTTCTTTTTTTTATTATTACATTACATGAAAATTTATTCATGTAATATTTTCATATGACTCATTTTTTTATGTTGAAACATCCCAGTCCAAATGATGACCAAAACAGTAGCCACGAAGGTGTAAGAATGGTACTTAAGAGTGACTCACTATTTTCCCGAGGCTATCAAGAATCTATGGGGGAATAAATAGGTGAATGTGGTGAGACTATACCCTCATTATCAGGGTCAAACAATAGCATATAAAGAAATAAACAACATAAAATATTGGAAGTACTAATAAATTAAAGACAGATCTATATAATAATTATTAAGTTAAAAATTAAATGATTAACAATGAAATGTATATAATTCATGCATGTCGATATGGTGATAGACAAACTAAATCAAAATACATATAGCCGATATTGATACATTATAATACAAGAATTGGAAAAAGAAATAAAATACCCAATGGAGATCTCTATGAGCATCATGAGTTGCAACTCATTCCTATTATCCTTACTCATATTTTTATGAAAAGATGCACAAGAATTTAACCATGGTCCTAGGAACATTAAATCTACACAAGTACCCTGGTACATTAGTGTTTTGATCAGGGTTAGAGATATACAAATCAATAGGTTACCTCTCATGGTGTCTATAACTAAAATAAATTCATGAATATAATATAAATTAATGTGTAGGTAATATGAATATTGTAATAGTGAGTAATATTAAAAATAAACATTGGTCGACTCTGGTTCTTTTATGAGACTTGGAAAACTCAAAATATTATACTTTACAGCTGGAATGAATGTCTGATCTATAATGATATATATAATAATAATATATATAGTATATTTCTATATTCCATCCCCAAATATGAAGAAAGTACATGCAGACATAAGTCAACATATATCTGGAATACTTGTTTCTAGTCAGACCGGGGTGTAATACATACAACCCTGACTAGTCATACATGCCAAAAATATCATGTAATATGTTATATTCACTAAATCTTAATGAGAGTGTGATATATCGTTCAAGTCACATGGGATGGTGGGTGAGACAACATGTTTCCACTAAAATAATGTAATGTGTCACATCAAGACGAATGACCTATTAATGTCAATAGTGTGGGATTTCATACTGAACATGCAATATAATAGGGTATGATTCTATCATTATAAACTAAAGACATACCATTACACCATGTCTTAAATCAAGTTGTATCATTTTTATAATAATATAAATGAGGAATTACCTCCCACTCTATGCATTAATTATCCCTATTAACATTAACAGCTTTACATTTAATCTATTATATGTTATAATTAGGATAATATTAGTGTATCCCTTTAAAACTTTACCAATTTTATCATTTGATCAATGGAAGTATTCCATGGATGTAAAATCATAATGAAGATGACATTCCATTTCCTATAATCTATTTAATTATACACAACATGGAACTTCATTTTTTCAAGGTTCAAATATAATTAAAAAGGTTCCTTGTTGAAGTAGGGAAATTCAAATATGGAAATATCATTCGTCAGTTAGGTCAAGTGCTTATCAGGTGTCTTGGTTTTTATTTAAATTTATATAAAAGGAAGAAAACTCTATTTATATAAAACCAAAAAGGCCATAAACAAAATAATCTGTATTTCTACCCTTAAAAAAGCTTAGAAAAACCATAAAAAAACATATTTGAGCACATTTGAAAATACAAATAATACCTTTGTGTAATTTAGAATACATCACACCTCATTCAAGGGGTTTTGTTAGAAATACATTACATTGATTCTAAAACTATTCATTTAGAACTATAAAAAATTATATCCCATTTGACCAAGATAATCCTATATAAATCATCAAGACATGAAAATTAATGTAAATGATTAATATAGAATATAAGAGGTCCAATTATCATTTGGGAAGTTTATAAAATAGAAATACCATTATCAATCGAAGATAAATTCTTAAAAGGAATTATTAAAATTTAATCATTTAATTATAAATGAAAAATAATTCTAGAACATCTAATGACTGTCTATTATTGAGGTCAGTATCCTCAATTTATTAAACATGGACCAATAAGAGTAATACTAATTATGTAAATCAATTTAAAATAAAGAATAAAAATTTAAACCAATGCGCATCAAAGGTCACTATTCTTCCAAAATCTTCTATTAATGAAAATACATAAATTTGATATAAATTAAAAAGACAACCTAAATTATACATTAGATTCTATAATCATCCAATATCAAAGATTTATTACATATTCTTTTGAGTATATATAAAAAAAATTCATTTTCTCAAAAAATAGAACAAATCATCTCGCACAAAAATAGTTCTACAGATTGAAGAGAAACATATCAATGATTCAAGGTGAAATGAGAGATTACCTATTTGGATACCTAATGACTAATGGAATTCAATTTGTAATTCATATAGAGGATATATATACATCACTATAATGGTGAGGAGGAGAGTACAACATGGTATATGAGGTGTTACACGTAGATGGAAGAGAAAAATAAAATGGAAAATGTTTATAAAAGACTTATTAAAGAAATTTTTGTAATTTAATCCTCAAAATTGGCCACACATTTTGTCTATGTGGATTTTCTAAACCATGATCCATCCGTGTGACTCCCACTGCTTAGGATCCAACCATGGGAACTGACATTTCACGGTTTGTCCTAACATGGCACCAACCATGACATGAATTGTGAAAGGGTACATAATAAGTGGAACTAACCATGTAGCCAAGGTGTATTTTTTGGGTAAACCATTAGTCTCCCATTAATCATCTTCATCACCTCTGAAACATTCCACACAATTTTATTCTAGGGGCACATAGTTTCAGACAAACAATTCTCAATTTAAAGACCTCATGAACTATGGATTTTCTTGACACGATGCTCCCAAAACATCAAAATAAACCTAAGGGACCCCTCATACCTTTACCGAAGTCTAAAAATAACACTTCTATGTGCTTCCACTTTGAAATTATGTCCCAAATCAATATTTTTGAAATATTAATTCAACCAAATGATGATATTCAAATTCCATTTAATTTTGTTTTTGTTTTAAAACATTGGTCATTAAAGCATCTCGACCATCAAACTCTACATCCTCAAGAAGCATTTTGGAATTAAAAAAATCACTTGACTAACCAGGGTCATGAATTCTTGTTTAATTGTTTGTGTTTCATTTCAAAATTCCCTACACATATTACATAATATCACAACACATTATCCATTAAAATAACATCCGACGCATTTTTTCTTCTTGTATAACAAAAAAGGTTCTTACCCATTCCTATTTAACTATGGTCATGATATTATTAGTGTATATATATATATATATGGATGATGGTTCTCCCCACCATAGTACTTAATAAAGGGTCCAATTACGAGCCATGAAACCTCTACAATTTGAATTTTATAACAAATCATACCTCTATGTATTCTTTCAACACTCATGGCATGATTTTGAAATGGACAATCAGTTGACTCATAATTAACCTTCATTATCCATTTCGAGCCATAATTTTATGAAAGGAATCAGGAAAAACAAGATATACTCATATCCTCATGAATACATACATGAAATTTCTCTCTTTAAGACAAAATAATATGAGTTCAGAAACCTCCTTCTGACCATTCTCAAAATGCTCATCATATATGGTTGGTGTTATACCAACTAAATTCAAATTCCTTATTCCAAGGAATCATGTGTGTTCAAAAATAATGATCACATAATCCTTTACATAAATTATGGTTATGTTCATTTTATAATCCATCACCTAAACATATAAATTTTCGTCTCTCTGTATGAACAAAGGTTCAACCCACATGCAGATCAACGGAAGCCTTGCCCCTTTAAACATCACCTTTTCTCTGGAAAACAAGTCAATGAATATCATGGAAATTGGAAAAATGGATTCCAAGTAACTAACCAAATGTATTTAAAACACCATGTTTACAATGGTATAATGGTACCGGTCTTATACATTCACATCAAATCATTTATTTATCCCAGAGCATCATCTACTTACTGTTCAGGTCAGAGCAGAGCAACTAGTGTCCAAGAGTATGTCTAAGGTATTCTTACGTGGGAAAAGAACTATCACATATAAATAACCATTCCTTGATAAAAAACATTCATCCAATGAAAAACTCAAATGTATATCACTTATCAATCCCAAAAAATATTAAAACATTAGTGTGGTGTAAGATTGACACTCATTTATTTAATGAAGGATGATGTCAAGATAGGGGACATGCTCATCACTATGAAATAGTAAGCAAAGTGGATTTCAGGATATCTAAAAAGGAATATGAGACACTTTCTCTAAAACAGAGATGAAGTGATATATATTGTTTCCAATAAACCATACCCAACTACCGAAAAGATGAGTTCTCGATCCACTATAGGTTGACTTATAAAAATGATCTCAATGTTACTTTCTGATATATCACCATTAATGGGACACTAATCTATTTCCACCCGATGCATCTCATGATATTTCATGATTGACCATTGAATCCCATCCTTTAAAAATGGTGATTCTCAATGGTTTCATACAAATCAAACTATTTCAACATCGTATTGTAGGGAAAACAATGAGATGATTTAAAATATGAGACTATAATGGGAATGCATGCATGGATGATAGTTTCCAAATGGTCCTCCTTGATTGTGTTCCTTCTACTGGGAATGGCAGATGCATAATATGAAATATGTAAAACTCTCCACCATAGGAGTGTTATATTCATTAAAATAATAGACTTACCAACCAATCATATGCTCACAACATAATATTCACCATAAATACACATGTGCTTCTCCTCTGAGTCATGAAAAAAATGTCAATAATTTTTCCTCAGGTACAAAACCTACTATATCAACGTTTAAAATTTATTGATCCTCATCGAACATCGTCTTATTATCTGGTAAAAACATTATTAATTTATAAAATAGGTAATAATAATAATGATATTTCCTGAAAACATTCTCAACATCTCAATCCTCAAAAACTCCACTGATATAAACTGGTACATTGTACCATTAACAATGCAATATGTAACACATATATAAATAATAACAACCACAATGTCCAAAATGATGATGCCTCATCCATGATGCTATTTATAGGCCATAAACCCAATTAATTTTCATACCAAGTGGTATGTACTAGATTATTAACCCAATGACATATTTACCTAGATGAAAATTAACATAGATGATGGCTTACCAAGTCATCCATCACTAAGGAAGAAGAGATTGTCACATGTCCTACTAAATAGATGACCATTCTCCTGGAATGTCTAAAATACAAAAACATTTATCAATTAATTCTCACACCCATAAAAATAGTCAATGATAAAATGACCTCTCATCAAAACAAGTGTTTTATTTAGAAGCTAAGAGTCATACGTGAGAAAACAAATCCAAATACCAAAAAACTCACAGCAACTAGAAATAACATTATCCTCTAAGTGTTCTTACTACCTCAGGATATCCCTTTGAGAACGAATAAAAATTAAACATATAATTAGATCACAGAAAACATATTACACTAGATCCAACACTCATAATTTAATCCATTTCTAAAAAGAGAAGTGCCTATGGAAAATGATGACATTTCTATTCTAAGGATACTAATAGAAACTATTAACTACCATACCAGAGGGTTTAAATTATTGATACCACATATGGATCAATTTTAATGACAGTATATTCATTCACATTCAATATTTAATCTTTTTAATCATTTTTAACATATCATAAATTAAAAATTATCCAGAATAAGTAGTTGTTAGTATATGAGGCCACCTTAGAGGGTTCCATTAATTCAATATAGGTGCATCATAATGATACCAAAAAACATGTTCTTAATTAATAATGATTTAAAAAATATACAGTGGGTAATATTATATGTTACATTCCCAAAATAGACTACTTTATTCAATTTTTTCATTTAAGATGATTATAACATGATCTTCATGCCCCTATGATAGATTTTCAATCCTATAAAGAGGCATCAAATTCATTTCAAATTAAATTAGGCATATTTTTATTTTTTAAAATATCGAAATACCATATGGTAATATATATAAGGGTTTAGGTTTAATGGATTCCATTTACTAATATATAATGTTTCCATACACATCATATACCCTTGATTATCTCCCATTTAATCATAACAAATTCAAAATAAAATTTGAGAGTTAATGGCATTCACATTTTAACAATGGCCTTTAAACATGAATAAATCATAAAGGTGGTTCAGGTATATGTGTTACCTTTTCTCATTTATAAGTCACCCATACACCATAACACATAAAAATGGTTCATGTTTAATCGAAACCAATATATTCAAATAAATAGGCATGATACAAATGCAACTACATTTCACATCATATGAATGACAACTGTATTTATATATACCTATAATGATGAGTGTAATACTACATCCTACCCATATCTGTCTAGGGAAAATTATTATAAATTTCATAAATAAATCATAATATGAATGTACACCAGTCAGAGAAGGTGAAATAAATATCCACTATAATAGTGAATGACATGAACAAGAATATCATCCCTATACACATGGACAATTCCCCATGGGTGGGGAGATCAATCTAAGACATGGATATTTACCATGTGCTTACACATCTCTAGTCTACTTCCTAACATTCCAAAATATCAAGATAAAGGAAAAAACACCTCGGATGCCCCTTAGTAATGTCTCATCCTCACTGACCCCTAAAATGGTTTTCGAACTATTTGGTAACATGACCTCACGAGAGCATCCACATAGACAATAGGCTACCGAGAAGCAGTGAAGTTATAAATAAATGATAGTGTGGATACTATACTGACATGATCAAAGTATAGTAGGAGGGTATTATGAAATAAAAAATAAAAAATAAAAAAATCACAAATAAGTTAAATAATGGCTTCACACATTAATTATAGCATTTATAAGGCATGAAAAGAACATTATATCCATAACACCCCTTACAAATCATAGAATTTAAATAATTCATCTCATCCAAAGAATAAAAACCATCATGAACCTGTTATTTCTTTAAATAAAATATATTTAATTAAAAAAAATTAAATTAATTTATCGAGGATCAAAGAGGCACTAAGAAGGTTCCTTGGTCAGGTAAGAAAATTTCCCACAATCTAATCTCTTCCATAATTTATGCAATCACCTGTGTGGTGTCTTTCTACAGATAAACATTTACATTATTGGGGAAAAACTCCATTTAAAAATAACCAAATATCTTATATACAAAATTATCTACATATCTTACAATATCAATAGAAAGGAAAATCCATCAAATCATGTATTATAAGATAATTTTAAATAACTAATCACCACATAATATGTTATATGACATCACATCCTATTCAAAAGTATTAATTATTAAAACATGAAAATATTTACTAAAAAATCATTTAGAAAATTATTTAATGAATTTAAAGCGTCACATCTCAATTCACCAAAATAATCATTTGGGATTCTATCATTCATGGAAATATAATTATAATGATAAACATGGCACTTAAGTGGTTTCATTATAAATTGGGAAGCTCATTATATGTGAAAACTCATTATCATTTCAATATAAATTCTAAGAAAGTATTCTAGTAATTTAGTAATTTAATTAAAAGGGGGAAAATAAATCTAAAACACCCGTGGGGTGTCCATGATTGAGGTTGGAGTCATCAATTTATTAAATAGGGCTCAAATGGAGTAATTATAGCAGCGTTTTAAAATTTAAATGAATAAAATATTTTCAATTCATCATGCGGTAAATGTATGCATTCAGAAGAACCACACAATTATTGAAATAATAAAAATTTGAGGAAAACAATTATACCACCTACCTTATACTTATAAAACATCACTCAAAAAAAACTAAAGGATTGATTCAATATATATTGAATGAGAAAAATGACACCACAATAAATAAATTATGGGAGAACACAGGAGGGTTCTCCGAAAAACAATTCTTCAACTTTCATAGAAACATCAACATACAAATACCACACATTCCTCCTTTAGGATCTAGGGAAATCCCGAACCAAACCAACCCAATTTACATAACACAAGTGAGGAAACACCACCACTAGAACTCAAAACATTACCATTCAAATAAAATCTCCAACACTAGGGAAAACTATGTTAAATAACTCAAAACCAATACAGGAGACACCACACATCTAAAAAAATCCAAAAAAAAACTCCAAAAGATCAACACTGAATCCAAAACCAGGCCAATGAATATGAGGGAAAAAAACGTTATGAAATGAAAATGGTTCAAAATGTCACATTCAATAAAGAAAAAATGTTTGTGTTTCAATTGAAAAGGTTCATCAAAAAACCCAAATAGGATATGTACCTAAAATAGTATGAAGAACAAAAACAAGGAGACTTCTACTGTTCCAATCCCACCATAGAACTCAAATACTGGACCATGTTTATTACATATCTTCGACATATCATAATGGTAAACGATCTTCACCTAAAGACCTATGGATAGTTACATGATGGGTGAAACATATCTTACCTCATAGTCAGTCACTAGAATCATCCAATTAAAACTCTTTCTTTGAGAAATTCTTCTGATAAAACTTCTATTTGATATACAAACCACCTAAACAATAGCAGAACTTTGGGGGATGGGGCAAGGAAACTTCAAATAATCAACCCCACCACACTAGAGGAACACCAAAAATTTGTATTATAAATTTGAAGTTATAACCAAAGAGGATTACTCTTAATGATCAGGTTCCTGTGGAATTCACTCTTCACTAGATGAGATGCCTTCATGGATGACTAGAAACAGGGAATTGTCAACCACTACTAACTCCTCCTTAGAAAACAACTCTATCGAGAATTATTCATCCCCCAACCTCTCAGAACATGCTTCAATAGATGGTATCACACTTTACCAAGATCATTGGGAAAAGAAAAAACGGAAAGTGGAACCATGTTTTAAAATGGTCAATGTAAACATTTACTAACTGTTGGCCAAACCAAACATCATGAATTGCTACCACCATCCTCAACACCACCTTCTTATGTATCAACCGTTGGATGAAGGTGGTATTTTCCACTTCTTAGGCCACCCCAACATTGATGAAAATGGAATAACAACAACTACTTTTCCAAATTCAGTCTGTCAAATAGCCCCAATACATCCCAACCTCAAATTTCCTATGGAGTCCCCAACAACCCAAAGACACACTATACTTATTCAAGCTCCTTTGTTTCCTCTATTGGAAATCAGTAACAATGATAAATAGGAAACACTCAAGAAGAACTAGAAACTTGGTATGACTTAATAGGGTCTTATGGTCCTTTCATGGTATATTCTTCTGAATAGTATGTGAATCACGAAATTGAAATCCACATCAAACCAAATCACAATCGAATGAAACATCTTAATCCCAAAAAAAAATAAGCCTATAATGAATATGAAGACAAAAAAACCAAAATACTCCATTAAAATCCCATTTCTATTTTATTTTCATCAAAACTGCCTTATTATAAGGAAAATTTAAAAATAAAAATCCACTCTTAATAAAACTAGTACAGATGTAAGAAAAGAAAACCCATATCATGAAATCATTCTCCTCTTTCCAAATCACTTATGTAAAAAGAGGCCAAACCATCTAAAACATCCTCCCATGGAATTATAGAAACAGATTCACATGTGTTCATCCACTTCCACTCACACATTCCAACATTCACTTTCCATACAGATAACCTCAGAATTTAAAATGTTCATAAGAAATACCATGGGTCATGAAAATCCACTTATGTACATTACTAATTTCAAAACCACCCCAAAGAAATAATTTTCCATATCTAAAACACATTGTTTTAAAACCCCCACATTAGCAAATTAAAATAATTTTTGAAGAAAGTACATTCATTTCAAAACCATTTTCACGTTTTAGTACACTTACCCCAACAAAAAACAAAATAGGACACAACAAACAACGGACTACTAGAATGAGAAACTAATGTCTATGACTAACATAGTGACATGGTTGTGGACCATACCCTATGTAATACATAAATCTGAGAGGACATTGAACTATTCACTTGGACTCCACATGGGTCAATAATTCATGTGGGATCCCAAAGTGACAAATACTCAACCTCATTGTCATCTCTAAATCCAAGATAATGAAAAAATAATCAAGTCTCATACTACCCTTGCTTCCTAATGAGAAAGGGTTCATGAAACACTTCATGTACGTACCCCCCAAGTCTCGAAAGTTATAATATTTATATACCAAACATCCAAAATAAAATGAAAATTTTTTCATACCATTTTCTCTCGAAATAAGATCACTCACAATCCAACCTGGAAACTAGCCCGATCCGCAATATACCCCAAATGGAATTCCAGATCCCCATGGGCTAGAAAATAATTTCATGAATCAAAAAATAAAAGAGGGAATGATTTCATCCCAAAAAAACAATTTTGAACAGATAAATAAATTTAACCAACAGAATATCATACAATGTTTTACATAATAGATTCTGTTACAAAAGATGAAAAATACATGGCTAAATAGAAACAAACTGAATCGTACCAACCAGATCCCCATGTGACTTCGCGGTCACCTCCATTCATAATACCTCACATCTCCATGAGCCGAATCGATCTAGAAGAGAACATGCAAAACAAATATGGTATATCATTATTGAGAGGTACATGTATGCAGTGATCCAAAAATCCATAGCATGAAACCACAAAAGAATCCATGTATCTTCCATTACCAAAGTAATCCATTAACACTAGTTTGAAATATTATTATTAAAATATGTTTTTCACATATGCTATGAATTTTCAAATCAAAACCAATATGATACATTACATGTATGACTTAAAAATGTATATGAAGGAAGTATGGGTGTGAACTTTATCTTAAAAAACAATTATTTCAAAGTTATTTTGAATCATATCCACTATCAAAGAATTCGAAAAATACACCAAAACCAATTACAAGGGTACAATTTCATACAATAAGGAAATGGTGCAAATAGTTCTCATATCGAAGGATCATGGAAAACATATGAATATAGAGGCTAAACAGAACATAACAATACATGTGACTTTTTTACTTATAGCATGCCACACATGATGAAAAAAACATTCCAAAATTCCCAACCACCCTAACTCAAGATATACTAAGGGACTAAATCCCTTACAATAGACCAAAATATCATCCTACTACGGGCCACTGGTCAGTTCACGAACTATCAGTGTGGAAACTTTTCTCCAAATTAATCTTTGATATGCTAGGATCTAGTTCTTTATTCACAAAGTGGTGTTGCACACATTCAAAAAACAATCCTAATATATATTATCAACCATTTCACACAAACTGGAACTGCAGTAACCAACACATGGTTAGTCCCTTGCCTTAAAATATTTATTACAAAATGTAGGGCCAGAATCGAGGACCATCCTGCCTAATGATTAACCAACGAGGCAAGAAACCTTTACCAATAGGGGTTTTCCAAACATAACTTTTCAATTATGCTAAACAGTCCTCATATTATTTTCTCACATTAACCATTTTATAAATATCAATTCTAAAATAAAAAACGAGCCATTATCTTCAAAACATTCAACAATTATTCAAAACCAACATCAAAATTAATTTTTATATTAACATTGCCAAATGGGCCCTTGCACTAATAATTCAACAAAATATGCACCAGGTTCATTTTGAAACCAATTAAAAATAACATATGGAAGTGAAAATACGGATTTCATAATACTTACTAAGAAACTCTATTTTACAAAATTCCAAATGGGTCATAGCTTTTCAAACCAATCCCCCAAGAATGTTTCAAGGACAACCGGTCCAAACCATGATGAATATCTTTTCAACCTCATATATAAAAAAAGTACCATTTCCCCCATTTTGGAAAACATTGAAAAAATTTAGGAAATATAATTGAAAGATAAAAAGATGTGTTCTTGGATAGGACTGTATATAGAGTGCAATTTTCACTTGATTTCACATCCATGTGGGCAACACGTACACTGATGGATGGTCCAACATCAAATGGTACACCCTAATCGAAATTAAAACACTAAAACACATTTTTAATTTAACCATCCTTTTATTTAATCCCAATTCAATCCACTTAACTCACCCAAGAAATGAAATACATGGTCATAAAAGAAAAATCCATTTTTATAACAAGATCCCAACAAAACTATGAGAAATCACCATGTATCATACATTAAATTCATAACATTATCTAATCCAATTTAATAAAACATTTAAATGGTTAAACCCCACCCAACCATCCAATTCCACCATAAGTTTAGAATTGAAGTTTTATCATATACCACAGGACCAAATTCACAATTAAATAAACCAATAATCGTGTCAAAATCAATATTTCACAAAATCTAATAATTTAAAGTCATCATAACAATCTTAACGGAATTATATTATAAGTACATAAAATGTTTATAAATTTAATAAAGGTATAATAAATCAATGTAATTACATTATAAAGTAAGAACATGGAATTACCTACATTGGTGGTGTGAAAACATAACAAAACTACCAGATAAGAGAAATCTAAGCCTCAATGGTAAACCACACAGCCTAGAAACCAAAGAAACACTACCCTCACATGAACCCTAAAATATTGGGATTTACCAAACAAGAACCAATACAAGAGAGTTCCATGAAATGAAAGAGGGGAATAGGATAAGAGGAATGGGGTTGATTTGATGAAGAAACTAAGAAGAACCACTAACATTTTGTGAGAAATGGTCCAAAAAGTGGCCCAAGATGAATGATAAATAATGGGACCCCTCTGGTAAAAATAGAAAAATGGACTAAAATGGGAGGTCAAATCAATCAAATAAGAATTATTGATTGAATTTTATTGTGGTTGTAATGGGTAGCATAGATTTGTTGCACGGGTTTGTAAACTACGCACAAACTATGAGAATGCTACTGAAAAAATCAGTAACATTTAAGGCTTAAGATTCATGGTTTCGGAATACTGTGCTCAAACGGTGTAACCCAAACTTTTTTCCATAAAGTGACAAATGTCACCCCAAACACTAGATAAGACCCACCAAATGATCCATGAATGATTGAAACAAAATATAGTGACACTATCGGTGTCAAAAAATCTACACCATCAAACATTCACCCAATACCTTTCACCATAACCATGGATAGGCATATAAAAAATAAAATCTCCCAGAGCACAATGACCTTTTTTGGAAACTAAACCAAAACCTCAAAAAAAATATACTACATCAATAAATAAATAAAAATTAAAATTGTGGTTGGGGTATGACTAGAAGGGACAAATTCCATGCGAATGGAGGAGATTAAGGAAATGGTAAAAGATATTAAAGGTCTCTTTAAAAGAAACATATTTATTTCACACTAAAAAATGGGTTCTAATTTTTGGCCAAACTGTTACCCGTTAATGTGATTAAAAGTGGGAGGGTACTTGAAAATTGGATCTAATTGTGTGGGCTTGGCGCACATTTTGGGAAAACCATTCCCAATATATTTGACACATTCTTCTCCCCTAAAGCAGGCCTCATGGTTTACTATTTGAGGATGCACAATTTTACACAAACTATGAATCTTATAAAGACCATCCTAACTATGGATTTTTGGGGAAAAGTGCTGCCAAAATTCAACAAGACGCAGAAGTTTTCACCTAGTGCGTTCACTGAAGCCTAAAAAACAATAATTTGAAGTGTTACAAATACTAATATTATATTTTGATGCATATTTTATGAAATTGTTTTTCTACCAAATATTAAATTTCAAATTGCTTTGTATTTTCAACTTATTGTAATTTTTTTCATTACATATGTTATTTAATATCACACATAAATTTTACGAATGACAATATAGCATAAAATATTATTTTAACAAATGAGAACAAATATTGTTTTTTTGAAATATATAAATTTATTTAATTTTTATTTATTGAGTAAATTTATTTATTATATTCATTTATACATTTAGAGTATTGTATGAGATAAAATTAGGTGATATAAATTGGATGAATAAATTATTAACATAAATATATTACATTACTTCTAATGTAAAAATCCCGTGGAGGTGATGATCGTCAAAATAGATATGTTAGTATACCAAACTCATCCTATGAACCAAAATAAAAAATGTAATCCTATATCATCATATGGTGATAGAATATTCCCCTATCAATATTGTCTATAATTTAGTATCATGTAATATATATAATCATTGTGTAATTATTTTCAATAAAAATAAAAATCATATAAATGAGGCATAAATGAAATATTTACTTTCAAAAAAAATTCCAATGCTTTAAAAATCATTTAAAAATAATGTAAAATTATAAAATTGTATAAAGAAATGAGAATAGTATCAAATAATAACATTATGTGGTTTACTAAAGTAAATTATTTCAATATAATGGGGATTATATAACTCCTCCATCAATATGTTATTGTATACTACTACCACACTATTGGTGGTTGGGTTGTTTGGGATTGGAGTGCATATAGAATTCTATAGTGTCTGTTCCCAAAACTATGTGTTTACAGTACTTTATTTACATTCCTTGTGTCCCTCGGTGTTAATTTAACCAACCCTATATAACCAAAGCATTACACTTCCTCCATGATTATTAGTCTTAGGATCCAAAATAAATAGAGATCATATATTTTCCAATTCATCAATTGGAATAGAAAATATCTCTAAATTAATCAAGATGTGTGAAGGGTTAAAAATAAAAATATATAATAGGATAACCACATTTCACTCTCATGTAATCCCATTCAATTCCAATTCTTAGATACTATAACTATACTATTTAAAATTGGTTATCAAATTTTTTTTAAAAAAAAGATAACATGTAATCATAAAAACAAGTTCTCTAAATTAAAATAACTATCATTGTTTTACCATGAATTTGTCAAATTTATATGCTTCCAATATAATCTAGGTTAAAAAACTAATAATACAAATAATTTCATATGATCATAGTGTATAAAATATATGGATCGTCACCTACCCAACTGTTCGTTGGATTCATGTCCTCTTATCAATATGAAACGTGGTTCGAATTTTTATCCAAAGAAAAAAATTATCCTTCTATTTATTCTCAACACTTCCACATAATTTCATATACCCAAACAATTTAATTTTTTAAAACCATTTAATTAATAAAAAGTGTTTCAACCAAAACATCCCATAATATAGAAAACCATAAATTTTTATAACTTTAGATATTAAAGCATGTTCCTAATAGTAAAATATATTTTGAAAACCATGTTTGCAGTTTTAGTTCACACCCCATAAAAACCTAGTTTTTATTAAATTTTTAACTAATAAATAATCAAATAAATTTAAAAAAAATTCTTGGATAAAAATGTTTCATATAAAAAAAAGTTAAAAGAAAAGTAAAAATATAAATGTGAATTATAATATTTTAAGGAATGAAAAGGTGAAACCCATGAATGATAAAGATTTCCTGAAATCATTAAACATATTAAGAATGATAGAAATGTCATTCAATGCCATTTAGACCTTGTGATAAACAATGACTTCATTATTCCTCCCTCAATGATGAAATTAAATAATTAAAAACCCGTAGATCATATACAATAAGATAAATCTTCTAAACAACACTAGAGAATAATTAAGTATAAGAGATAGAAGAATTGTTGTGTCAATATTTCCTATGGGTCCACTTTATTTTTTTTAACCATTTTATATCATTTTTTTCAAACTATTCCTATATTGAGAAAATAATTAAATATTGAGAATAATTTTTCAAATTTAGAGTGATATATTTTTTTTGAAATGTTAATTTTATATTATTTTACTGATGATTGGTTTTGTACTGGAATTTTATAATTTTTTTTTAAAAAAATTGAAATACGATTTTGTTTTTAGATGATATATTTTGAATAGAATTTGAAACTACAAATTTATGTAAAATATATATTTTAAAGTTGAATTTTTCCAATGTCATTGATGAAATTTTTAGAAAATTGAAATAATAAAATAACAACAATCTTTTTACAATTCCACAAATTCAAATACTTATAATAAATTTGAAATGGATTGTTATTTTAAAATAGGATTATTATAGTTTATTATACTGTTATAAAATTTAGATTCGATATGATTATAACTTCAATATAAATTCTAATCATCTATAGTGAAAGAAATTAATTTAAATATTTATATAATCAGAAAATTAGTTATATTGTTTAAAAAAAATACATGAACTCTTTCTAAATATTGTTTTTTAATATTATCTTCCAACAAAATAAAAAATAAAATCTATGGAAATATGATACATAAGAATTAATCATAACTAATATATTCGACTCAAATGAACAATTCCTTGTTGTGATCATAGTGCGAATTAAATTATACACAAAGTAAATGGTTACGAAGTTTATAATATTATATTATTGAAAAATGAATAATATACTATGATTTGAATAAGAGATTATCTATTTTGATATCCAGGTAATTTATTTTAATATTATCAAATCGTTCATTGAAAATATATTCTTATAGTGTTTTTATTGAAGGTAGAGGGAAGAGAAATTTGGGGTTCAATCATAGTGAGGGAATAAATTATTATTTGGTCTCATTACATTATAAATACCAAAAATTATCCATATAAAAGTCATTTATTATATTTAATCATTGTTTTAAAATACCACATGTGTTCTTGTACATGTATACTAATAGAAAATCAAAATTAATTAGTGATAATAAAACTAATTTTGACTTAGAAAAACTCCATTTGGGATCAACCATATTTCATGTGCTTATATAGTATATGCTTAGGAAAATGAGATGATTAATTGTAGAGATCCACAAAAGTCTCTTTTACCAATTGGGAGCTATTTCATGGAGCTACAACTCATTCATATCACTATATGTCACATAAAATCATATAATATTAAAACAAATAAATTAGAACATTCTTGATTAGATAAATCGGTTTTAATTTTTGTGTGCATTATATTTCCCTATCATTAATTTTTAGTCTCTATTGAAGAACTTTGTTTCTTCAAAAATTCACTATTTGTTCCTGGTGTCACACATATTCATTAAGTCCATCATCTCTTTTTGTTTTAGACTTTTTTAATTATTATTCTCTTTTATTTTATTCACTTTTCAAAAAATGAAAAAAAAATATATTGGATCATTCAAATTGAATTGAAAAAGTTTTTCAATAAATTGACCATTAACATACAATATTAACAAATTTTAAAATAATAAAAATAAAAAAGGTTATGATTTTTATAGTTTTTAAAAACAAAACCAATTTCAAAATATTAATTCATATGAAAAAAATAATAATTTCAAAATTAAAATGATTTTTAAAATAAAATCCATTTCAAAATTAGAAACATTTTCAAAACAAAAATATAAATGTGATAAATATTATTCATTGCTATAAAACTAAAAAATAATGAAACCTAGTTATATGAAATCTAAAAAATAACATTAAAAAAAGAACCATGTTAAGTCATGGAAATGAAAAAAGAAACACTTTTAATATCATGAAGGAGTGAAATTTTGATTAGAAGCTAAAAATATTGAGTATATTATTCCTTCTACTTATTTCATTATCTATCCTTGTTAGAATGAGTTAATTGATGTATTAGGCAAATAACTATACACATTATTTCATAGGGATATGAATAGAAAAGTAATTCTTAATGATATGAGTTTTAGATATTAATAATTTTTAAAATATAATAAGGATAATTTTGTTAGAATATTATTCCATTAGATTTCTTAAATTTCAAAAATGAAAATACCTTAACAATATTCATTTTCATAGTTAAAAAAAATTATAAACAAATTTAGATGTTTATAAAGAAGAACATTTTGAATTCGATATAAATGTCTTATTTTTTAGTTTTTAAATTTTTTAAAATTTAAATTGAATCATATTAATCCAAATATATATAGTTTTTTTATAAAGGAAGGTTATCCTACTAAATTTGATTTTTATCCTATCACACTTGACTCTTTTGAAATTTTTTCTTCTAGAAGATTTGATTTAACTTCTATATATCATTCTTGAATAGATTTAAATTGTAAAATCACATTGTATTTGAAAACATAATTGAACATGATGATTATTTTTAAATTTAAAATATACCATATTATTCTGTTACATGATTATTAAATGATGTTATTTGGATGAATGATTGTATTTATTCAAAAATATTTTATTTTTAAAATATGTATGAAATAAAATATTCTTAATTAAAAACCATTAATAATTGTAATGACTTGTTAATAGTGTTGATATGCTATAGTTTTAATTACCTCTTTCTATTAATATTTTATTTCAACCAATAGATGATTAAGAAGTGTTGTGTTTAAATGATAACAAAGGTAGTGATTCATATCCAAATAATATAATCACCTTACTAAAGAGCCTAAATTTAGATTCCTTTATTGTCAAATTGGAGGAATTGAATTTCCTTTCTACATTGTTAATGAATATTCATTCAATAGATATATATTATTAAATAATGATTATACATTCGAACCTATGAAATGTAAATTAATGCTGTTATTTTACTTAGGTAATCGTTATTAAAAAACTCTAATGTGATACATTATTAGAAGGATGATTTTCATTTAGTATTTACATAATAGCATTATATAAAATTATATAAATTTGATCTAACTATTTTGAGATACGTTTCAAATGGTTTTATGTGTTTATTATATAAAGTGTTAGTAAATAAGAATATAATATAGCAGGTTTAATTCATGTTCTTTTTTACCAAGTATGGTGGTTCTGCATAAATGGATTATAATGTGGTGTGTCCAACACTGATCAAAGCGATAAATAAGTATTGGAATATAATTATTCCTATTTGAAATTTTATAAATCCTCACATATTTACATATATAGTGAATGGAAATCGCTTTTTTAGTTATATCACCTTCTCTTAGTAGGCAAGAAAATATAAACATGGAAACAACATAAAAATAATGATGAGATTTTTTAACTACGATCGCCTATATTAAGATGGTTATATCTCAAGTGAATGTTAGTTATTATCATAAATAAAAAAATATTCCTTCTTATTATTAAATGATGCACATAAAATGGTATGTATTTATAACTATTACCATGGAACAAACAAGTTACAATGTATGAAATGGATTTATATTCACTCAACTTTATATAATATTGATGTTTTTCTACATCATATAAAATAGATTACCAATAAAAATCTTGCTCCCCTATTATATAGTGTATGTAATAGTCCTCTTAAATCATAGTAAACTTTCTAGTTCATTATTCACCATTACTCCTTCTATTCAGAAAAATATTTTTGTTGTATGACTCTCATATTCTTATCATTAATTTTATTTGAAGTATTTTATTTTAGAAACTTCTCTTGCTTTACCTATTTTATTTTTCTTATTATTATTATTTTTTCAATTAAAAGTTTAATATATATGCACTATTACACATATCACACATTGAAATTAAAATTTTATAATAACAACATACATCAATATATAATCCTCTTTATGTTTTCCCCCCATCATATAGTATTTTCATTGATTATAGAACATGAAGTATGTTACACCATAAAATATATATATATCTCTCTATTTTTTTTATAAATTTCTCTGTTTTAAATCGACTATATCCTTGGAAAATTTTATTTTTATATCAATAGATATTATAAATTTAGACTCTCTAAAATCCCTCCACATAATTATATAATTTTCCAAAACCAACCAAATCGATCTGCAAACTAGGTACTAAAAACCACCCATACATGACCTAATGTACATTCCTAGTCCCCATGATCTATGGGATAGTTTAAAGTCATCAAATAACTATAGTTGTGAATGGTTTTGTAATTATTTATTCTTTCCCTTGTGAGATTCGATTACAGTTTTAGGGTTTTGAATCGATATTCTTTTTTCAATGTTATAATAATAATGTAATCTTCTCCAAACACATTGGAAAAACCATTCTCGGTTGTTAAATTGACTCCTGATTATAGTGCATAAATTACTAAGTGAATTTTTTTGATTTCATATTTGATGAATTATTGATAGTATATAATATTTATTATATAATAATTAATTTGTTAAATTATTTCATTCATTAATATCATGTAAATTAAAAAATAAATAGATATTATGACTCCATTTTTGAATAAAAATTTGGATAATTTCATTAGAAATGTATAATTCTATTTTGGATTTTAGGTCTTGGTCAGACCCATTTATTGGGTGTTCCATTTTATTATATATAGTATTAAAAAACCTTATTGAGTATGTTGAGTTTAGAAGATATAATCATGGAAAAAATATTAGTTTAGGGATAAAATGAGTATTGATCATGTGGTAGAGATCATGATTTAGGAATAAATGTTTTGTGATCTTGATGCATCAAAAATTATTCACAATTTATGGTTGTTTATATTTATTCAACAACATTTTAGTTGAAATTATTTTCTGCTTCTTATTCCAGGATATTGTTTTTTGGTCATTTATATTTCTTATTTTTTGAATTGATTCTTATGTTTTTGGGAATATTTTGTAATATATTGAGTTTTATACATCTAGAAATCATTAATTCATGTTTTCTATTGTGAAGAACCCATGATTTTTTGTTCATTCGTTCATCATAGGTTAGAGGAGATGTCAACACAATGTGTTGGCCATGTGAAAACACAGTGTTAGACTATTTTATACATGAAACATTTCCTATCCATGTACACAAACAAACATCCCATGTAATGAACATGGTGTGAACTAGTACACACTATTCCATGTTACAATATAAAATCTATGATATGGTATATTTTTAGGTACCTATGTACCCCACATATCATATATGATACAGACACATGTCATTAATCCAAATTGAGTATAATGGTAGGATCCTCTATGATATATCAAGTTAATGGTGATAGGAATTGAGTTTGTTGAGGATCATAATCCATATGTGATAATGATGGAATATATATGTTAGATTAGAACATGTGTTTGGTTTGTATACCTTCTCGAAAAACATTCATATGTACGATGTGGGACCCTCGTGTGTTTGTATAATCATAAATATCTTAAATTTATTAGTACTTATGGGTTTGAAAATTATGTAAGGATGATGATTTTAGTTTATGATAAGGTCTGAGTGATTATCTATTTGTAGTATAATAGATCGGAGGTTCCAAATCATTTTTGAGACTCATGAATGAATAAATAATTCTCCCTATACACTCAATTGTTTTGGATCATGTGGATAAATGTTTATATGATGGAGGGGTTGTTCATTTTCTACTTATTTAAGAAATAATCTATGGCATTTAATTGTTTTGATGGTAGATTTATTCAATATTTTTCATTTTATTTCTAGTTATGACTGATAAAAATAGTGATATATATGTTGTGGATAATCCAGGATTCCATTTTATAGAACATTATTAAAGATTCTAGTAGATAATTACAATTAGAGATTAAAGATTCATAGACATTCCCTGAGATTATGTGTTGGGTTTAGTTTTTAATATTTCATTCTGGTTGATAGATTTGGTATCACCCTAATGGTTGGAGAATAATTCCACTATTTAAGGATTTTATCTTTTAGATCTATCTTTCATCAAGTTTATTTGATTTTTTCATGGTTGTGGTGGTATAAATTAGGAATTATATCTCTCTATGTAGTGGATCAGGATCCCTATTGTGATTTAATTATTAGCATAGTATTGGCATTGGTTGTTCAGTACTTTGTCAATGACATCTTTCAAAGGTTTCATTTACTTATTTGGCATGGATATCTCATTATGATTTCAGATTTTTTGTCCTTGAAATATAGATGGTGGAGCTTTGTGGATTGTACATGCATATAGATTCTTGTAGATAATTGTATTCATTTGAAATTTCCCTCTCGTATTGTTTTATATAGTGGAAAGGGTTCCATGTATGGTTAATCTTCTTTGGATTATTTTTAATTAACATATGAGTGTATCATTGATGTTAAGCTCCAAAATTGTGTTCTGTTTAACATAGGCAAGCATTTCCATAAAAAAATTTGATTTTTGTTCTTACCTTTGATGTACTAGGATTATTGGGTGTTTCTAGTTATATGTTCTGGTGACCTGGGTTAGCACAAGGACTCAATCAGATAATGATGAAATGATTATATTTTCAATTATTCACAATGTGTGTGTGGGAATGTTAGAGTATGAAATTTTTTTCCATGTATTAGTGTACTATCATTTTTGTGGTATGTTATTATATTATATAGGGTTTGTTCATTTTTTATGAGGTGTTCTTGTCTCCCAAACTAATCAATTTGATCTTCTATGGTGGTTTTTGAATTTGGAGTTGTCTTAACCTAAGATATGGGACCTATTAAAGGATTTTCTAGAATTTAGATGAGTGAGTAGCTGGGTTTTATTCTGTTTTCCATTATCAAATTTGTTGGTGATTGTATTTGGGAGTCAATTAATATATTCACTATAATTTATCTTATATTGGTATTTTTTCGAATATCATATGGTTCATCCCCCATTTCTATGTAGTTTTGTTCCAAATTTTCCATATTTTCATGAATCCTACATGGTATTTTCATAAACACCACTACATGGGCTCGGTTCCCCACATGTGGTGTGTCTAAAAAAATAGCATATAGTTCATTAGTATATTGGGAGGGAATCTACATATCTAATATAGTTTACTTGGATGAGATAAATTATATTCACATCAAATAATGTTCCTTGTTGATGGTTCTAAAAAAAGATTATAGAATGGTATGTTGACCTCCCCTTCACTCGTATGTTTTTGAAATATGAACCATATACAATGGGGCCTTTTTTCGTTACATTTGAACCAACTATTTCATTCCTTTTCCAAGGTTTTTTAGTAGGTATATTCATGAATATTTTCATTTCTATGGGTTTTGTATACCCTATGATGTACTGCTATTCTTTTTTGTGTTTTTGGTTTTTATCTCTTATATGATGTTAGGGCCATGACGCCCATAGGGTTGTTGTGCCTTCTTGAATCGAGTCACTAGCGCCTGTCCTAAAAGAGTTAGATTTTGGGTGTCACAATCTATATACCATTGGTCTTAGTGGAGTCACATTGGTTCAATACATGATAGATTAATATCAAAGTAGGCCCTTCTTAGTGATAGATTTTATGGATACTTGTTTCATTAGTTTGGTTTCGAACATTTGGGTGACTATGATTAAGGTGCATAGGATTATTTTTTATTACTGGAATCCCAACATGAGTGTAGTGGGTAACACATTCTATTGCAAGGATTCTGATAATTATGATGACTAATTTTATCATTTGTCATTGGGAACAATTATGCAGTCCCATACATTGGGTAGAGATATGTGAATTTTTTTATTTCAGTGTGTGACAATATACATAAAATATTGAGGCGATGAAATAATTATTTTGACTTAGCTCATAGATTTTCTTTCCCCATAGATATTAAATTGACTATATGTGGATGAAGAGATCCCTTGTTACTATTTATAAATGTGTATGGTTTTTAAGATGTTCTCTCCCAATATTATAATATCCTAACATTTCAATCATGATTCTAAATTTATATCATTGACCAAATATTGCGTAAAAACTCAGAATGACATTTTTTGGTTTCATATCCTATAATATATATATATATAGTATCTAATATACAAGGAAAAATAATAAAATTAATATAATTTTCAATTCTCTTTAAAATATTATTTATTAGCTGGTCTTAAAACACCTCACATTATAGGATTTCCTATTGAAATTTAACAAATAATATGGGAGAGAATAAATTATCTGAAGGGATTTATTGTAGAAGTGAAAATCATATGTGGAATGTGACAACACAAAAATATATACATAATAACTGAAGGAATAAGTTGGTACATGAACATAATAGCAGAATGAATAACATCGAAATATTTATATAACATAATCATGATACATTCATAATCATATCACTGATTCTCATCACTAAGGTGTCATATAATATATTAGAAACTATATTTTCCAAGTATTCATATATCATTACACTATAATAGAGTTAATATATCATAAACATGTTATCTTTACAGATTAATTCATTACCCAATTAATTTGATCAATGTGAGAGTGAAACCTTCATATGTCTGTCATTATGTATTTTACATAGATCAATTATCAATAGTACATATAATTTTCCCATGCGTTTGAAAAGTTAGTTTAATACGTGGATTTCCCAAATTTATATTAGAATCATATTCGTAAATGAATTCCCTTGAATAAAAATAGGGATGGGTATTCATGACATTAAAATAATGTACAATTAAATGGATGACTTTTGCAACATGGAAGGTAAACTAATGGAATCATGTAATGGGTTTAATTAGAGTGAATATAAGAATATCATTAACAAGAAACCATATTCACAGTAATAGTGTATCATCCTGGACTGAGTGACACTACATGACATCAAGAACACCACCCCACATTTCAGAGGATTTAGATAAGAATTGATGGCCAAATGATATTCATTGGGAGATTATAACAATTATAACAATTTAATATAATGGATTAAATCAATAAAATTAATAACCAAATAAATAATTATTAATAACCAAAAAAGTATAGATATCATAAAAATAACATCGAAACATGGTAAATTATCAATAACTAATATAGTAAACATTAAATTATATAATCTTGATATTTTCCAATGGGAGCTGAAAATAAATATCCACTAATGATCACCAAATTGGGTCCTTATAACAGTTTGGTCCCCTCATATGTTCCCCATCCCAAAATATTAGATAAATTATCTTATATAGATATTTTTCCCTTATTCTGACCAAAAATCCTGAAATCAGCTCAGGTACAAAGTGTGTCTCAATTGTTGTGTCAATATAAAATAGTAGTCCACCACCAATGGGATCTAAAAAAGAATAGTATAATAATAACATACTTATAAGTACATATGAATAATAGAAAAGAAAATAGTGTAAATATGTTTCACAAGAAAAAGACTTTATTATTTATGTACTCAGGTTCTGATGTGTTGTCTGGATCCTTAACACTTCAAACCCACAACATCCATACTCGTAGCCTATGTAGTGAAGCATAGAGTTTAAAAAAAATAATCATATAGGTAAATAATTTTTTAGTTTAATTATAAATAATGAGGTGTACAATCAAATTACCCATACCATGTAAAATTCCAACACCCTAACAAAAAATGAAGAACTCCATCCCCATCCTTTAAAATTAATTATTTAGAGTATTATTTCCATACATCCTATATCAAGGATAAGTTACACCATGTTATCCATCCATATCCACTAGTATGGAGTGTTGTGACCACCAATACAATCTAGGAGACGTCAAATGTCATGTCCATCATTTCTAATCATTTAATCAATTCATAATATCCAATGTCCAGCGAAACTGTATTTTTAAACATATCAAAACATGAAGGGTGTACCTCTTACATATATATATATTCACATTGTTTATCTCATTCAATGTCTTTGGCATATTTTTCTTAAAAAATATTATTAATTTAACAACACCACTAAGGTAAAATAAATATATTTGACAATAAACTAAATCTCTTTTAACCAATTACTGATTATTAATATTCATCATCATAACAAAATTAAATTTTTAATCCATTATTTTAAACAAACAATGAAACTGGACATTCTCAATAAGAAATGATAGATGTTTTAAAGATAAAAAAAATATCTCAATATTTACAAACCATATAACCATTTTAAAGGGAATAACACACCACATGGGTGGCAATAACAAGATCTTATTGTCAATAAAAGACCCAATGCGTGTCTATGAGAGATTTAAATTATCATTTATAGGTATTTTCTTTGCCCAAATTTACCAAAGTTCTAATGGTTAAGCGGTCGCTTGCAGTGTACCTTGGGTTTTCGAATACTCAGAGACCTAAAAAGATTCTTAGACACACAATAAAAAGAGATGGGTTTTTCTCAATGAAGGGGCCATCTTGTGTTTATTATATATATTTTTAAAATATAACTAGGAGATCAATGTGAATTCAAATTATGAGAAAATGTGTTGATCCTAGGTTATTGCTCGGGGTAGATTGGATGATTTTTTTACAATTTCAATTTCATAAGCATGAGATGGGTTAATGAAATGAATTCAGACTAACCTCATCACTTACTCATTATACACATTAAAAAACACATTATGATCACCTATATACTTGTAGGATCATTTTTATGAGCACTCCTAGGTAAAAGATCTAATTATCTCATAAAATAGTGGTGAATAACTTCAATAATGAATAGGAAGGGAGAAAATCATTGAATGAAAGAAACTCAAATAAAAGAAATTAACAACATTTAGAGAGTGATAAATAACATCCAATCCATCACATTTATACTCCCTTGGATCCACCCATAAATGAGCTATCCCTCCATTGAAGACATTTTGTCAACGAAAGCGGGAACTAGACTTACGTGGGTGGAATTGAAAAAAAATAAAAACAACAAAATAATGATCACTCCACCGGTGTGTGAACCACATCAAAAGGTTTGTTGTGGGAAAGTTCAAACGATGTGGAAAAAGCATCAATGTGATATTAAAAAGAACATAATAATGTAATAAACATATTTTTTATTGAGAAATAAGGTGATTTGTATAACTTACATGAGAAGGAAGAATGCTACAAAAACAAATTGGAATAAAAACATTACATTGAAAATAAAGCTCCAATATCCTCCAAATCCTACACCACTACTACCTTAAATATGCATTGTGGAAGCCTTTGGATGATATCCCATCATCGCACATGACTTTAATTAATTTTTTTGGGAAATGGTGGGTGGACAATTAATGGAGATGAGACTTTTCCACTCTACCCCCTAAATGGAATCCATCTTGCATCTAATGGAAAGACTCCCCGAAAGGGACTTCTAGATGAACGAATTGGAGTGGTCCATATAAAGATAAAATGTATCCCTAGATGTTCGAGAAAATACAGTAAAATGACATCCCAATGTAATATGCGGTTCAGGAGATATGATTTAGATGGTGGGCTATTTTTTTGGGCCTCATAATCTGGCCAAGAATTTCATCGTCAACATGGGCTACCTGGAACAGCATTCAAACATCCGAATTATCTTAAGGAACTGTGAAATTAAATGTTTCCAATAATATCTTCTATATTCTTTTATATTTTCAGAATCATTGGGCTTTAATTATGTCTTCTACAGTACTTTTATTGGGCTGTTGTCTAAATCAATTTACCCAGAATGTGGTTGGTTCATAGCCCACATTGGTGGTCTTCAAAATTCAATCTCCAAGCACCCAAAAATAATTAATTGTTCCTTATATCATGGGTGACCGGAAAATAAAATATGAACAAAAAATAAAGACCATTATGTGTTTTATGATATGTTTAAAAAGCTACTATGTAATAGTGCATTTTAAGAATGAATTACAATAATAATTTGAAATAATATTCAGAGTCTGAAATTCACTAAAATGGTGTCTATGATTAATAAAGAACATAAATATAATATTATAAACAATGAATCATATCCTCTTTTACAGGAATATCACGCTGCCAATTTGAGTTTTTCTAGTCCCAAGATTATTACTTCTCAAAAATATGAAATTTAAATTCCATTTTCCAAAAACATTTTAAGACACATTTCTCACCAAAAAATCACATACCTTAAATTTATGAAACCCATAAAAATCATTTAAAACTAGCTAGTTCCATAGGAATATTCCAAGCCCAAGTGCATAGCTTTGTTCAAATTCATCACCACATTTCATCCAATTTCAATTAATCATGATGAAGAGTTGTGTGTCAAAATATACATGGGGTTCATTTTCATTCGAGGGAGAAAGTATGGAATCTATAGGAGGAATAAAAATTAAATATTAATACGAGTATTCTGTTTTTGTCAAATTTTAAATGTTTTTTTTTTCAATTTTTCCATGGTAATTGAAATTGAACTCAATCGATTTAACCAATGTAGCAAGACTTTTCTGATGACTCCCATGCTCAATGAACATATAGCACCAAGTGATGCTCACATACTCGGGCATCATCTCGAGATAACTCAATCAAAAAAATTCTAATTACCACTAATAGAGATTAAATACCGAACTCTGGGCCATAAAACTATGGAGTCACGATCCCCGAGTGCCGAAATCCACACATTAGGTCAATCCACTCCTCTATCCACAATTGATTTTTTTTAATACTAATGTTAAATTTAAAATGATTAGGATCCCTATGAAATTTATTTTTGATCCCAAGAACTCAAACTAATACCCCACAATATAGTGGTCGTAAATTTGTTTTTTTAAATAAATTGATGAAAATATAAATTGTGAAAAATTACATCAGACATCTGCCCATTCCGAAATCTATGCACATGAACATAAACTTGCATTAAAATCAGAATCAATACATTCAAAATTATTTGATATCCAATTTCAGAGTTTGTAATGTGGGTTATCATGTTCAAGGTTTATGAAAATTTTGCTTCCATACATTTTATGATGAAAACCAAATCAATACTTTTATTTTATCTCCCCCAACATAAAATAACATTATCCCTAGTGTTTAATGAAATAAAAAATTAGAAGGGGGTCGGGTAGATGTTCAAATAAGACATTGAAAATTAAAATCATGGAATGAAGTCACTTGGTGGTTGATGATGGAAATCCATTCCCTAGTCTCCCTTCAGTCCTAGTTTGAGTCCCAATGTCTTGGACTGTTGTGACCATTTTTTCCCAATGACCTACAACATGGCTTTAATTTTTTTTAATATACTTTTTTGTATTTTATTAACATAAAAAACGTAAAAATAAAATAAAATAAATAAATGATACATTGAATTCTCATAAATTTCTGTGTAAGGTATTACTCAGGGACCACACCACGTGAAATGAATGAATAGGGTTGTCCCCTTTCATATCCATCCTTACTCCTAAAACAAGAACATGTCAACAATTGAAATTATTATTATTTTATTTTTCTTTTAACATATAAAAAAATAAAAATTAAATTAATTGATTATAAATTTTCTTCTCTTAAATTTATGGGTAAGGTATTACTCAGGGATTACACCACGTGACATGGATAAATATGGTTCTCTCCTTTCATACCCATCCTTACTCATTAAATAAGAATAGTTCAATAGTCTTAAGTACTAATTAAATAAAATAAAACATTAAAACCACGGGTTTCCAATCCTGTAGCGGTTTTGTTTAATGTCTCTAGCTCGACATGAACCCCATAACGTACCCAATACCAACATTAAACTTATCAAGGACCCCATATTTCTCCACTTCTACTTTATTTAGAATGATTCTTTGTTTATAATTTGTTTCATTTTCAAACCTATGTTCTACAAAGAGTGGGAAAATACAAGGAATATCATAAATGGTTGATCTAGATTCTTATATAGTCATTCCAAAGAAATCAATGATCATTTCAACTTTTTTGGTTTCAAAAGAAGAATGAATTCCAATTGAATGCTCTTGATTATACCCTATGAATGGATACTTGGGTGGGTAAGGAAGGATAATAATTTTGATATTTTTTTGTATAGGACATTCAAACACAGGTTGAGATTTTGAATCCAACTCAGTTTCATTTTCTAAATTTGTCAACAAAATTGGTTCCATTAGAATAAAATATTCTACCACCAAATTGGAGAGATTAGTGTCAGAAATGGGTATGGACTCAATGTTTTTATTTTATCTTAATGGTTTAGTGATTTTTGTTTTTGAAAAATCATCAATAGAATTATACATAAGAGACTCAATCCACGATGTCAATTTTTCCTCTTGTGAATACAAGAAATCAATTTTCTCCTGATTTTTGGACCCTTCAAAAATTTCTTGATTCACTTACCCTACCACAAATCCAATGGTCGGTTCATCAATAAATTAATTAGAGTTTTGTGGAAAAAAATACTATCCACATTATGTTTTGGAAGGTACAATTGGTTTAGGGAGGAGTTCCTCACATGTAATAATGCGTTGTAGTTCTAATCTGAAGGATAATACCTCGACACTCATTATATCCATTTGATTACACAATTTTTCAATCAGTATTAGAGGAAAAAGAATCTGTATGTTGTTTATCATCATGGACTTTTCCAACATTCAGCTCTTCAACCATCCAAGAGAGGGATAGAAATTTATCCTTTAAATATTCATCATCTCAATGATTGTACATGTCACCAGGTGAGTGGTAATGAATGAAGGGTTAATCAAATAAATTTTAAAATTTAGGGGATTCCCAATATTTATTTCTTATTTGACTCCATCATGAGTTTGTGACATGATAATTTGGATGACATTCCATTATAGAAGACAAAAATATGGATTCTAGATTCTCAGAACACACACAAACAGAAAGGTTTAAAGATAAGAGAGATGGGGGTGAGAATAGAGAACCTGGTGTGAGAAAACGATGATAGAGTCTAAGATAACTTACTTGGGTCCCCATAAATGGTGCAAAAATTTGGTTTCAGCCAAATTTACCCATGTTATAAGGGTTACACGGTCACTTGCAGTGCATCCTGGGTTGAAGAATCCGCCGAGACCTATGAAGATCCTTAGACACACAATAAAAAGGGATGGGTTATCGATATGCAGTTTCCATCATGGGTTGATTTTATATGGTTTTAAAATATCAATAAGTGATCTATGTGAATTCAAATTATGAGAAAATGAGTTGGTCCTAGTTTATTTATCAGGGTAGATTGGATGAATTTTTTTTTACAATTTCAATTTCATTAACTTGAGAAGGGTTCATGCAATGAATTCAAACTAACCTCATCCCATACTAATTAAAAAACAACCCAAACTCTTTATAATCCCTTATACACTTGTAAGATCATTTTCATGAGCACTCGAAGGTAAATGATCTAATTAGCTCATAAATTTGTGGTGAATAACTTCAATAAGGAAGAGGAAGAGAGAAAATCATTGAATGAAAGAAACTCAAATAAACGAAATAAATAACATTTATAGTGTGATAAGTAACATCCAATACATCTCGTTGATACTCCATTAGATCATCTAACAATATAATTATCCCTCCATTGATGAAATTTTGTCAACAGAAGTGAGAAGTAGACTTACATGGGTGGAAGTGAAGAAGTAAAAAGAACAAAATAATGATCACTCCACCGTTGTGTGATAAAAATCATGAGGTTTGGTGTCAAAATGTTCAAAAATTGAGAAAATGGTATCAATGTGATATGAATAAGAACATAATAGGAGAAGAAGAAATTTTTTTTTTCAAAACTAAGGTGATTCGAACAACTTAATGAGAAGGAAGAACGTTACAAAGACAAATATGCATAATAAAATTACAATGAAAAAAAGCTCCAAGATCCTCCAAATCCTCCACTAATACTGCCCTAAATAGTCATTTTTAATTCCTTTGGACGAGCCCCCATCATCCAATGTCCCTTTAATTAATTGTGTTGGGGAAAGGTGGGTGGAAAATAAATGGAGATGAGACTTTTCCACTCTTTTCCTAAAATGGAATCCAAGTAGCATCTACTGGAATGACACACCACAAGGACTATCTAGATGAACGTATTAGGGTAGTCTATATAGGGATAAAATGTTTCCCCAGATGTCCTCAAAAATCCAGTAAAATTTCAGCCCAAAATAATATGTCGTTCGAGAAATATGATTTATTTGGTTGGATATTTTTTTGGGCCTTAGAATATGGCCCAGAATATCATCATCAACATGGGCCACCTGGAACACCATTCAAACATCCGAATTATCTTGGACCACTGTTAAATTAAATCTTTCCAATATAATCATTTATCATAATTTAAATTTTCAAAATCATTAGGCTTCAATTCTGTCTTCTATAGTACATTTATTGTGATGTTGTCTAAATCACTTCGCCCAGAATGTGGTTGGTTCAAATCCCACTTTGGTGTTATTCCAAATTGACTCTCCAAGTACTCCAAAATAATGAATTATTCCTTATATCATGGGAGACCTGAAAATAAAATATAAACATAAATTAAATATCATTATGTGTTTTATGAGATGTCCAAAAAGGTACCATGTAATAGTTAATTTTAAGAAGGAATTACAATAATAATGTGAAATAATGTTCAAAATGTAAATGCACTAATAATGGTGTCTATGATTAATAAATAACATGAATATTATATTATAAACAATGAATATTGTCCTCTTTTTGGGGAAAATACTATATAATTTGTATTTATTAATCCAATTGATTAATATGAAACAAGGAATCGTAATGAAACAACAATGGAAATAAGAATAACATCAATAATATTACATAAATTTGGAAACCACCATCCTTATTATCATAGATGAATTATCTTCCAACATTGACCATTGATTATTGAAAAAAATGTCCTCAAACAAAAAATACCCAAACTCCCTAGAAGAATGTATCAAGAGATCTGGATGAACCGAAATAAAGGGTATGTGAAATTTCATGATAGGATAATATAACAGAGTCATAGACATATCATGGGCTCCAGATCACACTAAATTTCACATTAAACACCTAATAATAAAAGTATAATGATCCATGGATGTCTTGGAACATTTTATATCACACCATGTGATATTGTATAAAGAATTAGAATAAATATTATTGTATATATTATAAATTATTAGAGGTTAAAATGTATTCTTCCAAATTTTAATGGGGATCATAGTTTGGTCGCACATCTTTACTAACCCGGTGCCAACCATGTATTCTCATATGTCAAATATGAAACATAGATCCATGTTTTTTCAAGGCCACCCACACTATTTGGAATGTGTGTCATAGCCATTAAATTTCCACTATCTATGGGGAATTATGCTACAATGTCTCATGGGAATAACTTTCATGGTTTCAAAATGCATACTCCATCCCTATATCAGGTAACACTATTTTGGCACATGGTTATTACTAATCATGTTACAATCATACAATTCTAAACTGTTTGTAATGTTTCCATCTTTTTCATGTCCTAATCCATATTCACTCACTCGAGACCAATACTATCATTGGAAGGAATTCGATTATGAATTTTTAAAGTATTTAAACTAACTTTAAAACAAAAAATAGAAAATCTATGAAAATAAATCGTACAATGTCCCAAATATATAATATATCATTTTTAAGAAGAATTCCATTGAATATCTAAGTCTCCAAGGTCAAAAATTCATGAAAATTATCTTGTAGGTCTACATCCCTCTCCAAACTGTCCTTTTGATCCCAACCATGATTCAACAATACGAAGACCAAAATTAATATCTTACCCTGATTCATTTTGTATCTTTCATCTATTTCATGAAATGGTTTATCATCAATGTATGTGTTATCCACAATCTTAACATCATCAATATCAATCACATGGGAATGGTTAACTGTGATAAGAAAACATGTAACATAAGAAGAATTTCATTCATAGTACTATACCTCTATAGAAGATAGAATGGAGACACTTCCAATTATATCCTCTCTTTAACATTACAAGGCCCGACATACGTGTGATCTACCATACCATGATTCAAATTTTTATAGTGACTACATCTCAATGAAACCAAAACAAACTTATAATCACCATCTATAAACCTGATAGGTCGACGACGTTGATCAATATTTGACTACTATCTACAATGGGGTGTATACCTAATCCAATAACTCTGATTAACATGTTTTGATATCTCTTCTAGGAGCCTCAGTAAAAATAATTTTGATTATTTCAATTATCTCCATCATAGTTGTCATCTATATAGCCCACCATTGGGAACCTCGTATGAGGGTCCCTATCTGAAACAATGGTCCAAGGAACCCCATTTAAACATTGAATGAATCATAATGTAATATTAGGATACCTATATCAAAAAATGATCTAGGGGACCCCATGAAAACAAAATATCTCATACACATATGAGTCTTTGAAATGATCGACAATGAATGACCCAAAAATCCAAAATACATGTTCTCCGATTTTTAATCGATCCAAATCCACCTGTATCACATCATGATACTAATATTTACGCAAACTTTTACCAATTATTCAATGGTTAAACCATCTAACTAATACTATATATTAGGAAATAGTTGTAACAAACCAGTAGGATGCAAATGCTCTGTTGTCACCTGTTGAAAGGTGCAACATCATTTCTGAAAACCTATGATCTACGTCTACATTCCTGGTCATCACTACTATCTATAAATAACATGGCACATTTTGGTCAAACTAGGATGAACCACCCCCTTATTGTAATAAAAATAATACATCAGATCCTTATGTATAATATTATTGACAATAACAATTCCTTTAACATGGATGATCTCTCCAAGATTTATGGTCCAACTATGAGATAACACGTCGCCATCAAAACTATCCCTCATTGTTTGGAAATCTTGTTCTTCAACCTAAACCAATTAAATTATATTAAAAGAGGGATATTATTCAATAAATACATGAGGATAATATTTTTCATCACTTCTAAGACACTTATATGAATCGTAGTAAACAAGGCCATCGTTTTACTCTCAAAACTAGACTCATTAACTTTATGTGTCTATATCTTCAATCTCAATGGATCTAGGACCTCTTCCCCTTACCAAGCATATAATATACATAAAAAAGTATTTATTTAATATATTCAACTAACATAAACTTATAAAGATTTTAATCGCACAATAGAATGACATATTTCATTCTCTTATGGTCATTATACCCTGAAAACATCTCACTAGAAAAATAATGCTTCCAAAATTTTAGAGAATCTACAACCGTAACTAACTCTGGGTCATGAATATTGTAATATCATTAATCTGTCCTCAAATATTATGATTTATATTCTAAAACATGATATTTTCTATCAACACATTTTTAACTCCAATCCATGACTCATCAAAATAAATGGTATACTATTTACCCGACTAATGTAAAATTGAATTAGTGTTCTGGTCAAAGGTCATTTTTGTTTTTGGAAATTGTTTTCACAAAATTATGTACATTCCTAAATTATACCTATATTATTCATTCTTAAGTGTCGTTATTCCATGTAAAATAATCCTTTTATGATCCTTAAAATATAACCCACATAACCTAAAAATCATCATATAACAAAGCCATTTTGGGGATAATCCAAATAAAAATCAACTCACAACTTCTTAGGGTCCACCAATACACCTTCAGCAGTGATTATATGACATGATAAATGTTCTTTGTTCATCTATAAATGAAACTAATTTATCATGGAATAAAGCATATTATCTTTCAATATACACAAGATGATTCCAAGATGATTGGAATGATCATCTAGAGTTTGTGATAACTCCTTTATTTCATCAATAATGAAAACCAAAAAAATGATTAGTTCTGGTTGAATGATTTTTTCATCAAATCTATAGGAATAAATTGTCGAAATATCAAAGTTAATGGAATCACTAAAAACTCATACAATACCAACATACATTAAAATAAATATGTTTTATATCGATGGACATCAACCTTAGAAGGCAATACCCTAATCAAAATGAAAACTGAGAGAACATGAAATATATTCTTAGCATATCAAAAATATCATTAATAAATGGAATATTATATCATTTTTAATAGTCATTTGGTTCATATTATATAAATTGGAACACAAATGAAATGTTCCCTGATCTTTATTTGAAATTATGAGTGGATATCCCCATGGAGAAATACTCAAACATATAACAACTACTATCCACCTAATCCTCCATCTAATTCATAGGATCTTGATGTTCCATTTGGATACATTATTTATTTAGGATGAGAGACTTTCTTATTTACTAGAATTTGTCAAATAATGAACTCAGCCTCTCTCACTCTCTGGTAGAAATCCAAATAACTCTTCATGAAACACTTCCTTTAATTGATCTTCTATAAGAGGGAAGGAATCAATCTGATCTCCTACATAATCAAGAAATGGACTCGAAATCTAGGTTGTGATATCACCAAGTTATCGAATAAATATCCTTGCATGGAAATTACAGATATCTTATAAAAAACATATATATTAACCTCATTATATCTTATATTTACTATCTTTCAATAATACTCTACGTGGGCTTGATGAAATAACAACTACTTCATACCAAGTATTTGTTCATAACCAGAAATCTCATGTAAAAACAAAAATAAAAGGAAAACATACTTTAAAATATTAAGGGAAAACCACTTAAAATCACAATTTCCTTTCTATTGTACCCCCAAGAACAAGTCAATTAACAAAACCCAACATAAAAACTACACCTCCAAACTCAAATGAATCACAACTCTTGTAGATATTAATTAATCTGAAGAACATGTGTAAAGAAAAGAACTTATAAGAATGAAAAGTAATATAATCATACAATAGATAGTTGATGGTATAGAATCACCGCCACTTTTTACATGATGAACTACTTGCAGATAACATGTCCCTCTATCCTATTCTTTGGTATGAGTACCATTCATCGCACTACTCAAATGATATAGGCTCCCTTATCCAGAAATACTCATTCTTCACCTTTAGTGGTATGTCTAGTATAACTACAACTATAGGACTAATATATGGTATAAACATCCATATTTATTCAATTAATTGGAAATTTACTTTATCACATCCCATTGGTCAATTTTTCTTATAGTTGTTTTATATGTTCCATATTTTTCTGCATGCTTAGTACACCACTGGAAGTCATTGAAACTCTCTATAGTTGTGGCCAAGCGTTGAAAAATGATAGAAACCCACCAAATTTTCTTCATGGGAAGATAATATTATTCCCTTTATATTATTATTTCCACCACCTTAGCAAAAAAATCACAATGGATAATCATAACATCATAGGATTTACAACAAGATAACCCAACGTAACCTAGAATCCTGCCACTAAAAGCCTCCTTCGGGGTCCCCTTGAAAAAGAGGTCCTAATTAACCACCCCAGTAAACCTTATTACATTGAATATATTAAAATGGGACTAGATCTCACATATACAACCATCCTGAGAGTTATCATCATTGGCTACCTTGTCCCCTATCAATTTTGAATTAAAATGTTGCAATTCAGTGAAGTAGAAATCATAATCCACCAAAAAAGTATTCCCATGGTTCAAAATAATAAAATTTTCAACACTTTATTTCTTATGGTCTTATGGAAAAATGGTTCATGGAACTTCTCCCTGATGTCTTTGTGTACCATATTCTCTAACTGCTAAACATGAAGCATAATATCCCACACGAACTAAACTAGTACTCGAAACAAATATTTTTTTCTTAAATATTTGCAATTGAGGTGTCTATAGTTTAAATAGAATCTACTAGATTGATTCAATCTATAAATCAGATACCTCATATCATCCCTATACATTGATTTTTTTAGGATCCAAAAAAAATATCTCTAGTCATATCAAACAATCTAGGTGCATACCACCCTACGTCTCTCTCCATAAACTGTATAATGAAGGTTAAATTATCATTTAATGGTTCTTCCTCCCAATAACCTAGAACAAATGGTTGTATGGTCCAACTATTAAAAGTGTATTAGGATACATTTCCCATACATTCTCTAATACAAACCATTTTCATGTTAGAATATATCTAAAATTTCAAAACAAGTGACTCAAAACACATAACATACTATGTTCACAGCATGAACAAATGTGAGTGGGATTCAAAATTATTTTAAAAAATTCACTCTAATTACATAATACATTTAATCATAACCAAAACAATTTCACTACACACAACTACCCATGTCTTGATCTAGGAATAATATAGGGAAAAGCAAACATCCATGATTACAAGTGTTTCATTATAAACCATTTTAGATATTTCAATTTATATAATTGAATTTATAAAATTTCAAATTCTTTTTTAGGAAATATTTATTTAACACCTTAAAAAGTATGATAATAATTTCCTTCCCCATTAACCAACAAGAAAATAACTCTCTATTTGCATATCTAACAAGATGAATTCCACCTGAATCCTCAAGGGACTAAAATTATTAAAATATATAAAACCTCAAACATAATTATCCCAAAATTATTAGCATAGAAAAAAAATAACATCACAACAAATGTGTATCTCTCAAGGTGAAATAACATCAAACATTATCATTTGAATGTTAATAAAAATAATTCCACCTATGGAACATATGTTTTCCCCCTTGCATGGGTTAGATACTCCCATGAATGACAATATATCCAAGGATCAAACCATCCTAACATCAATTCTACCATTAAAAATAGTATAATAATAGAATATAAATTCTCTAATACCACTTTCTAATATCTTATCTATGGTCCCACAACAATGGATTTTCAGGCGGGTTCACTAAATGATGTTAGATATGTCTCCCCATACCCCAGAAGTTGGTGACTTGCAGTGAGATTTTAATTAGGTATATAAGGAGGCTATACCCACAATACAATAGCAATAAAAAAATAAAAAATATAATCAATACACTACTCAATAATAAAAAATAACTAACAATAACCATTAGTATCTTAACCCCCCCCCCCCACAAGAATTATTCAGAATAACCAATAAATTAATCAATTCATGTCATATTCAGGTTGTTGTGTCAATTGGAGCCCTAAATAATGGCAACTAAATATCCCCAAAATGGTTCATAACGTCAGATAGGTCCCCTAATCCATTTCCTATCCAAAAGTCATAACCCATCCTTATATCATAGGGTATATTCCCTTATCCTAACTTAACATAATGAAATATTCTTGGGTATCAATTTCCTCTTGAGCGGGGTGTGAGTACAAATCAGTAGGTGACCACAAATGGTGTCTAAATCAAATACATTCTAATAATAATGTATAAGGTATTAAAAATTAATAATATTTATGTTATAAATGTAAACATGTTGAATAAAAAACATATTATTAGTTAGAAATTTGTGCAGTTAAGTGTTATAATGAACCATATCCCATTAAACCTACCTCGTATATTCTGATAGTCTAATAAATAAAACATAGTTGTTTAAAACTTCATAAATAATGCAAAATTAATAATCATTTAAATTATTAGTACTGAGTTTAACTAGGATAATTATAAAAAACCATTCATATTCTATTACATCTTGGTTTTCATGCCAATACCCAAACAAGTAATAAGTAATGTGATGTAAAAAAATTCAATTTTTTTATGTTGAGATTCATTTCCAACCATCCTACATCAATGATATGGAATTCCAATTCCAATATCCTAACATAAGTATGGGATGTATCAATTTCAAGATTTTTGTATGGGAGTGTGGAATGTCATGTCCACCATTGCCAACTATTTCATTAATTCATAGTTTCTATGGTCCAAAATATGTGTCCATTTCAACATATCACAACATCATAGGTTCAACTATTCCATTTATCAAAATTCATATAGTTAATAACACTCATCTTATTTAACCTATATCCCTTCATAAACAGCCTGTTCACAGATTAAGACCCTGAAGTCTCATTAAATACATTTTATAACATAATCAATACCCTTAAAAATTTACCAATTACTTACCTACATTTTTATAAAACATTTAAATACATATATCAATCCCCAAAAACCCCTTATGTTTTAATAAATTCCCAAATGACAATCACAACTATTTTAATCTTCTAGACCCTCTATTTTATAATTTACAACCCATAATACCATTTTAAATGGATTGAATCACACTATGGGTAACTGACCAAGAATGGTAGTCTTTAAAGGACACACTGTGGGTCAATGAGAGATATAACATATAATTAGGATTCTTAATTTATGTTTCTAACTGATTGACCCAAATTTTCATCATGGAAGAACAATGGAATAACTATAGGCATAATAACAATATCAAGAATATGTGGAAATGATTATAAACTATGTAACATAAAATTAATCATTTATAATCACCCAATGTTGACCCTTGATCCATGTCAAAATATTCTTAAATAAAAATGTGAATAACAAAATATATAAAGGGATCATGAGACTCACAATAATTGAAACAACTATGTTATAAAATTCCTATAATATATAAATAAATGCGGTTAAAGACTCTCCATGAGAATTAATTTTCAATAATAAAACAATTCCAAAACTCTATAATAAATAGATAATTATCATTTTAATGATTGAAATATCTTGGTTCACACCTTAGGATTATTTTAGAACAATTAACGTGAAAATAAGGATAGATTGAAAAAACATTTGGAGGTAAAATGTAAATTTTCCACATTGAATTGGGTAATGGTTTATTTCATAGGGTTTTCTTCACCTTGAAACACCCATGATGTCTCTTATATACAATAGAAAACCAGTACACATGAGTTTTATATTCCACTGACATGGTTTTAAAAACTATGTGGTCATCTTGATGTTTCCTCTATCTAAGGGGTCTTAGGACACATAGTTTCCTAGGGCCACCTGAGACAGTTCTAAAAAAATATTACTCCCCTTATCAGGATGCATAGTTTGGGTGTGATATTATTACTAATTATGATCTACCTATAGACCGTTCATAATATTTTCCTTTCCCCGTTTTTAATGTCACAAACCCACAAGACACTCTATGGTCCTTTCATATCCTCTTGAGGCGTTCAATTAACCATTTAAAAATGATTTCATCCTAAATTGAAACAAAAAATTCCTCATAAATTGATAAGTTTATTACAAGTGGGGTTTCTATAAACACATAACAATAACATAAGTTGGTATTGAGAAGATTATAAAAAATATGTACATCATTTGGAAGGAGTTGATGATGAGAACGCTTATATTGATATGATGATTCATAGGGATAGAGATTTACAATTTAGATTCGTTTATAACCTTAGAGAGAATCTTTATATAGATAAAGATGGTATTCATGCTCAATTTATTGGTATTAGAGAGTGAGGAGATATTGTCTGTGTATTTATACTTGAGTAGGGGCTGTTTTATGTGATCAAATAAGGATAATTCCGTTATTATGGATAATAACATTTGGGTGTCATTAATTAATAATATGTTGGTTTATGTATACTATTGAAATTATTTTTTATGTAATTTAAATACATTAAACCCAAATTTAATGTTTTTATTTTTAGTTATATAATGTATTTACATTTTAATTTTTGCCTGTTTTGTTATTTTACCATTGCTTTAGTAACTCTTCTTTTATATTGATAAAATTTTGACACTAATAATAAAATTGACACTATTAACTAATTTATAGCTTCTAAATATAAATATTCAAAAAAATTACATAATTAAAATTTTAAAATAGATTAAAATTTACTCTTATACAGGACACATATATCACACAAAAACATTTATTTAGAAAATGATAAAATCATGCAACCAAAATGATAATATTCGGTTTGTAAAATAAATGAAATAATAAAAATAATATCAATTAAATATATTTTTCATCCGTAACGTTTATTAATAAATTTAATTTCAGGTTAATATCTATTTATATCATAAGAGTTTTTTAATTTTTTAAAAATTTTATTTTTAACTTTTATCCATAAAAATCAACTTTCGATGAAAATGACCATATATTAATTTGAATATAATTTTTATTTTAATATTAAAAATTTAAATTTATATTATAAATATAATAATTTATGTATGATAATTCAAACATTTAAATACAAAACCTTGGTTATTTAAAATTAACAATTTTAGGACATGATAAGCTTTCTAACAAATAGAAAAATTATTTAAGACATTGTTATATTATATTCCCATTTATAAAAGTTTTATAAAATAATATTTCATAAAAAAATTATTTAAAAGTTATAAATTTATCATTAAAAATTTAATGGGATTGAAAAAAATGGATTGTTTCTAAAAACAATTTTTTTTCATCTTCTCCATCATAAAAAATCTAAATGATCGCATTATATAATCTTCATAAACAACAATAAAAATTATAAAATGGATTTTATATTTATATCCATAATTCTAATTGGTCATATTATCCAACATTAATTATTCCAAATGTTCGTATCAACCAATGTTCATGATGTTGAACTTCTATATTTCCATTTAAATACACCATTATTCTCACGTCATTATCCTATACTTCACCTAAAAATGTGTTTACACATATTTTCATGATATATATCAATTTAATAATAGTTCTATTTATTTTTATATTCAATACGTTTGGAATGATAATCATAGGGGAATTCAATCCTTTGGAGTACCTTTTAGTAATTTCCCTATTCACATATGTTTATATCCATGTAATTTTACGTGTTGTATTAGTGAATTTTAAAAATAATGTGAAAATAAATATAATAGTTTTTATGTGTGCTTATATTTTAAAACATAATATAATTTATTTTTAAGATATAATATTTTTATTATTAATCGATGTATATTTTCCTATCATTAAATTCCCCCACCCCACCACCCATAAAATACTCATCCTCAAAATTTTGATCTTACCTCAAATCATTGGGTTATTGTTTCTTCACGTCTTCTTTAGGATCACATTTTTCTTCTTTAAACAAGTGATTTATCTTAAATACACTCACTTAATGATTATTTTCCTCAAACATTGTTCCCTTATATTCGGAATATTGATTAGTTTTTCCTTATTTTAGTGTACAAATTATAATTCCACCTTATATTTTTCATGTATATGTGATGGTTTTGACATATAAATCCATAGTAGTGACACATGGAGTATATCAAGAACATAGGAAATAATTATTGATAGAGCTATTCAATATGAAATATCTCTAATATTTTATATAATATTACTGGTCAAATGTTCATGAAACTCAGTTTCTTCACGTTTCCAAATAATATGAGACCATTCTTGGGAGATACATTGAGGAACACATCATTTATTATATTAAATTCCAAGAACTCTATTTTATTTCATTAATGATTATTCATTCACATCTGAGCATCCTTGATATAAAACATAATCACATTTATCTTCTTGGTAGTATCATTATTAATTTATGGTTGCAATATTTTCATCTATCTATCTCTAACCAAAAATATTGTTCTTCTATACCTCTTCTTATAAAGAGCTTAAAATGGATCAATTTATATACATCATTTGAAACTATTGTTATAATATAATTCCACAAGTTGAATATATTTGTCCCAAATCACTAAAAAATAAAGGGATTTATACTTTAACAATTTTTTCATTGAGTTAGTTGTCATCGAAAATAACCCATCTATTTGGGAATAATAAGTTGTGGGTAGGTTTACCTATAAAAATCATAGCATTATATAGAAAAAAGATGTGAAACATGGATCATGATAAAAAATAATTGATTGAGGGACCCCATGATGCATCACTAATTCTTGAATATATAGATGACAATGGAGGTCAAGGTAAAATCATAATGTATAGATATGAAACGTGAATAATTTCTTACTCTACCAATGATTTCCCATATGAAATTATTTTCATTTCATAACTTAGGAAGTCCCATAATAATTTTAATACTGATATTGTCCTAATCCATAATATTATTTTATGTGGTTAATTGACACCATTTGAAAACCTTTACTCTTCCTTTAATTCATGAAACAACCTAAGTCATGAAATATATTCACCAATATCCCCTTTTATTGTTATTTAACTAATAATGATCATAAAGATACATATATATATTGGTTCTTCTAAGATGTCTAGAGAATGCAGATCTATAAGATTTTTCCATTATTATTTCATCAATGATGAAATAGATGGGATATATAGCCTTCTTATAAACCACATTATCCCCACATAATTAAGTTATAACATAGAAAAACATTATATTTTTCATCACCTCAATTGTACTATATATAATTGTATCATCCTTTTCTCTTTATTGATCTTCTATATTAATGTGTGTTGGGAAATCAATATCAGTTTCATTGAGTAATAAAATTACCTTATAATATATATTTCAATCTTTTCTATGACCTTGATCAATGTATTCCATCCAATCCTTACTATTTCAGGAACTCTTCGGCCATTCTCACTTAGTGCAACCACAACATTATAATCTATTCTAGGGTCATAATATATAAAATATTCAAAGTCTTTAAGAATCTCTAATCATAGACAATGTCTCACAGTTAGTTAATGTTACGGGAATATATACCTCATTGCTTTTCAGTTTTTTTATATATCACACTTCTCCCAATATATATAGTGCCTCCAAATATTTAATGTGAAAATATGTATAACTAACTCTATGTATTAGGATTGGTAATTCCCCTCATAATTCATTAATTATCTTGATTTTTAATACATCTAGTTCATATTCTTAATGATTTTAAATCTATTTCCTCTCATGTAGGTTCTACAATACATGAGATTTTTTCTATATTAGAGGATACTGTGAGAAAATATACATTAATAAAATTTATTGAACACTTTAATTCATTTTCACACTTGTTTTCCTTGGAAAACACAACTTCCTTTTGATTTAACATCATTGACGAATTAAAAAAAATTGACAAAAATCCACAACCACTCTATAGAACATTGATTAACTAACGTTACATTGAATATCAACCAATATTGTTGAACATGTCCACTCTTCTACATAGTCATTGTTAAGTCTGTAGAGATTTATCATCAAGATAAAATGTGTCACGAGAATCCAACTATTCACAAATAGAACACACATTTACTGAATTAAGAAAAATACTCTATTTACATTATGTCTACAAAATGACCATTATGTTTTTTTATATTCTTCATGACATTAATAAATTTAAAAATATCATCAACAAATACCAATAAAAATTTATTAAGGTAGTCCCAACAGATTATATTTGATAAAATATCTTAATATTAAAATATCATTAGTTAGGCCATGTGGAATAATAATGAAAACATAATTTCCATGACTTATTTCAAATATTGTCCTTTGGATATATTCTTCCATCTTATTCACTCTATGATGGAATAATTTAAGATCAATATTAAAGAATTATTCACCTCCATGAATAAGGTTGAATAATTAATTAATTATTAGATTATTCTATTTCTATCATTATTTTGGTCCCTCAATATATCAATTGTAAAAGAATGGTCTCGTTATTCAATATCTCATCTTCACAAATAGAATATGTTCTCCTCAAGGGGACTAATAAGACCCTTCTCCAGTAGATCCTATAATTTCTCCTTGAATTCATCTAGATCAATGAATGCTATTATATATGAAGTATTTGATATATGTATGTATTTTATATTGAGTTTAATTGATAATTATGTATCTATTTATGGAGCATGTTAAGATAAATATCCCATAATAACCTTAATGTATTCACATAATTTAGATATAAATTCTATATTTTTTACTTTCACATTCATCCCCATCTTCACCAATAATTTCAATGATAGAATATATATGAGGTAGTTCCTAAAAAACCTATGTGGGGGAAATATATACATAAAATGTTATTTCAAGTCCCCCCATAAGAGAATCATAATTTTCTTACTTATCCAATTGAACATGAAATTATACTTTCAGATCCAATAAATCCAAAGTGTTATGTAAAATTATACCCTGAGAGTGACTACAACATTGGTGTTCTAATTTTTTAACTATAGTAAATAGTGGAATCCCAATATACTATTGTGTTTTTAATTGATCTTCTATGATGTTTAACTGATAAATATTATACTAATTTCACTAGGATCAATTTAATGTCCATTTAAAACATAAATTATATAATGAAATGTATTAGAAAATAATAAATTAGTGTAATTTCAAGATTTTCTTCAAAAAAATTGTACCTCCTAACACATTATTTGGATATTTTTCTTGATCTATAATTATAAAAAACAAATAACCATGCTACCTTGTAATCTTCTAGGTGTGATTTTAGATCCCTTCATAATTCAACAGCTTTGGAAGAGGTAGGAAAAGTGATGAATATTTTTACACAAGAAGCATTGAAATTCATATATAGTAGAACTGTCTTCTTCTTATCCTTAGCATGAGATATTGAGGGATTATATATCAATAAATATTTAGATATATGTCTTAATTGTTCTCACATTTTTCACACTTTACAATTCAATGATTATAGTTTATTGGGTAATATTTCCCATAATATTTATACATTAGAAGCTATAGTTTTCCCATTCCTTTTTATGTTTAAGATTCTTCCTAATGTTTTCCATTATCCAACTCTTTTTATCAATCAATATTTTATACCACTATAAATCCCTATATTAAATCGATACTGTGGGATCTAGGCATATTATTTTCTCATGACTTCTGAAAAAATGAATTGTTAAATCTTTTTATAGACGATGTCAGTGAAGACCCCGATCCAAGAAACCATAGGAGTCGGTGCCTTCTGAACATGATGTGTTATCGTAAAATAAAATACACTTTGTCAACAACACATCATGTCGCATACAGAGGATCGTGTGCGGTTCGGGTTCTGGGAAACCAGCAACTTCTGAAACAATTCATCTTTCAAAAGCTGATACCTGAAAATTTTAAATCAAAACGTAGGGTGAGCATTGAAATACTCAGTAAGGGGGTTTTAAAAAAATTTAAAACACTGTAACATTTGAAAACATTATTTAAAAAGAATTTGAACATTCACTAAGAAAGACTGTAACACACAAAACATAACAATGCTTAATCAAGGTTTTCAAGAAAAACATGAAACGAATATGTCAATTCTTGAAGGAGTGATAATGGTTGTTATGAACAAGTACTACATGTGATTTACTTAAGCATAAATTTAAACAGTTAAAAGTAATGCATAATCAGAGTTGCGCACAAGGAAACAACTAAATTTTCATATGCTAGTTACCATTCTATTAAGTGATAACACTAGTCATGCTTCAAGCTTAATGCTAGGAAAATATGAACTTTATAAAAACTTTAAAGGCATCAGTCGTGAAAGAACTTTATCTTGGAAAGAACTTGTTACATAACTTGAATTATGTGGCATAAACATTTAACTTAGACAATCATGAGAATATCACCAATGTTCATCCCCAAGGTGTCATTAAAATTGTAATCTCTAGTGGTTACATCATTACCCACTGCAATGGGGCGCTATCAGGGTGCACCCTTAAAATTGTAATCTCTAGTGGTTACATCATTACCCAATGCAATGGGGCACTATCAGGGTTCACCCTTAAAATTTGCCTTCGTTATCATGTGAGCCACATCATTCATAATCTGTTTTATCAACATGTATATTCAAGATGTCCCATTCCACCAGGAATATCTCATTCATTTTCACTTTACCCATGGTTTCCCATACCACTTTGGGTAATCTGATTCCTTAGTTCATTTTGGGATATGTCATTTGTATGCATTTTGTACAATAATAATAAGAGTAATGAGTCACCACACCTTTTTTTATACATGAAATGATAGATGATATTTGAAAAATATATTGACAACTAAACAAAGGCATACATAGTTTCATAAAATACTCTTTTTACAAAATCTCATTATTAAAGCATATAAAACGATAATAAATGATTATTATTTCAATGTAAGCTTAATGCTTAAAGAAGAACTTGTGATCAAATACAGTGATAAATTCCCCAAAATATGGTAAAACATAACTTGATTAATCTGTACATTCACCAAAATTGTAAAAAGGGGTTTTATACTAAATAAATAAGGCCAGTGAAATTTCATGAGTGCTAAAAGACTCTTAAATTATTTAGTTAAGGAACATAAACATTAAGAGGGTTTAATATTTGGGAAGCTATAAATAAAAAAATAGGTAATCACTTTGTTTTAAAAAGAAAACATATCATAATCTTACCTAAGCTCATGGCCTAGATTTCATCCTAAATAGAACTCAAGATCAGGCATTCATCTCCTAAAATCATAACTGCCTCGTTTTGGAAAGGAGATGAATATTTATAAACATGTTGAAATATGTAGTTATATATGTATATAAGGTCTACAAAATGATATATGTTATGCATCGGTTCTATGTGTAACCAGAGAAATATATAGACATGTAGGAATACGTAGTGATATATATATATATATATATAGTTCACATAGATGATTTATGTTAAGCTTTGGGTCCATATTCAACCAAAATTATAAAAAAAATGTAGGAATATGTGGTTATATATATATAAGGTTCACATAGATGATATACATTATGCATCGGTTACATATGCAACCTCAGCATCCATGTATCATCCAGTATATCCTCCACATAATCTTAAAAATAAAATTGAAGGGGGTCTGGGTTCTATATCTTTTTTTTGAAATATACCAACCCGTATATATACCACATACAAAAGGGAGGTTTTGGGTTTATATATATATAATTTTTTTGAAAAAAAATGTCAAACATTAGAAAATATAAATATATCTTTTGTAACATGGTGGAAAACTCCCTTTACAGTATTACAACCAGGGGGTTGCGGTTATATACAAAAATATATATATATGCAGTATATGGTAATATAGGTTTCAGAAAATGAAGGAAAGAAAAAAAACATGGAAATACCATTACCTTCTTGAGGAGGAAGCCTGGAATGGCGGTAAGCTTGCTGGATTTCTGGGAGATCGAGAGTGAGAAAGAGAAGGAGGAACCGTCGTGAGTTCATGAGGTGTGAGGGTTTAAGTAGATCCTTTGTGCAAGAAGGGTGCCTCGACCCATGGGCAGGCCGTCGTGGGGAAGACGGAAACACAGTGATCTAGGTGGGAGGTGTTCGGGGGTCAGCGGTGCAGTGCTTCGGAGGAGGCCGAGGTGTCCTTGGTGCCGGCCTACAGGTGTAGGACCTCGATGCTAGGAAGAAGACGATGGGGCGACGCGGTAAGAAAAGGAACGGTCCGGATTGAAGATGGTGAGATCATGCAATTGAGGGAGAAGCGGGATTTAGTTTAAACGATTTAAAGAGATGGAGGGCCGCGATTAAATCTGCGAAGAGATCGGACGGCTCATGGAGGCGTGGGGGAGGTTGCGTGGTTAAAACAAGTTAGGCAGCTGAGATCGACGCAGATGTCGATCGAACGGTCCTGGTTGCGCGGAGTGCGTCCCACATCGAAACGGGGAGAGTTTGAGGCGAGGTATAAATAACGAGTCGTTCGGGGAGCGGTGCAATAACACAAACACACGCGCACACGATACCTTACACACGAGTCTCCTGCGAGCCTTGTCCCTACCTCACGCAGCGTGAGCCGCGGCCTTATACACGGGCCCACGCGCGACACGGGTAACCTATGCTCGGCCCCCAGCCTCTCGGGACTGTTGCACCACACACCTGGGGAGCCCGATGGCGGCACCTCAGGCCCCTAGGGGGTCTCATCCATGGCCTGGAGGGCTTGTCCCATAAGGGATGCCCTTGGCTTGGCCAGGTCCCACATAATTGTTTTTATATAAATTTTAGTTTTATAATATACTTAGCTCAAAATAAGGTGAAATATAAATAATTTGTAGAAATTGAATAAAAATAAATAGTTTTAATTTAAAATCTGAAAACCACTTTCTAGTTTAGATAAAATATTTTAAGTCTTGGTATAAATCTTTAAAAGATAAACTTTTTGTATAATACTATCATAATCATTTGAATTTTTAAGATAATCTACTATTTGTTTTATAAAATTCTTTTAAAGACCAATACTTTCCCAAAAATTACATAATTTATGAGATCAAAAGATATAATTATTACGAATTCCCTCTAAACATATTTTTCATAAAAATAATAACAAGTTTTCAACTACCTAGGTATTCATTGGGATTTTGTACAAACGAGGAGATTTACTTCTAAGAATACTCCTTTCATTTTAAAACGAAGAATCTTTTATGAAAGAATTTATTTAAGAATATCATAAGGTTATGAGGGAATAAAAACTGAGTTCTCTTTTAAAGTAAACTTTATTAATGGAAACACAACGGTCATTTTGAAAACCCAACGACTATATAAATATAACGGTCATAACTAAAACAACTAATATAAATACAGAGGTGTGGGGTACTTCTTAAAACAGAACACTTGAACAGGAAGGATGGCTCTCCTCATACAATTGGCGTTGAGCATATGTGTTGTGGCCCTAGCTGTTATACTTTTCACGCTGATGGAATCTTAAGATGAGGATTATCCGATTGCTCGATTTGTGGTTCTTAGTAGTCTTGTTGTGGCTGTGTTAGGTCTTGTGCGTGGTATTTTCAACTAGTTGGGTCTCGTTGCAAAGTAATGTTTTAATATATATCAGTTTACCTTATTCTCCATGTTTTATTTAATTTATAATTATTTATTAGCAAAACAAATAAAACAAGAGGAATAAAACTTCTTACTTAAACCAGTTCATAAAACCTGTGGCGTCACATTATCCCCCCCCCCTTTAGAAAATTGCGTCCTTGCAGTTTATTTCACAATACTACAAGGTTTAGAAATGTTCCTACCACCTCCACCAACGAATAGGGTCAACAGGTGCATTTAGAGGGATCCCCGTAGTTAATCTCACATCTTCTATCTCCCTAATCCACATACACCTAAGACAGGAGGGATTGCACTTATGCTTCAGGCCTTCAGGCCTCTAGAGGGAAGCTCGAACAGTACAAAGTTCTGAAATGTCTTTGCAGACCAATGTATGAAGGACTTGATGAATTATGTCTCGGTCGAGGATATCGAAGCCATAGATACGGTCAAATAGGATAAAGCTGAGAAGTTGGAGCATATAAGCCGCATAAAGATTTCCCTCTAACGCAGCCTCCTGTAATTTCACTCTGGCCATGAATTTTCGGCCTAGGGTGAAACAAAGAAAGAGCCCTTCGTGGAAACATCCTCATCGTTCACGTCCGGCTAGCTGAGCAGAGCCAATGCGGTAATAGATGGAGGCATTCCCCTGGCAGTTGCGGAGAATCTCTAGGCCGTTTGTTTTCTCCAACCATTGCTTGCACGTTCTTCGCAAATTTGCGAAGGAGTCATACTCGTCATCACATGTTTTGATCGCAATGATTTCCAAAATCTCGGTGGGAAGAGATAACAGGTGGGTTTGTCCTTCCATCTGAATGTTTCAAGACAGGAGTTCAAACACTTGAAAATCATTCAAGGACAAAAATAAAAAAAAAGACATGGAAGGGGAAGGACAACATTTCAATAAACATACGTTTATTATTATTGGTGCTTGAGTTTCCCTTAATCATTGACTAAACGAACTCCACACAGAGAAGCAAAAAACCCTAACTCCTTGAACCAAACACAGGCTGAGCATTCAGGGAAAAACTCATGAGGACACCTATGATGTCTTATGAGTCTCGAATGGGGGGCATGAAGTTGAGAGACATCTTCATACACTTGTCGTCTACAAGACAAATGGGTGGACTCATCTTCTAACCTTCCGAAGTCCAACAACTGACCCTAGAAGCCATAGTTTAAAATCTGACAAAGGTAGCCCGCTCGGAGGTCTCCATCAGCAGCAGCTTCTTGAAAAGGGTTATCAAGAATAGTGCCAAAGCTCTCACCCGCCATGAAAATCCAGAAAAGTCCCTCATAGTACCTTCCTCGATGTACATAGGAGGTAAACTGGGTTATTATCACAAGGAGGTAATCTATTCCTACCCCTTGGTGTAGCTGGAGCACCCGTGGTGAATTGCATACATCGTAAAGGTGTTTCATGTCATGTGGATATGGGCATAGTTTAGAAAGTCCTCATGGCTTGATAAAGACACAATGGTCTCTAGGGCCTCTGTGGGGAGAGATAGGAGATTTGTGCCTTCATTTTCCATCTGAAATTTAAGAAAACCCAGTTTTTAATAAAATTGAAATACATATACATATATATTTTTGTTTCAGTTTCTGGCATTCCAGAGTTATCCAAACCGAACCTCTGATACCAACTGTGAAGACCCCGATCCCAGAAACCATAGGATTCGGTGCCTTCTGAACATTATGTGTTATCTTAAAATAAAATAAACTTTGTTAACAACACATCATGTCCCATACAGAGGATCGTGTGCGGTTCGGGTTCTGGGAAACTGGAAACTTCTGAAACAATTCATCTTTCAAAAGCTGATACCTGAAAATTTTAAATCAAAACATAGGGTGAGCATTGAAATACTCAGTAAGGGGGTTTTAAAAAAAATTAAAACACTGTAACATTTGAAAACATTCTTTTAAAATAATTTTAACATTCACTAAGAAAGACTGTAACACACAAAACATAACAATGCTTAATCATGGTTTTCAAGAAAAACATGAAACGAATATGTCAATTCTTGAAGGAGTGATAATGGTTGTTATGAACAAGTACTACATGTGATTTACTTAAGCATAAATTTAAACAGTTAAAAGTAATGCATAATCTGCGTTGCGCACAAGGAAACAACTAAATTTTCATATATTGGTTACCATTCTATTAAGTGATAACACTAGTCATTCTTCAAGCTTAAAGCTAGGAAAATATGAACATTATAAAAACTTTAAAGGCATCAGTCGTGAAAGAACTTTATCTTGGAAAGAACTTGTTACATAACTTGAATTATGTGGCATCAACATTTAACTTAGACAATCATGAGCATATCACCAAGGTCCATCCCCAAGGTGTCATTAAAATTGTAATCTCTAGTGGTTACATCATTACCCACTGTAATGGGGCGCTATTAGGGCGCACCCTTAAAATTGTAATCTCTAGTGGTTACATCATTACCCAATGCAATGGGGCGCTATCAGGGCGCACCCTTAAAATTTTCATTTGTTATCATGTGAGCCACATCGTTCATAATCTGTTTTATCAACTTGTATATTCAAGATGTCTCATACCACCTTGAATATCTCATTCATTTTCACTTTACCCATGGTGTCCCATACCACTTTGGGTAATCTGATTCCTTAGTTCATTTAGGGATATGTCATTTGTATGCATTTTGTACAATAATAATAAGAGTAATGAGTCACCACACCTTTTTTTTTATACATGAAATGATAGATGATATTTGAAAAATATGTTGACAACTAAACAAAGGCATACATAGTTTCATAAAACACTCTTTTTACAAAAGATCATTATTAAAGAATATAAAACGATAATAAATGATGATTATTTAAATGGAAGCTTAATGCTTAAAGAAGAAATTGCGATCAAATACGGTGATAAAAGCCCCTAAATATGGTAAAACATAACCTGATTAATCAGTACATTCACCAAAATTGTAAAAAAGGGTTTTATAATAAATAAATAAGGCCAGTGAAATTTCATGAGTGCTGAAAGACTCTTTAATTATTTAGTTAAGGAACATAAACATTAAGATGGTTTAATATTTGGGAAGCTATAAATACAAAAATAGGTAATCACTTGGTTTTAAAAAGAAAACATATCATAATCATACCAAAGCTCATCGCCTAGATTTCATCCAAAATAGCACTCAAGATCAGGCATTCATCTCCTAAAATCATAACTGCCTCGTTTTGGAAAGGAGAGGAATATTTATAAACATATAGAAATATGTAGTTATATATGTATATAAGGTCCACAAAATGATATATGTTATGCATTGGTTCTATGTGTAACCAGAGAAATATATAAACACGTAGGAATACATAGTGATATATATATATATATAGTTCACATAGATGATTTATGTTAAGCTTTGGGTCCATATGAAACCAAAAGTATAAAAAAATGTAGGAATATGTGGTTATATATATATATATATAAGGTTCACATAGATGATATACGTTATGCATCGGTTACATATGCAACCTCAGCATCCATGTATCATCCAGTATATCCTCCACATAATCTTGGAAATAAAATCGAAGGGGTCTGGGTTCTATATCTTTTATTTTTTTTGAAATATACCAACCTGTATATACACCACATACAAAAGGAAGGTTTTGGGTTTATATATATATAATTTTTGTGAAACAGGAAACGTAAAACATTAGAATATATATATATATATTTTTTAACATGGTGGAAAACGCCCTTAACAGTATTAAAACCAGGGGGTTGGTGTTATATAGAAACATATATGTATATATATATATATGCAGTATATAAAAATATAGGTTTCAATAAACGAAGGAAAGAAAAAAAACATGGAAATACCCTTACCTTCTTGAGGAGGAACCCTGGAATGGCGGTAAGCTTGCTGGATTGCTGGGAGATCGAGAGTGAGAAAGAGAAGGAGGAAACGTCGTGAGTTCATGAGGTGTGAGGCTTTAAGTAGAGCCTCAGTGCAAGAAGGGTGCCTCGACCCATGGGTAGGCCGTTGTGGGGAAGACGGAAACACAGTGAGCTAGGTGGGAGGTGTTCGGGGGTCAGTGGTGCAGTGCTTCGGAGGAGGTTGAGGCATCCTTGGCGCAGGCCTACAGGTGCAGGACCCCGATGCTAGGAAGAAGACGACGGGGCGATGCGGTAAGAAAAGGAACGGTCCAGATTGAAGATGGCGAGATCATCCAACTGAGAGAGAAGTGGGATTCAGTTTAAACGATTTAAAGAGATGGAGGGCCGTGATTAAATCGTCGAAGAGATCGGACAACTCATGGAGGCGTGGGGGAGGTCGCGCGGTTAAATCGAGTTGGGCGGTTGAGATTGATGCGGATGTCGATCGGATGGTCCTGGTTGCGCGGAGCGCGTCCCACATCGAAACGGGGAGAGTTTGAGGCGCGGTATAAATAACGAGTCGTTTGGGGAGCGGTGAAATAGCACAAACACACATGCACACGAGACCTTACACACGGGTCTCCCGCGGGCCTTGTCCCTACCTCACGTAGCGCGAGCCGCGGCCTTATACACGAGACCACGCGCAACACAGGTAACCTATGCTCAGCCCCCAGCCTCTCGGGACTGTTGCACCACGCACCTGGGGAGCCTGATGGCGGCACCTCAGGTCCCTAGGGGGTCTCTTCCATGTCTTGGAGGGCTTCTCCCATAAGGGATGCCCTTGGCTTGGCCGGGTCCCACATAATTTTTTTTATAACAATTTTAGTTTTATAATATACTTAGCTCAAAATAGGGTGAAATATAAATAATTTTTAGAAATTGAATAAAAATAAACAGTTTTAATTTAAAATATGAAAACCACTTTCTAGTTTAGATAAAATATTTTAAGTCTTGGTTAAATCTTTAAAAGATATATTTTTTGTATAATACTATCATAATCATTAGAATTTTTAAGATAATCTACTGTTTGTTTTATAAAATTCTTTTAAAGACCAATACTTTCCCAAAAATTACATAATTTATGAGATCAAAAGATATAATTATTACGAATTCCCTCTAAATATATTTTTCATAAAAAGAATACCAAGTTTTCAACTACCTAGGTATTCATCAGGATTTTGTACAAACGAGTGGATTTACTTCTAAGAATACTCCTTTTATTTTAAAACGAAGAATCTTTTATGAAAGAATGTATTCAAGAATATCATAAGGTTATGAGGGAATAAAAACCGAGTTCTCTTTTGAAGTAAACTTTATTAATGGAAACACAACGGTCATTTTGAAAACCCAACGACTATATAAATATAACGGTCATAACTCAAAGAACTAATATAAATACAGAGGTGTGGGGTACTTCTTAAAATAGAACACTTGAATAGGAAGGATGGCTCTCCTCATACCATTTGCGTTGAGCATGTGTGCCGTGGCCCTGGTTGTTATACTTTTCACGTTGATGGACTCTAAAGATGAGTATTATCCGATTGCTCGAGTTGTGGTTATTAGTAGTCTTGTTATGGCTGTGTTAGGTCTTGTGCATGGTATTTTCAACTAGTTGGGTCTCGTTGCAAAGTAATGTTTTAATATATATCAGTTTACCTTATACTCCATGTTTTACTTCATTTATAATTCCTTATTATCAAAATAAATAAAACAAGATGCATAACACTTCTTACTTAAACTAGTTCATAAATCCTGGGGCGTCACAATGTCTCAGAAAACCAAAAAATTGATAGATAATCCCAAAAGAATAGATTGAAATGATTTAATCCTAACACACAAGCCTTGTAATATTCATATCATAACATTTCATGGATTCATCTTCCCTTTACTTTAACATGACACATTCTCTGTCAAATTTGGATCATAGGATGTGGGAAAAATATTTACTAAAAATACATGTCTAAATTCCCCCCAATTCATAGAATCAATTTCATCCAATGGTATAGTATTTTTTTTATTAAAACTGAACAATGATCTACTTCTCCCTCTAATATACATACTTCTATTGTGTCCATCTCTTTCTCAGAAAAAAATAGTGTAAAATATAACTGATATTGAATTTAAATTTTATTCTAAAAATAATGGTTTAAAGGTTTTACAAAATACTGGGGTATGTATATTTAAAATGAGTTCAATGGATAAATGTTATCTCCTTAGTAATGCTGGGTACCCATCATTATTCATATCATGTATTTGTGGATTCAATATCATCAAAAAATAATCTACCCCATCATCCGTCATATTTGGAAATAAATTTCTGCATTTCCCATATAATCTCTTGCTAACATGGTACCATCTATTTCCAAAACATTTTGAAAAAATATAAAAAAAATTAAATATGAAAATTGACACTATTAAGAATTAACTTTTAAGGGAAGGTTAATAAATATTTTTTCAAAAGCTTATATATAAGATTATATTCTTTACCCCCCCCCCCCCTATTTTTTACAACTTAAATTAATTATTATTTATCCTATATATAATCTCATTATAGATCATCAATAACCTATGATAACTATAGAATATCCCCTGATATTTTCAGGAAGTGGAGTAAAACATTTTATCTTTATCATACACTAGTTGATAAATGTGTCAAAACCAAATTATCCCTTTTTAGGTTATTATGAAATTGTAATAATCTACCAAATAACATTTTGTAAGTTTTATAGGAAAAAAAATAAACTAATTTACTATTATGATCAAATTATTCTTTGATATCGGATCATAGATCACCGAACAATAAAGGATTTCTTGAGTACATTTATAAAATTAAAGGGCAGAGTATAATGCCCATGAAATGGATACATAATGTAAAAGAACATAATACCTCGAATAGAAATTATAAGAAAATAACATATTTATAATTAAATGGGGAATAACATGGTAAAGTAAAATTATAACATGATTCTTTACATGGAAATATATCTGCAATATAGACATGGGAGATTTATCAACATATCACCAAACATCAACACTGAGGAATTGTAAATATATTTATAGAGATTTTGACCAATGTATCAAAACAATTACCCAGGAAATATACATAGGTATCTTGAGCATGTAATCTCTAGAGGTTAATTCTTTACAAAGTTAATTGTAGTGCTATACGAGGAACCATTCACATGTCTAAAATATGTGTGCCACATTAATCAAATGTCGTAACTGAATATCATTTTGAACCCACAATATGGGAATATTGGTTTCATATATTGAATTACCCAATTACTATTTTAAATGTAAATATAAATTTATTCCCATCAATGATAATTTGGTTAGGTATTCGTTACAGAAAAAATTGAATGGAAAAATATGTGTTGATTTCATTAGCATAACAGCTATACAAAAGGGATCATTGAATGGTTTTAATATGAGTGAATGTAATTTTATCATTAATATAAAAGCATATTTACATTAATGAGTTGTTTTTATAAAATAATGAAAACATAATAATTTTATAATCAAATCGATTCTGAAATGGAATAACATTACTTGAAAAAATGTTGGATGTGAAGCCTTATCATGCGAGGATGCTTCATAAAGGGAGAGACACATATTAGTACCACAGAAAAAATATGTGGAGGCTCTTTTGATGTATATTTAAAATTTATTCATCCTAAATTTCATTTTATTTGGAGTGCGAGGATAGAATGGATGGGTATTTATAAGTCATGATGGGTGGTTTTGGGGGTTGAAATAATCACTATTTTGTAATTAAGGATAACATACTTTTTGACATTAATTCCAAATAATTTGGTTGATAAATAATTTTTAATAATTATTTCATTAAATCCCTCAACCTCCCATTTAATATTTTTCCTATTTCGGTATCTTTTGTTTTTTTATTTCAATTTTATTTTTTTACATTATTTGACCTTAAATATGATAAATCTTATTCTACATTGGTAAATTTTTTTCACTAAAATTGATATTAAATTTATTACATAACTTGAAAAATCAAATTGTTACTATAAAATACATTTTAAATAATTTATATTATAATAATGATATAAATAAATTCTAATATGATACATGTATAACACATAAAAACAATTTATTTTAGAAAAGAAAAAATCATGGTAAAAAAATGATGAGAATGTGTTAACAAATTTAATTTATTCTGTATTTTGAAATTCCACAAATATCTTTTTTTATAAGAATAAAGACTAATAAATTTTAATTCAAAACATATCATGATATTATTTTAACTGTTATTGTATTTTTTTTAAAATGGTACCTTTTACTTTTTACCCCAATAAACAACATTTTTAAAAATAATTCCATAAATTCATCATAATATAATTTAATTAAGATGATTCAGAAAAAAAATATTTTATCAATATAATTATATCTATGTGATAATTTTAAAATTTTAATTGAAATCCTTAATATTAAAAATTAATAGCTTCTATGACAAAATAAACAACATTATCTTGATATATACTACTTAGAACCTTGTTACTTTATATTATCATTTAAATTGGTATATATATTATTATTTCATCAAAATAAAATTTATTTAAAATATTTAAATTTATAATAAATAATATTTTTATATATTTTTATCATATTTATATTTTCCAAAAAAATGGTTTCTTCCTTCTATTTTATAATACAATATAAATGGTCACATTTCTCTATAAATACACCATCATTATCACTTTATCATTAACTATGTACACATAAATAAATCATATACATCATATCATATTGAATATCATTTTCCAAACACTTATCTTTAAATTTATAGTAATTATAGTAGTAATTATTTTTATAGTGGAATTCATGCTTGTGGTGTTCCTTTTAGTAATTATACTATTTTGTGAGGTTAAAATCTCTCTACCACTTATAGTCATATTATAAAATATTAATAGATGATTTATAACGAAATTTAATATAACTTCAATGATCTTATATTATGAATCAATATAAAGTATATTTTAAGAGTGAATAGTAATCGTATTTGTAGAAGAATGGGTATATGATATTAAAAATATCCTAATTGTGGAATGAGTCTATAGAAAGGGTCAGTGTTTCCAAATATTAATTATAAAAAGAGTGTGGGACAATCTATTTTCAGAGATAGTATTTTGTCTATATAAATAGATCATTTGGGGTATTGATCATATTATTGGGTTAGTATTCTCTTTTCTATCATGTTCTAATTGATGAATTATGCGTTCCCTATATTATAGTGTATAGTTTGGCATCCCCTCAACGATATAAGGGAAGGATATGTATTCATGTTGTGTGGATTCTCCATATTGGAAATGGGGTTGATATCACATCTCTTATGATAATTAATGGGTCCCTTATATTGTTAAGAAGGTTGGTACCCCTTTTATATCATCGTGTGGGTCCTCTATTTGAATATTTTACTTGTTAAAATTTGAGGATATGCAAATATTTTATCCAGGGGAGTTTAAATCCCCAGGTGATGAAGATGGTGGATCCTCAAAGAAGGGGTATGATTCCCATAATCTATCACAAGTTATATTAATAAATGAGATTGGTATACCTTATATCTTGATGATGAGTGGTTCCATAATAATTAGGTTTTATCAGTACCCCTATATAGATATAGTGGGTACTCCATTTGTATAATTTTGTGTTTTAAGTGATATAGGGTATTACTTTTCTAACCACTAGTGTGATAATTCCCCATCTTTTTGGTAGTAAAATATTCTATTTGTGATGTTTATATCCCTTGGACAAGACTATAGACACTCATCGTGGTGTGGGTACTTCCCCATATTACATATATTGATTTATGTTTGGTTTGGTTCTATGTATTATTTTGATCCCCAATCTAAAAGCATTTTTCATGGGTGATGTTTAATTTAGGTAAACGTTTCATGGTATTCTCCTTTAGTTAAAGAAGGATGAGTATATATATTATAATTTACATGTTTGTGAAAATTTAATAAATATATTATCAACTAAAGATTGTGTGGTATTCATTATATCGATACCTTGTCTGATGAATGATGGGAAGAAGGTGGATGATGATTATTGAAATGATTAATTTTTCATGTGAGGTGTTAATGGATGGAGCAGATATATTTTTATTAGATTTTAGTGATACTTTTGAATTTTTTTTAGATGTGTGTGTTCATTAGTAACTATAAAATCCATTTTTTTTTTGTAATTTGGGTGCTATATATTCTTCTAGGGACTCTGAACCAGTGTAGTGGAACAAGAGATATGTCTTAGTTGATGAATCTTATCCCTTTTTCTACTATCAGTAATAGATGATTTTGGGTGATATTTATCTTAGGATTATTCAATTTTACTGCATGAGTGATTGGACCAATGGTATTTTTATTGTAATGGGTGGCCACCCTCAGTCTGTATTAGGGTGTTTTACTGGTTTGGGAAGGCATTTTTTTGTTCGAGCTTACAAACTATGGTCTACATCATTATTATTGGGATGAAAAATATGATTATTACCAACCTATTGAGGTTATAAACAGTTTCATCATATGATGGAAATATTTTACATAGCCAATATTTGGCTGTTATGAGGAGATAAAATTAGTTTTTAGTTAAATATTTGTTTAAATTTTATGACGAGAGAAGACATGTGTAGTACCCGATGATTCTCTTGGAATTTGGACATACTATATTCACGTGTATAGGGTTTTTTATTTTGTGAGTTTAGTTTTCTTCTGTATTGCGCTGAATAGAAGAATTTTTTGTTGATTATGTTTCATCATAGGTGATGTGGGGTGTTGTTTTTGTACATATTCATTATAACCACTCATGGGATCAAAATATATCAAAACTTTTTTATGGTTTGGTTATGTAGTTTTAAAAGAAAAATAAGCTATAACATAGGTTTTTTAGTTGATGGATATGTCATTGGTACTGTATGACATCCCATATGGGGATAGGGGTACAAATTCGTAACTCCTATTTTTTTTTTGAAAAGAATGAAATTGTTGGTGTTACCCCAAAAAAACTGGACTAGTATGTGTTAATGTACACAGATATATCATATTTAGAAGTAGTTTAAATAATCTATCGAGCTGTGGTATACCGTTGTTGGTGATATTCTTATGGGATTTTGTATGTTTTTTTTCATTTTCTATAAATGATATTCTATGGGTTTCCACATTTCTAATTCTGGTAGTGTGGAACACATGCATTGTTCATTGGTGTTTGAAACATATTTGGTATATACCTTTTTTTCAAGAATATTATAAATTCTTTGGTCTATTATACTCCCATTTTAAGAAGATAATTGTTTTTGGTAATATTTCTATGTAATATGGATAAATGTTAGTTGTGTATGGGTATAAATTTTCTCCATGATGGGTCAATGTTATTTGGAAAAAGAAAAAAAATTCATGGGTGTAGTATATGTAATCCCTGATTTTTGGTGGGATGTGTTAGCTAATAAGATCAGTTTTGGATCCTAACATGATAAGAACAACTTGTGTTATCGGTTATCATGTGATGGTGTTCTTTTATTTACATGTTGTTAGTTAGAGGGAATCACTAAAGGCCACCATGGTTTCTCCCTATATAAGAGATTGAAAACATATGGTTTGGATAATATAATTATTTATGTTTCTAAGTGTGAACACCATTTCTAATTTTTCAGTTTTAGAGCCCGTAAACATTTTAATGGGTAAAGTATTAGTTAACCCCTATCAAACCACCTCAATAAAAAATCAATTATAGAACTTTTGACTTCAAAATGTTATTTTTAATTAAGGGCTGTTGTAATCTCCCATTACCGATCTATCCAGTATGTATTTAAAATCATCATGGTTTTCCATTTCTCTCTATATATATATGGACAAGAAGTAATTGATAGGATACCTATAATGGTGATTTCATTGTTTTTTGGACTCTTAACATAAACCAGATTTTTATACAGGCTATAGGAGGATTTCACACCATGTAAATAGGTTAAAAAAATTTGTATGAGTAACTAATTACATGTCATGAAAGGCTTCATGATGTGAAAGGATTCACAATGTGAAGAGATTCACCTAATGAATGATTTAAAGACCCAATTTTTAATATGAGGTGATGGATTTCTTGAAATACTTATACACAATGGATTTCACAATGTGTAAATTAGTTACATCTAATTGAATTCCCCAAGAAGAAAATTTTTAGGGTTCCATTTGAGTTTTGGTGTCTATTCAGATGAAATGTTTCATTTTGTCTTGACCCATACTTCCTCTTAGTCAATTTTAGGATACATTGTTCCCTATAGATCAATCACTTCAGTATTCAATCATTGATGCGGTTGTGGTGAGTCTCTCTGGGCATGTGGACATTCCACTTCCTCGTCTCCATTGATATCAATATTTACTATAGGTTGTGTCATTGGATATGTTGATATAAATTGGTGTTTCCTCTTGTCATCATCCAACATCTATTGTTTCATCATGTTCCAGTGGTTGTTCTATTGTTTGATATGTTTCGGAATGTGTTCATTGTTGAGGTATGCGGGTTAACTTATTTTTGAAAACCTCATGTTTTCTAATTTTGATCAATAATGTCATGTGTATTGGATTCTAGGGCAACTATAGACGTCATTGGGTTTTTTTGTTGGTGGATCTCGTTGTGGGTATTTGCGACCCATATTTTGAGATAGGTTGTTCTATATCAATAATATGTTTAGGAACATTATTTTTCTTGATTAAAATTTCCATATACATGGAATTGGGATGATTTTATTGTGTGTGTTGAAAAGAATTTTTTTAATGAAAAAACATTTTCCACTGCTTCTTTTTAAATTGAGTGAATATGAGTAATTTCAAGTCATTGAAAAGGATTTTTCAAATGGTTTTCAAATAATTGTAATGAATTTTGATATTTACAACATGTATTAACATGGGTATAAAGGTAAAAGGTTTAGGTTGGGGGCATCTTACAGGTTTTGTGAATTATCAGGAGTTTTTCTCATGTGGTTTTCCTCTGTTTCCTAGGATTGTTGTCCTAAGGGACTGATATTTAAATTTTTATTAGGATTCTCACATGGGTGTTCCTTTTATTACTAGGCATGCATTCTAGGAATCATATGGTGCACATTATTGATGGTGATATGACTAGTCTACTTATCTAGCCTATAATGATATTGGGTGCTCATATTTTTGCTTCTATTTTATATTTCATGGATTTTTTTTATCTTTGATATGTATGATTATGTATGAAAATGATGACATAGAAAATGCGAGTTTAAATTTATATTTCCTATTTTATTAGAATCATTATAAAAGGGAAATGTTTACCATGATTTTATATAAATTACTTTACTTGTTATCAAGTTATTTTTTATTTAAAATGACCATACAAGAATTTTTATACAAAGAATTGTTGTAAAACACCTGGTGGGATCTGATTGAGTATGCTAGCTCACAACCTATGAACATCTTCTGTGGTGTGTATATCATTCTATGTAGGCCATTGTAGGGATAAAAAAGGAGCCTTAATTAGGTGGAATTGTTTTGTGTTACGTGGGTTGGGTAAATGGTGGTGAGATGCTGGAAATTTGTGCACAACATCGCATGTAGTATCTGTTTGGGTTTGTTCCTTTATAGTTGGACTTGCCCTTTGGGGTTTTGGTTTCTTTTATTGTTGTCTCATTTTAGAGTTCATCATATTTTTATTGAATATTAACATTAAAAGTCAGTTATCTCTTTATTTTTCATGTGTATGTATGTATATGATTTTACAGGTTGGGAGAAATCATTCCCTCTGGTTTTTTGTTCAATGCCCAGGTGCTTTTCACTAGCATGTGGGGATCGGGAACACCCTTTATGTATGCGGAGCATTGGTTTTGGGGCTTGTTTTGAATGTACCTTTTGTCGGTATGTTGCAAAATGGTATCATAGGTATGTATTTGTCATCAATAATAATTTCTTGTGTAATTTGATAGACTAGATACATGGTTTTTTTAACATGATAACTATGTTGTGAAAAGTTAGTAGATAGATCTTATCGTGACGAGACTCAAGATTCCATGGGATATTGTGATCGGTGTATCTTAGTGTTCGATTTAATTATTCTTGGTTTCTTCATATGTGATTTATGTTTTAAGATGATATTTTCTCTACTTTTTATCAATCCTTCAATTTTTGTGTCTAGTAGTATGCTTATGTGATATTTTCCATGTGTTCTTCATGAAGGTGTTATTGATTCATAAAAAGGGAATCCATGTGTATATCGTAATATCATAAAGACTATGATATGGGTAATTTTTTCTATTTATCAATTGGATCCATGTGTTCAGAACAATGTTATTGAGGTATAACTAGTTTCTAAATGAGGTAGATATCGATCATGGAAATTATTTCACGAGAGGAAATTGTCCTATTAATGAAAATATGATCCTAAAAAGTTGGAGTATATTAAGGATGTGATCAATAGTTTTTTTTGGGACTCTGGATAAAGTTAGTGTAATGTGTGTAGTGTTCAAGGTCGAGGGTTTGGGAAACGATGATGGTATTATATGGTCCAGAATGATAGTCACATAGACCTTGATTGGATGGCTTTCATAACCCTATCCTTCCAGTAGTTTTTTCATAGAGTTTCTGAGGTTGGATAAGTATGTAGAGTTCTTATATTTTCACAAAGGTGAGTTCTTATTATCATCATACAACTATTGGTTTAGTGGGATTCTATTTTTTTCTCTGGAGATGGTGAAAATAACCAGTTAAAGGCCTAGAAGTACTTGCACAGTATTTAACTAGATATCAGATCATACATTTTTATGTTAAATATTTCTACATACAAATATATGGTTAATAATGATATGATGGAAGTGATGAATACGTAAGTCAGGGATGGAATTTCCACCCCTTCTATTCAATAGAGTTGTATTTTCAAAGGCACACGTTGGAAGAAGATTACATGGTAGGACCATCATAAGTGTGATGAAGGTGAGTTTGAATAGAGATCATCCTCCGCCCTGTTTTCTGTAGTTAGCAGTGTTACACTGAATTTCTCTAAGTGTAGTAAGGTTGTGCACATAATATGTTCTGTTACTATGCCAAAAAATACATTAAATATCTCTGGATGTGTTGGAATTTTATAGTGCTTCTATCATGCTCTAACTATACCTCATTATGGTAAGGGTTCTTCAGCTCAAAATAATATTTTTTTTAGTAAGAATCTCTAATTACTATATGGATCCAGTAACTAGCCTCAATAGTGAAGCACTTTCATGCAATAGACTAGTGTCTCATGGAAGTCAATATAGGTTCCAGAACATTGATAGGTACTATCCTTATTGTGTATTTAGTATAAATTTCATTATTTGATACCTCATTCCTCTAACTAATTTATATCTACACATTTTTTTTATAGGAATAGACTTCCAACGAAACATATTTCCTTTATAATGGGGATAGTGACACCAATTATAAATGGGATAGACTTGTTTTTTACCTTATTTTTCATTAATGGTTGCATATATTGTGTTTGTTAGGGATTTAGTCACAATTCATTTAGTTCTATTTGACATCATTATCAGTATAGATTGGATTGTCTCTCATACAGATAAGGTTGATTGTTATCATTGGTTTGTCTCATTTTATGCTACTAATGGGAGATCTCAATTGTTTCAATGGGATTAGGACCCGATATCAGGATGTGTAGGGCCTTCATGCCTGTAGATTATGAGTTTTTTTTATTATGTTGTGTTTTTGCCTGATGACATTTAAACATTTTTTAATTTTACTATTGTTGTTTATGACTTTCCTGAGGTTTTCCCAGACGAAATCTCAAGTCATCCACTATAGAGAGATGTAGAGTTTATGTTTGACCTAGTGCCAGATATGTACCCAATATCATTACCATATAGTCATAGAGAACCAACAGAGTTGAATTAGATTACGATTAAGTAGGTTGGCCTATTTAAAAATGATTATTTCACCCTAGTGTTTCACCTTGGGCATCCTTGATACTCTTTTCCAAGAATTAAGATGGTTGACATCTGCTTTATGTGGACTATTGGATGTTGAACTAGGAAATAGTTATGAAAATTTCATTTTTATTAGGTGGATGATTTTTTGGATTAGTTAAAGGTATAAAAGTGTTTCCTGATCATTGATATCTTATTGTGTTATCATTAGCAAAGATTTCAAGAGTCAGATATATAGAAGATCTATTTTTGGAGTAGGAATGGCCATAATGAATATTGTGTGATGCATTTTAGTCTCAATAATGCTACTATAGTTTTTTGTGCAATTTATTAATCAAATATTCCATAAATATCTCTACACTTTTTTTGTACTGTTGAAGGTTGATATTCTAGTATATTCTAAATCCGAGTTTGATCATGAGTACCATCTGATTTTGGTTTCAGAAATTCATAGAATTCACCATTTGTACGGAAATCATCCAAAATTTAATTTATGGATTTAATAAGTGATGTTATTTGGCGTGAAATTTTAATAATTTCATATCACTTGATCCATAGAAGGTGACAACTTATTTTTCAGGGAAATAACAACATAACTTTTTAAGATACGGATCTTCCTTATCCTTACATAATAATAATAATGGTTTGTTCAGGATTTATCTAAATTAGATTCACATTTAAATGGTCATACTAGAAAAGCTGTGAAATTACCATGGAATTTAAAGTGTATGTTTTTTTCAATGAACAGAAATGAATTCAAACATCAGCTTCTATTATGATATTACTGGATCTATGTAAGGAATACATGTATTTTGTGATGGTTCTGGTGCTGGTTTGTGATTCATTCTTATGTAGGATGACCATGTGGTAGCTTAAAAATATTGTCAGATTCAACTACATGGGAATAAATTTTCCACTCATGTTTTAGAGGTTTTTGTAGATGTACATGCACATAATATTGTTGGTTCTATCTTTCGGAGAGAGGTGCATGGACTTATATGAACACAAGACATTAATTTATATCTTCTCTCAGAAATATGTGAATCTCATATAGATATAATGGGTATAATACCAATATATATTTGAATTAGATATCAACATCACCCAGAGAAAAGGGAACCTCATAATATATTCACTTAGTATGAATTTACCATCATAGGTTTTTCTATAATCGAAGGAGGAGTGGATCCTTATAGGTATTTTCACTCATCTGTACATAAATTCCTACGCGGATGTTTGAGGTATTCTTTTGACTAGTGTTCAGTTATCATGATCCCTCCTAAAGTCTATTTTGTAGTGTCAGAATCAATATTTTGAGTTTAGAAAATCATTAGAAAGGCATTATGTGTGGAAGAGTGTTTTATATTGGCCTCTCTCTTAAGATGGTATACTCCACTTTGGGAAGCGGGTAGACATCCTAGTATCTGAATGGAGTTTATTATTTTTTAATTTTACTATATTTTTGTTGGATGTCAGTAAATGCACTGTATAGATGTATTATGACATGATATAAAGATACTGGTGTCTATGTATACAGAATGAAATTGCAAAAAAAAATTCATATTGTCAGAAAAATGAGTGGAAAAAAGATAGGGCTCTTGAAACCCTATTGTTTTCTTCAACCTCATCTTATATCAGTCTATAAATGGGTAGAGGACTCCATTGATTTCTTATTGGTACTACTTAAGACACCCCAATGTTGAAATTAGATATGTTTATTCATTGATCGGTTGATGAAATCTTTTCTTTTCATTCTGATCGTGTCCACCACTAAAGTTGAAGATCTATGTATGATCTATGTGAAGGAGATTCTTATGTGAACTGGTATTATTTATACCATTTTTTTGATTGACATCCTAGGTTTACTTCACCGTTATGGAGGACTCCCCAAGAGGAAATGGGAACTCAGATCAAGTTGATCTCGACATACTATTCGCCAAAAGATGGTGTGAAGAATCATGTGATTCAGATCCTAGAGAATAAGCTTCATGCTTGTGTCATGGATTTCATTGGATCATGGGACATGCTTCTAGGAATGGTTGATATTGTTTGTAACAATAGTTATCATTCATCATTAAGAATGGTTCCCATTGACACATTGTATTGTCTCCTATGCAGATCACAACTTTGTTTGGTAGAGGTGGGAGAAGTTTCTTTAGTTGGACCAAGTTTGATCTGGGAGACATTGATTAGGATTCCAGATGTAAATCAATGTCCAGTTACAACCTAGAGTCAACATAAATTATATATGGATCGGTGATTTCATCGCCTAGATTCTTCCATTGTTTATTGTGTTTTCTTGAATTCTTCTCCTTGGTTGGGTCACTATCTTCTATGAAACCAACGAAAATCAACACAGAGATATGTTGGACCATTTGATGTAAATGAATGGCTTAGAAAGGGTTCTTATTGGTTATCCTTTACAATTTAGTTGAAAAATATGCACTATTTTTTTCACATATCTCAACCCAAAATTTTTTATCCTGATCTTGCTCATGTTCTAAGATGGAGATAAATTGAGTTACATGAAGATGTATCTATTTTTGAGAAACATTATAAGATCATTGACTCTCAAGTGAATGCATTGTGTGGGATGTAGATTCTATTGTACAAATTACTATGGAAACACTAATCAGATTCTCATTAATATTGGGAATATGAGTCCTTGATGAGGGAGCAATGGCCTCATCTTCTTCCACAGATTACCTCATAAACATGTCTTCCGAGGATAAAAGAATATATTGTGGGGAGTTTGTAACATCCCAGTATAGATCTATCATTTATATCATTAACCTCATCATGGAATTCATTTTCACATTTCTTATATAGGTCCATGATAAAATTGAAGGATACCTATAATCATGAAGTCAATGATTTTTTCAGACCCTTAACTTTAACCATCCTTTTCTATATGGTACAGGATGATTTTTATACATAGAACTAGGTTATAATAAAAATAAGAGTTTATTGATATAATGAGTAAGAATATTATTATTTTAAAAGGTTACACTGTGTAATAAGTTGTTTCATGTTGTGATTTATTTATAGATCATATTTTTAAATTAAGGTGATGGATTTATCATTTTACGAAAAACACCGTAGATTTCATGATATATATTTGAATTATATGTCACATAATTCCCAGAGTAGGGATGTTTTAGGGAACTATTTGATTTTGGATTTCCATTTATCATCCACATTTTTATTTCTCTCTACCTATAAATCCTCTTCAGTAATTTTTGGAGACATCATTCCATCAAGATCAATCTGTTTTATGATAAATCTTTTTTGCAGTTGAGGTACATCTGTCTTGTTACCTGAGAATTCCTCTTATTTGTTTCCATAGATCATGGTAGTGCCCTAGGATGCATCATTAAATCTATATATCTAAATTGGTGATTTCTCTTGTATTCTTCTTGGATCCATTCTGCTATATCAATATACTGGTAATTCCATTACTGCTTATGTTTTGGCGGGTGTTCATTCATTAGGTACATGGTTTTTCTTCTATCCGCTGACCCCTTGATTTCAAAATTGGACCAATATTGTAATGCAGAAAGGATAATTGTTTTTTTATATATGACTTTGGGTTTCTGATGTTGGAGGATCAAATTGCAGGGATGTCCGACCTCAGTTCCGTGGAGGCTGGTTCAGTATATTGCATATGTTGAAAAACCTTATTGTTCATGCTTCAAATAGACTCTTACATGGAATTTTCCTGATTTTTTTGTGTGTTTCTAAATGATTTTTTTAAGGAATATGGTATTTTCCATGAGGTGGATTAATGGAATGAATATGTGTGTTCTCAATTAATTGAAATGGATATGTGTTTTGGAATAGAAATGTTTTTTCAATGAATTTGAATGAATTGTGATAATGAGTACACGGCTTTCCATGAGTACTTCTATAGATGGTTTATCTTGAGAACATAGTCCATGTTTAGGGAATTATTATATTTTTTCTCATGGGTATTCCCTATAATTATTAGTATCATTGTTCTAGGTGGATGATATTGAATTGGGGGGGGTGTTATATAGGATGTGTTCATACTCATTCTATGCTTGTGTTCTAGGAACTGGATTGTGTACATGATTGACTATGGTAGTAGTAGTCTTCTTTTCTATCATATTTTTATCAATGTGGCTAAAACCTATGCTTCTATTTTATATTGCTTTTTTTTTGTTTTTTCCTTAATATAAATGCTTATACATTCAATGGACGATATTTAATATATTCTTTGATGTTTATATACATGTTTTTTTATAATTTGGATAAAAAAAACAATTTAAAATGTTATCTATAACACTATATTTCAACTAATAATGATTTTTTTTATTTAAAATGGGAAAACACTAATTTTTATATAGATAAATATAATGGAACACCTAGGTGGAATCCTATTGAGTCTTTTGGGCTACACCCTTCATGCCTCTTCGATGGTTCATAAATATTTATATATATTCCATTATAGGGAAAGGCAAGGTTCTATAGTGTGTTGGTGACGTTTTATGTCAGCTTGGTTGTATATCTAGTGGTGGGATGGTAAGTGTTTTTTACACCATCGCATGGAGTAGCTGTTGGGGTGTGGTCTTTTAGAGTTGGACTTTTCCTTTTGGGTTTTAGTTATTTTTATATTATTCTCATTTCTACTATTATCTTAAAATTAGGGAATATATTCATTAAACATCCATTGTACCTTTCTTTTCAATGTGTATTTCTGCCATATGTCTGTACAGTTTGATAGAAATAATTTCCTCTAGTTTTTTGTTCGATGCTCGTTTGTTTATCGCTACCCTATGGGGATTAGGAATTACCTCGGATTGTGTGGAGGACTTGTTCGGGTGCTTGTTTTGAGTGTAATCGATGTTGGTTTGTTAGAGTAGAAATCAGATATGATATAACTTCTTGTTATTTATTTAGAGTATTTTATAATTATTTAATATATATAAATTAATTTCACTAGATTTATCGTCAATATGTCCTTAATGAAGATCTAAATAAAAATTAATTCTATGTTGTATAATATTTAATGGGGGATTTAGCCATGGAAAGTTATAATCATAATTATGTATCCAAGACTGGGTTATGACCATTTCATGTGAAATCCATATAATTAATTAGGTTTTTTAAAATACCTTATTCTTGTCAGATATATATATATATGTGTTCATGAAAAGAACTTCTCCCAACAATATTTTTGATGCTAAGTTATGAAGATTCAATCAAATGATATATATTTATCTAGGGATAAAAAATCATGGATTAGGATGCATTGGTCATTGATCAAATATAAGAGGAGTGTAATCAGGAAGCACTATAGATCTTCCACATTGTAGGGATCATTATTTTTATTCTTCTTCATTTTGATTTGGAGTTTTTTAATTCTTTATTTCATGAGATATTATTTTCCAATAGTATATCTCTCTTTTGTTTTGATTACTAGGTGTTTTGGGTGGATATGGGTTATTTTCCGGCATTATACATCTAGAAATCCTAACTAAATGTTTTGTTCATTCATGAAATCAAGTTATGCTATTGGTATGTGTGTATTCGGTTGGATATGATTTCCAGAGGGTGGGGTGTATATGTGAACACACTGTGTATGAACCATTAATACAAGAAATGGAATCGGTCATGTACACCACATGTGTGAGACATTGTGTTTACATATATATTTTATTATATGATAAGTGACATATCTCGGGAAATGTTACAACGAATGGTTCCCTTGTAATCTATTTGTCATATAGTGTAGTGAAAAATCATACAAAAAGGAATTACATTATCAAGTCATGAATTTTTGTGTAGACGTCATGTACTTTTCCACATATCATGTAGTTCCCCCATCTTCTTGGTTTTGTGTTTTTTTCACAACATGGAACCATGTTTGGACATAAGAGAATTCCTTTACAAGTATGATTACATCTAGAGTATGATATTGGGATACATTATTCTATATGTGGACATTTTTTATATAACATGGGTTTGGTTGTAAAGCTTAATCCATTAGTGATTATTATGAGATCCAGGTGTGAGAGGATGTGTGGTATGAGGGTTTTAGAACATCCAATTGTGAATTTATATGTTGTTCATGATGTCCTCACATGTTTTAGTTATTATTACACTCTGAGATTTGGTGGTGGTTATGGGATTGATTAAGGATCCAGTGATGTGGATTTTTGTGTTCTTTGGGAAAATAGTTTCACTATATTTAAAGAATAATGTTTTAGGGTTCTTAGTCGGTTGTAAGACTTATTCTAGAATCCTTATATATCCACATGTACCTCAGAGTTGTATTTTGTGTATCTATCTTGGTGTTATAAGGATATAGGAGATAGTACTTCAATCCATCTTATAGATGGTATTTGTGCCCATTATTCATTCACTAGGTAGGTTTTATCTCTCTTTTTAATTTAATCATGACTTATGAACATCTTATATAAGGAAATTTATTCAAGGTATTCATGGAGGTCATCATTCTCTGAAAATCAAATTCAATTTTTATAGAGTTCTTAAAATGGAAAAAATTTCAAATAATTTCCAAAATCTTATTTATTGTTTTATAGAGTGATTAATAACTTCTAGTTCATGGAGCTATAATCTCCCTATTGGGTGTGGCATGTGTATAAGGCCCCAGCCTTAAACCTTACTTAATCTTGAGTTATTACAAGATTACACGTTGAGGATCTTTTCAGGTTTAGAGTTTTAGAGAATTAGATCATGAAACTTGCATTACATTCCACATTTAAACAAAGTGGTTACATAAAAGATAGTATTCATTCTTCCCATCAACGGAAACATATTTAAAATAAAACATGGATTCTTTCTTGACACATCCTTGACACTATCATCACATCATTTACCTTTCCCTTGACCTGTGAAAAACATTTCAAAAACTTGGAATGAGCATAAAAAGCTCAGTAAGGGTTATAAAAATATGGAAAGGAAACATGAGTTCATATATACATAAGAATGAAATCATACATTACCCATAAAACATAGGCACATTAACATACCTCATCAAATCATGAATAAATCATAGAAGTCATAAGACATAAAAGTAACTTGAGGCATTCATAACATTCTTACGTAGGGAGTAACCCTCTTGGTTACGTTTAGAATACCCATCACAGTATATTCCCAAAATCTCTTCGGAGAAACATTAACATTTCACTCCTTCGCGTTACCCAATGAATTGGAGAGCTATATCAGTCTCACCCTCCCTTAGTTTATCACGGAACCACCCGTCTTCATAATAATGCCCAAGAAACTCAACATAATCATATCACACAAAACATGCATAAAGGAAACATAACATTTCCACCTTTCAATCACAAGATATCAATACAACATATTGATATAAAAATATTATGAAAACCATTTTCAATAACAAAATAAAATAAAAGTAAAACATGATATTTATTTTTCTTTTAAAAAGAAGGTATGGCTTGTAGAGGAAGTGGAAACCCAAATAACGGTCACGGCAGCGGAGAAGTCGTTGTCACCGCATGCGTACGACAAAAACATTCCCTTTTGTCGTTTTGTAAAATGCATCGTATAAAAAAGATTCCTTTTGGATAAACGTAAAAGTCAAAGGGGTTTATACACCATAAAAAAGAATGTTCTGTATAAAATAAAATATGCCTCAAAGAAAGGAGATTGAGATGAAGTCCCATACAAAGATGGTATCCTTGGTTTAAGGATAAATCTATTTCATAATTATGTGTGGCAAACGAAAACACCAAATATAAGTGGATATTAAGTGTAAAATAAACAAAGTTCATTCACACATATTCAAAGTATGACATATTCAATAACTACATGTTGAACCCAATGAAATCGAAATTGGGTTAAGAAGTTCCCTTGACAGCCTAACGGCATCACATCAAAATGAGTTGATGAGAGATAAAAAGTGTATCTCATCACTTGGACATAAAATTTACATCAATAAGGATATATGAGAACATATCCCAACATAACAATATGTAAATTAAAATACCCAACAAAATAAGTCTTTTAAAAAAGAGGAGGTTGAAAGGTTCCCTTACCGACTTGGGTATCTTTCAAAACATACACCCCATGAAAGAAGGACAATAAATCATTGATGTAAATACTCATAATCGAAAGTATATTACAAAAAGAGTAGAATAATGGGCAGTAAATACACCACTAAAAGGAAATTAAAATAAGTGACATAAAGGAGAGTACTTAAAAAAGAAAGAGAGAGGTTAGATCTCTTACGAAAATTCGGCAGCCTAACGGCGCCACTCAAAACTTCTAAAATGGTTTGATAAGAGAGAATAGGGTCTCTCATCACATGAACATAAACATTAAAGTAAGTTTAATATAAAATAACATCCCAATAACAAGAAATTTGAGCTTTAGAGGGAATGACATAAAAGAGTGTACTCAAAAAGAAAGAGAGGAGTAAGATCCCTTACATCAAGTCCAAATTGTCTTGTTCGTTTCTTTATATTCCTGAATAATAAACTTTGGTCAATTAATAATTGCCTAATTACCTCCTTTATAGATTATTATTCATTTCATATCACATATTATAATGTTATAATAATTGTTTAATAATGTTAGTTCATATCAGACGTTTTTGCCGATGTTTGGTACATGAGTCAAAAATGAACTTGTTTGAAAAAAGATTGCCCATGTAGTTATAAGTAAATAATTTCCAGAATTGTATTAATGATTAAAATATCATATATATTCAGTAAATATTCATTTCATACTATTCTATATCATTTTGAGATAAAAAACGAAAAGCACCATTCATGGAGATGGTAGGTCATACGTACGCATGAACGCTACTTTCATTTTTTGTCATATTAATGGAATTAAAACAAAATGAGATATATATATATATATATATATATATATATATTATAATTCCAGAATTATATCCATAATTATAATGTTATATATTACATATATATCCATTATATATATGTACTTATAATATTACATAACATTTTGAGATAAGAAATGAAATGTACCGTTCATGGAGATGGTAAGTCGTACGTACGCATGAACGCTACTTCCATTTCTATTTCATATTTAATGGAATTAAAACATAATAATACATAATATTATTTTAATTACAGTATGGTATCATATATAATATTATTAAATATATCCTTTATACGTACCACATATGGTATTGATGAATCAAATCACTTTGAGGGGGTGGTAGTCCGCACTTCCTTAAATGAAGATATCGCGTTTACCCATAATGGAAACCATAAAGGTATGCCCAAAATGAAAAATACATAAGCTTAAGGAAAACATAAACATATTATATATCACATATAAATATAGTGGCATCTTAATGGCCACCTTTGAAGGTGTTAAAAGAATGTTGAACAATCATCATTTCGGGAGGCCGAAATTCACCATCCACGGAAACCGTATGTTCTTTAACCATTAGATGTAGGTGTGTGTAAGTGCAGCTTGAATACTTCTTATAACAACATCCCAGTATATTGAAGATACTGTAGTTGTTACAAGAGAAATAAATAAAAAGAGTTTAGGGGGTTGGAGAAGCAAAATAAAACAAAAGGACTCAAGTGAAGACATTACCCTAAAATCCGGTAATTCCCTTTGGTTTGAGATCAATGGCTTCCTTGGGAAGTCTTATGCCCAAAGTGAGGCTTCAAGGAGTAAGAGAGGGAAGTGGAGTGGCAAAATGGGCAGGGGTTGGCCGAGCCAAAGGCTTTGGGAGTGTGGGTAAGGAGGTAGAGGTGGGGGCCTTTTATAAGAGGAGAGGAGGGGCACTCTTGGAAGGTAAAGAAAAGTCACTTTATTTTAAAATTTTATTCGGATTTAAGAGGTCCCAAATTGATTTTTTTCTAGGATAAGTTGATAAGGGTTCGAAATCCACTCATCCAATAGGTTTTTGACATGTTTAGGTCTTAGATATTACATTATCTTTCCATTTTATTTAAATCGTTAAATAATGAGGTCATCGCTGCATCATCATGATTTCATAAATAATTTAATATATTTAATGTATAAAAATTATAAAAAAATACTATGATGTATGAAATCGTTTTATATTTACAATTAATATTTATAGTCAAAAATATGATTTGGATAACCCCATGTAAAAAGTGTTTTAGTAAAACATTTCATGTTTGTCTCATTTTTACTTTAACTTTAGATAAAAAGATATTAATGTCATTTTCCAACCAAAGTGGCTTCATGGGGTCCCCAAGTTGACACATGGGTTGTCTTAGTCGTCCATGACACATCCAATGAGGTTAGGACATGTTTCATGTTCATTTCATATTATTAAAACATTATTTTTTCCTTAAACTACACTAATTACCTCTAATCGCGATTTAAAACTTAATAAGTTACTATTCGCCAAAAAATTATTTCTATCCCATTGAATCACATTTTACTTCTTAATGACAACAATGTATGTCTTATTTTTGAAATTCAAAACACAAATATGGAAAAATTTCATTTAAATGGAAAAATCAGTTTTTATAAGTACCACTTAGTGGTTTCACTATTCATCAAAAATTGATGTTTTTCAGAAAAATCCCAAAAATTTACCCTAAGATATATTTGATATTCCAAATTCAAAAATGAAGGCTATTTTACAAAATTCAAAACATATAAGTCACATTAATTAATTTAATAACTAATTCCCACTGTCAGATCAAATAGCGTGTTTTTATGAAACAATAAGTATCAAAAGATTGACACTAGTTTAAGTCTGATTTCAAAGTGAAATTAATTCCAACGACCACTATTGGATTTAATGGTAAAAATATATTCTAATTTAACTTTAAAACCAATTAAAAAGATAATCTAATCATATAAATAAATTAGATTAAAAAGAGGTTTTGAATTAAAATACAACATTTTACACTATTCATTAAAAAATGAACTTTATCGGAAAGATACCAAAAATTTACACAAAGTAAATTTTGATCTCCCATATCTTAAGAAGAGTTTTATTTGGTCCAAAAATATTTATAAGAGTGAACAAAACTATATTTAATGACGGTTCTCCATCAAAAGGTGATAAGTGAACTTTAGTGAAAACTTGGGCATATACGCCTAAAATTGAATTCTTTCCGTATTTTAAGCCTTTATCTTTTATTGGATAAATGTAAAAACATTTAAAAACATATATAATCATATTTTAGTTATTTCTATCCATTCCTGCCAATACAAAGGCTACTTGTTAACTACCATTTAAAATAATATTATTTTATTATTAGAGTGCAACGTAAGATTCCCAAGAAACTCGTTGTTGCGTGTTGGGTACGCCATCGAGCATAGCGTCCCCTTTAAAGTCATATTAATATTTTATTCACAAATATGGATAAATATGAAAATGTCATATTCTTTATTTACCTGGGGTGTTACAATGGGTCCACTGTGATAGGCTAGGATCTCTCAAATCCCCTTATCATAAAGAAAAAAATATTCTTTCCTAAATATAGTTTTAAGAATATATCCTCAGGTGTGGATGGAATCCTCATGATCATTTTAGTGTTTTCATGAGGTGGTAATAGATTTTTTATTATATATGAATTGGTGTTCAAGGTTGATATCCCCACAAACTAGTTTTCTGTACATGTTCGGAATGGGTCTCACATGATATTTTTAGAATTCATGGATTGTTAATGATGATGCTTGTCCTCGATGATTGGGTAATTCAATTAGAGAAATCTAGAGAAATGGATGCTTCATTTCATTCTACTTCAATTTTCATTATATTGAGTATTGAGTTTTGATAATGGTTACTCTTCAGATGATTTTTCCAATTAAACATTGAGTTAATTGGGGTAATGAGTTACCAATGATGGATATAGTGTTATAGAAACAACTTATTTTTTACTTTATGATATCCTATATTCATACTTTTTAATATTAATATGTTTATTATAACATCATAATTATTCATCTACATAAAATAGTGTGTTATAATGTTCTATGTGTAGTTGTGACACTAAAAGGTCATAGTACTTCCCCGTTACGATGAGAACACTGATGTGTTATGAAACTGTTAAAAAATATATGTTCTATACCCAAATGATATTATTATAGTGACAAAAATGATAAAATACAAGAAGGTCTATAGACTCATATGACTTTAAGGAACCTTGTCTTGGTGTACACCCTTAGTATAATCTAGTGTATGATTTTAGGAGAAGGAGACCAACAAATATGAAATCCACATTTATATATGTCATTAAATATTCTTAACTATACATGTGTGTATTGATCATTATAGATTAGTATTATTATTAATGAGTATTTAGTATCTCATAATGTATTGTATTCATGAAATCCATGATGAAATATGTTCACAGAGAGGTTGGATATATTAGGTGTGTCACATGTAATATTGAAGTAAGGAATAATGCGAGAAATTATTTTTACATTATATTAATTAATTAAAGATGATATATTTGTCCATTAAATGTATATTATATATAGTTAATTGACATATTCACATGGTGTTATCTACTCTATTTCAATTTTTGAAACATCAAAAAATGATTCATCAAGCATATAGGTTGATGGAACTAGATTTAAACCATATTGAATATAGATATCATGATAAAGGAATTATATAAATCAATGAGCATCCATATGAGTTATAATATTTTTTCTTCATTTAAATCATTCGTTATTGGTGCTGTGGAATTTTATAATATACTAACATTAGACATTAGTCTACTTAACCTAATGACACTAAGAATCTTGACTATATGATCATACAACAACTGTAACAAAAATATCATTTAAATAATAAATTAATATTTTTTATTTAACAGGTTGGATACATATTATTCCTTCATTTGGTTTAATAATTATTCATGTTTTGTAGAAAATATATATATTGTGAAAATTTTATTATAGAATTTAATGTGAGATATATATTTAATAATTTTTTATATTATTTGAATATTTTTTTCATCAATATAACATGAGAAAAAAATTTAATAAATAAATATTTTCTATTTAGTGAATCAAATATTTTTTAATTGGTTAATAATGTTGTTATATTTATTTATATAAAAATATTCATTATTCAAATCCAATAAATTTTTTGTAGGAATGGTGATCCAATTTTTTAGGTCCTTCGAGAAATAATATATATTTAAATTATTTCGATTAAATAAAAATTAATTTAATTCACATGTCCATAAAATTTAAAGAAAATAAGAATATTATTAATATTTTTTACGTGTGGTTCTACAAGAGATTATATAAATATTAAATGGAACATTTAAAAGTATTTATTTATAAACACTAGTTGTATTTAAACTCAATTATATTATATTTTAGTATGGCCTTTTTATGTTTGTTGTTCACAACTATATCTAGGAAAAATCCTCTCTATACCTAGAGATCTCCCGCAATAACAAGGCTCTCATAAATGGAGAGAGATCTTCCCCCACCTCACACTCTCAGGTCAAGAGATATCATGTAGAATTCTTTGGATGATATTTTAATTATGATAAAATTAAAATTCCTCAAGAGTTTGGATCTTTCATGTTATCACTCCCAGATTCATACATCAATATTTGGATATTTTTTAAACAGTTTTTGGTCACTATAAGAGATAATATTTTCTTGATTCCTATAATTAAATGATACTATGATGTAGATATATTTTCATATCCATCAATGAAGATATAATTCACTATATATAATTAATTAATTGATTAAATTACTTATAAATAAAATGTGGTAATATTTTACAGGGTTTTAGTGTTTTGTCCATTATCTATCTTCTTTGGTTCAATTCATTTTATAACATAATTCATCGTCATCTAAATCTCGTATTTTTCATCGATTACATAAAAAAAGGAAAGTTGGGAATGTCCTAATTCACACTTCTTCTACCCCCAAAACCATACAGATATATCCAATGGATCACCTTATAATTTATAATTATTTAAAGATTTTTTATAAATTTATTCATTTTTTTAATTTAGTTTTCAATTCATGATTCATTATTATTTTTATCCAAATTGTGAGATATGTTTCCTCCACATTTTAATCGTATAGATATAATAAAATCAATTATTTTTAGGAATGAAATTAAATAAAATAACTCATCTGGAGGATTCAAGTAGTTTTGTTAGATAACACGGGATAACATACCTTGTAACCATAGGTACACACTATGGTTATCAATACACCCTGATATAATTAGGTATTAATTCATACTATATACATTGAAGACACACTGTGCATTTTATCATGCCATCCTAGCTCATGATCAGTCATTGTACACGTAATATAGCCCACAAACACTGAATATTGTCCTTTAAGTCACAAATGGTCCATTTATTTCCATACAAGGCCTACCTAACTAGTGACCATGTGACCTACATACAACACACCATGTGTCTCATTGAATATTTTGGGTACTATGATTTTTTGAGGTATGATTTATAGGTATTTTTCTTATCTACATGCCTAAGATTTACTTTGATAGATATACACATTATGGATGTCAATTATACATGTCATGTAGTTATAAAAATTACACATAATTAAATTTACATTATTATAATTTGTAAACCTTATCGAAATGTTCATGTATTCCATAATTAATTTGATATGATAAACCATGTGACATGTTTTAATATATATTTATTTTTGAATTTTCAATTTTTTTGTAATGTTCAAATCATAATATCGTGTATTTATTAAAATGTGTGTATTGATTCATTACACACGATAGAAAAATCATGTAATTTTTGTAATAATTAAGTTGATAATATACTTCATGAATGTGTCTTATAAGTCATGTATTCTATAAACGTTAGAGGAAATATTTTCAATCATTTTTCATTTAATTTAAATTTGTTGAATCCCCCCAAATGTTTTATTTTATGATAAGATTCCACATTTTATAATTCTAGTGATATTTTGAGATTAATCATAAAATGATGCATTTTTTATTTTTAATAGGTTTATATTAATTATGTATATAGGTTATAACATTTTCTCCAATGACACAAATTCTGTAATTAATTGTTTTTTACGGTTTCATAAAACCAGGGATTAATTTTATAATTATAAACTAGAAGTTTAATCTAAAACTTGGAGGCCCAAAATCTACTAAAAACAAAGGCATTGAAAAAATTTCGTAAATCATGATGGTTTTATATATGATATCTTATCTTTATTTGGATGGCCCAATGAAACTGATGTTGGACATGGATATGTAAAAAAGATTTTATTACCATCTTTCCTTAATAAGGACATGCATGAATTTTTTATTTGGAACGTCATTCATATAGGGAATTATAAACACCATATATATTGTGGGTCTATTGGGGATGATTAAATTCTTATAGTAGAGTGGTCATAACTCACACTACATATGTCCAAATATTATGAACATTGAAGGGAAATGTGAAATATAATTTGTAATAACTTTCATGAATTGGTCCATTGGTTAATAACCCATTTAACAGGTATAACATGTTGTAACTAATGAGGGAAAATTATGTCCACTAAAAGGAGGAGAGGCCCTCTTTCAAAAATAATTCCAGTTCTTTCCATTCCATCATTGGAACCACAGAGAGAAGGCCCATAGCCCTGATGATTATTTAGTATTTCTTTCATGTATTTTTATATTAGTTTTCATTTAACATGTAACTCGTATGCACATTTTTAATTCAAGTGTTTCTCTATTATTCCATGTCTAATTAGATTCCATCTGTAATATAATTCATGACATTCACTCTCATTTCACGGGGACCTCATATGCTTCAAAATGTGGTGGTAAGCTGAGTTTTAGCCCGAGGGTGGTATGTTGATAATTCATTGATTCTATTCTTAAATTATTATTATTATTTATTTAGTTTGTGATGAAAAAGGGTGGTTTGGATGGGTGTGGTGATCATACACCCCAAAAATAATATTAAGATCATTTTTATTATTTAATTATATATTTCCCTCCTTTATACTGGTTAAAATTTCATTATTTGATGGGGTTGATCCATCTAATGGATAAAATGGCATATGATGGAACCATTCCTTGGGATATGTCTCACTCTTGATCATAGTGTGCCATAAACCTTGATTTTAGGAGGAGGTGTAATTATGATTACTAAATGAATTCAAGATTTCACTCCTCTAATAAAAAGAATATTAATTCATGAATGAGATCTCAGAATTGAATTATCAAAACATTATCTAAACTATAATAAAGAGAATTATGGAAACAAGAAACCAATAAATGAAAAGATATTTATTTTCTGATATCATTATATAATTTCATGTTATTTTATTGATTATATTAATTTAAATTATATTCCCATGTTATCTTAAAAAACAAACCAAGATAATCAGTTTAGGTGAATTATATAATGTGAGTGAACAAATAAAATATTTTCAACTGAGATGACCCTAGTATACCTCTGTGTTGCATTAGTAAAATAAAATTTCTATATCTGTTCCCTATGATCATAATGCTCCAAAACTAGAATTTTTTTTGGATATAGAATAATTTATTTACTTATCTTTTTCTATCTTCAAATGGTAGATATTGTTTTCATTTTTTTCAAAAAAAAACAAAAAAAACAATGATATATCTAAACTATAATTATACTGCATTTTAATATTACTCATAGGTTCAATATCAAGAACCAAATGTTGATTATATTATTCTAATTAACTAGGTGTGAATGATAAATAGTACTCTGGATGAATTGGGGGGGGAGATGAAAAGATAATTTCACTATGCTTGTGTATTAAGGGAACAACCCGACCCTGATCCAAAGAATTAAGCTGGGGTAGTGGTGGAAGATATTTCACCACTCATCATTAAAATTTAAGAACTAGAAGAGTTAAATTTGGAGGTTACTAAAGATTATTTCATTTTAAATCAACTATATCTAAGATAGAAATTGAAAAGGACTTCCCAACTGAGCTCCATGAGGGAGGTCAACAAGAACTAGATGAATTCTGGACAGAATGTGGGGAACTAATTTATCAACCCAAACCATGGAAAGATGATGTTCCATCATTCTTAAAGGAATACATAACCCATGTGGTGTACTTTTATGTAAATATGTAGGATATACACTATGTACCTCAACCCTTCAATCATCATCTCCTAGAGGAACATTTCATCGTATAAGAGATTCGAGTAGAACCACCTCAGGGAGATGATACATTATGGAACTCAAAATAATTTAATTTTTTTGAATGTACTTTTAGAAATACTCTAAAATGAATTGAATTATTAGAATAATATGAATATTATTATTCCCTGGAGGATAAATTTGAAGAAATAAATTACACATATTGATGAGAGCCTAGATCTCGTTTAAGACATTAAACATGTATTGGAAGGAGTTCATGAAGAGAAGCCAGTTGATTTACATAAAAAATAGGATACACAAGCTACCTAAATTAAAAGAGAATATTTAAAAATTAATAGTTCATGTTGAAATTTGGAATCTCTATTTGAATATTAATTTCATTATGTAGATTTATATAAACCATTTTTTTTATGAAAATTTTTCACATGTAGCAATAAAGGAGGGGAAGGTTTCATACATCATACTACCCCCACCATTCATGATGTACCACATTGAAAAGGGGAAAGATATAGTGTACTCTATAGATGGAAGTATCATCAATAAGAATAAATAAGTTGATTCTAGGAAAATAAAAAATTTCAGGTTCAGGTAAAAGAATCCCCAACCACCATCACGCTTTGGGTAACCACTAGTACTTCCCAATGGAGGATGTAAAAATCAAGGAACAACTTGAGGGATCATGAAAAAAATTAACTTTATTTTCATTCATTTATTATTTTTTACAATTTTAGAAATTTATATTTTAAATTCATTCTTAGGAATTATCCCATAACTAATCCCTCTCTATATTAACTTTTTTATCTTAAATGAAATAATCCTTGTTCTTAATTGGGTAATTTCATTATTTTGGGATCATAATGTCACATGGAATACCAAAAATATCCATGGAGGAATGTGGAATAATCTTCATCTGAAAAGGGAATTGAATTATATTTTTTTCATTTTAAACTCCTTATATTTTTGTCCAAATCATGATTTGATCATTTAAATGAAAAATGAAATTTCAATTCTGGAATTCATGTTTTACACAACCTATCTAGGAGAAAATACTTTCTTAAGAATAGATTGATTCCATGTTTTATACATAAAATTTATTAAAATTGAATGAGTAAAATAAATAATTGTATGATTAATGTCAATCAAGGATATTGAAACGAGGACTCATTATTTGAGGGAATAATATGATTGATGTAATTGAAATTTACAAAATATGTATCATGATTTTAATTTCATAATTTCATGTGAATTTATTTGTTAATATTATTCATTCCATGAGTGATTTTCACAAATCCAAATCATGATCATTGGAGGATTTCAAGACCATGTAAATACTATTTATTCTTGATATAATTTGTATACTGATCATGGGGCATGTCACATTCCAAAACATAGGTTGAAAATTATCAATGTTACTGACTAGAACAAATACATTTAATATGATGGAGGAATATTTTGAAAATATATTATCCTTAAATACCACATTTACATAAATCCTTAATTAGCCCAAAGATATCATGAATGGCCTTTATAGTAATGTGTCATTTTTCAATACAATTTTATCCATTCCAACCTAACTATTTGTATTTTCATGCTATTTTAAAGTTATCATGTGGGGATGAAGGGAAAATTTTTAAATGTGACGAATTAATTTGTATGGTAGAAGTTTGGGGTGATTAATATAGGAATTGTAAAAGGTTGAGGAATAATTCATTGTACTCTATTGTTTTTCCAATATTATATAAAAAATAAAAAAGACTAAAGAACCATAAAATGTACAGAAATGGGTTGTGATTTGGAAAACCAAAAATCACCACTACTAGACCTATGATTTGTAAATTACATTGTAAGGTGGTAGATGTGAAGTCTATTATAAAGTATAACATATGAAAAATATGGTTTTTTGAAAAATAAAAAAAACTGTAAATGTAAAAAAATTCAAGAATAGTGAAAAAATCATTGATTATTCTTAAACTAATCATTATCAATTCATTGAGTTATTAGGGAAGTTAGAATTTCTACATTGAAAATAATAATTTCATTAAATTTTTTAATATCATGATTTTTAATAAATATATAAATCATATCCTTGAGAATTAATTTTTAAAGCATCAAATTCAACCATCCATAAGCCTCATAGTCATTTGAACCATTGTTGAAAAGACATCATGATTTTATGGACCTTATATCATTAATAATATGAGAAAGTAGTTTATTTAGAAGAGTATGGATATGTATAGATTTCCCATTATATTAGAATAACTCTAATTGAATTTTATCATTAGTTATGAGATTAAATAATCAAAAGTGAGGTAAATTCTGACTTGGCATGTTTGATAATAGTGAAATGTACATAATGAATGAATGAAAGGAGAAGTTACAAAAATTTTAAAATAGGAAAAGTAAAATGAACGAATTAATTGATTCTTTGGAAATTGGAAAATTTAAAAAAATTATATAAATTTAGGAAAGTATTATTTTACATTGATAATTGTTTGATTTTCATGCTTTGTAATTTGAATATTGGTAATATTGGGGCCCTGTGATTTTCAATGATGAGATTTTATGTCACGACCCGCCCTCGGGGCCCGTATCGTGACTACCCAAAACCCGCCTTCCATAGGCCAGGGGCTGGCGACTAGCACCAAGGCGTAAATCCCAACAAAAAGGGAAGGCATTGCCTTTGAAAAGTAAACAAGCACCACAGAGTAAGCAAGCGGAAAAGTAAACACTAAGTAAAAAAAACTGTACAAGCTGTGCTGAATGTAAAAGGGGCCGGAAATACAAGCCCAACTGTAAAGTACAACTGGAAGGAAAAACAACAACTGAAAGGAAAAACTGCAGCGTCGAGCCGTCCTCTGGAAGTCCCACCTAAAGGGTGGGTACAGATAGCCTCCACTGCTCCTCGGGTCCACCTAACTGCTCTGAGTACGTCCCACCCAGTGGTCCACCTCCAGGTACTGTCCTGCTCCGCACGCCTCCTCCACGATCAGCGTTGTCCATCGTCTGTAACAAACACCACGAAGTGCGGGCATAGCCCGTGCAGGGGAGAGTATAAGCTACTCAGTAGGGACCTCGAGACCCCCGAAGGTCTCCCGAAATCCACAAAGGATAAGTCACGAAGGAGAGATACAATCACGAAGTAACATCTGACACGGCTTAGGTATATGCCCATACATATACCTAAGTCATCAATTCCCCGATCGGCTCCAACGTCCGAGCCCTAGCACAACCCAGTCCACACAGGAAAGAAAAACGCATACCCACGCAGGATAGAACAACACAATCCACAAAGGAGAGTAAACAGTAAATCCACACAGGATAACTCAACACAATCCACAAATGAGAGAAACACAAGATTCAGCTCACACAGGTATACTTCTTCGGATGACGATAAAGATGATCATTGAACCATCTAAGTCGTCGGACCCACGAAGGATCGATAGGTACTAACCTCGCAGTGACCCACACAGGATCGCACCCACACAGGATCGCACCCACACAGGATCGGGCCCACGCAGGACCTGTAGGAGTTGGCTCACACAGAACCGCTGAGTGATGACCCACACAGGATCGGACCCACACAGGATCGGGCCCACACAGGACCGGTAGCACTGATCCACGTAGGATCGCTGAGTGCAGTAGTTGTCGTAGTCCGCTGAGGATCTCTGCACATTCGTCGCCGCAGTCCACTGAGGATCTCTGCACGGTCGTCGTCGGAGTCCACGGAGGATCTCTACACAGTCGTCGCCGTCGAGGGAGCAGTCGCAGCCAGCACTAGGGTTCCCGCACACAGCAAGCTCATTCGAAGGGTCTGCTCCACGAGCCAAGAGGCTGATACATCAACTGTCACGAAGTCCGAAGTTGATGTATCCAAAAGTTCCGTATCGTCAACAGGAACTCAACGTCGCAGACGGTGCGTCAATCGGACGCCCGGTCTGAGAGATATTGGCATTTTCGTCCCAGGGGCCCGGTTGGTTTTTAATGCAAAACCAACCTGACTGCACTCCACCTGCGTCCAAACCTCGGGCGGAGTATGCCAAAAGATCCGTCTCACTTAGAGGAATTCAACAAAGCTGACGGCACGCCAATCGGACATCCGTAGCTCAAGATATGAGCGTTTCCGCTCCGAGGGCCCGGTTGGTCTCGTGTACCAACCAACCTGGCCGAACTCAAAGTATTCCGAAACCATGAGTGCGATATACCGAAACGACCACCTCGATCCAAGGATCGCGTTTCCGCTGACGGCGAGTCGTTTGGAGGCACTTAGCTCATGTTACGGGCGTTTGAACGAAAACGTCCGAAGAAGGGGGGGTATGGGCCCGGGCCGACCCGGCCCGACCCCCGCTGGGTCGGCCCGAACCGGGTCGGCCCGAACCGAGTCGACCCGACCTGGGTCCGACCCGGTTGGCCCGGCCCGGCCCGGCCAGGGCCGTTCCGGCTCGGCCGAGCGGCAGGCGCCGCAGGCGTTGACCCGCGACCTGAGGAAAACCGAGGCCCGCGTGGGCCGCGCTGGTGAACCGCGGACGCGGCTCTGCCGCGTCCCGCCTGGGCGAACCGGACCCACGCGGCCGTTGGCCGCTGCCGTCGCGGCTTCAGCCGCGGCGGCCTCGTCCGGCGGCGCGCCGGCGCGCCGCCGGCAGCTTCCGCGGGCCGCCGGCGTCGCTCCGGTGGCCCGTTTTCCTTCCCGTCTGCGCCGTTGCTCCTCCCGAGATCCGTTCTTTACTGCGGGATCGTCAAACATCCGCTGTGGCACGTTCCGTCGTCGTCCGTCAAATCCGCACAAAACAAAGAATGGCGGAGGGTCGTCGGGCCGTGTTCATTTGGCCCGCACCCTCCGCGTTAGAGATAAACAACCGGGAGAAATTTATTCCACACAGGAAACAACAATTTTTAATAAGATTAAAAATTGTTCACAAAAACGGTTCTTTAATTTCTTTAAAGAAACATTGACGGAAAAAAAAATTAAAAAAAAGGGTTAATTCCCATAATATAAAATCCCTACCTCGTCGATCGTCGCGCGCGGGCGTTCTTCGCGGAAAAGATCGTCGCGGAAGAGTGGGATTGTCGCGTCATCGCGGGGAGGCGTCGCGTCGTTGCGGAATCCGGTGTTGAGTCGGCGAGCTCAACGAACCAAGAACAACAGATTTAAATTATTAATATTTAAATCTGTGTTTCGATTAAAACCAAAAGAAAAGAACTTGAGAGGAAAATCCGACATCACTCACCTCAAACGGTCGTAGATCGGAGATCGGAGCGTGGAAGAACGTCTCGGACGGAAGCGTTGTCGATTTCCGGGTTCGGCATTCTTCGCGTTCTTCGCGTTCTTCGCGTTCTTCGCGAGGGAGATGAAGAAACAAGAATCCTCTCAAATTTTCCCCAAAGATTTTAGGTTGGTCTTATTTTATTAATATACCAACACACGAAAACAGGTTAAGAAACGATTGAATTAATTCGTTGAATTAATTCAACGAAAGAAACGGGCCATTTAATTCACGAAATAAACCGCCCAATTAAATGGTCTGTTAAGAATTTAGAAAACGCGTCGGTTGACTTTCATTAAGACGGGTTTTCACGGGTGCATTTCTTAGCGGAAAGAAACGGCGGGGCTCGTGCGGGCCCCACCTCACAAATATCCTACCAAGGGGGTAGGATATTTCTGGATAGCTTCCTATCCAGTTCAACTCAGTTTAAGCCGCCTTTAAGTGGCTTCAAGTGGCTTCCAAGTGGCTTAAGTGGAATAAAATAAAGTTGTCGCAAAATTATTTTATTTCTTAACTTTAAGTCCGAAAATTAATAATCACACCCGAGAAAACGCAACTCTGGAAGAGGCGTTTCCAAGCGAAAACCGGCGCTGCGATTTCATTGGTGCCCTCAGAATTCGATTCCGGGCACGGTTCAAAAGTTAGAAAAACTCGCTCGCCCGTTCACTGAACGTACCCGATCCAATCTTCGGAAAATGATTCCGGGCACACCGGGCCTCGGAATCAGGTGCCGTCAGAAACTGCGCTCTTGTAAAATTCCAAATAAAATTAAGAAAAAAAAAATTCCTTAAAATTTATGGGTCTTTACATTACTCCCACCTCAGGACTTTACGTCCCCGTAAAGATACATCAAAAAACTAGGGAAACAAATGTGGGTACTGAGCACGCATCTGAGCCTCCCGCTCCCAAGTGCTCTCCTGGAGGTTCCCGTGCTGCCATCTGATGCGCACTAGAGGAATTGATCTCCCACGTAGGACCCGCTCCTGTCGATCCTCTATCTCCACTGGGACCTCCGCAAAAGTCGCTCCATCATCCACGTCTAGCTCCCCATAGTCAATGATGTGTGTCGGGTCGTGCACGTATCTCCTAAGCTGGGATACGTGGAAGATGTCGTGTACCCGGTGCAACTGAGGTGGCAGAGCCAGACGATAAGCCACCTCGCCAACCCTACTGAGGACCTGGAAGGGTCCGATGAAGCGTGGAGACAACTTTCCACCTCGGCCAAATCTCCTCAAACCACGTCGAGGTGAGACCCGCAAGAAGACGTGGTCGCCATCCTCGAACTCTAGTGGCCTTCGCCTCCTGTCAGCATATGACTTCTGTCGGCTCTGTGCTATCCTCATCCGCTCCTGGATGACCTGGACCTTCTCTGTCGTGGCCGGGACCATCTCTGGTCCCACAAGTTCTGACTCTCCAGGGTCTGTCCAGCACAAAGGAGATCTGCAAGGCCTGCCGTACAACGCCTCGTAGGGTGCCATCCCGATGGTGGAGTGGTAGCTGTTGTTGTACGCAAACTCTACCAAGGGTAGGTGGTCCTCCCAGTAGCGACCAAAGTCGAGGACACATGCGCGGAGCATGTCCTCGAGAGTCTGAATGGTCCTCTCCGTCTGACCATCCGTCTGAGGGTGAAAGGCGGTGCTCAGACGCAGTCGCGTCCCAAACGCCTCCTGCAACCCCTTCCAAAGTCGGGAAGTAAAATGAGCATCCCGATCGGAGACGATAGTCGATGGCACACCGTGAAGTCGTACAATCTCCTGAAGGTAGAGACGCCCCAAGATCTCCACTGAGCCCTGCTCTCGGATGGGCAAGAAGTGTGCCGACTTGGTGAGTCGGTCAACAATCACCCAAATGGAATCGTGACCTCTGGAAGTGCGTGGAAGTCCAGTCACAATGTCCATAGATATCCCGTCCCACTTCCACTCCGGGACCTCCAAGGGCTGTACCAAACCTGCTGGTACCTGATGCTCTGCCTTTACCTGCTGGCAGGTGAGGCACCGTGAAACGAAATCTGCCACAGCCTTCTTCATGCCCGGCCACCAGTGCTGTCGTCTGAGATCCTGGTACATCTTCGCCACTCCAGGATGTACCGCCAAAGGAGAAGTGTGATACGCTCTCAGCACCTCCTCTCGTAAAGCGACTAGTACCAAGGTACGTCCTCTGAAAAGGACATTGTGCTCTGCTCCAAGGGTGAAACCAGCAGGTGCCTGTTCCGAGGATATCTATGCACACCGTGTCTCACAGTCAACGTCCCCATGTTGTGCCTCTATGACCCGCTGGAGAAGTGGAGGAGAGACTGTGAGAGACTGAAGGAAGGCTGCTCCGTCTCTATCCATGAAGGATATCTGCAAAGCGGCTAGCTGCTCTGTCGCCTCCTCAAGTAGCTGGATGCCCGTCCTCCTGCTGAGGGAATCAGCCACCACGTTCCCATTCCCAAGAGTATATACTATCTCAAAGTCATAGTCCTGGAGGAACTCGAGCCATTTCCCCTATCTCAGGTTCAGGTCCTTCTGAGAGAAGATGTACCTGAGACTCTGGTGGTCAGAAAAGATTGTGAAGCGCTCGCCCATCAGATAGTGTCGCCATGTCTTCAGGGCAAAGACCACTGCAGCCAACTCCAAGTCATGGGTAGCATAGTTCTGCTCATGAGGCCTCAACTGACGTGATCTGTAGGCAATCACGGCCCGCTCCTACATCAGGACACACCCGAGTCTGGTACCTAATGCATTACAGTAGACTACGTATCCAACTCCCTCATCAGGCAACCTCAAGATAGGTGCGCTGGTCAACCTCTGCCTCAGCTCCTGGATGCTCTGCTGACATCTTTCTGACCACACGAAGGGTTTCCCCTTCTTCGTCAACGCTGAGAGTGGGGCCGCAACTCTGGAGAAGTCCAGCACAAATCTCCAAAAGTATCCGGCTAGGCCCAAGAATCTCCGCACCTCTGTCACGCTCTTGGGTGGCTCCCAAGCTAGCACTGCCTCGATCTTCGCGGGATCCACTACAACTCCCGCCTCAAAATTGACGTGCCCCAAGAAGTGGACCTCACGTAACCAGAACTGACACTTCGAGAGATTTCCATAAATCTGGTGCTCTCGGAGTGTGTCTAGTACAACACGCAGGTGGTAGGCGTGCTCCTCCTCCGTCGTCGAGTACACCAAAATGTCTTCGATTAAGACCACGACAAATCGATCGAGGTATGGCTGGAAGATACTGTTCATGAGGCTCATGAACACTGCTGGAGCGTTGGTCACGCCGAAAGGCATAACCAAGAACTCATAGTGTCCATACCGACACCTGAAGGCCGTCTTCTGCACATCCTCGTCTCGAACTCTAAGCTGATGATAGCCTGACCTGAGGTCTATCTTCGAGAACCACCGTGCTCCCTTGAGCTGGTCGAAGAGGTCATCAATCCTAGGTAGCGGATACTTGTTCCTCACTGTCACCTGATTCAGGCGACGATAATCGACACACAGTCGCAAGCTCCCGTCTGCCTTCTTGGCGAACAAAATCGGGGAAGCCCAGGGTGAAACACTAGGTCGGATGAACCCCTTGCCCTGCAAGTCCTCCAACTATACCCGCAGCTCTCGAAGCTCACCGGGGGCCATCCGATATGCTGGAGTGGATATCGGGGCTGTCCCGGGGTACAGGTCAATATAAAAGTCTACCTCTCTGCAAGGAGGTAGTCCTGGAACGTCGTCGGGAAAGACGTCCGCGTACTGATCCACCACTGCAGGAAAACTAGGACTCCGCACGTCAACTGCTCCCAGGATGAGGCTAGCCAACTGATGAGTGATGGGCTGACCTCTCCTCTGCATGAGTCTATCCTGTGCTGCTAAGGCTCCCTTCTCGCCGGTGAAGGTGAACCTGCTTCCGTCGGTGCGTACACATCGCACCTTGCGCCTAATGCAGTCAATCTGATCATGGACCGTAGATAACCAATCCATGCCCAAGATGACGTCGTAAGGCCTCGACGCCGCTACAAGAAGATCCCAGCCGAAGCTCTCGCCTCCTAGAGTAATCTCACACTGCCAGCACCAGTGCGTAATCATCGAGTCTGCTCCCGTAGGAGTCTCTAGCCGTAAGGATCGAGCCAACGGCTCTGTCGGAATCTCCGAGCTCCGAACAAGGGCAGTGGCTATGAAAGAGTGACTCGCTCCTGTGTTTATAAGAACTGCAGCGAGGGTGGAATAGACACAGATCGTACCTCGAATCATCTCCGGCGCACTGTGGTAGTAGGACTCCGCTATCTGGAGCTGAGCCTGTCTCTTCCCGCCAGCTCCTTGTGGTCGGGGCGGGCCTCCTGGTGGTGGTGGTGGCAGAGCCTCAAAGCGTCGCCCACCACCTGCTGCTCGGCCAGCTCCTCTGCCTCGTCCGCCTCCTCCCTACGGACCGCCACGGTCGACCCTCTGCCTCTGCCTGGGTGGTCCCTCCACCGTCTGCTGACCCTCGGTACGACGGGTCGGGTAGTCATGAGCCATGTGGCCCCGCCCGCCGCACTCGTAGCACTACCTGCCTCTCGGAAGACTGGCTCCGGGATGGGTGCCCTGCACTGCTGAGCCAGTGTCCCGAGGTCGCCTGCCGGATGGTCTGGTCTGCCTGGAACCCTGGGTCATCCGCCGGCTACCAGCTGCCGAAGACTCCGCTATCTGCCGCCCTGCGGTGGGTCTCGCTGTGGACTCAGCCAGGAAGCTCTCGATCAGGAGGGCTCGCTCCAGTACTCCTGCCTGGGTCGGGATGCTGAGGGAGATCACTGATACCCTGATCTCGTGTCTCAATCCCTGCTCGAAGGTCCGGGCCTGGAAGAAGGGGTCCCATACCATGTCTGTCGAGTAGCGAGATAGGTCGGTGAACCTCGCCGCGTACTGAGCGACTGTCAAGCTGCCCTGCCGCAGTTGAAGAAGCTCCTGGATGCGCACCGCACGGAGGGTGGCCGGGATGAACTCTGAGCGGAAGAGGCTCTCGAAGTCCGTCCAGATGAGGGTGGCCTCATCGTGTACCTGGAGCATCAGGCTCCACCAGCGTCCGGCTGCTGCGTGCAGTAGGCTCGCCACGAGGATCACCATGAGGTCTGCTGGTGTCCTCACTAGCCTGAAAACTCGGACGACCGCCTCCAGCCAGTCCTCGGCTACCTGGGGGTCCGACTCCCCACGGAACCTGGGTGGTCGCTGGTGCTGGAACTCGTGCAGAGCTCCGAGGCATCGTGTATCGTCAGCTGCCAGTGCTGGAAGCATCGGGGGATCGGCGGGTAAAGGTACCGCTGGTGCCTCTGCTGTCAACGGGCCCTGTACCGAGGCCTCGTCGCTCGGCGGGCTGTCATCGCGCCCTACTCTAAGAACCCTAGCTGGCGGCTGTCGTCATGCCATCCTGAAAAGGAAACAAGTGCACCATGGTCAGAACAGTATACCTGGTGAGCTGACACAAGTAATCACAAAGAAAACTTGAAACACACATGCAATCAATGTTTTCGTGCATTAAGTCGGGAATCAGAAGTCAGGGTCCTGGTGTGTGGATACGTCGGCCACCGCACCAACACTGGACTCCCTGGACTGATAACCACACTCAATACGCTAAACACTATTGCTTCACATAGAAGAAAGATCAGAGTCTGCGGTAGAACCGACCACCTCTGATACCAATTTGTCACGACCCCCCCTCGGGGCCCGTGCCGTGACTACCCCATGCCCGCCTTCCATAGGCCAGGGGCTAGCGACTAGCACCGAGGCGTAAATCCCAATAAAAAGGGAAGGCATTGCCTTTGAAAAGTAAACAAGCACCACAGAGTAAGGAAGCGTAAAAGTAAACACTAAGTAAAAAAACTGTACAAGTTGTGCTGAATGTAAAAGGGGATGGAAATACAAGCCCAACTGTAAAGTACAACTGAAAGGAAAACCACAACTGAAAGGAAAAACTGCAGCGTCGAGCCGTCCTCTGGAAGTCCCACCTGAAGGGTGGGTACAGATAGCCTCCACTACTCCTCGGGTCCACCTAACTGCTCCGAGTACGTCCCGCCCAGTGGTCCACCTCCAGGTACTGTCCTGCTCCGCACACCTCCTCCACGATCAGCGCTGTCCATCGTCTGCAACCAACACCACGAAGTACGGGCATAGCCCGTGCATGGGTGAGTATAAGCTACTCAGTAGGGACCCCGAGACCCCCGAAGGTCTCCCGAAATCCACAAAGGATAAGTCACGAAGGAGAGATACAATCACGAAGTAACATCTGACACGGCTTAGGTATATGCCCATACATATACCTAAGTCATCAATTCCCCGATCGGCTCCAACGTCCGAGCCCTAGCACAACCCAGTCCACACAGGAAAGCAAAACGCATACCCACGCAGGATAGAACAACACAATCCACAAAGGAGAGTAAACAGTAAATCCACACAGGATAACTCAACACAATCCACAAAGGAGAGAAACACAAGATTCAGCTCACACAGGTATACTTCTTCGGATGACGATAAAGATGATCACTGAACCATCTAAGTCGTCGGACCCACGAAGGATCGATAGGTACTAACCTCACAGTGACCCACACAGGATCGGACCCACACAGGATCGGGCCCACACAGGACCTGTAGGAGTTGGCTCACACAGAACCGCTGAGTGATGGCCCACACAGGATCGGACCCACACAGGATCGGGCCCACACAGGAACGGTAGCACTGATCCATGTAGGATCGCTGAGTGCAGTAGTCGTCACAGTCCGCTGAGGATCTCTGCACAGTCGTCGCCGCAGTCCACTGAGGATCTCTGGACGGTCGCCGTCGGAGTCCACGGAGGATCTCTGCACAGTCGTCGCTGTCGAGGGAGCAGTCGCAGCCAGCACTAGGATTCCCGCATACAACAAGCTCGTTCGGAGGTTCCGCTCCACGAGCCGAGAGGCTGATACATCAACTGTCACGAAGTCCGAAGTTGATGTATCCAAAAGTTCCGTATCGTCAACAGGAACTCAACGTCGCAGACGGTGCGTCAATCGGACGCCCGGTCAGAGAGATATTGGCATTTTCGTCCCAGGGGCCCGGTTGGTTTTTAAGGCAAGACCAACCCGACCGCACTCCACCTGCGTCCAAACCTCAGGCGGAGTATGCCAAAAGATCCGTCTCACTTAGAGGAATTCAACAAAGCTGACGGCACGCCAATCGGATGTCCGTAGCTCAAGATATGAGCGTTTCCGCTCCGAGGGCCCGGTTGGTCTCGTGTACGAACCAACTTGGCTGAACTCAAAGTATTCCGAAACCTTGAGTGCAATATACCGAAATGACCGTCTCTATCCAAGGATCGCGTTTCTGCTGACGGTGAGTCGTTTGGAGGCACGTAGCTCTAGTTACGGGCGTTTGAACAAAAATGTCCGAAGAAGGGGGGTACGGGCCCGGGCCGACCCGGCCCGACCCCCCCTGGGTCGACCCGACCCGGGTCCGACCCGGTTGGCCCAGCCCGGTCCGGCCAGGGCCGGTCCTGCTCGGCCGGCTCAGCTCGGCCGAGCGGCAGGCGCCGCGGGCGTTGAATTGCGGCCTGAGGAAAACCGCGGCCCACGTGGGCCGCGCTGGTGAACCGCGGACGCGGCTCTGCCGCGTCCCGCCTGGGCGAACCGGACCCGCGCGGCCGCGGGTCCGTTGGCCGCCGCCGGCAGCTTCCGCGGGCCACCGGCGTCACTCCGGTGGCCCGTTTTCCTTCCCGTCTGCGCCGTTGCTCCTCCCGGGATCCGTTCTTTACTGCGGGATCGTCAAACATCCGCTGCGGCACGTTCCGTCGTCGTCCGTCAAATCCGCACAAAACGAAGAACGGCGGAGGGTCGTCGGGCTGTGTTCGTTTGGCCCGCACCCTCCTTGTTAGAGATAAACAACCGGGAGAAATTTATTCCACACAGGAAACAACAATTTTTAATAAGATTAAAAATTGTTCACAAAAACGGTTCTTTAATTTCTTTAAAGAAACATTGACGGAAAAAAATTAAAAAAGGGGGTAATTCCCATAATATAAAATCCCTACCTTGTCGATCGTCGCGCGCGGGAGTTCTTCGCGGAAAATATCGTCGCGGAAGAGAGGGATCGTCGCGTCGTCGTGGGGAGGCGTCGCGTCGTCGCGGAATCCGGTGTTGAGTCGGCGAGCTCAACGAACCAAGAACAACAGATTTAAATTATTAATATTTAAATCTGTGTTTCGATTAAAACCAAAAGAAAAGAACTTGAGAGGAAAATCCGACATCACTCACCTCAAACGGTCGGTGATCGGAGATCGGAGCATGGAAGAACGTCTCGGACGGAAGCGTCGTCGATTTCTGGGTTCGGCGTTCTTCGCGTTCTTCGTGTTCTTCGCGTTCTTCGCGAGAGAGAAGAAGAAACAAGAATCCTCTCAAATTTTCCCCAAAGATTTTAGGTTGGTCTTATTTTATTAATATTCCAACACACGAAAACAGGTTAAGAAACAATTGAATTAATTCGTTGAATTAATTCAACGAAAGAAACAGGCCATTTAATTCATGAAATAAACCGCCCAATTAAATGGTCTATTAAGAATTTAGAAAACGCGTCGGTTGACTTTCATTAAGACGGGTTTTCACGGGTGCGTTTCTTAGCGGAATGAAACGGCGGGGCTCGTGCGGGCCCCACCTCACAAATATCCTACCAAGGGGGTAGGATATTTCTGGATATCTTCCTATCAAGTTCAACTCAGTTTAAGCTGCCTTTAAGTGGCTTCAAGTGGCTTCCAAGTGGCTTAAGTGAAATAAAATAAAGTTGTCGCAAAATTATTTTATTTCTTAACTTCAAGCCCGAAAATTAAAAACCACACCCGAGCAAACGCAACTCCAGAAGAGGCGTTTCCAAGTGAAAACCGGAGCTGTGATTTCATTGGTGCCCTCAGAATTTGATTCCGGGCACCAGTTCAAAAATTAGAAAAACTCGCTCGCCCGTTCACTGAACGTACCCGAGCCAATCTTCGGAAAATGATTCCGGGCACACCGGGCCTCGGAATCAGGTGCCGTCAGAAACTGCGCTCTTGTAAAATTCCAAAGAAATTTAAGAAAAAAAAATTCCTTGAAATTTACGGGTCTTTACATTTTATTCTTGAAGAAAATCAATGCTTAATTGTGAGGTGATTTGATAGAACAAATATTTAAAAAAATTACAATTAGTTTCAAGGATTAAAATCCCACAATTATTTATTTTAATATAATGGGACACATTTTCATATTTCAGTTATATTTGAATCATAATTGTAAAAATGGCCCATTTTTTGTTTTTTCATAGTTTCGATTTATTTTAATATTAAGGATATAACATTTTTCATAATGATACAAATCATGAAATTATTTCTTTTCGGTATACCATAAATTCTAGTATACATTTTATATATCTACACCACAAGCTCAACAAATATATTAAAGTTCCAAATGTAGCTCAAAACACATGCATAGAAAAATATTCACATATCTCGATGATTTTCAATATGAACTTATATATCAATGTTGGAAGACCCAATTAAGATAAAACTAGACATGGGATTTAATTTAGAATCTATGAACATCTTTTAGTATGGTGTTCAAGACCAAATTTTCCATTTGTAATTCAATTAATTCAAGGAAAACCAAAGCCATTGAATATAAAGACTCTGTCTAGGATGAATTAATTCTCACAATGAAACAGTCATAAATTATGAAACATATTGCCAAATTTTCTAACATTTTAGGGTGAATAAAAAAAATTCAACAACTATCATGAATAGGTCCACAAATTAATAATCCATTTAATGGGTCTAACACATTATAATGTTTTAGGGGAAATTTTTTCCTATAAAAGTATGAGATATCATATTTCACAAATCATTAAAATTAATCATATTTCATCATGAGAACCTATGAGTGGAGGCCATTTTTCATGCTGATTACATAAGATTTATTTATTTTCCTTTTATGTTAGTTTTCTTTTTTCCATTTAACACGTAGGTATGTTTTTATTTATATTGTTTCCATATTTTTCTATATCTCATTATCTACCATCCCTAATATAATTATTCTCTTTCATTCCCATTACACCATGACCTCTTACTGTAAAAAATGAGGGGATAACCTGTACCATGTATTAGGGGAGGTATGTGTAAATTTTATTTATTATGATCATGAATTATTATGTTTCATTAGGTTTTTTATGAGAAATATTTATGTGCACGGGTGGGGTGATCATCGACCACAACCCTGATCTTAAATTTTTTTTATTATTTTATTAAATATTTTCCCCCACTAATATTGGATACCATATCTTTATAAAATAGGGTTGTTACGTTATATAGATGAAATGGAATATTATGGAGGCTAGTCTAGGGATGTGTCACACCCATGGTTGAGGTGTTTCATCGACTATGATTATAAGAGGAGGTGAAATTTATATTCGTAAATTCATTTGATATTTTAAACCACAAAAAAATGAATATTAATTCATGCATGTGATCTCAAAATTGAATTATCAAAATTATTCTAAATGCAAATAAATAGAATCATAGAACCGAACACTAACCCATAAAGGCCATGATCCTTATTTACTAATCACATTGCTTTGATTAATGTTAGTGTATTATTTTATTTTGTTTTAATTTCATTAACCTATTATATTTATAAATATGGAAAATAAGTATATTACGTGAATTAGATTATGTTACTGAATGATTGGGAATGATCTTCAAATGAGACGACCCTGGTCAGTCTCTGTGTTGTATTTTGAAAATTAAATTTCTTTTTTCCGCCCACAATAATAGATGTGCGTGAAACTAGTTCCATTATAGGGGATCCAATCTGTAATTTACTTATCTATTTCTATTTTCATGTTGTTTGTATATATTCTTTTTTTTTGAAACAATCTATGATGTTTCCAAAAAAAATTATTCATTATGGGAAGATTACTCTCATGTGAAATATCAAGAACCGTATGTTGGTTATATTGAACTAAATGGAAAAGTTGAATGGGTGAACAATACTATGGATGACATGGGGACAAAAATGAAAGATAATTTGACTATTTTCATTCTTTAAGGGAAAAATTTGACACTAAGATAGATAAATAACATGTTGTAGTTGTGGAATAAATTTCACCACTCATCATTTAAATTAAACAACCAATCGGGGGAAATGTTGAGGTATATGAAGATTCAATCATCCTTACTCAACCATTTATAGGAGAGATCGGCAAAAAATTCATCCCTACTTTTCTACATGGGGGAGATCAATAATAAGTTGATGAAATATGTAATGAATTTGAGGGACTACTTGATCATCCTAAACCTTGAAAAGAAGAATAGAATACACCCTTAAAAGAAGACACCTCCAAAGTGGTTGATGTTTATGTAAAGATGGAGGATCTTGACAACCTAACTCAACACATCAATCATCAACTCAATGAGGAAATTTCCATTGGAGAAGATATTGATGTTGGTCCACCTCACAGATATAATACATTCATGAACTCAAAATTATTTAATTTTGTTTTATTTATATTGAGTTCTAAAACCAACAATGTTTAATTTTTATAATCAGATAAATATTATAATGCCATGTATGATGAATAAGAAATATAAATTTCACATATTGTGGATCACATAGAGTTCCCTAAAGACATCAAACATTTACTAGGAGTACAAGAGAATACCCCATTTGTTTTTCCCTGAACTGCAAGAGACACATTATACCTACATTAAAAGGAGATATTTTGAAATTAATGCTTCATGTTTAAATTTCTAATATGCCATTTAATATTAATTTAATAAAGAACATATTTATAAACCACTTGATTTGGATGAATATATTTCACAATTATCTACGACGGAGGGGGAGGTTCCATACATTATCATACCCACCACCATTAATGAGATACCACATTATGAAGGGGGAGGATATAGTGTGCTATATACATGAAATTATTGTAAAAAATAATAATTAAAGGATTCTAGGAAAATTCACATGCCGCAGTTCATGTAAAAGATGCACCAACCACAATCATAACTTGAATTATAGATGGTACTACCCTATAGAGGTAGTAAAATTACAAAAAACCACATAGTGTATCTTACCAAGATTTATATATTACTTTATTACATGTAATCTGATTATCAGTCTTTGGAATTTAGATTTCAGATCCCATCATAATAATTAGTCCATCATGTATCCTACTCACTCTTATCTGTTGGATCTTAAATAAAAAGACCATTGTTCAAAAAATGAGTATTTTTATTATTTAGGATCATGATGGCATAAGAGACCACCAAATATCCTAGGAGGGAAGGGGAATTATCTTCATATCAAAATATAGATAACTAATCATTTTTAATGTTTTAAAATCCTTACTTGGTTGTATTAATCATGATTTCATCATTAAATTTGATAATATTATTCTTATGCTTTAATTAATGGTTTACTTGACTAATCAAGGAGACATGATTTTATTAAGAATCTAGTGATTTCTTGTTTTAGATATCAATGTATGTTAAATTTTACAATTAAAATACATAAATAGATGATTAATGTGAAGCATGGATATTTAAATAATGACTCATGATTTGAGGGAATAATTTGGTTCATGTAAATGGTATTTCCAAATCAGTTTTCATGCATTGAATTTATGAAATTCATGTGAATTGGTTTGTAATTATTATTCATGCCATGAGTGATTTTCAAAAATAATATTTTCCATTCCTGAGAATATTTCTAGACCATGTACATCCTATTTAATCTTTGGAATATTTATTGAGTGATATTCAGAGAAGTAACCTTCCAAAACTTGTATTTAAACTTGTCAAAGATATTGACTATAATTATCACATTTTAAAATATAAATACATATTTTAAGAACACTTAATGTTATATAAAACATTAATATCAATCCTTATTTATCCCATACACTCTATGAATAACCATTATAGGAATGATTTATGTTTCAATCCATTTTTATACATTCTTACCCTACCCATGGGTTGTACGTGATATTTTAATGTTAAAGTGTGGGGTAAATGGAGTCATGATAAATGTGATTATTTACATTGTATGGAATAAGTGTGTTGGTGCTTAATGTGGGAATTTAAAAATATTTATGAATCACCCATTTTAATGTATTACTTCCCCCCTATTGAGTAAAAACATGAAATAGAAAAAAGAAAAAAAATGTCAATAATCAGATTTGATATAAGAAATAAAATCAACAATATTTGACTTATGATTTATATCATACCTGTTTAGGTGGTGGATGTGAGTTTTATTCTGAATCATAATTTTCTAAAAAGGAAAAAAATTAAACGTTCATAGAAAATGAAAATAATATAAATGTAAAATAATTAAAAAGGGTGAACAAGTCATTAACTATTCATTAATCAATACTGATCATTGATTTTAGTTTTTAGAGATGTGTGAGTTACTTTTTTGAAATAGATAATTTTTTACGCTTCTTGATACCATGAATTATACATACGAGATAACGTAACGCCTCGACCCTAGATACCTAGAGTCGGTGCATTATTAAAAAACATTGACAAGATCACAAGAAAGATCAAGTCTCCAAATACCGATTAGTTTAGTAGCCTTGGAAACACTAGATATATTTATAAAGTTTACATTACATCATAAATTGGAAACTACAACAATATAGTCTCCATATTCCACAATCTTATCCCCTCATAATATCCCTACTGGTCATTCATAAATTACTTATTCACATCCTGGGAAAAAATAAAACATAGAAAAGGGGTGAGATCAAATGCCCAGTAAGGATAACAATATAGCGAAAACATTCATAAAAAAGAATAAACATTTAAGGCAATTTATATCTAAAAAATTTCTTTTTAAACTTGAACTAAAACATAGTATGGAAAAAATAAAATGAAATAATGTCATTTACTTATTCACATGGATATTCTATTAATCGAATAATCACATGCAATATCAATAACCACTTTCATAATGATGGAATGCATAATGTCAGACTATCATAACCACATATCCAAGGCCTCGTGCCAAGACTACAAATAAGATTTTGTCAAGTCCTTGTGACAAGACACTAGTTTCTCTCTTGAGACCTACCGATGCATCAAGGAGCTATAGCGGGCTCCACCCGTCACATATTAAGTCCAATGCATTCCCATATGAAAAGGTTTAAACATAACATAAACATTCGTATTAAAACTATCATATGAAATGTAAATACTTCATCCATAAACCATGAATGGAATAAAAATAACACATCCACATTCAAACATATCATAAAACATTAAATACAATATAGAAGTTTTGTATCATAATAAATCAACTTCAAATAAGCGTAAAATCCATCAAAGGATGTTGACATAGATGAAATCAAAACTATTTTTAGAGAAAAATCTCTTTTTATTTTGAAATCATTTAAGAGTCACATATTTTTAAAATAAAAATTTTTCTTTGAAAATATTCTTATAAGCTTGTAAGGGAAGCATCAAATATTTTATAATGGCAGAAAATAGTCGCACCCTCCGTATAAGTTAAAAAAACATTCTTACCTTAATTCTATCCAAAATATTAAAAATCACCTTGTTTGGAAAATGACGGAAACATTCCTTTATAAACCACTTATAAAATTAAACAAGGGTATAAATGACTTTAACCCATATTCTAGTAATAGAAAAAATGTATTTAAATACATTTTTAAGAAACATGGATGTGGATGATAAAGAATTCCCAGTAGATTATTACGTATACACAACCTCGGATAATGAAGAGATTGTGAAATAAACCCTTACCATGTACTTTTCCTTAGTTGGGGGTAGGTTAACCTCCTGTATAATGGTGAAATAATTGTTATTAAACTATAAAAGAATCATGTACATTAATATGATATCATATATGATCTTTTAATATTGATTTGTTAATAATATCTTAGTATTATTGTTGTTTCGGGTGTTAACTTACTCGTTTTCTTTTTCATGTTTTGTTACGTAAGCCATGTTTTTCATGGATAGTTTGTATCTTAATCATATCCAGAATGATATCAAGTCTTTATATACTATTATTAATCATCAAATGAGAATTATACTTGAAGGGATACGATGGAGAATGAATCTTATCGCGTTCGTGGAGGCGGTAGTCCGTACGTACGCACGAGCGACAATATCATTATTTTGATATTAAAATAATATATAATTGGATGTTATATCATATATACAGAATCATTATAATGTTATATTTATTATTTTCATGAATTAAACATCATTATTATACCCATCCAAATAATAATTTATTGAATGACAATTACACCACGACGTGGAGACGATAAGCTGTACGTACACACGTATGGTGACATGCCATTCAAAGGATGGAGAGAATACTAAATATGGTTGTACCATGTTTATAATAACATCACAGTATATGAAAGATACTTGAGTTATTATTTTATAATAGAAATAACAAATATAGAAGAAGTTTAAGAAGAAAGGAAATTGAAAGAGGTTGGTGAAAACATTACCTCTTCTTCAGGTTCTTCCTTTTGATTTGATCAAAAGGTCTCCATAGGTTAGCTTTCTGATAAAACTATAGCCTCTAGGTTGTAGTGAGGGATTTTGATAGAGTATTTGGGTAGGGTTTGGCCGATCCAAAAGGCTTTGAGTGAGTGAATTAGTGAGAAGGGAGAGTGCCCTTTTATAAGAGGGGTGGGGGGCACCTTTGGAAAAGCTAAAAATATTATTTTATAATAAATTCATATTCGATTTCTAATGGCTCCAAAGTAGATTATTTAAAGGGTAAGGTGGGGATGGGTCGAAGACCACTCAACCAATAGAATTTAGACAGTTTTGGGTCATTATATTAACCTTATCTTTAAGTATTAACTCTTAGCTAATTAGTTTCACTTTTACAATGTCTCTTTGTATTTTTATATTATATGGTTAATAAACATACTATATACATCCGAGAGACCCCCAAGTGGTCCATTAATGATACACTTATCATTATATAAGTCTCTTGGCCGAACCTTAGATTTTTAGTAATTTAATATCAATTAATAATATAATATTAGTTTCAAAAACTCTTTTATGTCAATTTTTACACTATTCAATAATTGATTTTTGTAAAAAACATAACAGAATGATTACTTAAAAAAATAGTTAATTAAATAAATCCTAACATGTCATATTAACCTAAAAAATTATTGGTATTTATAAAAAGTCTCAAATTACATTTATTTGGGTATTTATAATATTAATTATTCTAATTTTTCATTAATTATGTAATTACTGCATCACCATTGTGTCATAAATAAATTAAATTATTTAATGTCTAAAATTTATAAATAAAACACAATTATGTAGGAAATCTTTTTATTTTTGTAATGAATATTTACAATCGAATTTATCTTGTTTATAACCCTATATTAAAAAAAATTAGTAAATAAACTTTGATTTTAACTCTTTTAAATCTTCTTTGAATTAAATAATAATAAATGTCCTAATCTAATACAAGTGGACCTAAATGATAATATTTTACTCCTAAGATTGTTTTTGGTTGAGATACACTTGTTCAATATAATTAGGACATGTTTTAGGGTAATATTAATATCATTTTTTCCCTTAATTACCCTGTTTACTTTTAACTGTGGTAAATAAAAGTAAAAAGTTACTATTCACCAAAAATTATTTTCATCTCATTGAACCACATTTTACTCCTTGATATTAATTTTGTCTCTCGGATATTTGAAATTCTACTCACAGAAGTGGTAAAATTATGTTTTATGAAAAAATCAATTTTTTTACAACCACTTAGTGGTTTCACTATTCATCAAAAAATGAAAGTTTCCAGAAAAATAACAAAAATTAGGCCTAAGCTATGTTTGATATTATGAATTCAAAAATGATTTCGATTTTACAAAACTCAGAACATATTAGTTTCATTAATTAATTTGAAAATAAATTCTTTTCGTCAAAACAAATAGCATGTTTTTAAGAGATAATAACTATCAAAAGACTGACACATGTTCATGTCTGGTATAAATGTGAAATTACATCCAATGTCCAAGATTGTATTAAATGGTAAAAATATAATCTAAATATACTTTAAAACCACTCAAATTAGTAATTTATCACTATAAATTATTTTGATTAAAAATGTTGTTTTTAATTAGAATTTAGTAATTTTCACTATTCATCAAAATAAGAAAGTTATCCGAAAAGTACCAAAATTTAACCCTAAGCTAATTTCGATATCATGAATCCAAAAATGAAATCCATTTTGAAAGATAAAATTTATAAAATTTCAAAAATTAGGTATTACTATTCATAACGGCTAGTTTGATTGGTTGTTGTGTGTTAGAATCTCGAAGTTGCATACAATGCACGCCATTCCATTATTCAAAGGGAAATGTACCGTGGAAGCTTGGGATGTTTCATTGTAAATTTTTGATGTCCCCATTCTAAAAAGTAAATTTATTTAGTCAAATTTAATATATAAAAGTTTAACATATTGGATTTAAAAAGGGTTCACTATTAAAAGTGTATAAATGTGCAATACTGAAAATGAATTTGTACTTACATTATGTGTATGAAACTCAAAATATGGATTCTAAAATTATAAGGATTATATAAAGTTTAAAATTTAGTTAATATTATTCATAAACTCTTTTAAACGGCTTGTTTAGTAAGTTATGGTGTGCTTGAACTTGGTGTTGCGTGTAGTGCAAGTTATTGAATTATTTTGAAGAAATAACACACCATGAAATTTTGTGATGTTACATTCTACCCTCCTTCAAGAAATTGCGTCCTCGAAATTTGAAAATGTTCATCAAAAATAAAAGGTTGAATATAGAAAATATCATTGTGGGAAAACCCACAACGGAAATTGGGTTAATAAAATTTAGTCTTAATAAGAGGAAAAGAGAAATGAAAGGGTCACCACCAAATTATGATATCTATTCGGAGAAGATTAGTGGAAATTAGAGACATATAATTGGAGGAAAACGTAAATATTCATAGGTAGTTATTGAGGTCATCAATCACAAACAAGTGTAAAATTGAGGGCCTTAAATTCATCAATCTATGATGATTTAAAATACCATCGGTTCAGAAAAACGTATGGTATTTGGATAACACATTTTTTATATTAGGATCCCTTCACTAGAGTATAAGAATTAATTTATTCATTGAATAAGAGAAGAAGAAAAATATATACTTGACATGTAGAGTCTCATCCTTTAACTAAGTTCTACCACAAACTCATCTTTCACTCTAAAAGATAATAGAACTTAAAAATAATATAATATTTATCCTATTCGTATAGGGTTAAAAAAATGAATTTATAATTCATCTCACAGAACCACTAAAAATGATATTATTCAATCCAGGACATCATGTGGGTCAGTGGTAGGTGATACACCCTTGTCGCCCTTCGGTTGTGGGTTCAAGTCTCACGGCCTTGCCAGATGCGACGGGTTGTCGCCCGACCTCTGTGTTGTCATTTTATGGAAATCCAAAATAATCCAAACTAGAACTATCCAAAATACTTCAGTCCAAAATTTATAAGGAAGGTAAACACAATGAAGATCCTTTTTTTCCACGTAATAACATGTGAACACCTTCTGTTAGGCGGAGAAAGAAAGGAAGTGATGGCAAGAGGGGGGGGAATTGCCTTTTAAAAATTAATTAACAATTTAAAAACAATGTTAAAGGTGCAGCGGAAATAAATGAGGCAAGACAAAAAATTGATAACGGAGTTCAGCTTAAACCCAAGCCTACGTCTCCGCTCCCAACTCAACCGTTGAGAGATTTACTACCGCTTTCTTTTTAATGGTTTTAGCAAGAAACCCACTAGACTTTAAGGTTAGTCTACAACCTATTACAGCTTGCTTTTAATGGTTATGCAAGAACCCACTTTCTTTCAATGGTTGAGCAAGAACCCACTAGACTTCTTACAGGTGAAGGCTAGCTCACCTTTGTCTCAAGCTTTTTAAAGGAAAGGATTGACCAACCTCTTCACACCTTGAAGGTGATGTGAAAACCCAAATGAAAGGATGAGAGAAAGAGATGGGGGTTTGTAGGCACAAACCCAAAATGATGCTCAAAAATGATAAAGCAATGAAAAACCGTAATGGGGAAGTCTTGGGCGCCAATGGATTGATGAAGCTGATGAAGGGTGCTCCCAAGCTTCTTTGGTGGTGCTCCTTGGATGTGGAAGTGTGTTGGAGCAAGTGGGGCTCCCTTAGAGGAATGCGCCGGAGGTTCACCAAATGATCAAAATGTGTCCCGTGGGCTTCCTTGGCTTGGTTATGGTTCCGGTATTAATCCTTGGCTTCATAGTCCTTTATTTATAGAGGGGGAACCCTCATATGGCCTTTGGAGATCTTCGGAGCCGTTGGAAAAGGCTTCGGAGCCGTTGGGAGGCAAGTGGACCAGCCTGGTCAAAGGCCCAACGGCTAGTTTGACTGGCTCCACTGGCTGACCGGTGCTAGGCCACCGGTTGGCCGGTGCTTGCAAAATGGAGAGGCCTTCGGGCTCAGGCACCACCGGCTAGCCGGTGAGGTGGCCACCGGTTGTCCAGTGCTGAGGCAGTAGCAAATACTATTCTGGCTGGGTTCCACCGGCTGGCCGGTGCTGAGGCCACCAGTTGGCCGGTGCTGAGGCAGTGGCTCAGCCTTCTGCCCAGGTGCCATTGGCTGGCCGGTGGTGAAGCCACCGGTTGGCCGGTGGACTGATTTTCAGTCCACTTTTGCATCTTGCTTTCTTGGCCCAATTCCTTGGCCACCTATCATCCAAAAACACTTAAAACAATATTAGTAAAATAAGAGAGTGATTGTGATCATGAAAATTAAACCACGAGGGGTTCGAGAGGTACAACAATCTCCCCCTATTTTGATGATCACAATCACCAAAACAAGCAATGTAAAATACTGAAATGATAGGCATGCTTTAGAGGATAAAATGAAAAGTAAAGCAAATCATGAGAGAAAGATTTTTTCCCCAATCAACAAAGAATGTATCCCCCTTTGTGATTATCAAAATAGCACGGGGCATAAAACTTGATTGAGGGAAGTGTTGAAAAACAAGATAGATATTTTTAAACCAATTGAAATTTTTGAGATTTGAATTGAAAGTTTTGAATTGAAAATTTGAAAATTGAATAACAGTTTGAATTGAAAGTTTTGAATGAAAATTGAATAACAGTTTGAATTGAAAGTTTTGAATGAATTTTGAATAACAGTTTGAATTGAAAGTTTTGAATGAATTTTGAATAACAGTTTGAATTTAATGTTTTGAAATGAATTTTGAATAAAGAAAAAAGGCTTAACCAATCCTAACTCCCCCTAAATAAAAACAACAAATCACCGGGGAGAGGTTTTTGAAACCGAAACAAATTTTGGCCCGGTGAGACTTGCTAAGAGGGATTTTTCAATCCATACTTGTCTAGTGGCGGGTCTTCTACTATAAAATTCATCATTGAAGAAAATGGTTTTGGGCCTACCATACCGGGCATTTTTGCAATTTCACTCATAGATTAAGTGCCCGGGTTTTTTACAATAATTGCAAAATTTAAATTGAGAGCTCCCCCTTATAAAAGCAGTTGGAGCATGGGAAGAGGAAGCTTGCTTGGAATAGCCAAGCCCTTCAGTGGTTCTAGATATGCGTTGGGAACCAATAAAATTGTTAAAAAAAATTCACCTTGGGTGAACTTAGCAAGGGATTCCCATAAATCCTTGATTGTTGATTCCATGGAATCAATATCGGGAAGGTTTTGAACTTTGAGGGACAACTCCTCCTTTTCTTTGAGAAGTTGTTCCTTTTCGGAAGAGAGTTTTTTGAAATTCTTTTTTAAAGAAACAAATTTGGAAGAAAGTTCATGAAAACCTTCCTCCAATTGATCTCTCGCATGTTGGAGATCCTCATAAGACATGTGATTGAAAGAATTTGAAGAACTAGAGGATGAGGAGTCGGAAGATGTTACCTCATGAAATGCCATTAGGCATTTGTTACCGTTGTCGCTTGAGGAGGAGGAGGAGGTGGAGCTATCACTCCATGTGGCTTTGAATGCCTTCTTCTTTTCCTTTTGCTTGGCCTTTTTCTTGTTGAGTGGACAATCGGGCTTGTAATGGCCTTTCTTGCCACACCCGTAGCATGTTACATCGGGCTCGGATTTTTCGTCGTGTTGAGCCTTGCGGGATTTCTTTTTCTTGTGCTTCTTCATGAACTTGTGCATTTTGCGGGCAAGATTCTCCATTTCGGAATCGCCGCTTGAAGAGGAAGACAATGAGGAGGAGGAGCTTTCTTCTTGTTGAACTTTGAAGGCGATGTTCTTTTGAGTTTTGATCAGTTTGCCTTCCTTTTCAGCTTGCCTCCTCATGGTGATCTCATAGGTCATGAGGGATCCGATGAGCTCTTCGACCAGCATGTTTTTGATGTCCTTTGCTTCTTGGATTGTCGTGACTTTCGGAGCCCATGAGCTTGGTAGGATCCATAGGATCTTCTTGACCATCGTCTCTGCAGAAACATCATCACCAAGGGACTTTCTCCCATTGCAAACATCAGTAAAACGTGTAAACATTTCAGTAATAGATTCGGATGGATGCATGGTAAAAGACTCAAAATCTTGACAGTACATGTCCAATCGAGTATCCTTGACTTTGTTGGTCCCCTCATGGGTAACCTCCAAAAGTTTCCAGATTTCATGTGAGGAGGTGCATGTGGAAACTCGATTGAACTCATTACGATCAAGGCCGCAATGTAGAGCGTTCATGGCTTTGCCATCAAGCTCGAAATTTTTAATATTGTCATGAGTCCATTTGGATTCATTGGGGGAAGAGAGAGAATAACCATGCATGACAATTTTATAAATGGGATAACCTATACTTCTAAGAAAAGTAGTCATGCGGGTTTTCCAATAGTTATAGTCGGTTCCATCAAAAAATGGAGCACGACCCAAAGAATAGCCTTCGGGGGCGAAAGAGGATGAAGTCATCACAATGGATCTTGAATTTGAAACCGGTGAAGGTATTACACAAATTTTGCCTCTGATACCAATTGTTGGGTGGAGAAAGAAAGGAAGTGATGGCAAGAGGGGGGGGGGGTAATTGCCTTTTAAAAATTAATTAACAATTTAAAAACAAAGTTAAAGGTGCAGCGGAAATAAATGAGGCAAGACACAAAATTGATAACGGAGTTTGGCTTAAACCCAAGCCTACGTCTCCGCTCCCAACTCAACCGTTGAGAGATTTACTACCGCTTGCTTTTTAATGGTTTTAGCAAGAAACCCACTAGACTTTAAGGTTAGTCTAGAACCTATTAGAGCTTGCTTTTAATGGTTATGAAAGAACCCACTTGCTTTCAATGGTTGAGCAAGAACCCACTAGCCTTCTTACAGGTGAAGGCTAGCTCACCTTTGTCTCAAGCCTTTTAAAGGAAAGGCTTGACCAACCTCTTCACACCTTGAAGGTGATGTGAAAACCCAAATGAAAGGATGAGAGAAAGAGATGGGGGTTTCTAGGCACAAACCCAAAATGATTCTCAAAAATGATAAAGCAATGAAAAACCGTAATGGGGAAGTCTTGGGCGCCAATGGATTGATGAAGCAGATGAAGGGAGCTCCCAAGCTTTTTTGGTGGTGCTCCTTGGATGTGGAAGTGTGTTGGAGAAAGTGGGGCTCCCTTAGAGGAATGCGTCGGAGGTTCGCCAAATGATCAAAATGTGTCATGTGGGCTTCCTTGGCTTGGTTATGGTTCTGGTATTAATCCTTGGCTTCCTAGTCCTTTATTTATAGAGGGGGAACCCTCATATGGCCTTTGGAGGTCTTCGGAGCCGTTGGAAAAGGCTTCGGAGCCGTTGGGAGGCAAGTGGACCAGCCTGGTCAAAGGCCCAACGGCTAGTTTGACTGGCTCCACCGGCTGACCGGTGCTAGGCCACCGGTTGGCCGGTGCTTGCAAAATGGAGAGGCCTTCGGGCTCTGGCACCACCGGCTTGCCGGTGAGGTGGCCACCGGTTGGCCGGTGCTGAGGCAGTAGCAAATACTGTTCTGGCTGGGTGCCACCGATTGGCCGGTGCTGAGGCCACCGGTTGGCCAGTGCTGAGGCAGTGGCTCAGCCTTCTGCCCAGGTGCCATCGGCTGGCCGGTGGTGAAGCCACCGGTTGGCCAGTGGACTGATTTTCAGTCCACTTTTGCTTCTTGCTTTCTTGGCCCAATTCCTTGGCCACCTATCATCCAAAAACACTTAAAACAATATTAGTAAAATAAGAGAGTGATTGTGATCATGAAAATTAAACCACGAGGGGTTCGAGAGGTACAACACCTTCATCATGTATTATTTCAAAACAATGCAACATCCTGAATTACCATAAAACCTTATTGATTACATTCATGATCCCTTATTCCTTAAAGAATAATAGATATAATCCTTCAATCCAAAAATGTTGTAAACACAAACAATGATAGAATATACAAATCATTAATCAGTTTCAAGGTAGTCAAGAATATCCAATATAATTTATCCAAATCAATCATGTATTATTCTAAAGTCACTACCTCGGTATCATAACCAAATTATGGTTTATCTTTCTCTCAACCATATATTTTCCAAAAATTTCACCTGCTATTGAGTAACTTTTCTTTGTTCCACACAATCTCAAGTCCTTAATGAAATAGTACTACAGTACAATCCTTATATACTCCATAATTATTATAACAAGTACATTGTTGATACAACACTCAAATGACATAATCAACATAAGAACTCTAATCATTCCCCTTTATATGTGGTAGTATCATAACATGATTATTATCCCATAGCATTATTTATGGCATAGTCTGATTACTGGGACATAGGTTTGCATAGTGTCAAAACTCATGGAAAATGAAGCATTGTACATTTGAAACCATTTTCTCACCCTTGCAATCACGTACTTTGTGCTCTTTTCCTCCACACTTATAACAAACTCTCATTCCTTTCAGGAAAGTTCCAGGGTGTTTCTTCCATAGTTATCACATATGGAAAAATTCTTCTTTTCCCTATTCCATTTATCCATCTTTCCCTCTTCCATCCTTTTCTTCTCTTGCTTCCCTTCAAAGCAATAGGACTCAGTAAACTCTTTACATATCTTATCAACACATGATATTATTTCTTCATATGATGAAAATACATGGGAGACTATTTCTCTAATAAATTCTGGCTTAAGACCATGAGAGATATGATCCTTCTTTCTCTTTGGATCATGTTCATTGCTGGAGTTCTCATTCCTTCTACTGGGTGCCATTTCTAAACAATGGAATACACTAGATTAGTTTATGAATAACAATACCTAATCCCAAACTTGAAAAACGCATAACATAAATTAAATAGTTTATGGATATAATCCATAATCATAAAAATGTCTCTTTTGAGGAAGTATATATTCATAAACCCTTCATAATGGTTTGTAAAGAAAATGAGAATTATCCGAAGCATACCCCCCAGGAGTGTCGTTACCAAGAGTGCAGTAAGGCCTATTGTCGTGCACCAGTTCCCGTTCGAGTCCATCTCAAAGCGGTGTTTTCGGGTTTTACCCATAGGTAAATCTGTGCCAGATCCGCCTCTACCTGCTCGTATCCAGATAGGGATGTATTGCTCAGAAAACTCACAAAATCTCTACAATATCAAAATTCTAGGAAGTTCTTCTATACTAATCCTCAAATTTCATCTTAGGTCTACGTGCTCTAATCAGAGTTTATCTAAATCTAGCTTTGACGGTTTGTACTAAACATCCTCTGATACCAACTTTAACGCCCTGACCCCAGATACCCTGAGTCGGTTCATTATTACATAACATTTTCATGACCACAAGAAAGATCAAGTCTCGAAAGACCGATTAGTTTAGTATCCTTGGAAACACTAGATATATTCATAAAGTTTACATTACATCATAAAATGGAAACTACAACAATATAGTCTCCATAGTCCACACTCTTACCCCTCATAATATCCATGCAGGTCATTCATAAATTACTTTTTCACATCTAGGGAAAATATAAAACATAGAAAAGGGGTGTGCTCAAATGCCCAGTAAGGATAACAGTATAGCGGAAACATTCATAAATAAGAGTAAACATTTAAGGCAATGTATAACTAAAACAAAAGCCTTTTAAACATGAACTTCAACATAGTATGGAAAAAATAAAATGAAATAATTCCATTTACTTATTCACATGGATATTCTACTAATATAATAATCACATGAAATATCAATAACCACTTTCATAACAATGGAATGCATAATGCCAGAATATCATAACCACATAGCCAAGGCCTCGTACCATGACTACAAATAAGATTTTTTCAAGGCCCTGTGCCAATACACTAGTTTCTCTCATGAGAGCTACCGATGCATCGAGGAGCTATAGCGGTCTCCACCCATCACATATTAAGTCCAATTTATTCCCATATGAAAAGGTTTAAACATAACATAAACATTCACATTAAAACAAGCATACTAAATGTAAATACCTCATCCATAAACCATGAATGGTATAAAAATAACACATCCACGGTCAAAAATATCATAAAACGTTCAATACAACATAGAAGTTTTGTATCATAATAAATCAACTTCAAATAAGCGTTAAATCAATCAAAGGATGTTGACATAGATGAAATCAAAACTCTTTTTAGAGAAATATCCCTTTTAATTTGAAATCATTTAAGTGTCACATATTTATAAAATAAAAAATTTTCTTTGAAAATATTCTTATAAGCTTGTAAGGGAAGCTTCAAAGATTTTATAACGGCAGAAAATAGCCACACCAGCCGTATAAGTTAAAAAAACATTCTTACCTTAATTCTGTCGAAAAGGTTAAAAAGAACCTTGTTTGGAAAATTACGGAAAGATTCCTTTATAAACCGCTTATAAAAGTCAACAAGGGTATAAATGACTTTAACCCATATTATAGTAAATAGTAAAAATGTTTTGAAATACATTTTTAATAAACATGGATGTGGATGATAAAGAAGATCCAGTAGATTATTACGTATAAACAACCTTGGATAATGAAGAGATTGAGAAATAAACCCTTACCTTGTACTTTTCCTTGGTTGGGGGTAAGTTAACCTTCTGTATAATGGAGAAATATTTTTTATTAAATTATACAAGAATAATATACATTAATATGATATCATATATGATCATTCAATATTGATTTGTTAATAATATCTTAGTATTATCGTTGTTTTGGGTGTTAACTTACTTTTTTTCATTTATATGTTTTGTTACGTAAGTTGTGTTCGTCATGGATAGGTTTTATTGTAATAATATCCAGAATTATATCATGTCCATAGATACTATTATTAATCATCAAATGAGAATTATACTTGAATGGATACGATGGAGAATGAATCTCATCGCGTTCGTGGAGACGATAGTCCGCACGTACGCACGAGTGACAATATCATTCTTTTGATATTATAATAATATACAATTGGATGGTATATCATATATACAGAATAATTATCATGTTAAATTTATTATTTACATGAATTATACATCATTATTATACCCATCCAAATAATAATTTATTGAATGACAATTACACCATGACGTGGAGACGGTAAGCAGTACGTACACACCTATGGTGGCATGCCATTCAAAGGATGGATAGAATACTGAATATGGTTGTACCATATTTATAATAACATCACAGTATATGGAAGATACTTGAGTTATTATTTTAGAATAGAAATAACAAATAAAGACGAAGTTGAAGAAGAAAGGAACTTGAAATAGGGTGGTGAAAACATTACCACTTCTTCGGGTTCTTCCTTTTGATTTGATCAAAAAGGCTCCTTAGGTTATCTTTATGATCAAACTAATGCCTCTAAATTGTAGTTATGGAAGATTAGAGAGTATTTGTGCAGGGTTTGTCTGATCCAAAAGGCTTTTAATATGTGAATTTGGGAGAAGGGGGAGTGCTCTTTTATAAGAGGGGTGAGGGCCACCTTTGGAAAAGCTAAAAATAATATTTTATAATAAATTTATATTCGGTTTCTTATGGCTCAAAAGTGGATTATTTAAAGTTTAAGGTTGGTATGGGTAGAGAACCACTCAACCAATAGAATTTATATAGGTTTGAGTCATTATATTAACCTTATATTTAAGTATTAACTCTTAGTTAAGTAGTTTCACTTTTACAATGTCTCTTTGTATTTTTATATTATATGGTTTATAAACTTACTATAGACATCCAAGCGACCCACAAGTGGACCATTAATGATACACATATCTTGATATAAGTCTCTTGGCCGATCCTTAGATTTTTAGGAATTTAATATCAATTAATAATATAATATTTGTTTTAAAACCCCTTTTATGTCAATTTTTACACTATTCAATAATTGATTTTTGTAAAAATCATAACAGAATGATTACATCAAAAAAAAGTTAATTAAATCAATCCTAACATGTCATATTAACCTATAAAATTATTGGTATTTATAAAAAGTCTCAAATTACATTTATTTGGGTATTTATAATATCAATTATTATAATTTTTCATTAATTAGTTAATTACTGCATCACCATTGTGTCATAAATAAATTAAATTATTTAATGTCTAAAAATTATAAATAAAATACCATTATGTAGGAAAACTTTTTATATTTCTAATTAATATTTAAAATAGAATTTATCTTATTTATAACCCTATTCTAAAAATGTTTTAGTAAATAAACATTGATTTTAACTCTTTTAACTCTTCTTTGAATTAAATAATAATAAATGTCCTAATATAATACAAGCGGACCTAAATAATAATATGTTACTCCTAATATTGTTTTCGGTCGAGATACACTTGTCCAATAGAATTAGGAAATGTGTTAAGTTAATATTAATATCATTTTTACCGTTAATTACCCTATTTACTTTTAACCGTGGTAAATAAAAGTAAAAGTTACTATTCACCAAAATTATTTTCATCTCATTGAACCACATTTTACTCCTTTATATTAACCGTGACTCTTGAATTTTCAAAATTCCACTCACGGAAGCGGTAAAATTCAGTTTTATGAAAAATTCAGTTTTTTTAACTACCACTTAGTGGTTTCACTATTTATCAAAAAATGAAAGTTTCCAAAAAAATACCAAAAATTAGGCCTAATCTATATTTGATATTATGAATTCAAAAATGATTTCTATTTTACCAAATTCATAAAATATCAGTTGCATTAATTAATTTAAAAATTAATTCCCGTCATCAAAACAAATAGAGTGTTTTTAAGAGATAATAACTATCAAAAGATTGACACTGTTTATGTCCGGTTTAAACATGAAATTACATCCAATGACCAAAATTATATTAAATTGTAAAAATATATTCTAAATATACTTTAAAACCACTCAAATTAAAAATTTATCACTATTATTTATTTCGATTAAAAAAGTTGTTTTTAATTAAAATTTAGTAATTTTCACTATTCATCAAAATAAGAAAGTTATCCGAAAAGTACCAAAATTACACCCTAAGCTAATTTCAATATCATGAATACAAAAATTAAATCCATTTCGAAAGATAAAATTTATTAAATTTCAAAAAGTAGATATTACTATTCATAACGGCTAGTTTGATTGGATGTTGTGTGTTAGAATCTCGAAGTTGCGTACAATGCACGCCATTACATTATTCAAAGGGAAACGTAATGTGGAAGCTTGGGATGTTTCATTGTAAATTTTTGATATCCCCATTCTAAAAAGTAAATTTATTTAGTCAAATTTAATATATAAATGTTTAAAATATTGGATTTAAAAAGGGTTCACTATTAAATGTTTGCAAAAGTGCAATACTGAAAATGAATTTATTCTTAAATTATGTCTAAGAAACTCATAATATGGATTCTAAAATTATAAGGATTATATAAATTTTAAAATTTAGTCATTACTATTCATAACCTCTTTTGAACGGCTTGTTTAGTAACTCATGGTGTGCTTGAACTCGATGTTGCGTGTAGTGAAAGTTATTGAATTAGTTTGAAGAAATAACACACTATGAAATTTTGTGGTGTTACATTCTCCCCTCCTTCAAGAAATTGCATACTCGCAATTTGAAATTGTTCATAGAAAATAAAAGGTTGAATATAGAAAATATCTTTGTGGGAAAACCCATATCAGAAATTGGGTTAATAAAAATTTGTCTTAATAAGAGGAAAAGAGAAATGAAAGGGTCAGCACCAAATTATGATCTCTATTCAGAGAACATTGATGGAAATTAGAGACATATAATTAGAGGAAAAACGTAAATATTTATAGGGAGTGATTGAGGTCATCAATCACAATCAATTGTAAAATTTAGGGCCTTAAATTCATCAATCTATGATGATTTAAAATACAATCAGTTCAGCAAAACATATGGTATTAGGATAACACATTTTTTGTTTTAAGATCCCTTCACTACAGTATAAGAATTAATTTCTTCATTGAATAAGAGAAGAAGAAAAATATATACTTGACAAGTAGAGTCTCATCCTTTAACTAAGTTCTATCACAAACTTATCTTTCACTCCAAAAGATAATAGAACTTAAAAATAATATAATATTTATCATATTCGTATAGGGTTAAAAAAATGAATTTATAATTCATCTAGCAGAACCATTAAAAATGTCATTATTCAATCTAGGATATCACGTGGGTCACTGGTAGGTGATGCACCCGTGTCACCCTTCGGTTGTGGGTTCAAGTCTCGTGGCCTTGCTGGAGGCAACGGGTTGCCGCCCGACCTCCGTGTTGTCCTTCTATGGCAATCCAAAATAATCCAAACTAGAACTATCCAAAATACTTCAGTCCAAAATTTATAAGGAACGTAAACACAATTAAGATCCTTTTTGCTGTGTAATAACATGTGAACACCTTCATCATGTATTCTTTTAAAACACTGAAACATCCTAAATTACCATAAAATCTTATTGATTACATTCATGATCCCTTATTCCTTAAAGAATAGTAGATATACTCCTTCAATCCAAAAATGTTGTAAACCCAAACAATGATAGAATATTCAAATCATTAATCAGTTTCAAGGTAGTCAAGAATATCCAATATAATGTATCCAAATCAATCATGTATTATTTTAAAATCACTACCTCGGTATCAAAACCATATTATGGTTTATCTTTCTCTCAACCATATATTTTCCAAATATTTAACATGCTACTGAGTCACTTTTCTTTGTTCCACACAATCTCAAGTTCTTAATGAAATAGTATTGCAGTACAATCCTTATATACTCCATAATTATTATAACAAGTACATTGTTGGTACAACACCCAAATGACATAATCAACATAAGAACTCTAATCATTTCTCTTTATCTGTGATAGTTTCATAACTTGATTATTATCCAATAGCATCATTTGTGGCATAGTCTGATGACTGGGACATAGGTTCGCGTAGTGTCCGAACTCCGTGCAAATGAAGCATTGTACATTTGAAACCATTTTCTTACCCTTTCAGTCACGTAATTTGTGTCGTTTTTCTCCACACTTACAAAAAAATCCCATTCCATTCAGGAAAGTTCCAGGGTCTTTCTTCCACAGTTTTCACATATGGGAAAATTCTTCTTTTCCCTATTCCCTTTATCCATCATTCCCTCTTCCATTATTTTCTTCTCTTGCTTCCCTTCAAAGCAATAGGACTCAGTAAACTCTTTACTTATCTTATCAACCCATGATATTATTTCTTCATATGATTATAATACATGGGAGACTATTTCTCTTATAAATTCTGGCTTAATACCGTGAAAGATATGATCCTTCTTTCTCTTTGGATCATGTGCATTGCTATAGTTCTCATTCCTTCTACTGGGTGCCATTTCTAAACAATGGAATACACTAGATTAGTTTATGAATAACAATACATAATCTCAAACTTGAAAAAATCATTACATAAATTAAATAGTTTATGGATATAATCCATAACCATAAAAATGTCTCCTTTGAGGAAGTATATATTCATAAACCCTTCATAATGGTTTGTAAAGAAAATGATAATTATCCTAAGCATATCCCCCGGGAGTGTCATAACCAAGAGTGCAGCAAGGCCCGTTGTCATGAACCAGTTCCCATTCGAGTCTAGCTCAAAGTGGTGTTTTCTGGTTTTACCCCTAGGTACATCTGTGCCAGAGCCACCTCTACCTGCTCGTATCCAGACAGGGATGTATTGCTCGGAAAACTCACAAAATCTCTACAATACCAAAATTCTAGAAAGTTCTTCTATAATAATCCTCAAAGTTCATCTTAGGTCTATGTTCTCTAATCAGTGTTTATCTAAATCTAGCTTCGATGGTTTGTACTAAACTTCCTCTGATACCAACTGTAACACCCCGACCCCAGATACTTAGAGTCGATGCATTATTACATAACATTTTCATGATCACAATAAAGATCAAGTTTCGAAAGACCGATTATTTTAGTAGCCTTGGAAACACGAGATATATTCATAAAGTTTACATTACATCATAAAATGGAAACTACAACAATATAGTCTCCATAGTCCACACTCTTATACCCTCATACTATCCCTGCAGGTCATTCATAAATTACTTCTTTACATCCTGGGAAAAAATAAAACATAAAAAAGGGGTGAGCTCAAATTCCCAGTAAGGATAACAATATAGCGGAAACTTTCATAAATAAGAATAAACATTTAAGGCAATGTATAACTAAAACAAAAGCCTTTTAAACTTGAACTTCAATATAGTATGGCAAAATTAAATTGATATAATGTCATTTACTTATTCACATGGATATTCTACTAATCAAATAATCACATGCCATATCAATAACCACTTTCATAATAATGGAATGCATAATGCCAGACTATCAAAACCACATAGCCATGGCCTCGTGCCATGACTACAAATAAGATTTTGTCGAGGCCTTGTGCCAATACACTATTTTGTCTCATGAGACCTACCGATGCATCGAGGAGCTATAGAGGGCTCCACCCGTCACATATTAAGTCCAATGCATTCCAATATGAAAAGTTATAAACATAACATAAACATTCGTATTAAAACTAGCATACGAAATGTAAATACGTCATCCATAAACCATGAATTGTAACGCCCCGACCACAGTTACCTAGAGTCGGTGCATTATTACATAACATTGGTATGATCACAAGAAGGATCGAATCTCGAAAGACTGATTGGTTTAGTATCCTTGGAAACACTAGATATATTCATAAGTCTTATATTACATCATAAAAATTAAAACTACAACAACATAGTGTCCATATTCCACACTCTTATCCCCTCATACTATCCCTGAAGGTCATTCATAATTTACTTCTTCACATCCTGGGAAAAATAAAACATAGAAAAGGGGTGAGCTCAAATGCCCAGAAAGGAGAGCAATATAGCGGAAACATTCATAAAAAAGAATAAATAATTAAGGCAATATATAACTAAAACAAAAGCCTTTTAAACTTGAACTTCAACATAGTATGGAAAAAAATAAAATGAAATAATGCCATTTACTTATTCACATGGATATTCTACTAATCGAATAATCACATGCAATATAAATAACCTCTTTCATAATGATGGAATGCATAATGCCGAACTTTAATTTCTGTGTCGAGGCCTCATGCCAAGACCTAAGAGATAACTGTAACCGGAACCCAACCCGGAGAGCCTCTGTAACCGGACTCCATCCCGGAGTGCCTCTAATAACCAGACACCAACCCGGAGTGCCTCTAATAACCAGACACCAACCTGGAGGGCTTACTTTTACCAGTCCCCAACCCGAAACATACTAGTCCAACACATTTATCTTAAGAAGAGGAAGAAATATAACATAAACATTTGTATTAAAACTAACATACAAAATGTCAAAACTTTAATCATAAACCATTAATGGCATAAAAATAACTCATCCATAGTAAAAAAATATCACAAAACTTTAAATACGATATGGATGATTTTTATCATAATAAATCAACTTGAAACAAGTTTAAAATTTATCAAAGAATGTTGACATAGATGAAATCAATACTATTTGAGAGAAATATCTCTTTTTTTGAAATCATTTAAAAGTCGCATAACTATAGATAAAACCTTTATTTTTTAAATAACTTTATAAGCTTGTGAAGGAAGCTTCAAAGGTGTAATAATGGTGGAGAATAACTGCACCCGCCGTATAAGTTATAAAAAGACATTCTTACCTTAATTTTGTCAAAAGGTTAAAAAGGACCTTGTTTGGAAAACGACGGAAAGATTCCTTTATAAGCCTCTTATAAAAAGTCAAAAAAGGGTATAAATTTCTTTAACCCATATTATTGTAAATAGTAAAAATGTTTTGAAATACATTTTTAAGAAACATGGATGTGGATGATAATGAGATCCCAGTAGATTATTACGTATATACAACCTCAGATAAAGAAGAGATTGCGAAATAAACCCTTACCAATTTGGTAACATAGGAACCGTACAACCCATAAAAGTGGTATCATACAATGAATATGTAAATATGCATAAATTAAAGTGTATTACACAAAGAATATAATTATGGGCAGTACATACACCACACAAAAGGTAATGGTGGCAATATGGCATGAATCTCACGGGAATAAGGAGTGAGATGAAAACCCCTTACCTTATACTTTTCCTTGGCTGGGGTAGGTTAACCTCATTTATAATAGTGAAATAATTGTTATTAAAATATACAAGAATCATATAAATACATATTATATCATATATGATCTTTTAACATTTCTTTGTTAATAATATCTTAGTATTATCGTCATTTCGGGTGTTAACTTAATCGTTTTATTTTATATGTTTTGTTACATAATCCATGTTTTTCATGGATAGGTTGTATATTATTCATATACAGAATGATATAAAGTCCTTAAACATTATTTTTAAATCATCAAATTATAATTATACTTGAATGGATACGATGTAGAATGAAACTCATCGCGTTCATGGAGACGGTAGTCCGTACGTACGCATGAGCGACACTATCATTCTTTTGATATTAAAATAATATATAAATGGATGGTATATCATATATACAGAATCATTAACATGTTATATTTATTATTTACATGAGTTACACATCATTATTATACCCATCCAAATAATAATATATTGAATAACAATTACACCACGATGTGGAGACGGTAAGCCGTACGTAAGCACGTATGGTGAAATGTTATTCAAAGGGTGGATATAATACTGAATATGGTTGTACCATATTTATAATAAAATCACAGTATATATAAGATACTGGAGTTATTATTTTATAATGGTAATAACAATGAAAGAAGAAGTGGAAGAAGAAAGGAACTTGGAAAGGGGTGGTGAAATTATTACCTCTTCTTCGGGCTCTTCCTTCTGACTTGATAAAAAGGGATCCTTAGGTTGGATTTATGATCAAACTAAGGCCTCTAAGTTGTAGTTAGGGAAGTTGGGATAGTATTTGGGAAGATTTTTGCCGATCCAAAAGGCTTTGAAGTTGTTAATAAATGAGAAGTAGGAGTGCCCATTTATAAGAGGGGTGAGGGGCACCATTGGAAAAGCTAGAAATATTAATTTATAATAAATTCATATTCGGTTTATAATGGCTCAAAAGTTGATTATTCAAAGGTTAAGGTGGGGATAGGTCGAAAAAAACTCAACCAATAGAATTTAGATAGGTTTGGGTTCTTATATTAACCTTATCTATAAGTATTTACTCTAAGTTAATTAGTTTCACTTTTACAATGTTTCTTTGTATTTTTATATTATATGGTTAATAAACTTACTATATACATCCAAGAGACCCCCAAGTGGTCCATTAATGATACACCTATCATGATATAAGTCTCTTGGCCGAACCGTATATTTTTAAGAATTTAATATCAATTAATAATATAATATTTGTTTTAAAAACTCTTTTATGTCAATTTTGACACTATTCAATAGTTGATTTTTTTGAAACTCATAACAGAATGATTACTTCGAAAAACTTTAATTATATCATTCCTAAAATGTCATATTAACTTAAAAAATTAGTGTAATTCATAAAAAGTCTCGAATTATATTTATTTGTGTATTTATAATATCAATTATTTTAATATTTCACTATTATGGTAATTACTGCATCATCACTGTGTTATAAATAAATTAAATTATTTAAAGTATAAAAATTATAAATAAACTAACATTATGTAGGAAATATTTTTAGCTTTCTAATGAATATTTATAGTCTGAAATCCAACATATATAACCCTATGTAAAAAAAATTTTCCTAAAAGATATATGCTCATGCCATTTTTGTACTTATTTTAACTTAATTAAAATTAAGTGTCCCTATCACCTACAAGTGGCTCCATGGGGTCCCAAAATCGACCCAAAGAAGCCTATGGTCGAACATGTATCAACCAATAAGTCTAGGACATGTTTTAGGGTAATTTAGTATTATTATAATATTATTTTTTAACCCTTATTTATCGGATTTACCCTTAACAATGGTAAATAAAATATTTACCGAAGTAATTATTCAAAATGTCTAAAAATAAAAGGTACCTTTTTACACAATTTGAATATCCTGATTCCAAATATGGAATCCATTTTTCCAAATTCAAAACACATAAGTGGCATAAATTAATTTAAAATTAATTCCCTTTGTTAAAACAAAAAGCGTGTTTTTAAGAGATAATAACTATCAAAAGATTGACACTTGATTATATCCGGTTTAATTGTAAAATTATGTCCAATGACCAAAATTATATTAAATGGTAAAAATATATTCTAAATATACTTTAAAACCACTCAAATTTATAATTTATCACTATTAATTATTTTGATTAAAAAAGTTGTTTTTAATAAAAATTTAGCAGTTTTCACTATTCATCAATATATTAAAGTTATCCGAAAAGTACCAAAATTTCACATTAGGCTAAATTCGATATTTCGAATCCAAAAATGAATTCCATTTTGAAATATAAAATATATATAATTTTAAAAAGTAGTTAATACTATTCATAACGTCTAGTTTGGTTGGTTGTGGTGTGTGTTAGAACTCGAAGTTGCGTACAACACATGCTACTGTATTATTCAAAGGAAAGCATATCGTGGAAGCTTGGGATGTTTCATTTTAAATTTTGTATGTCCCCATTTAGTCAAAATGTTTAAAATATTGTATTTAAAAAGGTTTCACTATTAAAAGTTGATAAAAATGCAATACTAAAAATGAATTTGTTCTTACATTATGTCTAAGAAAGTCATAATATGGATTCTAAAATTATAAGGATATATTAGTTTAAAATTTAGTTAATACTATTCAAAACCTCTTTTGAATGGCTTGTTTAGTAAGTCATGGTGCGATTGAACTCGGTGTTGGGTGTAGTGCAAGTTATTGAATTATTTTTAATAAATAACACACTATGAAATCTTGGGGTGTTACATTCTCCCCTCCTTCAATAAATTGATTCCTCGCAATTTGAAATTGTTCTTCGAAAATAAAAGGTTGAAAATAGAAAATATCTTTGTGGGAAAACCCACATCAGAAATTAGGTTACTAAAATTTAGTCTTAAAATGAAGAAAAGAGAAATGAAAGGGTCACCACCAAATTATGATCTCTATTAGGAGAACATTGGTGGAAATTAGAGACATATAATTGGAGGAAAAATGTAAATATTTATAGGTAGTGATTGAGGTCATCAATCACAAACATGTTTTAAATTGAGATCCTTAAATTCATCAATCTATGATGATTTTAAATACCATCGGTTCAACAAAACATAGGGTATTAGGATAACATATTTTTTGTTTTAGGATTCTTTAAATAAAGTATAAGAATTAATTTCTTCATAGAATAAGATAAGAAGAAAAAATATATTCTTGACAAGTAGAGTTCCATCCTTTATCTAATTTCTACCACAGACTCATCTTTTACTCCAAAAGATAATAGAACTTAAAAATAATATTCTATTTATCCTATTCGTATAGGGTTAAAAAAATGAATTTATAATTCATCTAGTAGAACCATTAAAAACAACATTATTCAATCCAGGACATCACGTGGGTCAGTGGTAGGTGATACACCATTGTCGCCCTTCGGTTGTGGGTTCAAGTCTCGCGGCCTTACCGGACGCGACGGGTTGCCGCCCGACCTCCGGGTTGTCCTTTTATGCCAATCCAAAATAATTCAAACTAGAACTATCCAAAATACTCCAGTCCAAAATTTATAAGGAAGGTAAACACAATGAAGATCCTTTTTTGCCGCGTAATAACATGTGATCAGCTTCATCATTTATTCTTTTAAAACACTGCAACATTATGAATTATCATAAAGCCTTATTGATTACATTCATGATCCCTTAATCCTTATAGAATAATAGATATACTCCTTTAATCCAAAAATGTTATAAACCCCAATAATGATGGAATATACAAATCATTAATCAGTTTCAAAGTAGTCATGAATATCCAATATAATTTATCTAAAACAATCATGTATTATTCAAAAATCACTACCTCGGTATTAGAACCATATTATGGTTTATCTTTCTCTCAACCATATATTTTCCAAAAAATTAACCTACTATTGAGTCACTTTTCTTTATTCCACACAATCTCAAGTCCATAATGAAATAGTACTGCATTACAATCCTTATATACTCCATAATTATTATAACAAGTACATTATTGATAAAACACTAAAATGACATAATCAACATAAGAACTCTAATCATTCCTCTTCATCTGTGGTAGTATCATAACTTGATTATTATCCAATAGCATCATTTGCGGCATAGTCTGATGACTGAGACATAGGTTCGCGCAGTGTCCAAACTCCTTGCAAATGAAGCATTGTACATTTGAAACCATTTTCTTACCATTGCAGTCACGTACTTTGTGCCCTTTTCCTCCACATTTATAAAAAACTCCCATTCCTTTCAGGCAAGTTCCAGGGGGTTTCTTCCCACAGTTATCACATATGGGAAAATTATTTTTTTCCCTCTTCCGTTTATACATCTTTCTCTCTTCCATCCTTTTCTTATCTTACTTCCCTTCAAAGCTATAGGACTTAGTAAACTCTTTACTTATCTTATCAACACATGATATTATTTCTTCATATGATGATGATACATGGGATACTATTTATCTTATAAGTTCTGGCTTAAGACCATGAATGATATGATCCTTCTTTCTCTTTGGATCATGTGCATTGCTGGACTTCTCATTCCTTGTACTGGGTGCCATTTCTAAACAATGGCATACACTAGATTAGTTTATGAATAAAAATACCTAATCCCAAACATGTAAGACACATAACATAAATTAAATAGTTTATGGATATAATCCATAATCATAAAAATTTCTCCTTAGAGGAAGTATATACTCATAAACCCTTCATATTGGTTTGTAAAAAAAATGAGAATTATCCTAAGCATATCCCCTAGGAGTGTTGTAACCAAGAGTGCAGCAAGACCCATTGTTATGAACCAATTCTCGTTCGAGTCTAGCTCAAAGTGGTGTTTTCGGGTTTTACCCCTAGGTACATCTATGCCAGAGCCGCCTCTACCTGCTCGTATCCAGACAGGGATGTATTGCTCGGAAAACTCACAAAATCTCTACAATACCAAAATTCTATGAAGTTCTTATATACTAAGCCTCAAAGTTCATCTTAGGTCTATGTGCTCTAATCAGAGTTTATCTAAATCTAGCTTCCAAGGTTTGTATTAAACGTCCTCTGATACCAACTGTAACGTCCCGACCCAGTTACCTAGAGTCGGTGCATTATTACATAACATTGGCATGATCACAAGAAGGATCAAATCTCAAAAGACCGATTGGTTTAGTAGCCTTGGAAACACTAAATATATTCATAAGTCTTACATTACATAATAATAATGAAAACAACAACAACATAGTGTCCATATTCCACACTCTTATCCCCTCATATTATCCCTGCAGGTCATTCATAATTTACTTCATCACATCCTAGGAAAAATAAAACATAGAAAAGGGGTGAGCTCAAATTCCCAGTAAGGATAACAATATAGCGGAAACTTTCTTAAATAAGAATAAACAATTATGGCAATGTATAACTAAAACAAAAGCCTTTTAAACTTGAACTTCAACATAGTATGGAAAAAAAATAAAATGAAATAATGCCATTTAATTATTCACATGTATATTATACTAATCGAATAATCACATGCAATATCAATAACCTCTTTCATAATGATGGAATGCGTAATGCTGAACTTTAATTTCTGTGTCGAGGCCTCATGCCAAGACCTAAGGGATAACTGTAACCAGAACCCTACCCAGAGAGCCTTTGTAACCGAACTCCATCCTAGAGTGCCTCTAATAACCAGACACCAACCCAGAGTGCCTCTAATAACCAAACACCAACCCGGAGTGCCTCTAATAACCGGACACCAACCGAGAGGGCTTACTTTTACCGGACCCCAACCCGGAACATACTATTCCAACACATTTATCTTAAGAAGTGGATGAAATATAACATGAACATTCATATTAAAACTAACATACAAAATGTCAAAACTTTAATCATAAACCATTAATGGCATAAAAATAACTCATCCATAGTCAAAAATATCACAAAACCTTAAATATGATATGGATGATTTGTATCATAATAAATCAACTTGAAACAAGTTTAAGATTTATCAAAGGATGTTGACATAGATGAAATCAATACTATTTGAGAGAAATATCTCTTTTTTTGAAATCATTTAAAAGTCGCATAATTATATAGAAAAACATTATTTTGAAAATATCTTTATAAGCTTGTGAAGGAAGCTTCAAAGGTGTAATAACGGCGGAGAATAACCGCACCCGCCATATATGTTAAAAAAATACATTCTTACCTTAATTTTGTCAAAATGTTAAAAAGGATCTTGTTTGGAAAACGACGGAAATATTCCTTTATAAACCTCTTATAAAAAGTCAAACAAGGGTATAAATGTCTTTAAACAATATTCTTGTAAATAGTAAAAATGTTTTGAAATACATTTTTAAGAAACATGGATGTGGATGATAATGAGATCCCAGTAGATTATTACGTATATACAACATCGGATAATGAAGAGATTTCGAAATAAACCCTTACCAATTTGGTAACTTACGAAACGTACAACCCATGAAAGAGGTATCATACAATGAATATTTAAATACACATAAATTAAAGTGTATTACACAAAGAATATAATTATGGGCAGTACATACACCACACAAAAAGTAATGGTGGCAATATGGCATGAATCTCACGGTAATAAGGAGTGAGATGAAAACCCCTTACCTTGTACTTTTCCTTGGTTGGGGTAGGTTAAAATCCTGTATAATAGTGAAATAATTGTTATTAAATTATACAATAATCATATAAATTCATATGATATAATATATTATCTTTTAACATTGCTTTGTTAATAATATCTTAGTATTATCGTCGTTTTGGGTGTTAACTTAATCATTTTATTTTATATATTTTGTTACATAAGCCATGTTTGTCATGGATAGGTTGTATATTATTCATATAAATAATGATATCAAGTCCTTAAACATTATTTTTAAATCATAAAATGATAACTATACTTGAATGGATACGATGGAGAATGAAACTCATCGTGTTCGTGGATACGGTAGTCCGTACGTACACACGAGCAACAATATCATTCTTTTGATATTAAAATAATATATAAATCGATGGTATATCATATATATATAGAATCATTAACATGTTATATTTATTATTTACATGAGATACACATCATTATTATACCCATCAAAATAATAATATATTGAATAACAATTACACCACGACGTGGAGACGGTAAGCCGTACGTACGCACGTATGGTGACATGTTATTCAAAGGGTGGATAGAATACTGAATATGGTTGTACCATATTTATAATAACATCACAGTATATATAATATACTGGAGTTATTATTTTAGAATGGTAATAACAAAGAAATAAGAAGTGGAAGAAGAAAGGAACTTGGAGAAGGGTGGTGAAATTATTACCTCTTCTTCAGGCTCTTCCTTTTGATTTGATCAAAAGGGCTCCTTAGGTTGGCTTTCTGATCAAACTAAGGCCTATAGGTTATAGTGAAGGAAGTTGGGAGAGTATTTGGGCATAGTTTGGCCCAACCAAAAGGCTTTGAATTTGTGAAGAAATGAGAAGGAGGAGTGCCCTTTTATAATAGGGGTGAGGGGCACCTTTGGAAAAGCTAGAAATATTAATTTATAATAAATTCATATTCAGTTTATAATGGCTCCAAAGTTGATTATTCATAGGTTAAGGTGTGGATTGGTAGAAAACAACTCAACCAATAGAATTTAGATAGGTTTGGGTACTAATATTAACCTTATCTTTAAGTGTTAACTCTAAGTTAATTAGTTTCACTTTTACAATGTCTCTTTGTATTTTTATATTATATGGTTAATAAACTTACTATATACATCCAAGATAACCCCAAGTGGTCCATTAATGATAAACCTATCATGATATAAGTCTCTTGGCCGAACCTTAGTATTTTAAGAATTTAATATCAATTAATAATATAATATTTTTTTTAAACACTCTTTTATGTCAATTTTGGAAATATTCAATAGTTGATTTTTGTGAAACTCATAACAAAATGATTACTTCGAAACAATTTAATTAAATCATTCATAACATGTCATATTAACTTAGAAAATTAGTGTAATTCATAAAAAGTCCCAAATTATATTTATTTGTGTATTTATAATATCAATTATTTTAATTGTTTACTATTATGGTAATTACTGCATCATCACTGTGTTATAAATAAATTAAATTATTTAAAGTCTAAAAATTATAAATAAAATATCATTATGTATGAAATCGTTTCCAATTTCTAATGAATATTTATAGTCGAAAATCCAACATATATAACCCTATGTAAAAATTGTTTTTCTAAAAGATATTGCTTATGTCATTTTTGTACTTATTTTAACTTAATTAAAATTAAGTGTCCATATCACCTACAAGTGGCTCCATGGGGTCCAAAAATCGACCCAAAGATGCCTATGGTCGAACATGTATCAACCAATAAGTCTAGGACACATTTTAGGGTAATTTAGTATTATTATAATATAATTTTGTAACCCTTATCTATCGGATTTACCCTTAACCATGGTAAATAAAATATTTACCGAAGTAATTATTCAAAATGTCTAAAAATAAAAGTTACCTATTTACAAAATTTAAACATCCTGATTCCAAATATGGAATCCATTTTTCCAAATTCAAAACACAAAAGTGTTAGAAATTAATTTAAAATTAATTCCCGTTGTTAAAACAAAAAGCGTGTTTTTAAGAGATAATAACTATCAAAAGATTGACACTTGTTTATGTCCGGTTTAATTGTAAAATTATGTCCAATGACCAAAATTATATTAAATGATAAAAATATATTCTAAATAAACTTTAAAACCACTCAAATTCATAATTTATCACTATTAATTATTTTGATTAAAAATGTTGTTTTTAATTAAAATTTAGTAATTTTCACTATTCATCAAAATATTAAAGTTATCCGAAAAGTACAAAAATTTCACCTTAGGCTAAATTCAATATTCTGAATCCAAAAATAAAGTCCATTTTGAAATATAAAATATATAAATTTTTAAAAAGTTGTTATTAATATTCATAACGGCAAGTTTGGTTGGTTGTGGTGTGTGTTAGAACTCGAAGTTGCGTACAACACACACTACTGTATTATTCAAAGGAAAGCGTTTCATGGAAGCTTGGGATGTTTCATTTTAAATTTTTGAAGTCCCCATTTAGTCAAAAAGTTTAAAATATTGTATTTAAAAAGTGTTGACTATTAAAAGTTGAAAAAAGTGCAATACTGAAAATGAATTTCTTCTTGCATTATGTCTAAGAAACTCATAATATGGATTCTAAAATTATAAGGATATATTAGTTTAAAATTTAGTTAATACTATTCATAACATCTTTTGAATGGCTTGTTTGGTAAGTCATGGTGCGATTGAACTCGGTGTTGGGTGTAGTGCAAGTTATTGAATTATTTTTAAGAAATAACACACTATGAAATCTTGGGGTGTTACATGAATGGTATAAAAATAACACATCCACAATCAAACATATCATAAAACCTTCAATACATTATAGAAGTTTTGTATCATAATAAATCAACTTCAGATAAGCATAAAATCCATCAAAGGATGTTGACATAGATGAAATCAAAACCATTTTTAGAGAAATATCTCTTTTAATTTTGAAATCATTTAAGAGTCACATATTTATAAAATAAAACATTTTCTTTGAAAATATTCTTATAATCTTGTAAGGGAAGCTTCGAATATTTTATAACGGCCAAAAATAGTTGCACCCTCCGTATAAGTTAAAAAAACATTCTTACCTTAATTCTGTCGAAAAGGTTAAAAAGAACCTTGTTTGGAAAACGACAGAAAGATTCCTTTATAAACCACTTATAAAAGTCAACAGGGGTATAAATGACTTTAACCCATATTCTAGTAAATAGTAAAAAAGTTTTGAAATACATTTTTAATAAACATGGATGTGGATGATAAAGATGTCCCAGTAGATTATTATGTATAAACATCCTCGGATAATGAAGAGATTGCAAAATAAACTCTTACATTGTACTTTTACTTGGTTGGGGTTAGGTTAACCTCCTGTATAATGGAGAAATAATTTTGATTAAATTATACAAGAATCATATACATTAATATGATATCATATATGATCTTTTAATATTGATTTTTTAATAATATCTTAGTGTTTTCGTTGTTTCGGGTGTCAACTTACTCGTTTTCTTTTATATGTTTTGTCACGTAAGCCATGTTTGTCATGGATAGGTTGTATTGTAATCATATCCAGAATAATATCATATCCTTAGATACTATTATTAATCATCAAATTAGAATTAGACTTGAATGGATACGATGGAGAATGAATCTCATCGTGTTCGTGGAGACGGTAGTCCGTACGTACGCACGAGCGACAATATAATTATTTTGATATTAAAATAATATATAATTGTATGGTATATCATATATAATGAAAAATTATCATGTTATATTTTTTATTTACATGAATTACACATCATTATTATGCCCATCCAAATAATAATTTATTGAATGACAATTACACCACGACGTGGAGACGGTAAGCCGTACGTACACACGTATAGTGACATGCCATTCAAATGAAAGATAGAATACTGAATATGGTTGTACCATATTTATGATAACATCACAGTATATGGAAGATACTTGATTTATTATTTTAGAATATAAATAACAAATAAATAAGAAGTTGAAGAAGAAAGGAACTTGAAAGAGGGTGGGGAAAACAATACCACTTCTTCGGGTTCTTCATTTTGATTTGATCAAAAGGGCTCCTTAGGTGATCTTTATTATCAAACTAAGGACTCTAGGTGGTAGTGATGGAAGTTTAGAGAGTATTTGGGTAGGGTTTCACCGAGGCAAAAGGCATTGAATGTGTGAATTAGGGAGAAGCGGGAGTGCCCTTTTATAAGAGGGGTGAGGGGCACCTTTGGAAAAGCTAAAAATAATATTTTATAATAAATTCATATTCAGTTTCTAATGGATCCAAAGTACCTTATTTAGATTTTAAGGTTGGTATGGGTCGCAAACCACTCAACCAATAGAATTTAGATAGGTTTGGGTCATTATATTAACCTTATCTTTAAGTATTAACTCTAAGTTAATTAGTTTCACTTTTACAATGTCTCTTTTTATTTTTATATTATATGGTTAATAAACTTACTATATACATCCAAGAGACCCCCAAATGTTCCATTAATGGTAGACCTATCATTATATAAGTCTCCTGGACGATCCATAGATTTTTAGGAATTTAATATCAATTAATAGTATAATATTTTTTTTAAAAACTCTTTTATGTCAATTTTTACACTATTCAATAATTGATTTTTTCAAAAATCATAACAGAATGATTACATCAAATAAAGTTAATTAAATAAATCATAACATGTCATATTAACAAATAAAATTATTTTTATTTATAAAAAGTCTCAAATTACATTTATTTGGGTTTTTATAATATCAGTTATTCAAATTTTTCATTAATTATGTAATTACTGCATCACCATTGTGTCATTAATAAATTATATAATTAATGTTTAAAAATTATAAAAAAAATACCATTATGTAGGAAATATTTTTATATTTATAATTAATATTTACAATAGAATTTATCTTATGTATAACCCTATACAAAAAATGTTTTAGTAAATAAACATTGATTTTAACTCTTTTAACTCTTCTTTGAATTAAATAATAATAAATGTCCTAATCTAATACAAGTGGACCTAAATGATAATATTTTACTCCTAATATTGTTCTTGGTCTAGATACAATTGTTCAATTGAATTAGGACATGTGTTAGGGTAATATTAATATCATTTTTACCCTTAATTACCCTATTTACTTTTAACCGTGGTAAATAAAAGTAAAAAGTTACTATTCACAAAAAATTATTTTATATCATTGAACCACATTTTACTCATTGATATTAACCGTGTCTCTCGGATTTTCGAAATTCCACTCACAGAAGTAGTAAAATTATGTTTTATGAATAATTCAGTTTTTTAACTACCACTTAGTGGTGTCACTATTCATCAAAAAATGAAAGTTTCCAAAAAAATATGAAAATTTAGGCCTATGCTATATTTCATATTATGAATTAAAAAATGATGTCTATTTTACCAAATTCATAACATATCAGTTGAATTAATGAATTTAAAAATTATTTCTCGTCGTCAAAACAAATAGCGTGTTTTTAAGAGATAATAACTATCAAAAGATTGACACTTGTTTATGTCTGGTTTAAATGTGAAATTACATTCAATGACCAAAATTGTATTAAATTGTAAAAATATATTCTAAATATACTTTAAAACCACTCAAATTAATAATTTATCACTCTTAATTATTTCAATTAAAAATGTTGTTTTTAATTAAAATTTAGTAATTTTCACTATTCATCAAAATAAGAAAGTTATCCGAAAAGTACCAAAATTTCTCCCTAAGATAATTTCGATATCATGAATACAAAAATGAAATCCATTTCAAAAGATAAAATTTATAAAATTTCAAAAAGTAGGTATTGCTATTCATAACGGCTAGTTTGATTGGTTGTTGTGTGTTAGAATCTCGAAGTTGCGTACAATGCACGCCACTGCATTATTCAAAGGGAAACGTACCTTGGAGGCTTGGGATGTTTCATTGTAAATTTTTGATGTACCCATTCTAAAAAGTAAATTTATTTAGTCAAATTTAATATATAAATGTTTAAAATATTGGATTTAAAAAGGGTTCACTATTATAAGTTTGTAAAAGTGCAATACTGAAAATGAATTTGTTCTTATATTATGTCTAAAAAACTCATAATATGGATTCTAAAATTATAAGGATTATATACAGTTTAAAATTTAGTTAATACTATTCATAACCTCTTTTGAACGGCTTGTTTAGTAGATCATGGTGCGCTTGAACTCGGTGTTGCGTGTAGTGCAAGTTATTGGATTATTTTGAAGAAATAACACACTATGAAATCATGGGGTGTTACAGATAATTCTCTTCCATGTGAATTAAATTTTAAATCATTAAATCCTACCAACATGAAGTCTCATATTCATTAAATCTTTTAATGAAATTTACTCATAATTTTTTGAAACATCTAACTTCACAATGTAGAGAATGTAGTTAATTTACAAATATGTGGATAGGGATCACGTTGTCATTATATAATTATAACTATACTTGAATTTTATAATGATTGATGAGGGAAAATAATTATATGTTATGTAAATCATGACTTAGATTTATTTATAATAATGAATTTAGTAGAATGAATAAATGAAAGGAAAATTCCCATGATTCATTAAATGGGTAAACTAAAATTTATTAATTGGTTATTTATATAGGAAAAAGATATTTAAATTGATATTTTATATGAATTTATCAAATTGTTAAATGAAATAGATAGTTCTATGATTTTACTACATTGTAATTTGAATAATGGAAATATTGGTGCCCTCTGATTTTCAATGATATTATTATATACATAAGGAAACAAATAGTTTGTGTGAGGGTAATTTTATAGAACAAACATTTTCAAAAAAAAAATATAATTTATTTCAATGTTTTAAATCCCTAAAAATATTACTTTTAAGTAAAATTTAAACATTTTATGATTTTAGTAACATTTTGAGATTAATAAAAAAATTGGGCAATATGGAATTTAAATATTTATAAATTATTTTATTATTTATACCATAAAATTTTATGGAATAATAAAAATTATTAAATTCATTATTTTTGGATTCTATACATCATCGACATCATTTCATCATGATGGTCCTTATGCTCAATTCATCAATTAGAGGTCCAAATATAGCTGAAAACACAGGTCTCAAACACTATTCAAAAATCCGAATGGTTTTAATTATAATATTATATCTTGAATTGGACCGACCTAGGAATCTGAAACTGGAAAATAACTTGGATTGATAATAAAAATAGAACAATAATTGAGGATTCTATCCATGAATCATTTTTTAGATGCCCATTAATGCAAGGAAAGGTGGAGACATTTGAATATAGAGAATCTACGTCGGAAGATTATATTCAAAAACTGAAATGGTCAGAACTCACTCGACAAATAACCAAAAACAATAATATTTTTAGGGAAAATGTAAAATAAAATTTCTTAACAACAATGATGAAGTGTTCCATGCAAGGATCGACCATTTAACAAGTCTAACACATGTTAACTTTTGAGAGGTATTTCTGGACTATAAAATAATGATAGATCCTCCTTCCCAAGTAATTCCAATCCATCCCATTCAATCTATGGCGCCATAGAGAGGAGGACATGGGACATTCTGATTATTTAGGATTTCTTTGTTTTAATTTTATTTTTGTTTTATTTTCCCATGTAATATATATGAATATTATAAATTCAGGTGTTTTTATATTTTCTATATCATATTGTCTCTGGTACCTAATCGAATTCATCTCATTCATTCTCATTACACCGTCATCTCTTACTCTAATTAATGAGGGTATAAACCAAGTATTATCATAGAGGAGGTGTGTAGAAATTTCAATTATTATGATTGTAAATTATTATGTTTTCTTAAGTTTGGGATGATCAATAGTGACGTTCACTTGTGTGGAGATCTTACACAAAAAATATGATATTAATCTCCTTTAGATTCTTTTATTAAATAATTTACCTCCCTTATAATAGATAATATCACTTAATATGATATAGTTGAGCCATTCAGTGGATTAAATGACATATGATAGGGATAGGTCCTATATGTTTTCACACTGTTGATCTTGGTTTATCATTTACCTTGGTTGTAAGAGGAGGTGAAATAAATATTTCTAAATGCATTCAAGTTTTAACACCCCTAAATAAAAAAATGTAATTCATGCATGATATAACATAATTGAATTATCAAAATTAATCTAAACAAAAACAATGAGAACGATGGAACCCATAAAGAAAAACATAAAAAATTATCATTTTTTACTAATATCATTCTGTCATTTCATTTTAGGTTTATCTTTTCCTTCTTATAAATTTTGTTACCATTTTATATTAAATAAAAAACAAAATAAAAAAGATATATTTTTAGTGAGTACATAACTAAAAAATCTCGTCATGTGATATGACCTTGACGAGACCTTATACCGCATTAGAAAAATTAAATTTCTTTTTTCCATGATATAGAAAAAGCATGCATCAAAACTGGTGATTTTTTCGGGGATCCAATCAATATTTTACTTATCATTTCATACTTTTATATTGTATATGTTTTTTTATTTTTTATAAACAAAAGAAAAACTTACAAAAAATTCTTAGATGTATCTGAAATATAATCATTGTTCGTGGAATGATTACTTTCTAGTGAAACATAATGAACTGGTAGTTTACTATAGTGATCTAATTGACCGGGTGAAAACTATGAAAGATACACTCGATTACATCAGAGGAAAAATTAAAATTTCATTTGACTATACTAGTACCTTAATAGAAAAACCTAACCCTGAGCCATAGTAATAACCTATGGTATTGGTGGAATAATGTTCACTATTCATCATTGAAAGTAAAGAACCGGAGAAGTAAATGTAGAGGTACATAAAGAGTCATTCATCCTCACTAATCCATTTCTGGGAGAGATAATTTAAAATGACTTACCCATTATGCTACACGAGGGAGATCAATAAGAACATGATGAAATATAAAATGAATTTGAGAAACTACTTGATCTCCCCAAACCTTGCAAAGTAGAAGATCCGACACCATTAATAGAAAATACCACCCATGTGGTGGAATATAATTTAATTGTAGAGGAGACTTGCTACCTACCTCCACACATAGATCATCGAATCCAAGAAAAACATTTCAATGAAGTAGATAATCATGGTAATACATCATTGGGATATGAAACATTCTAGTACTCAAACTCATTTTATTTTATTGTATCTATATTTAGTACTATTCTAAACAATATTGATTTTTCATAATCAGGTAAAGCTCTCAATTCCCTAGGGGATGAAGTGCAAAAATAAATTTCACCAATTAGGGAACACCTAGATATCCCTAAATAAATTGAACATTTACTTGAAGGAGTACATGTAGATAACCCAATTGTTTTTCCTAAACAACAACAGTCAAAATATAACTACATTAAAAGGGTTAATTTTGAAATTAATAATACATATTTAAATTTTTAATCTCTCTTAGATTTTTCATTTCATGAATCATATCTATAGAAACCGTGTTATTTATAATACGAAGTTACACATGTAGCAATGGAGGAGGAAGAGGTTAAATATTTTATTTTACCCCACACAATTCAAGATGTACCACATTGGGAATGGGGCAGATGTAGTGTTCACAATACATGGAATTATTATCAACAAGAACAATGAAGTTGGTTGAGAAATGTAAATGTTATTGTTCAGGCCAAATAATCCCCAACCACCATTAGACATTTGATTACAGCGGTTACTACCCTCTGGAGGTAGTAAAAATCTAGAGCCCACTTGGGTGATCAAACAAATATTAGTCTTTAACTTTTTTTCTAGTAAATTAATATTCAATCTTAAGAATTTATTTGTTAAATGTTTTCATAGGTATTATCCTAAAATGAATCCCAGTCCCTTTTATCTACTTGAGCATAAATGAAATGATCCTTGTTTAATATTTTATAATTTTATTTTTTAGGTCCTAATGTTACAAGGAAGCCTCAAATAGCAATGGAGGAAATCAAAGTAATCATAATTTAAAAATTAATTTAACATTTAATTTTTATCTTTTAAACACATTACATTGTTTTTCAAATTCATGATTTTTTCATTAAAGTGAAAAATTACATTTTAATGTTTGAATTCATGTTTTAGATTACATATCTAAGAGACATGAGTTTCTCAGTAATCCTGTGATTCCATTTTTTATATTTCATTGTTAATGAAATTGAATGAGTAATGTATATAATTTGATTATTAAAGTGAAAAATGGATATAGATATGAGGGATCTGGATTTGAGGGAATGATTTGATTCATATAATTGAAATTTCCAAATAATTTTTCATGATTTTAATTTCTAATATTCATATAAATTGATTTTTTATTATTCTTCAATTAATGATTTATTGTAATATATATATACATCTTATTATTTAGAGGATTTAATGACCAAGTACTTCTTATTTATACTTGAACATATTTCCCCATTGATCTTAGGAAATGTCACATACCAAAACATGTATTGAATCTTATCAATGAAAATGACTGGAAAAAAGGAATTTAAAATATTGAGGAATATTTTTAAATGATATTATCATTAAATACCACCATTACATAAATCCTTTTTTATCCCATCAAGACCATGAATGACCTTTATAATAATAATCCATGTTTCAATCCATATTTATACACTACTACCCTACTCTTGGTGTATTCTTTCTATTCAAATGTTAACGTGTGGGGGTGAAGGGATTCAAGGTAAATGAGATGACTTAAAGAGTAAATAAGAATTGTTGGGGTGCTTAATGTGGTAATTGTAAATGTTTGTGGAATCATTAATTCTTATCTACTATTTTTCCCTCTGTAATAAAAAATGGTGAATACAAATGAACCAAAAAAATGACAAAAATGTGTTGTGATTTGGGAAGACCCAAAATAAATATTACTAGACATATTATTTAAATAATACATGGTTAGGTCATGGATATGAAGTTTAATATAAATAATAACTTTTAAAAATCTAAAATATGAATAGGTTCATTGAAATAGATAAAAAATTATAATGTAATAAAAATATTAAAAAGGGTGAGAAAATTAGTGATTAATCTTAAACTGATCATGATCATTGCATTGAGTATTTTGGGAAGAGAGAGTTGATAGTTCAAAGGGGATAATTTCATTACGCTTTTTATATCTTGTATTGCTTTTATAAGATAAACCTCATCCTTGAGAATTAGTTTTTAAATAATTAAATCCTACCAAACTTAAGCCTCATTGTCATTTGAACATTTACTTAAAAGTCCTCATGATTTCTTGTACCTTTTTCCTATAAAAATTTTATAAATTAATTATTCTAAATGCCTATGGATAATTATCACGTTCTTAAGATACAAAAATAAATATAATTGAATTATATCATAATTGATGAGATAAAATAATTAAAAGTGACATAAATCATGATATTGCATGTTTGATAACAATGATTTTAGGACCATTAATGAATAAAAGGAAACGTTTCATCATTTTAAAAGGGGAAAAGTAAAATTCAAAAGTTTATTTTTTTAAATGTAAAAATTAAATATATATTTTATATTTATTTTTTAAAACCAATTTGATAATGATTATTTTTAATTATAATGCATTGGAATTTGAATAATGGAAATATTGGTGTCATCTAATTTTTAGTGTAGAGATTTTATTCTTGAAAATATGTACAGTTTATGTGTAAAATGATTTTATATAAAAAAATTAATGTAAATAAATAAAAATTTATTTTATTTTATTTAAATCTGACCAATTTTTTATTTTAATATAAACTGTAGCATGTTATGATTTTAGTGATATTTTAATCTTAATTGTAAAAATTGACCCATTTTGAATATTTAAATGTTTTAAATTAATATATTATATAAGAAATATAATATTTTATATTGAAAAAAATCTTGATATTGTTTATATTTTGGATTCCATACATCTCGGGCTTTATTTCAACCTTTTGGACCATAATCTAAATCCATCAATTGGTTGCACAAAATATTCTCACAACAAAGGCTTTGGAAAAGATTCATATTTTTTTATGTTATTTAATATGAGGTTATATATCAATGTTTTATGGCCAAATGAAACTGAAATTTTACATAGACATAGATAATAAATTTGTTCAAAAATATTATTTAGGTGTATACACTTGAATTGTCCAATTAGAAGGCCATTAATTCTTCTTAACTTAGAGACATTGAATATTGAGAGTTTTTAAGGGTTGATTAAATTTTCAGAGTGACACGGTCATAACATGTTCTATAGATGACCAAATATTCTTCAATTATGATGGGAAACATGACTGAAGTTTTTTAAAAACATTCATTAAGGGTTCCACATGTGAATATATTATTTAATAGGTCTAACACGTGGCAATTTATTTGAGTAAATTCTGGACAATAAAAGGAGAATAGCTCCTCTTTCCCAAATAACTCTAATCCATCTCATTCCATCTGAGGTGTAACACCCTGAGATTTTATGAAAAATATTCTTTTAATTTCATTGATGTCTTTTATTATACAGAACACCAAGTTTAGGTTGTACTATATGCAACACCGTATTAGCTTGCAGTATACGCAACGCTATTCTTGGATCGTGTTACACACAATTTCATGTTTGTTATATAATAGTCATTCTACGCAACATTGAGTGTGTGTGTGTATAAATATATATATATATATATTCAATGTATAAATGAAATATGGTTGGATTCTATTATACAAAAAAACGAAGGATTCTTGCACAACATGCAACCCTGACTTGGATTGCATTACACGCAATCACGACCTTCCTCGATAGCGTGTGTTCTACGCAATACCGGGTTTTACTAAACAATGATATATTATTATAATATTATTATGAACTAGCCGTTATGAATAGTATTAACTAAATTTTTTATTTTATAACATTATTATTCATCTTTTACATTTTATAGAACGTGTTAAGAGAACAAAATAAATTTTTCGGGTAAAATAAGTATTTTTCAAAAAAATACAGTTTTACCACCTTTTAATGGTGCACCCACATTAAATATAGTTTTTGAAATGTTTATAAGTTAAATTTGACAAAATAAAATTCTTCTTTAGAATCATGTTATAAAAATTTACTTTGGATAAATTTTTCATATTATTCTGATAACTTTCATATTTTAATGAATAGTAAAAACACGCTATATTTTAATTAAATACAACTTCTTTCATCATAATAAATTATGTGGTTAAATAATAATATTGAATGGTTTCAAAGTATAAATAGAATATATTTTTACCATTTAATATAATTTATTTCATTAGCCTTGATTTTACATTGAATTTGTAGGTTAAATAAATTCAATCTTTGACAATGTTTTAACTTTTAAAACCTGTTTGCTTAACAACGGGATTAATTTTAAATTAATTACTGCAATGTCTGTGTTTTGAATTTTGAAAAATGGATTCCATATTTGGAATCAGTGGGTCCAAATTATGTTAATAGGTTACTTTTATTTTTTTGATATTATGAATAGTAACTATGGTAATTTTTATTTACTACGGTTAAAGGTAAATAGGGTAATTCAAGGTTAAAAGAATATTATAATAATTCCAAATTACCTTGACACTTGTCTTAACCTTATTGGATGAGTATTGGACGACCGTGGGCATCCTTGGGACAATTTTGGGACCCCATGGATCCACTTATAAAAGACAATGACACATTAGATTATTTAATTTAATGTAAAGACAAAATTGGAATTAACAAATATCGTTTAGTAATTAATTTTTATAAGTGGCTGTATAAATTATGTTTTGGACTATAAATATTCATTGTAAAGCTAAAATGATTTCCTACATGTTGGTATTTTTTTATAATTTTTAGACAGCTTATAAATTAAATTATTTATGACACAATAATGATGCAGTATTTACCTCATTAATAAATGATTTAAATAAATAAGATTAAAATGATTAAAATATCATCCAAAACCGGTCCAATTCCTATTGGATGATTTTATTTCAAATATGAGTCATTTTATCTTCGACATTAATGTGTTTTTGACTTCTTGAAACCGAAGATAAGTTTATAATAAAATATTGTTTTCACACTTTCCTAAAGATCCCCTCCACTCCCTTATAAAAGGAGACCACTTCTATGAAATTCCTCACACCTCTCAAGAATTTAGGCTCAACCAAACTCTGCCCAACTAATCTCCCTACATCCCTATACTCCCCCTTGAAGCCTTACATTAGGTAGAAGACTCTCCAAGAAGTCCTTTTGGTTCAAACCAAGGAAGTTACCAAAATTAAAGGTAACATTTTCTCTTAAGTTGTTTTCTTTTATTCTACTTCTCCAACCCCTAAAATATTTTTAATCCTTTATTTTGTGACAACACCAGTATCCTGAAAATACTAGGATGTTGTTATGAGAAGTATTAGAACTACACTTACACACACCTCCATCTAATGGATGAAGAACATAATGTTTCTGTGATGGGAAACTAACGCCACAAGAAATGATGATTGTTCGATTTTCCCCTACCGCCTCTCATGGTGGCCATTATGAAGGCATTGTATTTATATATAATATATATTATGTCTATTATTTGTTTATGTTTCTTTACTTCCCAATTATATCAAGCCTTTATGGTTTCCATAGTCGGTAAATACGATAATCTCATTTGAGGAAGTGTGGACTACCGCCCCCTAAAAGTAATGTGATTCGTTAATACCTTATGTGGAATGTATAAAGGATGTGGTTAATGATATTATACTGGAATTATAATATACCTATGTATCATTATGTTTTAATTCCATTAAAATAAGAAATATAAATGAAATTAGCGTTCATGCGTACGTATGGCTTACCGTCTCCATGAATGGTGTGTTTCATTTCTTACCTCCATATGTTATGTACTATTATAAATGCTTGTATATGCTGGATATATAATGAATTTATATGATATATAAATCATTATTTACATTTTTGAGGTAAGTAAATCATGATATAAGTAATAATAACATCAAGAACAAAAAGTCCAAACATGTACGATAAATAAGATTATTTTACCCAGAATGCTACTTTAACATTAATTTACATAAGAATGGGTAATATAAAGTCATAAGTGAACCATATATGATATCATAACAATGAATATGATTCTTTAATAAGTCAATGACATTATTTAAATCATTATATAGTAGTTTCGGACTCTTACGAATCCAATTGGACCTAAGGTAAGGGAAAATATCACAATCTCATTTTTATCCGAGATTGTTTATACTTTGGTATTTACTGGGGTGTATTTTCTCATCCACATCCATGTTTTCTCAATATGTAATTTTATTTCCATACACCTACAATTTTTTTAAATCCAATTTTACCCTTCGGCGAGTTTTTAGTAAAAGATATTAAAGGAATCTTTCGTCGATTTTCATACGAGGTACTTTTTGACTTTTCCAACAAAAGTACGAGAATCATGTTTTTTTTAACTTATACGGCATGAATGGATTTTTAAAACATTATTTCCAAGAATATTCCTTTACAAGTTTTCAAGTTTATTTTTAATCAACTTCTTTTAGTTTAGAATTGTATGACATATTAAGAAAGGAAAAGTGTTTTTGAAGTAGAAAGGATATTTTCCTCAAGAATGTAGTTCAAGTGTTTTATCAAAATTATTTTCCATCTAAGATAATATAGGGTTATGTTTCTATCCCTATTATTAAATGGATTTGATTATGTTGTGATGGAAATATTTTTATGAATTCTTTATCTTATATGAATTGTTTTATGATGTCATGTTGTTTAAGAATCACATTTTTACTACATGGGTTATGCAATGATGTATGATTTATGATTTTGTGGCACACATAAGAATGGTATCATTATGAGATGGGTGGTACCTATATCTCCCTCCAATTCATTGGGTAAAGATTTTATATCTCATGATATAGACATGGATGGAACGGTAGGTTATACCGGTTCAGTGAAACAGGACTGAAACGAGGAGTGAACTCGGTTCAGAAAGGGACTTTGTCCACTAAGATAGTCTTGGCAATGAGTCTTGTCTAATAAGAAATGATTCTCTATGATTATGTGTGTATGCCACAAAGTTTCATGTTTTATGTTATGATTATTGGGATTACATTTCACTACTATGATTTATCCCATGTTATGAAATTATGATCTCTTTTGTAGGATAATATTTCCAAAAGATATGTTCTTATGAATATGACGTGATTGATATTTATTTTGTTTACCCTTACTGAGAATTTGAGATCAACCTTTTATGTTTTCTTTTCCCCAGGACATAAAGAAAGGATTTAGGATTAAAAAAAAGATCTTTATGGGAGATGTTGAAGATCTTTCACCATGATTAGAAGATTATATTCTGAGTTTCCAAAGACACTAAACTATTACGGTCCTTGTGTGTGTATTTTTGTTATGTACTAAGTATTCCAAAAAAGTAATGTAATGTCTATATACGTTAAGCATCGGGTCTCTACAGTTGTTATCAGAGGAAAGGTTTAGTCAACCTTTGGAAACTAGGATGCGAAAACGTTAGTGAGATCCCTAGAGATATTTCTAAGGTATGTCTAGGGATGTCCCTAAGGATAAGTATACGTATAGGATACAGTCCTAGAACTACGGTAATGATCATAGAATTTAAACTAAGATGTTAGATATTGAGGATACTCCCCCTTTATTATGTTATTTTCCCTTGCATGATTTTTGCCTCTCACACTATTCTTTTTGGGTTTTAGACGATGGATGGAACCCGAAGGAACCGTGTTGATCAATGTAATGGACAATGAAATGACTGTCCTCCTGAACAAACAAATGTTATGGGAGATGGAGTGCAAAATCTTATTGTTATACTTACACAAGCTATGAATCATTCTTGAATTCCAAATGATAAGATAAGGGAAGAACATTCTATTGAGTCCTTCATGAGGCAACATCCACTTTCTTTTAGTGGGTCTTCTGATCCACTTGTTGCTGAACAATGGATCAGTACCACTGAAAAGATATTTTCAGTTCATCAATGTTCTGAACATGATAAAGTCATCTTAGCAGTATATCGTTTGGAAGGTGAATCTGATCAATGGTGGAATCTTATCAAGAATACGAGGCAAAGAGATGAAATTGAGTCCATGGAATGGGACGAGTTCAAGAACTTATTTTTCAATTAGTACTTCCCTCATATTCTTCGAACAAAGATGGAGAAGTATTTTCTTGAACTAAAGCAAAAGGATGATGAATCTGTTGGTATATATGAAGCGAATTTTACAAGGCTTTCAAGGTATGCATCTGGTTTTATCATCCAACCTGAAAGTAAAGTTGATCGATTCTTCAGTGGCTTAAAACCAAATCTTAGAAGGGAATTAGCTATAAGAGACTTTAGTAGCTATGAAGAAATTGTGTGTTGTGCTATCAAGGTAGAAATGGTAGTTGGTGTTACTTATCCATCTCATAGTTTTGACAAGAAACGAAGGATGGAGTTCAAGGAGAAATCTCATAATAATGGTGAAAGGAAGATGAATGTTTCCTTATGCTCAAAGTGTGGAAAGAAGCATGGTGGAGATTGTCTTAAAGGGACAAGTAAATTTTTCAAATGTAGAAAGGAAGGTTATCAGGCATTTGAATGCCGCAATGATGGGAAGAAGATGCCTAATGATGCAAACAAAGGAAGGCATAAATAGAATTAACCTAATACACTTCAATGATTCAAGTGCAAGGAAATGGGGCATTATGCTAATAAATGCCCTAATCCAAGGGTTAGTGATGATCAATATGAGCAACCAATTAAGGAAAAGGACAAAGGGAAGTCACATGCGATCACCATTGGCGATGTTGAATAAGAAAACAATGTGGTGGAATGATTAAGTGTTTATGTAATGGGATTCCAGAATAATGTTGTATATAGTATCGTGGAATATTGGAATATTTATGTATTGGTCTATTGTGGTTTTCAATAATTTTATGGCATCGGTAACCATGAAAAGTGATTGAAATATTTTTGGAAAGCAGATGATATACACATAATTAAGGGATAAAGAGAATCTAATATGTTTGATAGTATTCATGAGCTCATGATTGATATAAGTACTAAGTGATATCATGGTTTGAGGATATAGAATTTTGAGGATTTTGGTATGTGGAAAATGATAACTTTTAACTACATTCATGTTTTCACTAAAGTTCAATGTATATTCATTCTTCAAGAGAATACATGATTAAGGTATTCAAATGTTTGTAATTTGACCAACAAGATATATCTTATGATATATGGGGGATAAATGATGGCATTCACGTGATCATTTTATTTATACTATGATCTTGGACTGAAGTATTTTAGATAAGCCTAAATATTGGAATGGATTATGTTGTACATAAGATAGTATTATTTAAGGATAAAACTTTTTTTATATTGTTGATGGGATGTTATAGTAATATAGATTTAGAAAAAGGACAATCTGCAGGACGGGCGACAGCCCATCGCGTCGGACAAGGCTGTGGGAATTGAACCCACAACCGAAGTGCGACTGGCCTTTATCGCCTACCACTGGCCTACAGAAAGTCCTTGGTTAGTAGAAACTAGTTTTATTTTATAACGCGTTATTATATATGAAGTATAAGATCATTTTTGGAATCGTATACGATTAACCTCACCATAGATGGACTTATGTATATTTGATAACTTTTGCTAACCTTTTGTTTGAAACAGATGGAATGACCCATCATTCTATCACATGATCTATTAACACTTCATGAATAACAAATTCAACTTCATTTCATTAAGATATGAAGTGGAAATTGTTCAAAGAACGAACAACAGTGAGATTGTACCAAAATAAAGTAAGTATTTATTCTAATTCAAAATCTTCAGGGAAATGATCATGAAAACCAAAAAAAATGTTATCCTAGTGCCCTTATATCATATGAATCAGATGGTACTCTATATCATCACAAATTTATGGCTTTGTGATTGCTGGATTTTCCATAGCCATGTTCTCTACCACTCTCCATCAGAACATGATGGTTAGATTTCTCTTCCATATCCATATTATCACCTATGTTCTCATATGTGGAAACCCAGTGATTAGTTAATTTGGGTGACCGTTACGTTGCATACTTTAGCCATGTTTTGGTATTCCTTTTTATGATGTGGGTTTCTATTAAAGAAACTTTCGAGTAATAAATGATTTGTAACCCTGAAAAATTTCGAGGGCGAAATTCATTTTAAGGGGGGTAGAATGTAACACCCTGAGATTTTATGAAAAATATTCTTTTAATTTCATTGATTTCTTTTACTATACAGAACACCAAGTTTAGCTTGTACTATACGCAACACCGTATTATCTTGCAGTATACGCAACGCTATTCTTGGATCGTGTTACACACAATTTCATGTTTGTTTTATAATAGTCATTCTATGCAACATTGAGTGTGTGTGTGTGTGTGTGTGTGTATATATATATATTCAATGTATAAATGAAATATGGTTGGATTATGTTATACAAAACAACGAAGGATTCTTTCACAACATGCAACCCTGACATGGCTTGCATTACACGCAATCACGACCTTCCTCGATAGCGTGTGTTGTACGCAATACCAGGTTTTACTAAACAATGATATATTATTATAATATTATTATGAACTAGCCGTTATGAATAGTATTAACTAAATTTTGAATTTTATAACATTATTATTCAACTTATTCATTTTCTAGAAAGTTTTAAGAGATCAAAATAAATTTTTCAGGTAAAATAAGTATTTTTCAAAAAATGCAGTTTTACCGCCTTTTAAGGGTGCACCCACATTAAATATAGTTTTAGACATGTTTTTAAGTTCAATTTGAAAAAATAAAATTCTTCTTTAGAATATAGATATAAAAATTTACTTTGGATAAATTTTTCAAATTATTCTGATAACTTTCATATTTTAATGAATAGTAAAAACATGCTATATTTTAATTAAAAACAACTTTTTTCATCGTAATAAATTTTGTGGTTAAATAATAATATTGAATGGTTTCAAAGTATAATAAAATATATTTTTACCATTTAATATAATTTATGTCATTAGCCTTGATTTTACATTGAATTCGTAGGTTAAATAAATTCAATCTTTGGTAATGTTTTAACTTTTAAAACCTGTTTGCTTAACAACAGGATTAATTTTAAATTAATTACTGCAACTTCTGTGTTTTGAATTTTGAAAAATGGATTCCATATTTGGAATCAGTGGGTCCAAATTATCTTAATAGTTTACTTTTATTTTTTTGATATTATGAATAGTAACTACGGTAATTTTTATTTACTACGGTTAAAGGTAAATAGGGTAATTCAAGGTTAAAATAATATTATAATAATTCACAATTACCTTGACACTTTTCCTAACCTTATTGGATGAGTATTTTCCGACTGTGGGAATCCTTGGGTCGATTTTGGGACCCCATGGATCCACTTATGAAAGAAAATGACACATTAGATTAATTAATTTAATGTAAAGATAAAATTGGAATTAACAAATATCATTTAGTAATTAATTTTTATAAGGGGCTGCATAATTTATATTTTGGACTATAAATATTCATTGGAAATATAAAAATATTTCCTACATGTTGATATTTTTTTATAATTTTTAGACATCATATAAATTAAATTATTTATGACACAATAATGATGCAGTATTTACCTCATTAATAAATGATTTAAATAAATAAGATTAAAATGATTAAAATATCATCCAAAACCTTTCCAATTCCTATTGGATGATTTTATTTCGAATATTAGTCATCTTATCATCGACATTAATTTGTTTTGGACCTCTTGAAACCGAAGATAAGTTTATAATAAAATAATGTTTTCACACTTTCCTAAAGAGCCCCTCCACTCCCTTATAAAAGGAGACAACTTCTATGAAATTCCTCACACCTCTCAAGAATTTTGGCTCATCCAAACTCTGCCCAAATAATCTACCTTCATCCCTATCCTCCCCCTTTAAGCCTTACATTAGGCAGAAGACTCTCTAAGAAGTCCTTTTGTTTCAAACCAAAGGAAGTTGACAAAATTAAAGGTATCATTTTCTCTTAAGTTGTTTTCTTTTATTCTACTTCTCCAACCCCTGAAATCTTGTTAATCCTTTATTTTGGGACAACACCAGTATCCTCAAAATACTAGGATGTTTTTATGAGAAGTATTATAACTACACTTACACACACCTCCATCTAATGGATGAAGAGCATAATGTTTCTATAATGGCAAACTAACGCCTCACGAAACGATGATTGTTCGATTTTCCCCTACCGCCACTCATAGTGGCCATTATGATGGCACTGTATTTATATATAATATATATTATGTTTATTATTTATTTATTATTCTTTACTTCCCAATTATATAAAGCCTTTACGCTTTCCATAGTCGATAAATACGATAATCTCATTTGAGGAAGTGCGGACTACTGCCCCCTCAAAGTGATGTGATTCGTTAATACCTTATGTGGGATGTATAAAGGATGTGTTTAATGATATTATATATGACATTATACTGGAATTATAATATAACTATGTATCATTATGTTTTAATTCCATTAAAATAAGAAATAGAAATTAAAGTAGCGTTCATGCGTACGTACGGCTTACCGTCTCCATGAACGGTGAGTTTCATTTCTTACCTCCATATGTTATGTACTATTATAAATGCTTGTATATGCTTAATATATAATGAATGTATATGATATATAAATCATGATTTACATTTTTGAGGTAAGTAAATCATGATATAAGTAATAATAACATCAATAACAACAATTCCAAACATGTACGATAAATAAGATGATTTTACCCAAAACGCTACTTTAACATTAATTTACATAAAAATGGGTAATATAAAGTCATAAGTGAACCATATATGATATCATAACAATTAATATGATTCTGTAATAAGTCAATGACATTATTTAAATCATTATACAGGAGGTTCGGACTCTTACAAAGCAAATTGGACCTAAGTAAGGGAAAATATCACAATCTCATTTTTATTCGAGATTGTTTATACTTTGGTATTTACTGGGGTGTATTTTATCATCCACATCCATGTTTTCTCAATATGTAATTTTATTTCCATACACCTATAATTTTTTTAAATCCAATTTTACCCTTCGGTGAGTTTTTAGTAAATGATATGAAAGGAATCTTTTGTCGATTTTCATACGAGGTACTTTTTGACTTTTCCGACAAAAGTACGAGAAGAATGTTTTTTTAACTTATACGGCATGAATGGATTTTTAAAAAATTATTTCCAAAAAGCTTCCTTTACAATTTTTCTAGTTTATTTTTAATCAACTTCTTTTATTTTAGAATTTTATGACATATTAAGAAAGGAAAAGTGTTTTTGAAGTAGAAAGTATACTTTCCTCAAGAATGGAGTTCAAGTGTTTTATCAAAATTATTTTCCATCTAAGATAATATAGGGTTCTGTTTCTATCCCTATTATTACATGGATTTGATTATGTTGTGATGGAAATATTTTTATGAATTCATTTATCTTATATGAATTGTTTTATGATGTCATGTTGTTTAAGAATCCCATTTTTACAACATGGGTTATGCAATGATGTATGATTTATGATTTTTTGGCACACATAAGAATGGTATCATTATGAGATGGGTGGGACCTATATCTCCCTCAAACTCATTGGGTAAAGATTTTATATCTCATGAGATAGACATGGCTGGAACAGTAGGTTATACCGGTTCAATGAAACAGGACTGAAATGAGGATTGAACTCGGTTCAGAAAGGGACTTTGTCCACTAAGATAGTCTTGGCAATGAGTCTTGACTAATAAGAAATTATTCTCTATGATTATGTGTGTATGACACATTCTATGTTTTATGTTATGATTATTGGGATTACATTTCACTACTATGATTTATCCCATGTTATGAAATTATGATCTCTTTTGCAGGTTAAGATTTCCAAAAGATATGTTCTTATGAATATGACGTGATTGATATTTCTTTTGTTTACCCTTACTGAGCATTTGAGCTCACCCTTTTATGTTTTCTTTTCCCCAGGACCTAAAGAAAGGATTTAGGATTAAAAAAAGAAGATCTTTATGGGAGATGTTAAAGATCTTTCACCACGATTAGAAGATTATATTCCGATTTTCCAAAGACACTATACTATTATGGTCCTTGTGTGTGTGTTTTTGTTATGTACTAAGTATTCCGCAAAATTAATGTAATGTCTATGTACGTTATGCTTCGGGTCTCTACATGAGGCCCCATTTAGAGAAGGAAAAAATCCATACTAATTGCTTAGGATTTATTTCTTCTCTTTTTATTTTAGTTTTCTTTCCCATGTAATTGATATGTATACATTTAATTCAATTGTTTCATTATTCTTTCATCTCTCATTATATTTCATCCACAATATATTTCCTCACATTAATTCTCATCCCTCTAGGACCACTTACAGTAAATAATATGGGTCAATCCAGAGGTGTGTCTAGTGGGGGGGTGTGAGGAAATTTCATTTATTTTGATCTTAAATTATTTTTTTTATTAATTTTGTGTTGAGAAATATTGATGGGTAAGAGTGTGGGGATCTTCCACCACAACACTAATATTGAACACATTTATATTATTTTGTTAAATTATTTCCCTCCCCTAAAGTGATAAATCTCATTATATGATGTATATTATCCATTAAATATTTGAAATGATATAAAATTGAGCTTGGTCCTGAGTGATGTCGTACACTCATTCGATGTAAACCATCAACCTTGATTATAGGATGAGGTGAAATTAAGATTTCTAAATATATTCAGGATTACACACCACTAAATAAAGGAATAATAATTCATACATGAGATCTTATAATTGAATTATCAAACATAATGTGAACACAAAAAATTAAAATGATGTAACCTAAAAAACAAACCATGGAGGCCAATACCATTCTTTAGAAATCTCATTATGTAATTTCATGTTAGTTTAATATTTTAATTTATTTAAATTTCATTGTCATAATATATTAAATAAAAAAATATGTAGGTTAAGTGAATTAAATTATGTGAGTTAACAATTGAGAATGTTATTCAAGTGAGATGACCCTGGTCAACCTCTTTGATTTATTTGGAAAAATAAATTGTTTTTTCTATAAACTACAATAGTATTGTCTCAATATATTACAAGAGTAACCAGTATACATGTACAATTCATTTGGTATTGATCTGGATGGGTATTAATCATTCTACCTCCAAATTAAATTTACATAAACAATTTTTTTTGATGAAGTTTGTATAATTTATTTAAAATTATATTGGATGAGATTCTCAAGGAAATTAAAATGAGAATTTTAATATAAAAATTCATTAATTATAGTTGATAATTATTTATTTGTTCTTTATTTAACTTAAATAAGAATGATTAATAATTGAATTAATGTTTTTTTAAACAATAATTGTTTCGAGCATGTTTATGATCATGTGAATAGACTAGACCCTTATATGTGATTAGTTTCATTTAATTTATTATTAAATTTAATTGTGGTATGTGTTCTTTCTCTCATTTTCTTATGCAAGGGTCTATGTACACATGGTTTATTTTATGTAATCCCCATTCCCCCAAGATATTTCTGAGTAAAAATAATTAGTAATGGATTGATCTCCTATAATAGTGAATGTGCATTGGGTTTGGATCTAAGTCCACAAAAATCCAATATAGATATATAAGTTGTCATGTTGAATGTTGTAACATGAACATTAATCAGTTAAAGCTATTTTCCCCTGGTAAATAATTAGTTTAGCTACCAATAAATAAAATAAAAATTATTAAATGTTCATGATAATACAAATTTATTATTTTATTTCTTTCATGTTTAATGGTAATTTCATTATTGATTTTTTCTTACAATCACATGAGTTACTGAATAAAAAATCGTTCAACATTCAACTGTAATAAATTAAATTATGTGTGAGTATTACCATTTTTTTTAAATTAAATAAATCCACTTAATAAAAACAATCTGATGATAAATATAATAATGGGAAATTTATAAATTGAATAATTAATCCATGAATTATATATTACATTGGTATAGCATTTCAATACTTCTTCTAAAATAGAACCAAAGATAAATGTGGTTGCAAATCCAAATATAGGGTGATTTCAATTAGTGAAATTCAAAACATGTTGTTATGGGGTTAACCTAACATATTTCACATAAATGGTCGACTTCTAAATAAGAACATGTTATAACATTGTGGAAAGTGTAGAATAAAACTATTTTATGGATTTCATCATTTGGTTGTCCACCCCATAGATCACGAAAAAATGGTGAATGTTGTTGAAATTTGGAATTCATGTCGAAATCCATTCATTTTTCTTGACCAAAATATTATTGGGTATTGAGAAAGGGAATATTGATATTTATAATATAATTTCAATAAAACATGATATTTCTATGCCAATGGCGAGGGCTATTGGGTTTCAATAAAATAGTGGGAGATTAATAGATCTTCAATTATTTTTTACAACTAATAGTGGAGATTATATCTCAATTGGGACTTATGTGGTCAAGAATATTGGTTACATTAAATGATTATAAATCATAGTGATTAACTCGTAGGATAATTTTTCCCTCTATATTATTATTTCATCACTCTATAAGAGATTTTTTAATATAATTTTCAATTTCTATATGAAAAATACGGATAAGATAATTTCAAATCATTGTTCATTGATTCTACATGTGGATATGGAAATGGGGCTTGTAAAATATTTTCTCTTTCTGGTGAATGAGAAAATGAAGAACATGGAAAATATTCCCAGTACACAAATCATGTCTACAACTCATGAGTAGAATCATTCCAGGATGAGGATGATCTGCAAGCCTGGAATGGAAAAGTAGGATGCATGTTTTTCATGTGTCAAGCCGGGAAACTAGAAAAGTAATTTCACATATATTCAATGGGATGGTAAAGGTGAATATGTTTTTGAGAATAATCCATGAATATATACACATTGGGTATTAGATATATCTTGTTCTTCTCACATCTAAATACAAATGTAGGATCCATGTACATATGAAAATATATATAGAGGAGAGGTGGATATGTAAGCTTCCAATGGTGTGATGATTGAATCTCTATAAATTAGTGAATACCACCATTCATTACCAATGAGAATGATTTTAATTTTAATAGAGTATAATTAAGAACCAATGGTTACCAAGAAAATGATTTCTACATTAGGACTATATTAATATGTTTTTATTTTCATGTTTGGATATAAATGTTTTTCATTTATAAAGAAAAAATATGTTATAGTGTATAACATTTAAATAAAATAAATTATATAATAAATTATGAAAACTAGGTTGTGGAAAATTATAACACCTAATGTTCATATGTCATTTATAACACCCACTGGTTGCATCCCCATCATAGTACTGTAAATGAGAATTAATTGATGAAGATATTTTAAGGTGGATTTTTAAACTCTTATGAAATAAAACCACATGAAATTTTTAATTCTTTGAAATAAGGAAATATTATAAAATTCTGTTGGTTGGATAGGGTGAAAGGACCACTGTGCTTCTAGGATTGGTACATGCTGATATTGGTCGACCATTTCCAATATAAGCAAGAGGATGGTATTATTACTCCATAATGTTTAAAGGTGACATCAGTAAATATGATCATGTCTAATTAAAGAGGTATAAGTATTAATCCTATGATAAATTATGGGAATTAAAGAACTATTTAGTGAATAAACATTAGAATATGACAATGAATCTTCAATCAGATCAAGGTGGTGAATGTCATAGGCTATATGCTATTGAATTTCTACAGGATTTGGAAGTTTATCTCAACACAGTCCACCTTATACACCATAGTTTAATGGTGTTTGTTAAAGAAGATCCAAATCATGTGGGAAAGGGTATGGTCTTTGAATAGTTAATTAAATACTCTATTTTCCTTTTTGGGATAGTAGTTGAAAAATGTTCCATAAACACTAAATTGAGTACCAAATAATGTGGAAAAAATAAATCCATTCTAGTTTTGAAGTTTAAAGATACCCATTTTATCTAATATATGTATATGGGGTTGTGAGGTTTGGGTTAAGGCCCCCTCTTTAAAGAAACAACCATACCATGGAACAAAATATATTTTTATAGGGTATCCCAAACAAAACCAAAGTATAATACTTATGCAACCTCTCAGACAAGAATGCTATTTTGCAATGACAAGATGTATTAATTTAAAGGGGGGGCATCCCCAAAGTATAGTGGGTGATGATTCATTTCGATGATGATTTTACTCTAGATACACAAGAGTTGGTACATTAATAGATTCCATAGGTCATTGTTGAATATGTAGTTCTTTAAATAAATGTTCTATGTAAGAGCACCAGTGATATAAGGGGACTGAATAGATATGGTTTTAATGTCAATGAATATAGTTAATAATTATTAAATGACAATAATAATATACTATCCTATAAAAAGGAGAAATAAATATTATAATATGCAAGAAGGAAAGAATAAATTAATTTTAAAAGGGATTCTAAGTATCATAACAACGTTTGGGTTCTGGTTAAGGTGGATGTTGATCTAAATATCATAGGGTGAAAATTGATATTCAAGAGAAAATGATAAATGGATTGTAAAATAAATAAATACTATGAAAGGATAGTGGCTAAATTGTTTATACAAGATCAAGAAAATGAAAATGATGAAATATTATCATGAGTTTCTATATTAAATTCCTTCATAGATCTACTTGATATAGTGTCTTACTATGACAATGAAATTTGGTAGATGGATTTCAAAACTAAATTCCTTAATGGGAACCTTCACGAAGATGTATATATGACACAAATAGAATATTTTATGACTTCATGTGTTACAATAATGACTTTCAAGTCGAATAGATCCATTTAGTATTAAATCATGCATCATTGTCATTGAAAATTTTATTCTATAAATCATTAAATGATCATTGATATATTAATAACAAATGTGAACCACAAGTTTAGACGTTGTTTAGTAGGAATTTTCGAATTATCATGTCATTATATATTAATGAAATGTTACATATTCGATATGACACACCAGTATTAATGTATGTTAAATACTGATTAAACATGTTTTTCTCCAAATAGGGATTTAGTTAAAAGATTGATGGTCTTGGTGTCATGATTTTTTTGATATATTAAAGAGGATTATTTTACTGTGTAGAATTACATACATTGAAGAAAAACTAAAAAGATTTATTATGGAACAATCAAAGAGGGTATTGGTAGTAGTGCCACATGGTTTACATCATTCTAAGAAAATGTTCCCTAAAAATAATATCATAAAGATAATACGACTTATATCCCATACACATCATTAAAAAGATCAATCATGTATTCCATGTTGTGTACCATAAATGATGTATTATATTCCCTGATAATTGTAGGAATATAATAATAATATCAAAGAGAACATTAGTCATATTCAATTAAGGATATATTGATGTTTCTATGAATAATTTAGTATATGTTACTTGTGTATAAAGGAGATGATAAGATAGTCATCATGGTTTATACTGATACAAGTTTTCAAATATATCATAATGATCTAATTCCATAGTTATGATAGTATTTCTATCTAAATAAAGGGGCAATGAGATGTATGAATTCAATGCATCCATCTTTCACTGATTTTACATTAGATTTCGAGTATATAGAATCATCTAATGCATTCATGTGATTTGTTTGGATATGAAAAATTATCTAAGAGGGTTATGTGGTACCTAGAAGTAAATACCGCATCACATTTTGTTGTGATAAGAATTCAGAAGTGGATCTCTAAAAATAGTTGAGGTCACCCCAACACACAAAGCATATACTCTAGAAATATCAAATCTTAAGGTATATTTATCAAATGGGTGAAGTTGTAATGAATATATTACCCATTTAAGATAACATGGAAGACCTCAAAACTAAAGGAAAATTTCAACCAAGGAATGGGTATCATGTGAGAGCTAGTATAAATTAATTTTTAATAATTTTTCTCTATTGCAAGTGGGATTCAATTAGATTTGGTTTCCTATTACAAACTTTCGAGTAAATTATGATATCATGTATCCATTTTTTTTGAATACTAATAAACATATTATCACATTTTTATTGGGCATGTATGTGAAATATTATGTAATAATGTCTTAAGAGTACTTGTCTCACTAAATGCTCCTAAAAGTTATCTGTTATGATGTGAACCTGGAAGTGTAATGAAACTATTCTATAATATATTTTATTTAGTCATATGATATCATTTGAAGGAAAAAATTATATGGTTAATTAGTGTTGGATACTTATAGGACATTAAGGAACATTCTCATGGTCTATACCCTTAGTAATACTCATTATAGGATAATTTTTGAATGAGACCCACAAGTAGAAAATCCACATTTATATGTGTCGTTGGATGTTCTTATGAGTATACATGTGTATTGATGCATAGATATTAATATTATTTTTCATGAGTATTAGGCACCATTTCCATTGATGTATTTATGAAAACAAAAAGAAAACATATGTTTTTAGAGAAGTAGGATATGTTAGGTGTTTCATATGTAATATTACATTAATGAATAATAGGAGAATATATTTGACACATATTTTCTATAACATATGTTTATATCTATTTCCCTTTTATGGAAATGACATATAATAAATAAATATGTGGATATTGCGATCTATAGACAAATTAAATTTCTATAATGTCAAATTAATAGTTACCAAGAACATAGGTTGATAGAACTAATGTGAAACTTGCAATATTATAGATATTATTATAAATATTTTATATTACACAATGATCATCTATATAATATATTATGTTGTTGTGGAATTAACATATTTATATATTGGTGATTTGGTGTGTTAATATATATTATCCTTACACTTTAGTATTCTTCTCCCGATGCCACTATGAACAAAGGTTAGATGATCAAACACTATGTGTACCCATAACCTCATTCAAATAATGTATTATTTTTTATTATTTAACAAATTGGATTTATGTTATCGCCACTTATTGTTAAATATTTATTATTGTTTGATTAACCTCGTATATTCACTAATCAACTATTAAAAATAATAAAATGTGAGAGGAATATTTCATATATATAAATATATATTTTCTATTTAGAGTATATAATATTTATTTATTTTTATAATAATATTTATATGATATGTATTTATTAAAACATAGTGATTATTCAATTCAAGATAAATAGTCTGGATGAATGGAGGAATATTTTTTTAGGCCCTATGTGAATTTGTAAATATTGAATTTTATTTGATTAAATAATATTTAATCTAATTCAAATGTTAAGCACATGTTATGAATTATTATTATTATTATTATTATTTTATATTTTTGGTTCCACAATTTATTAAATAAATATTAAATGGAAGTTGTGAAAAAATTTATTTTTAATACTTAACATTATTTAAACATAATTATTTTATTTTTTCCAATAGCTTAAATTAATTTCTATTATCTACAATAATAGCTAGAGATAATACACTCAAGAAAAAGAGACATACCTTTCTAATAGAACTCCCATGAATGGAGATCAATCTTCCTCCACCTCCCACTCATGAGTCTCAAGAGATCAAGGAGAATTATTATGAAGAAATTCTAGTAATGAACAAAAGTGAACAATGTAAGTGTTGGGATCTACCACTCTAACCCACATAAATTCTTATTATTAACTTAATACTTTTTCAGAACATGTGTGGACCACCACTAGAGGGAATATATTCTTGATTACTACCACCTAATTATACTGTATCATTTATTTGTTTTCTCAGATCCATTAAAAAATTAAAATACTCATGAAATGTAAATATTTAATTAATTAAATAAATTAAAATTTATATTTAATGATCTTTTTCTGGGTTCTTGTGTTTTATCCTTTTCCTGTTTTCAATTATTCTTATCCATGGATTATAGTGTTCATTGTCATGTAAATATCATAATGATCATATATCATGACAAAAAAAAGTTTTTAACGATTCAATGCATGCTCTCACTATGCCAGAATCTTTCACCAATATTGTGTGTCATCTAGATGAGGCATATATATACAACAATATGTTCGGTGGTTGGGCCTTCCCATTTATGTACTATGTGTATTGGGTATTTTTGGTTGTGTGTTCTATTGATATATGCATGAAATTTGTCTTAATTCCTAGAAATATGGCATGGTTATAGTTTTAGTTACTCGCCTTGCCTTCCGTTAGTGGATATAGTAAAGGGTTTATGGTTTATTGAATGGTGTGCCTTCATTTTTTGGGTATCTCCAAAAAATACATATGGTGTTTTGATGGTGTTGGGAGGTTTCTACCTTTCCCAGACTAATGGATTTGTTCATTTGTGGTTTGAATTGATTCATGAGGTGTATTCCACTATGTAATGAGAACTTGTTTTAGATTATTCATGGTGTATATGATTGAGAACTTTTTTTCATTGGATTTCCTTCGATGAATATAGTGGTGATCTTATTTTGGAATTGAGTGATTTACTCAATCAATGTATTCTTCCCCTTAGTTTGTGTTGGGTGGTTATAAAGTTTTGTCATATTTATGAGTTGGGATATTCAATAGTATCCCATTTTAAAGGTTTCTTCATTTTATTATTTTTACTCAACTCAATATGGCCTCTGTGAACCACAATTTTTGTGTCTAGATACATGTCGTATATGTTGGTGACTTCTTCTGATGCCGTAGAGAATTATTTTTATTACATTTCAATAAGTGCATTGTGGAAGGTTCTTAGACACGAGGATGGTGTTTAATGGGGAACACACACACATATTTTAGTTGCGGAAGCATATACCTTTGATTTTTGTGATATTTTTCTTAGAAATTTCATTGAATTGTTTCTTTTTTTATCGATTGTTGGTCATCAAGTATAATCATTAATGTTTTACTTTTCAAATACTTTTATATTCCAGGAATGCATTTCTAATTCTTATTGAGTAGGTTTTTTATCTCTATAATATTTTTATATAAAGGCCTCCCATATGATTTTTACACCATATTGGTAATACTCACCAGATCCGGGCCCATTAGAAGAAAGCTTAGTGTGTCACATATGACTTATTTGTAGTTCGAGTGGGGCCCTAGGGGATTAATAATGAAATATTTCACCAAAATAAAGAATTATCATAATGAATCCGAATTTTACAAACAATATTTCATAATACATCCAAAAAATTTTCATTTATTCATAATCACAATAAGTGGCATTTAATATAAACTTATAAATTTTCTTGAAAAAGTGCTCTAAATATATATACACCATGTGTTGTTAGTAGTTTTGATAATAAAATTCCATTATGATTTCATCGTGCCTAATAGTGATTTAATTTTTTAAAATATTAATGAAACATCAGATTGAAATTAAGATTCATTAAGAAATAATTTATATCATTACATAGAAATAAATAAAATATATCTATAACAACCATTTTGGAAACCCACATTATGTTTAAAACAAACCACATAACCTTTCATTTAAAATATATTTTCAAAATTTATTACTCAAAAACCATTTAAAAAAATATTCCATAAAATAGAAATCAATACTAATATCATCACCGAAATAATACAAATTCTTTTTTTAAATAATAAATAGAATAAAATTTAAAAAAACCCATGTAATCAAGTATTCTAATATGATAATAAAACTTTAGGAAACTACTACTAAAAATAAATATTTTAATCCACTATGAAATAAATCGAAATACATTCAATATATCATGATGGGAAATAGAATTACTAATGAAGAAATATAAATAAAAATAATGACAATGTATTATAAAACATATAGACTATAAAGAAATCCAGAAAAACTGAGACATATAGTCAGACAATCCAAGATGTACTTTGGCAGAACCATAAATTGAGATGTCAATACATCCTTATTATATAACCAACCAGATTATCTAAACTAGCATCAGTGGTTATACTCCCTATGAATTAGGGCATAACCACCATAAGGGGAATATATCCAATCTCATCATAAATTAATAACAACTGTCTCTCAGTCTCCAAATATTACACCAAGGATAAATATGATATTATAAATTATGGTTGAGGAATTATTTATTACATGTTAGTCACACAGCTGTAATACACAACAATTAAATTCAATCCCAAGTCAAACAAAAAGAACCCCTCACACAAACTTTTATAAAGAAACCTTTTGACCTCATATTATTAAAGTGGATGTGATCTCATCCATTTATAAAAAAAATATATAATTATAGATCCATGATGTTTTAATAAATTATATAATTAATTTTTTAAAGAAAACCATTCACATAAAGTCTCTACTAGAAATTAAATGTTGAAATTAATATTGTGTTTTGTGAAATAATCATGAAATTCTATTCCCATAATAAAAATACATTTTGTAGTATCCTTTAAAAGTAAAAAAATTCCCTCTCTTTTCAAACTAATGATAGTATGTATTTTATATTTCTATTTGTTTGTAATCCTTTTTTCAAAACTAATTTCTAAATCAAATGAAAATTTTAATGACCATTTAAAACAAGGAGAAAAATTTCCTTCAAATACAAGAAAAGAATAAAAGAAATAAAATATTATATATAAATATAATTAATTTCTTTCATAATCACAAAAAAACTGTAAATTCTAAAAACCAAATACAATTAATTCAATTAAGATATATAGAATCACATAAAAATGAATTCCCATGAGAACATAGTGTGTGATGCATGAAAATAAATTATAAAATCAATATCATTTCATGAAATACCTTCTGGTTTAAGGAAACGACTTATGAAATTGATTTAGTTTCATGGCATATATAGTAATTATTTAATAATTTAGTTAAAATAAATTTATTATATGGATTTTTAGAAAAATTAAAAATATTGGAAACACATACCTCATATAATGGGATGATGAATCAATAAATTTTTTTAATAAATAGAGAAACCCCCAAAGGGAAATATATACACCCTACGACCAAAAACCAAAACCATTTAGAACCAAAACCCACCTAGGGTTCAGCTAAATGCAAAAAAAATACAAAAAAAGACTAAAATAGAAGGAATGGAAACGATAAGAGGCAATTAGATCAAACCAAGAAACACTTACTAAAAATTGAAGGTTATTCTTAAAAATATCAAGGGGAAGGAGTAGAAGAACACAAAAAATGCACCATATATGGGTGGCATGATAAGCAGTAGAGAGATTGGTTTCATGGTAAAAAAGGAGGAGGTATATAATGGGTATTTTAGAAAATTAAAAACAATGGCCATTTATACAGTGGTCAAAACAAATTTCCAATTATCAGCCCACTACTAGACATGCATGGGAAATTATATGGTTTCAAAAAACAGTGGACTTACCATAAAATATCCAATATTAAGGATATTATGGTTTGAAATGGTTGTTAAAATATTCAGTATAAATCATTTTCTAATTTTTTCCTTATACAGTTACATTAGTATTTAAAATTTTTAAGAAAAATAATTATGGGTCAAAAAAATACAAAAAATTAAAAAATAAATAATCAAAATAGGAAATAAATTGATTTTTCGAGTGTGAAATTAACCACACAAATATAACACTTTTGCCCACTTGAAATTCATTATGTTCAGTTAGAAAATAAACTGCATGGAAGTTCAAAAAAGGTCAAAGACTACGCAACCAAAAATGAACCACAACCCAACACACAATCTGGCCATAAAGGATATAGGTGCACAAAAAAGAAGAATAAATTAAAAAGGATAATATAATCAACAAGCCCTATAATATTCCTCCAAACCATTTGAGAGTTTCACTTATTATGAAAGGATTGAAAAGAATAATGGTCAAAGAAAAGGATCCAAATGAACATCCTTCTATTAAATAAAGGAAACCCTGAATAAATCTTTATTCCCTGATCCCCATCATAATTCCACAAATGCATAAAAATCAATACAGTATAGTATTGTGAGTTGAAAAAAGAAAATAATATCCCATAAATCATGAAGTTAGGAAAACTAAATATAGAAAAGGCAACAAAAAAATTACTATAAAAAGATTAAAATGAAAACCAACGTTATACAAGCTATAATATAGATTTATTTCTAATGAAATTCACATAAATCATCTTTTTATGATATTCAATCCTATTATAGCTTATGATGGTTTTTGGGGCTATAAAACAAGAGGGATTGCATTGACTACAGTGATCCCATATGTGGAAAACATGATATAGTTTGTTTTCAAAATGAATTTATTCAAAAATTAACCCTCATCAAGATACAAATTATTTGTTAACATAGATCCTTCTTTAATATACATCTCAGAAGATATCAAACCCCCACATATACAAAAGATATTGGTGTCACCTTATTTATATGTTATGACTATAGAAACCAAATAAAATGATGTTGGAATAATAGAATTGTATTTTTATGATGAATATACCTCATGAAATATGGATCCATCATCAATTCCATGAACATCAACATGGGAGAGAAATTTTTAAACCAAGAGAAATGGATGATATAATCTTTCACTGACTGTTCAATATACCATAGGTTCTTCAGCTTCATTACTTTATATATTTTAACATTTTCAATAAAATTACACTGAATGAAATTTTACTTAAGGAACTCTAATGAAATGATACACTTAATATGATGTAAAATTAAAGTATTCCATTTTTTTGGACACGGTCCTTATAAAAAGTTTAATACATTTTTCAATCATAGGAATTCAATAATTTTCATCAAAATGAACAACCCAAAAATTTTATCTAGCCAATCCATATTCTATAGAGGTACATAGTTGCCTCAATATTCAAAAAAAACAAAGTAGTGTGTGACTATACGGCATTACCAAGAGTTCGGGTAGGGACAATGACAGAAATGAACAAATTTTAGTTTTGATAGACACTCGTCCACAGAACATCACAATTTACAAACTCTTCTTACATTCAGGACCATCATGGGATTCGTAATTTAAATAAAAAATGAAATAAATAGACTCTATAAATAATGTCAGATTGAAACCCACATGATCTAAAAGATAACCAATGAAATAAAATCATAATCACCATTTAAGAAACCTAACATCAGAAAAAATTAAATATCTTACATTGAGATCTAAATCGAAAAAATATTACATCACCAAAAAATTGGTTTTAAATCAAGTGATATTTTCCATGTTCATTTTAAAAACAAAATCTTTATTTTTAAAATAATATTTTGATAAAATAATTTAAAATTTCTAATACCTTCTTATACCCTTTTAAGAAAATATTACAATATAAAATATTAACATAATAAAACTAAATATTGTAAACATACCCTAAAACTCTATCTTATCCCCATTGAATAAAATAAAATAGCCCCAGATAAATATAATAGAAAAAAATGTTATCAGAATTAATATTTTAAAATGGATTAGTGGTTGGGAGAAATTCTGTCGTATGGTTTGATAGAGAATTTACCAAACATATGAAAATTCACTATGAACATCATATAAACATGCACATTAGAATCACATGGTTTTTCAAGCTCTATATGAAAACTGTGAGCCTCTAGTTTATAAACCATTTTCACCCAAAATATATTTAAATCACCAAAAAAACATATAAAACACAAAAAATAATCAACATAAAATCATTTCATATAAAATTCCATTAAGTGTAATTATAAATAATGCATCTAATAAAAAAATCCCAAAAAATTATGCTAACTCGGGTACCATCATGTTCAGTGGTGGTCGTGGACTCAACCATGATCCACATCTTGAATCCCTAGGATCTTATATCCAGTGTACTAGACTGCTCAAATATCAAGGTTCATTCAAATATATGTTCCCTCTGAATAATATTGTATTTTTAATTTTTCTCATGAACCAATATAATCAACTCTTAAACATGGAACCCTGCACATTTTTTTACATGTCTAATGGTGCATTCATAACCACCCTAATCTAGAGAAAAGCATCCAAGAATCAATTAATAGTTGGTGGAAATTATTTCTCCCAAATTAATAATATTAAACACAGAGTATAATTCTAAAATGAATGTAGTATTTTTTATCCATACATAGTATATATACGAACAAACATAATAAGAAATTTTGAATATAAATAAACTGAACAACGAACAACCATAATTAATATCCAACTAATAAATAAACCAATAAATAGATATAATATGGAAGAAAAATAAATATAACTTTGATAATACAATAATGGATCACAATAAAACTAATAATAAAATAAAATACCAACCAATGATCTCTCTTTGGCATTAGTTTATCCTCTAATCCATTTCTACATGAGAAACCAGGGTAGCTATGTCCACTTGTCAAAGCATTCTAAGAACCTAAACCCATAGAAGATCCACTTAGTATACAAACACCAGGTAATATAGGTATGGTATCATCATAATATCCAATTATTATATTACCAATAATTTAATTCATTTCCTTTTACGAATCATTATAGAAACAATGTTTTTTAAATAATGTACATTTAAAATAGTCATTATTATGTTTTTTAAGAAAAATATATTATCTAAGTGTTCCAATTTCAAAAACTACATTATGTTAAAAATTAAAAAATTACATTTCTATTTTAAAAACCGTTTTTGAAATGTAATTCAATAAAATATTTTCCACAAATATGCATGAATATGTTATTTAGGCAACGAAATTTTAAAAATAAATATATGTTAGGCACTTATAACAAACTAGTAAAATTTAAATTTTTTTGAATAATTAGGTTACTCAAATCCATATGTATATGTCAGTAAGCTACAACAATAAAATTAATAATTTAATTAAACAAAAATTGGATATAAATATATAGACGTCATCATTTTTGGTAATATACAAACCAAATAAGAAAAATAATAAACCTTAAATTTTAAATTAAAGGACAATGTTATGAATAAATAATACTATGATACTTCAAAACATCAGTTGAGATGATTCTAGATGTACTATGGTTGAATAATATTTTGGTCTATTGATGCATCCCTTGTAAATAACCTATTATATTTTCTCAATTAGTCTCATCAGAGACACTACCACATGATGGGGATTGTCCCACATAAGGGTGATATATCCAATCTAATAATGACTAAATAATAACTATATCTAAGTATCTCACTATTATGTATAAGATCTCAGTTATATTTTAAATTTTAGTGTCATAACATGTGTGTTTCATTTAATACAGACACTAAAAATATAATATGTGGAAAACCATGCACCTGTTAAAACATCACCAACCATAACACACACTCCACACTAAATCAATAAATGCAAATCATTTAATGACACTAAAAATAATTTCATCCATTATTTTAAAAATTATTGATATTTATTAATCGGGATTTAGGTGAGGGTTTTTTTCAATTTTAAAGGAAACCCACTCATAAAAATTTCTAATCAGGAGATTAATTTTGAAAATTTTAATGTGTTTTACAAAATCACCATTGAAATCCATTTCCAAAAAAGTAAAAAAAAAACAATTATTCTCTATTCCATGTGTCAAACATGCCTTTATTTTCCAGAACATATATATGAATATATATATATATATATATATATATACTTCTGGAATCATATTATTGAATCAAATGGAATATCAAATCAATATTTGAAACTAAGGAAAACATTCTCTTTATAGCCAATAAAACATTTAGAAAACCATTAGAAAATTATGCAGAACCTAATTTAATAATTACATATTAAACATAAACATGTTCAATCCATATAAAACAAAAAAATTCAATACTCAAATATATGTCCATTAAAAATTTAACTATTATGAAAAATTCCTAAATACCCATGAAAATAAATATGAAAATTGGAATCATTTCACTGTAATACATATCCCAATCACGATTTAAACCTTTAAGAATGAACAGAGATAACTTGAATCAAGTATAGTTGAATCTAAACCTTTAATTATGGAAGAGAGATGATCCTAAAGAGAAATATTCATACCCTAAGAGAAAAAACTACAGTAATTTATAATCTACATTCAAATATGGTTTTTAAAAAACTATAAAATAATCATAAAAATATAGATAATAAATAATGTAAGGAAAACATAAAAGATTTTAGTTTCTTGAAACATGATAAACATGAGAAAAATCAAAGGACAAACATCAGAATCACAAGGAGTAGATTGAGGATTCCTAAAATATTTTACCTAGGATAGGTTTTATGATAGAATGGATATATAGGGTTTAGAGGAAAAAAATAATTATGTGTAGATTGAGTTTTTTATAAATTAATATTTATTTTTTGGATTTCTGGTTTGGATGAATGTTTTCAAGTAATGTACTAACCATATACCCCATTGTAGTCACACTTTGGTGACTATATTGTTTGTCCACCATGTTTGGAAAACTATTATCCAATGGTCATAATATATAAATATATATATATAATTATTATAAATTATGTTTTCAAATTTGGTTTTATGGTTTGTCTTATCTCTTCATCAACTTTGCAACTTGATCATAAACATTGAAATTTACAATTATCAATGAATATTATCCTAGAAATTAGGAAAATGATGATCAATAATTTAATAAACATAATAATTAGAAAAATAAAGGCCATAATGTGACAGGGATATTTTTATTTCACTCTCATAAATACTCACCCTCCATTTCTATCAATATTTAAAAATTGTATGTTCTTTATTAAAAAAATTGTAAAAATTAATTCATTTTATATTCTAATATTTGTGTGAAAATACAACATAGAATATAATCTTATTATGTGGATTTTACTATCATTTCTCCATGATCTTATATCTCTTTAATCTTATCCTTTGATGTTATCTTTAATTAAAAATAATTTTTTTAATATTCTTGAAAATGAATACGGTTGAAACATCACCTTAAATATTTATTCTGAAAATAAATATATAGAATTATAATTTTTTACATGGTTCATCCATAACTAATGATATCATCCTACCAAACTAATGATATCAAAAAAAACCATATGTGATCTTTAATAAACATTATGAAACAACTATCTAAACCTTGTGGTCGACTATCAAAACCATACAACCAATAAAAAATCCTTATATATGAAACATGAATTTAGCATTAAAAGAAATTTTTCACTTGTATCAACCATATAAAATGTTGTTTATACTATAAAATTTTTGTTTCAAAAACCTTATACCACCCTGTTTGAGCCTCATATAAGTTTGTTTCTCAACCTTATAAATATAGTCTATCGACCTTATGAAATCCATACCACTTTCTCACCATTCCGAAATTTCATAATAACATTTCCTATATTTTCAATATATACCTTATAAGTAATGAAATCCAATTTCATTTCATCATTTATTCAACTAAAGGAATCACCCCAATCATAATGGATCGATAATAATGAAATAATATAGTTCATTCATCAAAGAAAAAGCAATTGATCATGTTCATAACTAGTTGGATTCTTTCGAACATCATCTAGACTGTTAATGAAAGCACACTCATTAAGAGAAAACATCATAAAATTATTTATACTTCAACGATTATCAAATGAAAATACATCATTATCCAAGTTATTTTTTAAATAAAAAACTTCTTATAATGATCAAGTAATATTCATGATTCATTGCAAACCATTATTACTTCCTTAGTAAAACCACAATTAATCTCAAAAATCCTATAAAGATGTAACATATTTCAATGGTTTCCAAATTCTCACCATTATTATTGGTAATATCAAACAATATCCAATAAAAAAATCATCCACATATTAATATAATGTTACAACCCTTGATGACATTGATCCATATTGAAAAAAAAATATAACACAAACATAATGCGAGTTCAATAATCACAACCATTCAATTTTTTTAAATTACATGGTAAAAAATGTTATGAATATATGTCCAGAAATTCATCTTCTCTATTTATCATCATTTTATCTCTCCTAATTTCTCATTGAATTTCTCGCATTACTTCTCTCCTTATAATTTAAAATTAATACAATGTTCATGAAAAATAATTGAATCACATCATTCTTAAGAAATTATCTATAAATTTTATAATTATATGATTAAATTATCCTTTATTGATATAGAATATTAGAGGGTTTAATTTAGACCTAAAATTTATTAATTGGTCAATAAAATTGATTCCAGATAATAAAACACAACACTATTTCTCAAAAAATGGATATTTATATGACATTTCCATTAAAAAAATAAATCTTATTGTTATATTCATTTTATATTGAATTAAAAATTAATTTCGTACATTCATATTTATGAACAAGTCAACAACATTAATTTTTATGTATCATGTATTGTAAATAATCCCAGATATCACCACAAATCACCTTAATTTTTCCCGTTGATTAAAATAAATTTCTCCCACTTAATAGAAAAATATATTCTTTTATAAATAGGAAGTAGGAATATAAATTTATACCACCTTAATAATATTTTATATACCTTTTATAATATCAATATTTTTAAAGAATATATAATTATATTATTTTTAAAAGATAAAATTTCCCTCGAATCTTAATATAAATTTTCACTTCATCAAGAAAAATAATTTCATGAGATGTTTCTAAACAGAATTTATAAATGATACTAATATTTTTTCTTTTATTAAATATTTAAAACTAATTTCATCAGGATTCTCTTTTTTGTGTTTTCTAGTTTTTATAGGACACATTTATTTGTTTTTTATTCTCTTTATAATAATAAGCATTATAAATTATCCACATGGATAACACAAAATATAACACAAATGATAATGAACTAAATCAAATTCATTTGGAATATTATATTTATTTGAAGTTCTATCAATATTTTCTTAATTGTAAAACTCTATTCATTTTCTCCCCTTCCTCCAAGGTATTATCCACGAATTCCCTTTTTTATTTTAATTATATATTTATTTTATATAGCACTACTTAATTTTTCCTCACTATGTGTGGGATATTATCTTTAACATGGTCAATATAGTAACATTAATCACTTAGGATAATTCAAATCATTGATGTTTTACTCTTTTAATTGGATAATTTTATGATATTATTTTTTGTTGTGTACTACATTCATACAAATCCCATACAACACCTCATGAGATTTTAGCTTATAATAATTTCACAACCTCCCATGTAATTTGATTACTTCTACTTATGGAATTTTTTCATTACATTTTTCTTTATTAAATTATTATATTTCTTATATCATTATTTTTTCTTCAAATTGTGATATATAAATTATTACTCACTCTCTGATAGAGTGGTCACCCTTTTTTTCTTCTATAGGGATTCTTATGGGATTTATTTTCTAAATTAACCAACTTATTTTTAGTTTGGACTAAAAATCCATATTGATATAGATTCATTACCTTGATTCATATATGAATTAGTTATTTTCATATTCCCTTTTTTTATCCTTCTTCTACAAAAAATAATTATATTTTCTTTTTCTCACCTCTATTATCAATATTAAATAGAAAACCTTTGATCATTTTTTAACTTTTGTTTTTTTTCTTTTTAAAAAAAATCAATATAAGACTTATTAAATTAGTAAGGCATATTGACCTTTTCAAACAACATTTATTGAAAAAATCACATATATTATTCAGTTTTTTCAATATTTTTTATTAAAAAGCTTTTACCCTCTTGTATGTGATTCTTATAAAACCTCATCCTTTCTCTCAAATGATTTAAGCTTTATTTTTCTACTAATGTTTGATTGTATAATTTAAATTTATTCCATTTTTATCCATTACATGGTATTCAATAGGAATTCAGCATTTCTTATGATTTCTTCCATCCACCACTAGTTTAGTGATCGGTAACATACAATTATTATTTATCCACTTTGCTATAAAATTTTATTTAAACCCTCCATTATGAATATATGCTAAATTATAAGAATCATTATATATAGATGTAGATTTCTAATTTTCATATGAAATTTATATATAGTTTTTATTACATGATATCTATATGTTTTAATTCAATAAATAAGAATCCCTTATTATAGGAAGAATTATTGAAATTTTATGTGGTTGTAGCTCTCTTTTTTGCTTATTATGATGGTTTATGTTTATTTGTTTCCATATTTTCAATATTTATACCATGCTCAAGGAATTTCATATTGAGATCACATTTTCATCCTATCCTCTTATTATTCCATCCTTATATTCCCTTTTAATATTATCAAAATCATCATTATGAATTTTTCAATTTCTTTGGTAGTAGATGGTCAGACATAATAATCTAATTTTCCATGACCCGTATGGGAGAAATTTTGACATTAAATACTCCTTTATCATCGTGTCTCTTTTCATCTATGTTTTTATTAGCTTACTATCTCTCAATGATGGTATTGAACCATTTATTTTCAAATTTTGGGAATCATTACATAATATCCATATTTATTATAATTGTGACTCCAACTTTAATCAATTCATTAAAAAATATTTATACCCGTTCCTAACATGTTTAATATATATCTTCATAAATATCATCAATGTGGGTGTTCTCATCCTCTAAAAATAAAAATAATACATATATATGTATATATTTATTTGTTAAATTTATATATATTACTTATCTTAAATAAATGAATTTGTTTTCTATGTCTAGTGATATTTTCTCATCCATTATATTACATGGATCTTCAGAGATAAAATATTTAAAAGTGATTCCTTTTATCTATTTATCTTATAGTAATTGTGAAATTCTTATGGTATATCTATTTTCCTCTTTATTTTTATTTGGTTTAATCATATGATCATTTTTATACATGAAAAACTTGATTAATTTATAATTATAGTATTGGAATACAATATTTTACCCCTCTGTGAACATGAAGGTTATATTTTATTCACGTTCATGCTTAATAAGATTATTATAAAATGAAATAACAAAAATACATATACATTTATTACCATAAACTAGTGGATATTACACTTCCATTAATGATTCCATTCTCTTCCGCTTTACATAAATTTTCTTAGTATTTATTATTGTTTTATTTGACATAATTAACACGATTTAATAGATAGAAAATTCATATAATATTTAAAAAATTCTCATCATATATCCATCTAAAAGGGAAACATAATTTATAAAAAATATCTTCAAATATAATTATCGAATAATGGTATTTAATGATTTGATACTAATTGAGAGGATTCCAATGGGATGATTCCAATATATAGAGAGAAGTTAATCAGTGTTGGTGTACTTTTACTCCAATATAAACTTTTATACCATGTAACATAATTAATTATTATGTAAATGATTCTCTTAGTTCTATTTTTCTCACCAATGGTTGGTCATCATGTAGATATAATACAAAAAATAGAACCACATGAAAGATAGGTATGTTTGATTAGGATTACCTCCCTTATTATAACTATATCCATATTTTTTCATGTTTATTATTCATCAAACACATAGATTCCTTCTTTTATGTATAGAAGAATGTGAAATGATCTTTCACTGAACATGTTATCCTGGAACTAACATGGTATAATTCTTGAATTATCATGTTGTTCTATAATCTATATACAATATTGGATTTGGTGTGTGCCATGTGATATAGATAAATAATGAAAATATTTTTTACCTCCTTGATAGTGTATTTGATATTATCCCTCAATTTCATCAATATAGTTATCTACCTCAAAAACCATTTATCCTCTTCTGAATATAAATATATAGGGTAGATTTTATCATCTTATTACCCTGAATATTATTAATAGAAGTTAATCCTAGTAAATTATATTATTATTATTCCATTTATTTTACTTATAGTTTAGTAAATAGATGGAATCCTATGTATGAAGTGCAAGATAAATCTTGTTTACATACTAAGAATCTATAACAATAACCCATATTATTCCATCATCCACCTCCTAATTCATTTTCCATGACATAAAATTCTTTTATCAAAATTAATGATTGATTCATTCCCACATTTTATTTCACTAGATGGATATTTAGTATGTTTCAGTGTTTTCTTTATATCTCTATATTATTAATTATCTAACATAGACACTATAATTTATATCCACTACATAATGTGAATATTACCAATTGAATTTCTTTTATAATATATAATTACAAACTACCCTAAATATCAATATTTAAAGCATGAATGTTCTAATTTCACAATCCTAGAGTCTCAAAGTCCTTCAATCTCAAAATATTTTTAAATATCATGTTATTGTTTACTAAGGTTTTTGTACCTTATGTACAATATGATTCCCTGATATTAGTTTTCCCATGTTTCACATAAAATATTTGAAATTGAAATCCCTTTCATGCCTTCTCCATAGTTATGAATGCCCTTCATATTTTCAATAATAATTTTTTTTATCAATAATGACATCAAATTTCATCCAATCGTTTCTTCAACTATAACCATCACATAAATCTCCATGGATGAATCACCATTAATTATTATAATTCCTTCACATATAAATAAATCAATCTTATATTTATTCACAAGATTCTTTTATCCAAATATCTTCTCAATTTTTATAGAAGTTACTCTAATAAAAAACACTACTCGTAGATATTAATTATATCTCCAAATTCACCACAATTAATTCCAATTTAATCTATGTACATTTTCTAATAGACATTCAGATATAATTTTATTAGTGATAGATATTATAATATCTCTTTGAATTTAATATATATATGGAACACTTAATACAATCATCTTCAATCCACAATTTCCAGGTGAATTGATTTTCAAACATGTACAAAAGAAATACCCACATTAACACTTCATATTTTCTCCAATAGATTCTATATATAAACTCCAAAAACCTTCCATATTATTTTCATTAAGAATAATGGAATTAAATACTCACATAAAAACCAAAATTCAGATAATTATATTTTATGTCCCTAAAAATCATGTAAAAACATCCATTAAATTTACTTTTCCACATCACATCTGGACTAAGTAAATTGCATCACATTTAAATCTTGAGTTATATCAGTAAGATGTAAATAATATTTATAATTTATTACTCAACAAAATACCTATATTTTATACAACATCACTCTTATATAAAACCATGGGAACCCCCAAATTCCATCCATGTTATCAAAATTTTCATCAATATTAATTGGAAGATCAAATAATCTCTTTTATTCTCATAATCCATATAATGATGTCATGAAAATTCCATTAACGTATCAAATCATTATTATCAAATAAATAAAACACATACTAGGTTCAAAAATAATTCCCTTTGGGTTTTTTGTATACACCAATTTTATAAATGTTATATAAATATATGAAACAATTATTTATCTCCATATAACATAATTTCATCTCCCCCACCCCTTATCAAGGAATTTTTCATTTTTCTTATCTCCTGATTATTAAAAATAAATATATATTTCATGGAATAGGATGGTATCACGTCATTATCAAGTATTTTTAATTTTTTTAATAACAATTTATGGTTGCATTATCTTTTATCTAAATATAAAATAAGAGGGTTTGATTTATACTTCAAATATTTCTTTTCATCAGTATGAAATGACACAAACTAATAAAACTCATTGACATGGATAATTTAAATTATTTTAAAATTAACTTTAAATGAAAAAATGATGATAATTAATATATTTATTCATTTTTGATTCACAACCTGATGTCTTTCACCCATCCCAATACACTCATAAAATGTATCCAATTTTGTGTAGATTGTTTCAAAAATTGGACTTGAGGTCACCTCAAATCATCTTATTTTTTACCATTGATTTCACAAAATTTTCAAATGTAAAGATATAATATGTTATTTCATTATTAGGGAGAATAAAATATTCTTGTACAACTTATTAAGTAATTAATTATTATTTTTCATGAAATTATATATTTTTATAGATTAATAATTATGGACATTTCCCAAGATAAACACCCACTTAGAGGATATTGTCCATATTATCTTTATATATTAAGATATTTTTTCAGCTTTTATTTATATTAACATTTGATAAATCGCACAAATATAGTCTCTTTTATAAAATATTGAATAATTTTTTGAGTATGACTTTCTTTATTACGTTTTTAAAGTTTTAACCCCTTTCATTTCATCTATAGTAATTCTATTGAGAACTTAGTTCAACATTAGTTTCCTATATAGTTAAAAATTATAAAATTTATATAATAATGAATAATGGGGAGATAAGATGACTTTAAGAGTGACATAAACGTATTTAGATGTTTTATAAATTATGAAAATACTTTATATTTTGATCCTACCATGAATATTTTCCTCACATATTCTTTTTATTTATTCAAGTCAGTTTTTATATTATGATGCATCATTTCATTACTTCAATCCTTTATGAGATCTTATTTATAATTTTACCCATCAAGAAACATGAAACTCTTGGTGTAATATGCATTTTTTTATAATCACTCTTACTCCAATGTATTAATTAGACATTCCTTTGTGTTGTGTTTAAAATTCATTTTCTACCCCATAACACCATATGTGATACTTTTTTATCACTCATTGATAATATTTCATGAAATTGTACTTCTTCTACATGTGGAATGTTTTCTTTCCCTTTTTCAATATCACTTTCTTTTCATTCTTCCATAATTCATGATTACCCTATTTAGGCTATCCAAATGATTCAACATTATTTGAGAGAGTTTTTATTGTTATTGGTTATTTCTTATCATTTCTCAATAGTGTTATTTTTTATTTTTGCCATACTTTTTTCAGATTGAAAATATAATCCCTTATAGACAATCATTATTCCTTTAATATATAAATTAATGGCATCTTTGAATGCTTCTATAGTGAGTACCTATTTTTTAAAATAAAATTTAGATATCATTTTTTGGATTTTGGATTTCTTTTGTTTCTTTGGAAAGGTGGTATTTCATTATTTTCTTATCATTTTTCATCTTTAGTTTTCAAATTATTTTAATACGAGATATTTTGAATTTGGAAAGCATGCTCCAATTCTATTAAAACGTTTTAGGGAAAATACGTATATATTCTTCAAATTATGAAATGTATTTGATACATATTGACGCTTTATTCTTATTTCTTGGTTTTACAACACCTCAACCACACTACACCATTAATATGGGATTCAATTACTTCGAATTTTTGGTATATTTTGATTAAAAATATAACGATTTTTGGAAATATATATTATAGTTAATATAATGATACATAAAACATAACCTCTTTCCAATATTAAAAATATATCCAAATAAGTATTCTTTACCTTTTTATCTCATAGAATTGATTGCTAATAACTCAAGAGGGGGTGAATTGACGTCTTAAAATGTTCATTACTATAGCGACTCGGGTTTTTGGCCCCGTCAGACATTGGAATATTTCTACGAATAATTCCAGAGCTAGGCATGAAGACGATGTGAGATTCTGAGGCCCGGTGTTCCCGGAATTAATTTTATAAAAATATTAAATATTTTTATACTATGCACATGGCGAGGGTGTGATATCTCCTAAACGGTAGTTCAGAACAGAAATCTGATGGCACGGTTGCGTCCGGAACGTGCCGTTTACCCTAGGCGGGGTGTAAAATTTGTGGGCGCGGGCCTGCGGTGAGAAACGCCACCAGGGATGTTTTCGTAAATAAGTAGTGAAGTTATTGTGCGAGCGTCGGCTCGAATAACTTCTGAACGGAGTCTCAGATAGAAAATCTGATTCCGTCGTTGCGTTCAGAATGGCGCGTTTACCCTAGGGGTGACCTCACTTTTGTTCGCATCGGGCGTCGGGTCCGAGATGGGTTTGGCGACGGCGGACGACTGATATAAAGATCAGCACCCCCCTCCCCCCCCCCCCCTTATCGTTCCTCTCAACGTTCTTCGCCGCTCTTCACCGCCGCTCCGCCGAATCGAGCAACCGAAGCACCCACAAGCTCAGAATTCGACGGCGGACGTTCCATGAGCACGCAGTGGAAGATCTGGAGCGCGGATCTAAGGCAGAACGTCGGCGTTTGGTCCATGAGGTAGGAAGATTTGTGTTTTAACCCCCGATCCTATTTTTGCTGCATTTTTCTGCAAATTGAAGTCGTAGCAGTGTAGATCGGGTCCTGAGGGTCGTGTAGATGCTTCTGGATCTTAATACGGACCACCGGGGTGCCCCGGCGGTCCGGGGAAGGTCCGTCGGCGCGGTGGAACCCGGTGGCCCGCGGCGGCACGCCGCCCATCGCGACGGTGCACAGTAGAGAGCCACCGGCCAGGGCGGGCCGGCGGCGGTCGCCGGTCCCGGTCGGCCGGACGAGGCTGGTCCGGCCTCTTTCTGTTATACGGGGGGTCTTTAAACCCCCGTATCTTGCAATCCGGGAGCCGAATTCACACTCTGTTTGCGGCGACGCGACCCTGACGACGAGGCAAACCCTCTGGTGTGGGTTCGGGGGTTTAAAGGTTCGGGATCGTGTCCCGAGAGCTAGAAACGTCGTATAAAATAATATTATTTTATTATTTTACGACTTCGGGCCGTTATAACTTTTACCTGGAGCGTCCGATTGATGTTCCGTCAGTGGCGTTGAGACCCTAATGGTACGATGGACTTTTTGAGATAGTCTCCGGGTGTTGGGACCGAGTATGGGGTGCGGGCCCCATGAGGTTGTGTTTTGGCGTTTGCGGAGAAATGCAGCTTTTGCACCAGGAGTCCGATTTTGGCAGATGATTAGTCGATCCTGTATGTTTTTCTGAGAGGATCGCAATGGTGCGATCCGTTAGATGTGTTCCGGGATCTAGGCGTGGGCTCCACCCGAGATGGCTTTGGTGAATAGTACCTTTTTCACCGGGTGTCCGTTTCGGATGAGCGAGTAGTCGATTCCGCTTGTTTTTCCAAGGGGATCGTCGTGGTATGGTCCGCTTGATGGGTTTCAGGATAGTTGTGTGGGCCCCGCATGAGCTAGCTACTGTAAATAGTGCCTTTTTCAGCGGTGCTCTGTTGCGGGTGAGTAAACAGCCTATCCTGTGTGTTTTTCAGCATGGAACGTGATGGTGGCCTCGGTTTTGGCCTAGGAGGTGCGCAATGTGGCGTTGTGGTGGGTCGCTCAGGTTAGCGATGTTTGGACCAGCAGTGGTTGAGGGTTCTACCTTGGTCGTTACTACGAGGGTCCGTGTGGCATCACAACCTTCGTATGGGTTTGTGATCCTCTCGATGAGATGTTTAAACTGTTAGAGTTGTGGCGTCCCTCCGATGGGCCCAAAGCAGATCCTCTAGCATCTTTACCCTAGATCGGGTTCTTGGTATCACTGTGACCACTTATTCACAGGCGGTGATCCCCTATCTAGTAGGGTAACCCCGTAGGGTTTGGGGTATCATCAGAAATATGGTCCCCTACGTGGTGGGTCTTGCCCAGTAGGGTTGTGGTATTATCGGGTATACAATCCCCTAGTCAGCATGATGTTTATAGTAGGGTTTCAGTATCGTTGGTTATGTGATCCCCTACTCAGCGCTTGGTGTTGGTAGGGTTGTGGTATCATTGGTTATGTGATCCCCTACTCAGTGTGTGTTTTCGGTAGGGTTGCGGCATCATCAGTTCGATCCCCTACATCGCGAGTTATACCAGATAGGGTTCTGGTATCATCGTGTCCATCTTTATATGGATGATGATCCTCTATCTGAGTGTGAATTTTCTGTCGAGCACCAGATCAGGTTGTGGTATCCCCCAGTGGATCCTGGGTGTGATCCCCTATCTGTGAGAACTACGTATACCAGATCGGGTCGTGGTATCCCCCAGCGGACCCTGGGATTGATCCCCTATCTGTGAGCTACGTTTACCGGAGTGGGTCTTGGTATCCCCTAGCGGACCCTAGCGGTGATCCCTTATCGGAGGAGTTTGGTGGTTATGGTGTTTCAGCGATGTTTCCTCAATGATGTTATCCAAAGAGCGTGGTCTCTCGGGTGAGCATCTGAGATGTTTGTTTGGGACCTGATGGAGTGTATCTCTCGGATGAGTGTCATCTGGTATGACAGTGTTCGTGTGGTGTACTCTCCTGGTTGGGGGCAGTTGCTGGTGATGAGATTGGTACCTCTTGTGGATTTGTGGTGTGAGCTATGTATATCTGGATTGTTCAAGGTGTATGTATGGGCATACACCTAAGCTGAGCTGAACTGACTAGTTGTGTTTAGCCGAGGATGGTCACGAGATGGAGTTTCTCTCTCGTCTAGGTTCCCTCTGGCTGGGTTGAGCGAACTGTTGCCTTTTAGTTTCTCCCTTGGGTTTTTGGTTTTTGGGGTGCCTACTGAGTATGTTTATACTCACCCCTGCACGGGCTTTGCCCGCACGTGTTTGTGTCTTTTACAGACCACAGGCCTTTTGACGGAGTCCCAGGAGGACCCGGAGCAGGCGGAGCTTAGTGAGCGATTTGACCAGGGTGTTTACCGGAGCTGTTTCGAGGGAGCTTTCCGGTAGGTGTTTGTGTCAGCGTTCCCCTTCTTCAGAGTAGGTTGGACGCGCTTTGTAGTTTTCTTTTGGTGGGCCCTATTTTTCCCTTTGTACTTTTGCTGTTGCACTCTAGTTTGGGATATATTGTATGCATACATTTTCTTTTCAGTTTCTATATCTCTGCACAGTTGCATGGAGGTGTTTGTGTGTGTGTGTGTACAGGTACCTTAGGCTAATGCCTCCTATGTGTGTGATAGCCTACTCGGCACTGGTCGCCAGCCCCTGGCCTACTAGAGGCGGGCTTGGGGAGTCACGGCTCGAGCCCCGTTGGGTCAGGTCATGACAATTACATTAAACCACCCTCCTCAAGGTTTGCGAGTTCAAATATTTTTCATAATTTATAAAAGTATTTGAAATATAAAATAATAATTTATATAGAATTAAAACAAAACATTTATAGTGTATATGGGGAACAGAAATCCTTGAGTATACTTTACCAACCCTCTGATCCATGAGTTTTGTAATATTCGATGTGATAGTCATTTTTCCGGGGCACCGAGATGAGTATATGCAGATATTAAATATTAAAAATGTATAATAGAAATAAAACTAAATATACCATTATAAGATCTTTCTATGACCATAACACACACTCTTACGATGACGGTAAAAACTATAGGAATAAATATTTTAAAGACTATTGCATCACAAAGTTGTAAGAAGAAACTAATTGTGGATGATGATACATCCTTAGAATATGATAAACATAAAATCATAAATGTTTATGATAAATTATTTCACTTATATTCTTGAATGTGAAACAAATTAGTGTTGTACATGATCATATCTATTCACAATATTTCTTTATTACCATTAATAGAGTATATACGTATGTTTGTTTCTATTAAGAACATTTTTCATGTATTATATAAATCTTCTTTTTATATGTCATATATGATTTTGAACATAATTAGGATATTATATCCCAATGATCAATTTTATATTCTATTGAAATATGGATATGATAGGAAATTTATGAAATGTCTTTATTCATTATGGATGACAATGTCTCTCTGCTCCTGTTGACTCTCCCATGACATAAGCAGCCATGGTCGACGCCTCCCCCCCCCATCATCTAGGGAGTTGGGTTGCTCATACCCTCTAATATAGAATCTTCCTTCCTATTCCCCATCATACTATTTTTATTATTTTCCTTATTTCCCTAAAACAACAATATAATCTAAGGTCACGGACCTCTGGGACGACTACCATCAGTTCAATCTTTCCACCTCAGAATTTACATATGCTTCTGCTCTTCTCTCCCAGAAATGGGTTTCTTAATCCACATAGTGACATACATTGGTCAATGTATTTGATGTATTTTCTTTTCAAAATTGGGGGCTTCAGTAATAGGGATTTGTTGGGATTCTTAAAAAATGGCACGTCACTATTTGGTTATACTCCTCAGAAGATCTGATCACCACATAGTCTGGGCCACCACGATCTTGCACCGTCTATGACATTCATCTATTAAAATTTTGTTTATATCGTCATATGAAGTGGGATTCCACAAAAAAGGATTTTTTTTTTTGTATGATATCTTGAGCTCCCCATCCCCTTTCAGAATCCTTCTATATTCCAATTATAGGAGAACTTGGTATACCATTTTCTTTGTTTGGATTCGAGATCCAGTTCAATATGCCACCTAATCATGCCACACATTTGTTTTTATGTAGATTTGTGTAGACCCCCGGTCAAATGGATTTTTATTTTGGTTTGATAGGAATTATGTTCGATGCAATTAGTGGTGTTTGAGTCTGGGTTGCAATTTTGTTCACTAGGTCACCGCTTAGGGCTCCTGTCTCATTGTTGTCATCATAGAGGAAGGAAATTCCATATGGGTTATGGTACCAATGACCTTCCCTTGAAAGTGTTGTGATAATTGATGGGTATGGAGAAAATGATAGTGGTCACCAGTTTCCGGTTTACTGCACTTTCTCTCCCTCTTCCGGGATCCTTTGTGAGAAAGTTACTATTCCTCAAAAGTCATCGATATTTTCTCAGGTTATTCCATTAGTCCCTAGTATTCTTCATTGATTGAAATGTAATTTGGGTGTGTAATTCTCATTTGGGGATGTTTTTGTTCCCCTCTGTGATAGTGGGGTTTGTTTGGGATTCGACCAAGAAGGGGTTGGGTGGGGTGAAAGAGAGGTGTTCTTGGATGCTTCTCAGGCATTGCAGACTTCTCCACTAAATCCATTCAATGAAAATGCAGTAAATGAGGATATCTATGGTTATGAATGCATGAATGTGGATTCAAAGTTTCTTGTTCTGGATGACACATCAATGCATTTCAAATACTTGGGTCGAGGCTTGGACCAAACAGGAACTCTAGATAAGTTACAACAGGTATCAAAAGCTATACATTCTAATAGTGAGAAGGATAGTTATGGATGACTGATTTTGAATTCTCTAAACCAATTTGTAGTGTATGGAGAAGAGGATGGCCATGATATTATGGATTTTAAGGAGGCCGAGGTCACCCACAGAGAGGATCCCTTGGTTGAAGTGTGTTTTTATCAAGAGGATACGAATAATGATTTGGAACCCACTGAGTCAAAGGAACTTGTCATTTCATAAGAATATCATAGAACCTCTTCACGGGCAGGAAAGAACGCTATTATTGATTTTGAGGGCATCATTTTGAAAAAATAGAGTGTGTGACCTAGGTGGGAATCCTCTAACAAGGCAATTCCACTTGTTACTAGATCTGAAAGCAATGGTATGTTTCCCCCAAAGGCTCCTAAAAATAAAGGCATCATCCCCATGAGAATGTTCAATGGTTATGACAAGAAATAGGTGGTCAATATGTCTATCGACCCCACATTTACTGAATGCAATCCTAGAGGCCCAGTCCTCCCCTTGTGTGTTAAGGTATAAATAGATTAAAGACTACAACATGATAAATGGTTTAATGAAGAAATGTTAGAGGAAGATCTGAACATTATGTTGTCAAAGATGATGGGGGAGGTTCCACTTGAGGAGACATGAAATATTATCATCCATTCCAAGGAATAGATGTTAGTCAACTTTGTTTCATTCAATGCCTCGAAATAGAATTGTGATAGGATATCTTAGAGATCTCTCGATGTTGAAAATAAAAATATGAATAAAGAGTAGTTTAATAAAAAAGATCCATATTTGGAAATAGTCTATAAATCATTTAATTTATTGATGGAGGATTTCATATTTATGAGGGAAGATTTATCTATTTGGTTTGAGGACCTCATCCTCAATGATCTAGATTTAGAGGTAGATGAACTTCTCTATCAACTACTTAGGAATATTGCATCTAATATGCTTATACTAGATTTCAATGGTTCCTCTATCTCTTTTTCTATTTTATTATATGGTTTTCATACGGACATGGGTTCTAACCTTCAATTAAAAGTGTTAGAAAATAAGAAAATTAATTTTAATGTCTCTATTCATTCCCAAAAATGGAATAATATTCCACATTGATGATTTTTGAGATGTTGTTCACTTGATAATTACATTCTTGGAAGAATGGAAATTCATTCAAAATTGTCATCCATTAAAAGGTCAATATCTTTTATGATATGCTTAAAATCATGAAACTACATATCATGAGAACATAAATGATTCTAAAAAATTCTAAATAATAGATAATTATTTGTATAATATCCATATGATCATATTATTAAAATAATATAACATCTTGAGAGGCATTATAATATAAATCAATCTTTGATTAATATTATTCATATGATAATATGAATTCAATGATTTATGTGAAAATTATTCTTTGCAATAAAAATATGTCACTGAAATATGATACATAACATTTAAAACTTCTTCAAATTATCATAAGGTAAAATTTTTTGAATAGACATTTTATTAGATAGTGATGCTCATTACAACATTCTATCTGATTTATCTAACATTATTGATGTGGTAGATATTACATTCAAGACATAATAAAATACCTTATATGGTAAGATAATAATCAAACATGATGTTTTCTAATTATGTGAAAAATAAAATATATTTCTTCAAAATAGTAACTCCCATAAGATAAAATACATTTTTAGACTGAATACTCTACTTGGTGTAAGATAATCACATATAGTCTTTATAAGATGAATTACATCGATAAAAGTATAATCTGATACACATAATATAAACTCATTAGAATACAAATAGGTGTTTTTGTATCATCAGAATACAGAAAAAATTACATATGTTGGAAGAAAAATAGTCTCTCTAAAAAACTATCCATTTTAATGATCAGAAACATCATTGAATAGAAATTTTTTTAAGGGATCTCTATAATAAATTATAATTTTTTTATTAATATCCTTATAAAATAAAACAATTAAATTTTTTAATTATTTCATTTTCATCACCCCATTTTTAACATCAATTAAAAATAGAACATTGAAAAAAAATTAGTAAATATTGCACATGAATAAGGGGAAATAGAAAATGAATCATATTATGAGTTGAATTTCTTATGAATTTGAACAAAATAATGAGTATTAAAAGTCATTAAATAGTTTCACAGTTAAAAAAGATCACTAAATTTTATAGAAGAAATAAAGAAAAATAGGATAATAAATGCTTAGAATAATGTTTAAACATTTTGAAAATATATATAAACACATTCATAAAAAATATTAATATGAATGAAGTAATGATATGCATTAAAAACATAAAAATTAATAATGAATTCATTCCAATGATTTCTCCCAAAAATAATCAAATGTCTGTAAAATTCAAATTTATCCAAACACGTAAATATTTAATGTTTATCAGCTCATGAAAATGAATATATTTTTTGGAGGTGGGATTTTAATCATAGTGGTTAGCCATATGGTATAGAGTATGTAGAAAAGGGATCATCATCCATCTCTCTAACAACATTACCCAATTGCAGTATTGATGCTCTATGTACATTTAGATAACTTCGAGCAATCATTACAGAGAAGGACTGGATCTATAGAGCATCATGATGAGGTTTCTCCATATCAAAATTATTTATAGATACGTAGTGTAAAATATAATATGGTTTGGATAGTGCAAATGATAAATCTTCCAAAAACATTCTGTATTCAAGTATTTAAACATCATCAATGTTCAATATCTCTTTAATTCCTTGATAGGTATAGGCATGACAATCGAAAATAGTAGGAGATGGATGGCTTCTCCATCACATTTGAAACACTTTTTTGTCACCAGATTATATTCTCATCACAATTTCAATCTTGTAGTAATTTAGGAGATTTATGAATCAATTCTAGAATAAATGAGAAAAATTTCCCAACAAACATTATAGATCACTTTTTTTGGAGAAACCAATGACTAAATTATTCAACACATAAAACTTATTTTTTCAAAAAAATTTATAGATGATGATTAAAGATTACTTCCATTACACGGTTAGATACTTGAAATTTATGATTTTTAAAAAATTAATCAACCACTTCTTCATTTTTTTTATTTTTTTAGAATATAATTGATTCAATCTACTTGTAAATAAATTATGTAGACACACAAAATTATTTATGATGACTTCAAAAATTTTCTCTAAGGGCATATCCATTATTTTATACCAATAAAAATAAATCAAGATGAATTTTATACGTGATATAATTGACCCAAAATATTAGGTACCTTATCCTTTATTAAAGAGATAATTTACTTTCCAAATTGATAAATATATACAATAGAACATTTATGAAACATAGAAAACCTTTAAAATTCATCTATTACATCACTTTGATGATTATAAACCATTTACCTAGAGAGAATTTCAAATTTAATTGAATAATTAATAGAATTCTGTGTGCATGCATCAAGAGTCACCCCATATAATCTTAAACGAATGTACACATGATTTCTAGTTTCTATAAAGGATTCCTCTAGAAAGTTTTCTAATACTTATTTAACTAAATTATCCAATTTTTTGACATCATACATAGAGACTACATCCTCATAAATAGTCCTAATTTAACTTATGGACTCCATCAACTGAACTAATAATCATTTTACCTTGGTTATAAACAATAAGTATTATTCACTCACTATATCCTTAGAGGTATCCATTTCAATGATTAGTATTTATGAAAATTTATTTTTTAGGAGAATAGGATAAAATGTGTCTGGTTGATATTTTAATAATTGAGTGTCAAATAATTTTTAATTTACCTTGATGTTAGGTATTTTATCAACTTTTGATAGTTTTTCTCATTCTAATTTGGATATTTTTTCTCAAAAAAGAAGTGTTATATCCTATTCTTCTTCATGTATTTCATCAGCAGAAGTATGTCAACTAACAAAGAAAAAAACTTGTAGTTTTAGATCATCTGATTTTGACACCAGATATAGAATCATCAATGAGATGTATCACACCTAACATAATATATATGGTCCAACCTTGACCATATCATACTATCCTAGTTATGGATGAGGAAAGAATTTATCTGAAAAAAATAATTCGTATAACATCAGGATGAACTAAAATGTTAGAATTAGAATAAATACTTGAGATGTTTTTTAATATATTTATTGTACATCATCCCTTACTCATTTACATCTCCTATAAATTGTTTTATTATCATTAAAATCCCTTATATTAACTGTTTTTACCAGCATTTCATCAGAAACTAGTAAATCATAGGATATTGAACAATATCATCACTGGAAATTGACATCTTTGATGACATCAGACTATTAAAAAGACATGAATTATTATCATCAAGACAAGAACCATCATTATGATAAACTTGACTTAACATTCGTCAAAATGGAAAAAATATGCTGAATAATTCATGAAATGGCACATTTATCTCATAACACAATTGGATAGATTTATGTGTTTCTCTATCAGAAACAAATATAATAATGTATCTTGTTTAGAAAGGACTTTTTGGTAATCACCATTTCATTATGTGATGGTATATTCAAAAGAATATAAGAACCTTTTATTTTAGTTTCTAGTGCATCAAATGATTTTTGATAGTGTTTTCACAACTGAATAGTGACTTCATGATTTCCAATGAACTGAATTCATATATAGTAACCAACGATGTTTTGTAGTCTATAAAGCCTTCATGTGGGTTCTTAATATCTTCAACCATTTCCAATGAGGTTATTGATAATTTTTTCATCTACAACATCATGGTGACTAGTTCATCAATTTCAAAAAATGAAGAACTACGATCACATAAAACTCATGAACTTCTTTATCAAAAACAAATTTTTACTTTTTCATCAATGATAAATTACCATCCATGATGGTTTATGACTTTGTTAAGAATTTGGATAGTAACTTCAATCCAAAAAATATATATTTCTATTCAACATCAAACATTCTTTTCCACTCTTGGATACATTCTTTTACAAGGGTTAGAACCATTGTTTCCCTTTTTTTCATTCTCAGTGGGGTTTTGAATATTTAATGATTTGGGGATCATGGTTTCTATAGTTGTGAGATGTTGGTTCAATAGTTTGAAAAGGTTTCACACATAGAACTAAAACACTTTATTCTATTTTTCTACACTCAAAGTATCATGTAGTGTGATGTGTAGTGTAGTCATAACAACTTTTTGGTGATGCTTCCTATTTTTATGTGACTAAAAATTTTATAGTGACACATCATATAAAATAAGAAAACAGAAATAAAATATTTTTAAAATTCTAAAATCATAATACATATAAAACTAAAATAAATAAATAAAAATTTAAAAAATTTATATTTGATAAAATCAAATATTTATATAGGAAATGGTTTTGAAAAAAAATGATAACTAATTTTTGTGATTTTGAAATTATCCTCCATGATCACTTCCTAATGTTATTATTATAGCATATATATATTTTTTAACAATATTATAGAAAAAATAGAACAAGATTAAATCTTAATTCTTCAAAAGTTAACCCATGTAAATATTGGAAATAATCATCCAATATATATACAAACTATTTACCAAAAATAATAGTAGTAATATTAGATATGAACATATCTATATAAACAAGATTTATAGTTCTAGATGTAGAAAAAAATTTAATTTGTTTTAAATATAGATTTTATTATTTTCACATTTAAAATGTGACATATAGTATCTTTCAATCCAATTTAAGGTCAGTCAAATTTTAAATTACATGTTTCATAGATTAATTTTATCAAGAGTTAAAATCTTAATGTCCAAGACTTCTACAATAAAAACATGATTCATTAAAATAAATATTCAAACATTTTTCATATGTTACATAATATATTATGACTTAAAGGGTAAGAATTATCATTTTTGGGTGATTTAAACTTGAGAGACATATCACGGAAAATTGAAAATGGATTTTTTATAAATAAATTGAATACCATAATAAAAAACATGTGATATGTTTATCATGTTTTGATTTAATCCTCAAAAAAATGATAAATATTTATGATAATATATTTTATTTTTCCAATATATCCCAGAAAAATAATTTTTATTTATTCACTATCACCAATTGTGACATACTCTATATCTATCATGTATTTTTAGTTAGTTTTTTTGAATATCAACTCTTGTGTCATGAATAACCAATTTCCATGAACCATTTTTCTGTATTGTAAATTTGGTTTATTGCCTACATTGAAAAATAAAATCTAGTAACTTATTTCTATCCATTTTTTTGGGTCAAGTAATGTTAGATACAAAATAATTGTGTATCAAAATCTATTTTTGTTTTCTAGTAAACATAGAAAATTGTTTTAAAAATTAATTTTTAATAGAATACTTTATCAATAAACAAAATTATATATTCTTTTAATTATTGATGTTAACATAATGTCTTATTTCTCTATAATTAAAATAATTAATCAGGAATATTTTTTTTGAACTGTGAAAAAAATAAATTTTCTAAAATATTGGGACATTAACCATGATTTTCTATTCCAAAAAATTCAATTTTTGGGTTGATTTTTAAAATGAATTTGTTTTATAATTTATTCTCCTATAGTGACAACACTTTAGGAATATATAATATTTTTAACATCCCTCTTGGGTTATCAATTATGATACCATATTCAGTAAAAAACATAAAATAGATTTCTATTTGTTATTTTAATTCATAAATATATTTTTTCAGGTTCTATTATTCATTGAAAAGTGTATTATATGTGTTCCTAAGAGATTTTTTTCATTTTTCAGACATTCATATTTACTAAAAAATGGTAAATCATTCATTTAATTCTTTATATGGAAAATTTATATTTTATGATTCACGCTCATTCTCATAGAACTTATATTAATGTAACTCAACCGAATGTTACATATAGTAAATGATGTCTTATTAATTATATGTGTAATATTTTTATTCTATAGATGTTAAATCACATGAATATTAAGAAGTACTTCAGTTGGCCTTTATAGAAATATTTTATTTCTTCTCATATGAAATATTGGCGAAGAATTTTTAATAAAAATCTTATATTCAAAGAATTTTTTATAGTAAATACTGTTGTGTCCTAGATTTTTTCACACACAATGTGTTACTTATTTAGATTTTTTAACATTATATTGTTGCATGTTGATGTGTATTATGAAACCAAATTTGTAATTATAGTTTTTTAAAACATTAGAGAAAACTGGTCTTGTTCATCATTCATTCCAAAATAAATTGAGTGATATTATTCTTCTGATGTTGTAATTATTTTTATTTATTTTTTAATATATATAGAAACCTATAGTGAATAATTTTCAATCTTGACCATTTTATATTCTATATAATTGAATTATATTTCATATTCATACATTATAAGAGTTATAATGATATTTTTCTACATAATTGGTCACATAATATTGTCTTATTGAAGCTTCTATTCAACTCAACATGGGTTGTTAAACTCGTAGAACATTCCACGCTTTCTCATGCTCAGTAATTAGTTCTCCTACAGTATAAATTTCATTCACAATCTCAGTGAGTATTCCATTAAAATGGGTAATTATTTCAACTTCAACTATTTTGAAGGTTTCTAACACGTTTTTGGAAGTATCATTCATAATATCATCAATTTTTTGTACGTTTATATGAATATTCTATAGTAATACACATTTCAATAGCTGTTTTACAATGATAAATCCATATTGAATTCATCTAGTCCTAATCAACATATTATAATTTTCATAGCTTTGGAATTCATATCATAGTCAATATTAGTAGTATCACCCTCTGTTTCATGTTCTTTTATAGGTATTTCATAGAAATTTACAACATTATGACTAAATTTTACGCTGATATTTTTCAAATGAATAGTCATATGAGCCTTTGAGGAACTATAATTTTAACCATTAAAGTAATTATCTATAAACATTGAGAATATTTCTTTATTATAACCCATAACATCTATTTGAAAACATATATTACCACTAAATACATTTAATGATGTGGCCTCTTGATTTGTGAGATTAGATACCACATATTATCCCATATTATTTCTATATGAAAACTCATGAGTGAGGTGAATTGAGATCCATAATTTTCATTACATTAAACAACCGTATCAAAGTTATGTGATATCGAATACTTTTTCATAATGAAAATAGGAAGAAAAATTAGAAAAAAAATTAATGTAATATATTTTGAAGACAAGATATTTATAGTGATTCAGGGAAAATAAATTCCCTAGTCCACCCATCAAACACTCTACTGCACATGTTTAGATATTTTCACAGTGAAGTTCCTTCTTTGTTGGATACATACTGAGTAAAAGAAGTATTTACTTATTAAAAGTGTTAAAGAGAATAAAACTACCATATCTATTTACATGACCCTTTACAAGGTCGTAACACAATCACTTAAAACAAGCGTGAAAAAAATATGAATAAATTTTTTAAGAACTATTGTACTACCCAATTTTACGAAAAAACCTATAGTAAAAGATGATACTAATTGAGAAGATAATAAAATTCAATCATTTACTATGGATGATCTTATATTTAACATATTTATTTGAATTTGAAACCCAATAATTTTGTATATGATCTTTTTTATGTACAACTATTGCTTGTAACCATATTTATAAAACAATCATATGTTCATTTATATTATGATCATTATTGTCATTAAGAAACTAAAACTTTCTTTTATATATCTTCTTACATTTTGAACATGAGAATATGAGATAATCAAAATGGTAGAGTTGATAATATATTAAAAAGTTGATAAGGTAGGATATTAATGGAATGCATCCATTCATTACAAATATTGAATACACTTCTGGAGCAATGATGTCAAAGATATTGTTCTATAGATCATTACATTCATGGAAAAATGAAAAAAAAAATACAAATCAACCAACCCTTAAATAGTAAATAACATTCTTGATACACTAAAAATAATGAAATAACAATTCATAATATTATCAATGTAACCATGACATTTTTTATAATAATAAATTATTTGTAAAATATCCAATTGATTGTATTTTTAACATAACATAAATTACTGAGGGGCTTCATAATAAAAAACCAATCTCATAATTATATTTCTCAAAAGATAAAATGAATTCAAAATTACATGTGTAAATCTTCAGTGTAACAAATATTAGTTATTGAAGTGTGATACATAACATTCACAACATCTTCTAATGCTGATAAGATAATGTTTTATGAATATCATATTAATAAGATAAAGTCTTATAAAAAATGAATATTATTTATGTTACTGGTCTATAAAAATCATAACAAGTCCCTTCACATAATATGACAATATCATAAAATGTATGACAAACATCCAAAACAGAGTCTTCATATTCTCTAAGGAAAAAATGTATTCTTTCAATATATAGATTATTAAGGAAAAATTCTTTGACCTAGACTAATTATTCTTATCAGCATAAAATAATAACTTTTTTTCATCTCATGAAAAACTAATTTGATAAAATTATAATCTTAAACACTAATAATTCAATTATTATATCAAAAATAGGGATATATTAAATTGTCAAAAAATATAAAAACTGATATATGTTGGAATATCATATGTCTATACTATATTATTTTTGTGCCTTTTCATCCTTTAGGTTGTATTTTATTTTGTGTAATCACTTCCTATAATTTCTTCCGTGCATAATCGTTATAATGGTGGGTTCTTAACCATTTGTCTTCATCCAATATTATACAAATTGTGAATTCCACCCTATATGATGCATAAATCATGATTTTATAAAATCATTATCATCATATGTATGTGGTGCATTACATTTTTTTAGTTTATATATATGTGTGTGTGTGTGTGTGTGAGTGAGTGTGTTTGTGTCTGTGTGTGTCATTAAATTACATTAAGAATGATTTATGCACTAGATAATGAACTTTTTTCAAAGAAATCATACTTGGAATTTTGTATGATATCAACATATTTTTTATCTTATTTTCCCGACTTTCACATAATTGTTTCTAGATTTTCAGGTATAAATATAATCTCAATAAATATCATATTGAGAATATTATTTTAATCCTCTAATTTTTATATTCTATCTCTACAATCCAACATAACATTTTTAAAATCTTCTTCATTAATTTTTATTTTTTCATATTGAAAATTGTCAATATATTTAATCCTATATTTCTTTACATTAATTTGATAATTTTTAAAACCAATTTTTTTCTTTGAATGAATGGATATTTCCCCAAATAAGTTTCATTGATTAATCTCTCATGGGGATATAATTGACCGACTCAATTTATAATGTTGTGTATCGTTCCTCATGATCCATATTTATTTCCCCAGTGAATCCATTAATTTTTTAGAGAATAATATTGATTTTTACCCATTATTCTATATCGATACCCATTAATTAAAAATATTATTCATGTTAGGTGATATCTACGTGTATATATTGAGAATTTTTATATATAAGGGTGAAGATTTCATTATGAAATTTGTACGTAATTCATCATTGTGTAAGGATGGATTCACCTTCTGAGTCTTGTAATAAGTTATAATCTCTATTATTACATGGATATTATTGATGATAACAATGATAATATATATTATATATCTTCTTCACATATATGAAATTTGAACTTATTAATGGTTGTTTTTCATCATTTTACTTTATGGTTGATCCAACCACTAGACAATTACATTCAATGTGAATATTTCCTTCAGAATAATTACAGTATAAGTAAAAAATGTTTTCTCATATTTTTCAAATAAGATTTATCTTTGATTCACATTCATCCATAATAGAAACCATATCAATATATGTAGTATTAATACTTCAATATCGATTACTATTTAATAGTAGATAATCAGATTCCATTTATGATACCTTTACCAACATCATTTTAGCTATTTTATTTCTATCATTTTTTGTCTTATGAGACACATTTTTCATGGTTTCATTCACTGGGAATACAAATTCTTCATCAAATAGGCTTTTATTATAGCCTCTGTAAACTTCAACTCATTTCTTAAAAAAACATACAATACGAGAATCCAATCGAGGGGTGACCAACTATAATACTATTTAAAAACACAGAAATATGTTTTGTTTGATGCAGAGAGGGGTGTAAATTACTGTTAATATACATTTACTAATATTCAAAAACAATTCACTTATCACCTTTTCACATATTAAATGAATGTATCTCACTATTTAATATTCCCCACAGTTAGTGAACAAGAATGTGGATAAATATAGGAAAATAACACAATAAGATTTCAATGATCTGTTAATGAGGTTTCAATCCTTTATGATGACTATATCATTAATATATACTAGTAATTATCCCATAGGCACACATATTACTTCTTATAATCTAAAAAATGATCAGACATGGTTATATCCTTTGAAACGTTTGTGTAGCACCTTCCTGGTTCAATATAATGAATAACTTGTTCATCTATATTCGAGAAAGAATACATATGTTGGATTGAACCATTAAAAGAAAATAAATAATGAAATTTATAAATCCCTCCTAGATGGAATATATGGTCTTCTTCCTTAATCAATGAAATTATTATGGATTTCATAACCAACAATTGGTAATGAAAAGGAAGTTATTTTTTTGATGGGATATTTATGATAGATTACAATTGAAAAAATTAATTTTTAGTGGGACACCATAAAAAATAACCAATTTCTAGAAAATAACATTAAAATAAGTAATATGTTTTATGGTTTGTCCCAATTATCTTTGGAGTAATACTATTTTAGGGGATACATAATATTATTAAAAATGGTGTTTTAAATAGTTAGTTGCAAATGGAATAAAAATCCCTTGTAAAATTTTATTAGATATATAATAATAAAATAGGCTATAAATACCATTTTGTGAGGTATTTTTATGACATAATATTTCAAAAGGGTATAGTCCACTGCTAAATGAATATCTTAAAAAATCCAAAAAATTTATTAATAAAAGTTTTCTTATATTATTAAAAATATTATAATCAAAATAAAAATAAAATTTAAATACAATTACATATTTTTTAAATAATTTATGTTAATAATATATCATCTACTGATAATTAAACACATATAAAAAAGTAATGGATAAAAATAATCAAAAATTAATAATTCAATACATAAATATATTTAAAATTACAATTGTAGAAATTAATATAAATAATGGATAATTATTTACTGAATAACAATATATCCCAAATAAACTATAAATATTCAATATACATATGTAATGAAAATAATAAATTTATAGGGATAAATGGGTGGGGGCGCAACAATATTTATAGATTAATTTATAGTAAAGAACATTTTTGACGGATTATACAATTGAAAATTTCCATCATTTGAAGTATTTTTTAATGTTATTTGTAATGAAATATATTTTTGTGGTAGGTTCCTTACGAGTAATGGATATCCGTTGTAAAATTTAACCACCATAAATAATTTCATACATAATTGAAAATCATTTTGGATAGAAATTACCCATTGAAAATAATCCACCGTAAAAGTTTATGTGAAGAGTCTAACAAAAATAAATCATAAGAAAATGATTTTTATGAAATGATCCAATTTCAAAAAAAAAATGAAACTGTTTAATGTTTTTATAATGATGGGTTATGGATTATATTATAAAAAAAAATTTGAATTTTTTTTGGTGATTAATTTTTTTGGGGGTAAATTCATCATAAAAATGTTTTTATGTTATGGAAATATTATTCCATCATAAATATATTTTTTGAATTATATTTTGGGGAAAAGTTTATAAGGGGAAAACGAATATTAAAAGTATAACTCAAAAAACTCTTTTAGAATCATTTTTTTTCATTTTTACTAACATTATATTAAAATGATTATTTTTTATGGAATAGAGAAGCCCTTATAAAAATTTTCATCCCACTAGAGTGTATGAATTTTCACAAAAAATATGAGTGGTTGATTTGTGATCTATCATAAATATTTGACTTTGCAAAGATTATTTTTGATAAACTAAAATTTTATATTCAAAAAAATATGCTCTAAGATATTGTAAAATGCTAAATTCTATTTCTTTAGGAAAATTAAATTATAAAAGGTTAATTTAATATAGTGAGTTCTGCTCATTATATAAACATTGTAAGCAGGGTAAATTATTTCTTAGTCTGAATATGATTAATATTATTTCATGGTAAAAAATTTATTTTTCTTATTATATTTATTATTTTAATCTTTCATACACTAATTGAAACCTTTAAATAATTTTTTTTATTTTTTATTCCATTACTCTTATATTTTATAAAAATATTGGGTATTAGATAATATTATTTTCCCTTGATTTAAAAAACAACAATAAAATACAATTTTGGATTCTTTCTCACATTTTCATTATCTTGTTGAATGAGCATTTTATCGTAGTGTTTTATCTCTCTATATTATTTTTTAACATTTTATCCCATTTATAATATCTACATCATGAAAAAATTTCATTTGTAATTTCCACACTTTTGTATAATTATGTATCCCTAAAATTAATCTATTAAAATCATAGGTCTTTTTCTTTCACTAACATGAATTATTAACCCCTTTATTTATCACATATTTTATATATATTGTGTTCTTATTTCCATGAAAAATCCATATAATTTTATTCATTCGATATTTTCAAATATTAATTCCAAAGTAATGGGACCCAAATTATTTGAATGTGGAAATCCTTATCAATTCAATATTACCTTATTTCTCCACTAATTGCTCCTATGATCTTGGATTGAGTCAAAATTGAATTATAACATTATTCACATGTAGAAAAAGGGATGTACCATTTTTTGATTTCATTAGATAGAAAAAATAATATAATAATTCTTAATTTTTTACTAATGTATCAATTATTCCAAACAATCTCATAATTTGATCATTATACAGTAACACACAAACCTTGTGTTGGATTTAATCTAATTTTGAAGCAATTATTTAATCCTTAAAAATAACCATCATAACCATATTACCCAATATCTCTACCATAACATGAACTTTTCTAAGACATAAGAAGACATTAAAGACATTTATAACCATTATATTACCATGTTATGAACTATAATGACAAGAAAATTGACTTACGGTGGTAAATAGTCATTTAAAACATTTATAAAAATGTATCAGTTTTTATTTATTAATGAATATATAGTTATATTAGTGTTCATGTTATGTAGTGTAATGGAAATTGAAAAAAACACAATTTTTTATGATTGATTAGATCACCAAGATCCTTTTTCACTCATCAGCCTTCTCTAAAATGTGAAAACATTTATTCACTCAAAGAAGATATATTTTTAAGAGGTGTGATAACCTATTACATACCCTACCTTTTACATTACCTTGAGGCACAACCAATACTTTTCACATGAGTCAGATCTTTTTCTATACCTATATTTTAATTGGGATTCATAGAATAAACATTATTTAGGGTGGTATAACAACCAACAGAATGGCCTAATTTTTATTTGGAAAAGCATAAACATCCTATAATGAATATACATAAAATAAATTCTTATAATACAATTAAAAAAATAAGAAAACTTAAAAAATGATAATATGGAGAAAAGGATTTTGTTTGATTCTATTGAGAACATTACTAGTACTGTATTTAATGTAGAATTTCCTTTTTTATGGTAGAAATTTAATATAAGTCGTAGAAGTTTCTTGATCTTAATATCATGTAGAATGTGTATTGAATGTTATATCAAACTGAATGTATAAAAATTATGTTTCACCTTCATCTCATGAAGAAAAAACTCAAACATCATCATTAAATCCTCAATATTCTTGGATATTTGGATTGTACAATTATTTCATTCCTTGTGTTATAAAATGGAAAAAAATAATATTATAATTACATATCTTTGGAAATACAGCCCTTAATATCATATAGATTTTTGGTCTTTTATTTAATCAAAATATAATTTCATAATGATTTGAGAATGATGGTCAGTGAAAACATGTATATTTCAATTTTATAAAACACAATATAATTTTAATATGTATATATAGTTTAATGGAATATCAATAACTCACAAAAGTATATTATTTTAAATTATATACTAAAAGGGTTAATGTACATAATATATGATGCATGAAAATTTTAACAACATATACTTATATTTATAATGAAAATATATTGAAATAGTGACTAAATATAATCGATTTCAATTTTAGTAATTAATATAATACCAATAATGATGTTATAAAAATACTCTTAACTAACATTAGATTAAAATACCTTGTTGTTATATGATGTTGTTACTACTAACATGATACCATCACGTGAGCTACCATAACACAAGCTACCACTATACATGGTTTACCATCATGTTGATCTACCTTTATGGATGATCTACCATTAATGTATGATCTACCATTAAAATATGACTGACCAATGATGTATGATCTTCCATTCTAATATGAACTATCGTTGATGAAGAGATCTACCATCAGTGTCACATTTTAATATTTTAAAGGGATGATATATCGATACATGTAGATCTTAATGTCACTATCACTATGGTGGATGGTACTATTATATCTTCACATGATGCTACCACAATCAATAGATAAATTATTTTTTTTAAAGGACGTGGAAGCCAGATCTATCATCTCTATAATAGTGGTGGAGTGATACAAACATCAAAAGGATCTATCATTTGAGTGATATACCACTCGAAGGATCTATAAATTTATTATGGATATGATACCATGGAGAGATAGAATAATGAGTAATTATTATTTTTGAAATAACAATCATATATATCTTAAAATATTTTTCTATTCTATATATGGTGGATGGAAAAATAGCCCCCCAAAATTTCTTCTTATCATAATCATTCCTATCATAATTCTTTATATTATTAATGAGAATGAAGATCCAAGAATATTACAATATAATTAAAATATTTTCATATAAATTAAATTATTTTTTATCATGGTTTATTGGAAAATTATAGCCCAACCAACTCCATCCCATGTATCTCTCTAACAGTTTCTGAGATTAATGATGATGGTGTTGTGGAAATCATATGGCCTAGATAGAGTTGATTAAGTGGATGGGTAAAATGTATATGTTATAATTGATAGAAGAATAGTGGAATTTCTCCTTTATCTAATATAGATTTTTCTAATTGCTAAGCTGCACTATATAAAGAAATCCTCCCATTGTTCATTTGAGATAGAATTGTGTTTATAACCTGGATGCACATACACACATATATGGGGTGTGTCAACCCATTTACCCCCATGCACACCCATAGGTGCACCTCTCAAGTGACATGTGCACCATTTTCCTTCTGCACACTCTATGTGTGTGCTCATCTTCATCCACGCCTACATGGATGGTCCCTCATGTTGTCTCCCTCAGGGGGTTTCCCCATATGTCTCTTTTATGGTTGATGAACATTACCATATGGGATAGTCATGGGTAGAAATATTTTTTTTAACAAATCCTCTAGAGAAACATTAATAGATTCAATATAAAAAATATTGTTAATTAAAAAGTAAAACAAACTATTTTATATATCTAATTAATATTTTTATATTATGATTATCCAATAAAACAATAAACTAAAATTTAAATACAATATTCATTAATCATTTCAAAAAAATTTAAACATCGAAACACAAATTATTACATTGAGAATTTTATTTTCATTAAGACTGAGGAAATTATAAGTTTACAAAAATTAGTTGTTAATGTGTTAATATACAAGTAAAAACACTAATAATCCCCCCATTTTTAATTATAAAATTGAAAATTTATTTAACATTCAAAAAATATTCTCCCCCATTTTAAAATTTTTCAAAAGGTCTATTAAATTTAAATATTTACATCATTCTCACAATTAAATAGTATCGAATATTTAGAATTCATAATATAAAATTCATTCATAGATCTTTATATTTATTTATATTATACATGTAATTAGGTACATAAATTATTATGTACTTTTAACAAATAAGTAATTATAATATATAGAGATATTAATCATATAACATTCCCAGTTCAAACATAATTTTAAAAAAATTCATATAATTTAATTATTCAGGGAATATTTTAGAAATACATTATTAGGATGAAGAAATTATAAACATATAAGTACATTATTCACATTATCCCTAAGAATATAAATTCAAAAAACTATATGTTTTATTCTAATTTTTTGTAAAGGGTCATAAAAATTTAAATCTCATGTGATATATCACAAAATATTGGAAGATTATTAAAACTATTATTAAATTTGAATAATTTTATTAATTGATATGATTTTATAACAACAACTATAAATAAAAGAAAACTCAACTTCAATTGTATAAAATAATACTTAATTTTGTTTATCAGAACTCCATGAAGCTAATGTTTACCTGGAAAATGTCACACACCTTTTCTCTTTTACGATCAATAATAAAACTTAAAAATTCATATTTTTAGTAAGATAGTAAATTTAAAAAATTTTGATTTAAATATAATAAAATAATACATTGAGTACAATTAATATATTGGATAACTCTATTAACTACATTAAGATGAGTTACTTTAGGGTAGGATTGAAATCTTACACATCAATATTTTGATAACATAATTTCTGATTTATATATATTCAGATATAATAAACTACATTTCATGCCTCTATAAAATTTAATAACAAAACACATTAGATATTTATACAAATATAATTTATAATTAGTACTCAGAGATATTTTAAATTTCATTCATGATTCATGAAAAAACCATTTAATAATTTATTTTTCATATTTAGATTTATTTTTTAAAATACAATCTATTCTGTGATTATGTTTTAGAATATGGAAAAATATTAATTCTCCCATGAAGTTCATATAAGATTCAATAATAATTAGTTCATACAAATTGTTACATGTTAAATAATTATTGGAACCAATTATTATATCATCAATATAAATATTTATAATAAAAAATTTCATTTGAAACAGTTTTTCTAGACATGTTATGATTAATCATACCTTTTATAAAATGATTTTGTAATAAAAATTTAGTTCTCCATTCATTCCAAACAAAAGGATATTTTTTAATTCCATATAATGATATTTAAATTTTAAAAATATGATTTTTAAATTTTTCATTTTAAAATCTAGTGTATTGTTTAACATACACTTTCTCAAAAATTATTCCATTAAAAATGTTCATTTTATATACATTTTAACTAATTTGATATTTTAAAAAAATGAAAATACTAATAGGCTACACATTTTTTCCAATTATAAAATTAGAGAAAATAACATTCAAAGTTAATTCCCACATCAAAAGATGACCTTGATCAAAAATTTGTTCTCAATTTTAACAAAGTTCTATGTTTTATCATGATAAATTTGAAAAATCTACATAGATACTATAATTTGTTAATATTGTTTTAATTCAAATAAATTTCACATTTTACATATATAAAATATTTTTGGTTCATAATAGATATAATTAATATAGTTCAATTAAATTAATGAATCATCAATTTTAATATTAGAAAATTATGTAAAATATAAGAATAAATAGGGTAATGTAAATCAAATATTCTTGTTTTTCTAGAGGATTCTACAATTCTAATTATATTTCCATGTTTTTGATTTTTATCTGGTTTATATTGATTAGGATCAGTTTAAAAAGAGATATTTTCCAACTAAGATAATTAAATTTCATTTTCTTGGTTATTTAATCACCAATACTAAATCCCATATATTCATTGTCATCATTACACAAATCAAATCTCTTGTTATTGTTAATATTTTTGTGAAACATAACTTGCACATACTATGTAAAATCTATATTTCTCTTATTTATAGCCATTTTATATTTTATAGTATTATAATATCATAAAATTATTAATTTTTACGTTTTAGAGTAAATGTTTTCTCAAATGTATTTTGTATTTAAGATAAATTATTTGCAACCAATCCAACCAAAAATACCCATTTCTTGGTTTAAACACTTTATATTGTTCAAAAGTTATTTTATTTAAAAAATATTATATTGGTACTCTATTTAAAACCTGAATGTTTTATTTATAGATTCTAAATGAAAATATTTATGCATATTAAAATCCATAATTTTTAATCAATTCATTTCTTGTATTGATTTATTCTTTCTTTAAACAACATTTTTCCATTTTGGTGTCTTAGTTTTAGAGAAATTTCATTTGTAACCATTTTTTTCCAAAATTGAATCAAATTATAAATTGAAAATTTCAACATTTATACTAATTATAATAGAGATGATTATAATATTTTTTATGATATTTATTTTTTTATAGAATACTTGGTATTTTTTATATTATATTATTTTTTTATTATAAGTATTAAATCCAAATAATTCAACTTTAAAAATCTATGATTAAAAAAAAATATTTCATACCAGAAAAATTAATATGTTTTATAGGAGAAATCAAGTAAAGGTATAATATTTCAATGGACCTAGTTACATTTTCATTATTTATATATTTAAATATTTCATTGTGTAGTTTATCATTTAAATAGGAACGGCGCATAAAGAACAAACTTTTTTGAAAATTTGGAAATTATAGAACATGTTCATATATTGACTATTTATTTAGTACTTTGGAGTTTCAATAACCATGTATCATATGTTATAGAATGACATATACATCTACATTACATAAAAACATTTCCTTTTTTTGTTTAGAACATAAAAATTAGTAGTATAATCATTATAATTTATATTAGTAGAAAATAAATCACATTTATTTTAAAAAAAATATATTTATCATTTTAAAATTTTTCATTTACTCCATCATCATTGAGTTTTCATATACTTATTAAATTGTATTTAACCAACTGTTAAATAATATTTTATAGTATAATTTTTTTAAAAACCCCACTTCATTAATACCTTTAATATGACCATTATATTCCTCTCTAAATGTGACTAGTCCATGATAACATGATTTATAAACAATAAATTTAGAAATACTAATTTTCTTATTCTTAGAACACCCTCTATATTAATCCCTTGAGTATTTATAATATCCATTGTAGATTTACAAAAATTTAACAATCAAGCTGAATGTTTTTGTACCCATGCTATCTTTGATCCCACTTTATTAGTATAATGAAATTTAAAAACAAATATATTATAAAAAAATTATTAATGGGATTCTCAGTATATAAAATTCTAGAATTAAATTAATTATTATTCTCAAATAACATTATAAATATCATCGAACACATATTAGGATATTTATCTTTCCATCTAAAATAAAAACATAGTACACAAGAAATAAATCCTTTTGAAATTTTAAAAAAGTTAATGTTATTGACCTTTTATGGTAAAATGGAAAATTCAAATACACTCTTATTATTGTTTTCTTTCATCATATACATCATATTATAATATTTTTCATTAAAATCAATAAATATTGAAACTTTTTATTTATGTGTGACAACATCATTTCCAAATTCACATTCTCTTTTTAAATGTTCTCTCAATATGTATATGTCTTCCTATGGGATCCAAAATCTATATTTCTCAGTTTCATATTTTCCTGCATACATTTCATGAAATCAGTCCTAACATTAGTTAAATCTTATAAAAAGAATTAAATCTTATAATTTTATTTTTATCATTCAATTAAACAAATTTTTTATGTCTTTCATATATTACATTTAGTGTCAATTTCTTATAATCATATTTTATCATTCAAATTTATTATTCGAGTAATCAATAATATATAAATTTTCACAATCCATTATTGGTTTATCATTTTCAATAACCAAATTGTTATTATAAAAATTTATGTCATTATATTTCTCAATTATCCTGACATTATCATTCCCTAATTCTTCATTTTATTTAAGATGTTTTTGTGTTGTATATTTTATAGAATCAGAGTCTTAATATAATTAGGAAAAGTTTACTTTTTCATCTTAAAATTTATAATTATGATAAAAATTATATTGAGTAATTAAATGAGTAAAAATTAAATTACATACCTCACGCTTTACACCTATCATATCATGTTTACATGTCTTATATTAACTTCCCCAATAACTACATAAGTTTGAAATCATAGAAAAATACCAATCTTTAAAAAAATCATTATTTTATTGTAATATTATAATATTTACCTTTCAAATCATTTTTGAGTTTTTTACAATATATCTAGATGTTTACTCTTACACTTATAACATGTTAATTTTGAAATATAATCATTTTTATTATAATTACATATCATGTGATCATTTTTCAACATTCTTCTGAATAATCTTTTTCCACATTTGATATCATAATCATTAAAAAATACTTAAAAAGTGATATATCTTTTCATCACATTATAAAAACTAATATTCATATGTTTTATAGATTTATTTAGTATTAGACATAAAATTAGTACGCATTATCTTCATAAACAACTCATAAGTATTGTTTTGGAACTCTGACTCATACTTTAGTAAAGAGCCTACTATTTTTGATATGGTGTAATATATTAATGTTTTACTATCCATGATGGTAAAATACATTAAATTACCTTTTTTGGTATAGATATAAATATAATTCAACTTGAGATGTGTTTTTAGTACCTCAACATGATCACTCATGACATTTATAAAACATATAATCGGGTGGAACATAAGGACTACGTACTCTTATTCTCCCATATGAATTTCCTTTAACTCATCACAGAGATTTCGTATATTTTTTAAAGCTTGGTTTACCCATATTGAGTATCTTGAAGGATTATATATTTGTCAGGTGTTTTCATACATGTTGAAACATGGATATAAAGAGTTCTACATATTGAGTATTACACAATGTTCTTCACCTTGTCATTCAAAACATAAATAACCCATTATAAACTAATTTTTTATTATTTTTAGAAAATATGCATTTATGGTGTTAGGTGGGAACACACACAGAAATCTGAAGACCAAATACATAATGAAAATCCAAAATTAAAATTTCAAAATGAATGCATAAAATTCCAAGAGTGAGAATATATGTAAAAATTTTAGTCTAGAATCCTCAGTGTATTATTGACATATCCTCAATTGCTGAAGTCGACTATCAACACAAACACCATTGTTCCACTAACCATTCAAAATAAAATTATTTAAGTATTGAACTATTTAACCTTATATCAAGAAACCCTCATCAACATCGATGGACACTATACCAATTTTCACAACAACTGATCAAAAACCATCTAGACATTGCAAGATTATCACTATATTACTTATCGAAGCATCATAGGATTGAAAAACACCAATAAATCCAATTTAAAACACTATGATAAAGATTCTAAAACCTCATTCAAAACACAAGTCATCATTATAGTTGTAGAACATCATCCCAACATAAACAATTATCTGTATCTACACCTCTTGAAACCAAAACTAAATATATAGTTCAGGAACATGTTAAGATGAACACTCTTCTAAAATGATCCCAAACCACTGTTGTGGATCATAGAAACAAACCAAATGGGGTCAAGTACAGTAAATATTTTGGAATTATCGGTGGAAGAATTAATGAAATGCATAATGTGTGATGATTTTGAACCAAAATCCAAGAGACACACATTGACACAAAATATCTATTCACCCAAAAAACTCATACTCACAATCCAAAACCAACTATTTCACCATCATGAATGACATGAAATGGGGTATATCTTAGTCAATTAATACAAAAATAGAAGTAATTTCAAAGAAGGCCCTAGGAAGTTTAAACATGACACCTCTAAAGATATGAAATCTAACACTGAAGAATGTAAAGAAATCTAGAAAAAAAATCTATAGGTGGAAGAAGAGAAATATGTGGAGGAATAAAAGGAATTTCAAGAGGGAGTGAGGAGAGGGTCACACCATATAAAAAATGATGAAGAATCCATGAATTATTAAGTTTCTCTGAATCAATATTGGTTATCTTGTATGGATTCTCCATGATATTCCAATGATCCACACTCAACTTTTTTATGTAAGCTTTCATTCTATCCAACCATTTATAATAGTAACTTCTATAGAATAATGATGTCTTTTGAAGTATCCATCCATCATTGGAATTATAGCCTTTTTTATTTTTTTTATAATTTATTCTTTATAGTGTTATGTATATGATGATCAGGATATTAGAGTCGTTAAAAATATAAAATTGAGTTATATCCAAAAGGATTCAATGTAAAAAAGATGTTAACTAATCAATGATCATCATTTAATAGAAATTTTTGGATTTTATTTTCTCAAAAATATATTATTGGGGGATTCATAGTTATTTAATAATTACTAAAAAAATCAATCTAAGTTTATTAATTAATTAATATATACTGGGTTTAGTGTTACTGATAAGGAGTGAAACAAGAATAAAAGAAAATAATACAGTTTTTTTTATAGTGTTTTGGGTCACCAAGATCATATTACACTCAGAAAGTTTCTCTAAGAAAATAGAATATTGGTAAAAACTATGAAGAACTCATTATTAGAGGTGTGATAATAGATTGTAGACATTTTATTATATCTTACCCACATTCACATCCCAGACTTTTATTGGATTTTTAACCAGTTTTGACATAACATTTTTTCTATAGTCAAAAAAATAAAATCCATTTGGGTGGAATAATAGTTAATAGACCAGCCTATATTTGACTAGAAAAGTCATAAACCAACTATAATGATTGTAAATAGAAGAAAGATAGATGACGTCATGAAAAATAGACACATTTAAAAAGTAATATAATGATTAGACAATGAAGATGATAATGTATGATGATATTCATTAATTTAGTAGTATGGGGATGAAGATAAATGATAAATTATGATCATATTACTGGAAATGAATTTTTATATGGTTTTTGATCATATTTGAAATAAAAATTTGTATTTTATTTCTATCAAACAAACTATTTGAATTGTTTTTTATTCCATGTTCACATGCTAACGAACTAATATGCCATCATAATTAAATCAAGATATCTTCTTGGATTATTAGATTATCAATTTTTTCTATGACATGTTTTATAAAATAACAAAATATAATTTTACTATTACAATTATTTGGAGTTATAATTCTATATATCATATAGTTTAATGCTATATTATTTATTCATAAGATAAAATTATAATTCATCCAATGTGATTGGTAATAAAACATGTATATTTAACATTTATGAAACATTTAACAAAATATCAATTAACTTAATGTATGATGAGATATTAAATACTCACAAAAACATCGTATCTTAGTGGTTATACTGAAAGCTTGAGTATTCACCATATATGTCCATAATATTTTTAAAAAATATGTAATTATATTTTTTAAAAAATATAACTATATAGTAATTAAATACATTATTTAAATTATATTAATTAAAATAATACCAATTATAAAATTATAAAAATAATTTTAAATAATGTTATAAAAAATACATTGTGGTAACAAGATGTTTCTACATATGACAAGCTACAATCGCTAGAGCTACCATCACATGAGATATCATCATGTGTGATATTCCATCATGTTGATCTACAATAATGGATGATCTTTCATTGATGTATGATCTACCAGTCAAAGATGATCTTCCATTGAATTTTCATCTATCATTCAAAGATGATCTACTGTTAAATAGGTGATCAATCGTTACTATCGCATGGTACTATCATGAAGAAATCATCTAATGTATTATATAGATCATTTTTCTAAAATCACTATGAATAATATTACTAATATAGATTAAAATGAACATAATTCAATCAAGAGATTGATTCACTACCATGATGGAGTCATAAGTAGGAGCTACCATCGTAATTAGTGTAGGGGATCACTAAAACCATTATAAGGGTCTAACATTCGAGTGATATTCCAGTAGAATAATCTAAATTTTTAATTTGGAGATTCTACTATGGATAGATATAATGGTGAGTATTTATCATGCATGAGATAAACTTAACACATATATTTTAATTTTCTTATCCTTCATGTATAGAGGACGCACTAACCACCACCAAAATATTATCATATCATCATCAATTGTATTTTCCTTTTTAAAATTTTTTCATTAAAATAAATGTTCATGAATATATTTTTATAATAAGAATTTATTCTTGGAAATGATAATATCAATTTGATCATAATTTCTTTTAAATGAAGTTAACAATAAACTTTGACCGATGCAACTATCCTTCAAATCCCAAGATTTATGGTGATTTCATTGTGGTGATCAGATGACTTAAATGGATTTGATTGGGTGGAAGGTGGAATGTATGTATTTTTATAAAACAGAAAAATAATATCACATCTATTTTTCCCAGATTCATTTAGCACATTATTGATCAAATTTATATTTAAAAAAATCTTCATGTTATTCTTTTTAGAAAACACTACGTTCGGAACCCAAGTACACTTCCACCTTCAAAGGGGGTAGCCCAAATAGTTCACCCCCATATCCACCTCTGTGGATACCTAGAATGCACCATAAACACCAATTTTCATATAAATTCACTATACTAGAAAATCTCTTCACCCATACCACCATGGTTGGTGCCTCATTCTCTCTATCCAACATGAATGACATGTGTTTCCCATATGTTTTCGATGGTCTAGTAATTGGGGGATTTCCATGGTGGGATATTTTTTTAACTAAATCCACCACGTAAATTTTTAAATATTAAAAATTATTCAAAAATTAAAATAAAATAAAAATTAAAAAATATTTTATATGTACATAATAATTTTATACAATTAAAAGCAAAGAAAATATAAAATTAAAGTTTATAAAATGTAAAATAAAAATTTAAAAAAATAAACAAGAAAAATTAAATGATTAAATTGAGAATTATGTTTTTTTTATATGTTAGAAACCTGTAATTTATCAAAACACAATGGTTAAAGTATTTATATAAAACATCATACACTAAAAAATTATATAATCCTTACGCTGATTATTTTCTTAACATTATAACTCCCTATCTAAACCTTATATTGGGGATTCTCTCAACCTTACAAACACAATGTATCAACCATAATAAATCTAACACATTATTTCTTTGAATATATTTCTTCTTACATTTTAAACATTCATTAATAGCATCTTTATCAAGATATAAATCTAATTCCTTCACATTATTTCATAAAAAACTGAATTTTCCAAAAAAACATGGATGGATCATCTTTACATAAATTAGTTCGTTTTACTAATAACAATTATTACATCAAGTTCATAACTATTTATATTATTCTAAACTTCTTTGTGGATATTATAGATACAAATCTTGTCAATATCAATTTTCATGTATGTTGACAACACTCCCACAACAAAAACATGTCATTCCAACTTCATTTGTGTATTTTTGGAAATAAACATGTACTTATAATGGTCATAAGAAAGTATCTTCTCAAATCTAATTGAGACAAATATATATACAGAACACCGTATAAAAGAATCATCAACCAATAATATCTATGTGAATCGATCTCCAATCATGTCAAATGGATGTAACCACTTCAACTCAACAAATTTGATCCCAAATATTCTTTAAATGTGCTTTTTTGTGCTTCCTCATTGTTTTCCATATGAATAATGGCACATTCAACTCACAAAATTAACCATATTTTCCATCATTTTAATTAATCTCATTTTATATAATGGAATAATTTATTATATATTTCATTTTCTACCTAATAAATAGTGACATGAACATGAATCACTGAAAATTATAATGGTAAATAATCTAGACAATAATAATCATCACAATCCATTACATACCAAAAAATCATTTTATGGGAACTCAATGTTTTTCTCAATAACATTTGGAATGTCATGCTTCCTTCCCATGTTTTCAACAATACATCAGTATTCATGGTAAAATCAAATATTATACATGAAGTAATTCATACTCATATTCATATCATATGTCATACCTTGATATATTTCATCATTATTGTAATCAATTCAACACAAACCCAAATATATTTAAATAGTCTATATTCACACGAATACAGAGTTCACTTTAACCCACGTCCATTTTACAAATCCTTTATTTTTTTATAGTTTATAGAAATGTTTCAAGTTAATTTTACATTTTCCTGATATTAATTAAATTAAATTTTCATTATATTATTTAATTTTTTTATTTTTTAGAACCAAACATTAAGACACATCTATTCTCCACTAAAATATCATATTTATTAAATCTAAACCTTATATAAGCCTCTTATAATTTAAAATTATTCCAATGAACATAAATGTTTCTACCAGTTTTTATTTCCAAACATGTATATTATGAGTGCAGATAAACATATATAAAATATTTTAGGAAATGAAATGTTTTTTGGACCATATATTTCATGTACATTAATAATGGATTCCATAAATGTAATGATATTTAAAAAGAGTGATTTTTAAATATGTAATTATGTTAATATGTTTTAACAATATAGGAGTAATTTATTCCATTTAAAATTAATTATAACTTTTCTTAAATGATAATGTTAATTTATATATATCAAGAGTTCAATCTAAATTTTATTTATGACATCTCTTGTGCATGTTATGTTCTATTTAAAAATGTAAATTTTTTATGAAAATTAATTTTGGAAACTGATACTCACCTTAAGAAACAACATTATGTGAAATATGGAAACTAAGTGTGAATTAAAGATTTATCATTATGTGATACACTCTATTATTCTTTCTACCATTCAAATTTCCAAAAATGTTATTCAAAAATTCTATTATTCAACTATTTGTCTTCATAGTATGAAACAATTTAACAAGGATTTTTTTTCGTTATTTTGGAATCTATTACATGATCTATTGTTTTAAAATTTCATGGAATATGATTATTATTTTTAATTCTATATCATACTAGTATTATAAAAGTTTTTGTTAAAATTATGGAGTATATAAAAATTTTAAATTAAATATAAGCTGTTAGATATGAATAATTTTCTAAAATTATTATATTTTAATTTTAGATGATTAAATATGACTATATCAAAACCCATGTCTGTTTATAGAATGAATTGATGATGAATTATTCTTGATAAACTATTTTTTAGTCTCTTATAATAATTTAAGAATTATTATAAGGAAAATATGTTTTCTATAGAATTTATTTGAAAAGTCTAGTGGCACTTATTTATTGAAGACAATATTTTTATCATTTCAAAATATTGTGAGTTGTTGAATATCACGGTTGATTATGGATTAATTTTTTCCCATATATATTTTATTCATTGTAAAGTTGGTGATATATATAAAAAGAGTTCATAAAAATGATATTCATCTCCATTCAATGTAAAATATCCTTTGGGGTGAGATTAAATTTATTGTGGGAATTTGAGGTGAACCCATTTTTTAATCCATGTATATTAAAAAATTAATTAATTAAAAAATATTATGAGTAAAATATATGTTTAATTAATGTATGTATTTTCTTATTCATATTGAAAATTTAATTCTAAATGTGTATTTGAAATGGGAAATATTTTTTACCATCATAAAGATTAGTTTGAATTAAAATTTTCAAATTGAAAATGGGAATTATTAATTACTTTTAAACTGAGAGAATGATGATATTTTTTTATTTTCAAAATTTTACTGGGGTATAATAATTGTAAATTTATTAATTTCCATTCAATATGATTTTTTCCCATAATTTGTTTTCTTTTTCTATAATATTATTATATACATGAGGACTAGTAATTACTATGTGGGGAGGAATTTGATGTGTCTTCATTTTATATATGATACTCATATTATTGTTACCATTTTTAATAATTTTTTATTTCAAAATATATCTAAATTACATAATTATTAAAATATTTTCAATTGTGGCTCAAATATGAAAATTATTCATTTTCTGAAAAGGTGAAAATGTTTCACTTCAAAACACGCTTTCTCGTCACCTATATACGATTAATTTTAAATTGAAACTTTTCAACATCAGGGAATGATATTTTTAAAAATTGATTATTTATTTTAAAAAATAATTATTTATATTATCTAATCACTTCAAAATATTTCATTCCCATATTTAAATTTAAAAATATTAAAGATAATGTAATGATGTTAATGTACAAATGTGTTTATATAGGGAATAAACTAAAAATATATGTATTAAAAATGATCCAAAATATATAAAAAGACTATTTTATTGGCATATATAAACCTTATTTATTTTAATCTCTATGATGGCCTATTTTTTATCTTTTTTTTGAAAAAAAATTAGGTAGTACTTTTTCATTACAAAAATTACAAAGTCTGCCACTCACCTTACTTATTAACGACCACCCCTTCTCGCCTCCAATTCACACATCCAAACCCATTTCCTCATTAAATAAATTATCAAATCACATCATCACATCCATAATATCATTATAAAATCATTATTTAGGTCATAAATCTAACCAATAAATACTTTTAGTGCAATCCAAAATAATTTGTTAGAAAAATAGGTAACATCTGTAACTGAGTATTTTAGTTAATTTATTCTTGCACCTCTATCCATTATTAATAAAAAATTATAATATAATTTCTTTGATATCTTTCATATATTGAGATGATAGTTTTTTAATTTCATAACCTATATCCTTCTCTCATTCCATCAAATGGGTTACAAAATCATTATTACTATATCGAGCGGAATACCACCTTATGAAGTGATATTATTCATTTTTTCATAAACATATATCATGAAAGTATATAGAGAAGGATTTATTATTTATATATTATATTAATGATATTATTATTATTATTTATTTATTATATATCATTTTATTTCTTAATTTAAATTATGTGGGTATACGATAACATTTAATTTGGGTTTGGAGGAATACAGACTCACGAAGCGATGTGATTAATTATTCATATAAACATTACATAGAAGGTAATCTTGAAACGTTTTAATGAATATATGTGATATATATTAAATTAAAAATTATTTTTTAAGGTAATATATTATTTTACTTTATTTTTTGTAAAGCATTGAGAAAATGGAAACAATGCTCATGCATATGTATGGCCTACCCTCTCTTCGAATAGTGTTTACTGATTCATATACATAACATTTATTGAATAATATAAATACATATATAATGAATATAAGTGATATTAATATCATTTTTATAATTATTTTGAATATAGAACTATGATTAATGTTGGAATCCTCATGTATTAATCATGTTTTAATGATCACAAATCCTATTACTGTTAATTAATCTCAATCTTAATTGCACATATTGCTAATGCTCTTCAAGTCTTCTGATGTTAATTAATCTCTTTATTATTTACAAGTCTTATTCATGATCACAAATCTCACTTATATTACCAATCCTTTATATTTTTAATTCAAGTTCTCTTACTCTCTAATGATAAAACTTATTTCATATTCTGCATATTACTATTTAAGTATAAATACAAATATTTGTCTAAGTGTAGAGACACAGTGATGTTTGACATAGTAAGACAGACTGTCTACAGGACACAGTCACAGTCACCGAGACACCGTGAGATACTCACCTTGACCAAGACACCGTGACCTACTCACCGTGACAGAGACACAGTGAGCTACTCACCGTGACCGAGACACCGTGAGCTACCCACCGTAACGAAGACACCATGAGCTACACACCGTGAAATGGAGACACCGTGAAGCTCATACCATGAACTAAATACCGTGAATACTATACCGTGAAGAAGAAACCGTTTACATAATCACTATGACACTGTTTCATAACTTTTTGTCAATATTATTTAAATAATTATAACAGTCATATTTGATGTTTTTAATGCAATTAATGTTATTTAATGATAGTTTTTGGCATGTCAGGAAACCGTATCTCGTACCTATGAAAAGTGAATCATTCCTACTCCCAGAAATAGTGGAATATAAGGAATATTGAGATGCAGTAAATGTGCAAGTGTAATAATTGGTGTGCAAGTGTGACGATACAACAAGAATAACTTACATACACCCAAGAGCACTGTTCTGAACAAAAATAGGAATCCTGAGTAAGAAGAAGATTGCAAGACTTTCAAAAAACTCTCATGAGTGAAATCCAACACCACTGAAGAACACACGACGAATCAAGAGATCATTTTCACTCCTGTAGAACACAAGATGAACTACAACACTCAGTTTTTCAACAGAAACACCATAGAAGGACTCATAAGCCATTCTGCTGAATCCAACGAGTCCAGAGCTGCATTGCTAATCACTAGATCCTTCTAAACTCTTATCTATTATCTCTAAGTGATTTTTTTATTTACTTTCATGCAGTGTGGTGTACTCTATATATCTCACACACATGTTGTCTCCTGCACTGAGCTGAAGGATATAAAAATCTCCACTCTAAAATTCTTATCTCTTGTTTACCCATGTCAACTATGGAAGAGGTCCTTGTGTGGCCTGATCTTTGTTTTGTTTCCCATGAAGAACAGTGGTAGAGGTCCCTGCGTGGCCTAGACAGTTGTGTAAACTGTTGTTAACCCCGATCCAGGGTGTGGATCAAATTTATATAAATTTTAGAGGACTAAGTCTCGGCTTGAGACTAAACCTCTTGTTATATCTACTGTTCATCTTTAGTTTAAGTTTAAATTATACTAAATATATCTTTTGTACTTCGCTTTTATTACATTGAAATACCAAACTATTTTAAATCTACTTTGATAGTAAAATTATCAAGTGTATACACTTATTATAAATCAGTAGGTTAGTTTAAAAAGTTAGTTCGATCTTGTGGTTAAATTAACTGAGACCTAATAAATATTTGAGAAACTAAGTAAACATTTACAATCTGTATAAATTCACTATAGTTTAACTTGTTTTACAAATTGGGGGATTTTAAAAAGACAATATTTTTACAGAAATTTTAATTGGAATTCAATTCACCCCCTATTGAGTATCCACTCTGACCAACATTTGGTATCAGAGGGTTGTTTTTATTTAAGGATTTTTGAAATACTCTGTTTTTCAACTATGATTTTAGTTGAATCTTTAATGATCTTAAATTTCTGTTAGTTCTAAATTTTATATCTTAAAATTTAGTTTCTAAAATCTAGTTATGGACAATAGACTGGAGGGTGCTTCTACTAACATGAATCCTTTCTGCAATGGTACAAACTATTCTCAGTGGAAGCTTAAAATGAAAATTCATTTAGAAAGAATGGGTTTTGATATTTGGACTGCTATAGAATCTCAATATAAATTTCTAGAAACCGAAAGGACAACTTGGTATGAACCTACAAAGACTTCCTATAATAATAATTGTAAAGCTATGAATGCCTTGTACTGTGCTTTAGGAGATGAAGAGTTTAATAGAATTTCTTCTTGTAAAACTGCTTTTGAAATTTGGGATACTTTTGGTGTTTCTCATGAAGGAACAACCAATGTTAAAGAAATGATATTGAATACATATATTATTAAATATGATAATTTTAAAATGAAAACTGATGAACCTATTTCTGATATGTATCTCAGGTTTAAGGAGATAGTCAATACAATGAATTAACTTGTTAAAGTTATTCCAGAAAAGGAAAAAATTATGAGGATACTGAGATGTTTACCAGACCGATGGAGAGTCACATCTGTTTCAATCAGAGAGTCATGTGACATTGCTGCTCTACTTGTCAAAGAACTCATTGGTAAGCTTATGATGTATGAGGAAGAACTCAAGGTGAATAAAGAGGAATAGGTGGAACCAAAAATAAAATCAGTGACTTTTAAGACTACTGCTTCAAAGAATGAGGACAAAGAAAAAACTCAAATACAAACTGACAGTTCAACAAGTTAAAGCTCAGACTCTGATAGTGATGCTGAAATGGCTCAGATAGCCAGAAGGTTTAAGAAATTTTATTGGAAGAGGAAAATTTTTCAGGAAATCAAATTACAAAGGAAAGTATGACAATAAGGGACATTGGATGAAGGACTAGAAAAATCCAGATAAAAGTGATGAAGATGTATTATATGAGTGCAAAAGAAAAGGACACATTAAAGAAGACTGCCCAAAGCTAAAACTCAAGAAGAAATATGATTACATGGACAGTAAGTAAAAGAATGCTATGAAGGCTACCTGGAGTGCTTCTGAAGAGAGAACAAGTGAATCTGAAATGTCTGATTCTGAAAAGAATCATGTAAACATGTGTTTCATGACAAACATATCTGAGGTAACCTTATATACTCCAGTTTTAAATTCTTATTATTCTGGAGATGATGCAGAATCTGAATCGGATTCTGAAGACATGACTATTGAGGAATTATTTGAATATTGTAATATGCTCGAATAGACATGCAATGAACTTAAGGATAAATACAAATCGTTGAAGAAACATCATGTTCTCACTATAACTGTCAAAACTGAACTCACTATTGAAAAAGAGATGAATGCTCAACTGTTAATGGAGAACACTGAACTGAAAATGTCTAATGAGAAAATTAGAAATAACTTAGAGAAGTTCAAAAATGGAAAGGATACACTAACTCAAATTCTAGGAAAGAAAGTGGCACCCAAATAAACTACTGGAATAGGCTACAATCCTGGACAGAGACAGCTTACTAAGAATAGCTTTATTCCTAAATCTAGACAGAATACTTCTACTTCTAGTTCTGGAAATCCTTATGCTTCAACTAGTTATTCACATAGTTATAAATCAAATAGAGTTTATCATTCAAGATATATTTATTCTATAAATTATGTGAGATCGATAAGACAAATTTGGATACCAAAGTCATTGATTGCTAACCTGTCTGGACCCAAGATGATCTGGGTACCAAAATCATACTCTATCTAAAACTGTTTTGTAGGAAACTTGCTTGAAGAGTTCCCACAAGAAGACATGGTATTTGGACAGTGTATGTTCAAGATATATATCTGGGGATTACTCATGTTTCAAGAGTTTAATAATGGTTGATGGAGGCAATGTCACCTTTGGTGATAATTCTAAACGAATGATCATCGGCCTAGGATAAATTGGTAACACTAATTCAGTTTTAATTTCTATGGTTTTATTTGATGATGGACTAAAATATAATCTATTATGTATTTCTCAATTATGTGATGATGGTTTTAATGTCAAATTTTAAAATGATTCATCTAATTTTCTTAACTATAAAAATGTTTTAGTATTTTTTTTCTTTAAGAAATGAAAATGTTTATGTTGTTGATCTAAATTCCTTAGCGAAACAAAATGTTACCTGTTTTAATGACTTTCATAAATAGTCTTGGCTTTGGCATAGAAGATTAGGACACTACAATATACACTCACTGATGAAACTAACTAGGAAGAACATAGTTAGAGACTTACCCAAACTTCAATTTCTAAATGACAAATTTGTAATCCCTGTCAAAAGGGAATGCAACAAAAAATCACTTTCAAACTAAAGAAAGAAGTCTCAACATCTCAACTTCTCGAGTTGGTTCACATGGATCTATTTGGACCATCTAGATTTTCTATCATAAATTGGATGCACTATTTCTATGTCCTAGTAGATGAATTTTCTAGATATACTTGGGTATACTTCTTAGCTCACAAAAGTGAAGGTTGTTCTTATTTTGTTAAATACTCCATGTCTATAGAAAACTATAGTGGACTTATGATTAAAACTTTAAGAAGTGATCATGGCCGTGAGTTTGAAAATAATGAATTTGAATCCTATAGCTCACATAATAGCTACAGTTATAAATTTTCTGCTCCTAGGACACCTCAACAGAATGGTGTAGCAGAAAGATGAAAAAAACCCTGCAAGAAATTTCTAGAACTATGCTTAATAAATATGACCTGCCTATTTACTTTTGGGCTAAATCTATGAATACAACTTGTTATATTATTAATAGAGTCTTAATTAGACCTGTTCTTAAGAGGACCCCATATGAGTTGTGGAATAATAAAAAACCTAAAGTCACTTACTTTAGAGCATTTGGTTGCAAAGTCTTTATTCTCAATACAAAAGATAATCTTGATAAGTTTGTTTCTAAGAGTGATGAAGGAATCTTTTTATGATATTCTTTAACTATAAAATCCTATAGTGTTTTCAATAAGATAACCAAGTGTATGGAAGAATCTGTTCACATCAAATTCGATGAAACTGATCCACATTAGTCTAAAACCTCTCTTGAAAATCTTGAAGAAGATTTATCTATTCTGGACCTTAATGACAATATTAATGAACCTGCTATAAAGACAGCCAGTTCTAGACTTATTCTAGAATCTTCTTCTAATGAACCCAAACCTAGAGAAGAATCGGAAATTTCTAGTCCTACCTTTACTAGATCTACTAGAATTCTAAAAAATCATCCTTTAGATGCTATTGTAGGAAATCTTGATAGAGGGACACAGAATGGAGCTTCTCTTAGAAATCAGGTTCAACATCAAGCGTTCTTGTCACAGCTTGAACATAAAAACATTGATGATGCTATTAATAATGAATTTTGCGTAATTTCTATGCAAGAAAAACACAATCAGTTTGAAAGAAATAATGTTTGGAATCTTTTTGAAATACATAAGGACACTTTCACCAAAGGCGCTAAATGGGTGTTTAGAAATAAAGTAGAAGAATCTGGAAACACAGTTAGAAACAAATCTAGTCTACATGCACAAGGATATAGTCAAGAGGAAGGAATTGACTATGAGGAGAATTTTTCTCCTATATCCAGATTAGAAGCTATTAGGATTTTACTTGCTTATACTGCAGATCTAAATTTCAAACTATTTCAAATGGATGTGAAGAGTGCATTCTTAAATGGATATATTGTTGAGGTTGTTTTTGTTGAACAACCACCTGTATTTTCAAACCCTCATTTTCCAAATCATATTTTCAAATTATCAAAAGCTTTAAATGGTTTAAAGCAAGATCCAAGAGCTTAGTATGATAGATTAAGTAATTTTCTAATTTCTAAAGGTTTTACAAAAGGTATTTCTGACCCTACTCTTTTTATAAAAAAAATTTCTAAAGATGTTTTAGTTGTAAAAATTTATGTAGATGATATTGTTTTTGGATCTTCAATAAATTCCCTATGTACTGATTTTTCTAAAATGATGCAAAATGAATTTGAAATGAGTTTAATGGGTGAACTCAAATTCTTTCTTGGATTTCTAATCTTTCAAAATGATGATGGAATTATTTTAACTCAAAGTAAATATACTAGAGATCTTTTAAAACGTTTTGGATTGGATAGCACAAAAAGTAGTGACACTCCCATGAGTACCACCTGTAAGTTGGATCTTGATTAAGATGGTAAATCTGTTGATCAAACAACTTATAGAAGAATGATTGGAAGTATACTCTACCTGACTAATAGTCATCCTGATATTATGTTTAGTGTGTGTATGTGTGCTCATTTTCAAGAAAACCCTAAAGAGTCACATTTAAATGATGTAAAGAGAATTTTAAAATGCCTCAAGCATACTCCCGATTTAGGACTGTTATATCCCAAAGGACAATCATTTGAACTACTTAGTTATTCTGATGCTGATTTTGCTGGATGTAAGTTAGATAGAAAAATAACCTCTTGAACATGTCATCTTTTAGGCAAGTCACTAGTATCATGGTGTAGTAAGAAACAAAATTCTTTTTCATTATCTACTATAGAAGTTAAATACATAGATGTTGGAAGTTTTTGTGCACAAATTTTGTGGATGAAACACACATTACTAGACTATAGATTTCAATTCAGACATGTCCCAATAATTTGTGACAAAACAAGTGCTATTAATATTTCTAAGAATCCTATTTCTCATTATAGGACAAAACATATTGTATGTAAGACATAACTTTTTGAGGGATCATTATCAAAAAGGTGATATCACATTGGAATTCATTGGTATTGAATATCAATTTGCTGATATATTCACTAAACCATTAAATTTTGAAAGATTAGACTACATCATACATGATCTTGGTATGATTAATCATAAATAGATATCTTACTAATCTTAATTCTCAATACATTATTGTATTTTACTTTACGGTTTCATGCTCACTGTTTTACAGTTACTGTTTCATGCATACGGTCTGACCGTTAAGATCTTGTGATCACTGTCTGTTAACTCACTGTCTCACCGTGACTGCACAGAATGGTCACTGTTTCACTGTGACTACACAGAATTGTCAGTGTCTTAGCGTGACAACCACCAACTATCTCACTGTGATGACTGTTTTTCATCACACCGTAATGCCTACTCACGGTCTCACTGTGAAAATTGTTTATATTCTTATTTTAACCCATATCGCGGTAATTTCTATTTCACTACTATTTGATTTCCCGCGTTTTTGTTTTTATGATGATTTACATTCCCAAATGATAAAACATAAGGGTTTCATTCGATTCCTTGCCCGAACTCTCTCCTAAACCTTATCATTCTTGAAAACCTTCTCTTCCCTCTTACCCGAACCATCAGTGGATGCCAAGGATGAAGCTTCCATCATCTCCCTCATCTGAGAAGTGTCGCTCTAAGAAACATAAGAGGATACCGAGGATAGCTCCCGAAGGACCTCTAAACCCAAACTTGGTAAGCCGTACTGTTGTACCAAAAAAAGAAGTTTTCCCTGAGTGGCTATTGTCTAGAAAGTCGTTAGTTTTGAATGTTTTAAGAGAACAAGGATGGCTTGAATGGTTCTCTGGAAAACATAGACTGATTTACCTGAGGCTGGTATCTCAATTCAATCAGTATGTGATGTTTTCTTTTGAGTTTGGAGAAAACTTTATGGTGAACAGCTAGATCAATGGTTAGAAGTTTTATTTCACCTCGAAGATGTGGTCTGCATGCCTAATAATTTCACATGAAAGAGTTTTTGAAGTCTACCTGAGAGACCCTCCTACATCTTCTAATATCTTCAATATGGAAAATGCCTTGGAAATTCTAACTGGTAATGGAACCAAGCGAAGGGCCATAGCTTCTGAATTAGATGGGGAGACTAGACTTCTTTTCAAATTTGTTCAGAATTTTATTAGTCTAAGAAAATGGGATTTTCCTATAATGAAGTATCAAGATGTGTTCCTGATTCACCTTTTGAAGAATGGCCATAAGATCAACCTATGTAAGTATGTTATTAACCATATTTGTGAGCTGATCAAAGTCACTTAAAAATCCACCTCCTTGTTTTACCCAAGGATGATTTCAGCCATGTTAGTTGCCAAAGCGTTGGATGGACCGAATGAAGAAAAGTTTGAGGACTTTGATTTCTTCTTATCCATGCCTATCATTAGAAGGATGAAGATAAGCTGGAACCCCTGGAAGAAGCAGTGGGTTGAGGATAATGATCAACTCTATAAAAAGTTTAATCATATTGACTATCTAAGAAGGCCTAAGAATCTATCTGATCGTGGTTTGGAACCAGATGAAGTGGATGACTATTCAGAAGAAGAAGAAGAAGAAGAAGAAGAAGAAGAAGAAGAGGACATAACAGTTGAAGTATCACCTAGAGAAGAAGCAGGAAGACCTCCAATGGAAAAAGTTCATATTGAAAAAAAGGGTTGTTGTCTCTGCTGTTGTCTCTGCTGAAATACCTCAAGGAGAGGAAGCTTCTGTTGGTTTGAGAGAAGAGGAAGTTCCTGCTTCTTATGAGAATGTCAATCCAGAAACTCATCCTAATGCTGCAAGAAAATTGTTTTTTCCTGATTCAAAACAGCAAGAAACCATAGAGATAGATCTTGTTGAAGAGGATATCCCCGTTGAGAAAGAAGCAAGTCTGGAAGCCAAAACAGTGGAACAATCGGTTCCTGAGATAATTCCCTCTACTGAAGAGAGGATGGAAATTTCATTTCAGCTGGTAAGGCAAGAGTTTTCTGAAGATATTAGATATGATCATGTGGATCTTGATCATGTTTCTGAGCCTATAGTCTCTGAAATGGAAGCACAATTTGAGGGGAAGAACCTCAAAACCTTGAGATGATAGAAGCTGGATATGCTGATGCTTTTCAACCTACTGTCACATATTCTTTGTACACTCAGTATGAATTCCCATGCTTTTATGATGTGAATGAGTCACAGAAAGTGACTACAACTAGAATGGATCTTTCTTCTCTGTTTCAACTGAAGTAAATAACTCATTTAGAACCAGAACCAGAACCAGAGCCCCATTCTCAATCTGAATCAAAATCTGAGTCTGAATATGACTCTGAACCACTACCTTTACATGCACCCTTACCCAAGAATCACTCCTTTGTGACTAAAGATGATATGAATGTTTTTGGAGAGACTCTGTTTGCTGGAGTTGAGAGGATCTTATCCTCACAACCTCATCCAGTGACTCAAATGAGTCAAGAAGATGCATCAATTATCTTGGAAAATATTATATTGCATATTAAACCAAGGATGATCTGAGAAATTCAAGAAGTCAGAGTTGAAAATAAGATTCTAAGTACTGATGTTTCAAATCTGAAAAATATGGTAGCAAACATGCAGAATGAGTTGTCTTTGAGATTAGAGCCTGCTTCTTTTAACGCCCCTGCATTTGTTGCTGCTTCTCCTGAGCCAACTGATTCCACCCTTTCTAGGGAAATTGTGTCTCAAGTGCATCTATATCTACTATATTATGATGAAAATTTTGGAAAAAGAAACACTAATATGCTTTAATTCATGAGGGAGATTGTATAAAATATGAATAAACTCACAGATGAGAACACTAGATGCTTGCAAAAAGTTCCGAAATAGGTCAAAGTTCTATCTGAAGCTGTAAAATCTTCTCCTACTTTAGGTCATCCTTATGTTCCTCTTTTGGATGATTCTCTGTTGAGATCCATAATAATGGAAGAACTTCAGAAACCCTTAAGTTTCTAGGATCTGTCTTCATTGTCAGAAGTGGTTAAGAACAGTGATCGAGCATTGGACCTGGTTAGAATTCATTCTAAGAGAGCCAATGATTCTCAATAGGAGATCACTAAGAAAATATATTTTTGTCTCACTCGGATTTTCTCCAAAAGTGATATGATAGATCACTTTAGATATCTTGTGGAAAACCTGAAAATCCATCCTGTAACTCAACCTTTTAAAGCTCAATTTCATAAAATTACAGAGTTCACCAGATTGTGGGGAAAATTAAAGGAGAATAAAGATGATTTTGAAAAGGATATGCAATATGATGGTGAAATCATTACTGATTTCATCAATATTTTGAAGTAATATCATCATGTGCAGAGTACTGCTATAGTTGCTCCAGCTACTGCACCCCGTAGACCTGGTCTACCTGCCTTAGCCTCAACTGCCATGTCAGTCAGCCAAGCTCTTTCTTAGATCTGGCCATTCATTATTGACCAACCACAACCTAAATCTTCTATTGATCCTACTTTGGCTCCATATGTTTTTGAAGGTCTACACTTAACCTCTTTTTCCACCACATCTATGCCTTCTTCTACTTCAGCACCAGCTCCTACTACTACTAAAGGTAAGGAAAAGGTGGATCCCTGAAGAGTCTGGAGACTGTTTTCTTTTTGATGGGATGTCATTTCTTATTTCCTATTTGTATTTCTCTTGTATGATCTATTTTGAACCCTTTTTAATGAAAAATGCATTGTTTCATTTCATTTTCTATACTTTTTGATAATCCCAAAAGGGTGAGGAAAAACTACAAGTATCAGTACTATAATGTGATATTCTATGTTCCATTTCATTTATATTTTGACTATACAATATTTGTGATCATCAAAAAGGGGGAGATTGTTGGACTCCTCATGTATTAATCATGTTTTAATGATCACAAATCCTATTACTGTTAATTAATCTCAATATAAATTGCACATCTTGCTAATGCTCTTCATGTCTTATGATGTTAATCACTCTCTTTATTATTTACAAGTCTTATGCATGATCAGAAATATCACTTATATTATCAATCCTTTATATTTATGATTCATGTTCTCTTACTATATAATGATTAAACTTAATTCATATTCTGCATATTACTATTTAAGTATAAATACAGATATTTGTCTAAGTATAGAGGCATAATGATGTTTGACACAGTAGGACAGACTGTCTACAAGATATAGTCATAGTCACCGAGACACCGTGATCTACTCACAGTGACCGAGACACCGTGAGGTACTCACCGTGACCGAGACACCGTGAGCTACTCACCGTGACCGAGACACCGTGAGCTACTCACCATAACCGAGTCACCGTGAGCTACACACCGTGACATGGAGACACCGTGAAGCACATACCGTGAACCACATACCGTGAGCACTATACCATGAAGAAGACATCATTTACATAATCACTGTGACACCATTTCTTAAATTTTTGTCAATATTATTTAAATAATTCTAACGGTCATATTTGATGTTTTTAATGCAATTAATGTTATTTAATCATATTTGTTGGCATGTCAGGAAACTGTATCTCGTACCTATAAAAAGGGAATCATTCCTACTATCAGAACCAGTGGAATATAAGGAATATTGTGATTTAGTACACGTGAAAGTGTAAGCAGTGGTGTGCAAGTGTGACGATACAACAAGAAGAACTTACATACACCCGAGAGCACTATGCTGAACAAAAAGAACAATCCTAAGGAAGAAAGAGATTTCAAGACTTTCAAAGAACTCTCATGAGTGAAATCCAACTCCACTTAAGAACACACGATGAATCAAGAGATCATTTTCACTCATGTAGAACATAATCTGAACTACAACACTCTGTTTTTCAACAGAAAAACCAGAGATAGACTCAGAAGCAATTCTGATGAATCCAATGAGTTCAGAGCTGCATTGCTAATCACTAGAGATTTCTAAACTCTTATCTATTCTCTGTAAGTGATTTGTTTATTTACTTCAGTTCAGTGTGGTGTACTCTGTATATCTCACACACATGCTCTCTCCTGCACTGAACTGAAGGATATCAAAATCATCACTCTAAAATTTTTAACTCTTGTTTTCCCATGTCAACTGTTGAAGAGGTCCTTGTATGGCCTGATCTTTGTTTTGTTTCCCATGAAGAACAGTGGTAGAGGTCCCTGCGTGGCCTGGACAGTTGTGTAAACTGTTGTTAACCCCGATCCAGGGTGTGGATCAAATTTATATAAATTTGAGAGGACTAAGTCTTGGCTTTAGATTGAACCTCTTGTTATATCTGATGTGAATCTTTAGTTTAAGTTTAACTTATACTACATATATCTCTTATACTCTGCTGCTATTACTTTGAAATAAAAAACTATTTTAAAGGTAATTTGATAGTAAAATAAGAAAGTTTTTACACTTATTGTAAATCAGTATGTTAGTTTCAATAGTTAGGTTGATCTTGTGGTTAAATTAACTAAGACCTAATCAATCTTTGAGAAGCTAAGTAAACATTTAATATCTGTATAAATTCACTACAGTTTATCTTATTTTATAAATTAGGGGATTTTAAATAGAAAATATTTTAATAGAAATTTTAATTGGAACACAATTGACCCCCCTCTTGAGTTTCCACTCTGACCAATAATTAATGTAAGAGGTATGAGAATAATAAGTAAAAACATACTCAAAAAAATGTTGTTATTACCCAAAATGTGATCACAACAATGAATTGTTAAAAAATAGGTAATAAATGGTGATTAATAAATAAGAAATTATAAGATATATATATATATGTGGTTCTGAAATATATTTATAGAAAATTTATATTTATTATACTATAGTTTTATATTTTTATGAATGATTTTGAGACTTAATGTAAGGGATTTCTAGCCTCAATTTTATTTCTTAAGGACCTATGAAAACTCACTACTCATTTCATTTGGGTACTACATATACAGACCCTTAAAAATGATATATCATTGAAATAATTAATTTCATGATACTTAATGTTTAGTTTTATATAATTCATTATTGTGTCCAATTATCTAAAAAGATAAAAATATTGTAATGGATTTTCATCTAACTTTTTTTACTTCCTCGAGGTGCATGACATAATCACCACCTATTTCTTATATATGATGTATAAAATACCCATGAATTTATTTTATTCTTATTATAATTAAAATTATCATTATTTATATATTCATTTGAGTATCTCACATTCATAGAGTCAATAGTTTGAAATTTATCTTAATGGTAAGGGATTTTTGTCTCAAATTACCTTCTTATAGACCCGAGATTTGTTATTCACCAATATTAAAATATATATTGTAAATATTGACCCTTTAACATGTTATATAATAAATATACTAATTATTATTATATTAAATGTTTTAATTTTTTATTATTTATTGAATCTTATTATCCCAAAATTTAATAATTTGGTTTGGGATTTTAGTCTCACGTTTTTCTTCTGTGGGACACATGCCATATTTATGACCTATTTATTTTATATAGTGTATATACTAACAATAAATTTATATTATTATTTTTATCAATAAAATTTAGTTTGATTTAATATCCATATTATGGGTTATCATTAATGGGTTCAAAGATTCTAAGTTACCAATGCAGTAAGGGTTTTTGTCTCGATTTTCTTATTGGATAACTATGTCTGGTTGTACACCTTTCTTGTTCAATGTGGTTTATATAATTCCCCATTAAAATGACTTATTATTAAAATCCTAAATTTAATTATAATATATGTTTCAATTAATTTTATTTTTTCTTGGGGATTGTGATTCAATGATACTAAGTTGGTATGAGTTTTAGGTTAAAATATAATTATTTAATAAGAATGTTTATTATAATACTTCCAATGATAAAATATTGTTATTTACATTTATAAAACATATTAATTTTATTTTTCACTTGTTTTTTATTTAGATTACATGTTCTCTCTTACTTATAATCTCATTATGTACTAAAGAGTTCAAAATTATTTTTTTAACAAAAAAATCTTTTATTTTACTCATCAATTGAAACACCATTTTAATCAGAAAATATGGTTTCTAAAAAAACTTCATTTTTTTTAACATTTATAATTTTTTAAAGAAATTTTTATCTATGTTACAATTTTTAAAAAATATTTTTAAATTAATCTTTATTTCCTTTTCAAAACATGGCCTGTTTGTTTTTTACAGAAATGTAAAAGAAATAATTTTTTTGATGTTTATAGAATGAGTGGATATTCATGAGTCATGACCATTATTTTTATCTGATTCTTCCATTATATGTTTTCCAGTATGTTTTCAAATAAAATTATTTTCAAAATAAATTACATTTTAATTAAATGATGATGATATGTAATTTTACTTAAGAAATGTATTAAACGTTTTTTATATATTTTGTTATAAATTTTCAATGTTATCTTAAAATAAAATGATTTAAAAAATAATTTATGAATTTTAAAATGATAAAAAATTAATTTTAAATGAAAACATATTTTTTAAAATATGTTTACTATTGGATATTTGAAAAATCAGTTTCAATCTAATATGAAATAATTTTATATTACTTATGAATTACTCAGGTTATGGTCGATGGATACAATTCCTATCCAATCTATGTATGATTTATTTTTAAGATAAAGATATGTTTATGAACATAATTTTCCATATATGGGATATACTATGATAAATTACATATGATTTTCTTCTTTTCAAGGGTTGGGCTATGATGAAATAATGAAATGATTATGAAACCTTCATTTTTTATAGTGTATGATCTGATGAAATGTTTAATATACACATTTAACTTCATGGTTTTTAATATAATGAATGTTTTATTAACTTGTTCCACAATAATGAATGATTTTCATTACATGATGGGTGTTACATATATCTCCCAATAATAAATTAGTTAATGATTTCTTTTCAATTAGATAAGTAGGAATAAAATGGATATTGAAGCTAATTAAGCAATGGATGTTTTCTGTAATGATATACTTGGTATTGAACCTAGAATACGATAATGGTATGGGGAGTGAAACCATAACACTATGATATCCCATGATGGGATCCTTGATTAATATTGAAATTATTTTCTATGGTCACGTGTTTTCCATAATTCTATGTATTATGCCAATTTTATGATCTCATGGATAATGTTCTTTGATTCTTTAATAATTTATATCCTATGAAATGCATGTCTTGATTCCATGACATTAAATTTTAATATTTGATATGAAGGGTTGGGTACAAATATGTTATGATCATGTTATCATACACTTTATTTCATGCCTTTTTTATTTATTTCCCTTATTTAACCTTCAGGAACATATGGTCTCACCCATTCTTATGTTTCCCTTACCCAAGATATAGTGAAATATTTTCTATATGGTATTTCTATAAAGATTATATAATTGGGAGATCATTTTGGGATACATCAAAAATTATTTATGAAATAATATAATTTTTTATCTAGTATCCTAAGACACTAAACCAATACAACCATAAGTGTTTATTTTTTAATTATAATGAATATTAATTTAAAAATATATAATAATTATGTATATGATTCATGATTCCATATAGTTGGTATTAGAGGAATGGTTTTGTTAATGTTTAGAAACATGTATGTGGAAACCTTAATGATATCCCTGTGGATATTTCTCTGGATATACATATGTAAATGTCTATGGATATTTCTATATATTGGTCAATCCCAAGGAAAAAATCCAAGAATGTTATTAATGGATGGATTGAGTTGTTTCAAAGCAATTACATCTTTATCTTCATAATTTAAGTGGATGTTTCTCTAGTATAGAAGTATCTAGTGGTAATATCTCTTAAAAATACATAGTTATCTATACCCAATCATCAACTAGTTCATGATAATAGGATTTTCTAGACACTAGGTTTGATAATCCAAGGGTATATCATTTGATAATTTACATACTCTTCATGAAACATCATAAAGGATTTAAATAAAAACCATGACTTAACAAGGTTAAGACAATGGTTTCATTGATTTAATATAATGATTCAATAATTAGACATCTCATTAAAGATTTTTCATGATTATGTAGTTCCCTATTATGATTATTGTTCTCACACTTTGATTTTTGGTTTTAGTCAATGGTGGGAAACAAAAGGAACTACAATAATGAAGAATTAAATAGAAAATATGTTGATGATTATCCAAATTAGATGATTATTGGAGTGATATATTTTATGCTCATTCCTAATAAGTTATCAAAAAATATAATTAAAAATGCTATCCTAAACCAATTATCAAAATCACTAAAGAAGACAAATATAGAGGTCACTGAGTGTTCTGGTAGTGGAAACCATGGATGAATGAATATTTGAAATCTTATATGTTGAGAAAGTTTAATAGTCGCTAAATTTAATGTCTCATATGGATGGGAAGATAGTTTTTTTGTGGAAAATAATGAAACAATGTAACTTCAAAGTAAAAATGAATTGAATGGGTAGCACAATGGATCAAAATAATGTTTTACCTATGGTATCATTGACTGTTAAATTATTCAAATGTGGAATATATGTGAATTATGAAAATCAATGTCATTATAGGAATGTATATAAAGAAACGAATCATGTTGATAGGAGTATTGGTTTTTCAGTTAATGATGAAGATTCTATAAATGATATAAAAAATGGATGCGGTATTAAGGAATAAAATGATGCATCCATGTTATTGGATTAATGAAATGGTTGAATAATTGAAGTGTTTATATATTGGAATTTCATAATTATGGTAAATAAATAATAATATAATGAAAAAAATTTAGTAGGATATTTTTATTAATGATTTTCAATAATATGTTCAATAGTACTAATAACATTGAAAATAGATTTAATAGAAAGGTTATATTTTACATAAAACACATAATTAACAAATTAGAACCCTAAATATGTTTCTGATGTTACAAAATGGTGTTTAGTTTGAATAAATTAATTACCTATGTGGGTAATTTAAATTGGATAGTTCTAATTATCGTGGAATTGATTAATGATTTATTGATATGGTGGTTTATTCAGTAATTTATGGAGTGTACATCATTTCTGTATTTAAGTAATATTCTCAATAATATGTATTTTATATAAAGAATGAGGACATATTTATGTCATCATTATGGTTGTATGGTAACTCTAGTCATTACCATGAGTCAAGAACATCTATGACTATTTTATTCCCATACATGGTATATGAAAATCAATATAAACATTATAATAACTGGGGGATTACTATTATATTGATTTTGATAATTTCAGTGACCTTATTTAAAATTTTTGAGTTTTGTATGGATTATAAGGTTAACCATGTAAGGAATGGTTTAAGTTGAATTTTGGTTATTGATTTAGATATTAATGTATTATTTCACAAATTGATATATATGCATAACAGTTTCTATGATTTTTGTATAACTATAGATATAAATACATACATATAATTCATTTAGGAATCTTATGATCCCTTAACAATTTAGATATAAAAATTTCATCTTCATTTCATGGAGTTAGAGATGAAGTGAAAATTGATCAAAAAACAACCATATAAGTTAATTGTGATTATTATACAAAAGAAATATAATCCCTATGTATATTGGTCTCATTAAAATACTAAATTATATCGAAATAGTAGCTTATAATTTGATTCTTCCACTTGACCCATCTCAGGTTCATGATGTGTTCCATGTAGCTGACATAATAACACACGTACATGATCCTTCACATGTACTGAACTCTTAGGTCGTACTACTACAGTATGATATTTATTATCAGAACTTACTTGTAAAAACTCTGTATTGAATAGAAAAGGTTATATGAAACTATACCACTTACCTGATCAATTTTGGAGTGAAACCATCGTCTAGAAGAATCTACATGGGAACCTATGGATGTAATGAGGTATAATTTTCCATTTTTAATTGATCAAAAGAGACTAATTTTTATGGGGAAATTCATTTAATTGAGGGTATAATAGAATAAAACGAGTCTTTATGAAATATATTTATCCAATAAATTTAACATGTTTGATATTTTTTGGACATGAAACAATAATTTTATCTCTTATTACAAGAAACACTAATTTTATTTTGTGATACATGGAATACCAATTTTAAATGAAACATGAAATAAAGATAAAATATTATTATTTAAAATGGGAGTTATCAAGTAACAATTGTTATAGTGGATACGAATAAGATTAAATGAATTATAAAATTATATATTTTCAACATATATGAAAATTAATTATTTAGTAACCAATTAGTTATAAATGAAAATAAAAACTATTTGAAAATATAGGAAATATTTTTCTATGAATTTTTTTTCATAAAAATGTATTATATCTCAATAAATAAGAAAAATAAATTTTTTTAAAATATTTTAGTAAACATTATATATTATATAATCAATCAAATATTAAAAATTCATATTACATGTTTCCAATATAAAAGATTATAATAATCCCAATTTTATGCTTAAATTTATATTTTTTAAAATTAGATTTATTCACTTTACATGCCTATTTTAACATTAATTTTATACACATTGAGAAAATTAAATTTAAATTAGTCCTCAATTTTTATGTCATTGTGCTAAATTATTCTAGGATAATTTTTTAGATTTATCTAAATAATTAATGTTTTGATGTATAATGAAAATACTAGTTTTTATTGAAAATCCCCTTTTAGTTTAATGAATTTATATTGTTAAATTTATAAAAAATTGTATTTAAAGTAAAATTACCAAAATTATATGATAGTTATTATAATTTAGGTCATAAGAATTATTTTTATATTAAATATAATATAAATCTTTTTAAAACTTTTAAATATTTTTCTATTTAATATACCATTATATCATCGTGTCTATGGGAATAATTTATGTTAAAATTTTCAAATTATATGATTTTTATTTTTAAAAATGGATTCAATGTTTATAATAAAAATAATAGTTAATATCATATAATATGGTAAAATTTATTTTTTACATTCACTAATACTAAAAAAAAGTTTCTCGTGGTAAATATAAAAATGGATTTACCAAGGGATATAATAAACATATAAGAGTCATGAATGAACCATAACATGTAAAAAAAATTATTTAAATATTTACAATATATATATTATATGATATATAACATACTATTATGGATCCTTATGTCCTGAATAAAAATATATGTGCACATTTTCCTTTTCAAAAAATTCAACTGTGCAACTGACCTCACTTATAAAAGGTCACCCCTTCTCCTCTCCTCTTCACACATGCAAAAAAAATCAGTTTGTTTAATCCCAGGCCAAATATCTTTTTTCATTATATTATATCATATTATACTTCTTATTTTGGTTATAAATAGATACTAAAAATATTCTTGGTTAAAACCAAAATAAATTTTTTGAATAAGAGGTAACATCCCAAGCCGAGCATTTTAATTTACATATTTGTACACCTCCATAAATTAGTATTAAACAATGATAATATAAAAACATAATTATCTTATAAATAATTATATGTTTTTATGTTAATTTAATAAGATATATCCATACATTGTTACATCAAATGGGTTATAAAAACATTATTCACGTGTATGGTGCACTAGCTCCTCGTGAGCTAACGATTTTCCTTTTCCATCACTACCTCTTACGGATAGATATAATGAAGATTTTTTATATATATATGATATTTATTAAATAATTAATATTATTTAATTATTATATGAAATTTTCTTTCTTAATTTATATTTCATGGGAACGTGATAACATCATTCAGGTGTACAAGGGAATACCCCCTTGTGAAGCGAAGTGATTTTTTCTTCATATACATTTTACATGTAATGTATTCAATACATGTTTAAATAAATATATAGGATATATATTAACTTAAATTTATTCTATAATAGAAATATTTTTTTAAAAATCCTATAATTTATACCTTCTAGAACACGTAAACAATGATTATCCATATGCACGACATATCATCTCTATGAACGGGGTATGTCATATTCTATATATAATTTTTATGCACTACACAAAATACATATTTACATAATATATTTGATATTTATATTTTTATGTAATTAAAAATATTATTTATCCATGATAAAAGTAAGAGGATCAAAAATGAAAAAAAAAACATTCAAGAAAAACAAAATGGTTATTACATGATACATGATTTTAATTAAGAATTGTTAAAAAATGGGTAATAAATGATCATGAGTGAAGAACATAATATATGATATATATATATATATGGATAATATATATATATATATAATTAAAATTTATTTACTATACCAGAATTTCGATCATGTATGATTTATTTTGGGACATAAGCTAAGGGATTTCTAGTCTATCTTTTATTTCCGTGAGACATTTACATATTCACTACTTTTTTATTTTTGGGGTTGAATATGCGGAAATTTTTATATGTAATATCATGAATAACAATATTTTTATGATTGTTAATTTTTCATTTTATTTTATAATTTATTTGGGCTTAATAAAAAATAATTTAAAAAAGTTGTAATTTATTTAGGTCTCACATTTTACTTTTGTGAGACACATGCCATATTCATCCACTATTTTATATAAGATTTATATCTAATTATCATGAATTTTACTTATAATTATTAAACATAAAATTAATATATTTTTATATATCCATTTTACTATCTCACTTTCATGGGGTTTACGGTTCAAAATTTATAAAAGTGGTAAGGTTTTTTTTCTCAAATTGCCTTCTCAGTGACATAAGTTATGTTATCCACCTATCTTATTCTATGAGGATTATATTTTATAATTATAAAATTATATATGATGAATATATATGTTTTTATTATATTGTATGTTTCATTTGATGTTACTATTTATTAGGGATTATGATCTAAATATTTACTAAATTTATAATGGATTGTGTCTCATTTTTTACTTCCATTATGCACTTTCCATATTCAATACCTATTTCTTATATATGATGTATATAGAACCAATTAATGTATATTTTGATTAAAATCATTAATATAATGTATTTTTACATATCTAATTGAGATTATATATTTCAGGGGGTTTGTGGTTCCAATGTTACCAAGGCGATAAGTTATTTGTGTCTCAAATTCCATTCTAGGAGAATTATGTTATATTGTGATCCTATATTCTTAAATAAGGTGTACATTTTTCCACACATACATGATATATCATCAATAAAATTATTTTTGTGATATTCTATGTTTTGATTAATGTTATTATTTCAAGGTGATTATTAATTAATGTTACCAAAGTGGTATGAGTTTTATGTTACAATATCATTGTTTATCAGGATTGTTTATGATTATTTATCTAATGATGAAATCATTTGATTTATCTCTAAATGAATTCATGAAATTTGTTATCCAATTATTATTTCTATAGAATAATTTTCTCCCATCAATTTTCCCTTTTTATGGACTCAAGAGATTAAAATTACGTTTTTATGGAAAACTATCTTTATTTTCCTCTTTGATTGAAATCCTATTTAATTCTAAAACCATATTTTCTAAAAAAGTTTTCATTAGTTTTTTACAATATTCAAATGAATTTATCTTTATTTTTCACCATTTTTTATTTTTTAGGAAATGATTTATAAGGATTCTTCTATCTTTTAAAAAAAATTAACTTTATCTTTTATTGAAAATTTTAAATGAATATAAGTTTTATTGTATACAGTATGAATCGACATTCCCTCTTTTGTGATAATTATTACATCTAAATCGTCCTTTATAATTTATTGATGATATTTTAATGGAATGTTATTTTTAAAGTGTTTTATGCTTCAATTTTTTTCAGAGCGTAAGTTATATCTTCATCAATAAATGTTTGAAATTATTTTTAAATTTTACATTATAAGTTCTCAGAATAATTAACAAATAAATAGATTTCCAATATATTATTTGAATATTTAATTGAAAAAAAAAAATTTAAATCAAATTTCATTTTACTAAGGAAATGATCTATGTGTTCTTTCAAAATCATTTTCCATCTATGATGAAATCCATTTATGTTACTTATACTATACTGGGGATATTATCTCAGGATGTCATTATTTGTTTTCTAATTGTTTTTTTATAAAAATAATTTTATAAGAATCATTTCTCTTCCACGAGTTATAAAATGAGAAAAAATATTTTGTAACTTTTTTCTCTTCATAGATTATGCTATAATGAAATGATAAAATGGTGAAGTGATTATGAAACCTATCTATTTTACATATGTTATGATATGATGAAATGTTTATGTAACCCATTTAAATTCATTGGTTATGATATGATGATGGTTTTCTTATCTTTTATAATATATAAATATGACGTTAATTATGTGATGGTTGGGACTTATATCTCCTTCTATTGAATTGGGTAATTATTTATATCTCATGATTTGGAATGGACTGGAACAGGCAGTGAACCTAATTTTTTAAGATAATATGTCTTTTAAGATGGACTTTATAGTAAAAAGTGACTACTATGATGGTTAGGATAGTGAAACAATTCCACTAAAAATGCCTTGGTTTTGAGTGTTGACTACTATAGAAGAGATTTTCTATGATTATGTTATTATAAAAAAATTTGTGACTTATTCTAATGTTATAATATTATGGCTCATTTTGATTGATTTCCCTTAATATTTATGTCATATAAAAACCATTTGTATTCCATGAATTAATAATTTTTTCATTAATGTGCTTTGTATACTATTGATATCTTTTTTTCATGTTATTTTTACATATTTCCCATGTTTACACTTTTTAATCATCTAATTTCACCCACTCTTATATTCTTGTTCCCCATGTTATGAGGAAGGCTTTTAATTGGGGTATATCTACAAAGAATTCGTAATGGGGATATATTTGTTTGGGTATATTGAAGTTATTTTATGAAATTATAAGACAACATATCTAATATCCTATGACACTAAATCAATATGGTACACAAGTGTGTATTTTTGTAGTGTAATGAATATTCATATAAAAAGAAATAATTTTTATTATAACTCATTAATGATAAAAATAAATTTCCATAACACATTCTTATTATTTAGTTTCTATTCAATAATTTGATTGATTGTAATTAATAAGGTCGTAAAAATTAATTACAAATAATCTCATTAATAATGATAAATTATAAATAATAATATCAAAAAAAATGATGTAACTAATAATCTAAATAATAATAAAAATATAATGAAAAATAATTTATAACAATGAATATTAATAATTTATTTAATAATTGTATTAATATTAAAAAAAATTATTTATTAATAAGAAAAATAGTTATAGTAATAAATCAACAAAGTAATTCAACATTTTATTAATAATAATTTATTTAATAATAATCCACAATAGTTTTTTTCGTACAAATTCTATTTTTTATTATATTGATGGATAAAAATATTATTATTATTAATAAAACATGGTTACATGCACTTCGAAATAAAAATAAAATAAAAAACATCTATGTACATCAACATTGATAATCAAGTCATGATAATAAATTCATGATAATAGGACTTTCATTATAATAAATACATGATAATAAATTTACTCTAATTAAGTTAAAAAAATAATTTTTTTATTAATAAATCCATGTAAAAATTTCATAAACCACATGTCCCAATATAAAATAATAAAAGATAAAAACCTCAAGATATTTATTAAAAGATATGAATGTAATGATATTTATTAATAAAGTCCAGAAATTAAAATCTTGATAATAATGTTATAATATTAGAGTTAGGATATTACTAATAAAGAAAGGATGATTATATTTTTAAAAAATTATGAATATAATATTATTTTTATTGCAGTATTAGAATTTTAATATAAATAATGATGATGATTTTGATATAAATATTGATATATTTGTAAAATATTTTTAAATAGTAATAAGTTTTTATTAATTTTTTACATTAAAATTATAATTAATATAATTTATATTTATAATTATTATTATTATTAAGTTGAAAAGAGTAATTATTTTTAATTAATTATTATATTTTTTTTGTTATTTTATTAGGACATATATTATTATCAATATCTAATTTATTTTTTGAAATTATTTTAATTTTTAAATATTTTACATGTCTTAAAATACTTCTTCAAATTCAATTATAAGTTATTTATAATTTTTAATTTATAAAATTTTAATGACATCAACATCATTTAAATACTAGATGTTATAATTGGAAACACCTTTGATTTATTTTATTTATATTATTATTTTTATATTATTATTTTTATATTATTATGAACAAATTATTCAATATTTTTATTTATTTATTTAATTAGTCGAGTTTTTAATTTTTATTTTCATTATTTTTATTTTTATATTATATTTATTTTTGATGTGGTCTGCTTTAAACTTAAAATATACATAAATATTCATGTACATAACTATGAAATCATATAAAATATAATGTATAATTATGATTGAATTTAAATTTGTAAAAAAAACTAAATATAAAAATATAAAAATAAATAGAATTTCTATAATATATTAATAAAAACTTAATTTACCTTCATAAAAAATTATTGACTAAAAACGCAACATATATACTTTATAATTTTAAGTTCATAATTATTATTAAGTATAATTGAAGTTGGGTGGTGTCTATGTTGTAAACATGTTCTCATCCTATATAAGAAACCAAGATTAATATCTGAGTCGAGATTATTTATGATGTTAAGATAAAAATACTATATCAATATAAATATTCACCCAATGTGAGGTTTTGATCCCTAAATAATGGACTATAGACCACAGGTTCATTAGGCAACTAATGAACTTCAAACAACCATTGGTATATTGGGCCATCAAGACACCATTTCTAGACAAAATGTAACATTGTGGGATGAAAAATATACTTGATGCAATAGGAAGGTGGTATCGTATGGTTCCACATAGTGGTTTCCTGGTGGGGAACCTCAAAAGAGGGATGATCATGTCTGTATGTATCAAATATCTAGTTTTCTAAATAGATTTCAGAAGTGAGATGGATGAAATCCTACTATTGATTTTAAATAAGTTGACAAAATAAATGCTAGAGCATGATAGAGATGAAATGTAGTGGGGATTTACAAAAGGAATCAATGGGTGAGTGGATCAAATGAAATATGGGTGTTGGGGAATAAATCATTTGAACATCTACCTACAAGGTTTATTAGTATTAATTGTTTCCTTATTATGGTGAATCAAAGTGAAAGACAGTTATTTGTTTCATGGTGAAAGAGGGTTCTCTAAAATTCATACTGATGAAAAAAATTTGATGACTATTTACATGGTGGAGAAATCCATTTGGTGACATGGCGTGATCCATTCTACACCATTGGGCCTTTTAGAAACATGTTGGGCCTTCATTCATCTAGTCCATTCATCTGTGTAATGACATGTGGGATAATGGGCCTTAATGTCATTATATTTATCCAATGATTTTTCTAGGAGAGTGTCAATATTTATGGGGATAGATTACGCTTTACCCACTATGGGATCAAGGTGTGTGTATTATATGGTTTCATGTAACCCTTGTACCAATAATAAATATTTATGCATTATTACATTAATAATATCATTATTATTTAAATTATTTAAAATATTTAATAATTAAACAAATTACTACTGATATTAATAATATTTAATAATAATATTATAAATAATTATCACTTAATAAAAATATTTATATAATAAATTATAGTTAAAATTAATAGTAATAACTAATAATCCAGTGAAAACCCAAATTTTACACCACCCAAACAATCTACACTAATGTAGATTATAAATAATTACTTATTAACATGAAATTATATGTTTTTAAATAACACAATTTTGTGTTATTTAAATTTATATTAATATTTTTAATTAATAATTATTGTTATTAATAATTATAAACCAATTTAATAATTAAAAGTTAAATTGAAATGTTAATTACTATTAATAACATTATAATTTATGTAACTATTTCTATTTATTATAATGAATAGATATATGAGCACTGGAGAGTCCACTCTTGGGTGATTGATCATAAAAACCTACCACTAATTCCCAATCCTTCATTAATTTTTTCACAAATTGAATTGGTAAGCCTTTCAAATATTTAAGATATTTTAAGTTCAAACATGGAATTGAGGTAAAAATATTATGTCACAAGGGTTTTTGAGAAATATCATTTTCAATGGATGAGGTATGTTTTCATAGTTTTGATCTTAATTTTGTCATCTTTGGAAAATTTATCAACAGTATCCCTTCACTATACTTCATAAGGATGTCTCAAGAAATTATTGGTTTATTGGATTTACATTTCTATAATGATATCATCTAATAATATATTCTAGTTATAATTAAAAAAACGACATTAATTTTTAAATCATGTGATAATGTGTTTGGGAGGGATAACCTATAAAAATTATGAATTTGAATATTTTTATCCCAGCATTGATTCTCCAAGTGTCACAATTTAGCTTCGATTCATCTTTTGATCACTTAATCTATTTAAACAGAAATCATTGTTTCTACGTTCCAACATAATTCCCTAGTTGTAAAAATTATATTTAGCAGAAAAAATATTTAATATCCTATATTTAGAGGGCTTGTATGGAAATATTTATTTCTCAACCACATTAATCCTACATTTGGATTAGAAATTTTGATATCAACATCTAAATAATTGTGGCCTATGAGAATATACAAGCATAATAAAACTAATTCATTAAATTGATGTATTTTTAAATGTGTTGTATGGTATCATCATCTATACACTCTGAAAACTGTAAAAGAATGTTTTGGGTAAAAAATAATATTAATAAGTTATTTTTAGAGAACATATACACAAATGGCCTAGATGGAATTAAGGAATTTAATGATGGTTGTCTCATTCAACCTCAATAGAAGACTGATTAGAAGAAATAAGATGAAATTGAAAAATTCATACCTTAAGATGTTGTTAAATATATGGGTCTAATATCAGAGGCTAAATACATTTCTAGTTTGGTGAATGCTGACTTTATTGGTATATAACGAATGAAAATAGTAAAAACACAACTTAAAATTAAACATGGAGGAAAATTATATATTCTTTCAATACACACAAGCCTGAAAAATTAATACGGATGTGCACCGACCTAATATATGTTAATGAGAAATAAATTGTGTCATGAGACATTATTAATGTTGATAACTAAAAAGGTAAAAACCAAAGGACATTGTATAGTAATCAGAATCTATTAATAATTATTACTACAAATAAGATATTCCAAATAGATAATGGGATATAAAAAATAACAATCTAATAAAATGGAGTATAAAATTGAGATAGAAGATACAGTCAGAAGGCAGCCTGAAATGAATATCATTTCCTAATAAACAAACCAGTATAGATATGAATATGAATGGGGTACATTCCTTTTCTGAGTAAAATGTCAAAAAGAAAAAAAACAATTGGATCGAATCAAATATAACTATAGACGATAGCTAATTAGGTCGAAATAATTTCACAAGTTGATGATCATAAAACCACTGAGTAAAACTATAACTGCACCACACCATAGAGAGGGAGTATCGCACTGCACCAATCCATAAAAAATATACACACACCCCTCTACAAAAAACTTCAGTCACAAAAATGGATCTCCTCTTTTATATATATCTTTTTCATATAACTTCTTACGGTTTCATGTGAATCCCCACATTAAGAGGATTTCCAACACACACCCCCTCTATATCATGTTGAAATCAATGACAACCCTTCAATTATTATTCAAGTCTCAAATTTATCATTTGCTAAAATCTTTGTCTATATATCTAACACATTTTCATCAGAGTGGATATTGACAAGTTCTATTCATCTTGAATCAAGGAATTTGTAGATCTTATGATACAAAACATTTATATGTTCATGAATGCTGGGATTATCTCCAAAAAAATTATGTCACTCTATATATATTAAATAAGGTTATATGTTGTAAAAATACTTCATGTAAATATCTTTTAATATTATAATGTTCATGAAAATTCCTTCTCATTATTCTTTTTAAAGATGAATTTTTATGGAACACCACCACCATTCCCTCAAAACCATGACAACCATCATCGATATATTGATAAATAGTTTATGAACTTATATATTTCATGAAGTTATTTTTTAGTTCCACTATATGGTAAAATTAACATGGTTAAATTTGATGAATAATATATATAATAGATCATGAGAATAGTCTTGTTGAATTCATGATTGACCAATTTGGGACAATCAATAGGACACATAACCAGAAACAATTTTTTATGTTGATTCAATTTGAGTGACTAGATAATGGTTTAGAGTAGATCTATAACATAATGTTTGGACTCCATTTGGATAAAGATAATGTGGTAAATGTTTTAATTTTATATCTATGTTTTAATTTGAAGATGGCGATTTTCATTAAATATTATGATTTGTGTATAATGGTATGTATAGAAGGTCTTCAAAAAATATCAAGTCAATATATAATAAAAATAGTTTTGAAAGAAAATAATTTTTAATATAATCCTAATGAGAAATACCAAATTTACAATCAATTAATCTACTGATAGAATTATAAAATAAAGATGAATTTTGATGGAATATTCAATAATTCTATGATGAGAGAAGACTAACTAAGGTAAGAATTCCACTGACAATAGTATGAATATTGACAGTGAAGGAGAAATCATATAAGATAAGGGATGAATAATAGAATATGGGATAATATATAATGTTAAAAAATAAAATATAATAATAAAAAATTGATAATAAATGATTAGAAAATAATGATTTTGAAAATTTTATTAAATATTTATATGGTAAAGAAGGTTGTCTAATTCAATTATATATAAACGCCTTGATGCATATATTGTATAAAAGATGAAGAGCTCGGTGATTTGAAAGGAAGGTTCTTTGATATTGAATTCAACGTTTTAGGGAACCCTTTTATTAAAATATATTGGTTTCTTATTGATGAGGGTGAACCAAACATGTATGACTAGTGAAGTTATGATATGATAGATTAATATCTTATACAAATAAATAATGGTAATTTCATTAAAATTTATTTTCCATGTTGTATAATTTTCACTCTCTCCGTTAAATTTTTTCTATATTTTTAATTTTATTTGGTGAAGATTTTTGTTTCATTATATTTTTTCATCTTCCATGATGTTATTTTAACAAATTTTTTTATTAATTTATCATAAATTAATCTATTGATGTATTCTAATCTTGGGAATGTAATTTATTAAATAAATATAAATAATAATGAAATCAATTATCTTTACTACATAACATTATTAACACTAAATTGATTATTTTAGTGTACTATATATTCAATATTACTCAAAATTCATTGTCACTAAATTTATAATACTATATTTCAGAAAAATAGAACTTATGTTTGAGATAATAATTTGAAACACTATTTAATTGTCAAATTATATTTTTGGTTATCAATTTTGGATTCATTCATTGAGACTATATACATATAGATTAATTAATATATCTGGTTAGAATATTTATTATTGGTTCAATACTTTTTCATACCACATATGAAATGTAATTTATTTCTATTTCCCAAACAAAAAACAATTATAGTTATAATAATTTTCATTGGGATTTTAATTATTTTCATTGAAAACTAATTTTTTATCATATACTAGTAATATGATAGAAAGTAATCTAACATCATGTCACAGTTATCAGGTACTCTTAAACCCCTAATTTTATCATTAGTGGTATTTTTCTCATTTTTTATTGTTTCATGTGAAATTGTTAAATAAATTAAAGGAATCCTGGGTTGTGCACTGTTTGTGCCCACTTTTCCAAAACGGGGCACCCTGCTAGTGAAAACCATGAAAACCCAATTATGTTTTGGTTTAAAAGGGTGGAAGATGAATTATGAAATCTTACAGCCACAATGATAGACTTTACTACTCTATAGTAAGGGTTTTGTGGTTTGGGTGCATGGTTTGATAAACCATGCGACCATACCCAACTATCTATGTGCCCATTATTTATTTATTTTGAATATTATTTAAAAAATTCAAAAAATATTATTTGGACCCGCTCTCAACCCTAACATTATATATTTCATTTAATAAGGATGAGAGGTCTCCAAAGTACCCATTTCTTCCCATCAAAACCCTGTCCATGGTGGATCGGGACTAGTCAATCTTCATTTGATCTCTTCCTTGTATTTTTTCTCTCAATGTTCCTTCTCTCTCGGTATCTTCCTCTCTCTTCCATTGAATTTTTTTAGATATCAATATTTTTGGAAGATATAATCCATGTTTATTTATATCATTAATATTTCTTTAATTCCCATATCCTTATTATTTATGTTCTTCATCAGAGTTACCACTTACGGGTTTTGTGAGATGTGATCTCCTTGTTTTGGTAGGTAGTTCTATATATGATTCGAAAATAAATTTATCCCTAAATAATTTGATTAAATGATATTAATTTCAACTAAATTGTGAAAACACATTTTATTATCTATTTCAATTTTAATTTTATTTTCCATGAATTTTTGTTGAAAACCCGCATTTCCGATGAATTGATTTTTGTTTTTATAAATCGATCGAAAATGAGATGTTTAATATTAAAATATAAATTTTAAAGTATGTATTTGACATTTATTTAATATTTTTATTTGAGAAAAATGGTTTAAATTGTTTTTTGTAATACCTTGTTAGTTTTACCCTCTAAAAATAATTGAAATCATCAAAAACTTATTTTTGATTATAAATTGAAATTGGAACTTTTAAATATAAAATGGGTAGATTTTATATTAAATAGTTTTAAATTAATTTTCCAATTATTGGTTGTTTTTAAAGCCAAAAAATTCCTAGATTGTTAGTGAGTTATTCAATAATCACTTTATTTATTTGTTATAAATCTAATATATCATAATGCAAAAGGTCATACACTCAATGGGATACCGATGGCTTATCTTTTGGACGTTTCTAATGGAAAAGTGTACATATATATATATATATATGACAACATATTCAAGTGTGTAAGGGTCCCATTACTTGGAAATATCATACATATTGGAATATTACTATATATATCATTTGTAATTATTTTGATATTTATGTAATTGTTTGTAAATTGTTTTTCTTATACCTTGTAAATTTAAAAGAATATTTATCTATAAAAAGTTTATTAAAGTATCATTTTAAATATTTCCATCATATGAAATGTAATGAATGATTTGTATTCAATATCATTATTCACTTCCATGACTATTTATTGAAAATTAAATAATTTATTTGGTTAATCAATGTATAATTTTATTATTGAATAATTGGTGAGACCCAACTATTATTTAATCAAACACCCTACACGTGACTTCATGTGTTTGTATTTTCCTTTATTATAGGTTCATGCATGGGGAAAGCACCATGTCGAGGTGGTAGTGGTTGTTGAATCATTTTTTCATGGAGTGTTATATCCCATGGGACATGGATTTTTTATCATCATGTTTTTAATATGATTTAAATTTGGTTTTATATACATGTTTAAATTCTAATACTATTCTCCATTTTTATTTTTATTTTGTTCATACTGACTTTTAATTACTTCTTGTCCTATTTATATTTAAAAATTATTTTGAGTATTATCATGGATGATGTCGGGTGTTAGTCACCAAACATTTGGTAATGGGAACCCCCTTCAGGACATGCCTGAATCAGCTCTGGTGTCAGGGTACCAGGGTGTATGAATCAGTTTTTGAAAATGTAATGTGAATGGAAATGGTTAAGAATCATTCCATGGTTTCATTTTGTAGTAGAGTGATCTTGTCAGTACATAAGACATTTTTGTGATTTAGTGTCTATCCAACTCTCATCTTATTGAATCATAATTCACTATGGGACTTTGGGAAAGATGTCTTGAGCATTAGTTATAGTATTTTTATTGATTTTAATTTTTATAGTATGAAATATAAATATTGTGTTCTTATATAATGAGATAAATTTATCTTATTTCTCTATATGAGTTTTTATATTTTGTATTCAATGTCATATAGAAATGTATTTTGAAATCATGCATCCAAGAATACCTTAGAATTGGATATAGAACAAAGCAACTGATTAACCTATGTGAAAAAAATACACTCACAAAATATAGTGTGGTTTACGTTATCATGTGTTTCATTCGATTCAGCCTCCATTTATGGATCCTAAAAGGATGTTTTATTTATTAATTATTAGGATTTCCTTCACCAAAACCCCCTATAATTACAAGTATCTAGTAATCCATAATTATTTCTGGTTTGGTTGAGGGGTATCGAGCTTCCTTTTTTTTCATGGTGAGTCCAAATAAAATCATTGAGAAAATTACAACCTTCAAGCTAGAGGGACCAGGAAAGGGATGATGAGACATTAGAGTGATGGTGAATAAGAAATAGCACATTGAGTGTAAATACATTAATGATATTTTCACTAACTACTTATATCCATTTTTGATGAAGTTTACTAAGGATATTGATCTTTTCAAACAAGATCAAACAATATGACCGTGATAGAATATAAAAAAATTGTTGATTTTGTGTAGTTTTTACTTATGATTGTGTTTAACGAGAAGATGAAGAATAAATGGTTCAATATGGTACTTATATATAATATTTTTATAGTGTTTTTTTTCTAAATATGCCTTTTTATGCTTCTATTATAGATAGGGAGTTTACAATTTAAATAGATGAGGCTTCTATGTTATTGTTAAGGTGAGTTCATTTTTTTCTAAGTGTTGGTTCGGGGAATTCTGTTAAATTGAAGAGGAAGAAGAGTTATTATTTTGGTGTCTCTCAATATATGGTTTTTAGACCTCGTGTTATTCCTTGAAGAGTCTCTTTTATTTTTTACGATTGTTTAAAACTTGGTCACATGATGAGGTTTTCACTGAGGAACCAAAAATATGTTGTTCTTGTGGATGAAAAGGTAACTTATATAAGTTATATCATGTCAATTCGACTACTAATAGTATAATAGTATCACCATTGTCTAATAAAACTATGTTTCAGTCATATGATTCATTAACTAATGCGTTCCATTTATAGGAATCTATAATAAAGCTTCTTCATGTAGTATAAGAGTCTCCAAATGTATCATATATGGGTTTTGTGACTGTGAGAGGTAGATTCATTATAAGTTCATCATTACTGAATATTTTATATTAGATATTGGTTTATCTCATTCATTTTTTTTTCATATCATATTTTCAATATTTTAAATCTTCTTTCAAATCATTCATCTTATGTGATTGATATAACTACACCCCATGGAACAATGATAGAGAACGATCACTATTGTCCTTCTTGTTTTTTCTATTTATTGAATATTTATCTTTAATGGGATTCTATGGTTCTTCGCATGAAACTTATAAATGTCATATTAATGATGGATTGATTCATTATTAATAATTTTCATATTCATTTTTTTCTTTGACAGGTCTCCATCATTGCTCCCATTGGAGCGTGTTGTATCCTCCTAGGGGAGTGAGACATAATATTGAGTAGAGAAATAAAATTTTATCCTGATTTGGGAATATTAAAATTTCTATTTTATTTTGATCTATAGATAGAAACATTATGTGATGATCTCCCGCCATTTTTTATCAAGTTTGGGGTCATTTTTCTTTCTATATTCCTTGGTTCTCAACCTGTAAGTTGAGAAAATTTTTATATCGATCACTACATAGTATTCAAACAATGTTTATTTAATAGTACCATATAACACCAAATGATTTGAAATAATTAAAGTATTAGTTGGATGATTTGATAAATAAAGGATTTATACGCCATAGTGTGTCACCTCGGGACGTTTTGATCTATTTTTTATTAAATATAACGGTTCAGTTCTCCATTATTTTTATTACTAAAAACAAAATCATGTAAATGTAAAAAAGTCTATTTCATTCCAAATATCGATGATTTGATGGTCTAATTGAATGGTTCAAAGTGGTTCTTTAAGAATTATTTTAGATCTAGTTAACATCAGTTGGGAAAAATTATTCTGGAATTCATAAAACTACAATTCAGAGTTGGTATTTCAATTTTGACTACCATGTCATGACATTTGGTCAAATAATTTTTTTTTGAAATAATTATATATTTAATAAATCGAGTTTTCCATGAGTATCTGGATACTTTTTTGGGATTATTTGTGTATTAAATCCATGTTTACTCTATGCTAGAAGAGGATCATGTGCTTCGCCTAATATCAGTTATATAATTATTGATCAATCACTTACTTTATTCTAGTATATTGAAATTGTATCTCTATAATCAATATTTGATGTTCTTGGATATGTGTAATTAGAACATTGTATTTAATTGGATCCTCAAAAGGTGAATGCTATTATGACATGGGAATAACCTTGATATGTTTTTGAGATTCATAGCTTCTTGGGATTAGTTGTCTATTATCATTGGGTTTTGAACGACTTATCAAAGATGTATTCTATGATGACTTAAAAAAACATAGATGGGGGTACATTTTAATTGGGATAAAAATTGAAGATTTTTTTTGTGGATATTAAAAAATATTTTGAATACTAGGAATGTGTTGACTGTTCCAGTTGTTGGGAATGGTTATGTTGTCTTCTGGGATGTATTAAGTTTAGATTTAGGATGTGTTTTTATGCAAGATGATCTTGGTATTTCTTATGGATATTGAATTCTTAATATGCATGAGAATAATTACCCAGATAATGACATTGAAAATGATCCTATGATTCACTCACATAAGATTTGGTGGCATTTCTATTTTTGAGAAATCTTTACCATGAATTCATACCACTAGATCTTCAGTTAAATATTCTCTCAAAATGATTTTAATCTCTTCTATAGGTAATCGAGGGAATACCTACAATATATTTATTTTGATATTTCCATTACCTCAGGGAAAGGGAATTTTATCTTGGATGATTGGAGAAGGATACATTCAACCTAGTCTGTGAATGAATCATCAGAAGAGTTGAAATTCATGGCCCTTTTTCTTAGTTTCAGATTGAATATTAAGAATAAGGTTCTGAATTATTTTTTATAGTCTTCAATTGACATTCATTCACAAAGATATTATGGTTTAGGAATTGGGGCATGATGATGAGTTCTAGAGAATTAGATACACTCTTCATTGTGTTGATATTGTGGATACATGTTTGTTCTCCATGAAGAGTATAATAAGTTATCAAAATCATTTAGTTATATTTCTATCAGTATGAATATATTTGAAGAGGAATTTAACAATTCCCAGTGGGATGTGCTCCCAGGAACCACAAAGATGTTCTATGGTGTAATTTAATGATTCTGGTTGCTAGGTATGAGACAAGCCATTTATGAATTTCTCTCACTTTTCAATACTTTCATACAGGTTATATTCATTCACCAGTGGTCTTTCAGTTTTATTCATCCATATCCGGTGCTAACATATAAGTGGGTTGACATACTAGTGTATTTTTGTCATCGGTTTCCATGTACCCAAATAAAGAATAACTAAATATGGGTTTCTATTGATGAACTAATGATGTTATATCACTTTATACCCATTTTTGATATAGACAATGTTAAAGATATGGTAAATATATTGTTCAAATTGGTTTTTCAATTCCACATAGTTATATCTAAAGTAGTCTATTATAGATATCAGAAGATAACTAGTAACTTATATAGATACCTTTAGGAGGCACTAGGTTCTCATGTTCATCATGTAATTAAAACTATCCATTATCAGATGGCCAAACATAAAGAATTAATCATATTCTTAAGGATATGATCTATGGATATGTTATTAACTATGGAGGAGCTTAATATGTTCATTTATGGCAGGTTGATTGTCCTTATTACAATAATACCATTCAATGATCAGAATGGATCCTTTTGAGTCTTGGAATTACCTGCATTGTAAATATTTGTTTTTTAGTAGGTGATAAGTGAAAGGTCCTTCAATGGACCACCATTGGTTCACAAGAAAATATAAAAGATTAAGTTCACCTGTTAGAGAGTGTTTATGGAATAGAGATAGTATAAGTTTTAAGCTAATCATCACTATAAATAGTTGGATTTTTTAGTTGCTAACCCGGTGTTCTTCAATCATTCACATTTTTTGGGTCAATGATATCTTGAGAGGAAAAAAAGAAAATTTAACTTGGTTTTTAGACCTTTTTAGGTAGCTGATAATGTGATAAAATTGTATTACATATTATCATGACCACAACATTTGAATTTGATAAATAACATGTTGCTTATATATCCACTATTGTGGTCTCATTATGATCCCTTTAATGATCTGTGATATAGTGATCATGATGTTAATAATGATTTATCTATGACTACGCATCCAATATAGATAGTTTACTCATAAAAAAATGTGAATAATTAGTGGATGATACCAGTTTTTGAGTTATATGGTTTCACGGTTCTGATTCTTAAGAGACCGAGGAGACAGAGGCACTTGTGAGAGTGCATTGCCCTCATCTTTTTGATATGGAAGCTTCTTAATTGGATTTCAATTGACATAAGCTTTCTTTGAAAGGTAGTTTTAAACATACTATTACGTTTTTTAGGTACCCAACGTCCCCTATTTTGATATAGATTTGTTTGGGTCTCATTTAGTATTTCATTGAGTAAAATTGTTTAAAATTTTAGAGGACTCAAGGTATGTTCATGGTTGAAACAATGTTTTCCCAAACTTTGTACCATGCTGGTGAAAACATTGAAAACTTAAGAAATGTGGGATCACATTATTGGTGCATTGTTTTTAAAACCATTCACCCACTAAGGAGATACCACGAATCTCATCATCAATAGGTGAATTTTTATGGTGAATGATTCAAAAAATTATACAACCCTTCCTTATAAATTATGAGTCTCTGATTTAATTAATATAAGAATTTTTTTAAAAAATTCAAAACCCCAATTTAGACCCATGATCATCCAAAAAATACAATATTTTGTTTCACAAAGTTGATAGGTCTCTTAATAACCCATTTTTATTTCACCAATACATCTCCACTATGGATCTAGGATTGGGGATGTTCTTCTAGACATTTTCCGATAGTATTTCTCTCTTCTTTAATTCTCCTCCAATATCTTCATCTGTCTTCCTTAGGGTTTTTTAGATCCCATATTAATTAGAGTATCTATTCCCCATTTTTTCAGATCATGAATCATGGATTTATTCTTAAATCATCTATTCTAAAATTCTCTTTTGGATTTCCCCATTATATCCATTATGATATGTGATCATCTTTTTTTGGTAAGTGTTTCTGTTTATGACTGGCCAATTGATTTAAACATATATTTCATTATTTAAATTATATTTATTACAATTAAATTGTGTAAAAAAAATCCATTGTGGACTATGATATGAAATTTATATGGAATTAAAATTGGTGATTGACCCCCCCCCCCCAAACCAATTCCAAGGAACTGGGGTTTGTTTCTAGGAATTGATGGAAAATTATAGAATTCAATTATGAAATTTAAATTACGAAGTTGATTTGTGAAACTAATTTAGAATTTTTATTTTAGAAAAATGATTAATTAGTTTTGATATCACCCCATTGATTTTATCCAGAAAATTTTCATAAATTGATTGAACCCCATTTTTTTAAATATAAATTTGAATATTGAAATTGTACATGTGTTTATTTAAATTTAAATGGTTTTGAAATAACTTCAAAATTATTGAGTATTGTTAGAGCACATGAAATCATAGGTTTTTAATTAGTCATTCATGTATACACTCAATTGAAACATTACAAATATAACCAAACATAATAAGGCAGGTCACATCCTTCATGGGATGGTGATAAGTCCTCTTTTACCAGTGGTTGAGGGACGATTGTACACATATTTTCATGAGTAGTTATTCAATTGTGATAGGATACCATTACCTGGAACTATCCAACCACTTGAAATATGCCCATGATTTTCATCATTGAGTATTTTGATATATATTCCAATTTTTGTAACTTGATACACAAAGGAATTTTTGAATTTATATATACTATTATATATAAATGTATATTAAGTCATAGATTGAAATATTTCTATAATTAGAAATGTAAATTGTGATTTGTATTAAGTATTATTTCATAAAATCTTGTATTATTATTATAAAATTTCTTCTTTATATAGATAATTAATATATAATATTATTTTAGAATCTTTGGTGAGACCCTTCTCATAATTGATTTCACACCCTACATGTATCTCTGAGTGTTTTTATAATTCCTTATACCTGTTTCGAGTAAGGGGAAGTTAAACATGGAGGTGGTAGTTATTGTTGGCTCCTTTGATTTTGGATTTTTGTGTCCACTGGGACTTGGATTGTTATTCATCCTTTATTCTGGTTATGTGTTGATGTAATTTAGTTATTTATACCTTTTTGACTTCAGGTATTATTCTCCCTATGGTGTTTTTTGTAGATAGTATCTTATAATAGTTTGTTCAAAATTTTATACAGTAGAACCATTAATAGTTTTATCTTTTATGAAATTAAGTGCTATTATACAACCCCTCGGGATTGGGAATTCCCATCAGATCATGTCATGATCTGGTCATGTGTCAGGGAACATGGGTATCTAGGCGGGTTCGAGACAATTAAAACATAATTATTGAAAATAATAATATTATTTTGATTTAACGATAATCTATGTTAGATTAACCATAGTTCATTTAAAAATATAGTATATTATTTAGATAAATATTAAAATAAATTATTAACAATCCATCATAAATATCAATTATCACCAAAGAACTTGCATAATCATCAAGGATCAATTATTTTTATAATATATAAAAAATAAGTCTAGGAGATAGTATCATTATTTTTTGATGGTGGAGGCCAAATATTTCTCTCAATAAGAATAATATTCATCTAAAACTACCATAATGTATGGAATTTTATAATAGAGCAGAAAAAACCACATCTAAAGGAATGTTTCAAAAAGCATGCAGAGCGAGTAAAGGGGGTATAAAAAGTGAATACCAATGACATATCATCTAATGATGTTCTCACACTCACTATGAAGGGATCATATACAATTAAAGTAGTTAAATGTTTTATCGTTTTACTCCGTGAAGCGAGAATGTGTGCTTTTTGATTCCCATATTTCCACATATGAAGAATCTTCATCTGAATAGAGATGAAGTGATTACTAAACTACAAATGATATGTAATATTGTAAGGGTTGTAAAAGTTTTCAATTATTGACTCAAGATGAACATTGTAATATATTTCAATATAAATCATCTTTTTACTTTTCTTACTTAAGAACTCTAAACCATTAATCATGGAATAGTCCTCCTATGTGAGGGGTTCTCCTCTCTTCAAGGAAATCATGAATGCTAAGGAAAAAACCAAATTCATCATGGATAAGTCCCCCTTCCTAGATGAATCTAAAAGAACATGGCCTATCAAAATTAAATTTGAAACCCAATATAGGATGATTCAATTGAATATAACTGACCAGTGTATAGGCTATTATAGTGTGATAGTTTCGAGAAACGTTCATCATGGTGGATCCTAGAGAGGGAGCTAGATCCAACAATTTTTATAGGGATTTTTTATCCTCCATGACAAATCTAAACCTTCATACAAGAGGTGGTATCAAACTATGAAAACCTTTAGTTGGGGAAATGTTTATTATGATATAGAATCACCCTCACCCATCTTCTAACATTATGCACATACCTTTCATTTCTAAGGGATTTTCCCCTATACCATGAAACCAAATTTGTAAAAATCCATTAATTCTAGTTTCATATTTCTCCATATGAATTACCTCTCCAACTAGACTCTATAGTGTAACGACCCGCTAACTTATATAAAATAATTGAATTTTTTTTCAATATTCTGGTTATTCCGACAAAGACACACTGAAACATGGTGAATTCCATTTTTTTGAGTTGATTCATCCATGTGAAAGGAAATATTACAATAATTACACAACAGAAAGATATATTTGGATGGGATCTTATTAAACCATAGGTTCTCTTCAAATCTATAATGAGAAGTTATAGCATGCATAATTATATGATAATACTTTTTCAAAAAAAATAACCAGAGACAATCTCATGAAAATACATTTATTATGATCAGAATTCATCAAAACATGATTCCAAAGATCTCATTGTTCAACATTAATGATGGAATGAATGAATTCATGTAGGAAAATGCCGCTATAAACAACATTTTTTGTATCATCCACCAAGAAAATTCCAATGGTGTACCCACCAATTTATCATCCACATATCCATTGTCACATGGGCCAATGATACACCATGTACGATAGTATAAAAATGAAATGTGATTTGAAATCATGTGAAAATGAATAGAAGAATTACATATTTCATTATCAGGGATCCTCCCATATCAATCAGTAAAAAATATATCCCAATGAGTATAATTTTTGATTTCATCCCCTGATATCCTTTCATGAAAGATTTGAATTAATTCCATTATATATATGATCTTGATACCTCCCTTAAAAATAAATTTTGTTATCCTATCCAACAATACCTAAGGAAAACTCCCATATATGTGGGAATAAAAAATAATAGAGGTCAATAGAAATTAAATTCCCTTTATGATAGTATTAGGAACCTTGAGAAATGAGGGGATGTGAATTGGAATCAAATATTGAATGAAATTAACCAAAGTTATTCTTTTACCGAACTAGAAAAATATAATATTCATATTGTTTACATGATTAGAAATTTTATCAAGCACATTATAAAAGTTTTGAGTAAAAACCAACCCGAATAGATAAGGGTAACCAAATAATCCTTAGTAAGATCCTAAAATGGATAATCATACATAAAATAGTAGGGTCATCTTGCCTCTCTAAACATCTGTTTCAGAAATAAACTCTAATTTTATCATGATTGATGATTTCACTTCTCTAATTTTAAAAATAATTAAATGAATTTTTTATTACATTGATGGAATTTCTACTACAATTCACAAAAAGTATCATGTTTTTTATGAACATGAGAAGGAAAAAACCATGGAATAATACCTACAAAAGTATGAGAGGATACATTCAGTATCACGATTCTTGATAAAAATCCTACTAACTAGATCCAGATATTCAATAAAAACACTTAGTAATATTGTGTATCCTTTCTATAATCCCCAGAGATATTTCAAAAGTACAAAACATTTCACCAATAATGTCAAGGACATCTAGGAGTATCTATAGAATCTAAAATACATGTACAAAATCAAAAATAGAAAAACCAATACTAGCCATGTCATTCAAAATGTGTTTCCATTATACTCTATCATATTCAATGTTTATGTTAGATTTTATAGAAATAATGAAACTTTTTACATTATATTAATAATAATTATCATTTAGTTCACAAAACTAATTGATCCATAAATATACCTATGTATGATGATACCATGTTCTTCTCTAGAAATCCATGTCTGTATTTGAATTGATATTATCATGTTGAGGACACTCTATAAAACCTTGTAAGGGAAATTACACATTCTAATTATTATGTACTAGATCTATGAATAAGAATATATAACTATCGAGATAAGAACATGATTAGAGTCATTGGAAACATAATGGATAAAACTTTTATAAAATTAATCCCAATCTACTCCCATATGATCAACCTTCACAGTATTTCATGATGCCATATATGAGGACCCTAAGAAACGTTCATATCCGGGGAACTATCCAAGTTGAGAGAATGATATTCCTGCATAATCACAACCTCCACTAATGTAGAGATAATAATTTCTTAATACAAATCTAATTTATGGAATTAAATAGGATTTTTGGAGGATATTCAGGTTTTATAAAAGTCCAAACATGTAACTTTTCCGTAACATTATGGTTATCATGAACTATCTATGAGACCTTTCATTGGACAATGAATGTCTATCAAACCAAAATCCAATAATAATATTTCTTTTTGTATGGTATCAAGGTCCCTACACTATATCACACAGTTGTAAATCCCTTTTTCTATTTCTATTCATAGTACCTAGTATAGTGAACCCACTAATGAATCCAATAGTAGACCACAAAAAAATTAATTTTAAACCAAAAGTCCATTAGAACTCATAAGGGGGATTATCAATAAAATTAATGTTTTCAAAACCCTTCCCATCATAATAATCGTCATCCTCTTAGAGTTATTAAGAGCTATACCCTTCGAATAACATTGGTAATTATTTCCCCATCTAATCCTCTCTCCACTATGTCTCTTCTTTAATCAATCCATGTTCGCAAAGCACTCTCACATGAGCAATAATATGTTTAATCTTTTTCTATTTATCTAGATTTCAAAATACCCTTTTCAAAATAATTTCATCTAGTTCCAAATGCATTGAATACTAGAGAAGTCATTAAGAAGGGTTTGTTTAGTTCATTCTTAGGTGAGAAACATCAAATATATCTCTCACTCTAACATAATTAAATGGAAATAGGAAATAAATAAACATATATATTATTAATTATATAATCTTTAATTGAACCACATATAAATTATTAATCTTTTATTATATTCTCATATATCATGATAGGTTCCAAAAATTATCTTCCCAGTCATAATCCTTACACAATGATGATTGGAATGGTATTATATAAAACAAACTGAAAGAGACCATATAAATATAACCTATATGACTATTATTGAAGACGGACTACACCAAATCAAGATAGTTATATGATGATCTATTAAAATCCTTAAATAATTTTTAATGAAGGTATTCCAATGTATTTATAGTCTATTGTTATTACACATCCATTTGAGGGTGATGTGACATATTTGACTTTAAATGAGTACAAATTTCATTCTATAAATCACTCAAATTTGTTAAAAATAAATTGACTATCACTATCCAAAACAAAAAACAAAAGAACCCTATAAATCCTAACCACTTAATCTATATATAGAAAAACTAGTTCCTCAACTAAAAATGTTTACCAAATATACTTGATGTGGGATAAATTAGTGATTAAATAAACAATATCCATATTTGATCATTAATTAATAGTGATCAGGGTAATTTAATAAAATAATCCATCATATTATCCCATTATTTCAAAGATAATACATGTGAACATACAAAAGTAAAGTAGGTAATTGATTATTACCATTCTAATAACAATAACAAAACCATATAGATATATATTTTTCCTCACAAATCATAATCACTACCCACTATAGCTGAATGTATATTTAATAATATTAATTTTAATCAGTCTATGATGAACTACACATCCAGAGTTATTAAATGTACCCATGAAATATTTTCTTATATATTCAGGAACATATACCATATCTATTATTAGGTTAACATAGGATGTTTAATTGGTAACTCTAATTTAGTTCAATGTTTTGTTTAACTCTTCATTATATTTTGACTTCTGATGGCCACGTCTAGTGTTTTTTATGGTTGTTAGTGATTAATATAATTTAGCACCCATTGTGTATTATATTTCATTATTGATGATAGGATTCCAAATTTTTTGATATTATATCCACTTATTTCATTGTTATATGTTTTTTTTAAAAATTAATTTGATGAAAAACATGAATATCATTCATCAATGAATGACCCTTTTATCCAAGACATTCAATAGGAATAAAGTGTTTTGTTGGGGAGAATTATCAGGCATCATCCATTATTTTCCTTATAAATTTATTTATTTATTTTAGATTTGTACATAATTGATTGATACTCATATTTGGGATCTAAATATTTGAAAATAGATCTTGATTATTATATGAAACTAGGGTGATTAATGGGTGGTGTGGATTGCATGTATTGAAAGAGAATGTGATACAGAATGATAGTGATGTAAGATGATGTAGGCATGCAAACATAGGAAAGTTGGAATATTCTTGTGGTAAAACATAGTTCAATACTGATGTGAAATAGGAAATTTGTGTCATGTAATAAACTTCAATCCAACATTTTTGTTGGTTGTATATTTTCAATAAAATGTATTGTTGCATTATTAATCTCGACATGGGAAATCATAGATCCTAACAGTATGCGTGTATGTGACTGTGTATATTTTTATTTTCACACCAATAATATTCCTATTATTTTTTGTTTTATTTATTATTAATCACATTTTTTTATGTAGTTTAATCTCTTTGTAATTATTAAATGATTTGTTTGTATTTTCAGGATTGTGGTTAGTTCATGGTTAGTGTTAACTATGTATTCTACACATAAAGAACCTATGAAACATCCTGATATTGCTTTCAGGACTGAGCACATTTTTTAAAATTATTTAGATAAATTATTTTTAATTTACCATATAATCTACTGAGGCCCCCATGGTTAGATCAAAATATTACAATCCATGCTTCCAAAACATGTTGTTTATCCAGGTCATTAAAAATAAAAAATTCCCTTTTTATATATTATCCTCCCCTTATACCCTCATTCATACCCAACAACATCATATGCTCCTCCCTCTCATTTATTAAATCCTATATTGTGATTTCAAGGATTTTACTTTCATTTTAATTTGTGATTTCATGAGTTAATCTTATCTCTTTATTATCATCTTGTAATGACCCAAATATTTACAAATGAAAATTCTTATTGAACCGATTAAATGTATTATTTGTAAGAGGGTTATATATGACATATAAACATATCTAGTTTCATGTTTCTTATGACAAAATTCCAAAAAAATAACTATTTCTAATATAGTCCTTCAATAGTAATCACATAATTAGTATAAATATAGTGCTTTAACTAATCCAATCTACTCAGACAATAAATGCGATGGGATCATCTACTAGAATTTCTCCATACGAAGCCCATTTTTAAGAGCTCGTAAAGGATGCAGCATCACTAAGATTTTATCTTGACATTGTTCATGCCAATAATTAATACGTTAAGCTCGAACGGAATCGACTATGGGAGAAGTAGAAGTTGATGGAGATTGCCACCACAACGATGTTATCCAAGCAACCCCATGAATCTGTCACCATCACACACCTTACCCTTGTGTAATATGTAGATGTTTTAAGAGGTCATGAAACAAATACATTGAACTATTATTACATGAATTATATTTATACATAATAAAGAATATATATTCATTTTATTATTATTACATTGTAGATATATTTTAAAGCAGAAATAGTATTTTTAGTAAATATTCAATTAAGAAATATATTTTGATGAACTAATTTATTTTTGAATTAAATATTATTTTATTACAACATTGTTACTAAATTAAATTTTTTTAAATATAAATGATCATATAATTTTGTGGAATACAATTATAAATTTTATTACGGTATGGAAGACATTTTTTTTCAAAACCAATGAATTTTAGATAAATATCGGTTTTTATTTTAATAGTAAAAATTTAAATATTAAATGAAGTATTTAGATAAAATGAATATTATTTTTGGAATCAGGACATCAAAATTACCCAATTTTGATTTTTCATAATTTTTTGAGATAGTCGAATTCTTGGGTAAAAAATGAATATTGTATAATTATATATTGTGTTTTATAACATCATAATGAACCAATAGTTGTGTAATAAAATAATATAAATGGGATGTTTATCCAATATATGCATTACCATTAAAATAATGTAATTTTAAGATTGTTTGGTTTCTTTTACAATGCTTTAGTGGACCCTCCAAATCTTATAAAACATTTTGACTTTTTAAATTATTTTCATTTAGAATATGACTCACCTCCACAAAAGAAAGACTAATATTTTATGAAGATTGGCTATTATAATTATAAAATAAGACTTTACAATACCCTTTGTCAAAAACAATTGGAAAAAACTAGGGGTCTGGTTGTGGGATTGAATAGTTTAATGTCTGGTTTCCAAAACCTAAATAATAAAGAATTACCTCTCCTTTCTTATATAACCCAACTAAAGCTTCCAATTCCACTACACTCAAATCCATTGTAGCTGGACCAACCTCTGACCTCCCCTCTCTATAGTCCTCCCATGGTTCCCCAGGCTCCCAATAATCCTCTCTCAATCCTCTCCTAATCCACTGGTATCACACTTCCAAATAATGGATTTGGCCATTTCTAATTTTTGTCCAAAATTCATTATTTTGTTATGCCCTTTTATTATCTATTAGAAATGTTGGGGTATGATTTTGTACACCTGAAAAACATTCCTCCTTATGTTTGAAATATGATATAACCCATTATCTATCACTAATTCCTCTCATGTACCCTCGTTACCAGGCCGAAATTCTTTAATGAATTTCTATTTTCTCTGTTAAATTCTATAAATTCTTTTGTCTTATATATATATAAATTCCACTATATATATTGGGACACATTTATATGTTACCCCCTTACTGTCCATTTCATATAAATTTGGTGATACACCCCCTTATCTCTCATTAACAATTTTTTTAATTCTTATGTCACGTCATTATACTACCGAGATTGCACCACTATTTTCCAAGACAAAGTCATTGTGTAGTGAATACCATGCCCATTTATCTATAAAGAGTACTCACCCTTATGTACATTTACTTATTGATTATATAATTTCATGTTTGAAGTCAAAATTAATTTATCTTGAAATAAATTATTATGCTTAATGAATCCATGTTATATGATCTATATGGCACCCTTATGCATGGAATGAAATGATCAAGAAGGGTGCACTCTGATAGTTTCCAATGCATTGGGTAAATATTAGTATCATGATACATCAAGATAAATGAGAATTTACTCATGTTAATTCTTGTTTAGTGAAGGTTCACTCATGCTTCATGGTCAATGGTCCTTATCTCATGCTAATATCATGTTAACTGTTGTTTCCACATTTCCATGTTATGATAATCATGTTATATCATTCTATTATGTTCATGATTCTATTATGCTCTATTGATATCCCAAATTTTTTTTTCCATGTACTATATTATTCATGTAATTGCATTTTTTCTCCATTACTAGGAATTATATCTCACCCTTTTATTATGCATGTCCTCAGATTATCCAATTCATTGCTATGTGCGATGGAATTGTGTGGTCATGTAAAAGATGTTTTCAATAAAGAAGTTTGTTTTATGTTACATGTAGTTATGTAATGTTCCTATTTCCAAAAGAAACTAGACCTCTTGATCTTCTATGTTGTATCATGTGAATATTTTTATCTAGTAAATTATTTTTTAGTGTGTAATAAAGAGAAGGGTTGTTATAGATCGTATTAGAGGATATGACTAGTTATTTTTGGGATTATGAATAGAAAACCTAGTGAAAGACTTATGGGTAAGACAAGGTATAATAAAAATTCTCTATATATTGGTGACTATTGAATGTGTGGTTTACCAAGAAAATACATCCATGCCATCATACAAGTAGGTCTAGCGGGCTCTAGCACAGATCTATCTAGGGGTAAGACCCGAAAATCCCGCTTTGAGCTAGACTTGATCGAGAATTGGTGCATGAAAAGAATCCTTTATACACTCTAGGTTTTGAAACTCTCAAGGGATATTCACCGGTAAACTAATATACATATAACAAACCATTTTTAAGGGAGTAAAAAAATTCCTCGTAGAATATATGTTGGGAACTAGATCATGGATAACATAGATTGAACCCTACTAATTAATTTGTTAAGGAAATAAAATTAATTTAAAATATATGCCTTTTTTCAATGGAATAACCATTATGTTTTACTCTTAAGTTTCTTTTTATTCCATAAAATGTTCGGTAATATGTGTACCCAGGCTAGAAATCAATATGAAAATCAATGTGACGAATGTTCTAATGATATTCCCAATATGATGTGAGTGGAAATCATGGAAATTTTTAGGAAAATATCTCTATTAATTCGTGTTTTTAATACACACATGGATCAAGAAGAACATTCAATCCCCCTGTGAAATAATAAGTTTCAATCGAGATCTTTATGAGACAACGACCTATTTATTTTTATTCGTCATCTGATCCCTCAATCTCCGAATAATGGATCAACTATATTTAGATGATATTCACCATCCTTCAATGTTATTAACTAGAGATGGTACTTATGGATGCATATCATATATAGGTTGAAGCTGATCATAGGTGTATATTGATCAAAAATATGATGCATGAGGAGTAGATTGAGGTTTTGTAATGGAATTATTTCTAGAAAATGTTTTTTGACAAATATTTTCCTCACATGGTATGAATTATGATGGAAAATGAATTTCTAGACTTCATGAAAAAGATGACTAATCTATCCGAGCATCTATCGAAAAATTGGAAAGGCATGCATGATATGCCTTCATCTTTGTCATTAACCCTGAATGTAGGTTTTCCTATTCTGTTGTGTCCTAAAACCTATCCTACTTAAAGACTTAGAGATCTATTACATCAAGAGGTATGTGGTAATTTTCTGATTAGCCCTCATAGTCGAAATGAAGATATCTGAATCTCAGGGGTATCATGGGGATATGATGCTTTAGGTGGACTTTAGTTCTTGAGGACCATTGGAAAATTATAATGGTGATAAAAAATATATATCACCCCACTTTCCAAAGGTTTTGAATGAATCACCCCGAAAATTTCCTTAATGGAATGAGAAAATTCGTTAGGTGTGGAAGAGAAGTACACCAAGCCATTAACTGGTGACTAGAAAAACATGTGGCTACGACAGATGAAAGGAACACTACATTTTTCCCTCAGCACATTGTTCATTACTTCAACTAAAAAAATAGTGGCACTTTGAAAACCAGTGGCCTATGCCAAGGGTTTTCAGAGGAAACCAACATCTATCAGGGTAACAAGTGAAATCTTTTTCCATCACTACAGCCGAAGTGAATCCCGCTGATAATGTGATGATAGGTACAGAAATTATTCTTTCAATAATAGTGAACATACATTTTGATTCTGGTTCTACACATTCTTTATTATCTAGAATTTTATAGTTGAACAATCCCAACACCAACAAAAATCATTGATGTAAAGATGTAATTGAGTACAACAAATGGGGAAATTATTGCATCTCATGAATATAACTCCCCCTGTCATAATTTGTGGATTTAAATTCATGGTGAACCACATCATACTCTTGATAGATTAATTTGATTCAATTCATGTCATGGATTGGATTTCTTTTTATAAATCCACGATAAATTTTCGTGATAGGGAAATCACTCTCCATATGGTGAATCGACCCCAAATTATTTGAATGTACAAGGAGAAGGATGAATCTCCCTTAGCACTATCATCTCAATAATGGATATTATTGCCTTATAAGAATGTGCATCTTACACAAATGATTGAGTCTAATGAAGAAACCATCCTTGAATACAAGCCTATTGCGAAAGAATTTGTTGATGTTTTGTACGAGTAATTTTCTAGCCTTACTCCTATAAGAGATGTTGAATTATCAATTGATATAATACCTAAGGCATTACCAATTTCCCAGACTCAGTATAGAGGGGTTTTTGTGGCGATTAACAAGATGATGAAACAACTTCAACAGATTCTGGATAAAGGGTTTATATGCCTAAGGGTTTCGCCATGGGGTGCACCAGTCCTCTTCTTCAATAAGAAGGATGATTCAATTCACCATTTTATTGATTATCGTGAACTCAACAAAATCATGATAAAGAAAAAGTATCCTCTTCCAAAAATTTATGACTTGCTCCATCACCTACATGGAGAACAATAATTAACCAAGGTAGATTTTCTATCGGGATATTACCAAATAAGGATGAAGAAGGAGGATGTCATCAAGATTGCTTTTGTTAAAGAAACATTCTCTTTGAATTCATTGAATTGCCTTTCAAAATCACTAATTCTCCAACAATTGTCATTGAATTGATTAATATATTCTTTAGATATTACCTCTAAAAATTTTTGGTAGTCATTATAGATGATATTCTAATATAATCCAAAACCCAGGATGATCTTGATGAGCTTCTAAGAATTTTACTAGAGAACTTGCTAAAGGAGACATTTTATGAAAATTACATCAATGGTGAGTTTGGGTTGAAGGAAGTCTCATTCAAGTTTCATATCATTTCTAAAAACGGGATATCTATGGATACCTCCAAGATACCTATTATTGAGGGATGGATGATGCCAACATTATTAAATGATTCCCATAGCTTCCTGGGGTTATCATGATATTATCGCCAATTTGTGAGAAATTCATCATGATGATCCAACCCTCTTACCAAGTTAACTCGGAATTGAGTAATTTTTTCTTTGAGTGATGAATGTGAATAAAGTTTCAAGGAGTTGAAAAAGAGGCTTACCACTATGCTCGTGCTCACACTACCCATAGGTGGAGTACATTTTGTGGTAGTTGGTGATGCATAGAAGAGGGGAACGTCCTCTATGTTGATGCAAAATGACAACTTCATTTCTTCTTCATTAATTAAATTGAGTGTTCATGAGAAAAGCTATCCAACGCATGATATAGAGTTGGTTGCAGCAATCCTTGATTTGTAAATTTTGGGCCATTTATTATTTGGAGAGATGTGTGAAAGAAACATGGATCAAAGAATAATAAAGTATATATTCACATAGAATTAGTTTAATATGCGCAAATGAAGATGTTTAGAGCTGATCAACGACTATGACTGCTCAATAAAGTACCACCTTGGGAAAGTGAAAAAGATGGAGAATGATCTTAGTACAAAGGAATGAGAAATTATATCATTTATGATAATTTAAAAGGATCTAATATTCATTTATTTGATGAAGATGGCCATTGAAATCATAAAGAAGGGAACATAATCCATCTAATAATAAATAATTTATCAGCCTTATCTTTTGGAAAGGATAAAGGATGCTCAAAAAAAGATGTGGGAATTTAGAAGAAAGTAGAAACTATCATTAAAGGGAAATCCTTAATGTTAAATAATAATGAAGGAGAAATTGTTATATTTGGTACAAGACTCTATGTTCAATAAAATTTGGATTTAAAGAATGAACTTTTGGATGATGTGCATATTTTGAATTTCTACATTCACCCAAGAAAGAAAAAGATGTATGGAAATATCTGAATGAATTAATGGTGGGATAACGTGAAGAAGGAGATCATGGATTTTACATCAAATTTGTTGCAATATAATCATCTGATGGATGAAATGAAGACATCTAAGAGGATGATTTAACCATTACCCATACCAGCATGGAAATGGGAGAATATAACCATCGACATTGTCGCTAGAATTCAAAACATATCTAAAAGAAACAATTTTATCTGTGTTGTTGTGGATCATCACACAGAGACTACACACTTCATTTCATTTCATGAGGATTTAACATTTTTTACACCCTGAGCTTCCACGATATTCTTCTCTTTCAATAATGCAGTAGCGTGTGTTGTACGCAACTTCGAGTTCTAACACACACCCCAACCAATCAAAGTAGCCGTTAAGAATAGTAATACCCACTTTTTGAAACTATATATATTTTATATTTCAAAATGGACTTCATTTTTGGATTTGGAATATCGAAATTAGCCTATGTTGAATTTTTGGTATTTTTCACAGAACTTCTAATTTTTTTATGAATAGTGAAAAATACTTAAAAACAACTTTTTTAATAAAAATAATTTATAGTGATAAATTATAATATTTAGTGGTTTTAAATTATAATTAGAATATATTTTTACCATTTTATCCAATGGTGTTCATTATAATTAATTTCACTTTGAAATTGGGCATGAACAATTATCAATCTTTTGATATAAATTGTTTCTTAAAAACACGCTATTTGTTGTGACAGCGGGAATTAATTATAAAATTAATTAATTAAACTTATATGTTTGGAATTTTTTAAAATAGAAATCATTTTGAAATCATAATATCAAATATATCTTAGGGTGAATTTTTGGGATTTTTCTGAAAAACTTCAATTTCTGATGAATAGTGAAACCACTAAGTGGTACTTATAAAAACTGATTTTTCGTTTAAATGAAATTTTACCACTTATGTGTTTTGAATTTCAAAAATACTACATACATGGTTATCATTAAGAAGTAAAATTTGGTTCAATGAGATGAAAATAACCTTTTGGTGAATAGTGACTTTTATGTTCTTAATCGCGATTAGAGGTAATTAGTGTAGTTTAAGGTAAAAATAATGTTTTAATAATATGAGATGAGCTTGACACATGTCTTACCCTCATTGGATGTGCCATTTCCGACCAAGACAATCCATGAGTCAACTTGGGGACCCCATGGAGACACTTTAGTTGGAAAATGACATAAATACCTTTTATTTAATGTTAAAGTAAAAAATGACAAAAACATGAAATTTTTTACTAAAACAAATTTTACATGGGGTTATACAAGTAATATTTTTGACTATAAATAGTCATTGGAAATCTAAAAAGATTTCATATATCATAGTATTTTTTTATAAAATTAAGACATTAAATAAATTAAATTATTTATGACATCATGATGATGCAGCGATGACCTCATTATTTAACGATTTAAATAAAATAAAGAGATAATGTAAAATCCAAGGCGTACACTTGTCAAAAACCAATTGGCTGAGTAGATTTCTAACCCTTATCACCTTAGACTCGAATTATATAAGTGTGGGACCTCTAAAATCCAAAACTCATTTTATAATAAAGTGACTTTTCTTTACTTTCCAAGAGTGTCCCTCCTCTCCACTTATAAAAGGCCCCCACCTCTACCACCTCATTCACACTTTCAAGCCATCTGGCTCGGCCAACCTCAGCCCAAATACTCTCCCAACTTCCCCCTCTTACTCCTAGAAGCCTCACTTTGGGCAGAACCCTTCCCAAGGAAGCCTTTGGCTCAAATCAAAAAGAGTTACCCGATTTTAAGGTAATGTCTTCTCTAATGTTGTTTTGTTTTATTTTTCTTCTCCAACCCCATAAACACTTTTTATTCATTTCTTTTGTAACAACAACAGTATCCTCAATATACTAGGATGTTGTTATAATAATTATTTGAGCTACACTTACACACACCTACATCTAATGGTTAAACAACATACTGTTTCTGTGGATGGCGAATTTTTGCCTCACAAAATGATGATTGTTCAACACTCATATAACACCTCTAATGGTGGCCATTATGATGAAACTATTTTTATATATGATATATATTATGTTTTTGTTTTCATTATGATTTTTTATTTTTCATTTATGGCATACCTTTATGGTTTCCATTATGGGTAAACGCGATATTTTCATTTTAGGAAGTGCGGACTACCGCCCCCTCAAAGTGATTTGAATCGTTAATACCATATGTGGGATGTATAAAGGATGGAGTAAATGGTATTATATGCTATATTATAATGTAATTATATTATAAAATTATATCATTATGATTTCATTCCATTAAATACGAAATATAAATGAAAGTAGCGTTCATGCGTACGTACGGCTTACCGTCTCCATGAACGGTGCATTTCATTTCTTACCTATAAATGTTACGTAATATTATGAATAAATGTATATACTGGATATATATGATATATATGATATCTAAATCATGAATATAATTCTGGATATAATGGATATTTCACCACATGAACAACTTGTAATTAAAAGAAGTTTATTTTTGACTCAAGTACCAACGATCGACAAAACGGCCGTTATTAACTACATAATGTTCATAACATGGTAATAAGTGATATAAAAGGAATAAAAAACTTGAAAAAGGTTCTTAATCAATTATAAATTAACTCTAGTTTATTATTCATGAGGTTAAAGAACGGTCGAGTCAAGACAGGATGCAAGGTAAGGGAAATTCTTAACCCAATTTCTGTTCTTTGGGTTAATCTCCTACTTTCAAATTATGTCATGATATTATTATGTCCTACCTTATATTTGTACTTTATTTATGTTTAATTATAGTGAATACACATAATAGATCTATTTTATTTAAAAAAATGATCTTTTTAAGGGAACTTCTTAACCCAATTTCCATTCTTTGGGTTAATCTCCTACTTTCAAATTATGTCATGATATTATTATGTCTTATTTTGTATTTTTACTTTATTTATGTGTACCAATAGTGAATACACATAATAGATCTATTTTAATTTAAAAATGATCTTTTTAAGGACTTCTTCTCAATCTCCTTTCATTGAGGCATATTTGGTTTTATACATAGCTTTCTTTTATACGGTGTATAAACCCCTTTGACTTTTATGTTTATTCAAAAGGAATCTTTTTTATACAAAGTGTTTTACTAAACGACAAAAAGGGAATGTTTTTCTTTCCGTACATATGCGGCGACAACGACTTCTCTGCCACCGTGACCATTATTTGAGTTTCGGCTTCCTCTACAAGCCATCACTTTTTTTTAATGAAAAATAAATACAATGTTTTAACTTTCTTTTATTTTGGTATTGAAAATGTTTTTGAAAGCGTTTTTATTATATCAATGTGTTGTATTGTTATCTTGTGATTGAAATTTGGAACTGTTATGTTTCCTTTATGCATGTTTTATGTGATATGATTAAGTTATGGTTTATGAAATATTTAAACCTATTCATATGAGGAATGCATTGGACTTAATAAGTGACGGGTGGAGCCCACTATAGCTCCTCGATGCATCGGTAGGTCTCATGAGACAAACTAGTGTCTTGGCATGAGGCCTTGACAAAATCTTATTTGTGGTCTTGGCACGAGGCCTTGGCTACGTGGTTATGATAGTCTGGAATTATGCATTCCATCATTATGAAAGTGGTTATTGATATTTCATGTGATTATTCGACTAGTAGAATATCCATGTGAGTAAGTAAATGGAATTATTTCAGTTTACTTTTGCCATATTATGCTAAAGTTCAAGTTTAAAAGGCTTTTGTTTTAATTATACATTGCCTTAAAATTTAATGTATATTTATGAATGCTTCCGCAATATTGTTATCCTTACTGAGCATCTGAGCTCACCCTTTTCAATGTTTTAATATTTTCCAGGATGTGAAGAAGTATTTTATGAATGACCTGTAGGGATAGTTAGAAGAGGATATGAGTGTGGACTATGGAGACTTTGTTATTTTAGTTTTTCACTTTATGATGTAATGTAAGACTTATGAATGTATCTAGTGTTTCCAAGGCTACTAAACTAACCGGTCTTTCGAGACTTGATATTTTTTTATCATGCCAATGTTATGAAGTAATGCACCGACTCTAGATACCTGGGTTCGTGGCATTACAGTTGGTATCAGAGGAAGTTTAGTACTAACCTTGGAAGCTAGATTTAGATAAACTCTGATTAGAGAACGTAGCCCAAAGATAGACTTTGAGGATTAGTATAGAAGAACTTCCTAGAATTTTGGTATTATAGAGATTTTGTGAAGTTTTTCGAGCAATACATCCCTGTCTGGATACGAGCAGGTAGAGGTGGCTCTGGCACAGATGTACCTAGGGTTAAAACCCGAAAACACCGCTTTGAGCTAAACTCGAACGGGAACTAGTGCAAGACAACGGGCCTTGCTGTACTCTTGGTTACGACACTCCCGGGGGATATGCTTAGGATAGTTATCGTTTTCTTTACAAACCACTGTGAAGGGTTATGAGTATATACTTCCTCAAAGAAAACATTTTTTATGATTATGGATTATATCTATAAATAGTTCAATTTATGTTTAGTGTTTTACAAGTATGGAATTATGTATTTTGATTCATAAACTAATCTAGTTTATGAAATTGTTTAGAAATGGCGCCTAGTGGAAGGAATGGAAACTGTATCAATACACGTACTCCGTGTAGGGATTTCCCTCCTGCTAAAGATAATTATTGTGGATCTGGAGATACAATTGGTGCTAATCAACTTATTACCATACTGGGAAAACTCACTCAGGTTATGAATAATAACCTTACTCGTATGGAGCACCCTGATCCACAACGTGGAGGATCAATGTTAGATCGCTTCATGAGGAAACAACCACCAACATTTAATGGGGGTACAAATCCATTAGTAGCTGAGCAATGGATAAACTCCTTAGAGAAAATATTCCACGCCTTGGAGAGTAGCGAAAGGGAGAAGGTTGTCATGGCAGTTTACCGCCTCACTGGAGATGCCGATCAATGGTGGTCATTGATTAAAAATACAAAGTAAGATGAAGAAGTATCAAGTATGGAATGGAGAGAGTTCAAAGATCTTTTCTTAGAAAAATACTTTCCACATGACCATCGAGCAGATATGGAAAGACAATTTTTGAGTCTAAGACAAAAGGAGGATGAGAATGTCGCAAAGTATGAGGCCAACTTTACAAGGTTAGGGAGACATGCTGCAGATTATATATGTAACCCAAGAAGTAAGATTGATTATTTCATTGATGGGTTAAAACCATTTCTCTGTCGATAATTAGTCTCACAAACCTTCTCGTCATACGAAGATATTGTCTCATGTGCTATCAAGACGGAAAAGGAATTCTCTAAGTCTCATGACTTTAAATCAAAGCAAGAAAAGAAGAGAACGGTGGAACAAGAGACGGATAAAGGGAAAAAGGGAAAGAAGGATTTTCCATTATGTGATAATTATGGGAAGAATCACCCTGGTATATTCCTAAAAGGAATGGGAGTTTGTTATAAATGTGAAGAAAAAGGTCACCAGGCACGTGATTGCAAGGGAAAGAAAGAGGCTATCAATGTTGAATGCTACAATTGTAGAGAAATGGGGCATTATGCAAATGAATTTCCTTAGTGTCAGGGAAACTTACCTCAGAAAAGGCCAAGGGATCAAGGAAAATCTTATATTGTGACTACAGTTGAAGCGGAATAATTAATGTATTGGTGCTTTTGGAAATAAGGATTTTATTCTGGTTATAAGAATAGTGTGATATATATATAAGGATTGTATTGCAGTACTTGTTTTTTCATAATGGTTTTAATATGATGAAGGTAATCATATTTTAAGTATGTGACAATAAGAGAAACTTTACTTTGTTTGGGTAATCTGATGTTACAATTGATTTTGGAATTTAGAGACCTTTTAAAGAAAGTTTGGACAGAGGTATTTTGGATAACTATAAAGGTTGGAATGGATTAAGCTGATCTTTGGATAGTATTGTTTAAGGTTAAAACATTTCTGAAGATTATTTTTGAATATTGTAATACTATAGTTTTAGGAAAAGGACAACCTGCAGGGTGGGGAATAACCCGTCGCGTCGGACAAAGCTGTAGGAATCAAACCCACAACCACGGTGCGACAGGCCTTTATCACCTACCACTAGCCTACAGGAAGTCCCTGGCTAATAAAAAATAGTTTTACTAATCTAAATAGTATGTGTTATTATTTGTAACCTTATACAATTAGGATAAATAGAATATTTTTGAGTTCTATTATCTTTTTGAGTGAAAGATGAGTTTGTGGTAGAAATTAGTTGAAGGTTGAAACTCTACTTTTCAAGCATAAATATATATATATTTACCTATATCTTATTCTATGAATAAATTAATTCTTAAACTTTATTAAAGGGATATTAAAACAAAAAAAATGTGTTATCCTAATACCTTATGTCTTGCTGAACTGATGATATTTTAAATCAACATAGATTGAAGGCTTTGAGGCCCTCAATTTGACACTTGTTTGTGATTGATGACCTCAATCACTCCCTAAAAATATTTACGTTTTTCCTCCAATTATTTGTCTCTAATTTCCACCAATGTTCTCCTTATCAATATCATAATTTGGTGGTGACTTTCTTATTTCCATTTCCCTCTTATTAAGGATAAATTTTATTAACCTTATTTCCGATGTGGGTTTTCCACAAAGGTATTTTCTATTTTCAACCTTTTATTTTCAAAGAAAATTTTCAAATTGCGAGGACGCAATTTATTGAAGGAGGGGAGAATGTAACATCCCGAGCTTCCACGATACGCTTCTCTTTCAATAATGCAGTAGCGTGTGTTGTACGCAACTTCGAGTTCTAACACACACCCCAACCAATCAAAGTAGCTGTTATGAATAGTAATACCCACTTTTTGAAACTATATATATTTTATATTTCAAAATGGACTTCATTTTTGGATTTGGAATATCGAAATTAGCCTATGTTGAATTTTTGGTATTTTTCACAGAACTTCTAATTTTTTTATGAATAGTGAAAAATACTTAAAAACAAATTTTTTAATAAAAATAATTTATAGTGATAAAATATACTATTTAGTGGTTTTAAAGTATAATTAGAATATATTTTTACCATTTTATCCAATGGTGTTCATTAGAATTAATTTCACTTTGAAATTGGGCATGAACAATTGTCAATCTTTTGATATAAATTGTTTCTTAAAAACACGCTATTTGTTGTGACAGCGGGAATTAATTATAAAATTAATTAATTCAACTTATATGTTTGGAATTTTGTAAAATAGTCATCATTTTTGAAATCTGAATATCAAATATATCTTAGGGTGAATTTTTGAGATTTTTCTGAAAAACTTCAATTTTTGATGAATAGTGAAACCACTAAGTGGTAATTATAAAAACTGATTTTTCGTTTAAATGAAATTTTACCACTTCTATGTTTTGAATTTCAAAAATCCAACATACATGGTTTTCATTAAGAAGTAAAATGTGGTTCAATGAGATTAAAATAACTTTTTGGTGAATAGTAACTTTTAAGTTCTTAATCGCGATTAGAGGTAATTAGTGTAGTTTAAGGTAAAAATAATGTTTTAATAATATGAGATGAGCTTGACACATGTCCTACCCTAATTGGATGTGCCATGGCCGACCAAGAAAATCCATGGGTCAACTTGGGGACCCCGGGAAGCCACTTTAGTTGGAAAATGAAATAAATACCTTTTATTTAATGTTATAGTAAAAAATGACACAAACATGAAATGTTTTACTAAAACAATTTTTACATGGGGTTATACAAGTCATATTTTTTAATATAAATAGTAATTGCAAAGCTAAAAAATTTTCTTACATCATAGTATTTTTTTATAATTTTTAGACATTAAATAAATTAAATTATTTATGACATCATGATGATGCAGTGATGACCTCATTATTTAACGATTTAAATAAAATAAAGAGATAATGTAAATTCCAAGGATTACACTTGTCAAAAACCTATTGGATGAGTCGATTTCGAACCCTTATCACCTTAGCCTTGAATTATATAAGTGTGGGACCTCTAAAATCCGAAACTCATTTTATAATAAAGTGACTTTTCTTTACTTTCCAAGAGTGCCCCTCCTCTCCACTTATAAAAGGCCCCCACCTCTACCACCTCATTCACAATTTCAAGCAATTTGGCTCAGCCAAACTCTATCCCAATAATCTCCCAACTTCCCCCTCTTACTCCTAGAAGCCTCACTTTGGGCAGAACCCTTCCCAAGGAAGCCTTTGGCTCAAATCAAAAAGAGTTACCCGATTTTAAGGTAATGGCTTCTCTAATGTTGTTTTGTTTTATTTTTCTTCTCCAACCCCCTAAAAACTTTATATTAATTTCTTTTGTAACAACACCTGTATCCTCAATATACTAGGATGTTGTTATAAGAAGTATTCGAGCTACACTTACACACACCTACATCAAATGGTTAAAGAACATACTGTTTCTGTGGATGGAGAATTTTTGCCTCACAAAACGATGATTGTTCAACACTCATATAACACCTTTAATGGTGGCCATTATGATGACACTATTTTTATATATTATATATATTATGTTTTTGTTTTCCTTATGATTTTATATTTTTCATTTATGGCATACCTTTATGGTTCCCATTATGGGTAAACGCGATATTTTCATTTTAGGAAGTGCGGACTACCGCCCCCTAAAAGTGATTTGAATCGTTAATACCATATGTGGGATGTATAAAGGATAAAGTAAATGGTATTATATGATATATTACACTGGAATTATATTATAAATTTATATCATTATGATTTTATTCCATTAAATACGAAATAGAAATGAAAGTAGCGTTCATGCGTACGTACGGCTTACCGTCTCCATGAACGGTGCATTTCATTTCTTACCTCTAAATGTTACATAATATTATGAATGAATGTATATAATGGATATATATGATATATATGATATCTAAATCATGAATATAATTCTGGATATAATGGATATTTCACCACATGAACAACTTGTAATTATAAGAAGTTTATTTTTGACTCAAGTACCAACGATCGAAAAAACGGTCGTTATTAACTACATAATGTTCATAACATGGTAATAAGTGATATAAAAGGAATAAAAAACTTGAAAATGTTTATTAAGCAATTATAAATTAACTCTAGTTTATTATTCAGGAGGTTAAAGAATGGTCGAGTCAAGACAGGACGCAAGGTAAGGGAAATTCTTAACCCAATTTCTGTTCTTTGGGTTAATCTCCTACTTTCAAATTATGTCATTATATTATTATGTCCTACCTTATATTTGTACTTTCATTATGTGTAATTATAGTGAATACACATAATAGATCTATTTTATTTAAAAAACTGATCTTTGTAAGGGAACTTCTTAACCCAATTTCCATTCTTTGGGTTAATCTCCAACTCTCAAATTATGTCATGATATTATTATGTCTTATTTTGTATTTTTACATTCTTTATGTGTACCTATAGTGAATACACATAATAGATCTATTTTATTTTAAAAATGATCTTTTTAAAGACTTCGTCTCAATCTACTTTCATTGAGGCATATTTGGTTTTATACACAACTTTCTTTTATATGGTGTATAAACCCCTTTGACTTTTATGTTTATTCAAAAGGAATATTTTTTATACGAAGCGTTTTACTAAACTACAAAAAGGGAATGTTTTTCTTTCCGTACATATGCAACGAAAACAACTTCTCCGCCGTCGTGACCATTATTTGAGTTTCCGCTTCCTCTACAAGCCATCACTTTTTTTAATGGAAAATAAATACAATGTTTTAACTTTATTTTATTTTGGTATTGAAAATGGTTTTGAAAGCGTTTTTATTATATCAATGTGTTGTACTGTTATCTTGTGATTGAAATTTGGAAATGTTATGTTTCCTTTATGCATGTTTTATGTGATACGATTATGTTATGGTTTATGAAATATTTAAACCTATTCATATGAGGAATGCATTGGACTTAATAAGTGACGGGTGGAGACCGCTATAGCTCCTCGATGCATCGGTAGGTCTCATGAGACAAACTAGTGTCTTGGCACGAGGCCTTGACAAAATCTTATTTGTGGTCTTGGCACGAGGCCTTGGCTGCGTGGTTATGATAGTCTGGCATTATGCATTCCATCATTATGAAAGTGGTTATTGATATTTCATGTGATTATTCTACTAGTAGAATATCCATGTGAGTATGTAAATGGCATTATTTCAGTTTACTTTTGCCATATTATGCTAAAGTTCAAGTTTAAAAGGCTTTTGTTTTAGTTATAAATTTCCTTAAATGTTAATGTTTATTTATAAAAGCTTCTGCAATATTGTTATCCTTACTGAGCATCTGAGTTCACCCCTTTCAATGTTTTAATATTTTCCAGGATGTGAAGAAGTATTTTATGAATGACCTGCAGGGAAAGTCAGAAGAGGATATGAGTGTGGACTATGGAGACTTTGTTATTGTAGTTTTTCACTTTAGGATGTAACGTAAGACTTATGAATGTATATAGTGTTTCCAAGGCTACTAAACTAATCGGTCTTTCGAGACTTGATCTTTTGTGATCATGCCAATGTTACGAAGTAATGCACCGACTCTAGGTACCTGGGGTCGGGGCATTACAGTTGGTATCAGATGCAGTTTAGTACTAACCTTGGAAGCTATATTTAGATAAACTTGGATTAGAGCACATATCCCAAAGATAGACTTTGATGATTAGTATAGAAGAACTTCCTAGAATTTTTGTATTATAGAGATTTTGTGAGTTTTCCGAGCAATACATCTGTGTCTGGATACGAGCAAGTAGAGGCGGCTCTGGAACAGATGTACCTTGGGGTAAAACCCGAAAACACCGCTTTGAGATAGACTCGAACGGGAACTGGTGCACGACAACGGGCCTTTTTGTACTCTTGGTTACGACACTCCCGGGGGATATGCTTAGGATAATTCTCGTTTTCTTTACAAACCACTATGAAGGGTTATGAGTACATACTTCCTCAAAGAAAACATTTTTTATTATTATGGATTATATCCATAAATAGTTCAATTTATGTTAAGTGTTTTACAAGTATGGAATTATGTATTATGATTCATAAACTAATCTAGTTTATGGCATTGTTTAGAAATGGCGCCTAGTGGAAGGAATGGAAACCGTATCAATACACGTACTCCGTGTAGGGATTTCCCTCCTGCTCAAGATAATTATTGTGGATCTGGAGATACAATTGGTGCTGATAAACTTATTACCATACTGAGACAACTCACTCAGGTTATGATTAATAACCTTACTCGTATGGAGCACCCTGATCTGCAACGTGGAGGATCAATGTTAGATCGCTTCATGAGGCAACAACCACCAACATTTAATGGGGGTACAAATCCATTAGTAGCTGAGCAATGGATAAACTCCTTAGAGAAAATATTCCATGCCTTGGAGAGTAGCGAAAGGGAGAAGGTTGTCATGGCAGTTTACCGCCTCACTGAAGATGCCGATCAATGGTGGTCATTGATTCAAAATAAAAAAGGAATATAAAGAAGTATCATGTATGGAATGGAGAGAGTTCAATGATCTTTTCTTAGAAAAATACTTTCCACATGACCATCGAGCAGATATGGAAAGACAATTTTTGAGTCTAAGACAAAAGGAGGATGAGAATTTAGCAATGTATGAGGCCGACATTACAAGGTTAGGGAGACATGCTGCAGATTATATACGTAACCCAAGAAGTAAGATTTATCGTTTCTTTGATGGGTTAAAACCATTTCTCTATCGAGCATTAGTCTCACAAACCTTCTCGTCATACGAAGATATTGTCTCATGTGCTATCAAGACGGAAAAAGAATTCTCTAAGTCTCATGACTTTAAAGAAAAGCAAGAAAAGAAGAGAACGGTGGAACAAGAGACGGATAAAGGGAAAAAGGGAAAGAAGGATTCTCCATTATGTGATAATTATGGGAAGAATTACCCTGGTACTTTCCTAAAAGGAATGGTAGTTTGTTATAAATGTGAAGAAAAAGGTCACCAGGCACGTGATTGCAAGGGAAAGAAAGAGGCTATCAATATTGAATGCTACAATTGTAGAGAAATGGGGCATTATGAAAATGAATGTCCTAAGTTTCAGGGAAACATACCTTAGAAAAGGCCAAGGTATCAAGGAAAATCTTATACTGTGACTATAGTTGAAGCGGAATAATTAAAGTATTAGTGCTTTTGGAAATAAGGATTATATTCTGGTTATAAGAATAATGTGATATATATATAAGGATTGTACTGCAGTACTTGTTTTTTCATAATGGTTTTAATATGATTAAGGTAATCATATTTTAAGTATGTGACAATAAGAGAAACATTACTTTGTTTGGGGAATCTGATGTTACAATTGATTTTGGAATTTAGAGACCTTTTAGAGAATGTTTGGATAGAGGTATTTTGGATAACTATAAAGGTTGGAATGGATCAAGGTGATCTTTGGATAGTATTGTTTAAGGTTAAAACATTTCTGAAGATTATTTTTGAAATATTATAATACTATAGTTTTAGGAAAAGGACAAGCTGCAGGGTGGGGAATAACCCGTCGCGTCGGACAAATCTGTAGGAATCGAACCCACAACCATAGTGCGATAGGCCTTTATCACATACCACTAGCCTACAGGAAGTACCTGTATAATAAAAACTAGTTTTACTAATCTAAATGGTATGTGTTAATATTTGGAACCTTATACAATTAGGATAAATAGAATATTTTTGAGTTCTATTTTATTTTTGAGTGAAAGATGAGTTTGTGGTAGAAATTAGTTGAAGGTTGAAACTCTACTTGTCAGGCATAAATATATATATATATACCTATATCTTATTCTATGAATAAATTAATTCTTAAACTTTATTAAAGGGATATTAAAACAAAAAAAAATGTGTTTTCCTAATACCTTATGTCTAGTTGAACTAATGATATTTTAAATCAAGATAGATTGAAGGCTTTGAGGCCCTCAATTTAACACTTTATTGTGATTGATGACCTCAATCACTCCCTAAAAATATTTACATTTTTCCTCCAAATATATGTCTCTAATTTCCACCAATGTTCTCCTTATCGAGATCATAATTTGGTGGTGACTTTCTTATTTCCATTTCCCTCTTATTAAGGCTAAATTTTATTAACCTTATTTTCGATGTGGGTTTTCCACAAAGGTATTTTCTATTTTCAACCTTTTATTTTCAAAGAAAAATTTGAAATTGCGCGGACGCAATTTATTGAAGTAGGGGAGAATGTAACACTCCGAGCTTCCACGATACGCTTCTCTTTCAATAATGCAGTAGCGTGTGTTGTACGCAACTTCGAGTTCTAACACACACCCCAACCAATCAAAGTAGCCGTTATGAATAGTAATACCCACTTTTTGAAACTATATATATTTTATATTTAAAAATGGACTTCATTTTTGGATTTGGAATATCGAAATTAGCCTATGTTGAATTTTTGGTATTTTTCACAGAACTTCTAATTTTTTTTATGAATAGTGAAAAATACTTAAAAACGACTTTTTTAATCAAAATAATTTATAGTGATAAATTATACTATTTAGTGGTTTTAAAGTGTAATTATAATATATTTTTACCATTTTATCCAATGGTTTTCATTAGAATTAATTTCACTTTGAAATTGGGCATGAACAATTGTCAATCTTTTGATATAAATTGTTTCTTAAAAACACGCTATTTGTTGTGACAGCGGGAATTAATTATAAAATTAATTAATGCAACTTATATTTTTGAAATTTTGTTAAATAGACATCATTTTTGAAATTGGAATATCAAATATAGCTTAGGGTGAATTTTTGGGATTTTTCTGAAAAACTTCAATTTTTGATGAATAGTGAAACCACTAAGTGGTACTTATAAAAACTGATTTTTCGTTTAAATGAAATTTTACCACTTCTGTGTTTTGAATTTCAAAAATCCTACATACATGGTTGTCATTAAGAAGTAAAATGTGGTTCAATGAGATTAAAATAACTTTTTGGTGAATAGTAACTTTTAAGTTCTTAATCGCGATTACAGGTAATTAGTTTAGTTTAAGGTAAAAATAATGTTTTAATAATATGAGATGAGCTTGACACATGTCCTACCCTCATTGTATGTGCCATGGCCGACCAAGAAAATCCATGTGTCAACTTGGGGACCCCATGGAGCCACTTTAGTTGGAAAATAACATAAATACCTTTTATTTAATGTTAAAGTAAAAAATGACACAAACATGAAATGTTTTACTAAAACAATTTTTACATGGGGTTATACAAGTCATATTTTTGACTATAAATAGTCATTGTAAAGCTAAAAAGATTTCATACATCATAGCATTTTTTTATAATTTTTAGACATTAAATAAATTAAATTATTTATGACATCATGATGATGCAGTGATGACCTCATTATTTAACGATTTAAATAAAATAAAGAGATAATGTAAAATCCAAGGCTTACACTTGTCAAAAACCTATTGGATGAGTCTATTTAGAACCCTTATCACCTTATCCTCGAATTATATAAGTTTGGGACCTCTAAAATCAGAAACTCATTTTATAATAAAGTTACTTTTCTTTACTTTCCAAGAGTGCCCCTCCTCTCCACTTATAAAAGGCCCCCACCTCTACCACCTCATTAACACTTTCAAGCCATTTGGCTTGGCCAAAATCTGCCCAAATACTCTACCTACTTCCCCCTCTTACTCCTAGAAGCCTCACTTTGGGCATAACCCTTCCCAAGGAAGCCTTTGGCTCAAATCAAAAAGAGTTACCCGATTTTAAGGTAATGTCTTCTCTAATGTTGTTTTGTTTTATTTTTCTTCTCCAACCCCCTAAACACTTTTTATTATTTTCTTTTGTAACAACACCAGTATCCTAAATATACTATGATTTTGTTATAAGAAGTATTATATCTGCACTTACACACACCTAAATCTAATCGTTAAAGAACATACTGTTTCTGTGGATGGCGAATTTTTGCCTCACAAAACGATGATTGTTCAACACTCATATAACACCTCTAATGGTGGCCATTATGATGAAACTATTTTTATATATGATATATATTATGTTTTTTTTTCCTTATGATTTTTTATTTTTCATTTATGTCATACCTTTATGGTTTCCATTATGGGTAAACGCGATATTTTCATTTTAGGAAGTACGGACTACCGCCCCCTCAAAGTGATTTGAATCGTTAATACCATATTTGGGATGTATAAAGGATGGATTAAATGGTATTATATTCTATATTATACTGTAATTATATTATAAATTTATATCATTATTATTTCATTCCATTAAATATGAAATTGAAATGAAAGTAGCGTTAATGCGTACGTACGGCTTACCGTCTCCATAAACGGTGCATTTCATTTCTTACCTCTAAATGTTACGTAATATTATGAATGAATGTATATACTGGATATATATGATATATATGATATCTAAATCATGAATATAATTTTGGATATAATGTATATTTCACCACATGAACAACTTTTAATTATAAGAAGTTTATTTTTGACTCAAGTACCAACGATCGACAAAATGGTCGTTATTAACTACATAATGTTCATAACATGGTAATAAGTGATATAAAAGGAATAAAAAACTTGAAAAAGGTTCTTAAGAAATTATAAATTAACTCTAGTTTATTATTCAGGAGGTTAAAGAACGGTCGAGTCAAGACAGGACGCAAGGTAAGGGAAATTCTTAACCCAATTTCTATTCTTTGGGTTAATCTCCTACTTTCAAATTATGTCATGATATTATTATGTATTACCTTATATTTGTACTTTATTTATGTGTAATTATAGTGAATACACATAATAGATCTATTTTATTTAAAAAATGTTCTTTTTATGGGAACTTCTTAACCCAATTTCCATTCTTTGTGTTAATCTCCTACTTTCAAATTATGTCATGATATTATTATGTCTTATTTTGTATTTTTACTTTCTTTATGTGTACCTATAGTGAATACACATAATAGATCTATTTTATTTTAAAAATGATCTTTTTAAGGACTTCGTCTCAATCTCCTTTCATTGAGGCATATTTGGTTTTATACACAACTTTCTTTTATACGGTGTATAAACCCCTTTGACTTTTATGTTTATTCAAAAGGAATCTTTTTTATACGAAGCGTTTTACTAAACGACAAAAAGGGAATGTTTTTCTTTCCGCACATATGCGGCGACAATGACTTCTTCACCTCCGTGACCATTATTTGAGTTTCGGCTTCCTCTACAAGCCATCACTTTTTTAATGAAAAATAAATACAATGTTTTAAATTTCTTTTTATTTGTTATTGAAAATGGTTTTGAAAGCATTTTTATTATATCAATGTGTTGTATTGTTATCTTGTGATTGAGATTTGGAAATGTTATGCTTCCTTTATGCATGTTTTATGTGATATGATTATGTTATGGTTTATGAAATATTTAAACCTATTCATATGAGGAATGCATTGGACTTAATAAGTGACGGGTGCAGCCCGCTATAGCTCCTCGATGCATCGGTAGGTCTCATGAGACAAACTAGTGTCTTAAAACGAGGCCTTGACAAAATATTATTTGTGGTCTTGGCACGAGGCCTTGGATACTTGGTTATGATAGTCTGGCATTATTCATTCCATCATTATGAAAGTGGTTATTGATATTTCATGTGATTATTCGACTAGTAGAATATCCATGTGAGTATGTAAATGGCATTATTTCAGTTTACTTTTGACATATTATGCTAAAGTTCAAGTTTAAAAGGCTTTTGTTTTAGTTATACATTGCCTTAAATGTTAATGTTTATTTATGAAAGCTTCCGCAATATTGTTATCCTTACTGAGCATATGAGCTCACCCCTTTCAATGTTTTAATATTTTCCAGGATGTGAAGAAGTATTTTGTGAATGACCTGCAGGGATAGTTAGAAGAGGAAATGAGTGTGGACTATGGAGACTTTGTTATTGTAGTTTTTCACTTTATGATGTAGTGTAATACTTATGAATGTATCTAGTGTTTCCAAGGCTACTAAACTAATGGGTCTTTCGAGACTTGATCTTTTGTGATCATGCCAATGTTACGAAGTAATGCACCGACTCTAGGTACCTGGGGTCGGGGAATTACAGTCGGTATTAGAGGCATTTTAGTACTAACCTTGGAAGCTAGATTTAGATAAAATCTGATTAGAGCACATAGCCCAAAGATAGACTTTGAGGATTAGTATAGAAGAACTTCCTAGAATTTTGGTATTATAGAGATTTTGTGAGTTTTCCGAGCAATACATCCCTGTCTGGATACGAGCAGGTAGAGGCGGCTCTGGCACAGATGTACCTAGGGGTAAAACCCGAAAACACTGCTTTGAGAAAGACTCGAACGGGAACTGGTGCACGACAACGGGCCTTGCTGTACTCTTGGTTACGACACTCCCGGGGGATATTCTTAGGATAATTCTCGTTTTCTTTATAAACCACTATGAAGGGTTATGAGTACATACTTCCTCAAAGAAAACATTTTTTATGATTATGGATTATATCCATAAATAGTTCAATTTATGTTAAGTGTTTTACAAGTATGGAATTGTGTATTTTGATTCATAAACTAATCTAGTTTATGACATTATTTAGAAATGGCGCCTAGTGGGAGGAATGGTAACCGTATCAATACACGTACTCAGTGTAGGGACCGCCCTCCTGCTCAAGATAATTATTGTGGATCTGGAGATACAATTGGTGCTGATCAACTTATTACCATACTGGGACAACTCACTCAGGTTATGAATAATAACCTTACTCGTATGGAGCACCCTGATCCGCAACGTGGAGGATCAATGTTAGATCGCTTCATGAGGCAACAACCACCAACATTTAATGGGTGTAAAAATCCATTAGTAGCTGAGAAATGGATAAACTCCTTAGAGAAAATATTCCACGCCTTGGAGAGTAGCAAAAGGGAGAAGGTTGTCATGGCAGTTTACCACCTCACTGGAGATGCCGATCAATGGTGGTCATTGATTCAAAATACAAAGGAAGATGAAGAAGTATCAAGTATGGAATGGAGAGAGTTCAAAGATCTTTTCTTATAAAAATACTTTCCACATGACCATCGAGCAGATATGGAAAGAAAATTTTTGAGTCTAAGACAAAAGGAGGATGAGAATGTCCCAAAGTATGAGGCCAACTTTACAAGGTTAGGGAGACATGCTGCAGATTATATACGTAACCCAAGAAGTAAGATTGATTGTTTCTTTGATGGGTTAAAACCATTTCTCTGTCGAGCATTAGTCTCACAAACCTTCTCGTCATACGAAGATATTGTCTCATGTGTTATCAAGACGGAAAAGGAATTCTCTAAGTCTCATGACTTTAAAGCAAAGCAAGAAAAGAAGAGAACGGTGTAACAAGAGACAGATAAAGGGAAAAAGGGAAAGAAGTATTTTCCATTATGTGATAATTATGGGAAGAATCACCCTGGTACTTTCCTAAAAGGAATGGGAGTCTGTTATAAATGTGAAGAAAAAGGTCACCAGGAACGTGATTGCAAGGGAAAGAAAGAGGCTATCAATGTTGAATGCTACAATTGTAGAGAAATGGGGCATTATGCAAATGACTGTCCTAAGCGTCAGGGAAACTTACCTCAGAAAAGGCCAAGGGATCAAGGAAAATCTTATACTGTGACTACAGTTGAAGCGGAATAATTAATGTATTGGTGCTTTTGGAAATAAGGATTATATTCTGGTTATATGAATAATGTGATATATATATAAGGATTGTACTGCAGTACTTGTTTTTTCATAATGGTTTTAATATGATGAAGGTAATCATATTTTAAGTATGTGACAATAAGAGAAACATTACTTTGTTTGGGGAATCTGATGTTACAATTGATTTTGGAATTTAGAGACCTTTTAGAGAAAGTTTGGACAGAGGTATTTTGGATAACTATAAAGGTTGGAATGGATTAAGTTGATCTTTGGATAGTATTGTTTAAGGTTAAAACATTTCTGAAGATTATTTTTGCAATATTATAATACTATAGTTTTAGGAAAAGTACAACCTGCAGGGTGGGGAATAACCCATCGCGTCGGACAAAGTTGTAGGAATCGAACCCACAACCATAGTGCGACAGGCCTTTATCACCTACAACTAGCCTACAGGAAGTCCCTGGCTAATACAAAATAGTTTTACTAATCTAAATGTTATGTGTTAATATTTGGAACCTTATACAATTAGGATAAATAGAATATTTTTGAGTTCTATTATCTTTTTGAGTGAAAGATGAGTTTGTTGTAGAAATTCGTTGAAGGTTGAAACTCTACTTGTCAAGCATAAATATATATATACCTATATCTTATTCTATGAATAAATTAATTCTTAAACTTTATTAAAGGGATATTAAAACAAAAAAATGTGTTATCCTAATACCTTATGTCTTGTTGAACTGATGATATTTTAAATCAACATAGATTGAAGGCTTTGAGGCCCTCAATTTGACACTTGTTTGTGATTGATGACCTCAATCAATCCCTACAAATATTTACATTTTCCTCCAATTATATGTCTCTAATTTTCACCAATGTTCTCCGTATCGAGATCATAATTTGGTGGTGACTTTCTTATTTCCATTTCCCTCTTATTAAGGCTAAATTTTATTAACCTTATTTCCGATGTGGGTTTTCCAAAAAGGTATTTTCTATTTTCATCCTTTATTTTCAAAGAAAATTTTCAAATTACGAGGACGTAATTTATTGAAGGAGGGGAGAATGTAACACCCCGAGCTTCCACGATACGCTTCTCTTTCAATAATGCAGTAGCATGTGTTGTACGCAACTTCGAGTTCTAACACACACCCCATCCAATCAAAGTAGCCGTTAAGAATAGTAATACCCACTTTTTGAAACTATATATATTTTATATTTCAAAATGGACTTAATTTTTGGATTTGGAATATCGAAATTAGCCTATGTTGAATTTTTGGTATTTTTCACAGAACTTCTAATTTTTTTATGAATAGTGAAAAATACTTAAAAACAACTTTTTTAATAAAAATAATTTATAGTGATAAATTATACTATTTAGTGGTTTTAAAGTATAATTAGAATATATTTTTACCATTTTATCCGATGGTGTTCATTAGAATTAATTTCACTTTGAAATTGGGCATTAACAATTGTCAATCTTTTGATATAAATTGTTTCTTAAAAACACGCTATTTGTTGTGAAAACAGGAATTAATTATAAAATTAATTAATGAAACTTATATGTTTGTAATTATGTAAAATAGACATCATTTTTGAAATTGGAATATCAAATATAGCTTAGGGTGAATTTTTGAGATTTTTCTGAAAAACTTCAATTTTTGATGAATAGTGAAACCACTAAGTGGTACTTATAAAAACTGATTTTTCGTTTAAATGAAATTTTACCACTTATGTGTTTTGAATTTCAAAAATCCGACATACATGGTTGTCATTAAGAAGTAAAATGTATTTCAATGAGATTAAAATAAATTTTTTGTGAATAGTAACTTTTAAGTTCTTAATCGTGATTAGAGGTAATTAGTGTAGTTTAAGGTAAAAATAATGTTTTAATAATATGAGATGAGCTTGACACATGTCCTACCCTCATTTGATGTGCCATGGCCGACCAATAAAATCCATGGGTCAACTTGGGGACCCCATGGAGCCACATTAGTTGGAAAATGACATAAATACATTTATTTAATGTTAAAGTAAAAAATGACACAAACATGAAATGTTTTACTAAAATAGTTTTTACATGGGGTTATACAAGTCATATTTTTGACTATAAATAGTCATTGGAAATCTAAAAAGATTTCGTACATCATAGTATTTTTTTTATAATTTTTATACATTAAATAAATTAAATTATTTATGACATCATGATGATGCAGCGATGACCTCATTATTTAACGATTTAAATAAAATAAATAGATAAAGTAAAATCCAAGGCTTACACTTGTCAAAAACATATTGGATGAGTCGATTTCAAACCCTTATCACCTTAGCCTCTAATTATATAAGTGTGGGACCTCTAAAATCTGAAACTCATTTTATAATAAAGTGACTTTTCTTTACTTTCCAAGAGTGCCCCTTCTCTCCACTTATAAAAGGCCCCCAACTCTACCACCTCATTCACACTTTCAAGCCATTTGGCTCAGCCAAACTCTACCCAAATACTCTCCCAACTTTCCCCTCTTACTCCTAGAAGCCTCACTTTTGGCAGAACCCTTCCCAAGGAACCCTTTGGCTCAAATCAAAAAGAGTTACCCGATTTTAAGATAATGTCTTCTCTAATGTTGTTTTGTTTTATTTTTCTTCTCCAACCCCCTAAACACTTTTTATTCATTTCTTTTGTAACAACACCAGTATCCTCAATATACTAGGATATTTTTATAAGAATTATTCGAGCTACACTTACACACACCTACATCTAATGGTTAAAGAACATACTGTTTCTGTGGATGGCGAATTTTTGCCTCACAAAACGATGATTGTTCAACACTAATATAACACCTCTAATGGTGGCCATTATGATGAAACTATTTTTATATATGATATATATTATGTTTTTGTTTTCCTTATGATTTTTTATTTTTCATTTATGGCATACCTTTATGGTTTCCATTATGAGTAAACGCGATATTTTCATTTTAGGAAGTGCGGACTACCGCCCCCTCAAAGTGATTTGAATCGTTAATACCATATGTGGGATGTATAAAGGATGGAGTAAATGGTATTATATGATATATTATACTGGAATTATATTATAAATTTATATCATTATGATTTCATTCCATTAAATACGAAATATAAATGAAAGTAGCGTTCATGTGTACGTACGGCTTACCGTCTCCATGAACGGTGCATTTCATTTATTACCTCTAAATGTTATGTAATATTATGAATGAATGTATATAATGGATATATATGAAATATATGATATCTATATCATGAATATAATTCTGGATATAATGTATATTTCACCACATGAACAACTTGTTATTATAAGAAGTTTATTTTTGACTCAAGTACCAACGATCGACAAAATGGCCGTTATTAAATACATAATGTTCATAACATGGTAATAAGTGATATAAAAGGAATAAAAAACTTGAAAAAGGTTCTTAAGAAATTATAAATTAACTCTAGTTTATTATTCAGGAGGTTAAAGAATGGTCGAGTCAAGACAGGATGCAAGGTAAGGGAAATTCCTAACCCAATTTCTGTACTTTGGGTTAATCTCCTACTGTCAAATTATGTCATGATATTATTATGTCCTATATTATATTTGTACTTTATTTATGTGTAATTATAGTGAATACAAATAATAGATCTATTTTATTTAAAAAATGATCTTTGTAAGGGAACTTCTTAACCCAATTTCCATTCTTTGGGTTAATCTCCTACTTTCAAATTATGTCATGATATTATTATGTCTTATTTTGTATTTTTACTTTCTTTATGTGTACCTATAGAGAATACACATAATAGATCTATTTTATTTTAAAAATGATATTTTTAAGGACTTTGTCTCAATCTCCTTTCATTGAGGCATATTTGGTTTTATACACAACTTTATTTTATATGGTGTATAAACCCCACTGACTTTTATGTTTATTCAAAAAGAATCTTTTTTATACAAAGAGTTTTACTAAACGACAAAAAGGGAATGTTTTTCTTTCCGTACATATGCGGGGACAACAACTTCTCCACCGCCGTGACCATTATTTAAGTTTCAGCTTCCTCTACAAGTCATCACATTTTTTTAATGAAAAATAAATACAATGTTTTAACATTATTTTATTTTGGTATTGAAAATGGTTTTGAAAGCGTTTTTATTATATCAATGTGTTGTATTGTTATCTTGTGATTAAAATTTGGAAATGTTATGTTTCCTTTATGCATGTTTTATATGATACGATTATGTTATGGTTTATAAAATATTTAAACCTATTCATATGAGGAATGCATTGGACTTAATAAGTGACGGGTGGAGCCCGCTATAGCTCCTCAATGCATCGGTAGGTCTCATGAGACAAACTAGTGTCTTGGCATGAGGCCTTGACAAAATCTTATTTGTGGTCTTGGAACGAGGCCTTGGCTACGTGGTTATGATAGTCTGGAATTATGCATTCCATCATTATGAAAGTGGTTATTGATATTTCATGTGATTATTCGACTAGTAGAATATCCATGTGAGTAAGTAAATGGCATTATTTCAGTTTACTTTTGCCATATTATGCTAAAGTTCAAGTTTAAAAGGATTTTGTTTTAGTTATACATTTCCTTAAATGTTAATGTTTATTTATGATAGCTTCCGCAATATTGTTATCCTTACTGAGCATCTGAGCTCACCCCTTTCAATGTTTCAATATTTTCCAGGATGTGAAGAATTATTTTATGAATGACCTGCAGGGATAGTCAGAAGAGGATATGAGTGTGGACTATGGAGACTTTATTATTGTAGTTTTTCACTTTATGATGTAATGTAAGACTTATGAATGTATCTAGTGTTTCCAAGGCTACTAAACTAATCGGTCTTTCGAGACTTGATCTTTTGTGATCATGCCAATGTTACGAAGTAATGCACCGACTCTAGGTACCTAGGTTCTGGGAATTACAACATTGGTTCAACTAGCACATATATACATCAGGGATGTGGTAAGGTTTTATGGAGTACCACTATCGATTATATCTGGTCGAGATCCATGATTCACCTCAATGTTTTGGAAGAGGATTCAACATTCTCTAAATACAGACATGAATATCAGTACATATTATCATCCTCAAACTAATGACAAATATATTTGGACAATACGATCACTTATGGATATGTTGAGAGCATGCTCAATGGACATCAAAGGAAGATGGGTTCAACATATTCCTCCAGTTTAGTTCTCTTACAATAACTGTTTCCACTGAAGCATCCAAATGGATCCTTATGACACCTATTATGGGCAAAAGTGTAGAGCACTAGTATGTTGGGATGGATTTGGGTAGTGAAAACTCCTAGGACTAGAAATGGATGAAGAAATTTTGGATAAGGTTAAGACCGTTTTGCAGCTCATTAATGCTGCTCATAGTCGAAAAAAGTGTTATGTTGATAATCGTGGACGAGACCTAGTGATGGATATTGGAGACATGTTATTATTCCCTATATCACCATGGAAGAGAGTTATGAGATTTGGGATGATGGGAAATCTTAGTCCATGGTAAATCATCCCTTTACAGATCCTTGATCTCATTAGAGAAGTGGCCTATCAATTAGCACTCCAACAAATACAATCTCACGTACATGATGTATTTTTGGTATCACTCTTGAGAAAGTACATACCTAACCCACCTCATGTACTTAATTGAGAGGTGGTACCATTTTATAATGACATATTCTATTAAGAGAAGCCAGTTAGAATCTCATTTCTCATGGAAAATGTTCTTCTAAATAAATCAATACCCCTAGTCATGGTGTTGTGGTACAACTACAAATTTGAAGAGGCAGTGTGGGAATTTGAGAAAGTGATGAAGGAGTGTTACCCACATATTTTTTAGTGTGGGAAAGGGAAATTTCAAGGGAAAAAATTTTAATGGGGGAATATTTTAACGACCAAAACTTTTACTCATGAAAAATCTTCTTGATCTGATTAAATGTAATATTTTTGAGACGGTTATATTATACACATGCACATCATTGGTATTTTCTTTTTGGATATTAAAATTACATTATGAATTGTTATTGTTTCTAATATAGTCATTGAAAAGTGATCACATGATTAGTATAAATATAGGGCTTTAACAAATCTAATTTACTCAGGAAAAGGAAGTGATGGACTCATCTAGTAGAATGGCTCCATAAATGGCGCATTTTCAGATATAGGGAAAAGGTGGAATCATTGGGCTTCCCTCTTGACCAAGCCCAAGCTCATCTTCAATGCGTTAAGATCAAAATGAACTGCTTATGGTAGAAGTGAAATTAGATAGAGATTACCACCCGAGCGATGTTTTTTGTGCCATCTCGAGAGTCTTTCACGATCACACACCTTACACATAGGTCATATTGTGGGTGTTATAAGGGGTTATCTAACAAGACCTTAGCACTATGATTATGTAACACCCCAGGTAAATAAAGAATATGAAATTTTCATATTTATCCATATTTGTGAATAAAATATTAATATTACTTTAAAGGGAATGATATGCTCGATGGCATACCCAATACGCAACAACGAGTTTCTTTGAAATCATACGTTGCACTCTAACAATAAAATAACATTATTTTAAATGGTAGTTACCACCTAGCCATTATAATGATGGGAATTAATGGAAATAACTAAAAAATTATTATATATTTTTTTCAAATATTTTTACCTTTATCCAATAAATGTTAGTGGCTTAAAATGCAAATGAATCCAATTTTAAGCATAAATCTTCTAATATTCTTTAAAAGGTCGATTAACCGCCTTTTGATGGAGAACCCTTTTTAAATATTCTTTTGACAATTTTATATGTTGTATTTGACAAAATAAAATCCTTCTTTAGAATCTGGACATCAAAATTTACTTTGTGTAATTTTGTTTTTTCCGATAAAGATCATTTTTATTGAAAATGTTGCATTTTAATTCAGAACCTCATTTTAATATGATTTATTTATATGGATAGATTATATTTTTAATTTATATTAAAGTGTTTTTATAATATATTTTTACCATTTAATCAAATGGTGGTCATTAGAATTAATTTCACTTTGAAATTGGACTTAAACTAGTGTCAATCTTTTAATAAATATTGTTTCTTAAAAACACGCTATTTGTTTTGACAGCGGGAATTAATTATTAAATTAATTAATGAAACTTATATGTTTTGAATTTTGTAAAATAGACATCATTTTGGAATTCGGAATATCAAATATAAATTAGGGTTAATATTTGGTATTTTTCTGAAAAAACTTCAATTTTTTATGAATAGTGAAACAACTAAGTGGTAGTTAAAGAAACTGATTTTTTGGTTAAATGAAACATTGCCACTTCTGTGATTTTATTTTCAAAAATACGACATACATGGTTTTCATTAATAAGTAAAATTTGGTTCAATGAGATTAAAATAATTTTTGGTGAATAGTAACTTTTATGTTTTATTAATCGCGATTAAAGGTAGTTAGTGTAATTTAAGGTAAAAATAATGTTTTAATAATATAAAATGACCTAGACACATGTCCTACCATTATTTTATGTGTCATGTCCGACCAAAATAATCCATGGGTCAACTTGGGAACCCCATGGAGCCACTTTGGTTGGAAAATGACATAAATAACTTTTTATTTAAAGTTAAAATAAAAATGTCTCAAACATGAGTTGTTTTACTAAAGAAATTTTTAAATGGGGTTATAAAAGTCATATTTTTGACTATAAATATTCATTAGAAAGAAAAAAATATTTCATACATCATGATGGTTTTTTATAATTTTTCTACATTAAATAAATTAAATTATTTATGACACCATGATGATGCAGCGATTAACTTATTATTTAACGATTTAAATAAAATGAAAAGATAATGTAAAATCTAAGCTCTACACATGTCAAAAACCTATTGTATGGGTGGATTTATAACTCTTATCACCTTATCCTAGAAACATATAATTTCAGGACCTTTAAAATCCGAAATGAATATTATAATAAAGTAACCTTTTATAACTTTCCAAGAGTTCTCCTCCTCTCCTCTTATAAAAGGCCCCCACCTCTACCACCTTACCCACACCTCTCATGCCTTTAGCTCGTCCAACCCCTGCCCATTTTTTCTCTCAAAATCCCTCTCTTACTCCTAGAAGCCTCATGATGGGCATAAGTCTTCCCATGTAATCCTTTGAGCTCAAATCAAAAAGAGTTACCCATTTTAAAGGTAATGTCTTCCCTAGTGTTCTTCTGTATTATTTTGCTTCTCCAACCCCCTAAACTCTTTTTATTTATTTATTTTGTAAAAACACCAGTATCTTCAATATACTAGGATGTTGTTATGTGGAGGTTTAGAGCTACGCTAAAACACACCTCCGTCTAATGGTTAAAGAACATACTGTTTCTGTGGATGGCGAATTACTGCCTCACGAAACAATGATTGTTCTATCTTCTCATACCACCTCTCATGGTGGAAATTATGATGGAACTATATTTATTTATGATATATATTATATTTATTTCCCATATATTCGTCTGTATTTTATATTTAATATATATCTTTATGCTTTTCATGTTGTTCAAATGCGATAATTTCATTTGAGGAAGTGTGGACTACCACCCCCTCAAGTGATGTGACTTGTTAATGCAATACATGGAATGTATAAAGAATGAAATTGATGAACTTATGTGATATATATAAAATATATGCTATACTATAATTATAATATATATATATATATATATCTCATCTAGTTTTAATTCCATTAATGTTCCAAAGAAATGAAAGTAGCATTCATGCGTACGTACGACTAACCGTCTCCATGAACGGTACATTTCATTTCTTATCTCCAAATTTTATGTACTATTATAAGTACATATATATAATAGATATATATGTCATATATTACATCTAAATGATGGATATAATTATGGGATTATAATATATATATATATATCTCTTTTAACTTTAATTCCATTAATATGACAAAAAAATGAAAGTAGCATTCATGCGTACGTACAGCCTACCGTCTCCATGAATGGTGATTTTAATTTTTTATCTCCAAATGATATGTAATAGTAAAAAATGAATATATATTGGATATATATGATATTTAAAACATTAATACTATTTTGGAGATGATGTACCTATAACTACATGGAAAATTCTTTTCCAACAAGTTCAATTTTTACTCATGTACCGAACATCGACAAAAACATCTGATATGAACTCACTTTATTAACCAATTATTATAACATTATAATATGTGATATGAAATGAATAATAATATTTAAAGGAGTTCCTTAAGAAATAATAAATTGACCAAATTTTATTATTTATGAGATTAAAGAATGATCGAGTCATGTCAGACACGAGGTAAGGGATCCAACCTCTCTCTTTCTTTTTAAGTACTCTCTTTTATGTCATTTATTTTAAGCTCATTTTTATTATGTTTGGAGATGTTATTTTATATTCCTCATAATGTAATTTTTTTTCATATTATGAGAGTCCCTATTTGATCTCATAAATCCATTTTTGGAAGTTTTAAGTGGCGCCATTAGGCTGCCGAGATTTCGTAAGGGATTTTTCATCTCACTTTTATTCAAGTGACATTTATGCTACGTTTGCCACTATTTCCTTTGAGTGGTGTATGTACTGACCATTATTATACACTTTTTGTAGTATAATTTCATTTATGGGTATTTAAATCTTCATTGTATGACCCTTCTTCCATGGGTTGTACCTTTCGAAAGTTACCACACTCGGTAAAGGGACCTTTCACCATCCTCTTTTTAAAAGACATTTTTTGTTATGTCTTTTAATTCACAAAATATTTTATTGGGATATGTTCTTTTATATCCTTATTTATGTAAATTTTATGTCCAAATTATGAGATACCATTTTCTCTCTCATCAACTCATTTTCTGAATTTTAAAGTGACGTCGTTAGGCTGTCGGATTTCTGTAAGGGAACTTCTTAACCCACTTTCAATTCTTTGGTTTAAACCTCTACTTCTTGATTTTATTATGCCAAGATTATTTGTGGAATATATATGTTTTAATTTCAACAAACCTTTGTGTATATATACTACTTATACACATAATCATCTCATTGATAAATTCTTACGAACTTGTATGGGAAATTATAACTCAATCTCATTTCATTGAGTTAAACTTCTATGTCATTGGTTTTGTTTTTCCATGATTATGTGTGAATGACCTCTGATTTTTTAACACTTAATATCCACTTATATTGGGTGTATTTATATTTCTCACACACTATTATGTGATAGATTTATCCTTAATTTCTGGATACCATCTTTATAATGGATTTCTTCTCAATTTACATTTCCATTGAGACTTCATTGTTGTTTTGCACCAATTCAATCTTATATTGTGTGTATAATGTCCTTTTACATATTATATCATGAATCCCTTTATTATCATGATATTATAATGTGTGGATTAAATATTCTGCAATTATATGTATTCAAGAGTCCCTCATTTTGTTAAAAACTCTTTAACAAAAATATAATTTTAAATGTTTTAAAGATTCATTATTCTAAATCTTTATATTTAATGTCCATTTTTCAAAATGGTTTTCAGTATTTATTTATATGGAAATTAATGTTTTAAAATTATAATTTCATTAAAAGCTTCAAATTGGTATAGGACACTTTGATTCAAAAATCACTTTTAAATGGTTTTTGAAAATGGATTGATTAATTCAATATCTTGGAATTACTTATTGTGATTTCAAATTAAATGTTGTTATTGAAATGTTTATATTTTCAATTTTTTATGTGTAATGATGGTACTTGGAAATTTTACGGGTGGTTACGTGATAAACCATATGACGGGTGGTGTTGTGAATACTAGGACGGGTGGTTACGTTATAACCTCCAATGCATTGGGTATGGAAGTCGGCCGTATGGCTATTCCATTAAGTAATATGTGTGGAAGTCAACCGTATGGTTATTCCATTTAAGTATGTTTATGTCCCAAGATACCTTTATATGTTATGTGTTCTTTATATGGGTTTTTGTGGTAATCTTTCTGTTACAAAAGGGGTAATTAATGATCTTTTATTCAGTGAAGAGTTTTTTTACTAATTCATAAAGGTGAAAAGTATTACTTTGATAAAGTATTCATGGTTTACTTGTTGTTTTGAAAAACTAATAGTTTTCCTTCTTTGTGTATCCTTTTCTGGGCTTTTTATTTTCATCCCATGTATTTGAAATGTTTTCCACAGGACTTAAAGATGAATAGGGTCAAGGATGGGATCAAGGAAAGACATGCTATCTAAAACATGGAACTAGACATGTTTATTTTTAAGAGTTTTTATTATATGGAAACTTAGTATAAGTGTATACTTTGTAATCTTTGAGATGTAATAGTTATGTCCTAATTATCTAAAACTATAAACCTGAAAATATCCTCAATGTTAATTATTCATTTAATTCAATATTAAGTAGGCTTTAAGGCAGGGTCCTTATAGTTGGTATCATAGGTCGGTTTAGATAACATTAGAGGTTAGGGTATTCACTAAGCATAAGTGACATTACCATAATGGTTAGGATTTCAGAAAAGAGTCCTAGTTTTAGATAAAGTGAATGAGTTAGTATATATTAGTGTTTATCTTCCTCATTAGTACATGATGGTTTGGTTGATATACTCACACTAACATTTTTTTTTTAGTAAATAGATGGATCTAGCAGGCACCAAAGTGACAGTGGGTTTGAAGGAAACTGTGGTGGTTCTATAATTAAGAGACTGGATGAAATGGGGGATTCAATGAGGAATCTCGTGGTTGTTCTAAACCAACTATCAAGGAGTCATGATCAACCACTTGAACCTTGGTGAGTTCTCTAATGCATCATGTATGAGATGACTAACTCGATGTGGAATTTTAGCTAATAATTATAATGGTAAACATTAGGGTTTATATGATCCCTACTTTTGATGTAATTATGGGTTACTATATGTTATGATGGAATATGAACTAATTGAGATAAACTTGAGTTTAAAACATGTTAGGGTTATTTTTGGAGTTTTATAAAAAGGGCAACAAGCAGATCGTGTGGCAACCCGTCGCGTCAGACAAAGCTGTGGGAATCGAACCCACAACCAAAGTGTGACTGGTATTTATCACCTACCACTAGACTACGTGAAGTCCCTGGTTAGTATGACTTATTCTTTTTCGTTAGATGATTTTATGAATTAGGATTAAGTTGATTTTGGGTTATCTATGGAAATTATTAACCTATCATGGAGGATATGTGATTAGGTTAATTACTTTTCAATATGAGACTTTAAGAGCAAATGATGTTATTTGGAGATAAGTGTTAATTTGTACCTTGTAAGACTATGTGATTAAATCCTTCAAATATTTGGGTTTCAATCTTAGTTTGGTTTACTTTGAAGAATTTTATGGAAAAATTGTTTATCTAATGGTCTTTGTGGAACTTTGGGTTTTGTTGGACAAATTTTGGAAATTAAGAATAGATTTTCTTTTTAAAAATGGTTATCCTTTTCTGGATTATCTGATATTCTTCTAACCTTTTTGGTTTTAGTTTTGGTTAAGGTATAGATACATGGGAAGTATATAGTTCTCTTTTTTTGATTAGGTGATTCTCTAGAAGTTGATTATAGCTCTCTTAATGTAAACAAGTCTTCCTAAATACTCATCATTTGGGTAAAGTATGAGTTCTTGTAAGAAATCTAGTAAAAGTTGAAAGTCAACATGACAAGTAAGTATGTTTCATTGTGATCAAAAATAAATTCCTCAATGAACATTAACATAAAACAAAATTGTTGTATATTAACTTTTTCTACTGGGGAATCGAATACCGTTTAACCCACTACAAGTTTGTGATTTTCTTGTGGTTAACTTTCTCCTAAACATGTTTTCTATCAATCTCCCTCAAAACATGACCCTTTTCTTTTTCCTCCATGTCCATGTTTTCCTACATGGAATACTAGTATGGGTTAACTCTGGTGACCTTTTTACTTCTTTTTCTTTCTTTTAAAGTGATTGTTTTACCGACTCTTGTTCCGATGTGGGACTTTCAATGATGTTTCTGAGCCCAATTTTAAAATTACGAGGATGCAATTCCCAAAAGGAGGAAGGATATAACACCCCAGGTAAATAAAGAATATGACATTTTCATATTTATCCATATTTGTGAATAAAATATTAATATTACTTTAAATGGAATGCTATGCTCGATGGCGTACCCAATACACAACAACGAGTTTCTTTGAAATCTTACGTTGCACTCTAATAATAAAATAGTATTATTTTAAATGGTAGATAACGCCTAGCTGTTGTAATGGCGGGAATGAACTAAACTAACTACAAAATAATTATATATTTTTTTCAAATATTTTTACTTTTATCCAATAAATGTTAGAGACTTAAAATGAAAATGAATCCAATTTTAAGCATAAATCTTCTAATATTCTTTAAAAGTTCTATTAACCGCCTTTTGATGCAGAACCATTTTTAAATATACTTTTGAAAATTTTATATGTTTATTTGAAAAAATAAAATCTTTCTTTAGAATCTGGACATCAAAATTTACTTTGTGTAATTTTTTTTTTATTTTTCCGATAAAGATCATTTTTTTTGAAAATGTTGCATTTTACTTCAAAACCTCTTTTTAATCTGATTTATTTATATGAATAGATTATATTTTTAATTAATATTAATGTTTATTTAGATATTTTTACCATTTAATCAAATGGTGGTCATTGAAATTAATTTCACTTTGAAATTGGACTTAAACTAGTGTCAATCTTTTAATAAACATTGTTTCTTAAAAACACTCTATTTGTTTTAACAGCAGGAATTAATTATTAAATTAATTAATGAAACTTATATGTTTTGAATTTTTGAAAATAGACATCATTTTGGAATTCAAAATATCAAATATAGCTTAGGGTGAAATTTTGATATTTTTCTGAAGAACTTCAATTTTTGATGAATAGTGAAACCACTAAGTGGTAGTTAAAGAAACTGATTTTTCATTTAAATGAAACTTTTCCACTTCTATGATTTTATTTTCAAAAATCCTATATACATGGTTGTCATTAAGAAGTAAAATTTGGTTCAATGAGATTAAAATAATTTTTGTTGAATAGTAACTTTTAAGTTTTATTAATCGCGATTAAAGGTAGTTAGTGTAATTTAAGGTAAAAATAATGTTTTAATAATATGAAATGACCTAGACACATCTAATATTTTCATTGGATGTTTCATGGCCTACCACAACAATCCATGGGTTAAATTGGGGACCCCATGGAGCCACTTTGGTAGGAAAATGACATAAATAACTTTTTATTTAAAGTTAAAATAAATATGTCACAAACATGAGTTGTTTTACTAAACCAATTTTTAAATGGGGTTATACAAGTCATATTTTTGACTATAAATATTAATTAGAAATATAAAATGATTTACTACATAATTATATTTTTTTATAAATTTTAGACATTAAATAAATTAAATTATTTATGACACCATGATGATGAAGCGATTACCTCATTATTTAACGATTTAAATAAAATGAAAAGATAATCTAAAATATAAGATATACACATGTAAAAAACCTATTGTATGGGTGGATTTAGAACTCTTATCACCTTATCATAGAAATATATAATTTTGGGACCTTTAAAATCTGAAAAGCATATTATAATAAAGTACCCTTTATAACTTTCCAAGAGTGCCCCTCCTCTCCTCTTATAAAAGGCCCCACCTCTACCACCTTACCCACACCTCTCAAGACTTTGGCTCGGCAAACCCATGCCCATTGTGTCTCTCCACATCCCTCTCTTACTCCTAGAACCCTCACATTGTGTAGAAGTCTTCCCAAGGAAGCCTTTGAGCTCAAATCAAAAAGCGTTACCCGTTTTAAAGGTAATGTATTCCCTAGTGTTCTTCTGTTTTATTTTGTTTCTCCAACACTCTAAACTCTTTTTATTTATTTCCTTTGTAAAAAAAACAGTATCTTCAATATAATAGTATTTTTTATGAGGAGGTTTCGAGCTACACTAACACACACCTCCATCTAATGGTTAAAGAACATACTGTTTCTGTGGATGGCTAGTTACTGCCTCATGAAATGATGATTGTTCTATCATCTCATACCACCTCTCATGGTGGCCATTATGATGGAACTATATTTATTTATGATATATAATATATTTATTTCGTCTCTATGCTTCTGTATTTTATATTTAATACATACCTTTATGCTTTTCATGTTGTGCAAATGCGATAATTTCATTTGAGGAAGTGTGGACTACCGCCGCCTCAAGTGACGTGACTCGTTCATGCAATACATGGAATTTATAAAGAATGAAATTGATGAACTTATGTGATATATATAATATATATATTATACTATAATTATAATATATATATCTCTCTCATCTAGTTTTAATTCAATTAATGTGCCAAAGAAATGAAAGTAGTGTCCATGCGTACGTACAGCTTACCGTCTCCATGAACGGTACATTTCATTTCTTATCTCCAAATGTTATGTACTATTATAAGTACATATATATAATGGATATATATGTCATATATTACATATAAATGATGCATATCATTCTGGAATTATAATATATATATATATATATCCCTTTTAACTTTAATTCCATTAATATGACAAAAAATGAAAGTAGCGTTCATGCGTATGTACGGTCTACCGTCTCTATGAACGGTGCTTTTAATTTTTTATCTAAAAATATTATGGAATAGTAAAAAATGAATATATAATGGATATATATGATATTTAATGCATTAAAACTATTCTGGTTATGATGAACCTATAACTACATCGAAAATTCTTTTCCAACAAGTTCAATTTTTACTCATGTACCGAACATCAACGAAAACATCTGATATGAACTCAGTTTATTAACCAATTATTATAACATTATAATATGTGATATTAAATGAATAATAATATTTAATGTAGGTCCTTAAGAAATTATAAATTGACCAAATTATATTATTCAGGAGATTAAATAACGATCGAGTCATGTCAGACACGAGGTAAGGGATCCAACCTCTCTCTTTCTTTTTAAGTACTCTATTTTATGTCATTTCATTTAAACTAATCTTTCTTATGTTTGGGGATGTTATTTTATATTCCTCGTAATGTAATTTTTATGTTCATATTATGAGAGACCCTATTTGATCTCATAAATCCATTTTCCATTTCTTTAAGGAAAACAAGGAATGCATAAGCCCGATTAGTGTACAAGATTACTTTTATGTTTTATTAGACTTACTATTCATTTTAAATCCCCAAATACCCAAGAAACATAAGAACTAGAGTCATTATGATTCATGAACCTTTCCTAGTTTCTTTACCCTACAATCAGTGTAGCCTCGCTTGGTCATTAGGTGGGCTTAGAGTCCTTGCATGGGATCACTAGGGGCCCTAAAATATTTTGTCCTACCCAGTCTTCCCTAGCCTATCTCACGCAATAAGATTGTCCAACACAATTTCCCTACCATCCCATGTAATCCTCACTCTGCCTAAATCTGAAATCCATCCTATCGTTGAACCTCCTGCCTTTGATACCATTCTGTCACGACCTGCCTTCACCAAGATGAGAGAAGGGACAACAGATTTCCATACCCTTACTTCTTCATGTTGAAGGAGAGATAATGACCCTCGAGACTCACCTTCAAGAGGTCATAGAGTGGATACTAGAACCAAGGGTATAGAATCACACATAAGATGAAATGCATTACCCTTTTTATTTAGTTGAACTGGGAGAGAATATAGTAATTCCTAACAACACCAAATGTGAAAGTACAAGTAAAGCCAAAACAAACCATTCTCATATGCATGTTCTAATAGTAATGATACAAAAGTACAAGTAACCACAAAATAATGTACCAAATAAAAGAAAACAACAATAGAAAAGATCCCAATGTATAAACTAGTACGATCCTGCACGATCTCTAAATTCTTCATGGAAACCTAAAAACAGATTTATATACATAGGGTGAGCATACAAGTATACTCATTAGGGAGGACCAAAAGCTCTCGTTCACAAGTGGGGAGGAATTCTAATACCTCGTGAGAAAATAGATAACTGAAACACCTAGCAAGGAAAACATCCCACCTAAGCCTCACAAAGGCACACTCCCTATATAATTCTAGTCAAGTAATATAATATTAATAACACGTCGATGATTGGGTACCCCACGCCACTTTCCCACTGGTTATTGAAGACATCCTATGCATAGAACCTCTCCCGCCATTCTCACTACATTACCACTTTCATACCACTCCCGCACACACCTGGGCCATCACCACACATCCTGCCCTTAAAAACCTAGGCTATATCAACCACACGTAACCACGCCCGTAAACACCTGGGCCAGAACAACTACTGCCACACCTGAAGACACTTGGGACTCATCCAAAAGACACTTGGAAGACATCCTCTCCGCACACACCTAGGCAAACCACCACAAATACCCTACTCGAAGAATCTTGGGCTACAATGGAACTCAGACCATCACAGCCTACCCGATGAGTCTTGGGCTATTTGGGAAAGAGAGCAAAAAAGGAGCTAAAAACCATCAACTCATTGGAGTGTTGGAAAAACGTCATCACCAATGAAATGGGGGTGTTCTACACGATGTTCTCAACATGGGTGGGGCATGAATAAGAAACATAAAAACTACAATTATATGTATAGGTAACAAGAACTCATCCCAACCAAGGGTTTCCAAAACCAACCAAAGCACAAACACCCTCATTACCATTCATTCATAAAAGGGCCCACCACTCCCATCCAAATCATAACTCATTCCTAGAATAAATTCCCCATTGAACCTATTATTTACTTCATGTTCGAGTGATTTCATTTAAGTGTATTCTGCACTACTGGGAAAATAACAGGCATAACCACAAGCTATGGAAAAGAAAAACAGCCAACCAGCACTTAAGCATTCACACCCATTCCTCTTGAATAGTTACAACAAAGGGATCTGTGAGATCCCTCAATGTACTGGAATCAACCCAAGTCCCACGATATAGCCCCACTTTGCCTCAGATCCACAACCAACAACCGTACAACAATAGAGGATCCCATCCCCATCCATATCATCCCATTGGCATCATGGAGAACAAACAGACATACCACCAAGTCAGAGAAACGAAGTTTCTAGTATCAAGTGCATTATTCATTAAGTTTCTTCTTTCTGTTTGGTTAATTGGGGTGATCACAGAAGGATTGTTGTTCCCTGGGAAACCATTTAATCGGTCAATTTTACGTGATTAACCAATTTTCATGTCACAGTCATTAAATAACATTAATATCCTGAAAAACAGAGGTCCATTAGTGGACAAGAAAAGTCCCCCAACTGCCATGATTTTCAATGGATGTAAGACCATACAATTCACACATAATCAAGGATAAAGAGTGCATCAGAAACTGAGCACACCCCCATTCATTCTTTAAAGGTCTATTTTTATTATCTTTATTATGGTTTGGTTTCATCCATCCCCATAGAAACAATAACATACCCACCCCACATGATACAAATTAAATAGATTAGAATGAAAAACCCTACATGGATTGATCAAAGATTAACGTTTTAACTATGCATTCCAAGAACTGGGGATGTGCGACTTGTAGGGAAGGAACTCTGGGGACTCCAAGGATGAGTAGGGAATCACCAAAAGGTGCACCAATGGCCTAGGTGAAGGGGGGTGGACTCCAAACATAAAAGGAAGTAAAAAAAGAGACCAACCAAGAAGAATAAGGAGGAAATTCTAGCATTATATAATGATGAGATCCTATTGTTATGGGATATATAATTTTAAATGGCTTTAATATTGGATTTTGGATTTCCACGTGGTTGGGAAGTTACGCATGATGGAATATATTGAAAATTAATAATTCTTGTTGGAGAGGTGGCCATTATAGCTGTGTGTTTTAACGATCTCCCTTGAATCGTGCAGTAGGGGTAGAACTGGAAGTACGGGGAAAGGGTGTGACAAGAGGAAAAACCATGGGTTTTGGTAAGATAAGGGTCATCCTGCTCTTGGGGGATTTTAGATATTCTTTATGTTCTTTAAATGGATTTTAATGGGGGGTATTAAATCATTTTTACTTCAAAGTTACGTTGTATGAGAAGAAAAAGTCGGGAACTAGAAAAATAATGAAGACTGCTCGGTGAGGACACAGTGCCAACGTCATGGTGTCACCCACATTGTCAAGACACGTCCTCAGGGCCCGTGTCGTGACTACCCCAAGCCCTCATTCCATAGGCTAGGGGCTGGCGACTAGCACCAAGGCATAAATCCCGGAAAAAAGGAAGGCATTGCCTTTGTAAAGTAAACCACAAACACCACAGAGAAAGCAGGCAGAAGTAAACACTAAGTAAAAACTGGTACAACAGTAAGTGCGGAAAAGTAAGTGGGACAGTATACAAACCCAAACTGAAAGTAAAGTACAACTGGAAGGGAAAACAACAACTGAAAAGTAAAGCCACAATGCTGAGTTGTCCACTGGAAATCCCACCTGAAGGGTGCGTACAGATATCCTCCACTGCTCCACGGGTCCAGCCGACCGCTCTGAGTACGTCCCGCCCAGTGGTCCACCTCCAGGTACCGTCCTGCTCTGCCAGCCTCAACCACGATCAGCGCTGTCCATCATCTGCAACCAACACAACGTATTGTGGGCATAGCCCGTGCATGGGTGAGTATAAGCTACTGAGTAGGGACCCCAAGACCCCCGAAGGTCTCCATGAATCCACAAAGGATAATCCACAAAAGAAAGATACAATCACAATGTAACATCCGACACCGCTTAGGTATATTCCCATACATATACCTAAGTCATCAATTCTCATTCGGCTCCAACATCTGAGCCCAAGTATAACCCATCCCACACAGGAAAGTAAAACGTAAATCCACAGAGGATAGCACAACACAATCCATATAGGAAAGAAAAACAGGATTCATCTCACACAGGTATACTTCTTCGTATGACGATAAATATGACCAGATATTTCCACTGATTCATCTAAGTCGTCGGACCCACAAAGGATCGATAGGTACTAACCCCCGAAATGACCCACAATGGATCTGACCCACACAGGATCGATAGGTAACTAACCCCCGCAATGACCCACAAAGGATCTGACCCACACAGGATCAATAGGTAACTAACCCCCGTAATGACACACAAAGGATCTGACCCACAAAGGATCGATAGGTAACTAACCCCCGCAATGACCCACAAAGGATCTGACCCACAAAGGATCAATAGGTAACTAACCCCCGCAATGACCCACACAGCATCTGTAGGTGTTGTCCCACACAGGACCGCTGAGCACTGACCCACACAGCATCTGTAGGTGTTGTCCCACACAGGACCGCTGAGCACTGACCCACACAGGATTAGACCCACACAGGATCGGTAGCACTGATCCACAAAGGATCGCTGAGTGTTGTAGTCGTCGTCGTCGAATCCACTGAGGATCTCTGCACAGTCGTCGTCATCGCAGTCGCAGCCAGCTCTAGGGTTCCCACACACAGCAAGCTCGCTCGGGAGGGTTCGATCCATGAGCCGAGGGGCTGATACATCCACTGACACAAAGTCCAGAGTTGATGTATCCAAAAGTTCTGTATCATCAATAGGAACTCAACGTCGCAGACGGTGCGTCAATCGGATGCTCGGTCTGAGAGTTATTGGCTTTTTCGTTCCAGGGGCCCGGTTGGTTTTTAAGGAAAAACCAACCCCACTGTACTCCACCTGCATCCAAACCTCGGGCGGATTATGCCAAAATATCTGTCTCACTTAGAGGAATCCAAAAAAATAGACGGCACGTAAATCGGACGTCCGGGGCTCAAGATATGAGCGTTTCCACTCCGAGGGCCCGGTTGGTTTCGTGTACGAACCAACCCGGATAAACCCAAAGTCCTCCGAAACCATGAGTGTGATATACTGAAATGACCGTCTCAATACAAGGATCACATCACCACTGACGGTGCATCGATCAGAAGCCTATAGCTCATGTTATGAGCAAAGGACCAAAAAGGTCCGAAAACGGGGGGTCTGGGCCCGGACCGACCCGGCCCAACTCCCCCTGAGTCGGTCCAAACCGGGTCGATCCGACCTGAGTCCGGGTCCGGCCAGGCCGGCACGGCCCGGCCCGGCCCGGCCTGGGCGGCCGCGCCAAAGGAGCTGTGGCCCCCGCACGGGGGCTGCTCCGTGTCACCGGACGCGACGCAAGGCCGCGTCCCTTCCCCACGGTCCCGTGCGGCCGCGGGACTGGCGCTCGCTGCCGCGGCTGAAGCCACAGAGGGTCTTCCCGGCGGCACGCCGGCGGGAACTTCTTCGGACCACCGGACGCGCTCCGGTGGTCCGTTTTGCCTGCAGTTTGCGCCTATGGCTCTCCCGGGATCCGAACTTTGCTGCGAAGGCCTCCAATCACTATTCTGATCCCATTTCGTAAACGCCGATAATCCACGCATCAACAAAAATCTACGGAGGGTTGTCAGGCCGTGTTTGTTTGGCCCACACCCTCCGTGTTAGGTGATATCAATTGGGAAATAATAATCAACACATGAAAACATAACAAGGCACAATTTTAAAAAATTAAAATTGAACCTAGTTCCCAAAAAAGAACTCCCGTAAATAAAAATTCACATCCCGCATATAAAAACAAACACGGATCAACTTAATGATGAGTTGATCCGGGTTCTTTGTTTTAGAAGGAAACAACCATGGAAATAAATATTATTCTCAAATAAAACCCATACCTCGTCGTAGTCTTCGAACGAGAGTTCTTCGCGGAATTGATTGTCACGGGAGACGAGGATCGTCGCGTCGCGGAAGGGGCGTCGTGTCGTCACGGTACACGGCGTCACGTCGACGATCTCTGAGGGTTAAGAAAACACACATATTTAATTTCACGAATTAAATCCATGTTGAAGATAAAATCCACAAATGAAATTTAAAAGATCTGTAATCCCCTACCTCAAACGGTGTTGTTCGAAGGTTTCTGCGGGGAAGAATTGTCGCAGAATAACGTCGCGGGAGGAGAATCGTCGGCGTCGCGGTACACGGCATCGCGTCGTCTATCTCCGAGGGTTTGACGTTATTCATCGCCTTTCGTCGAAGGACGGCATTCTTCGCGTTCTTTGTGTTCTTCGCGAATGATGGATGAAGATCTCAAGCCTTGGAGTCTTCTCCAAATCCTCTCAATGAGCAATCCTCAAGAAATACATGTGTTGGTATTATTTTATTAACATGCCAACCATTTGAAAAACAAGTTAAGAAACGAACCATTAATTCAGTGAATTAATGGTAACGTCTTAACTGTCCAATTAATAGGAGCGTTAAGAGTTTTATAAAACGCGCCAGTTGACTTTCATTAAAGAGGAGTTTTCACGGGTGCATTACTTAGAGGAAAAGAAACGGCGGGGATCGTGTGGGACCCACCTCACAAATATCCTACCAAGAGGGTAGGATATTTTGGGTTCCACCCTATCCGCTTCAACTTAGCTTAAGTGGATTTAAGTGGCTTTAAGTGAAATAAAATAAAGTTGTCGCACCACTTTATTTTATTTTCTTAACATAACCCCAAAATTAAAAACCACACCCGAGCAAACACAACTCCGGAAATGGCGTTTCTAAGAAAATACCGGCGCTGTGATTCCATTGGTGCCCTCGGAATTTGATTCTGAGCACCGGTTCAAAATTTATAAAAACTCGCTTGTTCGTTCACTGAATGTACCCGAGCCAAACTTCGGAAAATGATTCCGGGCACACTGGGCCTCGGAATCAGGTACCGTCAGAAACTACGTTCTTGTAAAATTCAAAAGGAAATTAAGAAAAAAATTCTTTAATTTTATGGGTCTTTACACACATGGTTCCCACCGTCACGGTGCCACCATCACGGTGTAACCCTCACGGTGTCACCCACACGGGGCCACCCTCATGGTGCCCCCTTCATAGTGGCACCCTCACGGGGCCACCATTATGGTGTCACCCTCACGGTTCCACTGTCACGGTGTCAGCCTCACGGTACCACCGTTTTGTTGTGAGACTAGGACTCGTGCCTCCATTTTGGTGCAATCGTTTGATGGAACCGTAGTTGGCAATGTACTGGACTAGGAGGGTCCATGCCATTAAAATATATTCTATTTAATCATTTGTTCAGGTGTTCATAATCAACACTCATCATTGATTAGCCTCTCCATATTAATGATACACATCCAGAGTCACCTTCTCCATCAAAAAATAGTAAAGTGTATAAAAAATATTCTTCCTTGAAATAACCATCTATTAAATGAAAATTTGATCAAATGTTCCACACAAATATTTGTGGTCTTTTCCTTTTAAGAGAATCAAAATCTTTAGAATCCATCTTTGGTAATGGTGGAAATTTCTCCTAGAACACATTATTATAAATACCCTAAGACAATTTTGTAATCATTTTCATATTATTTTGAACTCCACCTCTAGTGAAATTAGGAATATCATTAATGAAATAATTGTATTGTCTCTCTCATAAGTTATTGACCATGTTTCTCCTTGATCCCACTATTTTGTAAAATAAAAAAACTTTCTAACAAATTATATGTCAAAAATTCATGAATTTTTTTTGAAATAATCTATAATGTTGTATCTTATGGGATCCATATGTTTGTAATTTTCAGAGAATATTATTCTTGGATTTTTTACCATTACATAGGAATATAATTATGGTTTTTTCTATTTTTCTAACATCAATTCCCAAATTAACTATAATATGATCTGATTCCAACTATAGTGACCCATATTTTTCTTACATGACCATTACATAATTTTATAGATAAAAAAATATTATTAACACAAATCAAGGATCAAAAGGTTTAGTATCTTAGGAAAATTTTTCTCATGCATAACATGTACATAATAAATCATAAATATTTATTTAAATAATTCTTTTTTATCCATCTAAAATATTTTACACTCCTTAGTACATATAATAACTTAAGGATATACATCAAATAAAGGGGTGAGCTAAATTTATTTTAAGGTGATGAATAAGGGACATAAATCAATATAACATGGGTTAGAATAATCATTATCATCATATCATAAGAATATGATAATCATCAACTCTGATAGGGAGACATGAGATAAAGGAATGGATTTGGTGATTCATAATATTGAAACATAATTCTATAGTGTTCATATTCTACACATAGTTGTGATAAAACATAGCATCTGGTTTACAAATAACATATTCACATAATAATAACATTGTTTTTTTGGAAAAATCGAGAATATATTTCCTTCATAATAACATTATTTCTAAAGATAAATCACATTACCCCTTGTATTGGAGTGATAAATAATTCTGGGTCCACCTATCACATCATAACATTTATATAATCATACATGCCACATAGAACATATAAAAATTGTAATTATTAAATAAAAATAGAAATGTTTGGGTTTTATCATTATTCTATAATGAATGAATTCATGGATAAATATTTTTCATACCAAATTAATATTGAGATTATAAATTTGAATAAATGATTAATTATCTTTTGACATAAAATAAAAAACTAGGATTCAAATATATTTTTCAAAATGAAATGTCTTCTTGGAAAATAATTTTATTGGAGTATCAATTATAGTGGTAACAAGAATATCCATTGAATAAAATATAATTATAGTGATGTTATATTTAAGGAGCATTATTGGAATATATTTAACAATTATGATGTGAAAAAATGGACAACCTAATGAAGGGGGTTGGGGTTGAAAATCCCATTACCTTTTTCCCACATTATTTTATCACAGTCACGCTTCTTAAATGATAAACATAAATTTATAAAAAAATAAATCCAAAAAATAATTATTTTAAAATTTATCATTATTTATAAATTATAATAATTTTATTATATTTCTTAAATTCCTTGGTTATAGGTCAGTGATTATGAAATCATGTTTTACCTAACAATTTATCAGTTTTCTTCGATTTTGATATTTTTATAAATATAATTTATACAATAGTAAAATTAATTACAAGAGATTATTATAAATTTTATAACATGATTATATAATTTATATAATTCATTATATTCATCCATGATGATGTTTATATATTTGGACATGGAAATATCTATGTATGTTGTTAACCGACCTTTAATGAGACATTATTAGGAGAGTGAGAATGAATATTTGGAAATATTTATATATATATAATAAATATGATACTTATAGATAGATAAAATCATTAATTTGATGTTAATATACTTCATAATTAATCTTATATATATATTTTTTAATGGTGTGTAAATAAAAGAATGAGATTAAAAAAAATAAATAAAAAAGAGAAGAGTCGATCAAAATTTACTTAATCCTTTGTATAACATCTCTCTTACGACAAACAAAATCCCATTATGTTTGGAGTTTGTTTAATCTATAATGTCCCTAGGTATTTTATAGGGCATGAGGGGATAGATTTTGGAAAATTATTAGATTTCAAAATTGGGGGATGAGTGGTTTTCCAAGTGAAGGGAGATGGGTTATTTATAGTTGAGGAGAGGGTATTGTTAAATAAAATATTTTATCAATATTAAAAAATGTAATAGTGTGTTTTTTACAATATAAATCATATATAAATATAATATAATGGTTTTTAAAACTTTTAACCTCTTTATAATTAAAATTCATTTGTTTATTAAAAAAGAATGTGGATAGAAAAAAAATATTAATTTTATGGATTCACATTTGACTTTTGGATATGGAATATTCTTTTTTGGTTTGGAGATTAGGATTAATTTACTTTAATTAATAAATTATGAAATTAAATATATCTCATCCTAGAATCATATTCTCGAAAGTAAGGGGTCATTATTAAATCATGAATGATGTAATTTAAGATACAACACTTATGTGAAAAATAGTATTTTTACTATTAACCTGAATATTGATGTATTTCTTAAATATACCAAAAAACAACCAATGAAATTTTTCAAAAAAACAATTTCAATTTCATGTTACAAAAAAATCTCTAAGTTAGGTAATTTTAACTTTTTATATAAAATATTGTTTTAAAAAATAATTAAAACTTCAGATTATTAAAAATGTGCATATGTTTTTTTTTTTGACTTTTTTAATCATGTTTCTGATTTTTTGGAATAATAAATTTTATATTTACATTATTTTACCATGATAAATAATATTTATGTTTAAATGTTTTTGGTGAAATTACTTTTCCAACATTCATGTTACTATTCCTAACGGTAAATATATTATTCCAATGGTAACATTACCTCCTATACTTACCACTCCATTCATTCATTCATAATTATAAACAATTCCTCTCACGATTTGATATTTTCATTTATTAAAAATTGGATTTTATTAATAATTTTTTTCTCTTATATAGTTTTTCCATTGGGGTCAATGATTCAACTTGATATGGGAAATCCATAGTTTCCCATTTTAGATTTTTTATTAAATACATTTCTTCAAATTTTAATGATTCATATTTTAATTGGTTTCATTGCTGATTAATGTTACAATATATATTAATGATTTTGTTGTTATTTTCATTAACTTTATAATATTATATAGTATGTTATAAAAAAACATATATTTTTGGAGGAATATATCTTTTTTAAACTATGGGTTATTACAGGTCATCATTGATGAATGAGCTCGAGTATACAGGGTATGCTACACACACAAGGAGTATTATTTTGATATTTGTCTTAATGGATAATATGAGACCGTGTGGACTTCCCAATTTCATGTCTTTTAACGATCATATTTATTTCCATACCTTCTTAAGTGATAATCCCTAGAAATAAACACGTGTTCCCTTTACTATAGGGATGTGGCGTCGATCTGTGCGGCCTGAACCACATCTGGGAGATTCCCCTAATGATATTTCAGTATGAAAAGTCCTCCCTATGTCGAATAGTTTGGGAGAAAATGTCCATTTGATGGTATAAGTGAAAATTATTCTTGATTATCTAAAACTAATGTTGAAATGCATCCATCCCTTCAAACATGATATCCATTTCTTGTCATGGATGGGATTATTCCAGAAAACACTAGAAAAGAAGATGTTGGGGTGACCCATGTAGTGCCCTAGAAGCCTACAATGATGGAGTTCAGGTTCATGTTAGTTTAAATTGAAGGTGTTAAGGTATCAAGAAAGGGAAACAACATAGTGGATTGGATCCTATAAATCCACTATAAAGAATTATTGGACAGTTGTCTAAGAAAATATCAACATCCTGAAAGGAATAATCAAATGAGTCCACACATAGGGATAGTGCTGGTGGTAGTGATAATGGTGTCTGAGAACAAGGTTAGTTGGGAAATCCCCAACTTAACCCAAATGTGTTTCTAGATAGGGAATTCTGAAAAAGGAGACGTGGCTAGGTGCATATGTCTTCCATTATAGTACATATAGAGATAAACCATGGTCAATTTAAAGGTTTATGAATTCCCAAATTCCATTACCCCCCACCACAGTAATAATTTTCATTATTCCCTCCTCAAAATATCTGTGGTTTGATCATTGACTCTTTGTGATACTGAGGTGGTGGCCATCATTAGCAATGTTGAACATCTCGACTTCCACCGATTCTCAGTCATATATAGTGAAATGGTGATTGATCTAAAGGGGATTCTAGATAAGAGGGATTATTTTATATCATTATGGTGGGGTGTAACCAGTGAGGATCAATGATAATAATTATTGAAAACATTACACTCCCTCTCAATTCTATTCATAGATCAATTATATTTTTTATCCAATGAGGAAAGTTAATACATGGATTTTCTAAAAAAGTCATCACTACGACCTCATCCATCTATAGTGGATGTTCATTTCAAAATTATTTATATAGGTGATGATTCTACCACCGATGAACCCCAATGCTATCCACATATATAAATAAGAAAACTGTTAAGTGGATTCATACTTTGTTGTAATTTATTTACAATGGTTGAGGAGGGTGTCCCTTCAAATGAGACCTAAAAGTAGAAGGGTCAAATGTAGACTTCTCTCACGAATGTTCATCAGGCGGTGAGAAGACTGTCTGAAGTAGAGGGAACTCGGGTTTCGACGAAACATACAACTTTCTCTAAGGGCTCCTATATGTATAACATTTGTTGATATCAATATACATTGAAAATAAAAGTATGAATATGTTGAAATATCATGGATAGGAGTATGAATCTGATAGGATGCTTCGGGGAAGATGGTGTGCCACATGGTACCTGAATACAAGGATTCCATCTATCTTGAGGCCCATGAGTCATGTTCAATGTTATTTTTGGCTCTAATTCTAGATATGTTATGGATGTGGATTAAAAGTTACATCATCTAGATTCTAGAGCTTATTGATTCCATGATCACCACCAGGGTGGGTTTCCTAGAGAGGATTTCATATTTGGTAGAGATAGATTGTTTGGAATACTAGAGGTGGGAGGTTGAATCCCAAAACATTTCGGATATGATTTACTCTACGTGAGGAGCATGATGAGGTATCCATGGATGAATGTCCTTTACAAGATATTTTTTCTAATGATTCCATCTGTAAAATATCCCACGATTCATAGTCCTGAGGCTCTAATGCTGAGAATTTGAGTACACTGGAGAGCAGAGTGGTGACCCATAAGGGCGAAAATCTGACTATTCTACTCATTAGTGAGGTTATATTCTAGTTGAATAGTTTTAATTCACCATTACACCCTCTTTTCATTTCTAATATTTCTAAACAATTCTTGTAATCCATTAAATAATCAATAAGAGTAGGCAATGTGGCCTTTGATGATGGTGGGGGAGGTATTTATGTCTGCACAGAGAAGTCTGCATCAGAGTCTTCTATGGAAGGTGAATTGGGGTGAGGAATCTATAGAGGACAATGGATACTATTCACCCAACTATACCACCAAAATTTTCATCTATAGGTTCCCTACCCTATCATTAAAATGGTGGATCCATAATTCAATGGGTTTTTCCACCCATGTTAGTGGGTTATTTAGATCTTGATGCAACCACGAGGTAAACACTATGTTCTACATAGTGTAGGTTCTATACATTCATTGTTTATAATGTAATCAACTGAATTGAAATATTTATTTATCATCTATATCTCATGGTCTTATGACTTCAGAAGAAGATGTTGTTGTTTTGGGGTTCCTACCAACACTGATGGGTGTCTGGTGGTGGACCTCACCATCAGGACCCCAAGCCTAGAAATTTTGGTCTTAGCATGATCTACTAATGATGCGGTAGTTGAGGGTGATAGAGAACAATGATTTCCATGACTTCACTTCATATAAGTCTCTTCTCACAGTGACTTATTTACCCTACATGACGTATATGAAGGTTATAACTATCATATTGTATGTAATAATGTTCAAGAATGTGTTAACGTATCTATCAATGTTGGTGGGTCTTAGGTATTTGACTTCCACTTGAGTATCTAGGTTGTTTCAGAAGGATGTGACCATTCCAAGAGAACCACCCCCAGTCTAGTGTGAATGAATTCATTCATCTGAGGATGTGACTGATTTGGTGGTGGAGCCTGAGGTTTAAATCGTCATTGGTAATGGTGATGTGACGGTCATGTATTATCTTCCCATTAAAAAGGATCATATCCCTTCTCAGAGGGTTCCTACAAAGGATCCCACTCCTAAAATTCTAATGACCATCCCTGATTACCATCTTGTTTCACTAATGTAAATGGAATATTCAGGGTATAACGTAACCATGTAAAACTTTTTTGTTCAATTTAGAACATAAATATGTGTTTAGATCACCACCACTCTTGCCCCATGGGTGGAACTAATAGGTGAGATTGGATCCCTTCATCACTAGATGGTGAACCTAAGGACCAGTGGGGTGGAATACCATTCTCATCATGTGTCAGCCTAATAGTTCATCATTATGTTCATAAATTTGTACTGGTGAGAGTTAGAGGCTACTCGATACTATGACACTTCGAAAGCAACCAACATTATCTGTGTAGCCGAACAAGAGTAGGATCGGCTAGAGGAGTAGTCTATGTTACACAAATATTTTTTCATTTCCATGGAGGGACCATCAACTAGCTGAAATCACAGTTTTAATCATATATGGTTGAGTCATAAGGAGATGTATATTTTTTTTCATATTTTAGAGTTTAATATGTTTGAGGGAAAATGTTTTTCCATCAAGGTTATCCCATGATCCGAGAATGAGGTGGCAGAGCTACCTAGGTGACATGTGGCACTCAATGTCATTTGGAAGAGGATGAATGATTTAGAGTAGTCTCAATACCAAGGGAATCACTAATGGGCATTTTCATTTTATTTTTTTTATAAACGAGAGAATCTATCCTTTTAGTGAACCTCCCCCATGAAGGTAATAAAAATAATGTTTTCATTTTCCTATGGGAATTTGTTTCTACATCTCAATCAAATTAACAATACAAGTGACCAAAAACCAATATTCCAATGTTAGTCATGACTAGTAAGAGTAAATAATGATTAATAAAAGATATCCCTCTTATATTGTAGTGGAAGAAAAATAATTAATGATTGGGGTCATAATGATCTATCTACCCATGGGAGTGTCCCTTTTGGGAAGGAATTTCATAGATAAAATGACTTTGTATATCTAACTGGTATTCCAAACATGTGTGAGTGAACGAGTTGGCTAACAATGATGGAATGGGACTCCACCAGAAAAAACTACAAAAATAAGAAATAAATTGATACATCTAGGACATAAAATATAAGGATGGAGGGATAGGTTGATTAAGGACCATTGTTGACCATGATTCAAACATTGGTTCCATAAGTGAATTCCCTGAATAGGTCCATACAAATGAGGGCCGACCATTGACCATGATTGAAACAAGGAACACTAAAATTTATTTTTAGAAGTTATATTAGTTTTATTCCTAGGACAAAAGGATATCAAAATTGGATAGTAACTATAACTATCATGTTGGTCTATTCAGATCTGAAATATAGTGGGTGTTCATGATAAGGAATATTTAAAACATGTGAGTGAACTGGAAAAATGTTCAAATGGATTTAAACCCTACGAGAATTACACCAACATGGTGTTTATAACATTATGTTGGTGTATTGAACATATTTGGAGCAATACTTTCTTCCGATGTGAGTATTACCATTTTTGTAAATATATGGTCAATAAACACATGTTACTATAAAGAACCATCAACAAAGTTAGAAAAATTTCCAATCCTGAAAGGTCTATTTTTTTATCCCACAATAAGGATATGAGGCTTAAAGATTAACATATTTGGTTGAGGATGTTGAATGTGTTGTTTAAAATCATATAGTGAGAACAATGCATTATAAAATATAATATCATTTTATTTGGGAATGGGTAGAATGTTTTAGATTCTTATGACTAAGATGTGACAACTAGTGTGAACAATATCCCTTTTATTGATGAAATGAGATGTGAAAAAGGGATAGAAAAATTTTTGGTACCTTAAGGAGTGACAAATTAATGTGGTGGAAATGAAGTAAATATTATATCTATCATTTCTCAAAACTAGTGGGTTTAGTGAGAAAAATTCAAGATTCAACTATGGCCCAATGGTGAGTCCCATGGGATTTTTATTTCATTCCATTCACAAACTCATTTCTTCCTACAACATTGGAATGAATTTATTGGTGAAATATGGAATATATTTAGATAGAAATTATGAAATTTCAACCTAAAGTACTTATGTTCATCTTGGGGTTAGGTTAGTTTGATTATATGGGTACACATTTATGGTTGTATGTGTAGGTGATTTAAAACATTTTAAGGGCGTGATGAATGGATAAAAGATTATAGTTTTAGGTTATATATTTTTCACCCAAAAAAGGTGTTTTCTAGATAGGTATGTTTGGCATGTGAGTGGGATGATCCCAAGGTATATGGAGTTCCATAGAGGCCTTTCACCAAGAGAAAATCTCTAAAAATATATGAAAATAAATTAATTTCCTAATGCTTATACCAAGGATTATAGTTTTTAGTCATAGATATTGGATCATTTAGTGAGTATTGGGTGGTTTAGAAATTGTGATATACCTATCATGAACAGAGGGAAAAGGCTTCCTGGTACAATATTAGTTTTCACATAATTTATGGTCATAATTCATGGACTAACTATATCTATGTGTCAAGTTGATTGGGTATGTTATAATTTACTATGATCTATAGTTGGACTTGAGGTTTTAATAGAAGGAGTATGGGACCATTGGATTTATGGATGGGCCTGATATAGGTGTTCTCAAAATCAAAATATATCACACAAAATAGGGAATAAAGTCTAATTTTATTCTATAAAGCAGTGTAGTAGAAGACTGATACCAAAAGGGGTACCCATTAAGCGCGAGGATGCAACAAAAAAGGGGTAATTAGATTTCCAAGATACTAGGGTTAATGACATCTATATGTGGATCTAAGACCATAGGAGTCCATATGTAATAATTTTAAAGTCAGGATGCGTATATGGGATGAGGTTTTTTACTTTTTAAATTTTTAGAAATTAGACTGATGGTGGGGAATAGTAGAACAGTTTGTGTGGTTATAAAGAGTTTTAACATGATGTGACGTGTGGCTGAAGGAATCCTTTCACCAAACCAACACCACTAGGGATAGTTTCAAATAGATTATGGTTTTCACTCATATACCATTGGTGGATATGAGTAGGTTTATCCAACTAAAATTGATGTCCATGTTGTGAAAATAAGGATATAGGATGAATTTTATTTATGAAAGTCACACCCGATAGAATAATTATTGGGTGGACACAACAAAGGGGGTATTGGAATCACTATGAATATATTGATGTTGGGATTCAATCAAGATCGAGTTCTAGAACATTTTTTGATATGAGATCAATGCTATATGTATAGGTGGATATCCACACTCACTATAATGATAAGATAATTATGTATTTTAGAACATTATCTAGGATGATAAAATATATATTGATAAGGTTCATGTAGCTAAGAGCATGGTTTTAATATAGTTTAACATTATATTACAAGGATATTGTCCTAAAATTTCATTTCATGCTACTGAGATGATGTCATATAATATTATATAATCTAACTAGGACATTAGGTGATGCAGTTTAAGATCCTGTAGATTTGACCAACGTTTTTCCCATAATTTATGGTCATGGTTTTTAGACCAATATGGGTTTCTACTAGTTTATGGTTATAGATCATGTACCATTTAGGGAGGGTGTTTCATGCATGTTTAGTTAGTGAAAAATAGTATAACCCTGATGTGAATATAGGTCAAAGAAGGAAACACACAATATGAAACATCTCAGATATAATTTTAATATATATATTGGTAATGATTCTAAGAGAAAGGGTAATGATTCCAATTTAAATTTAATGATGTCAAAGTGTGTGGGGTGATATTCTATTATGGAATGAATGTTCATGTCAACCATGCTATAAAATATTCTTCTATGACTAATATACCCCCGTATATAGTGATTAATGTGATAAACATGAAGAAATGGGGGGTTACCTCTATCATAAGGGATATAACAATATAGAGTAAATGAATACAGCATATGATGGTTTTAATAAACAATACATTCTTGATCAGAACCCATGAATGGATGGGGAAATAACACTGATGGTTTTAAAAATTTACCATAATAAAGGGAGGTGGAATGGAGTTAAATTGAAACTTCTGAGATTTGGATAAAAAGGATGTAAATGATGGGTAGGGTAAAAATATAGAACATAATTAATACAATAGTCCCACAAACACACTGTTCAATTATGGGGAGAGAATATGTCTAATTGTTCATTGAACGTGTTTAAAACATGATATCCATCGTCTATTTTTAATGATCCTTTAAGTCATATGTCAATGATAAAAAATAGGCTATTTTTTCGGGGAACCATCACCATTAGGGGGAATGTTCCAGTCAGGATGAAGATGAGGATCCAAAACAAGGCATGAATTATGGAAGTGTGTATGTTTAAGTTTTTTACTATGAGTTAAACAATCCATGATTTATTCATCCATGCACTCAAATTAGACGGATGAGTGCATTTGTAGTTGAGGATTGAAATTGTTCACAAGTGGGAAATCCATGAAATAGGTTGTTGGGGGGGCTTGGCCCATGATATGAGGTCTGGGTGTTAATATGGTTCCCATTATAAATACAAATCAAGTTGTACATTGTTTAAGGATATGTATTAGTGGATGACCCACTTCGAATGGTGGGACCCTATCTTGTTAGGAACCAAGGTATCAAATATTTTTGATTCTTGACATAGGGAAATCGACCGTGAAATTTTCCTATTATGGAATGGATATTCAACATGTATATTAGCATTGTATTATTTTGGTGATCCATCCTACATTTTAACATCATGTGACAAGGGTATTCTCCTGCAGCTTAATGTCATGCGATTGGGTTGATTTTTTAATGATTTATGTCATATAACTATGATGTCGTATCATTGATTAACATCATGAAACTATAAATATAACAAGTAGTTTAAATGAATTTTAATATGATGATTTATTCTATATTTTATGGTCATTTGGAATTCAACATAGTGTAATATATTTTAACATATTTTTACCCAGACATAGTCCCACATTTTAATATAGTATGACTGGAAATATAATTCTACTTCATATGAAGTATCACTTACGGAATCTATCGTTGAATGAAGGTTTGATATTCTCCCTTTCCATTCTTATCAATGGGGATAAACCATTTTAATAGGTCCTATGATTTTTTTAATGTCCTTCCCATATTGATTCCATCATTGATAGCTTAATCCCATCAACTGTTGAAATCCATAGTGTCGATACAATATCACCTTATAGGAGTGAGAAGAGATGAAATTTTTTTATTTCTCAAACCATCTAATTTTTGTGCCATTCCATGTTACTATGTACATAGAGACTATTTCCCTTGAATTATTCTAGATTTTCTAGATGAACTAAGTCTCTCATGTCTGCCTCCCGATAATCCTACATGGTCATCTGAGCTCAAGGGTGTTGAACCTATATGTGTATCAATTTTTATTTCCCCTACAATGGGGAGTATATAGTCTCCTGGGTGGATGTTTTGGTCGACCTCTAATATTCCCAAATGTTATTGGATATATTATTAATACAAATATTCTTTCTTCTTAAAAACTTCTTCAATAATATGTTTGAGATGGTTTATTTGAAAATGTTGATTTTACCATTATACTATAACTGATAGCGTCATGTGTGTTTGGACTGAATTTTATACTTAATGTACAAGTTCTTCACATCGACAAATTTAAAATTGATGTTTTTAGTGAGAATTACTTGGGGGATCCCAAATCAATATATGATTTTGGATTTCATGAACTAAATCGTAGATCAAACCATGAATTTATTTAGAGGTATAGCCTCTTCCAAAATTGATAATAAGATTATGGTAGTCATAATAAATAGGAATAGTCGGGATGTTACTAGAGGGTAGGGTTCTACAAAGTTGAGTTCCTATGTTTGAAAGGGACAGGGGAAAATGGTGGCACAGAGAAACTATGGTGGGTAATCAATGATGTTAGACTAGATATGTCATATATAACAATTCTTAGTGAACTTGATATAGTATTGAAATACGGTAGCACAAATGTATTACAATGTCCAGATCTTATGGGGGAGTTAAATTATTTTTTGATGGGACTGACATTACCTAGCATGTTTCTCTTACAAAATGTGGGGAATCTCCCCACCTTAGATTAAATGGATATCAATTACATCAAAATATCATCTTTAGAGGGTCATCTCTATCTTGAGGGGAACCTGGAAGGTAAATTTCAATACAATTTGATGGATTAACTCATGCTTAGCTCAATCTAATAAATGAGTCCTACGATGGAGATACAGAATGAAGGGTATCATACAATTCATTGATTATTAAACTTCAATGGTATTTGAGAACCGTGTTTCAGAGGTTCTGGTAGCCAGCTAATCTTCCTATTAGTCTTCATCATGCAACCTTCAAGGGTGATGTCCCTCCTAGGTTCTATATGAATGATCAGGTTATCCATGTTGGGATTTATATAGAGATATGACTAAAATTTCCAAGGAATTGGAATGGTAATTTCCTGATTCGGAATCATGAGTATCCTTTCATGGAAATGGGAATTGGGAAATAAACTCATGATTCTACCTTAGTAAATTCAATGTGTTCTTTCTCCCTAATGACATTGTCACCAGTAATAGGATTTATGACTAGTTCAGAGTCTCTATTCACATTGAGTTGGGGGGAAATCAATCTCAAGAGCTAAATCGAGTCTGATTCTAAGACCTTGATACTCATACATTTCATCAGTGAAGCCATATCACAATTAGAATGAGTATGGAATGACGGTATGAACAATAGTGAGGAAGAAAATCCCAAGTCCCACCCTATTATGTTTGGGATTTTTTTTCTCTTAAGCAGAATTTGAGGGGCACAATCAAAGTGAATATATTATGATGTTGCGGCATGATCCATGTATAGGATGGATTCATCATATAAGTTGATAGACTGGGGTTTTTTCATAGGGATTGGATGTTCAATTATGAAATATAATAGTTATGGGATCCTGAAAGCTATTTGGGGTAAAATTTTGATTTCAAAAAGTTGTTAAAATACGACCCAATGCTCCAATTTCCCAATTATCAAGGGGTGGTTTATGTTTTAATTTAGTATATTGACATGGGATAGCAGCTATATCTCATAGTTCTGTAAGTAGTTCCACAAATTTTATAATTTCAATACAAAGTGGAGGAAACTCTTCCCAATGGGAAAATTAATTTTCACTATTTGTAGTGGAATATGGATGAGATAGTAAAGGTTTTTATCCCTACCCTCATTTTTATTTTTATCAAGAATTGTGGTGAGGGTTCATTTCAGTATGGTCACATATGGGACTAATGTATTCCCTGGGATTTTTAGCATTAGGGCCAAGGGATACATAGGATACTTCATGATGTCTATAAATGTATTCATTTAGGCTTTTTGCTACTGGTAAGCATTTCATTTCCTCATGACCAATGAAAAGTGATTAAAATTTCTAGAGATATTATCAATGAATCATCTAATGTATTGAAGGTGTCCCATGAGTCTTTACTACACCAAAAAGCTGTCAAGATGAGGAATCTATTTGACAACTATGATATTCTCTAAATGGATCATGATGACAATGTATCTAGGGAAGCGGTTATGAAATATTACAATGGATACCCAAAATTATTTCTTTTAGGGAGTCATCTTTAGGGTATGGGAGTAGTGGATGTGAAACATCTTCTCATTTTATAAGATATGGTACAAGAATTGGTATAATTTTACCACCTAATCATCTACATAACACTTCACCATTATTTATGAAGAGGAGTAAAGATATGGTTCATGGAATAATGGTAGGTATACCCAGGGTTCTTCAAATCTAATGACATCACCCAGTAAAAAACTGTTCCATGTTGTTCCCTGAATGTGGTAAATTCTTTATCCTCTAAGTACTGATCCATGAAAGATATGACTTTGAAACCAAAACATAGATAATTTTGAAACTCTATCATTAGGAGGGTAAAATAATATTTTATATAGTGCACATTGATGTCTTAGAAATAAATACAATGTATTATATGAATATTATTCTTACTGACTGGAATGAGGTTGGCTATCCACATGGGGTACTAAATGATTCTAATTAATATTTCTTTGATGATATTATCAACATCGTCCTCAATGATGTAATTATATTATGGATCCATATCCCTTTTTTATTCTTTGAACTCATGGTGTCCCACAATGTGTCCAAGGAAATGAATAATAACATGGAGATCAAGCCCTATGTTTTCATTGTATATCAAATAGAACACATCATGATGCTTCTTTAAGAAGGCCACATATCATTGTTTTTCTTCTTATGATAGGACTGCATTAATTATTTTTGGACTTCATTCTTCAACAGTTCTTTAATTAACATGAATCCACTCATTTATAGTGGGGGATAATCCCACATAAAATGTATTAGGGGTGTCATCCAAATACTCTTCAACTTCTAAAAAATGAGGATCAAATGAAGGTGGTGATTTTTCTATAGATAGAGAGAGTCTGGAGGTACTTATATCGATATTGATAGGGGTGCATTACTCAATGAGTGGTTCTTTCAAAATAAAGAATGGAGAAAAAAACTAATTATACAATCAAAAGTTTTTTATAATGACGAGAAGACCTTTGATGATAGAAATTTGATGATGGGTCGACTTTGATTCAGTCATCCCTGCTCTAAGGAAGGTATTATGGTATTGTGGGTCAGTTTGTAAGTGGAGAACCTCTTAGAATAAAATAAGATCAGTTTTTTCATGATTCATCCAATCCTGATCCATATAGAAGTACAAAATAATCTATGAGGATTATATACTTTTTATTAATATAAAAAAACACACAATGTTCAGGGTTATTGGATCTAACCAATGGATCAGTAAGATTAGTTTGTTCTTAAAATGCTCATAGGAATTCATATAGGTCGTTGTGATATCATTGGGGTAGTTGATACATTCAACCCTTTATTCTAGAGCTATTTCCCCCTTTTTATAGTACCCAATATCTAGATAGCTAGATTCAATGGTGTTTAAATAATTGAAATCATCAATAAGTACACCTACTATACCATTAAAAGAGTATGTAAGGTGTTTTTGGTTTGAATGGGGACAAAATATTAGAGATAGAATCAATGAATTACCAATAGGGTATTTATGGAAGTGTCCTATGAGAAGATGATTACCTTAGTGTTTTTATCATGTCACTATACTGGGACTCTAGAAGAATAATTTTATGATGATTGTTCTTGGTCTTATCATACCATTGAATTTCCATGTTAAAGTCAGTTGTATATACTTTTGTGAGCCCCTGTATTTGGATCAACCAATTTGGGATGAGATATATCTTAGAGCTAGTTTCTTCTAAAAAACGATGGATTTCTATTCCATTGAACAATGATGTTATATAAAGTGGGTGTATATTCCCTTAGATTGGGGAAGCCCTATCCTCTTCGAATAAAGAAAATAATGGATTGGATTTCTACCCACATTGATTCATTTGTACGATAGGTCTCACTAGAGGAGACATTAGTCATGAAATGTAGAGGGACTTCCATTACTTAGATGGAATATTCACACATTGCCTTTTACATATTAGGTGTGTTCATGATCAATATCCTCATTGTTATATTGGTGAGTCACTTTACCACATCATACATTCATGGAGTACTCATATTCATACACATTTAAGGACTCCTAATAAAAGAGAGCACAATGGGTATCATTAGATAAGGATTTTGTGAATTAATGGATCTTCACTTGTTTTTTTATATTATGGTTTCTGATGACAACTACACAGCTATGATAAGTACTTTTTAGATGTATTATTAGAATCATGATGTTTTGGTTGGGATACACAATCATCCAATATGGTTGTTTGTATCAGTGTTCCAAACAATTAATATTGTGATGATTATTCCTTCTGAGAAATAATAGAGGATATTTTCTACACATAAAAGCATGAAAAATCAATTTTTATGTACTATATATGACATATTTACTTCCATCATTGTACATACACAACCTTTGATGTCATATTCCAGAGGTGCTTGAGGGGGATACATGGAATTTCCCATCATCATATATTCTGAAAAGATATTCCATCCTAAAAATTTACACTAATTCAAACTCATTTTATTATTTCATGTAATATTATATGATAGGATGGATTCATTGGGATTCTCCTAGTTTGGGGGTATGATGTCTTCATAATGGGATGCTAGTTTTGTCATTGAAATAGGAATCTAGTTGCTCTAGAATCACCAATACATATTCATCTAATATTTAAATCATTTTGATGCTGATGTGGTGTCTAGAGATAATGTGATGGACATAAGGGTGAATGTTTTATTAAATGGTCATAGATAATTTTTTTAACATGAAATACCCACTTATGAGTTTCCCAATAATTATAATTCTTCGTGTATTGGACTAAAAGTTTTTTTATTCACTAGATCCTTCAACATCACTAATGAGGATGGTAGAGTTATATGCCAATATTACATGGAATACACCGAATTCGAATAGGTTGTGATCCACCTAGTCCTCAAGATAATGTTTTATTAAGAATAAATATTTTATGGTATATCCAAATTCCCTCTGATAAAAGAAAATAGGAGGTACAATCAATGTGTTCAGGCACTTGGTTCCTCCTAAATTTAGGAAACATCGAGAACTTTTTCACCATGGAATTGATGAAGTACCCTAGGACAAGACCAAGTTTGATGGATTAAATCATTATCTCCCATTCCCAAAATGATATTCTATGAATTGGACCCTAATTATAGGCTTAAGTTGTTTTCCAATTTGATGATACAATTATCGATGCATGTTCTACGGAGGTTCCCAAGGGAGTTCCATCCATAAGGGATGTTTCTATACAGTAGTGTATATTTTTTCATTCATTGGGTTTCTTAGCGGATATGGAAGAGGTAGTGGGTTTGAGTTCAATTTTTTTTACTATAACACTTACTTATGATTAAAATCTCATTTGAAAAACTATCAAAATATAACTATATATATTTCAAAGTGATGTGGGTAGGGACCTTCTCATCATAAACATCCTCCATGTACATTCCTGATATTTGTTCCTTGAAAATATGCATGTCATGGGATTACCTGAGTTCCATCCACTAGAAAATAATGATATAAAATATCACATCAACCCTGTAGAAGTATTTTGAGAGTGGGGTAATTCTCCTCTTGTGAAAGGTGGAGCTAAACTGTTATATAATTTTATTGTAGAAATCTTCTCATCTAATACTAGATCTCACGGCCAATTAAGTATATCATACTAAATAATATTCTTCTAAAGTCCTGAAAAACCAAAAAATCTTAGCATATTACTACTAATATAGATTATCAAGATTAATTCCAAACAATTAGTCAATGTGCACCATGTTCTATACTAGATCTCTCACCTCAATGAATGAGGTGATGCTCGGTTTACCAAACAGTAGAGGTGGATGAAATTGTTCTGATGATACTTATTGTTGCTACCCTTTACTTGGAATTTAATCTTTATACATCTCTACATAATCAAGATGGGTGATTCAAGTTGTTATCACATCATCTTGGTGGGGATTGATAGTCACCTACTATTCGACCAGCCTCTTAGCCCGAGAGGTCAAACTATGATGGTTTGATGGTTGAAATACATTCTAATCAGATATGGTAGGATGGATATATCATGGTTATTTACTCTATCCATCACCCTATAACATGATTATCTATGTTTTACAACCTGCCTCGGCCAAGCATGTCTAGCTATGATGGTCAAAATGTTCGGTCAGTGGGCGAGTAGATCCCCCTCAAACATTGTCTCACACTAAGCAAAGTTTAATTATAAGGTCAGTGGTGAATGTTTAATCCCAAATTTTTAATGGTATGAAAATAGATGGTCATATGGTATTAGTTATTCACATTCCATTTTCTTGATTTCCATGATTAGGAGGTGGGTCTTTGGGGGGGGACTTATGAAGATCATCTTATATCAATGTTGACAAGTGCATGATCCTGTCAGAAGATATTATTGTAATTAAATCTCCATTATTAATGAGATTTATCCAAAATTAACAAGTTCATCATCTTAGGTTATATGATCATCTATGTTATTGATCATGATGATGTTCATAATGGAAGTCATTGGAGTAAAACTTCTACCATAGATGAGTGGTCCAACATGACAATCATAATGTCTCCACATAAGGGGGTTAAATTGTGTTAAAATTCACTTAACCTAGACTCTGATATATACATGGGGTTACCCCTATTGAATTACCTTATTAATAATGGTGAGTCTCCCATTACAGTTATAAAAAAAAATTATTCCAATATGAGTAGGGGTGTTGGTCCACAAATAGGGTGGCGATGTCAACTATTCTAAACTTCTGCTTGTTATATTTGATATGGTAATGCTATCATGGATAATACCATGGGAAATCACAATAGAAAATTAATATCACCAAAATATCTTCAAAAAAACAATTCATGGTCCTTGGGAATTAACTATTGAAATTTAATTGATATGTTAGTGAGTTTCCAAAACAATACAAATGGGTGGTTAGTGGAAAATATCACTCATATTATTTTTTCAAACTCATTGTTCATAGGTTAATTCAAATCATTATCTCCTTAGGATCTAATAGTTTGTAAGTAAGATATCAAGGGTGTATGTGATTCGTACATTACATGCTATTAATTTTTTATGCAGGGGTTTTTTTATGGTCCAATCATCCCTAGAATGAGTTAATTTCCACTGGTGGTGGGGACAAATTCATTACCATATCTGTAGAGGATCAGGTATCAACGACCTCCTCCTAGTCAAGATCATTTTCATGCCTCTATATCATTGAAAAATTTCACCATCATATAAGGGTTCAAACTAGACCATACTATCTCCCCTTGTTCTAGGATGGGTTTAGAGAAGATGAATACTTATGGCTGGATGTATGATTTCACAGAGAGTCCGTGGAAGGAATCCAACATATCCTCCACATAAAGATACATTTATAGAGATATTGTTGTATTGTGGAACTCATGATCAGTGTTGGTTAGCCTTATCCTTTGGAATAAATCCCCCAACACTGGTGGTAATGGATGATATGTTTCCATCGAGTCATGTGTTGCCTCTTATTCTGATATTTCAATTGTGATATGATGTTTCCCACATTCATGCTGATGATGGTGTGAGGTTTCTTTGAGTATAATCCTTTGTGGGTCATGAGTATTTATTTGACAATCATTGTGGATGAGACCGGGGGTATATCCCAATGATGGATTTCTATTCTTATATTTGAGGGTGCATTTTCACGGTTGGTAAGTTATTTCGCATGGGTAGACCTTCATTTCAAATCATGGTGTTGCGATGAGGATCTCCAAAGTGTAATTATTCATCATGATATTCCCATGAAAGAATAATTTTGGTAACATTATGTGGAGATTCAACTCATCCTTTCTATTAGGTTATTTGGGATTTGTTCCTAATCATGCGTAGATGTTTTCATCTCAATGGTTGTGAGGTTAGGTGGAGGTGTCCACCGATGGTGGAGGGGGAAAATGGAACTGATAAATAGGTCACCAATTAGAAATTATTATGGTTGATCCCTATTTCTTAATCTAAGAATTATAGACCGAGACTAGAGGAGGAGAGATAGGGACCAGAAGAGCATAGTAGGATTGGCCAACACGTCAGCCAATGGAACTGGTCAGCAATTTCAGTGGGGCTGGGTGGGATTCCTCTTGGGTGGCTCTAATGTCGTTTTCATGGATGTTGTGAGATATATATATATCCTAACTTCTGGGATTAAGGGGTATGCTGTCAAAATTTTATAGGAATATGATCCTATAATTTTTCTCCATCATGATGAGGGGTTCCCTATGTGGCCCCTATAGGAAATGACATTGGCAAGGTACCGATTATTTCATGTCCTGATGGTTTAAGTCCCTATAAGGGATGACCCCTTTCTAATAGTAATGAAGATATATAGAATTAATTGTCTTCTATTGGATTATCTCAGAGGGGGAGATGTTGTGAGATCATATATTAGATGTGGGAGTGGTATCCATTGTAGAATGAGTATTGGTGGTATGGGATTGATGAACCATTGGTTCTTCTACACCAATGTATGTGGTGTTTTAAGATAGGTTTCCCAAGATCCAAACTAAATAATACATTTTGAGTAAAATATCATGTATATAGTGATTTATGCCTGATATGCACTTACCATAATAGTGGTGATAATTCTGTTTGTACTATTTAAATGGTAATGTCCACACATGATTTCTCATCTCAAAAAGAAAATATATGTTCCCACACTATAATGATAATAGAAAGATACAATGAAATTAATTATAAAAATATGTTTTATGGCCCAGCTACATTATTCTATATTGAAATAGATGATTTTTGACTATTGGGTACTGGGGTGTCATATTAATAGAAGGATTAGGAGGAATGACCCACCAATAGGATCACAACATGATTCAAGCCTCATTGGGTTTTCCTGTCTATGAACATGTGTATTGTTTTTCGGAATTATGATCTTTCTCAATCTATACCATTTGGTATTGTAATTCAATGAAAGAAAAAAATCCATGAAATTTATTTCATGGTGATGTATATAGTGTTAGGTGCTTATTTGGTGGTATGACATTCTTTGAATTGTTAAGAAAGAATGTGTCGCTTCCATATTGATATTGTGATATATCAAGCCTATTTAATCAGGATGGTAGCACCATTACTAATTCAATTTTCATGGTTAAATATGTTAAGTCCATCTTGTAAGAACAGAGAATATTAAAGTAAGAAAATATATTGACATAAAGTGTGAGTATTTATTTATTAAATACCATGAGAGAAAGACATTATATTATAGTTTTTTGTGTTTATAGGTAGGTTTAAATTGTTATTACAACTCCTTATCTCTTAAAGAGATTTTATGAGTTGTTATCCACTTGTAGTAGTCTATGAATTGCATTCAATACTGTCTAGATAAGGTCTTAGAGAGTCTCACATTAAGAGTATTCAAATGTCTGATCTATTCTAATGAAATGGAGTTTAGGACATAGTGGGCCTCACCATGGGGTTAAGAATATGTCTGTGGATGTATGATTTCCATGGAATAAATAAATTCATATAATTAATGTTTATAATAGTTAGTATTTAACTTTTAAACATAGAATATTTACTAAAATTGATGTAATTTAATTCATGAAAGAATATTTTTTTTAATATTCATGGTCTGTTTGATATTTTTTGGAATTATTATTAGAGTTAATGATTTCCATGTATCACATAATATTTATAAACTATTAAAATTATGTTATAAAAATATAAATGATATTTGTAACTAATTAATGAAGTCATACATTGTTTTTTATGGTTTAACTAGTTGGTAATAAATATATAGGTGTAGGGTGTCTTTGTTAGGTAACATTAAAACACTGTATTTATAAAAGAAGAGAAGAACATTCATGGTGACTATTTCATGATGATTTTATGAGATCCTCTCATTCTTATCAACCTTCCTAGAGAGGGAAACATTTGTTCCAAAATGATCGTAAAATATCTCTATAGAAAATTATTGTAATGAAGTTGTTTTGATCATTTGGACCTCAATAGAATCATTAAAATTACATAATAGCACATAGAATTTGATAATTGATTCACTTGTACACTTTACAAGAATGTGTGGACTATCTTAGGGGATTCTGCATAATATCCTATGAGTATCAATCATCAGTGATGAGGGTATGTTGATCAAATATTTATATAAGAGAATGTAAATCTCCATTACAATTTTGTAGTTAATTTAATCACATGAAAATTATTTGGTAGTATCTAGGAAACACTTCTCCATCAACGATGTGGTTACATTGAATGATTAATGAAAAATTCATAAAAAAATGATTTTTTGGGCATCTGATTTTTGAATGGTATCACAAAATTATATTTGTCTGATTTGTGTATATTTTTAAGCCAAATAAATTGTATTAAATTTTGAGGAGGGAATTTATCGAATGTAGTGACCAAAAATGACAATGTAATCTGTCATCTGATTTTCAGAATATAACAGTTTTATGTCCTTAATTTGAATTTAGAATAACCTTAGGTTTGTTAAATCAATGAACATATATATTTATTCATATATTAAGATACCCATAGGAAGTCAGCATTGATGATTTTTGGTGAACCCAATCACTGGATAGAATTCAGTCTACGATCAAGAATAGTAAATTCTGGCTAATGGATATTATCTTATACTTTTGGTGTTGTTAAAAAAATTTATAAACAACTTCAACTCAATAAGTATTAGGGAATTAAAAAATCTAAACATGAAAGGGGTAGTGGTGTGCTTGAGAAAACTAACAAAAAATGGGCCCAGCTATTTTGACTAGTTGGGAGGGTCGACAGTCTAAAATTAGAAAGACAATTAAAAATGTTTTTAGGATTCCTTCTTAGGGAAGAGTTTAATAAAAATCATTTAAAGATGTGAAAGAGGGTATTCTGAATCATACTAGCCTCAACCTGCAACAGTCTAGTCTCTCCTATTGAGCTCCCTTCCATGGACAACATCTTCTCAATGTGTGCCTGCCAACCATGCATGATCGGATGACCAGACTCCTCCCAAAGAAGAACACCCTTATCACAAGTACCAAACCTATTGAACCCCCTTGGTGTTGTATACCTTCGCTGACATGAACCCCACTATTGGGCACACCTACCTTGCATCGGTTCTCCCTAACCCTCTTCGACTTGTCATGTTCTGATGCCCCCCTTATATTCTATGGCCAAGAACCACACAAATCCCACTAAACTAAACTTCCCACATCCACCTAATCATTTCCACTATGGCTAGTCCTCCAAGCCCCCTTCTCCCAAACCCAGTTACACACCAAACACCTTATTCCATGATTCCCTATCATCTAGATCTAATTGAATTGATCCATTACAAGTAATGTGGGTTTTACCTATCCTATAAAAAACTAGGATTAGTTTTTCCAAACCCATAAAATGCATTTGGTGTTATGATGAAACATAATTCTCACTTAGAGGTGGTTCTTGTTTAATAAATTACAATCTCTGTCATCATTTAATAATTATGTGTATAAAGGACTACACGACTAGGTAAAATTTATTATCTAAATTCGACAATCTCAAGATCCCATCTCCTGTATACATATAATGTTAGATAATGATTAGGATTAACAATGACTTAGTTTTCATTAAAACTTAGTGATGCACCATACTAGAGTTTGACGCATTTGACGTGTGGAAAATGCAACTCAAGTCACATATGTATAGAATCAAGGAGTTACCCACATTGTATTTGATGATCCATCATTAAATGGTTAAACAATTAATATCGATTCATGATCACATCATTTATTTACACTTGGTTTATTATTTAATGTACGATTAGATTTTATGTTTCATCACTTAAAATATTAAAAAAATGTATAGATAAAACAAACATGTGGCATGATTACTATTTTATATTTGTTACATTGTCATTGAAGACTTTAATCACGTTGCACATGCATATCAGATATAAATTTATCACTTTTATCAATAAATAATAAAAAACCACATTGAAATATTAAGCTACAAATGCTTTCTATCATTCAAATTTGAAAACAACTTGGTTTATGGGGTGCATATTTTCCCTAATTGAGGCATTATCTAACAAATGAGGACATCTTATGAGAATGATGAGTTGATTTAACTAATAGTGGATGAAAATGAGTAGCCATAGAGAGAGTGTTTCATCTTTAGAGTAAAATCATTGATTAAATCATGTATATTATTTTACATGTTATGACTTCACTCAACAATCAAGGTTCTATGAGTTAATTTAGTTTTGTAGACAAAATCATACTTTGTAACTCATTAATTAGTGACATAGTTGTAGATTATAGACTATGAGGAGATGATTCATGTATCCATTCCACTATAATACACTTGGGGTTGAGTATTCTTAATCTATTAGTATGGTCTACTAGAGTTTGAGAAAATAGTGGGAGACATGTGATTATTAATTTAAATTACAAGGATTAATTAGAAATCATGATAAAAGTACTAATTTGACAGTTTTATTATATAATTGAATTCAATACGACATGTAAAAAGTGATAACTATTTGAAAAAAAATGTCAAAACCCATCCCCCGGGGCCCGTGTCGTGACTACCCCAAGCCCGCCTCCATAGGCCAGGGGATGGTGACCAGCACCCAAGACGTATTCCCTAATACCGAGAAGGAATTAGCTTTATAACATGTAACTCACACAACTTAAAACACAGCACTATACGAACACAAGTAAACTGAATAGTAAAAAGAGTGTGTATAGTAAGTAAATGGGGCCAGAATACAAGCCCGAATAGAAAGTACAAGAAAACTTGAAAGTACAAGTAAACTGAATAGATCTTCTGATCACCTTCCAAGGATCTTACCTGAAGGGTAGGTACAACTCTAGAATGGTCATATATGTGGTAAACCTCTTCTGTGGTCCACCACTGAGCTACCTCTAGTCCTGGTACCCTCATCCTTAATTAGTGTTGTCCTTCGTCTACACCAAACACAAAAAGGTGTGGGTATAGCCCGTACAGGGGTGAGTATAATGATAGTTAGTAAGAACCCCGAGACCCCCTAAAGGTCTCACAAAATCCAAAAAGGATATTCCACAAAGCATGAAAACAACTGTCAGCCCAACATAGGTATATGCCCATAAAAATACCTAAGATTTCAAGTATACCTATCTCATTCATGAGGGAACACAAGGCCCAAATCCACATCCCAAGGCTCAGATGTTCCACAAAGGATGGAATACCATGATGGTAACACCACAAAGGTAAGTACCAAAAAGGTAATGCCACACAGAAGAATACCATGAAGGTTTCACCATGAAGGAAAGTACCACACATGTACGCCACACAAAATAATACCACTATGTTATCACCACGAAGGTAAGTACCACATAGGTACACCACACATAAGAATACCACCAAGGTATAACATCGAAGGAAAGTACCACACAGGTATGCCACATAGAAGAATAACACAAAGGTATCACCATGAAGGTATGTACCACGCAGGCGCACCATACAGAGGAATAACACCATGGTATCACCATTAAGGTAAGGACATAGCTCACACCAGGTATAACATAGGTACAATTGTAGAGATGATTATATGTAACTAATGAATCATAATTCTCTTGTAAGAGGAAGAAAAACATTGGTTCCTAAATCATCAGACCCACACTGGATCCTAGTACTTCATTAGACCCACACAGGATCCTAGTACAGCAGACCCACACTAGATCCTAGTACATCATCTGACCCACACATGATCCAAGTAGAGGAGACCCACACATGATCCTAGTACATCATCAGACCCACACTGGATCCAAGTACAGTAGACCCACACAGTATCCTAGTACATCATCAGACCCACACAGGATCCTAGTATAACAGACCCACACAGGATCCTAGTACAGCTGACCCACACAGGATCCTAGTACAACATCAGACCCACATAGGATCCTAGTATATCATCAGACCCATGTGGGATCCTAGTACAGCAGACCCACGTAGGATCCTAGAGTAGTCCCACATGGATTCATAGAGTGGATCCATCTGAGACACTCGAACACAGACCCTCAAATTATCCCAAGAACAGACCCACAAGGGATCCCTTTATCATGTTACATCCAGCTTCAAGGTTCCCACACTATGCTTGCTTGATTCCTGGAGGATCCACTCCTCAATCCACAGGTCGAGTACTCCAACATCCATGAAGTACCATGAAAAAGTATCTAAAATGATAGCCATGTAAAAGGTGTCTCAATGTGATAAAAGGTGTTTCAATCAAACGCTCGGTCTGTAAGTTATTGGCATTTTAGTCCCGAGGTCCAGGTTGGATTTGTGTTCAATCCAACCTGGTCAAACCCCAGCTTTATCCAGAACATAAGTGGGGTGTAACAGAGGAACCGTCTCGATCCTAGGTTTCCGGTGCCACAGATGGTTTGTCAATTCAAAACTGTATGAAAGAGATATATCGAATACAAGATCTGACAATTAAAATATTAATAATATTATTGGGTGTTTTGTTGACCTGAGCCACGGACCAGAATTTATATTCAACATTAGACATAAATTGACCATCTTAATGACCAGATCACATCACCGCTGATGGTAAGTCAATCGGACATCGCACGCAGGAGTTATAGAGGGTCGAAGGTTTAATAATAATATATTGTTATTATTATTTGAGTGTTTCGGGTAGATGATCCAAAAAACCTGAAAAATAAATCCAATATTGGACTTATTATTTTTGTCTTGAAGTCAGGGTCACACTGCTGTAGGTGGATCATGAAAACAAGGTTTCACGGATAAGTTACATTCAAAACACGGTTTTCCCAATAAAAATAAAAATAACATTATTATATTGTTTTTATTTTTATTTAACTGTTTTTCTTCAATCCCAAAACCCATGTTAAATCTACAAAATCTTTCATCCACACCACACATCCCTCAATTCACTCCTCCTTTATTTATTTCTCTTTTAATTCTATTTCATTTCATTTCTACCCTTTCTCTCTCCAATATAACCCCTTCATGTTTTTTTCAACTTCATGACCTGCTTCAAATGATCAACAATGTTTACTCTCAACTCCCAGCTGTCGAACACGCTTCTACTGTAATGAACACAATAATTCCCACACTACCCTTTACGCTCCTCAAAAAAACGGCACCGCACTATCCACCTGGACGATGTAGCGCATGGGTGTCGCACCTTGAAAAGTCGCTTGAATCGCACCATCACGTTACAACTTCCGCGGCCCACTGCATATTCTTTCTAAACATGAATAATAAAATGATTTCATATTTTTATCCACATGTAAAGGGCTCTATATCCATATGTTGCGGTCAATCGAATATTGTGTTTCCAGCACCAATAAATATATGGTGGACTCCTTCTACGAGCCATTGCAGCTTTGTTCCACGCCCTAATATATTAAACAATGGCATATTTGTGATCCTTTCATGAAGGATTCACATCCATATATCACTCTCAGCAAAAATCCGTGTTTCCAGCATGAATAAATATTAAGAATTGATGAACGCATGAAGAACACATGAAGAGCGAAATAAAAATATCATGGTATATGTGTGGATCGATGATCTTGTTTGTTTGGCCATCATCGTTGAGAATCAAGAATATAGGGAATCAACAAATTGATATTTATCATACTAAAAAATAAACCCCCATCCTTGATGTTCTTTGGAGATGTCGTGAGAAAGGAGATGAAGATGTTGACGTTCCTTGCTCCCACACCATGCTCCAGATCCGATCTCATGCGTCATCCTCCTTCTTGATATAGAATACTTTCTTCATTGGAGGATGTTATTCCACCAACCAAAAGCTACCAATGGATATCCCAAAGGGTCTCCCAAAGGCTCTCCCCAAAATCTCCCTTTTCCCAATGATCCCCCCAACTAAGAGGTGATGAGCCACCCAATTAATTAGTAGATAAATTAATTGTTAGCTCGCTAACATGGGATAATTCCAAGGGTTTTCACACATTAAATGTAAGTTTGGGTGGTCCCACAACAAATAATTAAAAGGAGAGGTGGGATGATATTTAAAATAAAATATATTTATTTTATTTAATCCTCCATGATAAATGAAAAAACCAACTTCTTCTCTCAACCCACTACTATTGAGGATAAAACTCCATTATGTGAATTCCGAACATGTGAGTTCAATGGTGTATTCAGGTTTTTAATCTGAGCACCATTTAAAAGTTAGAAAATTCCACTCACGCATTTACTGAACGTACCCGAAAAAAAGTTTGTAACATTATTATCAGTCACCCTTGACCAACATTGGTCAAGCATAGGCTCTACCAAGGTGAAAAACTCCCCAATGAACCCTAAGGTACTCTCTGATTTCCAATCTGAGTTGCCTTTTAAAAGTTATGAATTTTTCCAGAAAATAATTTTCATTAAATTATTTTATTTACGGCCAAAAACTAACATTCACTAGTGGCTCTTGCTGGTTAAATTTAGTATCTTCCTAAATAAATAATACCCTCACATGTTCATTTTTTGTCTCATATTTTCAATCCGAGGTACTGTTTGTGAGTTATAAGAATTTGAAAAATAAAATAATTTATTTTATTATTTTATTTACGATTATGGCATTTTTTTCTCATAAGAGGCCCGTGCCAACCAATGAAATGTTGTGCCTAGGGTAAAAACGCCTTTATAAACGCAATAGAGACCTTATATTTTTGATTGGAGAAACTGTTTAAGAGTTTTTCCACATTATCATGAAAACTGCATATGCGCGCTAATTTAAGAGTAACAAAAACTTTGATGAATCATTTTGGGCACTCCGAGCCTCGAAATCACACACCGTTAGATTTTGTGGGCTTATAATTATTTTATATTATTAAAAAAAATATACGGGATTTATGGTACCTAAAAAAATACATTTCCATACTCGAATGAGTTTCCAAGAGTAACATCTGTTCGAATGAAAATTACAATGATAAAATGGATTTGTGGTGTTCGTATCACAAATACCTATTATGATACTGTTGGTAGTGAGGGGGTAAAATAATCTTATAAGAGACTTATATTTTAATAATCTGGATTCAAAATCATAATTCTATCATCAATGGCTGATGTAATTGGTGGAAATATAATCAAAACATAGATGATTCATCATGAAGTATAATCTCTAATAAGAATGCAATGTGAATGAGAATTAAATTATGAATGGGTGATCATTACAATAGATATTTATAAATTTAATGATTGATTAGAATAATTCAAAAAATAATATTCTTCTATAATTTCCCCCCATATAATCCAGTCTCTTTTAAAATCACTAAAATGAACAATGTAGATAAATATATTTACTACTATTTTTGTGATGGTTCTTCGAGTAAACAAGAACCTATAGAATGTTTAATCCCTATTTATTATGGTGAAAAATTCTTTTTATAGATTTAAATGGAAAATGGTATGTTTAATTTAAAAGAATTATTTATAATTTCCTTCAAAGAAAATAGGTAATGAATTATATAGGATGTTAATTTCATCGCATGTCATGAAATAATCCCATTGAAGTCAAACATAATGAATTGAACTGTAAAAGTATGTAGCCACTTATTTTTCTTGTATATTCATCAATTGTATATAATGTATCTATTATACATATTTTGTATTTAATACGTTATGAATATATAATATATGTATTTTTAAATAAATAACCTATTATGTGATGAAACATTTCGAAGAAGTAATGTTAATTCTCTACTAAGATGTGAATGGGTGAATCCAAAGTCAGTGATGAGAAGTGGCAGCATTTTAAAATCAACAATTAATTATTCTAGTTGAACTATTATTTATTATTACCAAAACATGTATCTCACATGTCTTTTGGACATAAGGAGAAATTATTCCATTTTTTAATGAATTTGGTTTGTTCTTTATAATACAGAACTAATCATTCAGTTAATCTGGAATCATTTGAAATAAATGATGAATATAAAGTGTGTGTCTCTGTTATAACCAATTGAAAAAAGAAATTTATCTTTCATGAAACAACTAATTTGGTTTTTAAAGGAAGTACCATGGATGGTATTTAGTCTCTTTTGATCCATATACTGTAGTTATTATCACCACACATTTTCATTTAGTATTGGACTATGAAACCATTTGAAATAATGGTGGGGCACAATGCTATTGGAATTTTTTCAACAAGAGAGAACGAAAATTTTCGTAATAAGATAGTAGTAAATATATACATCATAAAAATCCATGAAAAGTTTTATGGTTTTTAAAATTGACATATTAAATATTAAATTAGAATCCCTGAATGATACTATATTCTTCTCTAACTCGAGATATCTTAGATGATTATGGTTGTTTACCCAACCCCTTCCTCCCAATTAGAGGGGGCGTTCTTCCTATAAATTCATCTAAATATTGGATGTTATTTATTCAATTATCTAACCATGATTTCATTTATCTATTCACAACTACTTTAATCATCCCAAAGGATACATAGTTATTCAATGTCTTACCGCTATATTCTATTTCAACTATGGATATAAAAGAAGCTTAAATTCTCTTTAATCTGACCTTGGTGTATCATTTTATATTGCATTAGCCTTAGGATGACTAGTTTGATAAGTTATTCGTTGAGTCATGGGTACATCTAGAATGAGTGGATGTTTATTTTCCCTACAAGTGTCATATTATGATATTCTTTACACCGGAGGATGATTTTATCCTCAATTGGAATAGTTTTTCTAAAACCTACAATTAATGTCATAGTCCTGTGATTTTCACATGAAATGAGATTCTCCTTAAATGAAGGCTTGAGTAATATTTCAAGAACATAAATATTCATTCCAAAATACCTCTATTAACTTTATCATTGGAAATAATGTAAGCCAATTTTTGTATTCAAATAGTGTAAAAACATGTTTATCATCTGATATCTCCATGAATTTGTGTTAAAGTTGATGTTTCAAAGGTGTCGGTATAGGGGGTTTGGATAATTGTTGGGGTATAATTTCATTGCAAAGAATTTCTTGTCCTTGATTCTTGGAAAAAAATATTATTTTTCTTGTAAAAGGATACGTCATCATTTTCATCATGTTTTTATGGTCATAAAAATCAACATGGAATGATGGACTGAATTACATAAAAGTTATATGGAACAAATGCTATCACTACCCTTATAGTAGACAAGTTAGATAATAAGGATCACATATAAAAGACTAAAAACCCTATAACCCTAATCCAATGTTTTTGAAAATCCTCGTCCATGTGAGACTTGATTGAGTTAACCAGATGTCAACAATATAGGGGTTTTTTTGGATAGGTGGGATTTAGTGTGAGAGTGTAGTGGATCATTTTTAAAAAAGCTCCAATATACCAAAATCATCCTCTTATATATATGAATTGTGTCTTTGAAATATACACCCACATGATATGATGATACATGTGATAAGTGAGGGAGGTGCATTATGTTGAATGGCCATGTAGAGTGTTATATACGTCTCACAAATTGTACATGAGGGTTGGGTGAATGAAATGAAAAAGTAATTTCCTAAAAGGTATATGGTGACTATTAATATATAAAATCACTATGAAGTGTTGTATTTAAAGTACCAGCTCAGAAACAATGAAATTATACCCAAGATAAGGACCTCTCTAAAGGGAAATGACTCTGTGGGGAAGAATTATGTGATGATATCTCCATCTAATTATTATGAGATAGTGAAGATTAAATCATGTTAGAGGACTTTATGACCCATAGTTGAATAAGGGGACGAATGAAAACTTTTATTTGGGGAGATACATTTTTTCAAAAGAATAAAGCTAAAGGGAATACAAATATTATCACTTACCTAAACCTATGGAGAAACGATCTGTCAAAAATACTAGTTCTAAGGTGTAGGATGGGGAAAAATATACTAATGACTAGAAACAATATATTATTTCAAAACATCTGAGTGAAAACCTAGTGGTTTGATGTGTTCATGTGAAGGAACAAGAGAAGGTTGATGGTATGATGAAAGCATTGAATCAAATATATGGATACTCTATGCTTGTGTTTTCTACTAACAGTGTGGCTTTAATTTATTGGGTCATCCTATATAAATATGTTCCTACAATCCTATAGTGGGTGGATCATAAAGAGGTGGAAAAAACTTATTCGATCTTATCAGTCACTTTGAGGAAGAAATTCTAGAGTAGGATTTTTAAATTAAGTATTTTCTTGAGGATAAAGATTGAATAAATGTGATAATGATTCTAGTGGATAAAAATTATTATCATTTTCTTGGATCAAATTTTAATTCAATATTTTAATAAGATCCATAAATGAAATGGAGATAAATTTTTAGGAGTTCAACCAAATTTAAGATAATATGGATTATCATTTTTAGTACTTTATCACGGATGATAAAAGAAAAAGGTTACTATACATTATTGGAAAGTATAATGAGAATATACATATTATAAAAAAAATATTTTTTTAATGATTTTTGGATTTCATATGGTGTCTGATGTTATCTTGTTTGAACTTGTGTGGTTTCCAAAATTCTCTATAAAAGTGATTTTTTAAATAATAATATAATTTTTATGTCAAGAAAATTATTAAATATTAATGGTCAAAAGATGTGAGTTTATTTGGTCCCATGTGGAAAAGAGTATATTGAGAAAGAATTCATCAATCACTATAATATATAGTTGAGTAATACCTATATGCACATTTTCTTATACTCATCAAATATATATTGATTGTAAAGGGTATTGATAATGATCCTTATATGAAACCATTTATCATTTAAATGAAGTGTAGAGTAATTCCTAAACAAACATTTCCTTATTCACATTTGAATCATGATATAAATAAAAGTATAATATATGTTGAGATTAATATATATTGTATGTACTTACATTGTATTTTGAGAAATTATTCATAAATAGAGATCAAATACCATAACCATATAAAAAATATAATGACAAATGGATATCATTTAACTTATAGTGTGTTATAAATTCATCAAAAGAATAAGTGTTATATTTAATGAATTTGTCAAGGATATAAACAAAAATTCACCAATAAAAATAAAATGTGTATCTCTATTAGTATCCCATATTTTTCAAATGATATGACAAAAATCCATGAGATTAAAAGTTATAGTAAAGTTAAAGACAATATAAAAATAAAATGTTTCATATATCTAAATATGATTGTGGAAAAATTATTGAATTATGATTATTCAATGTGGAAGATACACAAATATTATACATTGGAACAATTTCCACAAGAGCTAGTGGAAAGGGAATGTTCTAGAGACACATACTTCATATGTTGGATAAAACCCTGGTAATGGTTTTACAATCACCATGGATAATGATAATTTATGCATTGAGAATAATGAATCTAAAAATATAATAGTATTTTAAAATAACATAATATTTAAAAGATCAATTATAATCTACTAATCGATTCTATGCATCAAAGTATGAGGGAATAGTTTTTTGAATACATCGATACGTATTCTGGTGAGAATGTACATGGATGGTACAATAGTTGTACTAATAAGGATTTATTAGTAATACTATGTGAATATTTATAAATCCTTTTTAACTTTAATTATCATATCTAAACCTTATGAATATTAATATAGGGAATTATATGTTAGGACCACCAATCATGGAAGGAATATACATGATGCCACCAGAATGTGTTGGTGACACCATAAAATTATAATAAGGGGTTATGGTTATTGAAATATAGTTTTGAATTGATGTAAAATACATTATCATATAATATTCATTTGTAATGATTTATTTCCACGTTTCTACAAGTGGTTAGTGAGAGGGCCATATCATTCCATGTAAAAATGTTTTATAACATATGGTAAATAATTATTGGTCTTATAGTTGGTTAATAACATAATGAATTCCATATATTGATGTGAATTAAAAATATTATAGGTAACAAGGTCTACTAAGGTATATCTATCTTTTTAACGGACATAGTAAATTGTAAATGTACAAACATAGTATTGAAAATTCAAATTTGAATAATTTTTGATTAAATTGTTACTAATATCACATGGAATAATTCCCACCAAGAATTCATGTATGTGTCCTATAAAGAAGATCAGATCATTAAAACTAGTGGTATCCATATCTATATATTCTGAGTATATTTTATTTTCTGATATTTCTAAAAATAAATTTAAATTTTGTGTGGATTGTTTCTTTATTCTTATAATATCACCTTTTATTTAAATTTTTATCATTTTATAATTCTACTAACAATACTTAAACCTAATTTCATGATTTGATAGTGGAGAAAATTAATATACTGAAGGTTATCATCTCTTCATGAGATATACTCAAGCAGGTGATGTCAAAAATAATATAATAGATGCTCAGGGGAGACGATGAAGGCCCGAAAACTAAATCAATAACTAATAAAAACATGATCATATCATGAAAGAGCTAACAAGGATATAACAAGTTGGATTTAGTTCAAGTGGGTGATTTGTTTAATGTGGGTTCCCTAGATCCAAATTAAATAGTACCTTTGTATTACCATACCATATATATAATTATTTTTCCAAGATGTAAACATATCATAATAGTGTTGATACTTTTGAATACACTATTTAAATGTAAATTTCCAAAGATTTTTTTTCTTTTAAAAATGATAAAGTTGTTACATTCTATAATAAGAACCTATAGATAATATGACATTAATATTAAACCTATTTCCTATGGTCAAGATAAATCATTCTGAATCTAAATAGATGATTTATGACTATAAAGTGTTTGGGACTCAAAAACAATGAGTCTTACACTTATAATGTTCACACATTGTTATCTTTAGTAGATTAGATAAAGAGGAGTGAATCGATGATAAGAACACAACATACATCTTATATTATTGGTTATTTATAACTATGAGCATGTTTTTTAGTCTTATGAAGATATATAATTTTCAATATGTACCTTTTTATCATGTAATTTTACGCAAGGAAGACTCAATGACATTTATGTTATGGTGAGGCAGCTTGTGTTGGGTCCATCTTCGGTGGTATGGCACTGGTTCAATGATCAAGAAAAAATTTATTGCTTCTGAGTTAAAGAAGTGATATATTGGTCATAGTTGAAAATGATGGTAGTAAATTTACTAAATCTACATCCGTGGTAGAATATTTTAAGTCCATATAGTAAGGTTCACAACTGATAAATCAAGAAAGGATAACGACATAATGTGAGATTACTTCCTTATAATATTTTATAAGACAAAGATATTATATTACAACGTGTGTGTTTATATGAAGGTTATTATTGTTATGATTACTCCTTCCCTCATTAGGGGATTCTATGGGTTTAAATACTTCATTCCTTGTTTGTGAATAGTACTAATTTCTATCGAGACATTTTCCTAGAGGGTCATACACTAAGAATATTGAAATGTCATCCCTATTCTAACGAATTGTAGTATGGGGCATTGTAGCCCCACCATTATGTCTAAAATCTTCTTGAGGATATATGATGTCCAAGGGATAAATAAATTCATATTCTTTGAGTTAAAAATAATTATTTTTGAATTTATTTATTAAATTTATTTATTAAATTTATTTACATGTATGAATGTAAATAGATTGGTAATATTATATGAATGAATATTATTTGAATATTCAATGATCACATAATATTTTTGTGATTGATGAGTCAAGTTAATTATTCAATTTTAAAATAATATATATTTATTATTTTATATTTTTTTGATAAAAATATAAATTATATTTATGGAATAGTAAAATTTTCAATATATTTCATCTATGGTTCATTTAGTGGGTAATATATATTCGGGGGATTAGTGCCTTTTAGAGGTAAATTTATTACTCACTATATAAATGAATATAGATTGTCTTTATCGGTGATTATTGACTATGATTTTATGAGATCCTCTCCCTCCTCTCTCACTTCCTATAGGGATAAAATCTAATTCTAAGATGATGATCGAATATCTCTTATTAATATTGTCGGAATAAGATTGTTGTGGTTATTAGGATGTCGAATGTGTCATTGGATTTTCATGATAGTACCCAAAATTCAATGTTTGATAATTCTATAGATATTTAATAAATGTGTGGATGATCTGAGGGGATTCAAATTCACAACCATTATGATATAAACAGTATAGAAGATTGAATTTGGATCTTATCTTTAAATTGGATGCGGTATTTCATCATTTTAATTTTGTGCTCAATTTTTTCAGATGAGGATCATCATGTAAAAACTGTTATAAATTCACCAATGCCAACATAGTAATGTAAATTTCTGATGAATGTTTTTTAAATTCCAAATTTTGTGTGCAGCTTTTGTATCCCTAATTCCAACACGTTGATGGTTGGATGCCTAATTTTTCACAAGGCATATGTCCAATATGATATAGTAGTTCTAACATTAGTACATTTCTGATAAACGTGATTCACAATGTTCCCAATTCTATTCATCCTCTCCAAGTGGAGTAATGATCCATATTGATTATTTATTGGATTGAGGATACACACCATTTCTCAATTTTCCCCAATTGCGAGGGAAGTGTTTCAGGTTGGTCGCACCATTTTTGTGTGGTTATCGACATAATAATGGCCTATCTATAGTGATATTTAAATCTAGTGGTGCCAATTATTACATATAACGTCAGGGATAAAGATTAATTTATTCACATCAATTTCATCAATTTTATTTCATCTACTTTATTTCATGGAATTCATCTAGGTGAAAATGTGATTTATTTGTCCCTCTTGGAGTGGTATGTGTTGTTGGACTAATCATGCCCCCAATTTAGTGGTTTATCTACATTCTCTAATTCTAATGGTGGGAGGCCTCTACCACTATGTATGATGGTCTTGTACCTTGATTTAAAATGGATGATGATATTTCAGATCTCCCTACCATTGATTCATCATTTGATCCCATTACCTAGTATTGGTCTCCCTCATATATTTGAGACATGTTCAAAAATCTCATTCTTGACACCATCAAGTGGTGTACACTAGTTAATGATGTTGTCTCTATTGTGAAACTGTAGCCACTTAATGTTGGAGGTGATGGTGATGTAGTACATGTATGGTCATATATGGACAATGGGTGTGATGAGAATATATATAAGTCTTAATCATTTAGATTCAATAAAATATCATGAATGATGAATCCTTGGATATAAACCCAAATTATCACATTTCCATTTATGCATAAACACAACCACAGTCATATGAAAATTTAGGATTGTTGCATTAAGAAACCCAAAATCATCACAACATATAAGTATTCTAATTAATTTGAAGGGTTCATAGGTTTTTGTCCTTATTATGACACAATAATATTTTTATGGTCTTATGGGTACATTATTACAAGATTAGGTTACTATACAAACATGATAACATGATTAATGTATTCTAATGAATTCATAATTGGTATATAGTCTTGTGGGTACATGATCACTAGTTTATGGTCTTATGGAGATACTATCATAGGTTTATAATCTTGTTGTGAAATTTTAAACACATTCATGTCACATACTGTGCTATATATGGGTTAAAATTTCATGGAAGCATGAATGTCTTGTGACTACCTCATGTTTTAGTATAGAGAGGTTATATTTTACCCCAAATGGGAAGAGTTCACACTCTGTAGTTGTCTCCTCTTAGAGGGAGGAAATATTGATTCATCATGGTATCTATTTTAAAACTCATGGATGCATTCTTTATACCCTATTAGGGAATAAGGATAAAAACTCATTATGTTTTAGATACTATTTGGAGGTCATGTTGTAGAGCCTATCATTTCAGTTTAATGTCAGGTGATATGGATGATTGTGTTATAAAATGTGGTGAAAATAATTGATGGTGTTGGAATTATAAAATGAAGATTCTCAGAATATTGGGGATATTCTCATTATTATCACGTGATAAAACTGATAGTTACATTAAATTATAGGGATATAGTTTAACAATGTGTTAAGATGATATTTTTGTATAGTTTATCATTGTGAATCTAAGACATTATCTGGAAGAATAACCACATATCACTAGGATGTGGATAACATGCGGTTTAATCTTGTAGTAGAGATGGATTAGGAATTATACCTGATGCATCCCATTTTAATTTAGGGTAAGAGGAGAGGAGGATAAAATACTACCCCTCATCAATTTTAAATGTATGTAGTTCCCTTAATGATAGTGTCTCTTGGGAATATATTTCCGCCACACATATTATTTTGGATGGAATCAAGAGTAAACACTACCAGGTTTAGATAACATGTAGGGTACCTAATGTTAGGGTTCATATTTATCGGATAAATAGGCATTGCGATTTTCTAAGTCATTATTGTATCAAAGGGACCCAATAAAAGTGTGGATGATACATGTTATGTAGATATTGTTTTAATGGGTAAATTATGTTTGTATGGGTGTGGGGAACACAAAAACTCAACTTGAATATAACTACACATTGTTGAAAAGGTATTTGGTTGTCAACCAAAAGTTTTTTTCCATGAATCTTTGGATTTTCATGCACCATGATTGGTGTGTGAGAAATGATATCTATCACAATTTTGGGGAAATGATCCATAGGTAATGATTGTGTGTAACTATTAGGTTTTTATGAATCATGGTACTTTTTACGGAAATTCACCTTGATTGAAACCACTTTTCAATCAAGTGATGTTGTTCATGATCAACTCTAAAATATGAATTTGTATTATGGGGAATATGTGAAGTCATTCATGAATGTTAACTACCTATAAAAATTCATGGGGATCTTGGAGTTACATTCGTTCTTGAAATACTAGGTTTTATGAATGACAGATTTACACTTCAAATTTCATAGGTCAATCCACAAAAATATGGGGTTATAATGTATATATAGCCAATATGGGATTCATGACATTGGGTTGGAATTTTTTAGATCCATCGTTCACCTTGTAGAAGGTTCATGCTACAATATGTTACACAACACTCTTGACATTTCTTACTGGTAATGATCTTGTAAGGCTATGATTTGGCAATAACTTTCATATACAATTAACTTTAGGACCAAATTTTGTTTTTAATGAAAGTTCAAAAATCTATGTGCGACCCCCCCCCCCCATTATTTTTCAGCAATTTTTCATCTCCAAACATGTTTTATAGAATTATGTCTCCTTTCCCAAGAAAGTGATTTTCACACTATAATCTGGAGTTGTTAACAATGGATAAAAGTTCCACACACTCAATCTCGTGGATCAAATGAAGTCCCTCAGAAATACACATTAACTTGATTTGGGAAAACCACATCTTAGGGGTTTAGGTGTGTTTTTGGAACCAATAAATAAATAAAATCATGTTAATGAAGCGGTTTAAGAAATACCTCATTTACTAAAAATAATGAGGTACATTGAGAGGCTTGGGATTAATTTACACCAAGAAAAATGAAAAAGAAAATTATTGAATGATTTCACCAATAATCATGAAATTTATTTGAAATTATAATATTAATAACATGTAAATACAACTCACTGATATATTTCATTTTGTTCACTAAGTATATATGGATATAAATATATTAAAACTTTAATCCTAATAGTGAATCATTTGTGGAAAAATGCTAGGATTCAAAGGATTGGCCTTACCCAAAGACAGTGATGTATATCCCTTCCATGATTCAAAATATTCATAAGGAAACAATTGTAAGGGAGGTAGTATACTATTTATATGTACATAAGGGCATATTGATGAATTATTTCAGATCTACAAAGTGGATGCATGGATATTCATCTACATCAGTTATATTTCACACTGAATGAAGTTTTTTTATATCTACAAATTTATTATTTGATAAACCATATGTATTGCACATATTTATTAAAATAAAGGAATAATTAATATTCAAAAATACTAAAATGGAAGAGGTGGATATATAAAAACCTAATGGTGTAAGTTTGGATGCATTGGAAGTTGGATATTATCATATTACTCTTCATTATTTTTTTGTTTTTATACTTATCAATTATTATTATGTAAATTAAATTAATAGAAACATAATGTATGATTACAGTTTAGAAACAATGAGATTTAATTTAATGTTTAGATATAAATATTTTTTCATTTATAAGGATAACAAGTGTTATTTTAAAGAGAATATTAAAAATTAGTTGTATATAATTTCACATGAAAAACTATTTTGAGAACCAATTAAAAACATATCAGGAAATATTCATATCCTACCCACTTAGGGAACATCAGGATTATTCATGGAAATAAGAATCATTTCCATTAAATTACATTAAGCATTGTTTTTAGTGACTTCTGGGTAAAAACTCATTGATGAATGTCATGCTTGTTTATAAGGAAAAATTATTGAGGGCACTTTGACTAATATTGGAGAAAGATATAAATAACTACTAGAATTGATTCATACTGATGTATGTCATCCATTTATATTGGGGAAATTTTGGGTATTTTTAATCTTTATAATATTTGGAAATGACTTAAATCGATATTCAATATATACTAAATGAGTTATAATTCAAATTCCCTTAGTATGTTTATGTAATATCTAGAATTAATTTAAAAACATTTTTGATATGAAGAATATGAAACACCACTCATACCATATCATGGAATTATTGAACCAAATAGTAATCAATCACTTACAAAAATGTTTGTTCCTCTACAAACTCACTACTCCTTCTAAACCTCAGTGTAATAGTTTATGTGAAATGGGAAATAATTAATTTATTATAATTTTAAGATAAATGATGTGTCATGAAACTCATACCATTCTTTATAGAAATTTTCATTATAGATAGAATCATATACACTAAACTGAGTACCGAATAAATCATGAAAAATGATTCCAAAAGAGTAATGGTATGGAATAAAAGTTAATTTTTCATGTATATGTATATGGGAATGAAATTAAATTTTCAATATAGAACCTAATAACAAATACCATCTAAAATCAAGAATTATATATTTATAGTTTATCCTAAGAAAACTAGAGTACACTGCATATACAACCTTCCAGATAGAAAACTATTTGCTATAATACATCTCATATCTCATGAAGGGGTAAAAATTTCGAAAGTAAAAAGTTGGGAGTGATTGAATATGTTGAATTTTATGCTCTAAATACACAAGGGTTAGAAATAAAAAAATCATAAAAAGATATTTTGGTAGAAGATGATGCTCGATAAATCTATGTATTGTGTAAGTATAGTAGAGAGGTTATGAAATGAGAGACATACGGTTTTATTTTCACCATGTCGGGTGAAACAATAATATTTGATGTTAATGAACCTTAGACCCAATATAATGAAATAAATGAAAATTATTCTGGTAAATGTATGGAATCCATGAATTCTGATATAAATCCCATATAATAAACTCGTGTTGGGATTTTTGTTAAAACTCCATTCAATGTTAAACGAATTGAATATAATTAGATAATTTGGAAAAATTGATAAATGAATGGTAGAATAAATATATAAAAATAATGAATGGTTGTGAGAGGTTTCTATAAATATCTAGGTATAGAGTATGATGAAACCTTATCAACTATCATGATTATAAAATCAACAAGAAAATTACTTTTTTATATAAACCATATAGTATTATAATATTTGGGAAAACGATTTCAAAGATTCTTTTCTAAAAGGTAATTTTGTTAAAGATATATATATTTATGAAACAATAGATTGATTTTATAATTTAATATGGTGAACATAAAATATAAAATATGAAAAGATATGAATATAGTATGACGAATATGCAATGATCATGAGATGTTCATTTTGATGAGGGTGTAAGAGAATTTGGTTTCATAATTAATAAAAAAATCACATTTCTATATCATGATAAGAATGAATTTCATCATATTCTAGTATTATAATTTAAGGACTTATTATTAATGGGAATTAATGAACTTGTCTTGATGTCCATTAATAATTAGGATAATAAACACATCTCTCAGAAAGGTATATTTGAAGAATCCTATATTATAGGGGTCATTATCTATCGAGATATATCTAATAAGATACATATTCTATGAAAAAGTACAAATGTTGACAAGGTAATCAAAATTTATAATATAAAATACTCCAAAAGTAGATTTTTGATAATTTTACCTCAGTCCAACCTATCCATGAAAATATGTCCACAAACACAAGAAGATATTGGGAAAATTATAAGAATATCATTGGGTTTGAAGGTGGGATATATCATGTATGTCATGATATATATAAATACATATAAATATATATTTATGGGATATTATTTTCACTACATTAATAATGGTGGGAATATATGAAGCCATTCCTATAGAGATGAATAGGGAGGAAATAAAAAACAATAAATAATTACAAAATACATACAATAGATATGTTCTTGGTGTATAGAGGAGACTAAGTGATAGTAGTGAGGGGAAACCATGATGTTAACTACAATATAGATAATGATGATTTGAAATATTAGACATGATATGTAATTTTATTTCAATTAGGTATACGTAGTTTGTTATATACATGTGCTCCTCTTACCAACATAGAAACATTTATTCTTCATGCACTATATATTATTTAATTTCCTTATATTATATATAATATAAAAGATTATATATATAAAAAGTCTATGGAGAACCTCTAAAACAATAATATAAATCATTAATATAAGTCATATAGTCTAGATACATCATAATTATATGACATATATGATGTATTACTATCTAATATTAGGGGATCATAAGAATTGAGTCTTCTTCACTAAATTTTTTTACATGGTGACCTCTAGTAGACATTATTATTAAGAGAAAACCATAAATATGAACATCACATTTTATAAGTGTCATTTGGTTTTCCTATCTGAAAACATGTTTGTTTTTATCTTGAAAATAGATAATAATTAATGTATACCATTTGATCACATACAATGATGAAAGATAAAAACAAAATTATTTATGTTTAGGTGAGTTTGCTTGTGTTGGGTATTTAATTGGGGATATAGAAATGATTAACTGATAAATATTAGAATGGTCACATCCCAATTGAGGGTGAAATATCATAGCCCATATGATTATGGTTATATTACATTTTCTATATATATGGGAATGGTATAATAATGTAACTCTATCGATTATTTCTATGAATGAATAAATGGATCAATTATGGTTGGGGACATAAATGATGCATCTTCTTTTCTGAGATATCGCACTACTAATAGATTAGACTGCTAGACATGTGTTAATAGGAGAGTTTTTCAGGGTTATGATTAACCTTATATCCCTAAAGTCTATAATGTGTTGTACGAAAATAAAATGGTATTTCAGTGTCACCCAATTCTATTGAGATAATGGAATTGGGTTTCATACAATACGTACATTAGATTGTCGGAACAATTTTATAAAAACATTTTAGGATGTGGTAGGCCACAATATAGGATTTTCATTATGCCTAAATTTGAACAACCTCGAAAAACTAATAAAATCCATTATTTTTCAAATTTAAAAATTAAATTTCATTTTATATTCTCAATTTATTTACAAGTAATTAATTGAATACAAAAATGTATTTTATGAATTAATTTTATTTTCATATTTAAGGTTGGTATAATTTTTTTGGAAAAATAGTTTGAGTTAATGGAAATTATTTTATATTGTATCATATCATATATATTTCATATATGTGATTGAAAACACTAATATTTTATAAAATATTTTTTTTTCAAAAAGATTTAATTTCTTCAACAGCATACGTTATACGCCACAATGAGTTTAAACAAATTGTGATATACTATTAAAATTTTATTATTTAAAGTAAAAAAATTAACCTAGACATTGGAATTGAGGGTATGGATATGATTAAATATGTTACAAAAAATTGTGGTTGAATCGTGTTTTAAATATGTTTTCATGTTATCATTTAATTATATATGAAAATAAAAAAGAACTGAAAATAATGGAAAACTCTTCCGGAATTACTTTTTTCATGAACTCATAAATTATTAGTCGATATAAGACAAATAAACCAATTTTTATGAACGATTTGAAAAAAAAATTATATTATATATTTAGTTTCATTTTTTAATATAAATCTATTTTTATTTTTCTTCGTATAAGATTAGAATAAATCCATTTTAATGCTTCGAAACTATATTTTTTAAAAAAAAATTAATATCATATTTTGTATACCTATTTAGAAATTAATTTTTCAAAATTTTATAAATTTTTTTGAAAAAATGAACATTATTATAAATCCATCGTGTCCAAATTTAATTATATTTTAATTATTTAATTTTTTAAAATGGTTCATTTTCCATTGAAAAGAGATTAAATTTCAGTCTTTCATAAGAATTTTAATTTCATTTTAATCATTTACAATGTTCTTATTTATTTTGAAATTATTTAAAAATATAAATTAATAAAATTATATAATAATTTATCCAATTTAGGTCATTTTATTCAATTTTATGTTCAATTTTTATATTAAATTTATTTATATTTGTAAAAAAAACTTCTTTGGAAAACCGAATTTTCATTGTGTCAACAGGTTTTAAATTAAATTATCTTCAGACAATTATTTGAGTTAAATTTGATAAAATGGATTAAATATTTTTTATCATCATAATTAATTTTATCAAATAAGATTAACATTATTTTTTATAATAATGAAAATAAAAAATAGTAAAAAAATTGTTGTGGTTAAGGTATGAATGGTTCTACTAGTGAGTTATACTGAAATGTTAAGTGAAAAAATCCCTAAAACAAATATAATTCACATGTTTCTGTCATATTTTGAACATATATATTATAGTTTTTTATATTGGGTCATTTTATTGGATTATTTCATTTGAAAAACGTTGGTGCAATGTATTCATCTAAAAAACGAAATGAGAGTTTTCCCCCAATTATAAAAGTCCACCCCATCTCCTCTCCTCTCCACACATATAAAAACCATTTATTAGGAAAATTACATCCAAATTAACTTCATGAAATCCCTACCATAATCCTAGAAATCTTTTTTATCATATTGTTAACTTATAATGACTTTTGGTTCTAAACTAATGTTTTTTCTGGAGAAGATATATTGTTATTAACCAAGCCTTTTATTTTATTTATTCTTATACATAAAAAAATATTATTAAAGCAGGAAGATATAATGATATGAGTATCTTCCATATAATAATTTTTTTGATGTAATTTTCTACAACTATATGCTTTTTTTCAAATGGGAAATGCAACTAGTGATCTTGTGTATGGAGAAATATTATCACACTAGTCTATGTAACACATTTTTCATCACCACTTCTCACATATGGATATAATTATGAAATTAATTTTTTATATTATATATATGATATAATTATACATATCTAATTCTAACAACACATACTATGTACTTTTCATTATGCAGTGAATTCAATAACACCTCTCATGTGTACAGTGGACTACCTCCTCATGAATTGATGTGATTAGTTTCTCAATTATGCTTTAAATTGAAGGTAATAAAAAAATAAGTTTATGTTTATATATTTTATTAATTAATTATTAATCATTTTTAAAATAAATATATCATACATTTTCTTATATTACTATCCATTGAATAATGTATATCGGCATTTGTTTGTTCTATGAACTACTTCCTCATGAAGCGATGCAGTTTTTTTATTATCACATAACTTGGAAGATATATGTAAGTGTATTTAACGAAGTAGAATAATATTAATGATATATTAAAAAATCTATAATGATAAAATAACACCTAATTTCATTCCGTCATCATCTTTGAAAAATTGATAAATTACACTTGTGTACATATGACTTTCCAACTCCATGATTGTAACATTGGTCATTTTTCATAATCATCATTCATGATTTGTTTTAAAAGTATACTCTACGTATAAAAATATTAATCATTTCATGATTATTATTCTAAATTTTATTACATTATAATATATTGTACTATAGTCAACATACTAAAGTGATTTTAGATATATGAGTCATACACCATCAAAACTTCTTACATGAACATAAATAATTCACTAATAGAATATATATTGGTAATAAGCATAATAATACTAAAAATATTAAAATGGTTCATAAGAATTTATATAATTAACATCAGTTTATTTTCTATGGAGATAAGGAACGCATAGGTTAAATCGAGCTCAAGGTACGGTATCTCTCTATCCAACACTCTTCTCCAGGTTATGAATATTTTCACTTTAATTCAATTTATCTCTCAATTTAATAATATAGAATGATTATATATTTAGTATATAGGTATCTTAAATACATGCATAGCACCTTATACCATACATTAATGGGGTAATACAAGCCTTATTTCCAATTTTTAAAATTTATTTTTATGAAATATCTTTTGATTGTATATTGTGTAATGATAATGAAATACATTTAGTTTCATGGGAAATTATTATGTTTTCACCATATTATTAATATAACATTATGTTCAACATATAAATTTATTAAAATTGAATGTTATGGGGGTTTGAAATTGTAAAAATATACAATGCAGTGGGTAATGATTTAGTCACATGAGATGTCATGTATGGGATTTTTGTAACACCCCAAGAAAATGAAATATTAATTTATTTAAATCAATTATTTAATTTATAATTTTTTAACAACAAATGTTTTGACATCTGATTTTTTAATACTAAAATATTATTTTCTTGAAATATTATCTACTTTATAAAAATGCTTTTTTAATAAGTTATAATATATTCTTAATGTAAATGTATGCTTTAATATTTAATGTTTTCTATGTATTATTATAAATAATGATTTTTTAATGGGGTTCAAATTTATGTTAATGGGTATTTTGACCAAAATAAAATCTTACCATTAAGATTTTTTAATGAAAATAATATTAATTAAGGGGAAAACATTAAAAAATTACTACAATTTTTTAAGATAATATATTTTATAAATATATGAAATATATAATTTTTTTATAAAATCTATAAATATAAATATATATAGTTATTATATTAATAAAAAAACACATTATATAAATAGGATAAAAATGATATATTTGAATCATTTATATTAAAAAAATTATATATATATATATATATATATATATATTTATATTTTAGAAAACACTAAAATAATATATATATATATATATATACAAAAACGAATTTATATATGTATAGAAATGATAACCATTTTGTTTTAATATAATAATATTAATATATAATAATTTATTATATATATATATATATATATTTAATTATTGTTATATAAAAAATGAGATTTAATATGTTGATATATATATATATATGTGTGTGTATTCCTATAAAAAATGTTTATGTATATATATGTGTGTGTTTTAATTAATTTTCAAAATATATATTTATTTATTGTTATTTTATTAACTATATGTGTTATTTTATTATTAAAAATATGTATTTATTTTTTTATTTTTGAGAAATTGTTTTATTTTGAATTGTTTTAAAAATACAATTCTAATATTATATCAAATGGCAATGTGGTGAGACACGGTTTGCAAGGCGCCATTATTGTTTTCCCATGACTCTACAAAAGTCAAAAGTGAAAAGAATGAAACACTAAAAAACTAAACTAAAATAAAAAAAATAATACTAAAAATGAAAAAGAAGACACATCTTCCTCCTGAGAGTCCCCATGAACTGCATACAACCCGACCAACCTTAGACCAAGGTGTCTCCCCCATCCTACCATAGCCAAATTGATCTTGGTTTTCTATTTCTTCTCCCCAGTCAACCATTCCGCGCACACCATTTTGTCCATACGATTTTGCTAGGTGTACTCTCAGTCATCCCTTCATCCTTCGATCCTTTTTCTCCATCAAGTCTTAGCAGTCCAAGTCACTCATAGGTAGGCCCTTGGGTTTTATCCCCCTTCTCTATTCCTCATCAACCCACGATCCTCCATCTCCATCTTTGGGCCCATTCTCATCTTTTTTCCCTAGAAAAAATGAATATTGGGTTATTTTAAAACAAAATCATTAGTCAAAAAAACCTATTTTCTCTACAAACATCATTTATATATTTATGTGTGTGTGTCTGTATAATTCTATTAAATTTATTATATATTCTGTTGATTATCATATTTGTTTTGATCCATTTTAGGTCAATTTTTGAATTGATATTTATTACAACTTGATTGAGCTATTTTTTTATAAACCCCTCATTACACAGCCAAATACTACTTAATTTTCTCTCAATCAAGAACTCTATATCTATTTCTAAAAACCCACAACTCTCTTTTGATCTAAGATAGTTATGGTTTTTAATTAATTTCATACAATTGTATTACCTTGTAATGATTTAATTATACTTATATATATATATATGTATGCATGTATATATAAAACCATATGATTCTAATTAAAAATTCATATATGATATTCTATCTTTATTTTGATAGATCTAATTATAAAATATTATAGTTATAAGGTTGATGTAAATTCATTTTCGGAATTCAGGTTCTTGATATTCATTTATTTACGATCTTTAAGGGATTTATTATTTACAATAATATTTTGTAGGGGTTCATATAGATTTGAATTTTATATTTTAATATTTAAATGAATCAGTATATGCATATCGATATATATATATATATATGTTGTTTGGTTTATGAATTTTTGGTGAAATATATTTTTTTAATTAATGTTTCAAGGGATTCAATTTTTTATGTTTGATTTCATAAAAAATTATATATATTTATATACACAAATGTATACATAATTGTATATATATATATACCTATTTAACTTATGGGTTATTGATGAAAAATATTATTTAATCATTATGTTTAAAAATTATTGCATCAAATATTTAATGCGCGTTCTATGAAAAAATAACTGATCAAATAATTAATTTATGAAATTATTCAATTTATGATTTATTCTCAAGGCAGTGTGTATATATATATATCCAACAATATATAAAATTTTTAGAACAATTAATTTACGAGTTTATTATTATTTAATTAAATTGTAATTTAATTTAGAATAATGGGATACTAATTAGAAGTAAATTTCAAAAACAATTATTCCACTTATATAAATGTTTTTAAAAAATATTATGTTTTTAATTTTATTTCACATTAAATCTGCCAAGGTATAGACTCACATATCGATGTTTTTTGAAACATGAATTTATTCCTCAATGTTGAGTTTTATAAATTCCACATTACATGTACGCACACACACACACACATATATAAATATGAAATGTTTATTTTCATGTGATAAGGTATTTGAATATAATGGTTTTTTCTAAAACATATGGTTTGTATAAGATAAACTACTATCAAAAAATAAGAATTTTATACATTTATATATGTATATATGTACATATATGTATATATATATATATAAGTATTCATTTATACACATGTGAGTAAAGTTAATTGTTTCTATGAATTTTATTTTTCAGAATTAAAACAAAAGGATTAATGTTTTATCAAACTATTTTGGTTCTACAATGGAGAACATTTAAATATGTACATATTTTTTGTATGCACGTATTTATGTTGAAAAGGTAGTTATCAATTAAAAATCAAATTTTCCAAAGTGAATATAATGTATAATTTTTAACGGAATGTAAAAACCAAACCTACATTTTTTATTGTCTGCCTTAAAAATTTAAAAGATTTTATTATTTCAATGTCATAGTTATTATTGTATGTATATACATACATACAAATTTTTTTCATTTATTAAAATGTTTAAATATTTTAATTCAAAATATTTATACAAATTTATAATTTAATCTTAATATTTTTTTATTATAATTTTGTGTAACTACAATATTTAAATGATAATATTAATAATTTTTGGTTACAAGTCTAAACAATCTATCATTTTGTGCGAGAAACTATTTTTGAATCTCACAGTATGCCATGTATTATTAGTTATGTCCAATATTTAATTTATATATTACAAACCATTCATATTAGAGAGATTGTATTTATTTATTTATGTATTATGTCTATTTTTGAATATCAAATAAAGATGTTTATTTACATGGAATATGTATATGTTGGTTATGTTTAATCTCATTCATATGAGGAATTAATTAGACTTATTATGTGAAGGGTGATGTTGGATAGAGGATCTCGATACAATGGTATGTCTCATGAGAAAAGACAAATATGGACTTGGTTGAGACCTTTCCCATTTTATGATATGGTTTTGTCTGATGCATGAATCATTTTTAGAGGACATGGACAGGACATTGATGATATTTTTAGATGTATCAGTATTTTTATTAAGAAAAGATATATATGGACTTGGTCGAGTCCTTTAACATTTTCATATATGGTTTTGGCTGATGCATTAATAATTTTTATATGTTATCGATGAGGCCATGATGGTATGTTTTTAAATGTTTGTCATATTTATTTCCCTCATTATGAGATTAGTATTTGATATTATATTTGATTATAAGAGTAAAATAAAATAATTTGATAATAATAATTTTCTTATGAACATGTGTATGGTTTTATGTAATCAGATTTATATTTTAAACCACACTTGGTAAAATGTTTTATATTTAAGTATATACATAATATAACAATTCATTTCTAAAGAGGGAAATTTTTTGTTTCATAACTATAAAAAAAGTTTTGAAACTAATATATCATTTCATGGTTTGAATTTGGGTGTTAAATAATAATTGATATCGTATTATGTAAAATTCTAAACAAGTAACATTTCTGGTGAAAATTTGTAACTGCACCCCTAGAATGTATGACATAATTGGGCATGGACATTTTCAAATTTAAGTGTAGAATTATATGAATTCTTATTCAAGTGTGTGTATAACAACCCAATGTTTTATCAATTGAATTACCTTCTTATAATTATTCCTTATATTAAAAAGACATTTTTATGCACAATGAAATATCATGATACTATGATATTGTTAAACTTAAATTTTCAACTTCTATGTATTGAATTTTGAAAATCCGATTTACACGGTTGGGATTAGTATGTTATTGGGAGTATGATATGACATACTTAATTTTTAGTGAATAGCAACCTACCCTTATGAATTTTAACATACCCAAATGTATATTAATATAACCATTATGAATACTTAATCATCCTAAATAATAGTAACCATACCCATGAATTATTAAATAAAATTTAAGCATCTTAGAAGTGACAATTTGACCATTTTAAAAGTATTAGTTTTCTTTTAATTCATAAATAATTAAAGATAAATAATTATTTATTTTGAAAGATAATTTATTTTCCTAAAATGTGTTCATAAATGAGAAATTCTATTTCTTCTATTTTTAGATAAGTTTTTAATACCTTATGAAATTTTGGAAAGCATCCTAAAATCAATTTACATTTTAAAAACATTATTTTTCTAGTAAATTATGATTTTATATAAAACCATAAATTAATCATATAATGAAAATTAATTTTATAAATGAAATTAATTTTGGGATTCTACATGTTGTAAAATTAATACATTTAATTTTTGGCATTTTTCTGAAATAACTGAATTTTTGGTGAATAATAAAATACATTAATTTACCATATAAGTAGATTGTAATATAAATATACTATTCCTTACATATCAAGTAATATGAGCACCCAAATTTCAAACTCACATGCCATATTTGAAATTCTTGGTCATGGAATCATCACTAATTTGAATCTTGGTGGAAATTAATAAACTAATGATTAAAATATGAAGAGAACCCCTCTCCCCTCCACTAAAAATGCAGCCCTTCACACCATCATTTCCCCACACCTCTTAATCTTCAAGATTTTTCTGAACTCTTTCCAAACCTTTTCAGTAGACCCTCAACCATGTCCATGAGATTATTCTCTAATCAAAATACCAAGCCTAGGTTCATTAAGGAGGATCTGAAGAGGAGGATTCAAGAGGAAATCCCCCCCTCTCTCTTTACCTTTAATTCCCTTTCAATGTCATTTTATTTTCTTAATCTCTCCCAACATATCCTCATCCATATGGTATGGTAACTCACTTATATCATGTATAACTAAATTTTATGATAATAATGGGATAATATATCATCCATCCCGCTTCTCAATTTTTTTATATTAGAAAAGAAAACATTGTTCGTGTGGTGTAAATTTAATACCTTCAAGAACGACATTTTTTCATTTTCTATTATTGCCTTCAGAATGGGTCATGAAACCATTTTTATGGATGAAAAGATTATTTTATATATATTATATCCAATTTAATTTTCAGGAACTAACATATATACATATTACTAAATGATTTAACAAAACAAGTTTGTTGTGGTCAAAAAACCACCTGAATTAACGCAAACGATCATTATTAAATTCTAATCTAATGATTCATCCTGAAGGTACATAATATAATTCATTATAATATACATTAAACTCCTTTAATATCATTAATAACATGAAATATCTATTTTTTATGTCCATACATGTTCTACGTGAACATCCATACATGAATACAAGTGAAATGTTCATGAAAACCATTAAAATAGCAATTCTCGAACAATCGATTTAAACACTCTAACTCATCCAAAGTCCCATAAAATAAATTAATGAAACAATAATGAACCATATTCATGTACAAAAGGTTACTTAATTGTTAAATAATAAATCTAATGTGGTTATACAAGTCATTAATGTGAATTAAGTGTTCAAATAAAAGGTAAGGGGAAATTATCGATCCCAACATTCTTTCTTTGTGTTCCCTATCATTCACTCCATGTTCGGTATGGGTTCTCCATAAAAATAATTTATTAATAATTATAATAAATTTTTAGGGATATAAATTTTATATATTATATTTTATAAAAAACAAAATTTTTTCGAAAAGAATTCTTCTATCAAATATACACACCTTTTTACTTCGTGAATATTGATTCACTCTTCACTCATGGTTAATGGTTCTATGTCAAGAATTATTTTTCCACTATATTTTGGTGGCCAAAAGTTTATGAAATTTTTCCTCATTCTTTAAAACCCATTTCCTTCCATGAGTTATTTTATGTTCATGTTTTATATATTTTTAATGTGGCACGAATGATAATGTAAATATTATGACATGACTAGTGAACCAAGAATTATACAACAATTCAATTCATTTGGTGAAGTGTTTAATATCATGTGTTAATGTAAAATGATGTGTGGAAATGATGATAACTTTTTTCCATACTATGTGTGGTATATGACCACATTTATATGATGTTTAATTTTTATGCATTGCTACATTTCATGTCTTTTATCATGATTTTTATGATGAAGATATTATTATGCCCACCCCATGCTATTTTGTTCTTATATATCCTCTTACTTGGATTTTAGATCAACCATATTTGATGTATATCCTTAGGTGACTATACGTACTACAGAGAAGTCATGTTCCAATAAGAATCTATAGAAGAAGGAATTAACTAAATGTTTACGAATGATGTTTTAAATGATGTGTTTGGTCCTAGTTTTCACAATACACTAAACTAATAGATCTACATAGTGTAATAATATTATGTTTTATATACTTATAATGATTTAATTTTATTTTAAGAAAACAAAGTGTCTCGATAGTTGGTATGAGATACAATGTTTAGTTAATTTGGGAATTAGGATTAGTGATCCTTAGAGAAAACTTCTAGCATGAAACTAAGTACAAATATGCACACAATAATATTTATTTATGGATCCCATAAGTTATTATTTTAGTGTAAAAATTACAAATGAATATTATATTATTAAATTGATGACTTATGTTTTATTCTAACCTTTTTTATTTTTGAAAATGGTGGCAACCAGGAGAAACCGGGCCAACAACTCATGCAAGGGCCAGTACAATGATTGCCCGAATGACATCCCTAATGCTTTGGGAGGAGGAGTTCAAAACTTCCTAGTGATGCTTACCCAACTATCACATGTAATGGAGAATAAACATAATAATTGGGAACATACCCATTCACCAAAAAGGGAGAAACTAGATATCGAGTGTTTTAGGTGGCAAGGACCACTAATGATTATTGGATATTTTAATCCACTCTTTGTGGAACAGTGGGTCAACTCCATAGAGAAGAAATTTTAAGTACATAATTGTTCTGAGATTTAAAATGTGACATTATCCTTTTATTTTCTATTTGGAGAGGTCGATCAATGGAGGTTTGTGATTAGGAACATGAAGCCAAGAGCCGAAATTGAAGAGACAGAATGGGAAGACTATAAGATCATGTTTTTTAACCCGTATTTCCCGCAAACTCTTTGATAGATGATGAAGAGAGATTTCATAGGGCTCAAGAAAAAGGAAGGAGAATATTCTACCACCTATGGAGATAATTTCACAAGGCTTGTATTCTATGCTTCACATTTTGTTATCAATAATGATAGCACGATCGATATATTCTTTAGTGAATTAAAATTGTACCTTTGAATGGATCTTGCAATTAAAGACATTGGGAGTTTCGAAGAATATGTTCAATGCACGCTCAACATGTATATGGTGTTTAGGTAAAGGTCCCACTAATATTTTGATAAGAATCAAAATATGGAGTTTCAAACTGGGGGATCTAATGATAAATATGGGAAGAAAACTCAACGACCCATATACTAAAAATGTAGTAAATATCATAATGGGAACTTCATCAAAGTGATGGGGAAATGATTCAAGTGTGGGATATAAGAGAACCATTCCCAAGGTTGCCTAAAATACATGATAAGGAAGATGAATGTAGTGGAATAATTTTGAGAACCACTCATGGTTCAATGATATAACTGTAGAGAGAAAGGTCACTATACAAGCCAATGCACTAAACCTCGAGTCCATGTGCATAATCCGCATAAACAGCCACTAAATCCAAAGGAACAGGGGAAGGATTATACCATTACTACTGAAGAATTAGTTAAATATAATGAAGTCGTACCAGGTACAATTTCAATTCCCTAAATAATGGAAAAGGTCTTATTTGATTATGGTTATACACATTCTTATATGTCATGAATGTTTTTTATAACTATATAATCGAAGCCCTAAATCCTTGAAGTAGAGATATCTATAAAAACTCCATGTGGTGTAAACATTGAAACCCATGTTTTTTATGCATCTCTTATTGTAGTATGTGGGAACATTATTCTAGTGAATATTGTAATACATTACATTGTGGAATTCGATGCATTAATGGGAATGGATTGGATCTCGTTATATAGAGAACATATCAACTATTGGGAAGAATAAATATCTTTTTCATATTCCAAAAAATATCATACTCTTCTATAAATGAAAATAATATCATTAATCTCCGTTGAAAAATCCTTCAACAGTGTGGGTGTTGATCCCCAAAGAAGAAGCATTCCTCACCCAAATGGTTGAGTCCATGGAAGGTGCCAACCATGAAAAAATTCCCATCATGAGGGAATATAGTGACATAATTCCTGAAGAGTTAGTTGTACTTCCCCTAGACAGTGAGGTAAATTTTTACATATAACTCATTCAAAAGATCTACTCCTATCTCAATGTGTCCCTATAGGATGGATCCTATCGAATTGCAAGTGTTAAAGAAGCTTCTTATAGAGAATTTGGACAAAGGGTCTATATGCCCTAGTGCATCACCTTGGGGTGATCTAGTGATGTTTGTGAAGAATAATGATAAAATAATTAGGCTATGTATAGGATATTAGGAACATTCCAAAATCACTGTAAAGAACAAGTATCCTCTTCCATTAATTTTTTAAATCTTTGATCAGTAAACATGAGATCAATACATCTCGAAGGTGGATCTTTGATCTCGATATCATCATCTAATGGTGAAGAATTAATATATTAAGAAGACTACCTTCAATAAAAGGTATTGGAACTATGAGTTTCTTGTAACACCCCATGATTTTATAGTACATTTTCTCTTTAAATTAATTCAATATCTTGCGCTACACGCAACACCAAGTTCAAGCACATCATATCCTATAAAACTAGAATTTTAAAAAGTGTTTATGAATAGTATTAAACACATTTTTAATTTTACATATATAATATATTATTTTAGCATTAATCTTTTGTGTTTCTTAAAAATAATATATGGAAAATTCCAAATTTTCAGAAAAATGATGTGTCTTTAAAAAAATGTAAGTTTACTTCCTTTTAATGGAAAACCATTTTTAAAACCAATATTTGACACTATTATATACTAAATTTGAAAAAATAAACATCTTCTGTATAAGTGTAACATAAAAATTTATTTTGGATACATTTTTTTTATTTTTCTGATAACATTCATATTTTGATGAAAAGAATAAAAAACTAAATTTTATTTAGAAATAACATTTTAATCAAAATAATTTTTATTGTTAAGTTATTCATTTGAGAAGTATTAAAGTATAATTAGATTATATTTTTTCATTATATATAATGTATGTCATTTTATGTAATGTCACATTTAAATTATACATAAACACATGTCATTATTTTGATGATTTTTACTTTTTAAAAACCAACATTTGGTTTTGAATATGGGAATTAATTTTAAATTAATTAATGCCCATATATGTTTTGAATATTGTAAAATATACATCATTTTTGGATTCGGAATATTAAAATTATCTTAAGGATAAATTTTGGTATTTTTTATGAAAACATTCAATTTTTTATGAATAGTGATAAACACTGTGTTATTGTTGAAAACCGACATTTATTTAAATAATAATTTTTAATATTTTAATTTAATTTAAATAAAAAATAGATAAAAAATACATATATTAGTAAAATTTAATTCACTGGGGTCATTTTATAATATGATTAGATGTATAAAATTTTATTGAATTTTTTACAACTTTTACCCACCATCTAGGCATATTTCCAAATTTGAATAAAAAGTAATTTAACCGATTCTGTGAATTGAATTTCAAAATTCTGAGAGACGCGGTTAATATTGGTAAGTAAAATGTGGTTCAATAGAATGAATATAATTTTTTTTAAATTGTAACTTTTGAATTTTATTTACCACGGTTAAAAGTAAATATGGAAATTAAAATTTGATTCTTTGTTCCACTTGGATTAGATTATGATATTTATTATTACTTTATTTAAAGAAAAGATAAACGCATTAAAATGAATGTTTAGTAACTAAATAATTTTTAATATATGGTTATACATAATACAAATTCGACTCTAAATATTCATTAGAAAAAAAAATCATACATCATGGTATTTTATTTTTAATTTTTAGACATTAAATAATTAATTTTCTTTACGACACAATGATGATGTAGTAAATACCTTATTAATGAATGAATAAAATCATTGTTATCATAAATATCTAAATAGAATTAAATTGAGGATTTTGATACATTCCAAGAAATCTATAGTTTAATTTGACATGATATGGTTTATTTAATGTATTTTTTTTCTAAGTAATCATGTTTTGTTGACTTTCATGAAAACCAAATACTAAATAGTGTAAAAATTTTCATAAATGATTTTTTGAAAGAAATATTATATTATTAAATGATATAATATTCTTAAAAATCTAAGGTTTATCCAAAGGACTGATATAATTATAAATATTTAATTAATAAACCACTAGGGGTTTGCTTTTCATTTTATAATAAGCTTATTAAAAATGTAATATAAAAATAGAAGAAGACATTTTAAATGTTTAACTATTTATCTAAGAGTTAAATATAAAAGATAAGGTTAACATGGTGACCTAAACTTGTCTAAAACAAATAAGTTGACAAGATTTCAACCCATCCCCAAGTTATCCTTGAAATAAATCCATTTGGAGCCATTATAACCCGAAAATGATTTTATAATAAAATAATATTTCATGATTTTTCTAAAGTGACCTTAACCACTCTTATTAAATGATACATACAATTTTTCTTAATTTCACACCTCCAAAGATATTTGGCTCAGCCAACCCTCAGAAGAGGTAATTATTTCATCACCTCTTTCAAAATTCTTTTCTTCTTCCACATCCTCTTTATTTGATGTTTCCATACCAAAATAATAACCCCATTAACATCTACATACTAGGATGTAATTATAAATATGGTATATCCATATTCATTATTCTATCCATTCTATGAATAACAAAGTCACCATACATGCATACATACGGTTTACCGTCTCCATGTCGTGGTGAAGTTTGTTATTCAACACTTCATTATTTGGATGGGTAAAATAATGATTATAATTGATGTAAATAATAAATAAAAATTTTTAATGATTCTATATATATAATATACCATCCAATTACATTTTATTACACCATCAATTGAATGATATTGTTTCTCTTGCATACATACAGCTTACCATCACCACGACGTGATCAACATTTAAGAATTTTAATAAAAATATATATATTGATTAAGTAGGAGATTTAGGAATTAATATTTCAACTGGAATAATATATATTTATGTAGATAAATATATGTCTTTTAATTACTTCCATACTATATAATAAAAAAACAGAAAAAATGTATGTGCCTACGTACTATCTACCATATCCATTAATGGTTTTTCCATTTCATAAATCTATCTATTAAAAATATTTCTATTCTGAAAATATATGATATATAAATCATGTTTTATATTCTAGACATATTTAAATCATGATTTATTTGATATGATCAGGAATAAAAGTAAAAACACATATGATAAAGAAAGCGATTATTACCCAAAATGTTACATTAACATTGAAATTATTATTAAATGTGTAATACAAAGCCATAATTGAATCATAGATGATATCATAAATATTAATATAGTTTTGGTATAATTTAATAACATACACTGGTCATTATATAGGAGGCAAAACATACCCTTGACTAATATAAAGAACAAGGTATGGGTAAATTCTACAATCTCTTCATTATCTGAGGTTGTTAATACATAAGTATCTACTGGGACCTCTTTATCATCCACACCCGTGTTTCATAAAAATTTATTTCAAAATATTTTCACTATAAACTAAACTATGTGTTAACGTCAGTTCTTCTGTTGTTTTACTTTTTTAAAAATATTTTGAAAGTAATATTCCCATCATTTTCCAAACAAGGTAATTTACGACTTTTTGACAAAATTAAGGGAAAAATATTTTCTTAACATATATGGTGAGGGTGGATATTTTTTGTTATTATAACACCTTCAAAGCTTCCTTTAAAATCTTATAAGAATATTATCAAAAATAATTTATTTTATAATTATGTGACCTTTCAAGGATTTCAAAATAGAAAGAGATATTTATCTCAAATTGTTCTCATTTTATCTATGTCAACAACCATTGATCGATTTTATAGTTATTTGAAGTTGATTTATTATGATAAAATATTCCATATTGTACTAAAGGTTTTGTGATATGTTTGACTGTGGATGTAATATTTTTATACCATTCATGGTTTATAGTTAATGTATTAACATTTCATATGATACTTTTAATATGAATTATTATATTATGTTTCAAACTTTTTATATGAGAAATCAATTGGACATAGTATGTGACGGGTGGATCCCTCTACAAATCCTTGATGCATCGGTAGATATCATGAGACAAAATAGTTTCTTGGAAAAAGGCCTTGACAAAATCTTATTTGTAGTCTATAAACGATGCCTTCAATATTTGGTTATGATATCTGACATTATGCATTCCATAATTTTAAAATTGGTTATTGATATTACCTATCATTATTCCATTGGTAGAATATCCATGTGAATAATTAAAGGAAATTATTTAATTTATCTTTTAAATATTATCCGGATGTTTATGTTTAAAATTATGGTGGTTTAGTCCTATACATTTCCTTAAATGTTTATTCTTATTTAAGAAACTTTCCGCTATATTGTCATCATTACTGATCATCTCAGATCAACCCTTTCTTATGTTTTATTTTTTTTTAGGATGTGAATAAGTATAATATGATTGATATGTAGGGTTAATCCTGGGGAGTAATGGCATAATCAATGTATTATTTTTTGGGTTTTATTTTCAAAATTGTAAAGTAATATTCATATATGTAATCTATTTTCCAATCCGGCTAAACTGATTGGTCCTTTGGGACTTGATTCCTTGTAATCAGGATGATGTATTAAAATAATGCATTGAATCTGTGTAACTAAGGTCAGGGCATTACAGTTGGAGTGAGAGGAATTTTAGAAACAACCTTGGAAATAGAATTAGATAAACTCTGATGAGATAATATTACCCTATGATAAACATTGAGGATTATTATATAAGAACCTCCTAGAATTTTGTTAATGTAGAGATTTTCTGAATAATATAAGAAATACATCCTTATCTGGATATGAACAGGTAGAGGTGGCTCTAGAAAAGATGTATTTAGGGGTAAAACCCTAAAACACCACTTTGAGCTAGACTCGAGCAGGAACTGTTGTTTGACAACAGGTCTTGATTCAATCTTGGTTTTGACACTCTCGGGGGATATGTTTAGGATAATTTACATTTTCTTTACAAACCATTATGATGGATTTATCAGTAAATATGTCAGAAAAATAACCATTTTTTATTATGAGACTATATGTGTGAAAATATTTCATTAATGTTGAGGATTTTAATAGTTTTTGGATTATAAATTATGATATTATTTATCCTAGTGTATATTATCAATTAGAAATGGTGACTAGTAGAAGGAATGAGAACTCTATAAATACACATGATCTACTGAGTAAGAAGGGTCATATATTTAATTGTCTTAAACAAACATTTATAAGGGATATAGTCTCCCATGTATTCAAATCATATCTAGTAATAATATCATGTGTTAATAAGATAATTAAATAAATATCTGGGTCATATGACTTTGGAGGGATGACAGAGAAGAAAAGGATTGTAAGGAGATAGATGGATTAAGGGAATAAGGTAATGAAGGATTTTACCATATGGGATAACTGTGGAAAGAATAATGTTTGTAAATGCTTGAATAAAATGGGAGTTTATTATAAGTGTCAAGAAAAAGGACACCAAGTACGTGATTGCAAGGGTAATAAAAAGGATTCAAATGTACAATTATTCATTTAAAAGGATTTGGGACACTATGAGAATAAATGTCTCAATCATAAAAGTATACCCTAGATGATGCTATTGGATTATAATCCTGTTATGATACTACCACATATGAAGAGGAATGACTATTATTCTTTTGTTGTTATAAAGAATTATGTCATTTGGGTGTTGTATCAACGATGCACTAGTTATTTAAATTATGGAAATAAATAAGGATTGTATAGAAGTAGTATTTCATTTGAGTATTTGTGATTATATTTTACTAAGAAATGGGTCTCAATAACAAGTTAATATTTTAGAAAAATTCATGGTTGAAGGAATGAAAAACCTTAATATGCTCATGATACTGAATTAGTGATTTTGGAAGTGACTCAATAACAATTTAAAATTTTTGTAAAATTAATGTTTGAATGAAATATAAAACTTAATATGGTTATGATACTGAAGTAGTTATATCAGAATAACAGATGGGTGATTTGGATAAATTTTATGGGATATTCTAGACTACCTTGGAATGGATTAATAGTTTTTATTCCATCATTATTGGAGTATTCGAAATTTTGGGATATTGGGAATATATCTAGTATTCTATAAAGAATAAGGAAACATAAATTTAATTAATAAGGTTTTATGGTAATTTATGATGTTGCCATGTTTTAGGAGAATACATGATGGTGGTAATCACATGTTATTATGTGGAAAAAAGAGATCTTCATTGTGTTATGCTGACATTCTATATAAATTTTTGGATAGTGTGTTTGGAAAGAAGAATTTTAGATAAGTCTAAAGGTTGGAATGGATTATGTTTCACATTGAATACTATTGTAAAGGGAAAATCATTTCTTAAAATTATTTGTGTCCTGTTATAAAATGGACAACCCGGAGGTTGGGTGACAACATGTCGTGTCCTGCAAGGTCGTGAGACTTGAACCCACAACCGAAGGGAGACAAGGGTGCATCACCTTCCACTGGCCTATGAGATGTCATGGTTTTTATAATTTAGCCTTTTTTAAAATATTTTGACAAATTAATAATAAATTCATTATATTTTTCAACCCAATACGATTAGGATAAATAACATAATTTTTAATCCTATTATATTTTTAAGTGAAAAATGAGTTTGTGGTAGAAATTAGTTGGAAGATGAATCTTTACATGTATAATATATTTTTTTCTTTCTCTTATTCTATGAAGAAATTAATTCATAAAAATTAGGTTTGATATCTTGAAACCAAAAATGTGTTATACTAATACCTTATGTTTTGTTTGAACTGATGATATTTTAAATCATCATAGGTTGATGGATTTGAGGCCATCAATTTTACACTTGTTTTTGATTGATGACCTCAATCACTCTCAATAAATACATACAATTATACTCCAATTATGTGTCTTTAATTTCCACCAATGTTCTCATATTTAAAACCCTAATTTGGTGGCGACCATTTTCTTTCCCTTTCCCTCTTATTAACACTAAATTTTAGTAACCCTATGTCTAATGAGGGTTATCCACAAAGGTATTTTCTATTTTCAACCTTTTATTTTTGATGAGAAATTTAAAATTTCAAGGACATTATTTATTGAAGGATGTCAGAATGTAACACACTAGGATTTCATAGTATGTTATCTCTTTAATGTAATTCAATAGCCTGCGCTACACACAACACCGAGTTCAACCGCATTATGACCTATCAAACTAGACATTTAAAAAGAGGTTATGAATAGTAATAACCAATTTTTTAATTTTACATATATCTAATATTATTTTAAAATTCATATTTTTTGTTGCATAGACATAATAAATAGACAAATTCAATTTTTCTGAAAAAACAAGTGTCTTTCAAAAAATGAAATTTTACAGCCTTTTAATTGAAAACCCATTTTTAAATGAAATATTTGACACTTTATTATATTATATTTGACAAAATAAACAACTTCTTTAGAATCAGGACATAAAAATTTAGTTTGGATAAATATTTGGTAATTTTCTGATAACATTCATATTTTGATGAATAGTAGAAAATACAAAAGTTTAATTGAAAACAATTTTTTCAATCAAAATAATTTTTTGTGATAAATAATTTATTTTAGTCCTTTTAAAGTATAATTAAATTATATTTTTATCATTTAATATAATTTAGGTCAACATAATAAATTTCACATTTAAATTGGATATAAACACATTTCAATATTTTGATGGTTTTTACTTTTTAAAATCCCGCTTTTGGTTTTGACAACATGAATTAATTTTAAATAAATTAATTCAACTTATATGTTTTGAGTTTGGTAAAATAGACATAATTATTTCATTTTTAATATCAAAATTAGCTTTAGGATAATTTATTATATTTTTCTGAAAACATTCAATTTTTTCTCAATAGAGAAAAACACTATGTTATTCTTTAAAAACGACTTTTATTTAATTAATTTTAAAATTTAAAATTTATTTTAATGTCATACAAGATAAAAAATACCTATATTATTTAAATGTAATTCAATTCTGTCATTTTTTAATAAGAGTTGATGCATAAAATTTTATAGATTTTTTAATATCTTTTACCCACCATCTAGACACATTTTCAAATTTGAATAAAACGTAATTTTAATAATTTTGTGAATTTTATTTCAAATCTACGAGAGACACAGTTGACATCATTATGTAAAATGTGGTTCAATAGGATGAAAATAATTTTTTTTGAATATGAACTTTTGAATTTTATTTTCCGCAGTTAAAATTAATATGGTAATTAACAGTAAAATCATATTATAATTACCCTAACGCATTTCCTCTTTCAGTTGGATAAGTTTATTTTGAGAAAAATAAACCTTAGGAATAAAATATGATCCTATTGGTCCACTTGGATTAGATTAGGACATTTATTATTATTTTCATTAAAGAAGAGTTTAAAGGGTTATATTCAATGTTTAATAACTTATCTATTTTTAATATAAGTTTATTAATAAGATAAATTCGACTATAAATATTCAGTAGAAAGATAAACATATTTACTAAATATTTTTGTTTTATTTATTATTTGTTGACATTAAATAATTAAATTTATTTATGCCTTAATGAGGATGCAGTAATTACCTTATTAAAGAAAGAATAAAATAACTGATATCATAAATATCAAAATAAATGTAAATTGAGGCTTTTGATACATAAAGAAAATTTTACAGGTTAATTTAACATGATAGAGTTGATTTAATGTATTGTTTTAGAATTAATCATGTTTTTCTGAATTTCACAAAAACCAAATAATAAATAGTGTTAAAATTGACATAAATGTGTTTATAAAACAAATACTATATTATTAAATGATATAATATTCATAAAAATATAAGGTTCATCTAGAGGACAAATATAATGATAAATATGTAATTAATGAACCACTTGGGGCTATTATTTCATTTTATTGTATGTATATTAACCATGTAATATAAAAATACAATAAAATATTGTAAAAGTTAAACTATTTAACTATGAGTTAAATCTAAAAGATATGATTAATATGGTGAATTAAACATGTCTAAAACCTATTGGATGAAAGGATTGCGACTCATCTCCGAATTATCCTCTAAATAAATCCATTTGGAGCTAGTGTAAACTGAAAATTATTTTATAATTAAATAATATTTCATGACTTTCCTAAAGTGACCCTCACCTCTCTTAATAAAAGTGTACTTAATATTATATTAATTTCACACCACCAAAGTCATCTGGCTCGGCCAACCCCTGCCCAAATATTCTACCAAATATTCTCACTTCAACCTATAGGCCTTAATTTTATTATAAATTCATCCTATGGAGCCCTTTTGTTCAAATCAAAACGAAAAACCCAAAGAAGACGTAATTATTTACTCACCTCTTTTAAAATTCATTTCTTCTTCCATGTCCTATTTATTTTGGATTCTGTACTAAAATAATAATTATAGTACCTTCAACATAGTGTGATGTTATTATAAATATGTTACAACCATATTAATTTTTCTATCCATTCTATTAATAACAACGTCACCATACATGCGTACGTATGACATATCGTCTCCACTTCGTGGTGAAGTTTGTTATTCAACACTTTATTATTTGGATGGGTATAATAATGAGTATATTTGACGTAAAGAATAAATATAACATGTTAATGATTATGTATATATAATATATCATTAAATTACATATTATTTCACCATCAATAGATTGATATTATCGCTCGTGCATACATACGGCTTGCCATATCCATGAGTAAATGAAATTCAACTTCAATGATCGCCATTTAATAATTTATTAAAAAATATATATATTAATTAAGTATGAGATATATGAAATAATATTGATACTAGAATAATATATATTTATATAGATAAATATATATCATTCACTTACTTCCATACAATATGATAAGAAAGCAGAAACAATGTTTATGTGTATGTATGGACTAATGTCTCCTTAAACAGTGTTTCTATTTCATAAATCTACAGATAAAAAATGTTTATATTCTTAATATATATTATTTATAAATAATTTTTTGTATTATAAAAGTTGTTAAATAATTATATAAGTGATACGATCAAGTATAACATGTTAAGACATGTGCGATAAAAAAAAAGCAATTTTCACCCGAAGTGTAACATTAACTTGGATATTATTACTAAATGGGTAGTACAAAGTAATAAGTGAATCATATATGATATCATAAATATTAATTTGATTCTAGTATAATTTAATAACATACAATGGAAATTATACATGAGGCTAATCATACCCTTGTCTAAATGAATGTACCAAGTAAGGGTTAATTCTAAAATCTCTTCATTATCCGAGGTTGTTAATACTTAAGTGTCTACTAGGACCAATTTATCACCCACATCTGTGTTTCATGAAAATGTATTTCAACAAAAATTAATATTTAATAGACTATTGGTTAAAGTCATTTGTACCCTATTTGACTTTTTGGAAAATATTTTGAATGGATTCATTCTATCATATTCCAAACAAGTTACTTTAAGACTATTTCGAAATAATTATGGAAATAATGTTTTTTAACTTATACGGTGAGTGAGGCTATTTTCCACCGTTATATCCCCATCAAAGTATACCTTACTATCTTATAAAAATATTATCAAAATATATTTTTTCTATTAATATTATGTGACTTTTAGATGATTTCAAAATAGAAAGATATATTTCACTCAAATAGTTTATATTTCATCTATTTCATCATCCCTTGATGGATTATATACTTGTTGGAAGTTGATTTATTATGATAAAATCATCCATATTGTACTGAAGGTTTTGTGATATGATTTACTATGGATGTTTTATTTTTATACCATTCATGGTTTATGGTTAAAGTATTAACATTTCATAGGATAGTTTTAATATTAATGTTTATATTATGTTTCAATCTTTTCATATATAGAATGCATTGGACATAGTAACGGATGGGTGGAGCCCAATATAGCTACTCATTGCATCGATAAGTCTCATAATACAAACTAGTGTCTTGGAATAAGCCCGTGACAAAATCATATTTTTATTCTTGGCATGAGGCATTGACTATGTGGTTATGATGTCCGACATTATGCATTCCATCATTTTAAAATTAGAAATTGATATTACTTGTGCTTATTTGACTAGTAGAATATCCATGTGAATAATTAAATGGAATTATTTGATTTATCATTGCAATATTATGATGAATTTTTTCTATAAAAGTCTTGTGTTTTAGTCTTATACATGACCTTAATTTTTTATTCTTATTTATGAATGTTTTCACTATATTGTAATCCTTACTGAGCATCTGAGCTCACCCCTTTATTATGTTTTATTTTTTACAAAATGTGAAGAAGTTTATAAAGATTTATATAAGGTGTTATGATTGGGGAATAATATAATTCTCAAATAAATTTTTTGTTTTATTTTTGGAATTATAATGTAACATTCATATATATAATCTATTTTACATGACGGCTAAACGGATCGGTCCTTAGGGACCTGATTCATTGTAATCATTCCTAAATAATAATAAAATTCACCAAATCAGGGTAACTGGGATTAGGGCATTATATTTCTAGTGATTCCCTTCCGACATACTAATTCACTGTAATTTTCATCGTTTTGATGAATGTAGTATTTAGACATTACCTTAAAATATTTGTGGTTGTCTTTGTTGATGATATTATATTATACTAAAAGATCAAGGAGGAACATGAATATTATCTGAGACTTATGTTTGTGGAGTTGAGAAAGGAGAAGTTTGACACCAAGTTCAACCAGTGTGTCTTTTGGAAGAAGCAAGCAACATTCATGCGACATGTGATCCCATGTGAGGGAATTTATGAGGACCCTTCCAAAACAATGGCAATTGAGGAATGGCCCAGGCCCTTAGGTGTCATAGAAATCCGCAGTTTTCTTAGATTTTCTATGTACTACTAACGTTTTTTGATATATTTTTCATGATGGTAAAGCCTACTAACTAATTTAACAAGGTAATGGGTAAAACATGTGTTGATGGAAGTATGTGAGGGGAACATCAAGGTGCTAAAGATCAGGCTGATCACTACACCTATAATAACATTAATGTAAAGTGGACAATGTTTTGTGTTATATAGTGATGGTTAAAATAAAGGATTTGGTAGCATACTCAAGCACAATGATAATGTGATATCCTACTCCTCACAACAGATGAAGATCCAGGACTATAACTACCCGAAACATGATCTAGATCTAGAATTCGTGATTTTTTCCTTGATAATCAGGTGGCACTAATATTATAGTGAAAAGTGTGACATATACCCCAACCAAAAGATGTTAAGGGATATATTCACATAAAAGGAAACAGAAATTCATAAAAGGATATGGTTATATCTAATTAAGGATTATTATTGCTCTCTTCACAATTATCTTAGAAAGGAAAACAAGGTAGCTAATACTCTTAGTAGAAAAGAACCTATTACTCTATCGATGTTTGTGGATTGAAAAACACCCTATTTTCTTGGTTATCCAATGGATGGATTAAAAAATAACAAGGGAAGGGGATACATCATACCTTTACAAAATTATTGTGCAACCATCAATACAAGAGATGATTAAGGAGGAAAAAAGGGATGATCTAGTGTTACAAAAGAAAGAGAATGTAGTAAAAGAGGATAAGAAACAAGAGTTCCATATGAAGGATTATGTTTTGATTCGATTTGGAAATCATCTATGTGTGCCTTCATCAACATGAAAAAAAAGGATATATTATAAAATTTACATATCTCAACATTCTCAATCAATCATGGGAGTACCAAGATGGATCATGGCCTCCATGAACACTTCTGGAGGGACAACATGACGAAGGAGATTGTGGAATATATATCTAGGTTATTGGTATGTCTACATGTTAATGTTGAGTGAAAAATATCCAAAGGGGTGATGTAGCCATTTCATGTACACATGTGGAAATGAAAGAATATCACTATAGTCTTTGTCACATGTTTCCCAAAGGCGTCCAATGGAAATAATGTGATTTCGGTTGTGGTTGACCAACTGAATAAGACTTCCCATTTTATCGCTATTTGGGAATATCTCTCACTTGAACAACATGCAAAGATATATGTGAAGGATGTGGTGAGACATCATTGTGTTCCATTATTAATTTCCTGTAATCATTATCCAAGGTTCACATCTAAATTCTAGAGGATCCTTTAGAATGCTTTGAGCACTGAATTATATTTCATCACGACCTATCACCCCCAAACTAATGGATAATAAAAATGTACTATTCATATGCTTGAAGACAACCTAAGAGCATTCTATTTAGAATTAAATGGTGGATGGGATCAACATCACCAATTGGTTGAGTTCTCATACATTAATAGATTTCACTCAAGTATTCAGATGTCTCCATTTGTCTCTTTGTATGGAAATCAATTTTGAACTCCAACATATTGAAATGATGTTGGTGAAAGGAAGCCACTTAGACCTGATCTTGTATAAGGGATGACAGAGAAGGTCCACACCATCGAGAAACACATCATCTTTTCTCAGTGTCTGCAAACGAGGAATGCTAACAATCATTTATGGGACTTGGAGTTCTATGTTGGAGATAATGTAACCCTTCGAATATCACCATGGAAGAGTGTCATGCAGTTTTTTATGAATGTGAAGCTATGCCTAAGTCACATTGGACCCATTAAGATCCTTATCCACATAAGTGTTTTCTCTTATCAGTATGCACTTCCACAAAATATGGCCCATGTTCATGATGTGTTCGACGTATCAATCATGAAAATGTACATTCCAGATCCCTCATATATAATGAACTCATAGGTGGTACGGTTAGAAAATGATCTCTCTTAGGAGAAACAACTAGTGAAGATTCTGGACCGAAGAGATAAGGTTAAATGAAACAAGACAACCTACATTGGCAACATTTTTTGGAGGAACCATTTGTTTGATGAAGCTACTTGGGAGCCGGAGGAGGAGATGAAGGAGAATTAACCTCACCTGTTTGTGTAAAACAAGATTTCAAAGAAAAAATTTCACATCGGGGGATGAATATAATGACCCAATGTTTTAACAATCTAATTATCATCTTATAGTTGTTCCTTATAGTCTAATCACATTAGGATGAATAATGAAATATCATGATACTATGTGACTGTGAAACCTAAATTTTCAACTTCTATGTTTTGAATTCCCAAATTATAGCTTACATTGTTGAGATTAGTAAGATTTTTAGAGTCTGATATGAAAAACATAATGTTTTTTTAATAGTATCCTACCATTATGAATTGTTTCCTACCATATTGAATAGTAATATGACATTTATTAATAGTAAATATTCCATAATAATTTTAAACTTACCCATTTTTTATTAAATAAAATTTGGGCACTATAGATGTGATAATTTACAGTAGTAAAAGTATTTGTATTTTTTTAAGTCATAAATAATTAACTATAATTAATTAATTATTTTCAAAAAAATTCCAAAAATATGTTAATAAATTAATAATTCATATGTCTTCTGGTTTTAAGATAATTTTATAAGACCTTATATAATTTTTTAATTCATTTTATAAACATTTTTAATTTTAAAAACTGTATTTTTCAAGTAAATTTTAATTTTAATAAAAAAATAAAAGTAATCATATTTAGAAAAAAAATTCTGGAATGTGGAATTCATTTTTGGATAATACATGTTGAAAAAGGTTTGTGTGAATATTTGGGTTTTTTTTCTGAAATACATGAATGTTTGGTCAATAGTAAAATACATTAATTTTCCTTATAAATACAGTATAATTTTAATCCACTATTCTGAACAACACAATTTTTGTTAGCACCCAAATCTAAAAAACAGATGCCCTCATTACTATTATTTTTCATGTAATCATCAATATTTCTTATCTTGATGGAAAATAATAATCTAATGATAAAAATTCTAGAGAACCACTCTACCCTCCACTATAAATAGCACCCCACACACCCTCATTTCATCACATATATCAAGCTTCATTCCTTGTATAAAATCTACACAAACATCATCCATAGCCCTACCCCCATGTCCAAGAGCTTTCGGTCCCATTGAAATACCAATAATAGGTTCCTTAAATAGGATCTCAAGAGGATGATTCAAGAGGTAATTCCCCCTCTCTCTCTTCATTTAATTTCCTTTCAATTTCTGGTTATTTTCATAATCTATCTCCACCAATCCTTATCGATATCATATGGTAACTCTAGTATCTCACATATAATTAAATTTTATGATACTAAGGGGATAATATATCATCCAAACCTCTTCTCCTCTTCTATTTATTTTAGAAAAATAATGTTTTCTGTGAGGTGTCAATTTAATACCTTCAAGAACAAAACGTTTTCATTTTCCTTTACCACCTTCAGATATATTCATGAAATATTTTTTATGGTTTCAAAAGATTATATAATATGCATTATATCTTAATAAATGTTATGGATCTAACATATGTAAATATTAATCAATGATTAATCAAAAAAAGTTCATTATGGTCGAAAAACATCATAAATTAAATCAAACAATCATCATTAAATTATAATCTAATGATTCATCCACACAGTATACTATATAATTCATTAAAAGATAAATTATACTCATGTAATATCATTAATAAAATAAAATATAAGTTCCTTATTTTTATACATGATCTTCAAAAACATCCATTCATGAATACAAGTGAACCGTTCAAGAAACCAAAAAAAAGACATTCCTGAACAATTGATTTAAAACCTATAACTCATAAAAGGGCCATAAAATAATGTAATGAATCTATAATAAACCATATTAATGTACAAAAGATAATTTAATATTTAATTAATGAATATAATGTGTTTTTGTTGTCATTTAATGTAAATAAACTATTCGGATACAAGTTAAGGGGAAATTATTGAACCCAGTTATTTTTCATCAATTTATCCCTTTTCACTCTATGTTCAGTATAGCTACTCCATATAAATAATTTATTAATAATTATCTTACTTTTTTTGGATATACATTTTCTCATCTTGATTTTATAAAAATTTAAATGTTTTCCAAAAGAACACTTCTTTAAAATAAACAAACCTTTTTTACTTCTTGAATATCGATTCACTATTCAATCATTGTTAATAGTTATATGTCATAAATTCTTTTCCATCTTTATTTTGTGGACCAAATGTTTATGAAATATTGATTTATTATTTGAAACCAATTTTTCTCAATGTGTAATGTAATGTTCAAGTTTTAAATATTTTTAATGTGGCATGCATTATAATGTAAATATTATGATGTGACAGGTGCACCCGGAATTATATAGCACTCCAATACATTGGGTAATGTGATGAACCTCATGAGTTAAATTTACATGATTTTTATAAATGATGCTATATTTGTTCACAACTATGTTTAGTAGATGACCACTAAGACATGAGGTTTCATTTTTGTGCATTACAACATTTCAGTTCCATTATTAATGTCACCACTCATTATTTTTATGTTTATGTTACGATTATGCTAACCCTTTCCTATATTGTTCTTATTTATCCTCTTAATGGGATTTCAGGTCAACTATTTTTTATGTATATAATTTGGTGACAATATGTTGTAAGGATATGTAATAATCCAATAAGAATCTTGAGAAGAAGGAATTAAATAAATGTTTATTATTGATATTTTAAATGTTATGTTTGGTCCTAGTTTTCCCATGACACTAAACCTATAGATCCTTGTAGTGTAATACTATTATGATTTTTATCTAAATAATAATGTAATAATAGTGTAAAAAATGTAAGGTCTCTATAGTGTTCATATTTTATAATTCATTTTATTTAAACTTTTAAATAAGAATAGAATTTCATGAGCACATGCTTTCCTAAAAATGAGTCTTAATAACTCTCAAAAAATGATGATGATATGCTATGGGAAATGATATTTTCCTTTTATAAAAATTATTTAAGTATGAATACTTAATTTTATGGAATGGTTTTTAAAATATTATATTAATAATTTTTGAAACAGTATACTGGGCATTCTAAATTCTCAACCTAAATTTTAAATTCAATTTTATAGGTTTTCTTGTTTAATCAGTGATATACTATACATTGTGGAGGTAGAAAACTAAAGTTTATTTTTGTACAATTTTTATGAAATGTTGCTGTTGTATCTAATTATATAAAACATATACTGTTAAATATCTTCAATACTGTAATGTGTTGAGTAATTATTAATTTCCTTTTATAGAAAAAACTACACAACATATCTCAGCATGGGCTCATGGAATCTAGGGTCGGGGCTTTATAATTGTGGAGTGAGCCTAATGCATGAACCATGTGATGTTGTATTGGTTGTTATTCATGACTTATTATTACATTATATATTATTTTATTTCTACATTAATATGTTTCCATTATCTTATGATATAATGAATATTGTGTAATTCTCTCACTTGATTACTCGTGGTCCATCTATTTTATAATATCATGTTATACCATTGACTCACACATTATGATTCCTTATAATATTTATTCCCTTACTAAAATTCTTTGTTCACAATTTTATTTTATGTGTTCCCCATGTATCAAATTTAGTTTCAATAGATCAATGAAATTAGAATCTCATTATATAGATTAAAATAAATAAGTTTTATTTTAACTATTTTAAGTAACTAGTATTCCTAAGACATAATGACTTTTCGACCATTAGTTTGTATTAAGTGGATATATATGTAAAAAATATTGTCATATTATATATATAATTAATTGGATTCTATTTTTTGTATCAGAATAATGTTTTTGTTATCCTTTGGATACATGGATGTGAATACTTTATTTAGAACCCTTGGAAAAATTCTAAGGATAATTCTATTTGTAAGAAAATATCCTAGAATTTTGATTAGGCATAGAACCAATAGTTTCCATTAGTGTACACCTCTATCTGGATACCACGACTGAATGTGGATATGGAATAGTTATACCTAGGGAAAATATCACAAAAAGTTCACATTCATATTGAATCAATCATCACCAAAAGCATGATAAAAATCCTTGTTTCACACCTATTTTTTACACTCCCATAGATATATTTTTTAAAATTCACAAACTATTTATAAACCATTATAAGATACATAAAAAATTCATGTTTGAAAATTAATAAGAAACATTACACAAGATAACATAAATTGAAATCTAGAGTCTCATAAGACATGATATGCTTATAATTTTTAAGTTATTAGTCTCAAGTTTGTAAGTTCAAATTTTCATTATGTTTATTAGATAATGAATTATCTTCCTTATTTCTTTCTTGTTTTTAATAATGAGAAATATGAGAAAGTATTCCAACAATCAGTCATTTGGTATTGTAATGATTTTAATAATGATATATCTAGAATAGTGGGAATGAAAGTTATAAATATTGTTATCATACAAATGAGATATCTCAAATGATGATTAACAACTACATCACTGTTTAATTTATAAACACATTAACTAAGATAAGTATGGGGAATCCTAGATGCTCAAGTGTTAAATATTATAAAGAGAAGAATATTCATTTTTATTTATTTCAAGAATGTGGGAGGAAGGGCCATGTAAATTCGTTAATGGAAGCATAATACTATATATCTGAATTAAATAAAGGGAAAAATAATCAAATTATTAAAGGAAAATTAAGGGTCTAGTTAACAAGACATGGTTAAATAAATATCATCATAATACACCACTATTATTTCATTATCATATAATTGATTAGCATGGTAATTACTTATGACAATTGTGTAATAGAAGGATTAATTCTTAATGGAATATGTTGTTAAAATAATTTAAGGGGAATGATCAAAGTGTTTTGTTTTTGAAATTCTAGAATGAGGTTGTCGAAGAGTTTTTTGTAATGATATCATTTAACTTGTGTGGATCATTCTGTACTAGTTTTCTTCTAAGGATTTGAATGAATATGTTGATTGGTTCTTATGAAATAGAGGTTTTTTTAATGGTAAGGCAATATTTTCACGAAAAAAGTGTATTGGTGAAAGGGTAATCAATGATATGTTCTTGGGGTTTAGGTAATTATATTAAATTAACATTATTTTATTTTTTGTTAAAATATGATGAATAAAAAATTTAGTGGTTAGAAATGATTTTAAGAGTAATGTTATATTAAAATGATCACCAAGTTTTGGGGGGCATTATAATAATTATATAAATATTGATTTATAAAAAGTACAATAGGAATTCTGGGTGACAACCCATCACGTTTGAAAGTATTTCGGGGCATGAACCCAAAAAAGGATGATAAGGGTGCCTCACCTACCACTAGACAAGATGATGTCTTGGTTAATATGATAATATCATTACATAAAACTATTTATACATAAATTTTATGTTGATTTTGAGAAACATATGAGTGGATAAAATCTTTTTATTTTTTAGGAGTTTTCTTGTGGATTAATGATGTTTTGGGAAACATTTTATTTGGTTTGGATTTATATATAATCTTTTTGTTTAACATAAATGAGTATTTTAGAAGAATGTTATTACTTTATTGGAGATGTAAGTAAAAGGGAATGAGAAAAAAAATGAGGCCAAAAACATCTTTAATTTGGTGGTTATTGAGGTTATTTGGTATATAAAGAATTTGTTTTCTGAAATGATGTAGGTTAAAACTTTTGTTTTGTTATTGGATTTCGGAGATTAATATATTCATATTCACTTTGGGTATTATCTTAAATTTTAATAACTAATTTAGTTTTAATAAAGATATAATGAATTTATTTTCACTCTATTATGGTTATTTTGATCCATTAATATATAATTAATGTTGTCCAGGAAGAAAAAAAATTACTTATTGGGTATTCATTCCTTAGTGTAAGTGGTGAATTGGAAATAGAAAAAATATCAAATTAGGGATAAAATTGTGTTTATAAAATATAGTTATTTCAAGAATGTTTTTTAAATTTTTCTATATCATAAAAGTTAAATAATCCATCAAAAATAGGATAGGGATATTGAAAAAAATGTTATCCAATTACTTCCATATAAAATGAATCAACAGTAATTTAATTCATGAAAAAATTATGGTTTTAACATTGTTATCATTATCTTGATCATTAACTTTTTTTATTAATGATTTCTATCACTATCCATAATTATTTATTATTTGCATCCATGTCTATATGTTCATATACCATAGATGTTCTTAAAATTGGAAACCTAGTTATGTGTTATTCTATATGAACGTTATATTTATTGTTCCCTATTTTAAGTGAATGTTTTATGATCCCTTTTTAGTGGTGGGTTTTTCTAAAATGGAATTAACAAATGTAAAACTCATGATCATTTATAAAAAAATTCATGGTTTAATGAAGAAAGTTGTTTAATGGGAAGGAATGTAACGACCCAGAATTTTATGAAATTTAATTATTTAAATAAATTTAATTTCATTAACAACTTGTGTTACACAAAACATAGAGCTAAAATGAACCGTGATATACTACTAAAATATTGTAATTTAAGGAAAAACGTTTTCTTAGATGTTGGAGAGAGTGATATAAATATGAATAACAAAATTATGATAGTGTATAGTTTAAAAATATTTAAAAAAATTTCTTTAGTTACCAATTAATTACAAATGAAAATAAAAAACCTAATGAAAATAATGGAAATCTATATTCGAGAAAATATTTTTATGCACACAAACACATTTTATCTCAAAAATATAAATAAATAATTTTAATTAATTATTTTTATAAAATTTATATAATTTATATTCAGCATAGTCATTAAAAAATGAGTTAATACTTATTTCTAGAAGTGAGATAATAATAAATCCTATATTATGCTAGAAATAATATAAAAAAGTAGTTTTTTCAATTTTGTAATGTTTTTTTAATTTTCTTGTTGTCAAATTTTGTATTTTTTTAAAAAAACTTAAATTTATTTAGGAAATCATCATGTAAAAATTATCTTAGAGTGATATTATTTTAATTTTATGAAAATATTAATTTTTCAATGAATAGTGAAAAAATAATGTCTTTTCTTATGAATTGCCTTTTTGTTTCTAGTGTTTATGAAGTTATTTTTTTAAGAGAATTATATTAAAAGTAAATTTAGACTAATTATGATATAATTTATCCAATTTATGTCATTGTGATAAATTTTATGTTAATTTTTAATATAAAAACCTTTCATAATTATGAATATAATTTCTTTTGATCCCCACATTTATTAACCATTAGGAGTTTTATTTTCAGTTAAATTATTCCACATATATTGGTTTAATTTAATAAATATAGAAAAATATTTTGATTAATAATAATTAATATTATCAAATATGGTAAAATAAATTTATGACCATATTATATAGGGAGAATAATAAAAATTTATTTTAGTGATTAAGCTAAAATGGGTTTAAATTGGGGTTAAACAAAAATGATAAAGGTTAAAAATTTCCCAAAATTTGAAAAATTAATATTGGATGGAAATATTTTTTCTTCATAGTTTCTAGTATTCTAAAAATTTACATAATTATGACATTTCTCAAGTTAATATTGTGTATTCTATACATTCTCTTCAAAAAATCATTGTGTGTCCTCACCCCCACTTATAAGAGGCCACCCATTATCCTCTTCTCTTTACACTTCCATAACATATTAGTTTTGAGAATTCCTTAGAAATCAATTTCTTAATTCCATAAACTCATCTTAGAATCATTTTTTTATTTTAAAAAATTCTTATAATGGATTTTAGTGCATACCTAAAGAAGTTGTTAGAAGAATATGTGATGTCCTTCATCGAGATTTTTGTTTTATTTCTTCTTAAACATCATTAAAATATTATTAACCATTATGATATAATAAAATCAATTTAATAATTATACTAATATTTTTTATGTTAATTTCTTTACCAAATACTGTCTCCTCCTTCCCAAAATAGTAAATGAAAATGTTGATCATGTGTAAGGTGGACAGCCGCCACATGAACCCAGATAACTCGTTATCCATCACTGCATCTCACCACTGGATTTAAAAATGTATTTTATTTTAATAGTTGATATTTATAATATAATTATTCTTCTATAATTATTATATAAAATATGACTTCCTACTTTACATTCCATAGGGAACACGAAAATATTTCCTGGGTGTACGACATACTACTGTCAAACAAAGCAGCATGATTATTTTTTCACGTACACGTTACATGGATGGAAATAAGGATTAATTTTATGTTTATATATGATATTTATTACATATTAATCATTATTAAAATGAAATATATCATAAATTATATTATAGTTCCAACCATTCATTAAATGATAATGTTATTCATATGTATAGCAGACTACCGCCTCATAAATTGATATGATCCATTATTTCCCACATCACACGGATGGTATATGTATGTTTATTTAAAGAAAAAATATGATAGTAATATTTTACCAATAATTATGGAATGATATGAAAAACATACCTTATTTCTATAATGATCATTTAAAAATTGAAATGTTACCCAAGTGTACGTACAAATTACCATCTCTATGACAGTAACATTGATAGTTTTTAACAAACATCCCTCATGATTAGTTTTATAAGTATAATTGGGGTAAAAAATTAATAATTATGTCCTAAATATGATTAAAAATATTATTAACTAAAAAACTCTTGAAATTTTGTCAACCTAAAAAAGTGATTTTGGATATAGGAGTTAGAAATCATTGGAACATCTAACTTAAACTGAAATGATTATGTAATTGAACATAGAATGATAATAAATCAACTAAAAGGATTAATAAATATGAAAAAATTTCTTAATAAGTTGATAATTAACATAATTTTATTATTCAGGTAGATAAAAAATGCACATGATGAGTCCGACTTAAGTTAAGGGATCTCTCAAACCCACCATCATCATGGGGATATGACCATTTTTTTAAATCACATTTCCACTCTCTTTAATGATATGTAATTATTATAAATTATGTATATATGTATCTTAAATATATTCCATTCACATTATAATATCATTTTTAGGTCATTCATGCCTTATTTCCATTTCTCAAATTCATTTTTTAAGAAATTTCTTTTCATTTTGTTTAAAGACATGATTATGCCTCCCATATCTTTTCCTCATAATAATTATATTCAAGCATTTTTATTGATATCTATATGAGGAATTAATATGAATTTTCAAGAAATGAATGTGATGTGTGGTTACTTAATTATAAATCCCACTAATTCATTGGATAATGATTTAGTCTCACGAAACGTCATGTCTGGGATTAGGGAGAGAACCTAATCTATTATGGGACTTTGTCCACAATGTGATTTTGTCTTGGTTATTATCATTGAATTATGTTTATGTCATGTTTTTTTGTTTCCACCATGTTATTTATCATTTATATTATAACAATATGGTCGTTATTTTATTTTACCAATTTATTAGTCATGTGCCTTCCCAATTATAATATCATCTCATACTTTTTACTCACGTTTTATGATTAAATAACCAATATATTCCATTACTGGGATTTTTTTCTCACCCGTATGTTTTAAGTATTCCCATGGTATAGTATTCTTCTAGTATTTTATGGTAACTAGAAGATCATTATGGAGATGAAAACATTGAATATTAACATTAGTTATATTAAGTAACAATTCTTTTAATGTCACTACTCTTTTTCAATACTCAATTTTTATTTAAGGTATATTTATATAAGAAAACATGTAATAATATATGAAAAATCCATAGGGAACAATTGTAGTGGAATAATTATTAATATTCTTACTTTTATACTAGATTATAAATAGTTTTATTAGGATTATTTAAAATGATATACATTTTAAGGTAAAATGTGTCATTTCTATATGTTTATCCTTGATATATAAGTCAAGATAAGATGATATTATTAGAGTATTAATCTAATTGAATTTTGGAGATCCTATCTGAACTATCTTATATCCAAGAGTGATAAGTACGAATTCTAGAAATCTTCACCACTATCAATTTTCAAGGACTAGTGAATTAATTATGTTGTGATCATTGGGATGTCAAAAGGTTCATTATTTATCCATGTTAGCACATTAAAATAAATTAGTGATGCATTAATATAAATTTAGAGGTTGTGTGGAGGATATAATGGGGTTTTTCTTGTTTCATTCAAATTATTATTTCCAAAAATGAGTAAAACACATATTCAATTAGAATAAAATGGGGAAATAATTTGATTTATATTTGTGTTCTTATTATAATTCACACTATATAATTAGGTTGATATCTTGGTTTCAATTCATTAGAGATAGTGCCCTCACATTAATATAGTGATAACATTTTAAATTTCTCCTATCTTATTCTTTCTTGATTCTTCTTAAAAAATGCACTCCATGGTATCCTACCCATTTATGAAATTACTAACTTTTCTCCATTATTTAAATCATACTTCCCTTCCATAACAAGTCTGTAGGTAGAAATGTATAGATTAAGTGATGTAATAACATACTGATCCACTATTTAAGGGATTCTAAATACAAATATAACATCAATCCCACTGTCTTCCACTAACCCTATGATTCCATCTCCTCATGATTCTTTGTACTCAAGTAATATTCTATAGTGTTACACTTACCATGTTTATAGGAAAACATTAAATTGAAAGTTGTAGTAAACTCTAACAACCTCCATTTACTTTACATAATATCCAAATACAGGAAATTATAAATTAGATTTTATTTATCTATATAAAAAATAACATTTTTTAAGGTAGGTAATGTATTGAACTCTTCATGTATTGGAAAATAATTTCTAACTATAGATCAATAACAGAATGATTTTATATGTGGTAAAAACAATGTAAATTATTATGAAACCACATTAAATCCATCTATGATAACACATCTTAGTCTAGTTCTAAAGGCTTCACAATACACTGAAAAAACTAACAGAACATAGGAAAGATCACTAGCCTCCACTTTAGCTTGTCAAAAGATCCTTATCACATATCACACCACTTAAATATCAATAATTTTTTAATTAACCATATAATTAGAGATTAGAAGTGCAAAAAATAATTAAACAAACTATTTATAATTACCAAATATCAATAGTAAACTCCAACCCTCAAGTACGTTCTTGGGGAACTCCTATGATATCTCTACATAACTCTCAACAAATCCACTATAGAACCCTTATAAAATATCATATGTCTAAACAACATCATATCCCATATAATAAATTTACATTTTGATTGCTTCAAATATTAATTATTCTCTCATAAAATCTATATCACATTCTAATCATTCATTTGGTTTCCTCCACCTAATTAAAATAAATTATCTCTTCATCCTCAAATTCCATGATTCATGTTTCATGGAAATTTTGATTGAAATTATTCATAATGAAAATAATAATAGATTTACCAATAGTAACACAAATAAAATCACCATGAACTCATAATTATGATACCCATTCTTGAATGATGTCTTTGGATTATTTGCATACTTCTCCCTCAACCGGTGATATCTCAATGATAGTTCAATCTTTGAAAAACACTTATTTTCTTTAATAATAAATATAATCAACTATTTTACATAAGTGTATTAATTATTTATTGTTTACTAAATTATCTCATAGTCGTTCACTCGAAATTACAATCCACAATCATCCTTCTTATTATACATAATTATAACTAAACATTGTAAAATTTTCGGTCAAGAAAATACATTTCCATCCAAATCCTAAAATTTAATACTTAGTTCCAAAACATTAGAAAGAACAATTTTATATATAGATAATGGGAAGAGATTCATTGTAGAAATTATTTTTATAGAGAACTACGCTTCTCTCCCTCATTATAGTCTAGATCAGTCACTTAGAAACACATCCAAAAAGAATTTCAAATATTTTCAACACCGAATGAATATTATGGGATTCTATAGATCAAATAACTATCCTGAAAAACTAATATATCTAATCCCTGGGGATTTTAATTATTTATCCTACATGGCTATACAAAATTTTCCACTCTTATAATAACATGTGAACTCAACCATAATGTGAATTATAGGAAACTTTTTTCTCATGGTATATGATATAGGCCTTAAACATCACTCTCCAATAAAATCCATCCATTAAATCAGACATGTTCAACTATATAACCAAGAAGACCGATATGATTTCTAAATTAATGATTATAATGAAAACAATTGACACATTAGACCATTTTTCTCCATATATCATAGATTCATATCACTGTTGAATTAATAAGGTATTAATATTACCGGGAAGTTCAATTGTTCAACAACTAATGCTAATATAAATTAATGAGTTTAACTAGTATGAAACATGTTATATATCATAGTATAATAAATAAGTATATTTTCAGTTAACATTTAATGTCCTACCTCAGAATAAGTATTATATTTTTTGCATTGAAAAGTTATCACTAATTATTTTGGAAATAACCATATCATGGATTACCACCAATTCTAACTTATGTATAAGCTACAAACTAATATAATGTCACTAATTACATTATATATCCATCTATATGGATAGAAATTGAAACAATATATTTCCAAGAATTACAGAGAAAAACATTTAGGGTTTTTAATATTCACAAACCAATTATATTAGTTGGGTTTATTCGGGTATTTATTCTTTATCAATGTCATGATACAACATTGGGGAAACCTAAGCTATCACCTCCCCTAGGTTAACCATGAGCTTATAATATTCTTTTGACTGACTCTCCTTTTAGAGTTATATTGCTTCCGCGTCTTCATCCAATAAAATTATTTACATTCCATGTGTTTGGGATGAAATTTATTTTTATCTATCACATCTATATTATTAACCTCATCCATATTTACTATATTCACTAACACTTTATAGGTTGATATACAATTTCAAATCCCTATAAATTGAATATCATGTCTATTTTTTCTCTCATGATTTTTTTACATGATAATATAATTGATGATTAACTTTATTGTAAAATTAACTAATTCCATAATCTGAGAAACATACTCAAACAATATGATATTAACCTTCTACTACTCCTATAACTCTCTATATTTGATCATATTTAGAATATATATATAAAATTTTATATTAAATCTCCTTCAGAAACTGACCAAGGCCAACTTCCTTTTGTAACACTATTTTCATGGATATATCCCATCATATGTGATATTCTACATCAATCATGTGACTAGATATTCCACCTTAAGTGACTCCGATATAAACATAGACATAAATATTCTATTAATACTAATTACATAATCCCCCTAATCCTTCACCCCAACATTCAACATATTGATTGAAGGATTATAAATTCAAAATTATGAATTTAAATCAATTTTCCTAGGCCTCTCTTCATCTATTCCCATAATATGTTTTTGGATTACCGGAGATAGATAGTTCAAGAGTTCAATAACACTCTCTATGTTTTTATCCCCTTCTTTATTTTCATGAATATGATCTCTCCATTGAGGATTTTATACAATTAAATTAATATTATATAAATAAAATCAAACAAGAAACCAAATAAAAACCTCATTTACTTAAAAATTTGAATTTAAATTCAATGTAAAAGTTAATATATTCTTTTTTTCACAAATAATATTTCACACAATCAATAAAAAAATTACATCAATTTATTTCAAAACTAAATCATTTTCAAAAAACATTTTAAATAACACTCAAGTAATTTTTTACTCGAAAAATAAAATCCATATATATGCTAGAGATATACATGTTTAATAGGATACATGAACACACATTCTATCACATCCAACCATCAGTGATGTAACCTTCAATGAAAAACTAACGGAAACCCTACATGAAATCTCATAATCACTCACTTTTCCCAAACTCATTGGGAACTCAAATAATCTAATAAAAAGTCTTGTTATATGTTTTTATGGGTACCACTTGAGTTCTGGCCTCCAAAACATTCATGCCCCACTAACAATGAATTATAATATTTCAAAACACTACATTGATAACAATATTTTATGGCCATGACCTTGGAATTAGAATGTCTGGATTTTTTTAGATCATCACATTGACTTAGTAACATTCCTCATTCATGAGAGGTTGAAAACTAATATTGAGAGTGAAATGTAATCATTGGGAAAAGATTTAACATAAAACTAAAAAATCATCTAAATGATATAATAATAAAAAAATTATTTCAAAACCAATACTATTACATTATAATTAAAATTTTAAAGTAACCAATAAGTCAAACATAGTGCAATGAATAGAAGTTCGTCATGAATCATCGAAAGATAGGATAAAGTAAAGAGGAAAAAATTATTATCCTATATTAAAAGATTAAATAGGGAGTGAATAAAATATTTATCACTAAACTTAAAAACAATATTCTTAAAATAAGACTGTTTTAGATGAAAGATAAATTTCACTATAAACTACATGAAATATAACAAATTGAACAAATTAATCAATCTTGAACTAAAAAATGATCTAATTTGAATAAAAATGAAAAAAAATTAATTAACTAGAATAAATAATCATTTAAGAACATTATTACACTTTTATTTTCATATTAAAAATAAAAATGAGTTAAAATATGTCACAAAGTGAAAATGTAATGGTGTTTGAATAAACAAACTTAATCACCTGAAAAAATTTAATAATTAAAGGATATCCATGTTTATATAACCAAATTTCCTTACTTTTATCATAAATATATATCTGTGTATAAAAAATAAATCATTCCATATTATATGATCTATGATTATACCTCTTCAATATAAATATCATTAGGATGTTATTTTACCCCATAGATTATATGATCTAATGTCATCAAAAAATCTTCTTAGCCTATGAATTATTTTCCCAACAAATATTGAAAGAAAAAATAATTATAGAGGAAATAATTTGATCCATTATCATGAAAGGTAAAGAATCAAGGCACATAGATTAAAAAAAAGTAAATAAAATAAAATATACTCTTTCTCTGAAACCTAGTCATTAGGATCAAAATATATTTTGGTTTTTAATGCTTAGTCTTCAAATTTTTCCTTTTATTTATTGGAATTAAATATATCTAGATTTGTAGTACTTTTTCATGATTTATTTATCATTATAGAGGATTTTTATGCATTTAGAAATGTTATTCGGCTTATATATTACTAAGAAGATAATTAAAAATATCTATAATTTAGAAGGATATAATTTTATGATAAGATTATAGAAAACAATAAATAAAATCAAAATTATAATAAATAGGAGTAAAATATATGAATTATTTTGATTTATCAAAACTATTAATAGAAAGATTTATTTTTATGAAATTACACATGAAACTCTATTTTTTATAAACAAAAGATATATATAGATTGTGTTTTAAATAAATTATTCTAAAATAAGACAATATAAACTGCAACTTATGCTAAAAATATCTTTTAAATAATTCTCAAACATAAAGAACGAAAAACAATAATTTAATAAATATAATAAATTTATGATATATAAAACAAAAAAATATTTTAGCTAATAAAAAACAAGAAAAAGATTAATTATAATATTTCATCAAGAAGAATTCATTAAATATTTTCATGAATATATTTTACCAAATATTAAATGTTTACATTACCATTTCTAATACATTATATTTTTTAATATATAACCATTTCTATTTTCCAAATATTTATACACTTTTTATAATAAATCAGTATTAAAATCTTAAATTTTTCAAATATTTTACATTGCATCAGTCCTTTATATATAATTTATAATGGATTTTCATTAATACTTAACCATAATCCTAGATTTTCTATGTATTCATCATGTATCATGGCTAATTAAAACTATTGAAGATAATGTAGTATGATATTTTCAATTAAATATATCATTTTTATGTGATCATTGTTAATTGTGTTTAATGTAAGATAAATTTTTAAAAATAATATGAATTTTTATCATCTAAATTAAACCCTTTCTATTTTTTAATTACAAATTTTATAAAAAAACATAGTTTATTAATATGATATTATTCATCAATGTTGTTGATTTCTTCTCTATAAATTAAATTTTTAAAAATAAATATCCATTTTAACAAATTCAACAAGATTGGTTTCCTTATAATTTTTAAAAATAGAATTCTTTTGATAATTTTGGTAAGAACATTCTTAGTACTTCTTATTTTAACCACTGACACCTCTTGGTTGCAATTATATTTCATCTCAAAAGTAATTTTTTTATCTACATAATTAGATGCCATTACAATTTTTAATTCATATTAAATATTTGTCTGATTATTTAAATTCTCTAATAACTTTATAAATCCTTTTATATTTTAATCCTGAGTCTATTTTTCTATTCTATATTTATCATTATGGTAGGATTCATATCCATCAAATTTTTCATCTAAATATGTATCTTTATCTATTTATGGTGAGTGTTCCCTATATGATTTGTGTACGGTTGGTTTTAATGTAAACTCATCAAACACATTTTTTATCCTTTTTTAATTTTTCAAGAATTGGTGGTGATATAGATTTTTAGGATTCATATACATTCAACTTTGTTTGTTGCTATTAATTTTTGTGAAATGACTAAGGGGTTATTCAATATTCTTTTATGGAATTTCTTCTTTAACATTCCTGGATTCCTAATTTTTAGTATAGGTTTAATAACTTGAGGAAAATTAGATTTAAAATAGTTATAATTTTCCTTATATTATTTATTATATCATACAGTTTCTACATTTAGTTTTATCTTTTGGTTCTCAAACTTTAGTCCTATATTCTCTTTCATTTGGTCATTTTCAAATATTCAATTCTCTAACTAAATCTTTCTATTCTATATGTTACCTTTATTATTATATAATTCATATTTGTAATTAAACATTTTATGATTATTTATTTCAATATAAAAAAAAATAAATTATAAATCCTATCTACTTTTGGTTCTGAACCATGTCTAGCTTTCTTCTCTAGATTGTACTTTTTCAGGTAAACAATATCAACAACTTGACAAATATTCTATTTTTCATATCATAATTCTTTAAATTGTAACCTTAGTTATGGATATTTTATATTTATGTATTTTTTTTCTAGTTGATGTTGGTACTTCAATTTCCACATTATCAAACAGGGTAATATTTTCTTCCCGTTTATCCAAGGGAACTCACTGAATGACTCTTCTAAATTGTCATAATGTTGGATAACTATTAATATTTTGAATTATGGATTAATAAATATTTTTTATATAATATTATACTCAAAATTAATTTTATAATATTTTAATCATTAATTGTTTCTTCTATTTTCATGGAATGTAATCCTATATTAGACCTTCTAATTTCCATCAACATTATAAGGAGAATTATTTTTATAATCCAATACCATGATCCATTTTATCATTCATATCACATTATGTTAATATATTAATGTAATCTCATATGAACTATATAATGATATTTTTCCACATTCTATATAAATTATCAATGATATAAATTTCTTATAATTTTACAGTATTATTAAATTCCCTCATCAGAAGAATGAATATCTTGATCCATTTTTATTATATCCATTTTTATTTTCTAAGTATTCTAGCTATATTTTAAATATTATATAATAAGAATATATTTATAATGTATTAATAAATTTTAAATTATCTATAATATCCAACATGTTTATAATAATCAAGTAGAGATCCATCCTCTATTAGGAGACCAACAACGTATGTATATGGTTTGAGGTGTGTGGTATGATCACGATCCTTAATAGATAACATAGTAATTTTCACTACACATATAGTTAACTAATAAAACTTAATCTAAATATTTTAAAAAATTGTTTTATAAAAAATATATGCATTATAATTTTGGAAGGAAATGCACTCCAACTTTTTGAATTTTTTGATCCATTTTAAATGTGACTCCTACTTATTATACACATTCTAGTCAATTAAAATTCTATAATTATTATCCCTTCAAGTCACTCTTCTTGGATAATCTTATTATAATAATCATATATATTACGAGACATGGAAACTTATATATAAAAGTGGCCTATATTAATCAATAAGTATGGTGGTTCCATAAATATTAAATAGAATAACCTCGGGATATTTTTGATAATATTCAAAATAATATCAATGTTGTAAGTTTCATAGATCGAAGAACCATTATATATGAATCCAAAGTGAATATGAGCCATTTAATAAGCTAGAATGAATGGTTTTATATTTGTCAAACTTAACAATGTAGATCTTTGATTCTAGTAAAATCTTAAATCTTGAATTTGAAGAAAAGTTATTTTAAAAAATATTTTATATTCAAATTCAAATATATTTCAAAATAGAATTTTATCAGTAGTTAATTAATAAATATAATCATTAATATAATTTAATTTCATTCCTGAAAACTAATTAATATATATATATAATCCTTTATTCAAAAATATTATTCTAGATATTTCTTTATTCAATAACATTTCATGAATTGTATTATTCATATAAAAAGATAGGTTAATAATTATATTTTAGGTGAAAGTATCAAATATCTGATATATTATATGACTTATAAGAAAACTAATGAATAATAATTTTGATCATTCTTATTAAAAAACATTCACCACATTTATAGATTTTTATACCATAAAGATTTAAACATATAAAAGAAACCTAATTAATTAAAATTCATAATCACAACTGTTTATTGTATGTATTGTAATTTTTTTTAAATGTAATGTTTTTGTAAATATATCATCATGATGTTATTATAATTAAACAAATTAACGAATTATATCTACATCTTTTCCATGATAATTATGTAAATGATTTCATATATCTAAGAGAACTCAATAGTGATTATTCTAACAATTTAAAATATAAATGGAACTTCTGTGAACATACAATATCAATTTTTAACAAAACAATTCAAAATAATATTGATTTTGTGTACCGTCCAAAAAAATTGTGGAAAATAGCTTCCAATTACTCCATATTCAAATTAATTAGTGTAAAGTGTCACTAAAAAATGATTCTTTCTGTACCATGAAATTAAATACTCTAATAAAAAGGGACATGTTATAGAAATAATTTTTCATCCATTTTATAATCTGTGAGTTATGTATACATATAATAACCTAGTTATTCCTTGAGTATGAATTAGCTCATTTTTTGTATTACAAGCTTTGATCACATGATAAAGGGAAATATGTTAAATCCACCAGGTTTAATGATCTAAAAAATCTTTTTAGACTACTCTATTGATCTATCGACATGGTTTTTACAATGTTTTTTACATTTGGAGGGAATATGAGCTACTCAACATTAAATTTTTATTTAATATTTATTTTATAAAATGAAAATTTTAATCCTCAAATATAATTGATTATATTTTTAAAAAAAATTGGTTGTATATTTCAATATTGTGGTTGTATATGAAATGGGGTGTTTTTCCATTATTAGGTATATTATTTTAATTCAAGTTTTATTTTATGGGTCAAACCACTTTAGGAGTTTATAAAATACATTACGATCTATCATATTAATATAAAATTTATAATATATTCACTATATATGGTTAGAATCATTTAGAAATGGAAATATACCATGATATGAATGGAGAATGGGAGGCTTTTAAAATAGTGTATTTCATGATAGATCATAGATTGATGGTGTGAAAACATTAAGCAATTAATGATTCACTGTATAGCGGGAATTCAAAAAAAAATTCCCCATTATTATATTGAATTAAAATTACTATAATTTTTAGATTTATATAATAGAAATAATAGTAATGATTATATTTTTACTATTTTGGTTACCATTTTATTCAAAACATTTTTCCATGAATGATGAATAATGAATAATGGGTGGTTACTTGATCATTATAAGATCACAACAATTTATGGATTTAGTCATCTAGGGCACGATTTATGGTACCATTTTTTTACATCAGTACCTTTAATTGGAGTTATGGATTGGGGTGCATTTATGTGAAGTTTAATAAATTTTTTGAGAAAATATGTTGTCCATAGTTGGCGCACAAGTTCTAAAAAAAATTAATTGCCAAAGATAAACAATGTGCCCTCTGGTCTTTTGATGTAGTAGCTACATGATGGTTAAAGAATGGTTTGAGATGTCATGCGAGTTGTTCGTGGGAATTTCCCATTTGATGTAGTTGTTAATGCATGGCTATCGCACTGTTTTTCTAACTGTGCGACTAAACCATGGGAGGGGAAACTGTGAGATCCAAAAATAGTGGATCTCACTCATTTTCATATTTTAATGACTTGTTTCTCATCTTATGAGGACATAAATATGAATTTTACTTTTTAAAGGGAAAATTAAGGTTCACCCTTCAACAATGAGGGATTATAAGGCCTCACAAACTTCATTAATTGATATCAAAACCGAAATTGATGATCCTATCTTATCATGGTAAGTGGTATTCATCTCAATGTTTATCACATACTTTCTTCTATCTTTACTAGCTAGTTTCATGGAAGATATCATATGTTTCATTGTATCTAAATTTTTTTGTGAGATTTATATCTAAGAATTTGGATCTTGATCTAATTTTATGAGATCTTGATGTTTTTTATCATGATTTTGGTTTAGGGACTTAAATCTAGAACATTTATCAACGTTGTTGTGCTGTTGAGATTTTGGGGATTTTCATTTGGAAAACATCTATCAATGAGCCAAGGTAGGGGTGTAAATCTATTTACCATAGTTATAGATTTTATATGTATATGAATATTCATATAATTTCTACAATTCTTTAGAAATTTATTTTCTTGAATTGGTTTTATTAGATTGACCGATTGATTTATCGATGCTTTTTTGAAATAGGTGATTAATTAAAAAATCAATCATGAGACTAATGGGATTCCATATTAGATAATTAATTTGGGAAATTAATAATAAGTTGTAGTGTTTTTAATCTAGATAATTAATCAGAGGATTAATTATGATATTACGAAATTGTTATGTGAGATAATTAATTATTTAATAAATTATGTGCCTTTGGTAATATGATATGGATAATTAATTGTGGGATTAATTATTAAAAGTTGATATTAGAATGATATAATTTATTGTGTAATATTAATTCTAGAATATGAATTGTGATAATTATTAATTAATTTATAAATTAATTAATAGTTTAAAGCCCTTAGTTAATTGTTTATTTAACTAATGGAATGCATGTGTTTAACTAATTATTGAATCGGTAATGGGATTGAGGTGGATAATTAATTGATAAATTATATATATGATAAAGAATAGGAAAATAGGAATTTTAAATTATTAATAAAAATGGAAACATGGTCATCATACTTATGAGTAAATAGAATGGGAACATTGTCATTCTAAATTGAGAGGTATACATAGTAAAATGGTCATTATACATATGAGTAAAGAGAATGGAAACATAGTAATTCTACTAAAGAGTAATAATGGTAACATAGTCATATTACATACATTTGTGATATTTGTAACATTGGAAATGTGTCTTATAAATGTGAAATTAATGAATTTAAATAATGACACTTTATGTTTTGTCCTCACATGATAATATTAGGCCTCTGGAATGAGTAAAATTATGTACTAAATTATCATAGAACCTTGAATAATTTTTTCTTCTTCAGGAAGCAGGAATTATGATATGATATTACCTAGGGAAAAATTTGGGTTGTGTTATGAGATGAAGTTAGTATTGAGGTATTGGTATCTTTGGGAACCCTGGAGTTAATTTAGTTAAATAAGAGAAAATATAAATTTGATACAGTGTTTATTATCACATTGTACTTATTTACTTATAGAACTACACACACTATTTTTTGAGTGGGATTGTTTTAGACAACCTTGGTGGTGGTATACTGAGTGGTATTAACACCCTATTTGAGCATCTTGATCAGTACCTGAATTTATTATATTGGTATTGGGATTGATAAGAGAAAATTCCCTAAGATAGGTGGATTATTGGGGATGGATCTTGTTCAGGGAATCAGAAATGGTTTGGGACCTTCTTGGGGAGTTTTAGAGTCATTACATCCATTTTAATTATTTACACATGACACTTATATTAGCATATCACGTTTTCCCTTTAATTTGAGTATTTTATATCATGTATGGTTGTATTTTTGTATAATTATTGTTATGGTTATATATGATTCCATTTTTGTTTATTTACATCTGTTTGTGTTTTACTCAGATAAAAGAGGGTATATTCTCATGATGAATGACTTACCAGACCCTCAAAACTAGTTGGTATCCTATAGCATATGGGGAATCATGATAGAGGTCATGTGGTGAATCCACTCAGGGAACTGTTGTGTAGAACCCATGATGGGATGTTACAATCATCATTAACTTTTATTTTTTACTATTCCTTTAACCATGTTAATCTCTCTCTCCCTCTAATTATCTCTCCTTGTTCATTCTGATTTCATGTGATAATGTGTCAATGAAGAGTTATTGTCCTTATTGTGTAGGTCAATTAGGTATATGGTATATAGTTGTACCATGATTCATCGGTGAATGGTAAAGAAGAAAACTATAATGATGAAAGACAGTAAAATGAGAATAGTTCATCAGAGATATCAGTGAATAACAGTTTTATCAGAAATGATATTAGTCCAGACGACATGTAGGGATGATGAAAAAATATCGAATATACATGAAGGTACATTATGGGGTGGTGAAAATGTTTATAGTCTCATGATGTCATAATACAGGTCCATAATAGTGATATCCATCACAAATCAACCAACAATGACGAATGTGGGGTGTAACAACACTTAATGACTTATTAAATTAGTGAATGAATCTAAAAGTGATAGTGGCAGTATATCAAATAGTGAATAAAATTAATTTTATGACATATATAAGACTACCAAATATGTTATCTGAAATAAAACACAATATTCTATTTTAATCATTGACTATAGTTTCTGTGAATGTGTAAAATATCACATAGTGTATTAACGCATAGAACATATTATTTATAGACATTAGATGGGGAATAAAGCTTCACTAGGTTATAAATAATACATGGCATGTTACTATGGGTCACAAGATTTATTTTGAAAACCATGTGAATTGGGTTATAGTACACATTTGGTTTTAACATCGAAATTCATATCCCATTACATCATTTGAAAAAATAATTATAATCAAGTGGTTCTTATCAGACTATAGAATTATGTTACTTGTAATTCTATTGGATGTATATGACATGTAGTTTATGACTATATTCCATATCTAGTGGGTGACACAACATATGTCTCATTACATTACACGCCAACTAACCATTTAATCAAACATGTTATGTTTATAAGGAGGAAATTCCATTTATATTAAAGGCACACAAAATAGGGCATATAGTACACATTTGTGTAACCATTTGGAAAAACATTTTGTTTCATGAAAAGTACAAATATATTATATCGTGATAATATTATTTGATAATGGAAGTAAAAGATTTGATTCTTCCTAGGGGCCCACTCACTGTGCCTGGTTGAAGTATATGTCATGTAATTTCCATTCATTGTTATTTTTTGTATCCTCTCACCTGGGTGTCATAATTTGATAAAGGATTAGTATATTCCAATCTTTTTTTACACAATAAAAAAACACCTATAACTTTATAATTAGTGGGTTTTTTCAAGGGGTTCTTGGATGATTTAGTCTCATAGCTCTTAATTACTGATTAGTGAATAGATATGAGGTATGGAGTGGTAAAAGAGAAAATAATTCCTCTAATAGAAAAAGATGATATGGTTAGGGTTTCTATGAATTATATAGACAAATTACCACCTCATAAATAAATATAATGGTAAAATCGAATAATTAATTCATATATATATATTCAATTCCCCATATCTCAAAAATGTTTACTATCCACCATAGCTGTTTTAGCCTCTATTTCATTCTCCTCAATGAAGAAATTGTTATCCATTTAATTAATCGAGTAGGTAACTCCTCATTAAGATGATGTGAGGGTCCTCCATATTTGGATTTTTTATTACACTCAATGAAGAAACATATTTAAATTATTTATGGGAACCCCAATACTGTTTCATAGATGTAATGTAAGTATCATGAGATATTTCGTAGTTCAGACATCACAAGTTCAATTATATTTTATCTTTTTGTCAATAAATTTTGTAAGTGGAGTTGTGCTATAAATATTGTGAATATTTCTTTATAAACATCTATCATGAACATAAAATATATCTTGGGTTGTCCACTATTATTAGGAAACATACTATTTTTTATTTACTTTTTGTTTTTCAAACATCCTACTGGGAATATTTATTATCACCCTTTCAAATTAATTTTTTCAAATACATGTTGTTTATGTGTAGAAAATGTATAGTTAGGCACAAAACATAGGGTATGTGTAGTAGTTAAATATGGTCTATTTAGTGCATGGTTTTGTAATGTAGTATTTAGAATAGAAAACTACTATAAGTGATTTTTTATGGGTACATTCAATAAAAATATGTCATCTCTTATTTTATATCATCCAATTTTTGATATATTTATATATATGTTTCCCACCTATGACAGTTTTTTGTGTGGAATTATTCTAGATTGTTGATGCATCATACAATAATTTTTTATATAACTCAAATATATATATTTCCAAAAAAAATGGTTATATTGTGTATTTGAGATTCTTATTTGTTTCAAATTTATAAATTATATGTCCTCGAATATATGTTATTCCATATTTATTCTAGTCTCTATTCCACTTAAAATTATACTTATGGATGGGTTTGAACAATTTACATACAATATGGAAAAAATTTCTCATAGTAGGTTATGTTGTGTCATATTGGTATAAGAGTGGATGATTCCTAGGGATGGAGTTTGGAGTTAGTATTATTGTGATTATTGGGTTAGTAAATTATAGAAATGTTGTAATGGTATGTTTTGATGAATTTGTAGACTTTTAATCTTAATGATTTTATGGTTTACAACATATCCATTCAACACGATAATTATTAGATGTTAGTCAATTCAAAAATTTTGGGAAAATTGTTATGTTTATTTAGGATGATACATCAATCATTTAGTGTTCATTTGTCATCATTAATTTTCAAAATGAATTATCTTAATGAGATACGATTTCATAATCATGGATTTATACTATTAAATAGATACTTTGACCAAGACATATAAATCTCAGATTCAAGTGTAGATTCATCACTATCCCTTGCTAGTACAATTTATTTTATCCTATAATCATAGGAAAATTGATGCAATGATTTTGGTATCTAGTTGAGATATATCATTTTCCAGTGATAAGTGAATGATCTGTTACAAATTTTCCTTTGAGTAGACCATTATATATATTTTTTGGTAGATCCTATGTATTTTAATAATTCAATTATTGGGTCAATGTGTTGCTAGATATTTAAGGGTAGTATCATTATCAGTTTTAATGTAGACATGAAACTAATTCTATAGATGATCAATTACATATGGAGACTCATATGTTCCATGAGGATCAAACTTCTACTAACCAGATGTGGTTCATTGATCAATTATTCTAAATGTAATGTTAGTTCATTGGTGATAGTTGTTTACTCTAACTCATGATGTGGTTACTCTACCATGGTATTATCTTAATCTCTTTCTTATATGGAGTTTTATTTTGAAATTTTGAGGATTGTATAATTTTAATAGATGTTTGACTTTCATCAGGACAACATTACGATGAACAATTATATATTGATATTCAATGACATCATAATTTACCCAAGGAATGTTTTATGAAGGGGTTCCTCGATTTTTAATGATTCATAAATCTCATCAGAGATTTAATTTGACAAATTGTTTTTCTTTTCAATATTCCCCAACTACTCTATAATTCATGAGTGAGCATTTATCGTTTCAATTCTTATGGTAGATAAGAACCATATTTTAATAGTAGGTTTGTGTTTTTATTGATAATAACTTTTATCTTATATGGAATGGTAATAAATTTTAGATAAATCATCAAGATCAGAGGCCTACCGAGTGTAGGCTTAGTGACCCTTCACTGATTGCATTCATAAAAGGATATTTTAGTGAGTGTGAAGCTATAGGTGGATTATGGGTTGATCCACATCTAAAAGAAGCACTGCTATGTGGTACTAATCAAGAAAATAGTTGTCATGGTGAGGGAATTAGCTATTTCCACTTGATAAAGAGATTATATTAGGTAGGTTTGAATATTGTCCAGTGTATGATTTTTTAACTTTTCATTATTAGTATTTATACTCATAGAAATTAGTGCATGAAATTATTTTCCACCTCGATCATTATTTTAGAATTGGGGATTCTCTTGGATCCTTTATTGATTCCATGTTCTATAGAAACTTATTATGGTAGAGTCAATCCTCTAAACACATCTATAATAGTGTGAATTTATTATCAACATATAGTGAGGTCTTTTGGGAGATTTCTATAGGGATGTTAATAGACCTCATGAAATCACTCTTGGTATAGATCAATTACCCATGTTATTTTCATGGGATTTATGATATCATTATTAGGTGATAACATTTTTAGTTAATGGGATGAGATTTATCTCTATTTTGGAGTTTCACATTCATGATAAATTTTTAGGTATAAGACATAGTAAGTTGAAAATAATAACTAAACAATTTTATATCTGTATACTAGATACTATAGATGGTATAGTTACTATAGTGGTGGAAATGAAAAGATTTTTATTCAGATGATATTCTAGAGTTTTCATTTTTTAGAGATGGATTTTTTATATCCACATTTAATCTAGGGATACACTAACATATCATGTAGTTTATCTAGTAGCGTATTCGATATCATGGAGAAAATGAGGATGTCAAATACCATTAGAAGACATTAATTTTTAGTCCCATCATGACCTATCTAAACCATGGAAATTAATAATGTGGTTACTTAAGTTGAAGTTAGTTTTACATGTCATCATATTTAAGATCCTATGTAGGATGTCCTAGAGATGTAATTTTTGAATCGTAATAAACAATATGTGTCCCCAATGGTGTCATTAGGAGTGAAAAATTCCCTTTTAAATTAATGGGACTCATTATTCATTTAATGGTAGTATTATGTGTCATATCATCTATGAGGTTTGAGTAAATAATTAACTCTTTAAAGTTTGAGGTTGTGTTGTCTTGTGTAATCTGTGTGGAGTTGAAATAATATGGTAGCTAAATTACATAGAAAATGAATCTATATTCAATTGATATAGGTTACATCTATGAATCCAACCTTAGTGTGGTTTATGTTTATTTGGGAGAGATATATTAATATCCATTATTGAATCTGGTGGAACCCATTTTATCATTATCATAAATTTTAAATCATATATATATATATATCTATATTGAGATCATTTACGACTATATATTCTTAAGTGAAACACCTTATGGATTTTTTATGGAAGAAATTACATCATCATATTTCTGGATTCGATTGTTGTATTTCCATGAGTCTCATCTTTGGTATGATAATTTTATATTTTGAGCATGGGTTTTCTTAGTGTATCAATGGTTATTTATGGTGTAGGATTCATTAATGATATAGTTATTTTCATCATATTTTGGATATATGTACATGAAAAATGATATTACATAAACTTTTATGGTTTTTATTACTAACATTTTGGTTGGTGTTATCCTAGGGTATATATCTAGAAAAGAAGGGATAAAAAGTTGGTCAAGATCACCCTCTATGGACTATATAGAAATGGTACATTGATGATATAATGGTTGGTAATGCTGGTTTAATTTGGTTATGTGCTCATCTATATCATCCATGAATAGAGATAATAATAAACTTGATATTCTATGGTGATAAATGTAATATTTCCACGATTTGGATTTGTAGATGTGTGGTTTTAACTGATGGTATAAAAAAGGTTAAGCATGATTATTTCTTATCATTTTCCATTGTGATAGAAAATTTGTTATATTTTCTTTTTTGGAAAATAATGTGGTGTATAGGAAAACACTGAGGATTGAAAAACCTTGAGGATATTAGTGTGTAGGTAACGAATTTTTTTTATTTTATATGATTGAATACTTTTTCAAAATTAGATTTTTCTCATGTGATATTCTTATAGATAACATATTAAAGGTGGGGAGCGTAACACTCTCATATGAGGTACCTTGATACCAAATCATTTAAAAATTTATGTCAATCATTTATTGTTTCACATCATCCAACAAAATGGAATAAATATTTAGTGGAATAACATTGCGTGAAAAATTTTATAATTATTTAAATTATTTATTTTGTTCTTTTTTAAGGAATTATATAGATCTTATTTGAGTTAATCATCCCTGTAAGGTTATGGGATTCCAAGAAAATTAGTTCTAATAAAGGAAATTAAAATGGAAGGATTTTTCTGAGTAGGTTTGTTTTAGATTTTAATTGAATTTAACCTCATATGTTTGTTAAAGTCAATGAAATAGTATATTTTCTTTTTATATGAGGTTATATTATGATATTTCTATCTTATGAACTCAATTTATGTTCATTTTCAATGATAGAAAATTATAATTATAAGGAAAATATAGTGAACCATGTTTTTATATTTGAATTACTTAACTCATTAATAAGGTATTGATCTTAAAACCCATTAAAATTATTAATGTAGTAAATTTCCCAAAGTTAAATGTCTCAAATGTTTTTTCAATTTGTCATTTTGATCCTAGACTAGGGGTTTACCCTATGGTTAATTTTTAGTCAGTATCAATGCTTACTTAGTTTTAAGTGTTATTTAATATATATTTAAAACATAAATGTATATCTCAAACATGATAATTCTGATATCTCATAAAAAGAGACAAATATATATTACAACATTATAATTATGTCTAGAATAAGGGGTTATAACTAAGAGATTCATAATTTTTATGTTTATATTTTTGGTCCTAAATCGATTCATATTGTGTCATTAAAAGAAATATAATCTAAAATATCACGAAGATATAAAATCATTATTAGTTTTTCATTCTATAGTGAGATTCATTTTTGAGGGAATTACTTATAGAGAGTAATATATAATATAGACACAGATCCAGAAAGAGTCAATAGCGGATTATTGATAGATGGAAATCAACGCTCAAATACTTCAGGATTCAACGTGAGTTAGAATATTATTATTCCATGTTTCCTTATTTATTATGTATAATTAAATTAATTTATTTATTTTGGATTGATATTATAGAAATATTATTCAAAATTGATTTCATTATTTTTTTTATTATTTTTATAAGGAAATTCAATTATATGAAGGATTACCAATGAAAAAAGGGTTGTTTCATGATCCCATGCCATTGCTATTCTGTAATGTTCTTATTGTTGCATATCTCTCTCTCTAAATCTCTCTCTTATTCTAGTATTTACATAATGGTGGAGAAATAGATGTATTTCAACATTGGAGTTGATGGTGGTTGTAATGAAGGGTGTCAGAGTTGACGAGAGGGGTCAAAAAATACTGAGGTAGATAGCTGGTAATGTGGTAAGTGGTCTATGAAGTATTGTTAATGTGTAGTTGTGGTGAGTGGAGTTAGTTTAGGTATTGGAATTGGGTGTGTGGTAAAATGTATAAATAAAGGTATCAATGCATTGGAATAGAGGCTTGTCATGAGATGGTGTGAATGAAAATATATTAAAAAGGTGGCCCACTATGGAAAAAAGAAGACCATGAGTGCACATTGAATATAAGTGTGCGGGTGATACATATAGAGTGACATGAAAATTATCGATCCCTTGGTGGAAAACAGATGATGGGTAGGTCCCTCTATAAACATCATAGATTCAGTTCACCCTCCCAAATCTAGTTCATGGTTATTTGATATCATTGATTCAATAATGGACATTTTACCCTCTACTCCCAATATAGTCAATTTCCTCCATAAGATTTTCTAAACCATGATTATCATTGATGAGAAGATGGGAGTCTTTATAACTGATGGTGAAGGAAATCCCATTTCTAAGATGAGGATAGGGATCTCCATATATGGGTTTAATAATACCATCAAAATACACACATATATTAATGTGGTTTTATATCCCCTTCTATTTTTTACAGAACAGATTTAGGATTCCTTAGATGTTGGTACCTCAAAAATCATAAATTATATGACACTTGAATAAATATTATTAAATGATATCTATAAATTTTATCTTTGAAGAGTAATATTAGTCCTTTGTCCTTATTTTTCATGACCATAATGTATATATATGATTATCCTATGTTAGGATTTGAAATTTTATTCGATCATTATTTTGGTTTTTTATGTAAATCCCAATGTTTATATTTATACTCTACCTTGCATAGTCATTTCTACCCACCCATATTTGTTATTGGAAAATGATGCATATTTTGGTGGTGTCATGGTGGATGTGGCGACTAAATTGATTATCATAAAGATTCTTGTTGCATTTCGTAATATATAATGGGGATGGTAATAACTAGAGATTTTTCTATGATTTCATTCATTATGGATATGTCTTCACATATTTTTTAATGTTAAAATTATGGATATTTTTTTATGTATTTGGTTCCCCATTGATGGTTGCATATATGGTTTTATTCAATATTTTTGATGTCTCATCGATTAATTTTTTATATAATTAATAAATATATATATATATATAATATTTGATAGTTTTTTATATTGTGTATTGGTGTTTTATATATGTTACAGGTAGTTATATGCTATGGAATCCCAATTATGTTATACATTTAAGGTGGTAGTTGTTAACCCCTATCATAAAATTTGGGGGAAGATTTCGATACACTCAACTTAATATCATCTAAGATGGGGTCAAGATATGAAATGATAGTTTAAAGAAAATATTATCAAATTATACATTCACATCTGAAAGGATAAATAAATCTATATTATATTGATACATTTAAATAATGGAAGATATGTTTACATCATTTTAGAGATATTACACTATATTTTCTTAAAATACAATATAAAAAGAAAACATAACATATAGTCCATCAGTAGATAAGTATATTAAATTTATGATCATGACACTATAAATATTTTGATATATCAATGTCCCCATTTCATCATGATCGTGTTCACAATAAGTACATACCCTAAAAATGATACTAAATGCATTATTAAAAGCATATTATTTAACTAATTATTAGATGTATTTATATTAAGAAAAATTGATTCCTTATTTTTTCTATGAAATTTAGAAACCAAAAATGAATGTATGTTCTCTTATAATTATCATATCAAATTACATAGAATAATTTTAGTAAATCATTCATAAATATATTTTCATGATTTTCTTAAAATAATTTCATCAATATAAATTTCTTTGATAATAGTGACCTTAAATAATTTTTTAAACCAAAATGGTTGGATAACACATTCCTTTATATTTTTTTTGAATAATGAATTTCAATAATCATTCGTGGCACTTAGATCTTATTTTAATATTAAAAAAATCATTTTTCAATATATGTAAATGATAAAAAAAATTGAGGATTTTTTAAAATATGGGGGTATACAACATAAACTTTATCCTAAACATATCTATCACGGAAGGGAAAAATAACATCCAATTGATAAATAATAATTCCCAAATGAGATAAAAATACTAGTATCAGTATAATCGACTCATGTCTGGTTTCCAGAAAAATTTCATCATAGTGTATTCAGTCTTCTTGATTATAAAATTTGGTAACACTTCTGGCCCCTATCAAAAATTCAATTCCATTTTCATTAAATTTAGTTTATAATAAAAATTTATTTCCAATAACAAATATATTTTCATGATATCTAACCAATGTCCAAAACTTTTTATATTCAAATTGATTGAGTTACTCTTTTATATAAATTATCAAAAATTCTTCTCTTAAATGATCATATATTATTTTACATTCAAATTGAGAAATAAAATGAATGATGTACACATTCATTCTAAATAGAAGTTCTTATTTTTATAATAATAAATAATTGTTAATAATATTATTAAATGTATAAAACATTAATATTTTCATTTTTTTTTTTGAAAATAGTTTTTGTGTTTCATGTATATGGGATTATCCCATTATGAAATTTTTATTTAAGTTTCAATAGATTTTGATCTAAAGGGTTCCATTGTATGGTCTAAAATAGTGGGGGTTTTAAATATACAATTGAAATAAAATTCATAATTAAGAATTTTATAATTTTATTCCAATGGTTTGTTTTCGTTAATCATCAAATGTACCATTTTAATAATAGTATGTGTTCATTTTTTTTAATACTTGATAAAACCTAATTATGGAAGAGTAACCAAGAAAATTTCCTTCATTATATTTTTGATCAAATTTATGGATATTATCATCAGTATAGAAAACCAATACATTGGATCCAAAATCAATAAAGTAACAAAATTATTGATTATTTTTTTTCAGAGTTCATAATATTTTTATTAAATATGAATGATGTAAAATATGGTTTAATTTTCCCTAGTTAGTAATTATCATATCATCAAAACATTATTTTTTAATATGATACACACAAAACATAGACTAATAAATTTATTAATTATTTCTATTTATTATCATAGTACATCATTTTTTGTTGTAGTTATTACTGCAAAAAAATATTTTTAATGTATTTATCACTATAAAGGAATAAAAATAAATATTTCTTAATTCAAATTAATAATAACTATATATAGTTAATATCATTAGGTATTTCTCATTTTGATCAAGAAAAATAAAAATTTTAAACCAACTTGAGTGCTTTCGGTTTTTTGGGAGAGAAGGATAACCAAAGTATATATTTTATAATAATCATATTAAAAGTACAAATATATTTTTCCTCTAATAATTTTAGTTTTTATAGGTAAAAAAGGAACCATATTCACTAAACTCATGTCATATAAGTTGATGCATCACCAATAAGATTGAAAATAATCTTATTTTTATATCTAATGTGAATTTTTTTATATAATATAGAAAATTTTATGTTGCATTTAGGACGATATTGTGTATATACTTACATGTAAAATTTATTCAAGATTAAAAAACATTAGTGTCCCTCTATTCTTCATGAATCCATGACTTATCATTAATTTCACTTAGGTGGCGAATTTTTATAATCTTCAATTAAACTATATTTATTTTATAATTAGTATCATATCGATTGGAAGATAATATGTAAACATTTTATAAACATGGGACGTAAAATATGTCATTTTAAAGTTTCACAAAATAATCTTTTTCTCATTGTTGACTAATGTTTATGAGATTATTCTAATGTCATAAAACATATATTAATTTATAAACTATGGTACTTCCATTTGTAGATACATCACATATACCAATGATTTGTCCTTTAAACATATCTATAAAAATAAATCGTCTAATGTAATATAAATCTATCTTCTTAAAGAATTAATTTTTAGTTATCTATTAAGAAAACCCATTATCCATGTCCTAAATATTAATGATGATATTACTTAAAACACTTCACAAAAATTAATAATATAAAGTTTTAGTACTTAAATAATCTTGGGTCTATAAATATTAAAATGTAAAGAATTAGGAACCCAAATCTACCCAAATCATTTGTTTTTTAAGAGAATAAATGTACATATAGATATTAAACATTCTTGTTCAAAAATATTAATTATTATATAAAGAGAATTATATCATTGGATATATAGTAAAAATTGAGATCATTAAAAAAATAAAATGTTTAAATAAACGTGACATCCTAGTAGTGAAATACCCTAGTCTAGATAATACCCTTGAATTTCTCAATAAGTAATTGATGATGTCCAAATTTAAAATTATTATGTAATGTAATAAAAATAATTAATTAATATTTCCATTTTTCATTTATGTTTAATATCATCATTTTTATTTTCAATTAGAAGAGAAATATATTTATCTTTGGTATTAAAAGAAAAATTTAGTCTATATATATTTTCATTTTCTTTAATAATATCATCCTTATCATAGTTATATTTCATAGACAATTTATAAAAAATTTATACATATTGGAACCATATTATTTATATTCTTATATTAATGGAAGATAATCATCTACATCATCCAAAAAATAGAAAAACAAAGACTCACTTGATCAAGAATCACTAATTATTCATTAAATATTGTTTCATTCCCATATATATTTATGGAAATTAATACAATCATTTTCATGTGATCATCACAATATAGATTAATTTTGGAAAAAAATAATGACTTTAAATCTTAGTTTTATTAACCTCTTATAAATATTTACTTTATATCTCTTAAATGTTCTTCAATATTTTTCCTTTTAAATTTTTTTATTCTTTATTCATAGCCTAGAAAAAATCCAGATTGATGTGATATAATTTCCCTCACATATACAAAACAAAATCATATAAAATTTTATATCTTTTATTCTTGGGGATTTATTATTTTTTTCAATTTAAATCTGATTTTCAATTATTATAAAAGGTTTTCTTATGTACCATTATTTCCATCAATTTTTATAACCGAGAGAACTCATATTTACTTTATTGAACATAAATTTTATGTAAATAGTTCATAGATTAATTCATAGTAGTATTAACTATAGTAGCTTGATAAAAATAAACTATATTATTATTGTTTATATTCAATATTTTCTATATTATGATTACTATCATACTATGCCAATGTTCAAATAATCCCATAATTTTTTAGATCCATAGGTGGATTTTTATTTTTCATTGTTTTCCTCTCAAAATAAAACCTAATGAGAAGTATCCCACAAATATTTTTTATAAAATTTGTATTTATAAGATCATATCATATAATATATTTTTAAATATTTATTTTCATAATAAATACTTGGTTTTCATAACATTAGATGATTCAAAATGATTAATTTTAAACATCTTTGGAATAAAATATTTTTAAACTAATTAAATATTATTAAAGATATTTCAAGTCATAAAACATAATAGAGTGTTTTGGAAAATATATTTCATCTAAAGTTAGGCCTTCTCATCATTTGAAAAATTTCTAATTGATTTTTCTAATGTCATGAATTCACAAAAATTATCTATGTACTATAAAATCTTCCATTGATACCATAAGTATTCATTTTCTCTCTATATACATAATTATTACCATGAAACATAACATTAAATTTAGAATTTATATCCGGTAAAATTATTAAAATAATATTTACATCTATAAGGAAAATTATTGTATTTATATTTTTTTGTAAATAAAATATAAAGACTATAAAAGATTAAAAAAAATTTCCAAGTTAGTTATCATCTAAAAAAATAAAATGGGAAATAGAACAAAGAAAAAACCCTATGGACTGCAATGTCATTATTTAAACAAAAAAAAAAGAAAATATAGTAATATGGTATAATAATATAACAATTTTGAAGATTAACACACTCTAGATTTTACTTCACAAACATATTCAAATAAATAAAACTGAAAAGTTATAATATAGTATTTTTTAGAAAATAAATATAAGATACTGTAAAAAAATTATTATTTAAAGGATATTAAAGTTATTATTTGCAAAATATATTTTTTTAAACAAAATTAATTTGATGTTAACAATACATGTATGATTGTAAAAGATCATATTTTATGAGATGATTTATATGATCAACCATTACTGTATAAATTATTTATTCATTGATCAGGAGAAGAAAATTCATACCCAAAGAATTATTAATTCACTAAATATTTTAAACAAAAATAATTTAAATGATAAATTCTAGTAAATTTAAAATTAATTCTCAGAAATAGAAAAAAATAGAAAAACTGAATGAACAATCAGAACAAAAAAAACTCTTGCAGTATCAATCATAGATTTTTTTTCTTTATCATGTTATTTTATCATCTCTCAAACTAAATTTTAAACTATCTGTTTATAGTAATTTTATGTAACTTACTTTCTCATATTTTTTTGAACCCTATCTATTGTTGAAATGGATTTATATTTTCTTCAGAAATGATATGATATTTACAGATTGGTATATAGATAATTTATATTATTTTTAATTCAGAAAGATAAATTTTGGAAGAATACATTCTATAAAAAAATAACATAAAATAAGATTCAAATAAGTGTGAGTACAATATATATTTTATTTTGATTCGTCAAAACCAGTTTATATAAGATTTTTATCTATGAAATGTATCATTAAATTCTTATCCCATGTTTACAGTACAACTCTTGCATTAATATTCATCTATATACTTTTTCATCATCCATGTTTTAGATCTAAGAATCCATCACAAATGAATATAGTGTTATTTAACATACTCTCTTCTTATAAAATATTTAACAAGATTAACAAGATTTATGTTAGGGGTGATTGTGTGAATACATAATAGTAATTCACCTAAATAACTCTCATGAAGTCACATTCATGAATTATTTCCCATAATATAATTAATAACATTGAAAAAAGGTTATCAATTTTCAAAAAAAATATTTAAAATATAATCATGAAATCTTGTTTGACATATCAACATAACACATTCTATTTTCCAATAAAACATTCAATAAATTTTTTATCCATAATAATATATGATACATGATAAATAGGAAATGAATAATATAAACAGATAACAATGATCATAGAGTGTACCCATTTTGGATCAACACCCACCAAATTATTTCATAAATTAATATCTCTAAAAATACATATGATAAATAGTTGAAGTCACACTATGAGATTTTTTTTAAAAAAATCTACGTTTTATAGCGTATATGACAAGAAAATCTATGCCTCAAAGAACTATCACTATTTAAATATAACCATTATAACTTATCTATTAAATTATTGGGTATAAATAGGATGAACTAATTTATTAATATATATATATCCTACTCAATATAAATGTATTGATAAATTTGTAGTGAATAACCACTCATTTAATAATAAATACATTTAATTATTCAAAAATACATTTTCATAAAAATTGACAAATAAATATTTTTAAAAAAATATGTTATAAATTTTATATCAAACATTTATAAAAATGATTTTTTAATTTATTTTCATTTTTTAAATTAGTATAATAAAATTAAATTTGGGAGAATTTTATGTAATTTTCTGAAATGATTTATTTTTTAGTGAATAGAAAAAATTACTGATTTTTCCAATACAATCATTTTGATCCATAAAATAATAAAATTTTAAATATATAATTATATTATGTATGTTTTATTAAATGTAAATATTAACAATTAAATTCATAATAATTAAAATTATTTCATTTGAATTACTAATTTTCATGATTTTGGTAATCATTTATTTTTATTCTTAAAACACATTTATGTCAAAACTACTTTTAGGTGAATAAACTGTAACATTTTTAATTAATTAAAATACCCACATATAAAAAAAATAGTAAAGTTTAATTTATATATGAAATATATATTCATTTGAATTTAAAATGATATAATGATTATTTTTACTCACATTGTTAATATAAGATCACCTTTTTCATGAAAAGTTCATTTTTCTAAAAAAAGTTATTTACATCACACTGGGTGAGTATAATTAAAATTAAAATTATATAATTTATAGAAATAACATTTTGAAAAATGTATTCTATATTTTTAATTATGAGGTCCAATATTTTTAAATATACCCCTTTTAATTTTATTTATTATTAATTTTAACTACATTAAATAATTATCAACATGGAAAATGTAAATCCAGAAATTAATTCTCGAAAGAATATGATAATGACTGGAAATTGGCCCAAACACATTCTTTTATCCTTTTTTATGAGTTTATTTTGGCCATTTCCACCTAATTATAGAATATATGTCCACTTGGTGATATATTTCTTTGATTTTGAACATTATATTATTTAAGAAAAATTTAATGACAAAATTGACACTCTCTAGGATTTAATAACAATAATGATTTGGGATAATAATATAAAAACTTTTGATTGATTATTAATTTTTAATTGAAATATAAATTATTATTTTTTATTGTGATAATTTATTTTTAATTTTTATTGTTGAAGTATTTATCTTAAATTTTTAATGGACACAAACATAAAATTTATTCGAATAAATGAAAATTTATATAAATGGATTGATAAATATAAAATATATTATAAATTGGATAAATTATTAGGTTTCATGAATTATTTAAATAAATATAACATGTTATTAATTTTTTAAATAAATATGTTTGAATTAATTTTTTATCATGTTGTTTTCAAAGTCAAATTAATTGAATAGTTTAAAAAACTTCATTAATGATATTTTCTAGGAAATATTATTTTACTAAACAATTTAAAAATCATAAAAATAATATATTCATAAAAAAATTTGTTAAATGGTTTAAAAATAAAACATGTCAATTTTATTTAACATTTTCCCTTTAATAGTACAAATCATGACCCATAAATAGTAAAAATATTGTTATTAGGGTTATTACCAAAAAGGGTTAATGCGGGTTAAAAAGAATATTAAGGGTAAAAATAAAGTATAATAATTTATAAATATTACTTAATTAAAGGATTTGAACTTATAATCAACATATATTATAATTATATTAGTTTGGATCCTTCTCCCATAAAAATTAAATTATCTGAATTTATAATTTTATAAAATTTCAAAAGTGCCCCTCCCCTCACTTATAAAAGGGTCCCTTATCGTATATTTTATTCATACTAAATATTATATTGGTCCATAAAATATCTCCAAAAAAACATTTATTCTATAACATAATACATCCTTGCAGACATGGTATGATCAAAAATCCCCCATGTGAAGGCTTTTGGTGCTACCTAAAAGTGGTTGTCGAAAGAAGATGTATCATTTTGAACTGATAATTTTAGTTTTATCCATCTTCCACCTTTATAAATTCCTATGAAACCATGATTATATAAAAAAATATTCATCTTATATATTTTTACTATTTTTATGATAATTTAGAGACCAAAATCCAGATCCTATTCTATAAAATGTTAAACCAAATCATCATTTTGGTATACAGTTGTCCATCTTCACAAGAACCAATGTAATTCATTTTCCACAATCACTTTTCATGGATATTTATGATGATGTATTAAATATATATATATATATATTATTCATGACATATTTATCATTATATAAAATTAATATAGCATATACTTTCATACCATTCCATTCGTTGAAGGTTGATAATGTCATTCATGCGTACCTGTGGATTACCACAATGACAAAGCGATGTGATTATTTTTTCATTACCACATCACATGGATGGTATATATATGTTTATATAAATAAATAATAGGATATTAATAATAAAATTATGTTTTTTGATTGTTAAAATAACATTTAAATTCTTTCCATCAGGATCATTGAAAATGTAAACGATACTTATGGGTACATACGCCTGACTATCTCCATGATTGTAACATAGTTCATCTTTTCATAACCTTATTGGTTACTTTAAAATGTATAATTTTTGTATAAAATTTACAATTATTTAATTACAATTATTATTATAGATAATGTTAAATAATTACCTATTTGTCAATAGTCAACTTATATTATTCATTTAATATCAGGATCCAAATAACATCAAAAGTCTTATATTATCTTAATTGATTAATTAAATAAATATAACATGGTATTAAATAAAATAAAATGCATAATTTTGTTTAAAAAAATTCTTATTATTTTAAATAATTAACATACATTTTTCACTCATTTGTTATAGATTTTATGTGATGTGTTGGACTCGGGGTAAGGTGTTTCATCTCAATTTCCCTTTATTGAGGCATAGTGTAATGTTAAGATCGAAATTTAGTATATATAGTGTATATATATGTGTATTTTAAAAATTAATAAATAAATAATTATCATATAATTGAATAATTCTCACTCCAATGGTATGATAATTTTAAGTGTTTATCATATCACATTTAATCCTATGAGATATAGCCCTTATTCAACATGGTATTATTCTGTTTGGAGTATATATTAAACCTGTTAAATGTGATATAATGAATAACTTTTAAACCATTGTATATATTATTTCATATAATGTTATTTCATTCATTATTTTTTAATTCATAATATACCAATCTGGTAACGTATTTAGGTGTTAATATAATTAAAATCACTATTTTTATTCTTGAATTTACATTGAATGAAATTATGGGATCAATGTATAATAATACACTTTTTTATCCTTAATTTATTCATGATTTTTTCATGAAATATTACCATTATCTATTCCTTAATAAATAAAATTATTGTAAAAAAAAATTCAAGAAAATATGACATTATTTATTTTTTCAATAAAAAATTCTATTTGTAAAATATCCATGTTTTCTAATATTGTCTTCAATATCTTTTTAAATATTATCCTGTTAATTTTAAATTCATTTCTACCATTTTTTACATTTTATAAAAAAAAATTAAGATATATATTTGTATAATTTTCTAAAAAAGGGACTTTATAGCTTTTTTACAAAAGAATAAAAGGAATGATTTCCTTTAACTTATACCGTGTGAATGTAATTTCAAATAATAATAAGAGCTCGATAATTTCAGTATTTCATTACAAGTTTACATGGTTCTTTGAAAATAAATATTTTCCTATTATATTTTTGAATTTTTAATATTTTAAAGATTAGATTTCAAATAGAAAACGGAATTTTACCCATGAAATATTGAATGTGATTTTTAAATACATTTTCATTAATAGTGACAAACATTGATGTTATGGTTTGCTTATTAATTTTTTATATGTATCTATTAGATATATAACTAGCTTATTAATGATTCCATTGATGGGGTAATACACATCTATTGTTCATTTATCAAATTCCTTCTTTATGAAATCACCTTTCATTATAACAAGAGGCAATGTCATACAACCCATTTCCTTCAATGAATAGTTAATATGTTTATGATTTATGATTGATTTCGTTTTTTACACACATAATTATTTACATGTTATGATGGGTGTACCTATATAGTTATCCAATGCATTAGGTAATATTTTTTTGACTCTGGATATGTTATGTATGGGATTAAGTAGTAAACCTAATATATTATGGGACTCGGTCCATGGTGAGATATTGTATGGTCAGTTAGCCTTGACTTATTCTTATGTCATGTTATATGTTGCAGCCACATTCCTATGTTTACATGATATGATGATACCATTTTCATTATGTTATTATCTCATGTGATTTCTTATGAGACCAATAGTTTATGATATCATGTTATGCCTTGATATCATGGTTTATCTCTTACCGATATTTATTGATAACCTCATTCTTTTCAATATTCACCATGTTATATTATGTAGTTTTTGAAGATCAAATAGATTTAGGATCATAAAAATGAGATTAAAAAATAAAGACATTAAATTTTAATATATTTTGATGTTTCATGTCTCTATTATTCTAAATACAATAGGACTCATTTTTATTAGGATGTAAATTTTGGATTTTTATGTCAAAAATAATCTAATTATATATGTAACAGTATTGGGTCTCTATAGTCCATGTCAGATTAATGCATATATTTTTATTTAGATTATGATTATATAAATAAATTAATACTAAGGGGTAAGTTTAATTATTGGATAACGAAAGAATGTTTTTTTTAAGAAGAGATTATCTGGTTTTCCTAATAATACATCCATACATAGATAATACAAATAAAAGTACTTTTCTAACTGATTAATCTAGGTATAATAAGAGAAAAAATAATTTTTTGAGTATATATCAACGATCATTCTAATCCTTGGTGATTCTTTTCATATTTCATACCACTTATTACACTCAAAGGTTATATTCATGTGTTAATTCACATTTTCTTTTTGAACTATTATGAGAGAATGAAAGTTATAGAAAACAATACCCTTGTGATATGGGATAATAATTAAGCATATTGGGTTTATTATTCTATGGTTGATCATATTTATAATAGCTTAGATTAAAAATTTTATATTTTAACTTATGCAAGTCAATGGTGTTTATATGTATTTGGGAAAACATTTATGGTATTATAAATATTTAGATCGAGTATTAGAAAAAAGTATATAAGGAATAAATCAATTATATTTTTTATAAAAAAGTTTAAAGGTATTGGTATCAGCTGTATTTTATATTATATTTTATATTATGTTAATAATATTCAATTAATATTATTTGGTTCTTTGAATAATAGGTTTCATAGAAAACATTTTTTCCACAAAATTGAATTGATGACTAATTTTATTTTTGGTCATTTTAATCATATTTTTTATAATGTTTTAGTAATTATATTTATATTTATTTTTTAATAGGGAACACATAGTTCATGTGACATTTCATCACATCTAGAATGGTCATGTGGATTTAACCCACAACTGATAGGAGATAGGTATGTGATGAATACAACTGAACTATGTGATTTATTAGTTAGTATGATTTTTTTATGATATTATAGATAATGATTAAGTTCAATTTGAAAAATTATGTTTCATTGTAGATATAACATATGGATTGAGAAGTCATTTGGAAATTTGGTGGTTCATGTTATTTATAAATAAATTCCCTATTTTTTGAACCTTTTATGATTTAAGTCAAGATAAAATTATCGGGCTTTATTAGACAAATAATGGTTGACTTTTCTTTTAGAATAATATATAATTTTGATGAGGGTTTATTTATGGAAATGATTAACATATCCCATATATTTTATGATTAGGGAATACAAATTTTTCATATGAGACATAAAAAGTTATTTTTTTTATTTAGTGTTAAATGTTAGATATATCTTGGAAAAATATTTTGTTAAATAATTATAATATTTGGTTTTGAATATCACTCTAGAATATATTGAGGAATTTTATGGACAATCAGTTATCAAATGATCTAATTTTAATTTTGAGTTTTACAATTGAGGATTTTTTATTAATTTATGTTTCATTAAATGGTTGTTTTTCAATTTGAGATATATCTTTTGATAATAATTTTGGTTATGGTTAATATATAATTATTTGAGGAAGATCATGTTATCATTTATTAGAGTATATGATGGGTTAGAAATTTATTTTATTACTTTATAAAAAAAGAATCATCTTGAATACTCATTATTTGGTAAAATATATTATATTTTAGTTGAAATTTTTTAATGGATAAAATTATGATTATCAAGTAAGTATATTTTATTATTTTATTCATCAATATGGTAATGGAATTACCCAACTCAGGGGAAAGGATATTGAAATACATATTTTAATATCACCTTCATTTCTAGTGAATCAATGGACTTTTGAAAACATTATTAGTTTATGGTTTTGTTGTTATTAAATTTCTATTAATAATTATGTTTCATGTGATCAATGATCTATATCAATTTAAATATTTTTTTAAAAATTAATTTTTTTATCAACGTCTATATTCTCACATTCCACTAATGTTCTTATTTTTGGAAACCAAGCCTTTTTATGAGAATCAATTTTTATTATCCTCATTCAAAGTGGATATTTTATTAATCATTTTTATGATGTCTGATTTAAAAAACAAATTTCAGATTTAAAACCATTTTTTATCAAGACTATGTTAAAATTTATGAGATGAAATTTATTACTGTGGGATTAGTTTTGCACTCGAGATTTGAAAATAAACTATGTTCGATAATATGTGTGACACACAACAATGAGACTAAATGAACAATGATTATTTAAATATGATAGTTATAATGAAGCTATTAAATTAGGGGTTACTATTATTATTAAATTCATTTTGAAATATACATAAGGATCCTACTACATATAATAATATTCATATATTCTTAAGAAATAACAACACATTTTTTAATAACGTTATTTTATTTTTGAAAAATATGTTTTCCTAAAAATGCATTTTATTTATTTTTATGAGGAAATAACTAATTAATTTATATATAAATTAGAAAATTTATTTGATAAAAAACAATAGTTTTTTAATATATTATATTAAAATAAACATAGGGTTAAATTTTTGGATTTTTTTTGTAATGATTTATTTTCCAATAACTATTGGAAATAATGAATTTTTAATATACTATCATTTCATTCCATTAAATCCAGAAATTTAGAAGTAAAATTATATTGTTTTTGACTCAAAAAAATATATAACATTTTTTTTGAACAATATAATTAATTAAATTTCAATCATAAATTTTTATAATTTAGGCATGTGTTAAATTTTCTTCATAAAAAAATGCAGTTTTCTCGAAACGATTTTCAAGCCTATAATGTTTATCAATTTTAATAATTTAAAATACATATAAAAAGGAAAGATTTAAATGAAATTTATATATTATTTATTTATTTAGAATAATTAAAATTCATATAATTGTTATTTCTAGTCAAAGAGTTAATATAAGGTCATCTACTTCTTGAAACATTCATTTCCCTAAAAAACCACTTCCCATCACACTTTTTGGGCATAATTATAAATTTATTTCATCTAATTATATAAAATTAATTATGAAAAAATTATTCAATATTTTTTATCAAGAAGAACAAATTTTTAAATAGTCCCCTTTTATCTTTAGTCATTATGAACAAAAACTATACAAATAATTATCACCATATAAAGGGTTAATTATGTAATATGAATTAATTTAAACTATTAAAAGTAATATAAATTTAATGAATTATTTTTTCCTAAAATATTATTTATAAATATAACATATTAGTCTTTTTAATGTAATATATTATATTTTCTTTTGTTTCATGTTGTATTAAATATTAAACTAAAGTAAATGTTCCAAAAAAATACATTAATTATATTTTATAATAAATGAAATTTTTTTAAATGATTTATAGTTTCATTGATGCATTCATATGGATTCCCACCACCATGATGTGATGTGATTTTTTTATCATTATAGAATTAAATGGATTTTAAGTGTAAGTTTATTTGAATACATAATACAATATTATTATATAATTATAATTATGGAAATATAAAATAACACTTACCTTATTTCGATCATTATTTTTGATAAATTGAAAAGTTAGACATGGTAATGTATGACCTACCATCTCCATAATTATATATAACTAATTTTTCATAACTGTATTTCAGAGTTATTTATAAAATTTATATTGGTGTATAAAAATTTAATTACTTCATTATAATTATTCTAGATATTATTAAATAATGACCTATTTTACTATATTCAATATACTGAAGACATTTAGGATTTATGATCCAAAGAATGTAAAAAGTTTGACACGAACAAAATTGATTATGTAATTTCATATAACATGTACATAAATAAAATAAAAGGAATAATTATTTTCAAAAAGGTAATTAAGAAACTAAATAACTATGATAGGTTTATTATTTAGTATTTAGAAAACGGGGACCGGTCTGACTCATGGTAATATATTTCAACTCAAATTCACTTTATTGATGCATATTTTAAAGTTATGCACATGAATTCATTTTAATTGTGTATTTAATATAAACTACCCATTTAATATCATTAATCCTTAACAATTCATCATATATTAGGTTAACAAACATTTTACTACCACAAAGGGTATTTGATTTTAATGTTACCAAGATACAAGGTGTTTCATAAATCAATTTCGCTTCATTATTTTATATTAATTATTCACTGTCTATGATATGATATGATTATATTTGTAATTACATTTATTTATGATGTAATTACAATAATTATATGTGTATATACATTTTAAAAAAACAGTAACATTATTAAGTAATTCTAAATTAAATATTATAATCATTGTAAGGGTATCTTGTGTGTCTTTTAGTCCATTGATATATATGAAATAGTCACCACTAGTTAATTTTGTGTAGTGTATACAATAAACATTTGATATGTTATATCATTAATTTATTTTAATAAATGGTATTAAAATTATCTTTTGAAGTTATTTATTTTATTTGGTTTTGATGTGAAAGGTACCAATGTTGTAAGAGATTTATGTTTCAGTCTCATTTTAATCGAGATTGGTCATTCCTAAATTTGAATTGAATTAAATTTTATGGAAATTTTATAACAAGACCATTTAGTTTTATAATCCTCAGTTTATTCAAGAAATTTTTAAATGATAGTAACATTTTCCTCGCTTTGGTACATAAAATTATGGAGAAATGTTTTGATAATATATCATTATTTCTATTTTTGGTTGAAAATTATATATTTTCTATATTGATGTGTTCGAGAAATTTTTTGATGAATGTTTCTAATATTAACCTATAATTTTTAAAGGATATTTTATCCATGATTAATTTTTTTTCTAAATGTTTTAAAAAGGATTATTTATATGATATTCTTAACATGTTACATTTCAAATTTTTCACAAAAGTGTTAATGATATATTTTATATTATCTTATACTGAATGAACGATATTTCCCACCATCATAATTTCTCTATAGGTTGATTCTTAATTTATAATTTTCATTTATTATTTTCAATACAAATTTTTTGCATATTATTTTTTTTATTTATGACCATAATGATGTGATATCAATGTTAAATGGTATTTTTCTCATGACATATTCCATGTGATCTTTTAATGAATTTTTTATCAATAAAGATGTCATTTTATATTGGAGATTTATAATACATTACATGCATATGTCACTTACATATAGAATTTTTTTATTTTCCCTTCCTTTAATGGTGTAATACCTGACATTATTTCATCTATAAAATTCATTAAATATGAAATATTCTTTGATTATGATATGACAATATATTACGTAACCCATTTCATTATATGGGTAATTATTATGTTTATGATTTATGATTGATATCCTTTTTTAGGAACACATAATCATGTACATGTTTTGATGGGTATGGCTAGATAGAACTTCGATGAATTGTGTATTGTTTTTTATCTTATAATAAATTATATATGGGATTTGTGAGAAAACTAAATCCATTAGAGAAATATGTCCACCATGTGATGTTATTTGGTAATATATACTTGACTAGTGAATAAGTAATGTTATATTTGGATACCATTTTTCTATTTTTCCATGATATTATGGTACCATGTTCATTATATTATAGTCCCTTGTGATTATTAATGAGCCTTGTCTTTTTTAATGTCATTTTATACCTTATTTTCTAGTTCGCTCCTTTACTAGGATTTATATCTTATTCCATTATTTTATGAATTCCTCAAGTTATCATATGATGATTTTATATATCAAATGAATTTTGGATGTTAATAAAGAGAATAAAAAATAAATTTTTTATTTTTTATTTTATTTTGATATTTTATGTTCCTTGTATTATAAATAACCTAGACCTTACCTTCTTTGGGTTGTAATAATACATTGTTTCATTTAAAAATCATGTAATAATATGTATAAAAGGGTTTTGTTTCTATTTTAGAACGATATATGTGATGAAAATTCATGGTCGTTATGTCCATACCTAACACTTCCATGTCATTTTCCACACACAAAAGATATAATTTCCCAAAAAAACTTACTTCCCAAAAATAGTTTTCCCATACACAACATGTTATATTAAATTAAATCAATTTAATATATCAATGTTAATTCATAAAATTGTAATTATTTTTAAAACAACATAACTTATTTTATTTCAAATAACCCAGAATAAAAGGATTTTTAATTTTAATAATAAAAAGTTTTTCAAATAAATTTAAAAAGAATAATCAGATAAAGATTGTGTGAAAAGGAAGAAAATTTAAATATCTTAAAATCACATAAATCCCACATTGAGGTAGTGTAATCCATTTAGATATAAACAAGGGCCACCCAAAATAAATGAATAGTACCTAAAATCAAAAAATATATGATCAAACATTACTGACCATGATAAAATATTTTTAACCATAGAAAAAAGAATATGATTTCATCATTCATTAAATCATAATTCAATTCAACAATTATGACCCCCCAAATCATGTACACAAGATATATATTAAAAATAATGATAGAAAATAAGTAGATATAATAGATAAACAAATTATTTTTCAATATCAAAAAGATGGTACATTTAATATTATGTGGATATGATCAATACTGAAGATAATTTCATTTTTTATCAATAGAGAAACCTATATACATACTTTAATGATCCCTATATTCAACTAGAAATTATTTAGGTAATCAAGGTGGGTTTTAAGAGGATTTTAAATATTTTAAAAGGTTGTTATGTGAAAACCAAAGCTAACTAAATAGTCAACTATCATGGTCCATGGGATCCTACATGGGGCATGCAGTTCCCTCTTTCCATAACCCCCAAATGGAAAGTCTTGTGGCATAGTAATTAATAACTATCCATTAGGTCATTATACCCACCATAGATCAATCATTAGGCCTCATAAAAAATCCATTTTAAACTAAATGATCAATAATACTGAAAAGAAGACTTGCCGGTAATATATGTGGTGTTACAGTCATTTTACTCTGAGTTATATTTTGTAATTATTATAAGATATTGGTTATCTAACTATATAATTAGTGTTATACTTCTCTATATTACCTAAATATTTTTAAAAAAAATTATTTAATTAATATGATTCATAATGTGAATTATAAAAACGTATTTATAACTGATTAAAAGTAGTACTTTTTGTAATTGACATGGAATATATAACAAAATATTCCTAGATTTAACTCTTGAGATTAACTATAAGACCAGAGAAAATATATATTTAAATAAATAATAAATAATTATGAATGAATCACATTAACTTTGAAACAAAATTAATTGAATTATTTATTAGTATTAATATTTAAATTAGAGAGTTTAATTCAATTTATTTGATAAAAACATGGAAGAAAATGGAATTTAATGATATTAATAGTATTTATAAATCTATAGTCTCATATTACCACCTAAAAATGTAGTCTTTAAGATACATTACAATTAAATAAATTAATATAACCCATAGAATATGCCTTTCTTGAAACAAATTCAATTATAGGTGTGAATTTAGATAATGGAATGAGAATGTTTCATAATAAAGAGAAGAGACAATTTATCCCCTAAAATAAAAATTATATTACTATTAAATTATCTTTATAAAACTACTTGGTGTAATCATCATGTATCTTGTATAAATATAGAATGACTATAATATATTTTTTATTTTTTTTATATAAATAAGGATTATTAATATATAAATAAATTGGAAATAATATACCTAATTTTTTGGAAAAATAAAACCATCATTCACCTAAAATAAATTATTTTTAAATAGGATAGATGTTTTATTTAATAAATAAATATTTTATAATTAAATATATTTTAAAAAAGTGTAAATTCTTTATGAATTTTGACTAACTAAATTATGTAATGGAGAAATTTTTTATTGTTCATAAAATGTAAAATATGCAAGTGAATTGTAAATTATAATAGAAAAGGTTTATTCTTTAATAATAATAATTAAGGATTTAGAAATTATAAATCGAATACTTAAGAAAAAATTTAACAAAATTGAGAACTAAAATATTCATATAGATAATAATAAAAACAATTATTATTCTAAATCATAGAAATTATTTATTTGATTATTTATACAATATTATTCAAAATTTTATAGAACAATTTCACCCCTCCAATTATAAATACCCTCTTATAAAAAAATTTATTCACTCTAAATAATCTTACCATGATTATACACTAATATTTCCTCTCAGTTATATTTTATAGAATATCATCTACCTTTGAGTAATAATTTTCTAAATTCTATTATATCATTTTGTATGATAAGGTTTCATTTCCTCTCTCCCTAGTTTCAAATTATAAATATTATTGTGGTAAAAATTTATTTTTTGAATTATAATTAAATTAATACATTATATACATTTATTAGTTTCCATTACATATATTATATACATATTAATCACATAGACTCTTTTTATACATTGTTCAGAATATACTAGAATAAGTGTAAATTGTTATAGCATAACCTTTTCTTGTGATTGTGTTTAAATCTGAATGATTGAAAATTATATTTGTATAATGGTTATAAAATTAATAAAAGGGATTTTATTTCTATTCTAACATAAGATAAATCTATCACTTACTTTATAGTTTCCAAAATTTTAGTAGTCCTATTATTTTCACAAGTGAACATTTATTATCGTTTCCACCTGTTCTTAATATTTTTTCCTTTGTGATTTTAAATCCCCAATGAAATAAAATATATAAGTAATATGATCATAATTATTAAAGGGTGCTTTTCAATCATTAACTATGTATTTAACAATATGAAATCATTTTATAGAATTATACACCCATTTTTTATATATTTTTTCACTATTTTGACTTAACAATGATAGGAAACTTTGAAATGCATTTTTTCTATGAATGAATTTATCATTTACCCTATACTATAAATAAATTATAATTAATTAATTTGAATATTGGGTTTTTATATTTATTTTGATATGGTTATTTATTCTGTAAGACATTTTAAAATACTAATATAATAGATAATTTCTAGAAAAAAATCTATAAAAATAAATCCTCAAAAATTATTATTAATATATTTAAATGTTTCTCCCTATATAACATTATTCTATATACTATAAATGATATATTATTTTTTGATATTATGGATTGGATGAACTATGTAATGATTGGGGACAAAAAATTAATATCATATATGTTAACTAATTATTTTCATGAGGACAATAATATATGGTTGTGAGACCATAATTATCCTATAAGGAATATGTATTTTCAGATGGAATTTCTTGTACTTTTATGATGTACCACATTATTCTGTCTAAAACATATATCATAAATTATTTTATATATAATAAAATATTAAAATTTAATCATTTATTTGGATATATTTTTATTTTTTATTCATTTCATGTAATCTATTCCTTGATCACGATGTTCATACCTTCTTTGATATTGTCCCTTACAATGAATCTAATTTAAACTATTCAATTTTTTCACTTTTCCCTAAAAATAAAAATGATACATATAATATAATAATTATATATTGAATAAATATTAATTATTTTTTTTCTATCTAAGATATACACTATTTTTTTAATTAAATTTCTATGTACGAATAATGAATATAAATATACTAAAATTCAAATTTGGTTAATGTGATATTATGTTTTATGCATTCAGTTAATAAATATTCAATCATTAATTCTATTGAGAGTTATAGTTATTATATTTGTAACCAAATTATTTTTATTATAAACATTTTGAAATAGATTTAGATGAAATTTTATAGAGAATAAATACCTTATGATAAACCCTTAAGAAATTATATAAAAATTTTTAGAAAAGATTGAAAAATTTATATGAATATCTGATATATGAATTTAAAATATTAAACGATGAATTATATATTATTATTTATAATTTAATTTGTTACTTGATAAATATTAAGTGTATTCAATTATTATGTCAATGGGGTTCACTAAAATTCATAAAATTTGTTCAATCAAGTTATCATTATGTAGTGATAGATTGAATGGACATAATAATGAAGTTGGGAAGATATTTTAAAAAATATTACATTTATATAAATTTAGAAATATTTTTTATTACAACTAACTTCAATATTGATCAGACCAATTCCCCTTGGTTATTAATTACTATTTTGGTCCTCTTCATGCATCAAACATCTCTATCTTTTTATAAATCCACTAATTCGTTGGACATAGAATAATAGATAGAGTCTCTTGACAATATTTTTATAGTATTTTGTTTTTATTTTATTTTTAAATTGGTTATTTTTTATCTAAATTTATTCCATGTATTTAATAAAGATGGTAATTAATTCAAACCAGTAAAGAAGAGAAACAATTAATTATCATAGATAACATTCAAGGAAGTCGTCTTATAGAACTATTTCCCACAATAAAAATATTAATAAACGGAAATAAAATTCTTGAATATAAAAAAAATAATATATATTTTTGGGATATGAGGATTGAATTAAATGGTTATTGGTAATTTTATATAATATATAAACAACCCTGAGTGTAAGATAGATCATTTCACTAATTTAATAACTCAAACTCTATTAAAGGAATCTGTCTCCCTAATATATTTTGTATACGAGGTGATATAAATAAATTGATAATAAGAAGTAATTTTTTGAATAATATATTCTTAAGGAAAATATAGAAATAAATAATGTTGTAATTCCATTTGTAATAACATAATGAATAAACCTTAATAATATCAAACCAATACCCATGATGATTCATTATAGGTGAATATTCCTAGTCTATATAATTTATCAACAAATAACATAGGGATCAATATTATCATTTATGATTAATATTTCACTGTTTGAAATAAATAATTTGGGACTCCATCTAAAAATATTACCTTTATTATACATAAAATAAATAATATAACTAGTATCCAATTTATCGAACTCATTAATAGAACAATTTCATTAAATAATATTCTATGTGATAAAATCACACACTGTTAGTATTGAATTTATTTTTAGGAATATAGTAAAAATTATCACAATGATCAATGGATATAACAGAACCATACAATTTCTCACTTGAAACTCCTTTTTATGATCATACGTTTGGAGAGAGTAAAATATAGACAATTATGATATTAAATCACTAAGAAAATATCTCTGTAAAAATGATCTTCAATATTTGGCCACAATTAGGTTATCTCATAATAATTTTCACCATTAAACACTCCATTTTTTATATACGATCCATAAACTAACTAATTTTACTCAATAAATACATTTATAATATAGTTTTCGCCAACCAAATTAAAATCTATATTTCCTCTTACCACTACTCAACTATTTATTCAATGACAACTCTTTAGAATCTTAAAATGTTTTTAGTGAAATTCCACAAAATATTTGTCCTATTTCTCAAAATTCCAAATTTCCCTCATCTACTCTCATTTAACAGTTTATATTGACCTCATTGAATTTTACTCTAATAATAATTACATCTGACGGTTAAATAGTGGATTAAAATCAGATTCAAAAAAATATCCATTTATTAATGAAATGGCATCAAACCACTATATATAAACAATATTTATCATCACATATATCATGGATATGGATTTATATTATAATTTACCAATATTTTTAACCAATATGAACTATCATACTTGAATTAACACCCAAAACAAAGCATAGTCGATACACAAAAATAATATACATATTCCAACAAATATTAGTGTACGCTTTATATAGAATATTAATTAATTAGTGACTATTGATAAATAATATGTGTCCATGTAATGGATTATATAAGACTTATTTATTTATATTTTATATCCATATCCTATACACATTCATTGGATTAATGGATATAACTTCCTTAAAATTATATCCAAATAATTACATATGAGAATGCTCCAAACCACTATACATAAACCTACCTATGATACATATTTGTAATTGTCCCTATATGTTATGTTCTAACTCATGTGATAAATGCTTCCAAGAGTGTCACCTTTATAACACATCTATAAAAATAGAGGTTTTTCAAAACCACTAAGGGTATAATTCAATAAAATGGGAGACATTAGCCTCTACATTTTCCTCATAACATATTTTTTTATAATTAAACAACCCAAAAATATACATGGAAAAAACAATTAAACCTCAAATAATGTAAATATCATTAAATCCTTACTAAAAGTGAGATAATGATGAATAAAATATAAAATTAAGAAGAAATTCTAAAACTTCCGATCTAAATCCAAATGAAATGAAAAATAAATACCTAAAAAATAATAATACAGATAAATGAATCAATGTGGTTATTATTAAAAATATTGATTAATAGGAATCATACAATTCCCAACCAATTAATATATATGATCCCATTGGTATTGTTGCGAACAAGATGAAAAAACAAATATATATATACATATCTATAATTCATCCCACATAGTGAGATTGATTGTCATAATAAGAATAATAATATTATGTGATAACAATTGTAAATATCTAGTTCCCATTCATATTATCCTAACTCAAATGTAGTCCATGGGTTCTAGAGCTACCCATAGCTGACAAAAATCATACTATCAGGTCATAAATATTAATATATACATATATATATAATTCTAAAACCCTTAAATAATCATAAATTCTGGAACTAGTAAATTATATTCTCTTAACATAATTGGTTTATAAACATTTAATACATACATTGACCATAAACTAAAAAAAAATCATTTAAGGGGGGTAACTAGATCAACAAAATAGTTTCCATTTTAGGAGTCACACTAATAGATCTAATAGTATATATTCCATATAGATAATTGTGCTCACGTGACTTAATATCAAGGGTGTTAGCTAAGAGAGGAAATATATTTTTTGAGCTTCTATCAACAAATAGATTACACTAAAAAATATGAAAAATTACAAAATAGTATAAATCAACACTAAAGACACCAAATATAAACATAATTCATTCTGAAATTATAAAATCATTCCTAAATCATTATAAATTCCTTAACATCACCCAATAAAATTACATCAACATCCTGCAAACATTATAATAATAATATTAGGTTAATACATAATAGGATCTCAAAAAATGACCATAGAATAATATCAAACAAACATCTATGATATCTGGAAAAAAAATCTTCCATTCAATATAAATATATCAAATGATGAAGATACATTTTCAATATTAACCTATATATTCATAAATATAGTCTCCATATCACTGACTATATTGTTGCATCATCATTTTGAAGTCAAACCATGGTCTTGAAATGTTATATATCATTCAAATTTATTATATATAATTTTTTTTTATTATAAATCATTAGAATATTTAAATGTGAATAAAATAGAGTTACATTCCATTAACAGGTTTTCTATGAATTCCTTTTAGGTTACAACATGTATACTTAATGATTTTAATGACTATGTGACTTGTTTATCCTTCCCAACTACATTATATGAATGGCTTATTATTGTGGCATCAAAATATCATTTCATATTAATAATTACATTACTTGTTAGTTTTTTTGATACTTAGATGACGCCATTATTTCCTTGCATGAATACTAGGGTAAAACAAGACCAAGAGACAACCTAGGTTCATGTGATTATGTAAAACAAGTGTTTCATTTAGATGAAATTATATGAAGGATTTATGAAAAATAGAACATGTTTGACCTTTAATGGATAAATAATGAAACATAAGTCACAAATAATAATGGAATATAATATTTTAAATTGAATATTGTTAATGTATCATCGCAACTAAATACTTTTTAAATTGTTCATATCTAGTGAATTATATCATTTTTGAGTCTTGCGTGTTGTCTGAGGATATAGGGAAAATATTTAGTGAAAATTTTGTGATCCCATAGAAAATCATAGAATGATTTAAACATTTATTTTGTACTCAACGGTGGTGAATTATAGAAAATAATAAATAAATTTTTACACTATGAGGATATGGTATCATTAAAAAATCATTCCCACATATAGTAGAATGAATGACATGTTTTCAAAATTGGTTGACATGAATTATATGTCACCCAATAATATGATGGTGTATTGGAGATGAAATATTTTAGAAGATTAAATTATGCTCTTGTAAAAATAAATTAAATCATGCTTTTTAGTGATTTAGTGAATGTGTTTAGGGTTAGACATTATTCCATGATGCTTGTAAATTATTTGTATGCCATAAAAAATTGTTTCATATGAATTATATTGTGACTAATGTATTTTTTAATAACAAAAGAGCATAATATATAGTTAAATAAGGGTGAGATTATAGAATATGTTTTTAGAAAATAAAAATATGTAACTAAAAATATTTTGAGATATTGACCCGATGTTTTTTGGAATCAAAGATTTTAATTATGTATTTATTTTTATAAGGATTATTAACATAAGTTCAATACTCTGTAATAGAGGACATCATGTCAAGATTTTGTGGATTGTTGAATAATATTGATGTTTGTGTTATTTTTTAATATACTAAGATTATCAATTAATTTGATTTTTTCCTACCCTGGATGAATATAATGATAATAAATTATTTAATGGAATAAATTATTTATTATATTAAACCAATGGTTGTTTAGTTCTCCCCTTAGGTGTTCGTCACATGGCCCTAACTTGAAACTAGTTGTTATGCAACTATTAGAATGATACAAGTCTACTATTGGGGAAATGATTAGATTTATATATTTTTTGTTAATTATATTGTTACATACTCCATACTATGAATCTTTTTTCGATGGGAAGATAATATGGTTCCCTTTGGAGAAATCCATGAGAGGGTGGAATTCCCAAAAAAATGTTACGATAGCTGGGGATGTTGGTTGGATGGATTAAATACCATTACCCAAAAACATAGCAAGGGTATTATTTAAAACCATTCAAATAATTTCAAGCGGTGTTTGTTAAACCCATGGATATTTGGATATCCTTTGAAATTCTTTTCCATGGACCTAACTAGTCTCAAACTCTTATGTATAATTATAAGACATCGGTCACACATTTGGGTGTGGGAAATATTATGGATTAATGATAATTAGGGTGAAAATTAATCCCTATCATGTGAAATTTTTACCTGTAATGATGGATAAATTCCCTTTGTAGAAATCTGTTAGGGGTGAAAATCCACAAAGCGGATTGTATCATGACTACTAGTGAGTATTTTGGGGTAGAAGCATATCCTTTGTATAAAATATAATTTTTTTCAATATATATATTTATAGAAAGTAAAAGTGTGTTTAAAATAATGGACTATTTTCATCATAACCCTTACATAATAGATCTATATATCAACAAGTGGAAACATCTATTTCATGAGAATTTATTAAAATAAATAATGATTTTATGAATAAACAGGTGATCCTTTAATGAAACATATTTATAGTTCTTATGTTCACCACATCCTTGTCTATAATTATCCTTAAATCCAAATAACAAAAAATTATAAAACTTGGGATTAGAACAAAAAACTTTATAGGGTACATAAAAAGAATTATAACTTTAGACCATAAATACATAAAAATGTTTCCATTTTAAAAATAAACATTTGGTTTAGAATAAATATTTTATTAGTGAGGAAATAAACTTACCTAAAAAAATATTTTCAAAAAAAATTTCATAAGAATTTAAAAGGAAATTGAAAATTCGAAAAAATCTTTTATTTAATGATATTATTAAGATTTTTTTTCACAATGTTATACATTTTAACCTCAATAAATATATTATACTTTATTTTAAATATAAGATCAGTAGTATAACTTGTATAATTACAATACACACATAAAACCATTATAAATAATAGATTAATAATTTAGGTGAAGTGGTACATAATATTACATATCAATCGTTCAAATGGAATAACTAATATGGCTGAGGTCTATAGATAAATCATTAGAGGTGTATCTCAGACCCATGCAACCATTGTTTATAATAGAGCCATTATTCATTGGTCTATAATAGAACCACCTGTTATTGGTTTATAATGGAACCACATTTATTATAGACAATTCCCAATAACCATAATAGTTTCATGACACATATAAACATCCAATTTCTAACATTACACTCATAATAATATTATATACCCATAAAGAATAATTTCTATATATAGAAACATATTTTTAAATATAAATCCATTTTTGAAAATATAAAATACAAACTGAAAAAATTTTATTATTCAAATGAAACAATTAAGCTAATAAATATATCTAAATAATGTTTACAATGGCGTGAAAAGGAATTTTTGGTGTATTTGTTAAAATAAAACATGCTTTTTTATTTTTTAATGAATATAAATATATTCTATATATTTAAAAAGATTTATTTTGAGGGCATTTGAAATAATATAAAAGGATATGTAAAATTTCCTTAATGATTAATTGATATCCTTATAAATAATTCTATAAAATTATTTTAAAAATTATAAATAAAAGAGAAACTTTAAATGAGGATTTCTGAAAGAATGTCCCTTACAATGAGTTGGATTTAAAAAGTAAATTTCTCATCTTCCTGAATAATAATATTATGATAATTATTTACTTTATTGAGAACTCTTTTTAAGCATATTATTATTTTTTTATCTTATTTAATATCATGTAATATTCAATAACATAATCAATTTATCTTATGCCGGATGTTTTGATGATTTCTAAATCATATGCCTAAAATGTCTTCAGTGGGATTTCTATGGTCAAAGAGTTCATTATTTCATCATCTAAAGAATAATATACCTAAATTAATTATAAAATTTATAAAATAATAAATATTTTAAAACCATACATAAATGATATTTAGGAAAAATGAACTATTTTATAATCATAAAGACAATAGGTCGTACGTACAAATGTGTAATGTTACTATTTTCCAAGGATCGTGCTTGAAATAAAGTACGTGTCATTTTTAATTTCATGAATGATAATTAATTTAAAAATACCATATTATTTATTTAAATATAATTATATATATCATCCATGTGATGTTGTGATGAAAACATTATCAGATCAATTCATAAATATCGTAATCCACATGAATGCAAAAATGACGTTATCATTTTCAATGAGTTAAAATGTTATAAATCAAATGATATAATAAATTTTCAAAATGAAAAAATTTAATTAAAATAATATATATACATTAAATACATAATTACAAAAAATTATAGGAGGAGGTGGAGTAAAATGAATTACATCAGTTTGTGAGACGTTAGTCCACTGTACACATGAATGATGGTTTAGTTTCCCATTCGATGGAAGTGAAGATTAATATAGGTTATGAAATTAAGATTAAAAATTATAAATATATTTAATATACAAGCTATATTATTTAATCATGTTTGAAAAATATTTAATGTAGTTTTAAAAATAAAAAAAATAAAAATGTTTGCTTAAGAACTATTTCACTTATGCAATAAACCTGATAAGGATTACACAAAAAGGATTCCTATGTTGGTTTTATGATCAATCCAATGAATATAGGACATGGTTAGAGATGTATGAATTTTTTTTGTATTCTATGAACATATTGTTCCATTAACTATTATGAAAACAGAAAAAGAGGTTTCATTTTATATGTTAGGGGAGTGATTCTCGTAGAATTTCATAAAATACTCAAATAATATAAAAACATTTCATATTGAACTGGCTCAAAATTGGTAATATTTAAATATAATTTTCTTATAAGTCTGTATAACCTCATAAAATAAAATTTTCACATGTTAAAATTATATTTTTACTGCTATAATTTTTTTTAACCCTCTACTAACCCTTTTGACAATTACAATGATATCAATTCTTTTACTCTTATAGGTTTAATAAAATTACTATAAAAAGAAAATTAGATAATAAATGGATAATGGTGGATAATTTAAAAATTATCCAAATAAATTTGTTGAACATATGATTTTTATTATTTTTAATTCATTTAATAAAATATTTTATATTATAAAATAACAATCTTGTCAATTTTGGACTATTCATTTATATTGACTTTTGAAACTGTAATACAACAATGGAACTAAAATATTAGGAATTAAGACCTCTTTATGTTTTAATATTTATTTAGAAAATTATGTAACATTATAACTCATTCAAATCATATTACTTTTAACATTTTCATAATCATTTTTTTATTTTTTAATTATTTGAGTAAATATCGTATCACTATTCTGTAAGAATTTAAAGTATTTATATTATCAATAAAATAGGTAAATAAATTAATATTATAAAAAATAATTATTTAACTTTAAAATTTATATTTACAATATAAATTAAATTCATTATATCCTTATGTCATAAATTAAGAGATAATAATTCAAAGAGAATTACATTTATGAGATTTCATTATGTAAAATATTATTGATGTAAAAATCATGGTCAGGTGATACAAATATCATATAATATTATATTATATTATTAAAAAATAATTATGATCATAAAATAAAACTTAATCAAGATATAGGGATATTTTTAGTCTTCATCACAACCTTTTTAGACTTACTGAACACATTTACCTTTATTGTGGTCACAAAATTTACTATGATAACTATTAATAATGACAAAACGAAGAAAATAATTTTTTTGGAAACATTGCGCCAATTAATTAAAAATATTTAACATTTTTTCAAGATTCACATAAAAATATTGGAATAATTTAATTTATAATTAAACAATCAATATGCGATGAAAAACTTTTTTAAAAAAATGCGTTGTTGAGTACAATTTTTTTATTATTAATTCAAATATAAAATTTATTCCAATTTAAAAAATTGGAATATATTTAATCAATAAATTCTAATGATATTTTGAAAATAATCAAAAATTATATTTTAATTTATAAATACTTTAATAGGAAATATAGTTTTCAATAAAAATCAGTATTTTCACTATTCATTTAAGATGAAACATTTTTAAAAATAATAAAATTTCATCATTAAATAATTTTGATATGATGATTTAAATAATAATATTCTTTTTATGAAGTTAAATTTATTATATGTTCATAAATTAATTATAATATTCACTATCAAAAATCAATAAATAACTTTTCTGATGAAAATTTTCTTTAATAGAATAATTTCTCTTCAAATAAAATTGAGTGATTAATTAGTAATAATTTATCAATAAATATATATTTTGTTGAACCATTATATATATTTTATAAATATTGTAATCCTATTAATACACTCCAATTTAAAGGCTAGGTTACAATGATAATATTTATATAATATTATTTCATAGTTCAGTTTGGCATGGTCTTGCATGTAATATATGATATCAAATATAGTATTATTTTCTAAAAACACTTTGATAGTATTTAAAGTATAATAATAATGGGATGATATATTTTTGTCCATTCAAAACCATATAGTCAACATTGTGTGTAATAATGGTGAATAAGAGGTAGATGAGTTGGGAAAGGGTTGAAGTTCATGTGGTCCGACATATTTTTACATGTTAGTCGAAGGCAACGATATTGTGTTGACAACTATATGGAATGTGATTCTGGAGAATATCAAAAATTTGAGATACTTAAAATAAATAAATTCTTTAATATTTATTATATTATATGTCATTTTGATATTGTATGTTTAGTTTAAATAAATTAAGAATAACTGGTGTGATGCCAATATAAAAAGCTACTAGATATAGTACCTAATAATTGTTCTAATATAGAGATACTTAACCTATGTAATATGGTGTTCATTGTTTGAGGATAATCCCTATAAAACCCACTTTTAATTGATAATAATATTACTTTTATATAATTCGTTCCTTAATATGATTTGAAATGTACTAGGATTGGTTTTTCCTTTTATGGTCTAAAACTTATAAAAATTTCATGTATTGATATCTTTTTTAGATTCCTCATCACATAGATTTATTTCATGTTGAGGAAAAGGTGAAACGATCTATATATATCCAAACAAATAAATAGTTATCCAATAACAAAGGATGAAAAATAATATGTATATGTGTAATTTGGTATGAATATAACAAAAAAAGATTCACCCCTCTTAGGAATGTCTTAATTGATCCACTAGGAGATACAATTAGTATCAAATTTAAGGTTTCATCTTCTTCAAATCCTAATTATTTTTTATATGTTTTTATTACGGCTTATATTAGTTGAAAATTTTAGATGATTTTATATGAAATTTAGTTGAGAAATATGTATACATATATATCAAAGAATATTTGAAATTCAATAATTTCACCATGAATAATATTTAGAATAAATAAATTATTAATAGAATAATTTCATTGAAGAAATATTTGAAACCTCTATTTTATGGAAGTCAATGAGGTAGATTATTAGGTAAAGTCACTATGAATCTTATAAGTGTGAAATCATTTAATGAAATTGAATATGATGATTTTAATGAGTCAGTTTGAAAAATGTATCACGAGGTTGAGTATTATTTTAATAAAGACATTATTTAATATTTCACTCAAATGTTTTAAATTATTTATCCATTATATAACGAGAACATAAAACTAATATTTGTTTCAAAAAACATCCAAAAAAACAGTCACAATGATGTTTTAAGAATAAATAATCCTCTCCAACATAGTAAAATACATAGATAATGTTATATTATCTTTTCAATAACAACATCCTATAGGTAAAGAATAATTAAATTGGTTTTTTAATCAAGGTCTATGATAATGTATACTTGTGAAGAAGATATCCATTCTCCATAATAGTAATATAGAATTACTTTTCATGTTATGGATTCCCAATTTGAGGATGTGGATAAAAGATTAAGGGCCTCAAAATTTATTTAGAAGTAAATATAATGTTTCATGATGACAAAACTCAAAATATAAATTTATATGGGGAATACAAATTAATTTTACTATAGACAACCAAGGTTTCTCTCTATATAAAGTTACTTAATAATGAATATAATTTTAAAATATAGTAGAATGCAATCTGAGTCCACCAAATCTACGATTAAATGTCTTTCCACTCACATGTATAAAATGTGTTTTCCCTAAAATTAGACTCTTTTTTGTGGCAATGTAGACTTTTTGAAACATAGAAACATTTACAGCATAGGAAGATGAAGAAAGGTAACCCGTAAAACTATTAAATATATTAATACTAAATCAATCTTAATATTATTACCATTTTTAGCTACAAAAACTATTAAAATGAAGCTTAACTAAAATGTTATGAAAGCCACCTATGTAAAAGGGGTAAATCTGAGTATATCCTATAATTAGTTTTTTTGATTTTCATGACCTACCTTCTTCAAGCTGAGTGGAGGGACAAAAATATACCATGCACATCCTTCATTAAGAGGAAATATATATATTTTCCCCTGAGTCCCTCCTTCAATAGGTTCTGGAGTGGTGACTAGAACCAAAGATATATAATCTCACAAAAAATGGAAGACAATGCCCTTTTTATGTTAATGAAACAAAAGATCCAACCCATGAATAATTTAATAATAAACTACCACAAATGTACGACAAAACAACCAAATAAATGTACCAAAATAAAGAGTCTAAGATTAAGCAAAATAACTATCCCTATTCCTAAGATAGTAAAGTCTAGCATGGTCCTCAAAGTACTCCTAGAAACCATAATACCATTTTATAACATAGGGTGAGAATACAAGTATACTTTGTAGGAAATCCAAAGTCGCTCATGAATAAGTGGGATAAATCTATTAATTCCCCTATGAAAAAATAGAAACTGGTCACACATACCATGGGAAATTACAAACCATCCCAACCTTAACAAGGCACTCTCACCAAACAACACAAGTCATGTATGGTAATAATATAATCACATCGATGAATTGGGTACCCCGAACAATTTTTCCCATTGGTTAACTACTCATTCCTAATAGGTTACATCTTGATTCTACCACCCTTCATAAAATGAACTCCCACTTCCACAACTACCTGCACACACCTGGGCCACAAACCACACACATCCTGTGTGCAGACATGTACATCACGACAACTACATATCTCGTATGAAAACTCCTAGTCCCCATCCTGAAGGAACATGGTAAACAAACCAATCCCATATACACCTAGGACCCTCTTCCATAACATAACATGGACAAAGGATCATGGTCTATAATGAACCCCATTCCATTACTATCTGCTGAGATATGATCGAGTGTTGAGAACCTAAAAGGGGGTGAGAGGAAAAAAATCAGTAACCACACATCCATCATCCAACAATGATGTTTGGAAATAAAACATCTACCATAAAATGGGGGTGTCTGTCATGTAGTTCTCAACTAGGGTAGGGTGTGCATTGAAAATCACATGAAACTAAAATTTATACATATAAGTAAGCAAGAACTCATCCCAACCAAGAGTTTTCAAACAAACAATCATCCTAGTCAGAACTACCTTTTCTTCCACCCCCGTATGCACAACCAGACACCTGTCACAAGAAAATCAAAACCCCAATGCCTTTTTCATTTAATCGCAGCTCATTTTTTATTAAGGAGTTCACTATAATTAATTCCAGCAGTACCAAGGCAACCACTTTCTACAACAATTCTCAACACAGCGATAAAGTCAAGCTTTAGTCGTACTACACAAACAATATATGACCACATTACAGTCCAACTACACAACATCCCTTGACGGCCACAAAAAAACAATGGCAATCCCACTCTCTACAAGATCATCCATGACCCAACCAACTAATCAGTAACCCCACTACACAAACAGGTCATACCAAAACACAGAACCATCATCTTTTTCCAACCACGTACCCATAACCAAGCTACCAATAGTATCATCACACAACATGCAGAAAACAAAACTCAACAAAACACAGCACTCAACCACACCATCCAGCCAAACATATTTAGATTTTTCTAATAGGAATTCATTAATTTCACGTAGAATAATACAGGTGATCACCAAACGTTTTTGATAATGGGGAATTCATTTATTTAAGATAGTGTATGTGATTAAATGGATTGATATTTTCAATTATTCAAGGAGTATCATCAACAATAATAAAAACATTACCATTGCACAAGAAAATTCCACCAACGACCATGATTCTTAAAAGTACTTGTAGACATGCCTATTAATAACATGAAAACAAGGATATTAATTAAACATCATAAGTAACATCACCACTTCCCTGCCACTATTTCATTAACTCATTTTTATCTTTTGATCATAATCTTATCATTTATTACTCTTATTACATAAAAATTATTTTGATGTTCTTCTTAAAGATTAATTGATACACCAACCCTGTATAATACATATATTAAGAGAGGTTGAAGATTCCCTACTTGGAAAATATTAGACCAAAACACCTCTTTTCACCATATAGGGGGTCCCACAAGAAGTAGGAATCTCCATGAAAAATGGATAAGGATGGGATATATATTAGGCACATGACTCTTCTCAAGAACAAAATTTCTCGGCACACATAGAGAAAGGAGCCGAGAGGACATAAAATTTTGAATAGCCAGATCCTATATCAATGGAATGAGAAACAGTTTCAAGGGCCATTAATGTTGATTTATGGTTATGATTATGCAGCATGAATATTTCAAAGTATATGGAGTGTTGGGATATTAAATATATAATAAATATTCATTGAAGCGCATTTTGAAATTCTCAAACAATACATTAATCATTATTTATGTCAAATAAAATGTAAGAGTGTTGAAATTGGAAAAACTGAGAAAAAATGGAAAATAACACTAATGTCGACGTCGATGCCAATGTTGGTGCTAACACCGATGTTGATGCTGATGCCGACAGTGACACTAACATTGCTACTAACAGTACAAAATGTCATGCCAACACTGAAATTGATAGTTCAAAATGACACGTCAACACTGATAGTTCCAAATGACATGCCAGCATTGATAGTAGAAAATGACACACCAACACCAATAGTTCAAAACAACATACCGACACCAAAAGTTCAAAATGACAGGCTAACACCAAAATTTCAAAATGACAGGCTATCACTAAATTTTAAAAAATATTTTCTGACACCAAAACGTAAAAATGACTCACTGACACCAAATGTTCAAAATAACTGGTCGACACTTGTTGTACAAAATGACAGGCCAACCCCGCTAGTTCAAAACTACATGTCGACACCGACAGCTCAAAATGACACATCGATGCTGATAGTTAAAAATGATGCACTGAAAATGACAGTTCAAAATGACATGATGACACCAATAATTCAATATTAAAAGTTGACACTTATAGTTCAAAATGACTCACCGAAATAAACAGTTGAAAATTACACGCCGACACCAACAGTTCAAAATGACACAATGACAAAAAAACTACACTCTTTTGGTTAAATTCTCAGAAGGAGTCTTTGATAGATCCCATAATACCCCAAACAGTATATTTTGCCAACACAATTGATAGGGGAGATCCAATACATTACATTAGAAATCTCTCAAAACATTCTTGGCCTCCATAATTTTAAACCAACCAAAGGAAATAATTAGGGTCTGAAAAATAACCCATTAAGATACTTCCCACGGATAAACCAACGTGCATTGTTCGGAAAATGGAGTGAAAACTTCAACATCAGAGAAGTCCTCCTCAACATCGCTTGCCCCAAGCATCCATATAGACACTAGAGGTCACATGGCCCAGAAACATGGATTTGGGAATTTCTTCCCCATGTCATGATACTGTTCAATTTGGGAAACACTAACTCGCCAGCATGGGTTTAGTCACGTATGCATTGATGCATAATGAGTAGGGATAAGGTCCTGCATTACCCTTTTTTGGGACTTCTCACACATCAGTGGAATGGAAATAAATCATTTCATATCAATAAGGTCAAGCATTATAATTTATGTATAGAATAAAGTTAAACAAAGGAGAAAAACCTAGAACAGCTCAAGGTACTGGTCACACATCTATCCCTCCCACTCTAATGTACTATCATTGTGGCCATTATGGATCCAGAACACACGAAACAAATGAATGGTTGTTCCATGAATCACCTTCCCATGAAGGTCCTGGTTCTCCCCCGGTGCTCCAAAAACATTTCTTCGTACTCGAAATCCAAATCTCCCCAGTCAATGACATGTGATTCATTGTGCAGATACTAATGATGCTGGGTGATATGAATTACATTGTAGATCCACCCCAACTATGGTGTCAATTCTATCTAATTAGACACCTCACCAACTCATCCCAACACCTCAAAGGCCCGATGAACCTGGGAGAAATATTTCTTCCCCTACCGAACCTCTGTTTCCCATGTCATGGGGAAACTGTCAGAAACCTGTCGTCTCTATCCTCAAACACCATGGACCTCCTCCTAGGATTGGTATAAAACTTCTTCCAATACCAATCCACCATCATCATCTCACACACAAGATGAACCTTCTTGGTCGTGATCTTCACTACCTTTTCTCAATGATGGGATGTTTTCCCATCCACTATCCTTCACAAGGGAGAATGACACATTCATCTTTACAAATACTTGAATGGGGCCTTGCCAATAGTAGAGTGATTTCTATTATTGTAATAAATATATACTAGAGAGAAATTTCATACCCATGATCCCTTGATTTCTAGAACACATGCCATCAACATATCCTCTAATTTTTAGAAGTTTTACTATGTATTTCCATCCGTCTGTAGCTGGAAATCAATGCTAAGGCATAACTGGGTTCCAAAAGAATGATTTAGTCCCATTTAGACTCATTAGCTAAATTTTGCCTCATTATCAGAGATTGTGGATCTTAGAACCCCGTTCAGCTGCACCACCTCATCAATATACCTCTTTTCCATGGCATCCAACTTAATCGACTCCATTGTAACCTATAAGTGAGGTGGAATCATCATCTAATCCACCACTACCCCAAAAGCACTACAGCCTCCTTAAACCCTAGGTATTCACTTGAAGAAATCAATCTATATTTCATCCCATTTCTACCCGAGGGAATATAAGGGCTGTAAGAGAACTTTTAGGACATGGTACTCAAACATCACTTTATAACACTCTTGGAACATTTCCTCAAATGATGCCACATCCCACTTCGACACGGGCCACAAAAACTATTACTTTAGGCCTTGGTAAATCTTATAAAATCCAAGTTATACCACTAGGGTTGAGATTTAAAACTCATTAAGAACTCCCTCGTTCAACTCCACTAGGAAAAAAACAACCCACAAAAGAGAATATGATTCTGAAAATCCTCTGACCATCCTTCTAGAGTATCAACCTGGTAAATGAAATCACACATCACATATATCTCTGAGTCTCCCCATTAAGACTACACCACCTACCGCAACAAGGACGATTGTACTATTATTTGAAATAGATATCCTCTGTCACAATCCACCCAAGCATCGAGGCACAATGTGGCCAACTCCTCTATTGCCTTTCAAGAATCCATGGATTCTCAAAAAACCTCCTTAAATGACATGCTGATCAAGGAATTGGCAACAACATTCCCCTTTCCTAAGTTTTAAGAGATCGCAAATTCATATTCCTAGAGACAATACGTCCACCTCTACTTTTGTAATCTCGGGTCTCAAAATGATAAGATATACCTGAAAAAAAAAATTTGATTCGTGAAGACAACAATGCACTCAGTGATTATTTAATGTTTCCAAAACATTAGTGAAAACATGACCACTGGATTCTCTAGATCATGTGATGAATAGATACATTCATGGGAACATAACTTCCTAGACACAAAAGAGATCACTCCTCACTACTACATTAGCACACACCCAAACCCTAATCCATAGGTGTCACAAAACTTTTCAAACATCACCCCTTCCTCTGGAAAATTGAGCACTAGATCACTTACCAACCTCCCATTCATATATTTTAAAGTTTCATGATACTGGTTCCTCAACATGAAGGCCTGGACTTTCCTGGTCAAGGATATTAATAAAGATGCAACTCATGAGATGTCAGGTACGAACCTCCAGTAATATCTCACCAGAACAAGGAATCTATGAACATCTACCAAATTCATGTGTGCTTTACAAGAAACAACCACTTATTCCTTTGAAGGGTCCCCTTATATCCCATATTGATACACCACGTGGCCAAGGAAGTTCACCTATTTTATCCATGACATGCAGTTGGACAACATCCCGTAGAGCTGGTCGTGTACGATGTCCTCCAAGACATTCCTCATATTCTTTGTGTTCTCCTCCTCGTACATTGATTAGATCAATATTTCATCGATGAACATGACGAAAAAATGGTCTAAGAATTCATGGAAAACAATGTTCATGAGCCCCATGAAAAATATTGTTCAATCGTAACACCGAACGACATTACCTTAAACTCTAAGTGCCCATACCTGCACATGAAAAAATTGTTCGTGATGTCACCCTCATTCACCCTCAAATGGATATATACTTACCACAAATTGATCTTGGTGAACCAACATGCTCCCCTTAACTAGTAGAAAAGATCATCAATCCTTGGGAGGGTGTAATGGTTCTTCACCATTACATAGTTTAGTCTCTTGAAGCATATGCACAGCCTTAGGCCACAATCAACCTTATGGGAAAACAAAATCGTCGCACCCTATAGTGACACAAAAGGCTGAATAAATCCATTCCTCAAGAGATCATAAATCTGAATCCAAAACTACCATATCATAAACAGTGACATCTGATAGGGATCCATGTAAATTGGATGTGCATCGGGTTGTAAGTCAATCCCAAACTCAACATCACGTCGAGGGGGTAGAGTCACAACCTATTCAAGGAAGACAATGAGGAACACTATGAAAACTCTTGGAACCTCTACCATCTCATCATCCATCGACCCCTCTGACATCTCAACTGACATAGAAAGTAGAGGTTCTATACAATGAATAATCACCTGAAAACTACATTCATCAACAAAAGCTGCACACTAGCCATTCATATTTGAAAACATGACTCTCCTATAGAAGTATTTTATAATTGAATGAAAATAGAGTACAAAATCAATGACAATGATGACATTTTCTAGCTGCATCTCGAGTAGAAAAAGATCCCCACTGGACTGATGCGGCCCCAACATCTGTCGACATCCATGGTAAACCTCAAACTAACTGGTCTGACCATAAACAGGCATGATCAACACCCATGGCATGTAAATTCTAGAAAAATATAGTCCCAAGATATCGGATATACTGGGTGAAAAAAGGATTACAAAGCTCCCAAATCAAACAAATCACAAACAAGAGCACTGAAATAGTTGATTTTACCTCAAAAAACCTTCGGGCCTTCTAGAATTTCAGACTCTTCAGTGTGAAACCACCCAGGCCTAGTTCCTCTAACCCTCAGTTATCAGATTCCTCCACTCATTTTTATCACTAATAATGGAACAAAATACTCCCTCAGGGCACGGATCAAGGAAATGGTGATCTCCAGATTCTTATGTGATCCCTCCATCTCTATTTTTGATGTGTTTACTTTGAACTTCCACAGGGGTTGCTACTGGAAAGCATGAAGGGTCTTCTCCCACAAGTCATCTTCCTCCTCTTGATCAACCCTCTACGGATCAACCAGGTCATCCTGCTTGGCCTTAACATCTCAAACCACACATGGGAAACTATCGGGTGCCAAATCAGAAAAGGGTAAACTAGGTGCTCCTAAACACATGTAGTATTAAAATTTTCTTTTGAAATCATTTTAACTATTAATTTACTTTAAATTCTCAAAAAACCCAAGACGCACAAGAAATAAAGTCATTTAAATGCATGTATCTCACCTAGGGTCTCTACCCTAAAATTCTTGTAGTCTCACTTAGTCATTTGATAGGCTTAGTTTCCTTGCATCAGATAATGAGGGGCTCAAAAATATCATTTTCTATATGGTTTTCAATTTCCAATTTCATGCACCATGATTGCCTAACTCTATTGACCAACCATATCATGTAATAATCACTGTTCCTATCTCAAAAATCTATAATATCTCTTAACCATACCCTCTAATACCATTCAACCATGACCCACCATCCTCAAGGTAAGGGGAGGGATAGTAAAGTGGCATGCCCTTCCTTCTACAAGAGGAAATAGAGTTAATGACCCACGAGTACCACCTTTAATAGGCCCTGGAGTGGTAACAAGAACCAAGGGAATATAATCTCACACCAAATGGGAGGAATTAACTTTTTTATGTACAACTTGGTCATAAGATAAGACAATAAAAAAATTCATAACAACACCAAACATTTACACAAAAGTTACCAAAATCCAACAATTTCATGACTTAAAAATAAATTACCACAAAAGTATAACCAAATATCCAATGAAATGTACCAAATAAAAGAGTATTTTTAGTGGCACAACAACAATCCCAATATTCGAGCTACTAAATCCTTGCACAGTCTTCAATGTCCTCTTGGAAACCTGAAAATAATTTTATAACATATGGTGGGAATACAAGTATACATAGTATGGAAACCAAAGTCAGTCATGCACAAGTGGGAGAAACATACTAATGCCCTTGTGAAAACTATATAAACCAACCACACATGCTAAGGAAAAATACTATCCCATCCAACCTATCCAAGGCACACTCACCAAAAAACGCAATTCAAGTAAGGTAATAATATAAGAACATCAATGGTTTGGGTACCCCTCACGACTTTTCGTACTGGTTAACTGCTCATTATTAACATCTAATGTCTTCATTCTACCTCCCTTCACCAAATACAGTCTGACAACCAAAACTATTGGCACACACCTGGGACACACTCCACACATATCCCACTAGCTGACTCCCGGTTCACAAAAACCACACCTCTCACCCGAAAACACATGGGTCTCATCCCGATGTCACCGGGGAAACAAACTATTACCATAGACACCTATACCCTTCATCCATAACACATCCTAATGGAAGGATATGAGGCTATAGTAAACCTCAATATATTATATCATGCCTGGATAAACTCGAGTGGTAAGAACTCGGAAGGGGGTGTGAAGAAGAATGTCGGTAACTATCCAACCATCCTCCCACTGGTACTTTGGAATAAACACCCTCTCTCGTGAAATGGGGTGTTCAACCTGTAGTTATCAACAAGGATGGGTGCATATTGAAATTCACAAGGAACTAAAATTTATACATATAGGTATTCAAGAACTCATCCCAACCTATAGGTTTCAATCGAACATCCATCCCACACAAAACCACCTTTGAAACTACCCCTATATGTACAACCACACAATAGCCACAACCATAGTATAAACCAACCTCTTTTTCAATAAATCATTGGTCATTCCATATTAAGGAGTTAACTATAATTAATTCCATAACTATAGAGGTAACCACTATCTTGAACCATTCTCAACATTACAAACAATCCAAGCTATATTCCCACATCATAAACATGAAATAACCACATTGTAGTCCCACTAAAAAATTTCTCTCTATAGACACAACACATACAAAGGCACACCCACTACCTGTAAGTACATCCATTACCCAAGCAACCAATCAGCACTCCCGCTTCACAAATGGGTCATACCAAAATACAGAACCATCTTCTTTGTCCACCCCCGTAACCACAACCAAGATATTGACACTAACATCATACAACCCATAAAAAGAACAAAGTTAAAAAATATAGAACACAACCACACCACCAAGACATTAATGTTCATATTTTTCCAACGTGTATTCATTAGTTTTACTTAGAATAATAGAGTGATCCTAGAACAAATTTGATCATGGAGAATCCATTTATTTAACCAAGGGTAAATGATTAAATGTAATGATATTTTAAATTATTTACAGAGTATCAACAACATGAAAAATAACATCACCAATGCACAAACAATGACCACCAAAAACCACGTCTTTTAGAAGGTCTTAAAATAAAAACTATTAATAATAGGAAAATAAGGATAACAAATAATCAGTATACACAATATCATCACTTACCTATTGATATTTCATTAACCCTTCATATCTTTTGATCGTAGTCATACAATTTATTACACTTATTAAAGAAAAAATATTCTACAGTTCTTCAAAAATAAGAATTGATAAAACCAACCCAAAGATACACATATAAAGAGATGTAGAAGAATCCATACCTAGAACAACAGGCGACCTGAACTCCTCTTTCTGCCAAATAGGGGGTCGTGCGAGCAGTAGGAAACACTAATAAAAATAGATAGGAACTTTCTCTAATATAAGATCATGACTCATCTGAGGAAGAAAAGTTCTCTACTCACTAAGAGAAAAGAGAAGAGAGGACATTGTCTTTATGAAATCCATGTCCTATATCAACCGAATGGGAAATGGTTTAAATGGTCATTAAGGTCGAATCATGGTTAAAATTATGTGTCATGACCATTTAAAAATCAAGGGAGCATTAGGATATTAAAAATATAATTAATATCCTTTTAAATGCCTTTTTAAATTCCCTAAAAATTCTTTTCACTCAATTTACTTCAAATAAAATTTATGAGGAGAAAAACTAGAAAAAATTGGAACAACATGAAAATGACCCTGATGATGATGCTGATGATGTCACTGAAGCGAACGCCAACAATAATGATGCTGCTGAAACTGAAGTGGATGAAAATTTTGATACTAAAAGAACAAAACAATATGCCAATAGTGGTACTTAAAAATGATACACTGACACAGATAGTTCAAAATGACACACTGACACCGACAATTCAAAATGACACACTAACACTAATAGTTCAACATGTAATGTCGAAAATACAAAATGAGATACCAACCCTGAAAGTTCCAAAAGACATGATGAAACTAAAAGTTCAAAATGACAGGCTGACATCGACAGTTGAAAATCACAGGCCGACATCGACAGTTCAAAACCACATGTCAACATTGAAAGTTCAAAATGACCAGTTAACACCTACAGATCAAAATAACAAACCAACGCTGAAAGTTCAAAATTATTTTCCAATACCAAAATTTATAAACAACAAAATAACAATGATAGTTCAAAACAACACACCGATACTCATAGTTCAAAATGACATGCTGACATAGATAGTGCAAAATGACACGCGGATACCGACTATTCAAAATGACACAACGACATTAAAACTGGGCTTTTTGGGTAAACTTCTCGGAATTGGTCACCGAGGCCCCATACAAGACACCAAACACTAAAATTTTCACAAATAAATGGACCATAGAGGGTTGTGCATCTACACATGCAGAGCCTGAAAAATTTGGTGTCAATATCAAAAATAATATGGAATAAAATATGGATAAACTACACCTCTAATAAAACAAGAAATATATGTTTTGAATATTTTACGTTCTTCCATAGGTTCAATAATAAATTCATATATCATTGGTACAATAGGTAAAAAAAATTATGCTATAGATTTATTGAAATAGGGGGGGCCAGAGTTGACGATAAGAAGAATTATATTGTGACTAATCATTCTTCATAATAATGAAACTTTTTCCTTTTGAATTTATTTTTTACACAGATAATTTTTTGAAGATTTAAATAAATATAGTCACACTAATGATAATTTTGGGTATATAGGTTTAAATAAATATCACATTATAACATCAAAATTTGATTTCAATTGAGAAATAAGAATCTTTCAAAGAAATTATAAGTCGGCCTCATAGTGGAAATAAAATAAGCAAACTCCAGAGAGGTTGGAAAATAATATGATTATGGATGTGACAACAATTAATAAATATGATTTTGGATAGAATATGATGTAAAAAAATATTTCGAGAAATTTTTTACTTGGATACCATCTTAAAAAAAATTGCTGACATCTAAAGTTAATGCACTAGTGAGTTCAAGTTATACACTTATTACTGAAAAGAATGAGTCAAAACTCACAGAGAATGATAAAAATATTCCATAATTTTTTATAATTATATGTAATTCCCTAATATTTTAGTATATAAAATATGATATTCAATTTGATGAACAATAAACAAAACCAATCCAAACATAAAATGTGATATACTATTTAAAAATTATTATTCAAATATTACCATTATAACCTAGTAATATTTTAGTGGTTATGAATATGAGTACCATCATTATGAAATAAATTTAATGAATTTTTATTTAATAATTTTTTTAATAAATCCTAGGAAATAATATCTCAATTTATATTTAGATCACATATGATAAAAAGTTATATTTTATAGAAAATTAATTTATGTGTGACATGTATTAATATCAATGTAAAATAAGTCAATCATCGTTGATGAATGATTTTAAAAAAAAATTTATAGATAATATATTTAATTAAATATCATTCGTATAATTTTTGTTATTAGAATAGGAATGAGTGTAAATTAATCTTATACTTAAAAAATAAATTTTTATCAAAAATGTTTTTAGAGAATTTTGAGTATATATATCATGGATTATTTATTTTAATTTTATAAATATAATTTTATAAAATTGAAAGAATTTTGGAAATAATAATTTTTAAATAAAATAAATATACTCATTTATTATTTTTTAAAAAGGAGAATTTTTGGTTGAATAGTGAAAAATACCGATTTTGAAAAACTGACATTTATTTAATTTTAATTAGTGTAATTAGAATGTTACAACTATTTTCGATTCATTTTGTAATAAAATAATATTAATGTTATTAAAAAAATTTCAATTATATCCATGGTTACCAAAATTATAGATGATCTCGGTGTAATGTCATTTTTATAGAAAAAATAATTATTTTTCTAGAAGCTATTTTTCGTTGTGGTTCACACACTTAAATTAAAATATATTTTTACCATTTTTTGAAATTATATATTTAGTAATTAATTCCATATTTATAAAAATGATATTCAAATTATTTAACAAGTTCTATTTCATTTTTAGTCAAAATTAAAAGTAATCATGTTAAAAGTTTATCACAATGGTAAAATAAAAAATGAGATATATAGGGTTAAAACTATGTATTAAGGTATATAAATAAATCAAACACTTGAATTTATTTCATTGGATGTGTTTATTTAAACCTCTACTATCTTATATTCGATAATATTTCATTTTTATGCTATATTACTTTGATTACAACCGTTATATTAATTTAATATAATTGTAATTCTAAAATCTTACTCTTTATCACTTATTATGTTGCAATGATATAGATAGAGGTAAAAATAATATATTAATTAATATATATGATATAATTGTGTAAAAATAAACCAAATTTATGTTGACAATTTATTTTTATTTTTAGTGATTGAATAATTACATTGAACTCTTGTACAACATTGATATATCATTTGTCCAAGTAGTAGAAAAAGTGAGTGAATTATTTTTAAAAACACTAGATGTAATATTTCTTGGATTAATTTTTTCTTTTCAATGAAAATATTAAAAATTTATAATGCATAATTTATTTTCAATTGGTTTATATTATAATAAATTTTATTTATTTATGTCTTCATCGTCAAATTTTTTTAATAACCCCATAAATAATGTTGTGTTTTATTTAGTGTTATGAATTTAATCTTAAAAAAGTATAATATAAAAAATATATATTAAATCACATTATTATAAAATTTGGATAATATCATGAATTTTTACTTTATGTTCCACTTGTATTTTTTAAAATTAAATGAATGATATATAAATACTAAAATATTTGAAACAATGGATAAAGTTAAATAGGGTTAATGGCGGGTTTATTCAAAAGGATAAGATTTAAAATGATACATAAACATGTATAAATTTTATGGATTTAATTTATTTCTACATTATACTCATTATTATTGAATATATGGAACTTTGAATATATTTTAGATGAGTTATACAAATAATATATATTAATATTTTATATATTTACATGTTTTATGCCCACATTGCTAATAAAATGGTACCTTCTCTCCTCTACTCCTTTAAAAAATAGATATATTTAGAAAGAATACATTATTCAAAAATCCCATAACAAAATTTATTCCCATATCCAGTTGGTATTGTGTCATGAAAATAATATCTACAGAATATTAAGTTGTATGGTAAATGAGGTTTTCCAAATAAGAGGTTGAACTCTTAACTATGTGTTTTCATTTTTGTTTATTACTCTAAATCCTTTAATTATTCTATAAAAATAATTATTTAATTAAATTAATATCTACCTTATATTTAAAATTCATTATGTTGATGTCAACACCGTTTTCATCTCCTTCTACATCTTATGGTAAATGAAAACATCGCTTGTGTGTACATGTGGACTGCCACCTCTAGGAATGGATGCTTTTCCATTTTCATCACAACCTCAAAAGGATTGTTATTATGGTTAATTTAATTAATATTTGTGATATTCAAGATGAAATTAAGATCCTATAATGATATGATTTAAACTACTTTTTTACCCTTCAAAATTTTTGGAAATTATAATGTCCCTCACGCATGAGCGTAGACTACCCCCTTCAGGAACTGATGTAATTAATTATTCATATCTACCATTGATAAATGGTTATAAAATTATTTATAATGTATAAAAATTATAATTAGGTAATTATAAAATTTTTCCAATGATGATATAATGAACCCTTTATCCATTGTCAACCTTTCCTTTTTATTTTGGGTTTTTAGAACTGAATATCCCTAAAATGATACAATTGAACTTAATCGATTAAATAAATATATGAAACATGTTAAAAATAAAAATTAAGGTATTATTATGAGGAAAGTTTTTTAAAAATATTATTAATAAATTAATATTTAAAATAATCTTATTCTAGAATATTTTAAGAATGTATGTGGTTAGTTGGACTCAAGGTAATAGATTCTTGTAACAATTTTTTTTCTCTGAGACTCTTATCATTTTGACCTCATGTTTTATTTTTGGTGATTTATATACTACCATATAGATGTATTTTATCATTAAGTTACTATAATTCATGTCACCTACTTCAATGATATTTTGATTCAAATTTATCTAATCATAAATATATTTTTAAACACTTATTTTATATTAATTCTTTAAAATATTTTCCCTCTATGTCCATATTCTTATAAATATTTTATAAAACAATCTTATTTTGATTCAAAAATTATTAATTGTAACTTTCAAATAAGTTATTCATTATTTATTTATTTTTTTAAATCGTTTTGTTATTTTTCCTATGGATAACTTTTTATTATGTTTAATAGAGTGTGAAAACAATATTTTTGTATCAAATACACCATGAATATATTTTCCTAACATCATGTTATTTATGCATGATTAGGATTACTATATATGTATCGATGTTTTTTCAATTAATAAACCACTCATATTATTTTGAGAATTTATTTTTATTTTCCAAACATATAGGATATTTCTCATCTTTTTTACGAGATAGCGAAAAAAATTACTTTATAGGAGTAAATTACAATAATAATTTTTTTATAATGAATGGATTTTGTTTTTAAAGGATTTTATTTTAAAGAATTACAGTAGGGAATTATTATTGTATAAGGTAAGAGTGTGTGAACCCAAACCCATATGGTATTATGTGCATTATAAGAATAGTGGATATATTAATGAACTCTAATGTATTAGGTAAAGACACACAGTTAATTGATGTATGTTACTCCTAATAGGATGTTGGGTATGTTTATTACTCCAATCAAATGACAATGTTTACTAATGTATGTTCCTACAACAAGAATATGGATGGATTTAATTACTCATATGAAGTGATAAAGATAATTGATGTAAGAAACTCATGTGATATGGAATTATTGTGTTAAGTGATTCCGTGATGAAGGTATGATTCCCCAATATTATTAAATGGATTTAATTGGATTAAAAATTGGTTTCCATATAAATTTTTTTATTTTTAATGGTAAAAAATAAATTCTTATTTAATGGAAATTTTATAATCTTCTGATGGTGAATATTTCGTTTATGGTGAATATCTCATAAATTATGATGTTTCCTTTATACCTAATTATACTATGACTTATTATAAACATTAAGAATATAAGTTCATTTTTAGAGTTAGTAATATTTTATTTTGATATCAAATAATAATATGATAAAGGAAAACTGTCAAATGGGTTTTCATGATTTAAAAAGAATTAAATATTTTCATATATTTAAATATTCCTTATTAATATTTTATACCCATACTAAATTTTGTAATGTCTTCATAGTGAATAAGGTTGAGTTGAAACTACTGTAAATATTGTACTAGTATAATTGAAATTTTCCTTGAATGAATCATGTTTTCTATTAATGAAATAGGACAATGAAAATAAGAGTATTTTCATTACTGTAAAAAGTATTAATGAGTAGAAGATCCCATATCCTATTAAAATGGTTGGATATGTAAGGGTTTTTTATAACTATCTAAATATATAAACCAATAATATCATTAAAATTTTATAATGTGAAACTTATTTTAATAATCATTTCATTATGGTTTGTTTAATGGAATTATTTAGATATCTTTACATGTTATGATGATTCAGATGAGGATTCTATAATAATTGTGGGTATCATTAAGGGATAATAAGTATAGGCCTTATCATAATATTAAGTACATATAAAACCCTTTTTAAGTATTATGTGATCAGATTAAATTTAGAAACATTTATTGATTTTTAATATATGTTTGAGGTAATATGTGACACTTACGTTTAACTTGTGGTTGAGTAAAATGGTTATTTAGGGAATAATTATTTTATATTTTTATATATTAGTTGAATTCAATTTATATCCATTATGGTTATGAATATAATTGATGTTTAGGTAGTGATATTTCCTCATGATAAAAGGTTATTACCTTTTGGGAATATGTAATTTATTTGAAAGATAACCATATTATTGGAATGTTATTTGGTGAAAATTTTATTAATGTTTTTTTAAATAAGAACAATATATTTGGATCATTATATGACTATGTTAAACAAAAATATCATTACATAATATGGAATTTTATTTGAGAGATAATAGTTGGATTATCTTTTGGTTACATAGATGTTTTTATATTAGATTTATGTTGATTTGGGATATTTATTGAATCGATTAGATCATTTTTTAGTTTATATAATTATTATTAATACATTTTTGGTGTAATAATTTAAGAGTGAATGATGTTATTTAGAGATAAATTTTATGTTTATAATTAAATAATAAGTTATCAAATCATTCAAATATTTGGGATTTAGTATTGGATTTGTATATATTGATGAGTTTTGATGTATGTAATTTATGGAATGATTTATTCTTAGCATGGGGTGTTATTGGTTATCATTTGTTGAATAAAGTTATATTTATTCATTTTGGATATGATATTAACTTTCACATACCAATCATTGGTTTGGTTAATGGATATATTCTAGAGGAATAACATACCATCATTTCATTTATATTTTTATTCATTAAATGTTAATTTTAGAGCTTTAGGTAGGAAAAAATTCATCTTGAATATTATTCTCCTAGAATAATATATGATATATAAATATAAACTAATTGAAACAAAAGAATCATTGCATTTTACTAATGAAATGGAATGAAATCATGTAAATAATTTTTTTTAATCCCATATTAATGGTAAGATAATTTATCAAATCTTTTGAGAATTGTGTGCAATGTGAAACTAAACTATTAAGGTATTATTTTAGATACACAACTTAATGAATGCATCTTATGGAGATATATTATTTCATTAAACAATTGGTTTTGTGGTCTTGATCTATAAATTTAATTTCATGATAAAATCTAAATCTAATTTAATTATTATTTCATAAAAAATCATTTAGATAAAATCGATATAAAATTGAGAGGATTAAATTTATCAAGTTTGTGTAGTATGGTACACACCAATATTTGTTTAAAAATAATATTATCTTCAATTTTTATCATGACACACAATACCAAACATAAAAATATTTACAATATACTAATTAAATATTATTATATAAATATTACTGCTATAATCTAGACATTATACTAGAATATATAAACAAGATTAAACACATTATGAAATATATTTAATAATGTTTTCTTTAATAAAAATAAATCGATTAATTCCTAGTAAATAATAACTCACTTTCAAATAATAACATATATGATTGAATGATATATTTTTCATAAAATGGATTTATATATGTATTGTTTTCTATTCAATGTAAAATAAGTTATTCACTATAGATTAATGATTTTAATTAAATAAAATAGACATGTTTTTTTTAAAATGACATTCATATAATGGTGTTTCTTAGATTAGATATAATTATAAATTCATTTTTTAATTTGAAAAAAATTTTTCTATTGCATTCTGTGCATAGATTATTTGATCAGTTAATAACATATTTAGAAACAATATTTTATAAAATTAATATAATTTTTTATATTACTATGTAAAAATAATCATAAACTACTTTTATAATTTATTTGAAATGAATTATTTTTGGTAAAATGGAATAAAGAATTGGATTCAAAAAAAATATATCTTTAAATTTCAATAAATGTTTTTATATTGTTCCATTGGGTTTGGGAACAATTTTTAAGTGAAATAAGATTTATTTTTTAAAAAAATAATATAATTATTCTTATAATAACCACCATTATACATGATTTTGGCATAAAATCATTTTTATGCCTAAATTTTTAATTTTAATAAAAACTATTTTTCATTCTATTTCACGCTCTTATATTCAAATGATTTTTTAACACTTGTTTAATTAAATAATGGAAAATAGATTCCATATTTTCAATGAGTAAACTAAAATTATTCCATAAGAACCATTTTAATTTTTGTTTTAATTAATTGTAACCATGATGAACAGTATCACAACAGTAAAGGGTGAATGGGTTTAATGAGGTTAAAATTGTGGGTTATGGTCTAAAAATGAATCAAAAATGACTTTATTTCATTGGATTATTGTAGCGGGAATAAGAAAAATAATTGGTACTATAGAATGTGTGATTTTTTTCATCAATGAATAGATGAAGTCTTATTGTCATCTTCAAAATGGATGGTGTTGTTAATAACAGTGAAGGTATATCTAATGTACAAGAACCCTACTAAAATGGTGAAAACTATATGGTTATATTGAAAATATGAAAATAAATTTGAAGAACCTTCTTCTTATGGTTTATTTAAAGGCTATAAAACCATATAAAATTCCCATGAATGAACCTAAAATATGGTATTCCAACACAGAATCTAGATATGAATTAAACTACCAATCCATGGACTCTATCATTTGTTGACTACGTTATATTTAGTTCAATTGAGTTTCACTCTATGCAATGAATTATGAGTTGTGGACTCACGTATTAAATTCTTATATATGATTATACAATGCAATATCTCCTTGATATAGTACTACTAGAATTAATTTTTATACTTTTTGAATGATGGAAGAAGATGGAATCACCCAATTGACTGGAAAACATAATAATGTATTAAATAATTTTTATAAACTTATAGAACCAATTATTGAACCATATTATGCTATAAAAATTTTCATAATTTGGTCACCCAAATGAATTGGAATCTCAGTTTCTATTAGGAAATTAAAATTTGCCAATGATTATAATACAATATATCTTATGGGAGCATTTATGATTCATAAAGCTAAAAAGAAATATGAGACATGTGATTATAGGATTATGGAAAAGGAAAATGTTGATTTGAATGTATCAAGTTATAATTGTGATTATAAGAACACAAATATAATGTTTTATGAATCATATTGAGAGATATATACTTCAAGAAATTATATATCAAATTAAGAACATGGTTATTTTGAATGAAAGATTAAAATTTTATAAAACATGATTACAGTTTTTCAGAAAACACTTTAATAAATACCTAAAGCATAAGGGAATATCTAAAGAAGTAAGATGATATGAATGTCATAATATTACACACATTAATCTATAGTGGAATAAATCTAAAAAAACATAATAAATATAAGAAAAATTATTTCCAAATATTTATATTCAAGTAGAATGATAAGAAATACCTAAAAATAACATTGAGATCTATTGAAGATACTAGTGATGATACAACATCAAATTTAGAAGTTAAAATTTCTAATCAAAAGGTGAATATATTTTTTGTAATACTCTAGTGATGCACATTTTTATTATTTGTATTATCATGAATCATATTTAGAAAATGAAATAAACTCATAGAAAGAATAAAATGAATAAAGTAATATTATTGGAAAATATATTAGTTATAGAAAATAAAAAATATCCCTAAATTATTTTTACATTGTTCTTGTTTATTAAAAAATAAGACTTAAATTTAAAAATTATATATTTAAAAACTAACCTAGAAAATTCTAATTCTTATTGTACTAAACTTGAAGGAAAAATTAGAATCATTAAAAAATTGGTCCAAGAATATAATGAATCTTTACATTTTCTAAAAAAAATATATATTAATTAACTCAAGTCCTCAGAAGTAATAAATCCCCAAAATTTGAATAGGAGTCTATGGTGAAAATCTATATCTTTGAGGAAGCTATTTAATTCCAATTTCATAGATAAATTTTTTTACTAAAAGATACCTATTATCACAATAAATAATAAAGGAACAATCATAATAAATTTTGTTTAATATATCCTAAATTTTTTAGAGTAAAACATACTTTTATTTCAAATAGGTTTTCAAAATGTAGTTTTGGATTGTCTATAAAACACAAACTGATTTCAGTTAACAAATATTTAGTTTATAATATTTTCATACCCATGAAAATAAGGGTACCAAAACAATTTATTGTTTGATTTTTATTTTTAGGGAAAAGGTTCCAAGATCATCAATGAGTAATGGTTTATGGACAGAAGAGGATCCAATTATATGAGTAGATACTTCACTAATTTCCACTCCTTAACAAATATTTAAAAAGGTTTTGAACATTTAGTGACAAGTAAAAAAATGATTATTGAAGTTGGATCTGTTGGTATTCATTTCTCAGTCCTCATCAAAAAATTTATAAGTGGCTAAGGATTAAATCATTATCTAATCACCATTTTAAAACATTTTTATAAAAGTGATTTTTTAGTTTTTTGAAAAATTACTTCTCTATTTTCAAATATAAAATTATTAAATTTATGGGAACAAAAATGGATAAGGTCTATACCTTATATCTCAATTATTTGTTCCGAAAGAATGTGATCTTTTTAAATGATGAAAAAATTAATCTTTCACATGGAATATAATAATAAAAATATATATTGTATATTCATTTAGAAAATTGTTTATGAAAAAAATTATTTACCTAAACTTCAATTGAAAAAAAGGAAACTATGTGATGTGTGTCAAATTAGTAAGCCACACATATATTTTTAACATCAATTATTTAGGTTTCTACTTCAATACCCCTAGTACTTTATATATAGATTTATTTTTTCCATTTTGAAAATAAATCCTAATATTAAAATATTTTATATATATTTTAGTTGATGATTTTTCTAGATTTACTTGTGTTTTGTTTCTGAGTATTAGGAGTGAATATTTTTATGTGTTTATAATTTTTTTACATTTGTTAAAATATGAAAATATTTCAAAATAATTAATTTCATAAGGTAGGATAGAAAAACATTTAGAATCCATGTGTTCAATTCATTTTATTCAAAACAAGTAATAAAACATTATTTTTTCCCCATGACCCATCAACAGAATGGTTTCGGTAAAAGTTGGAACAAGAATTTGATATAAATTTATAGAAAAATGTAATGTGAATATAACAAGACTACTAATTTTTGGAATAAATTAATAAATTGAACATTTTATGTCATAATAAAGTTTTAATTAGGAATATTATAAAAGATAATACCTTATGATTTATGGAATAAAAGAAATCCAAAATTTGGATTCATCAATATTTTGAATGGGATTTTTACATTCGAAACAAAAATGATAATATCATAAAATTTGATCCAATAGATGGTGATGAAATCTTCCTTTGATATTATATTATTTGGAAGTAATATACAGTTATCAAATTTTTTTAAAATATTTCTTATGAACAAAATATTGTGAAATTTTATGAAAGTGATCCTTTTTATTGTAAAGTGACTCATGTAAATGAGATAAGCAGGTCTTATAAAAACATCAAACATTAAAGTATCTTTTATAATGAAAATTGTGATGGAGTGGAAAATAATTTTGGTGAACCAAAAAAAAAATTGATAGATACTAATTAAATGAACATCCTTCATCAAAGACAAAATAGAATAATGAAAAATAATCTTTTACAAACTATTATAGGAAATTTTGATAATATTTTTAGGATAAGTGGAAAAATATTAAATCCTCTATAATTTTCTACCATTTTACCTTGTTTAAATTCTAACACCATATAGTAATCCTTATTTAGTGATATTAAACTTTTAAGAACTTGAACTATTTAATAATAAATACCATTTTGAAGGAATAAGTGCCTTATCAAGTAATATAGTTATTGAAAACACATGCACTGTGTAGGATAACATGGACAGTTATTATCTATTGGGTTTAAAAAAATGTTAACCACTATTTATTTTAATAATATAGTCATTATACAATGAAAATTAATTTTATTATATTTAGTGTAATGTTAGGGTCCAATTGGCATAGATAAATGAAATTATAGTCTAGAATAGTAGGATCATACACAATAAAGACCATTTATCAAATATTTTGAGGGATATGGAATCTCAAAGATTTTACCTTTACCAATACAAATACTAGATTCAATAACTAAATCCTAATTTAAAACACTCACATGAAAATCATTTCATATTATTCAAGACTCATTTCCAAGACTATCAAGCGGACAAATTCCATTTCTGAACCGAGTTCACTCCTCATTCCAGTCATGTATCACTGAACCAGATTAACTTGTCATTCCAGTAATGTCTATCTCATGAGATATAAATCTTCACTCAATGCATTGGAGGGAGATATAGGTCCCACCCATCTTATAATGATACCATTCTTATGTGTGCTACAAAATCATAAATCATATATCATAGCATAACCCATGTAATAAAAATGGGATTCTTAAACATTGTGCCATCTTAACATAACCCATATAAGATAAAAGGACTTCATAAAAAAATTTCAATAATAACATAATAAAATCAATGTAAAAATAAGGATAGAAACATAACCCTATATTATCTTAAATGGAAAATATTTTTGATAAAACACTTGAACTCCATTAGTGAAGAAAATATCCTTTCTACTTCAAAAACACTTTTCCATTATTAACATGTCATAAAATTTTAAACTAAAATAATTTAATAAAAAATAAACATGAAAACTTTTAAAGTATTTTTCATGTAAATAATGTTATATGAAATCATAAAAATCTATTCATGTTGTATAAGTTAAAAAAACATTCTTCTCATACTTTGGCTGGAAAAGTCAAAATGTACCTCGTACTAAAAATGACAAAAAATTCCTTTCATATCTTTTAATAAAAACTCACCAATGTGTAAAATTGGATTTAAAAATTTGTATGGGGATCTAAATAATATTACATATTGAGGAAACATGGATGTGGGTGATAAATATTCCCCGGTAAATTTTGAAGAATAAACAATCTCAGATAAAAATGAGATTGCGAGATTTTCCCTTACCTTAGGTCTGATATGCTTTGTACGTGTCCCAACCACATATAAAATGATTTAAATAATGTTATTGATTTATTTCAGAATCGTAATCATTGTTATGATATCATATATGGTCATATTCATAGCTTCTTATTAGTAATATTTCATTGCTACTTGTTATTCGGGTGTTCATTGCTTTATGTTCTTCTGCGTGTTTTGTCGAATAAATTATTATTCCTATTTTTATATTATAGATATATCTTTTAAAAAATTGTATTTTTATAATATATATCATATATATTCATTCAATTCATTTATATAACCATTATTCAATGAATATCATGTAGAACGAATCACATCACATCATGGAGACGGTACGTTGTACGTACGCACGAGCGATGATATCGTTCCCATAATTATATGAATGGAAATGGATTTCATGATATAATATTTCAGAATCAGTATCATGTTATAATAATCATATATATTTATTCTTTACACCATTATACCCATCCAAGTAAGGTGGTTGTGGAAAACAGATTACACCATAGGGAGGAGACGGTATTCCGTACGTACACACGCGTGGTGATTTTATTTTCCATAGGATGGATAGAAGGTGAAATAGGTTTGTTTCATATTTATAATAACATATAATTATATTATTTATACTGATGTTATTACTTTATAATGAAACCAATAAATAAGAGGAAGTAGAAGAATAAAGAAACTTGAAAGAATCGGTAGAAGAGATTACGTCTTCCTCGATGTGCCTCTTTTAAACTTCTTCTTGGGGTACTAGAGATTTCCTTTTGAGAAGACCATAACCTCTATGATATAACTAGATATTTTGATAATGGAAATGGGAAGGGTTTTTCCGAGCTTGAAGGCTCAAAATTGTGTTTGAATATGAGAGGGAGGAGGTGCCCTTTTATAAGGTAAGAGAGGGGTACCTTTGAAAACCTCAAAAATATTAATTTATAATAAATCAATCCCCATTTAAAAACCTCCAAAAATGACTCATATTTAAATATTAGATGATATTTTATTGTAATATAATCAACCAATCAAATTTAGACATGTTGGAAATTTATTTTAAACCTTATCAACTTGATTTATTCTAATTTAATCTATTTAATTTTAATTGCGGTAAAATGATTATAAATTTTAAATTGTTATAAATAATTACTTATGGGTTGTGTATTATCCATAATTGGATAATTTATGAAATTTTAGACCATATAAATTTTAATTTATTATTTTTAAATATTTTTGTGATTCTAAAACAATTTTATATTATGTTTTTTTTATAAAAGAACAATAGTTTCAATTTTGACACTATTCATTTATTTGAATTTAAATAAAATAAACACAGAAGATATGTTCAAAATGAAAGTTTTAATATATTAATAACATTTAATATTTATATATAAATTTTTTTTACCACATTAAATAGTTCATATAATATTTATTTTAATATTTTTAAAACCATTAATTTGATATTTCAATCAATAAAATAATTTCAACATCACTATAATGTCACCTTTAATGATAATTATTTAATCCCTAAAAATTATAAATAAATTCACATGATGTAGATAATTTTATTATATTTCTGGAGACTATTCATGTCGATGTTTCAAGAATTTTAACACTAAATTAAAATTATTATACTTATAAGATTTAAGAGAGTGACATGTTTTCACTTTCTTTGGTTTTAATAATAATTAAATTATTTCCACAGTCAAAAGTCCATAATATGAATCTATTCCGACCCTTAGGCAATATGGATCTACTTTTATTCATCCAATATAATTTTTTTAGGTGTTAGGGTAATTTTATAATCTTATTTTTACCCTTAATTACCCGATTTTCGTTTAACTGCAGTAAATAAAAATTACCGTAGTTACTATTCTTAATATCAAAAAAAATAAAAGTAACCAATGAAAATATTTTGGACCCACTTAATTCAAATAATTAATCCATTTTTCCAAATTCAAAACATAGATGTTGAAGTAATAAATTTAAAATTAATTCTGTTGTTAAGAAACCGGGTTTTAAAAGTTAAAACATTACCAAAGATTGAAATGTTTGTACCTATGAATTCAATGTAAAATTAATGGAAATGACATAAATTATATTAAATGGTAAAAATATATTCTATTTATACTTTAAAACATTAAAATATTATAATTTAACCATATAAATTATTGCGATGAAAAAAGTTGTTTTTAAATAAAATATAGTGTGTTTTTACTATTCATTAAAATAAGAAAGTTATCAGAATAATATGAAAATTTTATCCAAAGTAAATTTTCATATCCTGATTCCAAATAAGAATTATATTTTTTCATATTTAACTTATAAACACGTCAAAAACTAGATTTATAGTGGGTGTTCCATCAAAAGGGGGGGAAACTACATTTTTTGAATAATACTTATTTTACCTAAAAAAATTATTTTGTTCTCATACCATGTTCTATAAAATGTGAAATATAATGTAATGAAATTAAAAATTTAGTTATTGATATTCATAACAGGTAGTCCATAATAATATCATAACAATATATCGTTGTTTAGTGAATCATGGTAATGTGTTCTACACATGCAATCGAGTAAGGACATGATTGTGTGTAACGCAACCCAATCCAGTGTTGTGTGTAGTGAAAGATTCCTTTGGTGTTGTGTATAACATAAGACATAAAAAAAATCTTTCTCATAAAATCTCAGGGTGTTACATTCTACCCCCCTTAAAATAAATTTCTCCTTCAAAATTCATCACTTCATAACAAACAGATGAGGATACCTCTCCCTCATCATATCCTCAAGTTCCCATGTAGCTTCTTCTAATTGGTGGTTCCTCCATTAAACTTTAACCTAGTGAGTGGTCTTGTTTCAAAGGATTTTTTCACTATGATCCATAATCTCTATTGGCTGTTCTTCATAAGAAATATCTTTCTCCGGCGGTACAACATCTGAGATTAGTACATGTGAAGGATCGGTATGTACTTTCTCAGGAGGGATACATGGAAGACATCATCATCTTGAGAGTGATTTGGTGTAAGTTCCAATAGGTAATATACCTTCCCAACATGATCCAATATTTCAAAAGGAAAATATACCTAGAGCTCAACTTTCCCTTCGTTCCTAATTCTATTACTCTCTTCCAAAGAGATATTTGTAAGAAAACATTATCACCCACTTAGAACTCTAGGTCTTTTCTTTGGTTGTCAGCATAACGTTTTTTTTTTTGACTCTAACCTTCTCTTATGTGTTTCTGAATAGATCTTACCTTTTCTGCGATCTCATTAACATGATCAGGTCCTAATAGCTTTCTTTCCCCAACTTCATCCCAGCAAGTTGGAGTTCTTCATTTCCTTCCATAGAGAGTTTCATAAAGAGCCATCTGAATACTGGAGTGAAAGCTATTATTATAAGAAAATTCAACCAAAGGTAGGTGTTGATCCAAACCAACTTTGAAATTCATAGAGAAATCTCTCAACGTGTCTTCTAGAGTTTGAATATTCCTCTCAGACTGAACGTCTTTCTGAGGATGACAAGCAGTGCAAAAACTCAACTCTGTATCCAGAGTATGTTGAAGACTTCATGAAAACTTCGAGGTAAACCTCAGATCTCGATCAGATATAATGGAAAGTGGAACTCTATGAAATCTTACCACTTCATTTACATATATCCTGGAAAGCTGATCAAGAGATAAATCCTATATAATAGCAATGAAGTGTTCCTACTTCGTAAGATGATCAACTATAACCTAGATATCATTATTGTCATTGGATGTTTTTGGACTTCTGGTGACAAAGTCCATAGTGATTTTTTCTAATTTCCATTCTGGTATGGGTAATGGTTGTAAAATCCCCTAAGAATTATTTCTCTCAGCTTTAACTTGTTGAAAAAACAAGAATCGAGAGGAATATTCAGCAACATCTCTTTTCATGTGATCCCACCAGAAGTACTCTTTCAGGTCCCTATACATATCTGTGCTTCCAGGTTGAATAGAGAATGAAGAACTATGAGCTTCATCCAAAATTTCCTTATTTAATTCTAGGATGGGAAAAACACAAACCTGATTCTGGAACCTTATTATTTCATCACAATAAATGTAGAATTCAGGAACATTTCTCACCATCTTTGGTAACTCTAAATATTCTTTATGTGCCTCTTTAATCTTCACATGTATAGATGGTTGAACTTTTATTTGAGAAAGAGAAGATTTTTCCCCTTCCACTATAATTCCAAGATCCATCCTTTGTAAATCCATAAATATTGGATCTTTTGTGATCCTCATCATGGATAAGCTAGCATGGTCCTATCGACTTAATGCATCTTCCACCTTGTTTTCTTTCCCATGGTGGTAATGAATTGAGCAGTCATAATCCTTAATCTTCTCCAACAATCTTCTTTAGCACATATTCAGATAAATTTGTGTGAAAATATACTTTAAACTTTTATGATCAGTATAAATATCACACCTTTCACCATAAAGATAATTCCTCTAAATATTTAATTCAAAGATTACCGCAGCTAACTCCAAATCATGAGTTAGGTAATTTTGATTATGGATTTTCAACTGTCGTGAGTCATAAGCTATCACCATATCATTTTTCATGAGAACACACCCCAATCACTTCTTGGATGCATCACTGTTGATCAAAAACCTTTCTCCACTAAAATGTAGTGTGAGAATAGGTGCACTAGATAACCTTATTTTTAACTCCCTGAAATTCCCTTCACACTCCTCTGTCCAAATGAACATAACTCATTTTCGAGTCAACCTAGTGATTGGATTAGGTAATTGTGAATAATCATTGAAAAAACGTCGATAATACCCATCTAAACCAAGAAAACATTGGATCTCAGTTACTATTGTTGGTCTCAACCATCTTTTAATAACCTCAGATTTTTCTAGATCCACAGATATCCCCTCTTTTGAGATTATGTGACCCAAAAATGAAACTTTTTAAAGCCAAAATTCACACTTGGTAAATTTGGCTTAAATCTTCTCCTTAATTAGGGTATTTAATACAATTCTCAATTGATCATCATGTTCTACCTTGCTCTTTTAATAGACATGAATATCATCTATAAAGACTACCACAAACTAATCTAGATAATCTCTAAAGACTCTATTCATTACATCCATGAAGATAGCAGGGTCATTAGTAAGACCAAATGGCATCACTATAAATTCATAGTGTCCATACCTTGTACGGAAATCTGTCTTTGGTATATTCTCCCTTTTTACCATTAATTGATGATACCCTAAATGAAAATCAATCATAGAAAAGGTATTGAGAACCACTTAGTTGGTCAAATAAGTCATCAATGCGTGGGGGAGGATATTTTTTCATGATAGTGATCTTGTTAAGTTGTCGATAATCAATGCAGAGTCTCATTGATCCATCTTTCTTCTTAACAAACAGAACAAGTTCTCCACAAGGTGATGCACTAGGGAATATTAATCCCTTATCAAGATTGTCTTGGAGTTTCTTTTTCAATACCTGCAACTCAATTGGGGCCATTATAAAAGGTGTCTTTGAAATGGGAATTACACCCGGTATGAGTTCTATTGAAAACTCAAAATCACAATTTGGTGGAAGACCTAGAAATTCATCTGGAAATACATCATAAAACTATCATAAAATGGGTGTATTTTTAATCATGAGTTTCTCTCCAACCATTTGAGATAAATAAATGTCATTTATTGGAATCAAGACTTATAAGATGGAAGAAATTTCCACTGGAAGGTTATATTCATCCTTTCATCGATAGACGATCATAGATTGATCTGGAAAATGAAATGTGACTTCTCTTATTTGGAAATTGATATGAGATCTATATAGAGAAATCCAATCCATTCTAGTAATCACATAAAATTCCACTATAGGAAGGATCACAAGATTTACAGGAATCACTTTCCCACAAAACTTCAATTGGAGAAGAATTGTAAACTTTTGATGTGACTATTGTGCCATTATGGGTTGTCACAGCTAACTCAACATCTAATTGTTGAGGTAATATGGAGATACCCTTAGAAACTTATTCAGAAATAAATGAGTGGGTGGATCCAGAATCAAATAAAACATATGCTACTTTAGATTGGATGGTAAGTGTACCTTTCACCATATTGTTATCGTACTCCCCACCGCCGATAGAAATTTCATGTGACTTTCCTTTGTCAATGGTCTTAAGAGTTTGTTGACTTCGATCATCATCAACAACCCTTGGATTAGGGAATTTATTATCATAATGCACCATTTCCTTGCACTAGTAACATTGAAGTGTAGGAGGTGCATTCTATGTAGCCTTTCCTTTGTTCTCATCACTAGACATCTTCTTCCCATCATTGCGGAATTCAAATGCCTGATGAAATTCTTTTCCTGATTTGAAACATTTACTTGTCCCTTTAAGACAACTCCCTCCGTGTTTCCTTCCACACTTTGATCATAAGTGAAAACTATCTTCTTTTCAGTGTGCTCTTTAGATTTTCATTTGAATTCCATTTTCCACTTCTTATCAAACCCATATGACTCATGGCTTACTCCAATTTCCATATCATCCTTGAGAGCACAACGAAAAATTTCCTCATAGAAATTGAAGTCCCTTATGGCTAATGCCCTTCAGAGACTTGGTTTTATGCCACTAAATAATTGATCGATCTTACTCTCAGGTTGGATAATAATCCCAGAAGCGTACCTTGCAAGTCTTGTAAAATTTGAACCATGGGTACCAACAGATTCATTATCCTGTTGCATTAGTTTAAGAAACTCCTTCTCCATATTTGTTCGAAAAATACAAGGGATGTAATTGTTGAAAAATAAGTTCTTGAACTCGTCCCATTCCAGGGACTCAATTTTATCTCTTTGACTCGTATTCTTGATATGATTCCACCATTGATAATATTAACCTTCCAAATGATATAATGCTATGATGACTTTATCATTTTTAGAACATTGATGAACTGAAAATATCATTTTAGTGGTACTGATCCATTGTTCAGCCACTAATGGTTCAGAAGACCCGTTGAATGAAGGTGGACGCTGCCTCATGAAGGATTCAATAGAATGTTGATCTTTACTTTGCTCGTTTGGAAGTCCTATATGATTCATAGCTTGAGAAAACTGTGTGAGAATGGCTACAAGATTTTCCATTCCAACTCCCATAAGAGTTGGTTATTCATGGGGAAAATCATTTCATTTTTCGTCGCATTCGGCATTAACATGGTTCCTTCGGGTTCCAGCCATTTACTAAAACCAATAAGCATAGTGTGAGAAAAACTAATCATAATAGGAAAACCACATAATCAAGAATAAAATTTCACACTTGAGGTCTTATCATAGGTTATTCATGACCATTTTGAAAACACTAAGATTTTTTCCTATTCTTGGATATATCCCTGAGGTTCTTACTAAGGCATTCACATCCTAGTTTCCAATGGTTGACTATACCTTCCCTCTAATACCAACTAAAATGTCTTATACTTTATGTACATTATTATTACTTCAGAATTGAATAATACTTATTACAACATATAAAAAACCATGAATAGACCGTATAGGTATCATGTCTTTAGAAACTGGTAAACCTAAACAACTGGTTCATAAAGCATCTACATTGTCTCCCATTTATTTCATCATATTTAGAGTCCCTTTTTGGCATGTCCTACTTAATAACCTTCTTCCTGGCCTGTGTAAAAGATAAGATACAAAAGGCTAAGCTCAAATGCTCAGTAAGTGTAAATTAAGGAGATATCAATCATATCATATGCATAAGAACATAACATTTGGAGAATCATAACCTACAAAAGAGATCATAATATCATAACATGGGATAAATCATAATAGTGAAATGTAATCCCAATAATCATAACATAAAAAATTAAACTTTGTGGCATACCCAAATAATCATATAAAATCATTTCATATTAGTCAATATTCATTTCCAAGACTATCATAGCGAACAAAGTCCATTTCTGAATCAAGTTCACTCCTCTTTCCAGTCATGTATCACTAAACCGGATTAACTTATCGTTCTAGCCATGTCTATCTCGTGAGATGTAAATATTTATCCAATGAATTGGAGGGAGATATATTTCCCACCCATCTCATAATTATACCATTCTTATGTGTTCCACAAAATCATAAATCATATATCATAGAATAACCCATGTAATAAAAATGGGATTCTTAATCATCAGGCCATCATAAAATAATCCAAATAAGATAAAATGACATCATAAAAATAATTCCATAAAAACATAATCAAATAAATTTGACAATAGGGATATAAACATAACCCTATATTATCTTAGATGGAAAATAATTTTGATAAAACACTTGAACTCCATTCTTGAGGAAAATATCCTTTCTACTTCAAAAACATTTTTCCATTCTTAAAATGTCATAAAATTTTAAACTAAAAGAATTTAATTAAAAAAAATTGAAAACTTGTAAATTAAGATTCATGGAAATAATGTTCTATGAAATCATAAAAATACATTCATGTCGTATAAGTTAAAAAATCATTCTTCTCGTACTTTGGTCAGAAAAGTCAATAAGTACCTCGTACAAAAAACGACAAAAGATTACTTTCATATCTTTTACTAAAAACCCACCCATGGGTAAAATTGGATTTAAAAAATTGTAGGAGGATATTAAAAATATTACATATTGAGTAAAATGGATGTGGATGATAAATATTCCCCAGTAAATTATAAAGTATAAACAATCTCCGATAAAAATAAGATCGTGAGATTTTCCCGTACCTTAGGTCTGATATGCTTTGTATGTGTCCGAAACTCCTGTAAAATGATTTAAATAATGTTATTTACTTATTCCATAGTGATACGCATTGTTATGATATCATATATGGTCATATTCTTATCATCTTATTAGTAATATTTCATTACTACTTGTTATACGGGTGTTCATTGCTTTATGTTCTTATGCGTGTTTTCTCGAATAAATTCTTATTAATATTTTTATATTATAGCTATATTATTTATAGAATGGTATTAGTATAATATATATCATATATATTCACTAAGATCATTAATATAACCATTATTCAATTAAGATCATGTGGAACAAGTCGCATCACATTATAGAGACGGTTGGTCATACGTACGCACGAGTGATGATATCGTTCCCAAAATTATATGAATGGAATTAGAGTTCATGATATAATATTTCAGAATCAGTATCATGTTATAATAATAATATATAGTTATTATTTACACCATTATACCCATCCAAGTTAGGTGGTGGTGGAAAACAGATTACACCACGGTGTGGAGACGGTATTCTGTACGTGCGTACGGGTGGTGATTTCATTTTCCATTGGATGAATTGTTGTTGAAATAGGTTTTTTTAATATTTATATTAAAAAATCAGTATGTTAGTGATACTGATGTTATTACATTATTATTAAACCAATAAATAAGTGGAACTATAAGAAGAATGAAACTTGAATGAATCGGTAGAAGGGATTACCTCTTCCTTGACGTGCCTCTTTTAAACATCCTCTTGGGGCACTAGAGATGGTTTTTTGATAATACCAGAACCACTATGATATAACTAGAGATGTTTAGAAGATGAATTTTCAGGTGTTTTCTGATATTGAAGGATCAATTTTGTGTGAAGAGGATAGGGAAGATGTGCCCTTTTATAAGGGTGGAGAGGGACACCTTTGGAAACCTCAAAAATATTAATTTATAATAGATTAATCCCCACTTAAAAACCTCCAAAAATGACTCCTATTCGAATATTAGATTATATAGTATTGTAATATCATCAACCAATAAAATTTATACATGTTGGAAATTTATTTTAAAACTTATCAACTTGATTTATCCTTATTTAATCAATTTAATTTTATTTGTGGTAATAAGATTCTAGGTTTTAAATTGTTATAAATAATTATTTATGTGTTGTTAATTGTCCATAATTTGATAATTTAGGAAATTTTAGACCATATACATTTTAAATTATAATTTTTAAATAATTGTTTGATTTTTAAACAATTTTATATATGTTATTTTTATAAAAAAACAATAGTTTCAATTTTGACAATATTAATTTATTTGAATTTAAATAAAATCAACATAGAATATATGTTCCAAATAAAACATTTATTAGATTCATAACATATTATATTTATCTATAAAATTCGTTTACCACATTAAATGGTTAATTTAATATTTATTTAAATATTTTTAAAACCATTTATTTGATATTTCAATAAATAAAATAATTTCAACATTACTATTGTGTCACCTTTAATGATATTTTTATAATACCTAAATATTATAAATAAATTCACATGATGTAGATAATTTTTTTATCTTTATTGGGACTATTCATGTTCGAAGTTTCATGAATTTTATCACTAAATTAAAATTATTATACTTATAAGATTTAAGAGAGTGACATTTTGTCACTTTCTTTGGTTTTAATAACAATTAAATTATTTCCATGTTCAAAATCCATAAAATTAATCTATTCCGACCCTTATGTGATATGAGTCGACTTTTAGTCATCCAATAGAATTTTTTTAGGTGTTAGGGTAATTTTATAATCTTATTTTTACCATTAATTAACCGATTTACCTTTAACTACAGTAAATAAAAATTATCATAGTTACTATTCATAATATCAAAAAAATAAAAGTAAACTTTTAACATAATTTGTACCCACTGAATTCAAATATGGAATACATTTTTAAAAATTAAAAACACATAAGTTGCATTAATTAATTTAAAATTTATCTCATTGTTAAGTAACCGGGATTTAAAAGTTAAAACATTGCCAAAGATTGAAATATTTTTACCTATGAATTCAATGTAAAAATAATGGTAATTACATAAATTATATAAAATGTTAAAAATGTATTCAAATAATAATTTAAGACCATTAAATATTTTAATTTAACCATATAAATTATTGCGATGAAAAAAGTGGTTTTTAATTAAAATATAGCCTCTTTTTACTATTCATTAAAATATGAAAGTTATCAGAATAATATGAAAACTTTATCCAAAAGAAATTTTAATATATTGATTCCAAATAAAAATTTTCGTTTTTCAATTTGAACTTATAAACATGTAAAAAACTAGATTTAATGTGGGTGTGCCCTCAAAAGGCAGCAAAACAGCAATTTTTTAATAATACTTATTTTACCAGAAAAATTTATTTTGATCTCATACCATGTTATAGAAAATGTTTAAGATAATTTTATAAAATTCAAAATGTATTTAATACTATTCATAACATCTCTTCCATAATAATAAAATAATAATATATCATTTTTTAGTGAAACTCGATATTGCATCGTACACACGCTATCGAGGAAGGTTGTGATTGCGTATAACGCAAGCCAAGCCAGTGTTGTGTGTAGTGAATGATTCCTTTGGTGTTGCATATAACATAAGACATAAAAAAATATTTCTCATAAAATCTCAGGGTGTTACATTATTATTTTTTTATAATCCCCTTAACAATTTATGTATCTCACTCCATTGTTATCTACATCCAAGGGTCATCTCAAGCAGTTTTAGAATGTGTAAATAATATAGGAGCGAGATTTGGTTTTTTTAAAATATTTTTATTCCACCCCTGTTTTAATTTATTGTTCTATGAACCTAATTTTCCAAGGAAACATGTAATCACCTTATTCTAGTACTATATTTTGTGATTTTTATGTAATAAATCATGAATTAAGGTGTATTGGAGATATGGGTTTTCATTATTGTTATCAATCGGATTTCTTACTATTTCAAATGATTATGATTATAAAACTATTGTGAAATCCTTATGAATAATTGCAGACATATAAAAACATCCCAAAATATAGGTTAAGTAGTTATTAATTGGATTCCATGAAACTAAATTCCTATATATATACTACTTGTTTATGTGTCTCTATCCTAGTTGACCCTAGGGGTAATAACAGTGACAAGGAAGCATTAGGATTAACTAGATCATTACTACTCACTTAACAAAGATGAATTGCTACACAATTGGTTTTAAACTACTTGGGTTTATACCTTAGTAAATACACATTCTCTTAAAATACCATTATCAATGGAACAAAATTTACCATCATATTTTATAGTTGAAAATTGGAATTTCATAACATATAATGAAAACTAGGATTCTAGTTAAATGAATATATGACATTTTTGAGTTATACCATTAAAATTTATTGTTTAATTATTTATTTATTTAGTAAATATTAAATTAAAATCCATTATTTAACAATTATTTTATATAATGTTTTTGAATAGGATAAACCAAATAAAAACCCAATATGATGTAAAATGTAATGAATACCCAATTGAGATTTCAAACCTAATGACAGATGGAATAAATATCTTCATAAAAATATGTTATCAAACACCTCATGTTTTGAATATAAATACGAATTAAGGGGGAAACCCACATCCCCATAATAATGAGTATGTTGTAATTGATACCTCTACATGAAAAATGACTCCAATATTCAAATGATCATATGATCAATTAATCATAGAAAATTTCATCAACTCCATTGAAAAAGATATTATCCACCCTTAAATGACCTAAGCAAGAGGAAGTTGTGATGGTTGATTATTATATAGATAGAGAAGTTGATCTGTGGGGGACATTGATAAAAAATATGAAACATGTGGATTAAATCGAGGTAAGGGGGTGGAAATAATTCCTAAAATATTTTTTTAACATAATTTTCATCACACACTCTGAAATAAAATGGATAAGTATTTCATTGTACTCAGGAAAAACGATGATAAATGAATTGATGTGTGTGAGGATAACATCATTTTAATTTCATGAAACACCCACCACTAATATATTTCCCACAAAATTAATGTTTACCATTTAATTTTTGGGATAATTTTGAGTCTACTAAACAAATTAGTGATTCAAGAGATTGAAAACTATATGAAATTATTTTGAGTTATCCTCAAATTCAAAATAATGGTCAGTAAATCTCATGGATTTCATTGTTTATGAGACAATTAGTGGAGAATGGTTTTAATCATGGATGTATGACGGATAAAACTCATGGTGGTAGGAAATTAAAACATCATAATTTTAAAGTTTGTGGGAAGAATTATCCAAGAAGTTTATTGAAGGGTACAAGGAAATGATTTAGGTGCATGAAGTAAGGGAAAACCGAGAGTGATTTTCAAACAGAGAAACACAAAAATGTTATAGAATAAAGGGATGATCCTATCAACACTCATAAATTTATACAATATTTTATATATAATAAAATATAAACGTATTGGAACCAATTCACTCAGCTAAGGTATTTTTTTGGATACTTTGGAAAACAACCTCTATGTCCTAGAGAGAAGGGGTAGTCATATAAAATCACAACAACAGAGGTGGATCGTGAAAATGATGAGGTGATAGTTATGTTAGTTATACATTCAAATATAAAAAAATTATTATTTAAATCCTTTTATATTTATTTATTAATATCATGAAATTTTATTAAAACTAAATAAACACAACAAAAATTATTGAATTATAGCTATATGTGAAAATGGAAAATGGTGAAATTATTAAATTTCATGTATATAATAACTCCATTTTCCATTTGTGTGGTGAGAGCATCCCATATAACATTTTGATACTCCCTTTATTGTAATTTAATTCTTTTCTTGGTATGGACTAGATTATCATATATAGAGAAGACATAAATGGCTCAGAGAAAGAAATCACTGATCATATAACAAATAACTATCCATTTCAATAAAATTGAATGGAGGAGGATGAATTGCATTTGGTATTATTATCAAAAAAAATGTATGATATTTATTTATGGGAAAATTTAACTAAATAAAATGATTTATACTAATGAAAATGTCATCTTTGATGACATTATCATTGTAAGGTAATATGATGATGTGTTTCCATAAGAATTTCATGGTCTACCACCAATAAACAAGGTTGTGTTATAAATTGACCTTATACATGGAGCTTGAAAAGTATCCAACACTACCTATATAATGACCATTTATGAACATGAATTTTTGAAGAAGGAACTATATTTGAATAGATAAATGGTTTATAAGACCATGTTCTTCACCACTACATTCATCCGTCCCCTAAATTAAGAAAATGATGGGTTAACAGGTCGCTTAATTTATTATAATGAGCTCAAAAAGATAATGATAACGAAAAATTATTCCCTTCCATGGATTAATACCTTGTGTGATTATTTATGTGGATAAAAATACTTCCATAAAGTGGATATTTTGTTTGGATATTATCATGTGTAGGTGGAAAATGAGGATAACCCCAATATTACTTTTCATAAACGCTATAGGAACTATGAGTTTATAGTGATTCTATTTAAACATAAAAATACTCTATAAATCAGCATGGAAATGATAAATAAAGTCTTTAGGGATATCCCTGAAAAAATTTAGTTGTTCTTTATTGAATTTATTTTTTAATCAAATCTAAATTAAATTAGAAACATAAGGATATATTTAATCCTATGATGAAGACTTTGTGAAATAAAATTTTATTTGTGAAGAAAAATAAAACTATGTTTCAGATTGATAATGTAAAATTACTAGGTAATATTATAACTAGTATACTGATATACATGGATCCGTAATAAATAAAGGTAATTATAGGATGACATGGACCAATATCTATGATGTAAATCTATAGTTTCTTTAGATTGCCTATGTACTATCAGCGATTTGTGAGAAAATTAACATGATTCTAATTCACAATAACCATGATGACATTGAATGGATTAAATATTTTATGGAAGAATCTAGAGATATATTTTAAGTGTTTAATAAGAGGTTAATCTCTAAAATTGTTCTCAAATTACCCTACAGTGGGAAAGGATTTGAGATTTAAAATGATGCATCCAAAAAGGGCGTCAGTTTTGTATACATGGAAAATTAAAATGTGATATAACATGACTCCCACTAATTAAATATCCATAATAAAAAGTACACATATAATGATCTAGAATTAGATATACTGATCACTATGATAAAAATATGAAAACATTACCTCTACCAGGAAAAGTGTGACATATATATGAATCATAAAATCCCCATGTATAAATTTACACAAAAGGAACTAAATATATGAAAATAATGTTGGTAATAGGTGATCAAGGATTACAATTATTCATTTAATTACCATCCTTGAATAGTGAATAAAGAGGAACAAGATTTTGGTGGAAAGGATATGGAAACCCTATACATTATGAGAATTGTAAGGGTTAAAATAATTTAGGAATAAAAATGATGAACTTGGGTATAATTAAAAAACATTAACTTATTGTACTCAAATAAAATCTCAACCACCAATTATATAGAGTATGATGAATGACCATATGGATGATGAGGTGATACAGATAATGGTAGATAATCTTCAAAGTTCAACATTTCTAAAGATTGAGTGATAAGGTTTGGAACCCAAATATGTGTCCCATAAAACCCATAACTAAAGAGTGATCTTTTACATGATGTTTATATATCATACTTCAATATTAATGTAGGAAGAACTAATATGTATAAATATTTAATGCAAACCTTTTTTTTTTATAACATGAATATGGAGATTACATAATTAGCATATTGATGCTTAGTATTATAAAAACTCAAGACCGACTGACATAAGTCTAAAGTTATGATGAAACTGTTTCCTATTCTAATATGTAAATTGTATGTTATGACCATGTTTTTCTTTTGAGGACTACATGGGACACCTAAATGAAGTAACACAATATGGATGGTAGTTGATAACCATACAAAGTCAATAAATTTCATTGATATTAAGGAAGATATCTATATTTGCTAACACACTAAGATACGCATAAGGGGAATTCTAAGACCTAATAGTTTGACACTATCCATTATATCTAATTGAGAGTAGATTTTTACCTCATGGTTAATAATTATCCTTTATATATAATTGGATACAAATTTTAGTTTTTATAGTGCGTCTCACTTTTAAATAGATGACCAGTCTAAGAGAACCATCCAAACTCAACAGGATATGATGAGATCTTATTTAATGGATTTACAATGATGTTAGGATTAACTCATTAACCTATTAGAGTTATCATATAAAAATATATATGAAATCATTCAAATTAAACATTATAAGGATATTTAAGAGAATATTTTTCAAACATCAACATGTTAAAATGTAGTTGGAGGGAGAGGAAAACTGATGGGACCTAATCATAAACAAGATAGGATATATATTGTTCAAAAAATATTGTTTTAAATGAAATACACTCAAATTTGTTAAAGAATTTATATGTATAGTCATAGAAGATATTTTGAGTGTGAGGTTAGTGATAATGTTCTCCTTATAATATCACCATGTAATAAATTCATGATGTTTGGGAAGATGGGAAATCTTTGTCCAAGATAAATCAGCCCCTCGACATCATAGATCACATCAGATATTTTTTATTTTTGAATTTCACACCCACCTAACCTATCTCAAGTATATGATGTGTTCCATGTATACCTTTTAAGAAATTACAAAATAGAACCCTCACATTTACAAAATCCATATGTTGCACAATTAGAGAATTATATTAAATATGAGTATTTGTTAGTGATGATCTTAGTTAGTATCTACAATATTATACAAAAAGTCAAGTCACCTGGTCAAAGTGTTATAGAATTAAAAAAGTTTAAGGAAGAAATTATCAAACCAAAATAGGCGATAGATCATATGTAGCCCCATATATATTATCTTTTAAGATTATATTTTGTGGTAAACATTTCTAAATGGGGGAATAATATAAGGACACAAATAATTATAAATGAATTATATTTTGAGGGAATTAATATTGTATCATATAATGTAGTTATATAAACCACATGAACTACATTAAATACTTTATAAAATTATAGTTTTACATATATAAAAATAGACTATGCACCATAACTATTGATAATATAACTATTTCATAGTGGTGATTAAGATTACTATATTGAGGGTTCTGATAAAGTATAGTTGACATAAATGGAAGTAGTTATGTCCTTTATTAGTGGGACTATACAATATAAATCCCATTTATCATAGAATCGTGGTGCTAAAATCTCTAGTGTTTTTCCATGACCAATCCCAAGCCTGTATTCAACCACCAAGTCATAAGAGAAACCTTTTCCTGGATAAGTTCGAGCTTGTTGAGATCATGACCCAGTCTATGTTTTCTAAACCACTACAATAAAGATTCATAAACAAATACCTTTCCCTTAGGGAATACAATCTAGTAATAAGGGGTTACATATCTTGACCCTAACAGTATGAATTATGTTGGTCGGAGTGGATACTCAATAGGGGGTGAATTTAGTTCCAATTTATAAATTTTTTTTAAGAAAAATTCTATTAAAATCCCCCAATATAAATAAAAAGTTAAACTGTAGTGAATTTGTAAAACTGTAAAGGTTCAATTAGGTTCTTAAAAGATTGATTAGGTCTAAGTTCATTTAATCAGAAGATTAAATGATCTTTTGAAACTAACCTACTGATTTACAATAGTTACAAACACTTTCCAGATTAACTATTAAAGTAACTTTAAAACAAATTTATATTTCAAATTAATTAGCAGCGGAATATTCAAAACAAATAATTTTAACAAAAGTAAAATTCAAAGCAATTTAAACCAAGAAGTTCAGTCACAAGCTGAGACTTAGTCCTCTCAAGTAGTTTATATAAACATGATCCACACCCGGGATCTGGGTTTTACAACAGTGCTCAGACTGTCTAGGTCCTCTGACCTCTAACACAGTTCTTCGTGGGAAAACAAAAAAACAACAACACACAGGATGTCTAGGTCCTACTTCACCTCTACCAATATCCACAGTGGTATACAAGAGTGTTTTTAATGTTTTGTGTGATGATTTAGAAATCCTCCAGTTTATCACAGGAGTTAGTGTGTGTATGAAATATACAGTGTATACACACTGCTCAAAATGTGAGTAAAAAATCCCTAAGAGAGAGTAGATATGAGTTTAGAATCCTCTAATGATTTCAAGTATAGCTCTGGACTCCTTTTGATTAAACATCAATGCTTCTGAGTCCTTCCCTGGTTTTTGTCTTGAAAAAAGTGTGTCGTATGCTTTCTTGATTTTCAGGTTCAATTTGATCAGCTTGAGTGCATGAAGAGATCATTGTAGTTATTCACTCCTTGACTAAGGTTCAGCTTGTGTTCCCTTATTGTATGAATGGCCTTGTGCATGTCCATTTTTCTTCAATTAAGCGCGTGTATGGATTTTGCCTCTCTATTGTGTATATATTTCTCAATGAAGCTCGATCTTCCTTATATTCATTCATATCTAGAAAAGGGAATGATTACAATATGGCAGATATGAGGTACGGTTCCCTAACATCCCAACACTCATAATTAATTAATAATAGTTGCATTAAATTATAAAAATATTACCATTAGTATAATTTAAATAAAGAATAAATGATCAAGAAGCAGATTTCTAGTAATGGTCGACTTGTATCGGTAGTTGTTTGTCTCTGTAACGGTAGCTCCTTGTACCGATCGCTTTATGTAGCGGTAGGTCTCTGTGTATCGGTGGGCTCTTATCAGTAGCTCTTTGTTCTTGTACCGGTAGCTCCTTGTATTTGTATACTTGAGTAGTGGTGACTTCCTTATACCAGTGGAATTCATAAAGGTAGACTTATATTGCTATAGCTGTCACTCTGTATTGATAGCATTCTTTCTTACCGGTAGACTTAAGTAGCGGTGACTTCCTTATATCGGTGGACTATATAACGGTAGACTTATATAGCTGTAGTTTTCACCCTGTATTGATATCATTCTTTCTTATCGGTAGACTTACTCTAACGGTAGATCTGGTGTAACGGTAGCTCTCTGTGTACTGGTGGCCTTTCTGTAACGGCAAACTTGCATACCGGTAGACTTATACATACCGGTAGAATTAATCTAACGGTAACCTTTCGGGGTACCGATAGACTTACATATCAGTAGACTTATACATACCGGTAGCTATGTTCTGTACCAATGACTAATTGTATGTTTATTCACCCTATTAACAGAATGAGTTATGTTAGAATACAGTGAAGCATATACACATTTATTTAACAGAATGACTTAAATATATCACAAAAGATTTATCATTTGGACATATTTTAATGTATTTATATTTTGAGGTTTAAAAAACATAAACGTTAAATAAAAATAATTCAATGTTTAAATAATAAAAAACATTTGGGATTATCAAAGCATATGGAAACATAATTGAGACTATCAAAATAGGTGAGGTCAATAATTTCCCACTTTTTGATACTCACAACTTATGATATCATAATTCCAAAATAATCAATAGTGTATCAGAGTAAAATACAATGGATTTTATTTCTCAGTGTGAGTAATAACATTTTCAAATGTGAGATTTTAAATGTATTAGAAGATAAGAAGTATTAAATGCCATTGTATCATAGGTAATAATAAAAACAATGTACTATAATTATAAAACAAATGTATCAGAGGTAATCAAATATATTAGTGATAAAATAAATTCAATGATTTAATTTCTCTTTCTATGTGAGGAAATAATTTCTCCCCATTTGTGATTTTCAAAAACAAGGGTTAAAAGAATGTATCAGTGAAAATGTGGAACAGTAAAAATAGAAATAAAGGAAGTATACAAGAAAAGAAAAACACAGAGAAAGATATTCCAAAAAGTGATATATAGTAATGAATCAAGAGTATATGATACAAAACCAGTATAAGAAATACATAAGATTCTTATCAAATAGAGCTATACCCACTCAATCAACTTCTTGAATGTCCACGTTGGATTTTCCTTTAGTATATGAGTTTGAATTAGGCTCCGAAGGTTGAGAAGAAGACAGTGGGAATCCTATAAGGATTATAGGTGGAGAAGCAATAGATACATGATCAGATCTGTAAGGAATATTTCTCTTAGGAATCATTAGTGTTAATATTAGAATAGCTTGAGCACGGGTCATTTGGAAAGCAGAAGCAGAAGATACAAAAGCATATTTAGGCAGAGCAGGAAGCACTATTACAGGATGAGCATTATCATGTAAGAAAGGAAACAAAAAATTCTTAAATTCCATGATAATTCATCCTCCCCTCTCCATATCAGACAAAAATTCATCCTTGTTTCATAAAAAATTATCCAAATATGGATTCATCTCCCTGATCTTTCTTACTTGTTCTCTGAATACTTGATTTATAAGAGGTAATTTCAGATTTTCCAAAAGAAGTTTGAAATGGTTGGTAAACTGATGCTTTGTATACACTTTCTGAAAATAAGAATCAACTTTATCCTTTACCTCTTCTTAATAACCATAAGCTTCTCTTATAAAATTATGAACAATTTTCCCTATATCCCTAGTGGTAGTCACCACTTGGGTCAAAGAAGAAGAGTTTATAGAGCCACTGGTAGAAGACTATCCAATCTATTCTCTCATCATAGCTCGAATATGATCAATATCCAAAGAGGGCCTAGTAGAAGTCAGAGGTGAAATAGTAAAGGAAACTATTTCCTTAAAAGATTTAGTCATACTAATTATAAGATTTTTTTACAAGAGATTCTTGGGTGATGACATGTTGTTCCACTAAAGACTTGAAATCCTCAAATACTTCAACTATCTGGCTCACAACACTTTTGGCATTTGCTAAATATTTAGAATCTTGAGAATCTGAGCTCATATAATCAGTCAAAGAAGCCATAGTTAATTTCAATGAATCAATAGACTCTGAGTGACTAGAAAACTGAGATTGGAATTATTTTAGTTCATCCATAAAACTGACCAGATATTCATTAAAAATATTCTGAACAAAAGATATCAAGGAATTTTCCATTCTCTTTAGTTCTTCAACAAACAGGTCTTTAGCTCAGACTTTAACTCCTCTAAGTAAGATTTTCTCACAAGATCTTTAGGTAAGGTCTCTGAGGGGATATTATAATTGACATGAGGTCTACTGATAGGTGTCTCATCCTCAGAGTCAGGGTAATCTATGTCAATCACTACAAAACCTGGGTCTTCTACCCATTCCTCAATCCCATGAGATATTAAAACTGAACAAATCCTAGAGGAATGCTCCCCCTCAACTCAATATTCCTCCTCAATAGTATTATCCGGCTTTTCTTCCTCATCGGAATCATCAACTACCATATCTATCTCTCTAATAGGATGTTCAACAGGTTCAGGTATAGGGTTTTCTGTTTCAACTAGATCAGCCTCTACAAGCATAATAAAAAATCCAATCTCTAGACTCAAACTAAGAGAAGAGTTATCATTTGTGCTACATGATACAGATCTTTCATCAACAAGTCTTTCTTCCTCTTCAAAATCATCCTCAGCCAAAACAGGTTCCTTTCTGGGAAAAGCAGCTGGTGGACTAGCTTTCCCATAAGAAATGTTGGGAGGTGTAGCACTGGGAGGAAGATCAGGATCCCCTCCTTCTTCAGCAGTAGTCTCATCTTCTTCAGAATCACTATAGGATGGGATGGCCTCATAAGGTCTTAGACTTGGATACCTCTCATATTTTTTCCTAGAAGGATGGTCCACAAGACTGTATTTTTCATATACCTTTCTTTCATCATTCACCCACTACATATTCCATGGATTCCAGTTCACTTTCATAAACTTGCATACTGTTCAAGTAATGAAACAATTATCATTCACCACCATTGTCTAATCATGAGACTCAACCACATTCTTTGCCTTTATCATGAAAAATAGAAACTTTGAAAAAACAAAGCATTGGTCTTGGATTTTGGTCTGGCCATGTCCTCTATTTGAATCATCAACAGTCTGCATAAGTTGATCATCACTCAATGCCTCAAAACATACATCAGGTATATGTCTTGAAACATTTGGTTGGGAAATCCCCTCTCCTGGGATTAATCACATGTTGGATAAAATTGAACAACAATATGTTCTCACCTTCCATCTATGCTGCAATAACTTTCCTTGGAGTTACATTTCCAGTTAGCTCAAGTAGTACAACATCATATCTAAAATGATCATTGTCAGCAGGTATGAACTAATAAGAAAATCCATACTCTTTTTCATGGGGTAATCCAAGGTTTTCCACCCATTCAATAGATGAGAGAGATATCACTTTAACATTCCCAAACTAAATCATCCAATTATCCTTTTCTGATATCTCAAAACGAACATGCAAATAAAATTATTTCACCAAAACTGGGATGTATGGTCCATTGTTATTAACAAAACACTTGATCCAAACCTTCTCCTCCAATATCTTCAATATTAACTATTTTCTAGATAAAAACAATTCAACACAATGATCTTTTTCAATAACTATCTCCCTCTTGGTCAGATGCGGATTCACGGGCTCTCTTCATTCCTTAATAGTGCAACTGCCACTACTTCCTAAATCACTTTTTGCTGCTTAACACTTGGCACATCTCCTTCACTGAATGACGATCTCTTCACACGAGCCATTTACACAACCAGAGACTTAGGGTTCACTAGAAGTCTAAAGGTTTGGGTTTGAGAGTTGGTGAGAATCCGAACAGTTAGAGTTCGCAGTGGATTGGGTAAGGTTTTGACTTGATTTTATATCATTTAGTAATATAATAAATAAAACACTAAAATGCTTTGGCTTTAAAAAAACAACGCAATATGTTATACAGGTGAGAATATTAACATTATTCTCTACCGGTGATAATGGTAATGGTGAGGTATTCCTAACGGTGAGGTTGTCTAACAGCAAGGTAAACCTAACAATGGGGTTGTCTAATGGTGAGGTATTCCTAACGGTGAGGTTGTCTAACGGTGATGTATTTATAATAGTGAGGTTGTCTAATGGTGAGGTATTCCTATCGGTGAGTTTTTCTAAGGGTGAGGTATTCCTAACGGTGGGGTTGTCTAAGGGTGAGGTTTTCTTAAAGGTGAGGTTGTATAATGGTGAGATATTCCAAACGGTGAGGTTGTCTAATAGTGAGGTATTCCTAATGGTGAGGTTGTCTAATAGTGAGGTATTCCAAACGGTGAGGTTGTCTAACGGTGAGGTATTCCTAATATTTTATCATTCCTAACTCATTTCTAATGTAACTTAAACACTCTGAATTTAAAGTCTTTGTGAAAATATATGTTAGTTGATGTTCAGTGCTTATAAACTCACGAGTTATATCACCCTTTTGATAATGATCTCTTAGAAAATGGTGTCTAACATCAAGGTGTTGAGTTTTAGAGTGAGATTTAGGATTATTTGACATATTAATAGCACTAGTGTTGTCACAATTTATTGAAACATGTTTAAAATCATATACATAGTCCAACAAAGTGTGTTTCATCCATAGAATTTGTGCACAACAACTACCATCAACTATAAACTCTACTTCAGCAGTAGAAAATGCAATTGAATTCTATTTCCTACTACACCAAGATACTAAGGATATTCCTAATAAATGACATGATCCAGATGTGATTTTTCTATCCAACATAAAATCAAAAAAATCAGCATCTGAATAACTTATTAACTCAAAATATTGTCCTTTTGGATAAAACAAACCTAAATTTTCAGTATGCTTAAGATATTTGAAAATTATTTTAACAAAAAGAAAATGGGATTATTTAGGATTACGTTTAAATCTTGCACATATACATACATTAAAAATTATGTCTTGTCGACTAGTAGTAAGGTAAATTAGACATCCAATCATACCTCTATAATTTAATTGATCAACTAGTTTCCCAGATTCATCATTATCCAACTTATAGGTGGTACTAATGGGTGTTTCACTTACCTTATTATTATCCAATCCAATACATTTTTAATGATCTTTTGTATACTTACTTTGATTTAAAATAATACTATCTTTATTTTGAAAAATTTGAAAACCAAGAAAATATTTGAGTTCTCCCATAAAACTCATTTCAAACTGATTCTGCATAATTTTTTAAAAATCAGTACATAAATAATTTTTAGAAGATCCAAAAATAATATCATCAATATATATTTGTACTATTAAAAAATCGTTAGAAATTTTTTTGATATAGAGAGTTGGATCGGAAATCCCTTTAGAAAAAACCTTTTGAAATAAGAAAATTTCTAAGTCTATCATACCATGCTCGTGGAACTTGTTTTAAACCATATAAAGGTTTATAATGATTAAAAACATGATTTGGAAAATGAAGATTAGTAAATCCAAGTGGTTGTTCAACAAAAACATCTTCAATTATAAAACCATATATAAAATCACTTTTAACATCCATTTGATATAACTTGAAATTTGGATGAGCAGCATAGGCAAGTAGAATCCTATTATATTCTAATCATGCTACAGGTGAAAAGGTTTCCTCATAGTCTATTCCTTCTTCTTGACTATACCCTTGTGCAACTATCCTTGCTTTGTTTCTAATGATATTTCCCGATTCATCAACATTGTTTCTAAGAACCCATTTAGTGCATATGGTCAAAGTGTCCTTTGGTCGATCAACTAATTCCCAAACTTTTTTTGTTCAAATTGATTTATTTCTTCTTTCATAGACATTACCCCAAATTCATTATTGATTGCATCATTGATATTTTTAGGTTCTAACTGTGAAAGTAAGTCTTCATGTCCAACCTGGATTCTTAGAGAAGCTCATGTATATGTCCCTCTATCAAGATTACCAACAACAACATCTAAAGGATGATTCTTTATAATCCTAGTTGATCTAGTAAAGGTAGTAATAGAAATTTCTGGTTCTTCTCTATGTTCGGGTTCACCAGAAACAGATTCTGGAATACTTCCAGAACTGGTTGTCTTTATAACAGGTTCATTATTTTTGTCATTAAGGTCCAGATTAGATGGATCTTCTTCGAGATTTTCGAGAGAAGACTTAGGTTCATATGGATCAATTTCATCAAATTTGATGTGAACTGATTCCTCCATGCATTTGGTTCTTTTGTTAAAGACTCTATAAGATTTACTGGTTATAGAGTAACCTATAAATATTCCCTTATCACTTTTAGAAGCAAACTTGTCAAGATTATCCTTAGTATTGAGAATAAAGACATTGAAACCAAAAACTCTGAAGTAACTATCTTTAGGCTTCCTATTATTCCACACTTCATTAGGGGTCTTCTTAAGAACGGGTCTAGTCAAGACTCTATTTATAATATAACCAGTTGAATTCATTGCTTTAGCCCAGAAGTAAAAAGGTAGGTCAAATTCATTGAGCATCATTCTTGAAATTTCTTGAAGGGTTATATTCCATATTTCAACTACACCATTCTGTTGAGGTGTCCTAGGGGCAGAAAAGTTGTGACTATAGCCATTGAGTGAGCAGTAAGATTCAAACTCATGATTTTCAAACTCACTTCCATGATAACTTCTCAGGTACTTAACTTAAAGTCCACTAAGGTTTTCTACAGATTAGGAATATATAATAAAATAGGAACAAGCTTCAATTTTGTGAGAAAGAAAGTATACCCATGTATATCTAGAAAAGTCATCTACTAGGACATAGACATAGTGCTTCCCATTTAAACTAGAGACTCTAGAAGGTCCAAACAAGTCCATGTGAACCAACTCGAGAGGGTGAGAAGTTGAAACTTATTTTATTGATTTAAAAGAAACATTATGTTGCTTTCCCTTTTGAAAGGGAGTAAAAACATTGTCTGATGGGAATTTTAGTTGAGGTAGGTCTCTAACTAAATTTTTCCTAGTCATTTTTCTAAGTGAATGAATGTTGCAATGTACTAATCTTCTATGCCACAACCAAGAATAATTATGAAAAGAATTTATGAATGTAATGTTTTTTTAGCTAAAAAATTCAAATCAAATGCTTAAACATTTTCATTTCTCAAAGCAGAAAATACTAAAATATTTCTAGAATTAAAAACATTACAAGAATAATTTTCAAATTTAACATTGAAACCATCATCACACAACTGAGAAATACTTAACAAATTATTTTTAAGTCCATCAACAAATAATACATTATAAATTAAAATTGAATTAGTGATACCAAAATATCCTAGGCTGATGATATTTCTTTTTGAGTTATCACCAAAGGAGATATAGCCTCCATCAACTTTGACTAAGCTTTTAAAACATGAAAAGTATCATGTCATGTAACATCCCAGGGAAATAAAGAATAAGGAGTATTTTATATTTATTAATATTTGTGAATTAAATATTAATTTTACTTTAAAGGGGTTTCTATGTTCGATAGCGTACCCGATACGCAACAATGGGTTTCTTTGGAATCTTACGTTTCACACTAATAATATAATATTATTATTTTAAATGGTAGTTAACTCCTAGACGTTGTATTGGTGGGAATGAAGAAAACAAACTATAATATGATTATACATTTTTGTTAAATGTATTTACATTTATCCAACAAAAGTTAGAGGATTAAAATGTGAATGAATCTAATTTTAAGCATAATTTACATTAAAAGGTAGATTTACTGCCTTTTAATGGAGAACCCTTTTTAAATATAGTTTTGGTCACTTTAATACATTATATATAACCAAATAAAATCCATCTTTAGAATGGGGACATCAATATTTATTTTGTGTAAATTTTTGGAATTTTTCGAATAATGTTCATTTTTTAAGGAATAGTGAAAAACATTGTATTTTAATTCAAAAGTGCATTTTAATCTAATTTATTTATATGGATATATTATCATTTTAATTTGTTTCAAAGTAAAATTAAAATATATTTTTACCATTTAATCCAATTTAGTTCATTGAAATTAATTTCTCTTTGAAATTGGACATAAACAAGTATCAATCTTTTGATAGTTATTGTCTCTTAAAAACACGCTATTTGATTTAACGGCAGGAATTAAATTTTAAATAATTAATTCCACTTATATGTTTTGAATTTGGAAAAATAGATATCAATTTTTAATTCATAATATCAAATAATTCTTAGGCTGAATTTTTGGTATTTTTCTGAAAAACTTCAATTTTTGATGAATAGTGAAACCACTTAGTGGTAGTTTAAAAACTGAATTTTTCATGTAAATGAATCTTTACCACTTCTGTGAATTGAATTTCAAAAATCCTACATACATGGCTGTTATGAGGAACTAAAATTTGGTTCATTAAGATGAAAATAATTTTTGGTGAATAGTAACTTTTGACTTTTATTTACCGTAGTTAAAGTTAAAAAAAGTAATTCAAGATTAAAAGAATATTATAATAATTCAGAATTACCTTAACACTTGTCCACACCTTATTGGTTGAGTCATTTACGACCATGGGCATCATTGGTTTGACTTTGGGACCCCATTTATCCACTTGGGTGTGAAAATGACAATTTAGATTAATTAATTTAATTTAAAGACAAAATTGACATTAACAAAACACTTTTAGTAATTTAATTTTATATGAAGTTATATAAGACCTATTTTCAAATATAAATATTATTTGGAAATCTAAAAATATTTCTTATATCATGGTATTTTTTTTATAATTTTTAGACAACAAATAAATTAAATTATTTATGACACAATAATGATGCAGTATTTACCTCATTAATAAATAATTTGAATAAATAAGATTATAATGATTAACATATTATACAAAACATGTCCAATTCTGATTGGATGATTTTATTTAGAATATGAGTCATCTTATCCTCGACCTCAATGATTTTTGGACCATTATAAAATGAATATCATTATATTATAAAATAATATTTTCACTCTTTCCTAAAGAGCCCCTCCTCTCCCTTATAAAAAGAGACCACTTCTAACCAATTCCTCACACCTCTCAAGCCTTTTGGATTGTCCTCACTCTACCCAGTTAATCTCTAAACCTCTCTATCCTCCTCTTAGATGCCTTACCTTAGGCAGAAGGCACTTCAAGAAGTCCTTTGGTTCAAACCAAATGGAGTTACCCAAATAAAAGGTAACGATTTCTCTTAAATTGTTTTCATTTATTTTACTTCTCAACCCCTAAACTCTTTTTATTTATTTTATTTTGTAACAACACCAGTATCCTCAATATACTATGATGTTTTTATAATAAGTATTCTCACTACAATTACACACACCTCCATATAATGGATGAAGAACATAATGTTTATGTGGATGGAAAACTAACGCCTCACAAAATGATGATTGTTCAATTACATCTTACCACCCCTAATTGTGGCCATTATGATAGAACTATATTTATATATGATATATATAATGTTTATGATTTCCTTATTCTTCTGTACTTCCCATTTATATCATGACTTTATGGTTTCCATAGTGGGTAAATACGATAATCTCATTTGAGGAAGTGCGGACTACCGCCCCCTCAAAGTGATTTGATTCGTTAATGCCTTATGTGGGATGTATAAAGGATGGAGTAAATGATATTATATATGATATTATACTGGAATTATAATATACCTATGTATCATTATGTTTTATTTTATTTAAAATAAGAAATAGAAATGAAATTAGCATTCATGCGTACGTACGGTTTACCGTCTCTATGAACGGTGCATTTCATTTCTTACCTCTAAATGTTATGTAATATTATAAATACATGTAAATACTGGATATATGTAATATATATGATATAAAAATCATGAATATAATTTTGGATATAATGAACCTCTGACCACATGAACAACATGTAATTATAAGAAGTCCATTTTTGACTCAAGTACCAAATATCAACAAAACGAACATTATTAACTTAAATGATTACATAATGTTTATAACATTGTAATAAGTAATATAAAATTAATAATAAACTTGAAAAATGTTATTAAGCAAGTAGAAATTAATTTTAGTTTATTATTCAGGAGATTAAAGAACGATCGAGTCAAGTCAGACACGAGGTAAGGGATCCGACCTCTCTCTTTCTTTTCATGTACCCTCTTTTATGTCATTTCATTTATGCTCCATGTTATTATGTTGGAGGATGTTATTTTATATTAACCATAATGTAATTTTTATTTTCATATGATGATAGACTCTCTCTTACTCTTATAAATTCATTTTATGAATTTTTAAGTGGCGTTGTTAGGCTACCGAATTTTTGTAAGGGATTTTCTTATCTCACTTTTAATTCCGTGAGATTTCCATTGTTCGCCACTTATTCATTAAATGTGGTGTATTGTGTACTTCCATTTTATATATATTATCATGATTCTCATTATATGGTATTCTAAGATTCATTTGGTTTTTATTAACTTTTTTTCATACGAATCAGTTGATTACAACGTGGTAAAGGGTTTCGTCTCACTTTTTATTCTTGTGAGATTCATGCTATACTTTCCAATATTTCCTTTTGTGTGGTGTATGTACTTCCCATGATTGTACTCTTTGTGTAATATAATCTCATTTATTAGTATTTACATCTTCATTTTATGATCCTTATTTCATGTGGCATATGTTTTGTATGTTACAAAATCGGTAAGGGAACTCCTTAACCCAATTCCCATTCTTTGGGTTGATATTCTCTTTTTTATTAATGTCATCCTATGAATATGTGTGAATGACCTCTGATTGTTCTACACATAATATCCACTTATATTGAGTGTATTTATATTTTTCACACATAATTATGAGATTAATTTATCATTAATTTAAGGATACCATCTTTATAAGAGATATCATCTCAATTTACATTTCCTTTGAGACTTCATTGTTGTTATGCTCTAATTCACTCTTATATGGTTTATATACATTCCTTTGACATATTATATCATTAATCAATTTATTCTCATGATATTATAAATTTCTGATTAAAAGTTATTCTTCAATTATTTGTATTCAAGCGTCACTCTTTTTGTTAAAAACTCTTTGACTAAAATATCAATTTAAATGTTTTAAGGATTTATTCTTATAAATATTTCTCATGAATTTCCATGTTTTCAAAATAGGTTTTAGGATTTATTTATATGGACATTAATGTTTTCAAATGATAATTCCATTAAAAGAATCAAAGTGGTACGGGACACTTTGATTCATAAATCTTTTTTTAAATAGTTTTTGAAAATGCTTCGATAAAGCATTGTTTACTTCAATATCTTGATTGGATATAGTAGAATGTGGAAATTTTATCTTGCTTTATAATTCTATTATGTGTTATGATTATGTTATGGTTATTGGGAATTGTTTATGTATATGTGTGGTTCCATGATAAACCTAGGGCGGGTGAGCTCGAGATAGCTCTCCAATGCATTGGGTAATGTGACAGAGGTAAACATGAATGTTTCTCCTAAGAGATTAATTTAATATACAGTGATGGTTATTCCAAATGTGACTCCCTACGTAGCTGTGATAGCTATAATTTAAGTTTGATATGGATTCCATAATTAACCTTAATGAATTATGATTTCTATTTGTTATTCATAAATCTAATGATTTTTTAAGGTATGTTATGATTGAAAAGTATTGGTTTAATGGATTTGTAATTATTGATGGGATAATGTTTTCTTTCCTTATTTTATAACCCTTACTGAGCTTTTTATGATCATCCCAAGTTTTTGAAATGTTTTTCACAGGACTTAAAGATGAATAATGTCAAGGAATGGATCAAGGAAAAGTCATGTTGTCTAAAACATGGAACTAGACGTGTTTCTCTTCAACAGTTTTTATTTTATGATAAAATGGAAACTGAGTAGTATTGTCTAAATGTAATATTCATGTTTTTATGTATTATTCATGGCCTAATTATCTAAAACTCTAAACCTGAAAAGATCCTCAATTAGAATTATTCTTTTAATTCAAGATTATATAATGTTTTAAGGCTGGGTCCTTATAGTTGGTATCAGAGGTCGGTTTAGAAAACTTTAGGGATTATGAATTTTTGTTAGACATATGGTTAGTCCCTATATATTATTTCAGTTAAATCTCTGTTTTATAACTTTTCAGACCAAGGAAAGTTAGTTACAAATGGAAGGAGGAGGATCTCAAATGACATTCTTATCTCTTCCTGATGACATGCTTGCAATAATTATTGCAAAGTCATGTTTGGATGATTGTGAAACTTTTTCTAGAAAACAACTCACATGCCCGCAGCTGTTTGAAATATCAAACACCTCCACTATACCTCGTTACCATCATAGATTATGGGTTGTATTTAAAAAAAATCCTATTTTCACAATATTCTCATAATTTCAAGAAAGGTAAATATTATCAAGGCATTTTCAAATATTTTACCTTATCAAAAGATTTTGAAGCATATTATGATTTTAAAAAAGGTGCTAAAGAAGGAGACCCTTGCGCAACCTATTTAAATTTTATTTTAAAATATAGTCTATCAGCACATACTTATGGTATATTAAAAGGACCTTTAATTGAAAGTTTCAACTAAAATTCAGTTTGACTGTTTTATATAAATCAAGTTTTATCAGATGTTTTGAAATTATATGTCATACATGATTATTTTCCAAAACTTTTTTTCTGTGAACACCCATATGACCCATGTTGTACAAGGTGTATTTGGATGGAGGAAGAAAATGATTTTGAAGGATCTCTAAATCATTTTTGAAATTCATGGACCTTCTACCTACGTGAACATGATGACGATGAAACCTAATGGACACCATGATCAAGGTATGATGTTCTTAATTTTGGGGATTGTTTTATTTTATCATTTGGTTGTGAAATAAGACTTCAGAAATTAAGATGTTGAGATCACAATGAATTTGGATGAAAATGAGAGGTATAAGGAAACCAATAAGGTTAAAACATGTTAGGGTTATTTTTGAATTTTATAAAAAGGACAACCCATAGGATGGGTGACAACCCATCGCATCCAGAAAGGCTGCAGGAATCGAACCCACAACCGAAGGGCGACAAGGGCGCATCACCTACCTCTAGCCTACTTGAAGTCCCTGGTTAGTATAACTTATTATTTATAGTAAAATGTTTTTATGTAAAAATAATAAGTTTATTTTTGGAACTTATGTTTTATCAAATGGATATGCTTAGTATTGAAAAATTATTTAGTGATTAATTGATAAATGGTTTTTGTGGAAGACGATCTCTCTTTTGAGGAAACACTATATGCCTAAGGAAGATAGAATACTATGGGATTTCAATTGTGGAATAATGGTTGAAATTTTAGTTTGGAAGAATATATGATTTTATTATGGACACATAATGATTTGATTTATTTATGAAAATTATTAACCTATCATGGAGAATATGTGATTAGGTTAATTACTTTTCAATATGAGACTTTATGAGAAACTGGTGTTACTTGGAGATAAATGTTAAGATATATCTTGGAAGTATATGTAATTAAATCCTTATGAGATTTTGGTTAAAATTAAATTATGGATTAATTTTGAATAATTTTAGGGAAAATTTTTTATTGAATAGTCTTTTTTGAACTTTGGGTTTTGGTTATACAAATTTTGGTGATTAAGAGTAGTTTTTCTTTATTTAAAAGTTAATCTTTTTGGGGGATTATCTGATCTTATACTAAACGTTTTGGTTTTAGTTAATATCTAAAGACATGGGAAATATATAGTTCATATATTTCGGATTATGTGACTCTCTCTAAGTTGATTATAGCACTCTTAATGTAAAAAAAATGGTCATCCTGAATATTCATCCTTTGGAGAAAATATGAGTTTTTTAGAAATATAGTAAAATATTAATGTCTACATGACAAGTAAGAATATTTCCTTAGGTTTTTGGTTAGGCTCATTAATAAATTCTTCAAATAAAAGTAACTTTAAACAAAAACCTTGTCCGTTAAATTTTCCTACTAGGGAATCAAAGACTGTTTAACCCATCACAAGTTTGTGATTTTCTGGTGGTTAACTTTCTCCTAAACAAGTTTCCTAACACTCTCCATCGGAACATGACCCTTTTTTTCTCCTACATATCCATGTTTTCATTGAATCTTAGTATGGGTTAACTCGGGTGACCTTTGTGCTTCTCTTTATTTCTTTTAAAGTGACAGTTTTACTGACTCTTTTTCCGATATGGGACTTTCAATGAAGTTTCTGAGCCCTTTTTTTTAAATTGCGATGACGCAATTCCCAAAAGGGTGGAAGGATGTAACATCCCAGGTAAATAAAGAATAAGGCATATTTTATATTTATTAATATTTGTGAATTAAATATTAATTTTACTTTAAAGGGGTTGCTATGTTCCATAGCGTACCCGATACGCAACAACGAGTTTCATTGGAATTTTACGTTGCACACTAATAATATAATATTATTATTTTAAATGGTAGTTAAATCCTAGCCGTTTTATTGGAGGGAATGAACAAAAATAACTATATATGATTATACATGTTTTTTAAATTTATTTAAATTTATCCAAAAAAATTTAGAGGCTTAAAATGTGAATGAATCTAATTTTAAGCATAATTTACATTAAAAGGCCGATTTAACACCTTTTAATAGAGAACCATTTTTAAATCTAGTTTTGTTAACTTTAATACATTCTATATAACCAAATCAAATCCTTCTTTATAATGGGGACATCAAAATTTACTTTGTGTAAATTTTTTGAATTTTTCAGATAAAGTTCATTTTTTAATGAACAGTGAAAAATATTGTATTTTAAATCAAAAGTGCCTTTTAATCTAATTTATTTATATTGTTAAATTATAGTTTTAATTGGTTTTAAAGTGAAATTAAAATATTTTTTTACCATTTAATTCAATTTTGGTCATTGGAATTAATTTCACTTTCAAATTGGACATAAACAAGTATCAATCTTTTGATAGTTATTGTTTCTTAAAAACACACTATTTGTCTTAACAGCAGGAATTAATTTTTAAATTAATTAATTCCACTTCTATGTTTTGAATTTGTAAAAATAGACATAAATTTTGAATTTGGAATATCAAATAATTCTTAGGCTGAGTTTTTGGTATTTTTCTGAAAAACTTCAATTTTTGATGAATAGTGAAACCACTTAGTGGTAGTTAAAAAACTGACTTTTTCATTTAAATGAAATTTTACCACTTCTGTGAATTGAATTTCAAAAATCCAACATACATAGTTATTATCAAGAAGTAAAATTTGGTTCATTAAGTTGAAAATAATTTTTGGTGAATAGTAACATTTGACTTTTATTTACCATGGTTAAAGATAAATAAGGTAATTCAAGGTTAAAAAAATATTATAATAATTCAAAATTACCTTAAAACTTGTCCAAACCTTATTGGTTGAGTCATTTACGACCATGGGCATCTTTGGGCCGATTTTGGGACCCCATTAATCTACGTGGGAGTGAAAATGACAATTTAGATTAATTAATTTAATGTAAAAACAAAATTGACATTAACAAAACTCTTTTAGTAATTATTTATTATATGGTTTTATATAAGTCATATTTTCGACTATAAATCTTATTTGTAAATATAAAAAGATTTCCAATATCATGGTATTTTTTTATAATTTTTAGAAAACAAATAAATTAAATTATTTATGACACAATAATGATGCAGTATTCACCTCATTAATAAATAATTTAAATAAATAAGATTATAATGATTAAACTATTATCCAAAAATTGTAAAATTCTGATTGGATGATTTTATTTCTAATATTATTCATCTTATCCTAGACTTAAATGATTTTTGGACCATTAGAAACTGAATATCATTATATTATAAAATAATATTTTCACTCTTTCCTAAAGAGCCCCTCCTCTCCCTTATAAAAAGAGACCACTTCTAACCAATTCCTCACACCTCTCAAGCCATTTGGCTCGTCCTAAATCTGCCCAATTAATCTCTCAACATCTCTCTCCTCCTCTTAGAGGCCTTACCTTAGGCAGATGGCACTTCAAGAAGTCCCTTGGTTCAAACCAAAGGGAGTTACCCAAATAAAAGGTAATAGTTTCTCTTAAATTGCTTTCTTTTATTTTACTTCTCCAACCCCTAAAATATTTTTATTTATTTTCTTTTGTAACAAAAAAAATATCCTCAATATACTAGGATGTTTTTATAAGAAGTATTATAACTAAACTTACACAGAACTCCATCTAATGTATGAAGAACATAATTTTTCTGTGGATGGAAAACTAACGCCTCACGAAACGATGATTGTTCAATTACATCTTACCACCTCTCATGGTGGCCATTATGATGGAACTATATTTATATATGATATATATTATGTTTATGATTTCTTTATGCTTATGTACTTTTCATTTATATCATGCCTTTATGGTTTCCATAGTGGGTAAATACGATAATCTCATTTGAGGAAGTGCGGACTACCGCCCCCTCAAAGTGATTTGATTCGTTAATTCCTTATGTGGGATGTATAAAGGATGGATTTAATGATATTATATATGATATTATACTGGAATTATAATATAACTTTGTATCATTATGTTTTATTTACTTTAAAATAATAAATAGAAATTAAAGTAGCGTTCATGCGTACATACGGCTTACCGTCTCCATGAACGGTGCACTTCATTTATTACCACTAAATGTTATGTACTATTATAAATACATGTATATACTGGATATATATGATATATATGATATATAAATCATGAATATAATTCTGGATATAATGATCCTTTTACCACATGAACAACATGTAATTATAAGAAGTCCATTTTTTACTCAAGTACCAAATATAAACAAAACGAACATTATTAACTTAAATGATTAAATAATGATTATAACACTGTAATAACTGACATAAAAGGAATAATAAACTTGAAAACAGTTATTAAGAAAGTCTAAATTAATTTTAGTTTATTAGATAGGAGATTAAAGAATGATCGAGTCAAGTCAGACACAAGGTAAGGGATCCGACCTCTCTCTTTCTTTTCATGTACCCTTTTTTATGTCATTTCATTTATGATCCATGTTCTTATGCTTGAGGATGTTCTTTTATATTAACCATACTGTAATTTATATTTTCATATGATGAGAGACCCTCTCTTAATTTTATCAATTCATTTTAATAATTTTTAAGTGGCGTTGTTAGGCTACCGAATTTTTGTAAGGGATTTTCTTATCTCACTTTTAATTCCGTGAGATTTCCATTGTTCGCCACTTATTCATTACATGTGGTGTATTGTGTACTGCCATTATATATATATATTATCATGATTCTCATTATATGGTATTCTTTGATTCATTTTGTTTTTATTAACTTTTGGTCATACGACTCAGTTGATTACAATGTGGTAAAGGGTTTCGTCTCACTTTTCATTCTCGTGAGATTCATGCTATACTTGCCACTATTTCCTTTTGCGTGGTGTATGTACTGCCCATTATTTTACTCTTTGTGTAATATAATCTCATTATGAGTATTTAAATGTTCATTTGATGATCCTTATTTCATGTGGCATATGTTTTGTAAGTTACCAAATCAGTAGGGGAACTCCTTAACCCAATTCTCATTCTTTGGGTTGATATTCTCTTTTTTATTAATGTCATCCTATGAATATGTGTGAATGACTTATGATTGTTTTACACTTAATATCCACTTATATTGGGTGTATTTATATTTGTCACACATAATTATGAGATTGATTTATCCATAATTTAAGGATACCATCTTTATAAGAGATTTCATCTCAATTTACATTTCCTTTGAGACTTCATTGTTTTTATGAACCAATTCACACTTATATGGTTTATATACAGTCCTTTGACATATTATATCATGAATCCCTTTATTCTCATGATATTATAAAGTTCTGATTAAAAGTTATTGTTCAATTATTTGTATTCAAGCATCTCTCTTTTTGTTGAAAACTCTTTAACTAAAATATCATTTAAATGTTTTCAGGATTTATTCTTATAATAATTTCTCATGAATGTCCATGTTTTAAAAATGGGTTTTAGGATTTATTTATATGGACATTAATGTTTTTAAATTATAATTCCTTTAAAATCATCAAAGTGGTATGGGACACTTTGATTCAAAAATCTTTTTTTAAATGGTTTTTGAAAATGGTTTGATAGAGCATAGTTTACTTCAATATCTTGATTGGATATAGTGGAATGTGGAAATTTTATCTTTCCTTTATAATTCTATTATGTTTTATGATTATGTTATGGTTAATGGGAATTGTTTACGTATACGGGTGGTTCTGTGATAAACCTAGGGCGGGTGAGCCAGAGATAGCTCTCCAATGAATTGAGTAACATGACGGAGGTAAACATGAATGATTCTCCTAAGAGATTTAGGGAATATATTGTGATGGGTATTCCAAATGTGACTCCCTATGTAGCTTTGATAGTTATAATTTAGGTTTGATATGGATGCCATAATTAACCTTAATGATTTTTGAATTCTATGTGTTATTCATAAATCTTATGATTTTGTAAGGTATGTTATGATTGAAAAGTATTGGTTCATGGATTTGTAATTATTGATGGGATGATGTTTTATTTCTTTATTTTATAAACCTTACTGAGCTTTTTATGCTCATCCCAAGTTTTTGAAATGTTTTTCACTGGACTTAAAGATGAATAGGGTCAAGGAATGGATCAAGGAAAAGTCATGTTGTCTAAAACATGGAACTAGGTGTGTTTCTTTTCAACAGTTTTTATGTTATGATAAAATGGAAACTGAGTAGTATTGTCAACATGTAATATTAATGTTTTTATGTATTAGTCATGGCCTAATTCTCTAAAACTCTAAACCTGAAAAGATCTTCAATGTGAATTATTTTTTTAATTCAATATTATGTAATGTTTTAAGGGCGGGTCCTTATATGTCATGTGCCTTGAACATCCACTATCCAAATACCATGTCTTCCAATAGTATCTTTTTAAGAAAGTTTCTTAAAAAACAGTTTTAGATAGAGAATGATTTTGGTACCCAGATTATCTTGGGTCTAGACAGGTTAGCAAGCAAAGCTTTAGGTAACCATATTTGTCTTATGGGTCTCATATAATTTACAGAATCAATCAATTTTGAAAGATAAACTTTATTTGATCTATAACTATGTGAATAACTAGTTGAAGCATATGAGCATCCAAAACTAGAACTAGCAACAGTCTGTCCAAATTTAGGAATAAATCTTGTTTTAGTAATCTGTCTCTGTCCAGGATGATAGCCTATTCCAATGGAACATTTTGGTACTATGTGATTACCTAACATTTTTGTAAGTGTATCTTTTCTATTTGATAATTTCTCTAAGTCCTTCCTTAATTGCTCATTGGACAATTTCAGTTCAGTTTTTTCCTTAAGTATTTGAGTATTCTTTTCATTTTCTATAACATGTGTAGATTTAACAGAGCTGATCAAAGGATGCAGTTTCTTCAAGATCTTATATGTGTCCTTCAATTTATAACAAGTTTCTTCTAGCATATTACAATATTCAAATAATTCTTCACTAGACATATTTTCATATTCAGAATCAGAATCAACTCCAGAATAATATGAATTTAAATCGTAAGTATCCAATGTTACCTCAGATTTGTTTGTCATAAAACACATATTATATTTTTGAGATTTTTCATCCTTAGTAGAATCAGAATCACTTGATCTGTCTTCTAAATCACTCAACGTTGCTTTCATATCATTCATGTTCTTATTGTCCTTGTAGTCATTTTTCTTCTGGAATTTTAACTTTGGAAAGTCTTCTTTTACATGCCCATTCCTTTTGAATTCATAGTAGAAAATTTCATCACTCCTATTAGACTTTTTCAAATCCTTATCCCAATGACCTTTGTTGTCATATTTTTCTTTTGTAGTTTGATTTTATGAAGAATTTCTTTTTCCTATAGAATTTATTGAATCTCCTAGCTATTTGATCCATCTCTGCATCACTGTCATATGCACTCTCATTACAGCTCTAACTATCAGATGCAGTTTTAATTTTCTCCTTGTCCTTACTCTTTGAAGCAGATGTCTTAAAGGATACTGACTTCTTCCTTGGTTCATCATCTTCTTCCTTATTCACTTTAATTTATTCTTCATACATCATTAACATACAAATAATCTCTTTAATATGAAATGAACTTATATCACATGATTCTTTTATTGAAACTGATGTTCCTCTCCATCTCTTTGGAAGATATCTTAGTATCCTCAAAATTTTCTCTTTTGATGGAACAACCTTTCCCATTGAGCTCATTGTATTAACTATATTACTGAACTTGGGATACATGTCCGAAATAGGTTAATCAGGCTTCATTGTAAAATTATCATATTTATTAGTGTAGGTATTCAATCTCATTTACTTAACATTGGTTGTTCCCTCATGGTAAATATCCAAAGTATCCCAGATTTCATAAGTAGTTTTACTAGTAGATATTCGATTAAATTCTACATATCCTAAAGCACAATACAGAGCATTTATTTCTTTAAAATTATTATTGTAAGATGTTTTAGTAGGTTCATCCCAAGTATTTCATTCAGTTTCTTGAATCTTATACTGAGTCTCTATAGCAGTCCAGATGTCGAATCCCATACTTTCTAAATAAATTTTCATTTTCATTTTCCATTGGGCATAATTAACACCATTAAATAAAGGTGTCATGTTGGTAGCCGCACATTCTAGTCTATTGTCCATAATTATATTTTAGTAAATATATTTAATGAGATAAAATTTAGAACTAACATAAATTTAAGATCATTAAGATACAACTAAAATCAAAGTAGAAAAATAGAGTTTTGGAAATCCTTTATTAATAGAGAAATCTTTCTTTGATACAAAATGTTGTTCGGAGTGGATACTCAAGAGGGGGGTGAATTGAGTTCCAATTTAAAATTTTATGTTAAAAATATATATATTAAAATCTCCCAATTAAAATAATAAGTTAAACTGTAGCGAATTTGTAAAACTATAAAGGTTCAATTAGGTTATCAAAAGATGTATTAGGTCTCAGTTAATTTAATCAGAAGATAAAATTAGCTTTTGAAACTAACCTACTGATTTACAATAGGTATAAACAATTTCTAGATTAACTATCAAAGTAACTTTAAAACAATTTTATATTTAAAAGTAATTAGTAGCGTAATATTCACAACAAATAATTTTAAAAAAAGTATAATGCACGGAAATATAAAACAAGAGGTTCATTCTCAAGCCAAGACTTAGTCCTCTCAAACAGTTTATATAAACTAGATCCACACCCTGGATCTGGGTTTTGCAACAGTGCTCAGACTGTTCAGGTCCTCTGACCTCTACCATAGTTCTTCATGGGAAAACAAAAAAACAACAACACATAGTCTGTCCAGGTCCTATTTGACCTATACCACTATACACAGTGGGATACAAGAGAGTTATCGAATTTTTTTTGGGGGATTTAGAAATCCACCTGTTTAGTACAGGAGTTAGTGTGTGTATGGAATATAAAGAGTACACGCATTGCTCAAAAAGTAACTAAAAGAATCACTGAGAGAGAGTAGAAATGATTTTAGAATGATCTAGTGATTTGAAGTGAAGCTTTGGACTCATTTTGATTAAACAGCAATGCTTCTGATACCTTTTATAGTATTTGTCTTGAAAATAGATTGTCGTTTTCTTTCTTGATTTTCCAGTTCAGTTTGATCATCTTGAGCGCATGAAGAGATCATTGTAGTTCTTAACTTATTGACTAAGGATAATCTTATGTTATCTTCTTGTATGAATGGTCTTGTGTATTTCTAGTGTTCTTCAAGTAAGCGGGGGTATGGATGTTTCCTCTCTATAGTGTATATCTTTCTCACTAAAGCTCGATCTTCCTTATATTTCTTCAGATCTTTGCAAAGGGAATGATTACTTTAGGGAAGGTATGAGGTACGGTTACCTAACATCCCAAAAACCATCATTAATTAAAAATAGTTGCATTAAATTAAACAAATATGACTGTTAGTATAATTTAAAAAAAGCATCAATGTTTAAGAAGCAGAATGCTTGTAACGGTTGACTTGTATCGGTAGTTGTTTGTCTCTGTAACGGTAACTCCTTTTACCGATCGCTTTATGTGGTGGTAGGTCTCTGTGTAGCGGTGATCTCCTATTGGTAGTTATTTGTTCTTTTACTGGTAGCTCCTTGTATCGGTAGACTTGATTAGCGGTGACTTCATTATACCGGTGGACTTCATAATAATGGACTTATATAAATTTACATGTCACTCTGTATTGATAGCATTCTTTCTTACCGGTAGACTTAAGTAGTGGTGAATTCCTTATACCGGTGGACATCATAATGTTAGACTTATATAGTTGTAGTTGTCACTCTATATTGATTGCATTCTTTCTTACCGGTAGACTTAGTCTAACAGTAGCTCTGGTGTAACGGTAGCTCTCGGTGTATCAGTGGCCTTTCTGTAACGGTAGACTTGCATACCAGTAGACTTATACATACTGGTAGACTTATTCTAATGGTAACCATTCGGTGTACTGGTAGACTTATACATACCGGTAGCTCTGCTCTTTACTAGTGACTAAGTGTCTGTTTATTCATTCTATTCACAGAATGAGTAAAGTTAGAATACAATGATGCATATACACATTTGTTTAAATGAATGATTTAAATATATCACAAAATATTTATCATTTGTACATATTTGAGATTATTTATATTTTGAGGTTTAATGAACATGAACACTAACTAAAAATACTACAATGTTTAAATAATAAACATCATTTCAGATTATCAATGCATAAGGAAACATAATTGAGATTATCAAAACAGGTGATGTCAACAAATTGTTTTAGATTTTTTTATTTATAATAATATGATGACTATATTTAACTTTTTATTACTACTTTATAAATTTTAAAAATTGAATTATTTTAAAATTTTATTTTGATATGATGAAAAAAAGTTTTATTTTTGGGAAATATATAGTTTCAATCAATACACACTTTTTGTTGAATTTATTAATTTTTTAAAAATTTAATATTTTAAAAAACTATTATTATTAAGTAATATTTTCTAAATCATAAATGATAATATAATTTCAGGAATTATAATTTAATTTTAATATTGCTTAGAAATAGTTTTAATCGTTGAAAAGCATAAATTTTAATAAAATTGGATTTTCTTTTTAAAATTTAAAAATATAGATAATTATTTTTATAAAATTTTAATTATTATTAAAATAATCTTGTTGAAGTTATCCAATGGTTAATTTTTCAAAATTATCTGAGATATTTAAATTTTTAGCTAAAAAATAAATTCGATATAAAATATATATTATTTATTATGACATCAAAAAATCCCAAAAAATTGTCATAAATATTATAAATAGTATCCAATAGAAAAATCATGGATACACTTTTAAATAAATTTGTTTTAAATTATTTTATTAATTTTATAATCCCTTAATGAATCCTCCAAAACTAATAATATATTTTATGGTTTTAAAATTATTTCTTAATGAACATGACTCATTACCACATCACAATGGATATTATTTAATGTAATTAGGTTAGTTTACAAATTATATGTCTAAAAACACTATTAGTTTTTGAAAACCATGGTAAAACCCCCATGATAAGGATTGTGGATTTGATTATTTTATCATATTGATTCAAAAATATACTTTTAGATATTAATAAATAATTCTCATTTATTTTTCTATTAAAACCACACTGACCTCCCATTCATATTCTCTCAAAACTCTTGGAGAACAAATTTATTTTTCCATTCCATCTATATTTCCCTCCCAAGGTTTCCTATACTCTTATGAATCTACTCCCAATATTTTAGATGCTCCCCATAAAGGTAAGGGATCATATCTTTCTCTTCTTTACCATAAAACTTTTTTTATATTATTCCTTTTTTTCTATTTTCAAATGTTTGAATGTTTTTAAAAAACCCCTCTTATATTCCACATTATTTAAAAGTGATGAAATACCAATTTCAATATCATTAATCCCTTCCATGAATCATTATTTTCCCATTTCATTGTACTAAAATTATCATGTGATTTTCTATTCCAAACATTTGTGTAGTGAATATCCATCCCTATTTTCAATCAAATGTATTCAGCAATATGATTTTATAGGTCATTGATTGGGACCTTCCATGTATTTTATGTACACTCATTAATAGTGGGATTGATATTGATTTAATAAATCCTTCTTTTGTATGATCTAGGTGGCACTCTTATTCATGAACATTATATGAATGTGATGAGTGGGATCAGAATTATAAATCCCTCTAATGAATTGGGTATTTTTTATGTCATGATATACCATAAATTTGTAATGATAAGATATCAGAATAATAATATGTTTTAATGTAACAGTGGTTAGACTTTACTTATGTTAATGATGTCATGTTTTATGTTGTTTTCAGAATCCCATGGTCCTTTTATGTTATCATATTATATCATTATTTGTTGATAAATTCTATGAATCTAACCTCTTTTATGACTGCTTCATAAGCCCCCTGAATAACATGTATTAAATTCATCCCAAAATTCCTTGATTATTCCATTACAATGATTTATATATCACCCATTTCGCATGTACGTCCTTAGGTTATGCTGTTAAATTTAATAAGGTCCAAGGAATATAATAGAATGTTTCATTGTTTTTTATATAATGATGTTTTACCCATGTTTTATGTTATTATTTTAAATGCCTAATTTCCAAAAAATACTAGGTATCATGATCTTATGTGATTAAATTATGTGTTTTTTATTTATCAAATCCTAAACTATGGTTTATTAATTATATAGGATTACATATTGGTTTTAGATATGTTATAATAATCAAACTGATTCAAGAGTAACAAGGTATGGTAATTAGTTAATTGAATATTTGACTATCCAAAATCGGGAAAAATTGATTTTCAAGAAATAATATGATCAACGTGGTGTGATTACTAAGAAAATGGCTAGGATAGTTTCCAAACTTATCCTAGGAAAATCGATTATGTCTTGGTCTAGTAATAAACAATACTCAATTACATTATCTATTACTAACGAAAATTACATAGTTTTTGGTAGTTACCATGTATAGGTATTGTGGATCTAACATGCATTATTGGATTATTTTTTATTTAAAAAAATCTTGTATCTATCCAATTTGATAAAAACTATGGTTTTAACATTTCAAATATTTATATAAATCATTATATAACAACTAATATATATCTATGGAATCATTTACTGGAATATCACAATCAAAAAATGTGATATATCTCCATAATTAATCTCTAATGATAACTACTCAATAAATATTTTTAATAAGACTCTTATGTGTGAAAATTTTGATATTATTAAATGTGTGTTGGGGTTACATGAATTTAAATGAGTTTAGAATGTCTTATTTGTTTTTTATTTATTATTTGTTAAATGTTATATTTTAATATATTATAAAAAATTTGTGTATTTATTTTGTTTTATTTTATTTTCAAAATTTATTATGATTTTATAATGAAACTGAACAAGATGTTTTTTGTAAAATTATTTTTGTACATTTAGTTTTTATTTATTTATTTATTTATTTTAATTCAAAATCAACCCAAAATTCTTAATTGGTTACGTATCCCATTTATAATTTATTTATCTGGCCAAAAGTGATTGAATAGATAATTAACCCTTTTACTATTTTCTTACATTCCTTCTCTCATAATATACAATATCACCTGTTTCATGAATATTTCATGATTCTCAGTTGTCTATCTACTGATCTTCTATGATAGTGGAGTATAAGTGTAGAGATGATGGGATTTATGGTTCTTTTGAGAAATTTATGTTGGGTGGTGTGCCACACAATGATAACATTGGTAATTTCATGGATATGGTATGACTAAAATGAATCAAATAGGTTTTAAAGAATGTATTTATTTTTCATGGAATTGAGTTTTTGTACGATGAAAATGAGTATGTATTTTTTGATAATAAGACAACAAGTTCATATGAAAACAAATGTTCTCATTTGGTGAATTATATGAGGATTTTTCATCGAATGTGAATTGAATTTATATTTGTTTTTATAGTGGAAATAACATAAATCATTCATTTTCATAAAGAGGGGTAGTTAAGAAATAAATATAATCTTGTCTGTACAAGTGATGTGGGAAGAAAAGGCATTTTGAAGTTTTTGATTGTATCCTCCACTTTCATGAAAATGATGCAATGGATGTAAAAGCTTCATGGAAGGTTCTAAATATGTTCTTTCTGACTTGGGTTTCCGAAAGAGTAAGAGATATGGAAAATCTGTAATTTTTGGACATGTACCTATTATACGTCACTCATAACAATATTAAGACCCCAAGGGTGAGTATATGATGCAGTGAATGTGTCCCTACTTTCAAGGGAAAGAAAATTTGATCTATTAACACTTTGTAAGGATGAAATCCCTAATGTTAAAAAAATAATTTGTGTATTTTAATGAAGGAGATTTTATGAAGTTACACAAAATAATAACCTTTATTTATTGGTATTTTGACTCTTGGATACCACCGGGATTTAGATTCAAACTCTATGAGACCTATTGGATAGGATTGAGTAGATTAGGGGAGCCATGAATCACCTCTTAAGACAATTTCTACTTTGGAGGTACAGGATTCAGTCATTGCCATAATATAGCCTCAAGTGTTATAGATCAGACCTTATATAGTGTACATAGTCCGGATACAATAAATTGAAGTTGTTTGAGCTGGTGAATTAGGTCATTATGTTGAGCCAGTTGTGGGGAGGACTAGTGCTGGTCATGGGGAAACACTAGATGAAGCTTAGAAAAGTTTTCTAGTTATAGTGGATGAAGAAAATCATAATGGTGTGAATTTGATATAATTATTCTTGAATCACCTTCTGTATGATATTGTGTTTCAGATATACTATTGGAAGAATCTTGAGTTCTCTCTCATACACTAGAGATTATTGTTTCATCTCATAGTGTGTTAGAGGATGCACCATTTTTTGTAAAAATATTGATAGGTATGATATATAAACCATTGAAAATGTTATAGTCATAGAATTTTATAATCTCAAATTATATTATAATTAGTATAGAATGATATAATATCCTCTAAAAATGAGATCAATGAAATCAATAAAATTTCACTTTTTGTGATGATTTTCAAAGTATAGTTGGGATATTGGTAGACCAAACTAAACTGATCCAAAATATGAACCATATGAAACCATTTAGAAATAAGATTAATGATAAAGGTTATGAGGAGTTTAATGATAATTTATATTGACTTAGAGGTGTATTTACTAACAGACGTGATATAAATGATATTTTTTTATTGAATCTCTATGTGAAATAATTCAAGATCTATTTATAGATCAATAAGACTTGTCCAAGGATACAATTGATGAGATTCAGAGCAATAATTATGAAATTTAGGAGAGAATATAATCTTTAAGAATATTATTTATAATTTATTTTGAGTTCCTCAATAGGTTTCAACTAACTTTCACGTCCACATCTTCATCATTTGTGGTTGTTAATTTCTGAATCAATTTGATCTATTATATTTTGAATTTCATTATGTTTCCACTCAGATTAAAGACATGCATTGTGATATTTCCTAAATATTTTTAATAAAATAATTCAATAAATTTCTTTTTTCTTAGTTCCATAACAAAATAAAATCTATTATAAGGCTTGGTGTTAGGACTAATAAGTTTTCAAATGACATGGTGTAATACAAGTTAGAATCCATTGGTTGTAATATGAATGATATATTCAGAGTTTATAAGATTTTTAAATGTATGAATTCATCTATTTTTATCTAATCAATAGGAATTATAATCTCTTTAAGGATTTTTAGTCCTTATTTATGAGGATGTTGAAGGCATGTACACAGACTCTTCATATGAAAATTCTAGTTCCACAAAGTCTGAGGAGATTCCATTTATTTTTTTACTTATATAAGAAGATTAATTATTGTTTACATACCTCTAATAATTATTATGTTAGTTAAATAGACATTGTTACACCGTTCTCCCCTATTTATGCTGAAATAGGCCCTTTTTCTAATGTTTATGTTCCTCAATCATCTTCCTGTGCTATTTATAAAGTAACCCATATACTAGTTGAATATCTAGTCAATGTAGATCTAAAGCTACCACATTTATAAAAAAGACTAATACAGTTGAAATATTTAGCTGACCGGATTCAAAATAGGGTATATATAGAAACTTCTATAACTCCTTCCAATTCTCAACCAACTTCATTAGTTTGCACTTCTAAAAATTTTTCATATTATCTACATTAATATTTCCAATAGATCCTAAAAATGGAATTTCAATAGTTTCCCAAATACACCCATGTTCATATACTAGTATTCTATAAAGCTAAAAGTTATACATCACATAAAATATTGATATGTGTGAAGATTCTAGGGTTTCTCTAAGAGGTAGAAAAACTCTATGACCTGTAACACTAGATTACTTTAGAGGTAATAAGAAAATGTTAAATAATATTTATGATCCATATAAGATCGATCATACTAAAAAATCTAATTTTTATGATTCTATTTCGTCTAAATGGTTTAGAGAATATGCATGACCAATGGGACCTCCAAAGAAGATGGAATTTTTCCTGGATAGTTTCTATGATTTCAGTGTAGCTCCCAAAAATATTAAAGGAGTTATAATAATTTCTATTAAGAATCCAAGAGACAAATCAATAGTTTATTATGCATACCATGTTACAATATACATTGTGAAATTACTGTTCCCTGTATTCATGGACCAATATACTACATATCATACCTCTCAAACATTTAACAAACCTCTACCCAAACCTCAAACACCATTAGACCCTGTAACACCCCATGTTTCAGAGAACTGTCATTTAATAAATGAATTTTATTTGATGTTGTGTGTTTCACTCAACACTACATAGAACATTATTTATATACTACACTATGATAATCTTGTGTTATATGCAACATTGATGTGTCTCGTGTTACATGAAACACTGAGTTTCTAAGAAAAAAAATTTTATTACTAGAATTTTTTAAATGAGATAGTTATAACATTATCATTAATCATTGTAGCATAAATATTAATAACTAATATTAACATATTTTTTATAATGATTTTATAAAAATAAAACATATTGATAATAATACATTCATTTTTAGTAAATTTGTAATATGTTTGAAAATACTATTTTCTTAAAAGAAATAATTTTAATATCATTATAAGAAAAATAATAACTAATATTTTAGACAGATATGGAACATTAATTTAATTAAAAAAACATTTTTTAAATCATAATTTCATAATTCTCTTAGGGTAATTTTTTGGATTTTTCAAGGAAACATATTTTTTCGATGAATAGTGAAAAATACTCAATTTTAATTCAAAACTACTTTTTTTATAATTTATTTATATAGTTATATTTTATTTAATGTTTGTTTTAATGTAAAAATAGATACATTATAAATATATTAATCCAATTTAGGTATTTTAAATTATTTTTATATTGAAATTTTATATAAAATATTAATTAGTATTTGAACATTTTCACGTTAAGAACACTCTTTCTTTCTATGTCGAAAAGATTATCATTAAAAATAATTCTTCCATTTCATTGAACTGAGCTTCAAAAAATATACATAAATAGTTCTTACTAGTATAGTATTTTTTTCTTATAAGATCAACTTATATTATTAACAAAATGATAACTGAAATTGATTAAAAATAATTATAGTGATTATGTAAAACTTAAACAAAACAACGGACTATGCATTAAACAAAAGAAAATAAGAAAGATATATCTCAGAGACCCATTTTGTTGAAATATTTTTTCCATAACCCTTATATTATTTAGTCTGGTTTGTTTTTTATGACTCTTTTTAGGTACAAACCTATGTAGACCTATCTTGTTCTCAATAATGCCATGTATGCCCCCGCTATACACAATAAAATGTCACCACCTCTCTTATTTATTAACACCTCTAAAGAAACATGAGATCATCCAATATCTACACAATTAACATATCATCATCTCTACCATACTCCTTGAAGCCTCCCATTAGGAATAAATATAACCAAGGATCCCTTCGTTGAAAAGAAAAAGGAGTTACCCAATGTAAATGTAACATTCTTCATCAAGATCCTTTAATTAATATTCGTTATCCACTACCTAAAATATTATTATTACATAAATATATAATAGACTATGTATCATAAATATGTTGATATGTTTTTATTATAAGTGTTCAAACTACACTTACATACACTTCCATTTAATGGGTAATGATTTCACTGCCCTTGTAGATGGCGAACTACTGCCTCACAAAATGATGTTGTTCATTTTTTTAACAACATTCACGGTCCAGAATTATAATGGCCACACTATTAATATATGATATATTGGATATTAATAATGACTTTATTATTTTATATTTTATATATATAATGTTCCTTTTTTATTTCATATTTGTGTAACTACGATATCTTTGTTTGTGGGTGTGTGGTCTACTGAATCCTCAAATCGATGTGATTCATTCACACTCTACAGTGAATGAATTAAGGATGGGTTTAGTAAATGTATATGATATATATAACATAATAATTCCACTTTAAATATTTTATATACATATAAACATAATTTTCATTTAATTTCTTTCTTTCAATATGATACTTAAATAGAAACAGTGTTCATTCGTACGTACAAACTACATTCTCAATGAGGGTTGGATTTCATTTCATATATATATATTATTTATATTATTATAAATATATATATATAGTGAATTTTGGTTACATTTATTTTATTTTTCATTCTTGAAATCATGATAGAAGTATGAGGACCAAAAACATAACAAATTAAGACAAATGCAAAAAATATAGAAGATATTACCCAAAGGTAAACCTTAGGTTGGAATTTTTAATAAGTGGGTAATATAAAGTCATAATAAAACCATATATGGTATTATATATAAAAATAAGGTTCTGAAAAATATTTATAAGAAACTTATATTTATTATACATGATGTATTTATGAGTATAAAGAGATTTAATACATAAGGTTAGGGGAATTCTATCCTCACATTCATTTATGTGATATTTATGCCTTATTCACAGCTCATATCTTTTGTGTGTGTGATTATAATTCCCCTGAGTATATTCTATTATTATTATCCATAATTTTATGAGTATTTACATATCAATATTATGATATATAATTCCTAGGGTTTATTTTTCAAGAGCTACATGATTCATAATGTTGTTTTTTATCAGTTTTCCTTCATTGTGACACATTCTATAAACTTCAAGAACCATTTTTTAAAAAATTTGTTCAAATATGATATTTTTAGCACATATTCAACAAAAAACAACATTCAAAAAAAATTGGGATTTAATCTACGTAAATAATTTTTCAATGTGTTTTTAATGAAATAGTTTTCAAAATGTTTTCATGATTTATTTATATTTTTTCAAAGTGTTTTCAATGAAATTGTTTTAAAAATATTTTAAAGCTTTCATTATAAGTTTACAATGTTTTATCAAAGAAATAGTTCACAAATCATTTTCAAAATTTCATTTTATGTTTTTAATGTGCATTTAATGAAATTATTTTCAAAATAATTTCAATATTTATTTATGAACTCTCAAGTTTATTTTCAATGAAAAGGAATTTCCAAAGGATTTATGTTTTAAAAAGAATTTTTTTCAAATAAGAAAAGATATTTTCCACCATAATTATGTTTAAAAGTTATTTCAAAATTATTTTCCATCTATGATGATAAATTTTTATGTTTATAATTATTTTCCTGGGAAATTATAAACGAATGCAATCCATATTTCTTATTAATGGTTTATGTCTTAATATCATGATTTTTATGAAACTGGTTTCTCTTCCATGGGTTATATTATTTTGAAGCCAGATTATTTCCTGGGGACTACATTGATGAAACAATTATGAAGCATATATATTTTATATAGTGTATTATTTAATGATATGATTATGATACTCATTTATTTTCATTGGTTATGATATGATGTTTATGGAACCCATCAATGTTTTTGGGTAATGATATGATAGATGTTATATTTTCATATGGAACATGTATGATTGGTTTTATTATATGATTGTTTCAACCATTATCTCCCTCCAATTAATTGGGTAAAAATATATAACTCATGAGATATTGAAGAGAATCAAGATGATGGGCTTGATAAAGTATGGTAATATGGGGAAACATAATCCCTTATAAATAATTTTTTGTGACTAGGGATGGTTGTGGGTCCTATACACTACCAGTAGGTGTAGTCTAAATGAAGATCAAATATAGGAAAAAAATCCACTATGGGACGATGCAGAGACCTGATCAACTAGGGGAAGATGGGGAAACCTGATCACTTATAAGAAAATTTTTGTTATTATAGATGGTGGTGTGTCTCTGTAAGTGGGAGTAGTCCCCATGAATACCCCTAATATGTTTTAGAAGTGATTCATGATTAATAAAGAATGATATTATGTGTAAATATTAATAATAAAAATCTATTTATTATTCTTATTTTATGATTCATGGTTCGTGCTCTTTATTACCATATTATTAATTTCTTATGAACTTATAATCTTTATGTCATGGTTTATGTTTATGATCATTGATATGATGGGTATGACCTTATAATGTTATGATCAAATTCCCATACGCTTATGCTCATGTTAATGAATAATTATCTCCCATATTTACCCGTAAAAAGACTTAAAGACAGCCCTTGTTTAGGTTTCCTTCCCCATTATATAAAGATATGTATTATGTATGATGTGTCCAAGAAGGGTGATATTCATTATGAACCTAGTGGGAGATAATTTATATCACATATATACTTGTGATTCTATTTCCATATTTCCAAATAAACAAGACTATTATGGTCTTCTGGAGTCTATTGGTGTAATGTATTATGTTTTCTAGAAATGTATTGTAATGTTAATGTATGAAATGTGAGGTACATATATATTTTTTGTTAGATGAAATTATTAGTTATCCTTTCAAATATAGGATTAGAAAACCATAGTGAGAAAACTATTTACATGCCTAAAAATTCTATGGATGAGGGAAATTATCGGAAAATATCCCTGAATTTTGGTAAATGATAGAGAATTTGGTTTTCTAGAAATACATCCACTATTGGATACTACAAGTGGGTGTTGTTCTAGTATATATGTTAAAAGGAGTATAAACTCAGAGAACGTTTGTCGGGCCTGACTCGAGTGTAACCTAGTAAAAGACAATGGGTCTTACTACACACCTGGTTTGACAGACCTTGGGGATATGCTTATGGAATTCAGAAATGTTTCATGTAACATCATAAATTTTTTAAAAATAGGATTTCTATGAATAACCTAAGACAAACAATAGGTTTCATAGATTATGTTAATTTTCATAATTTAGACATCCTATAATTTTTTCTTTGTTTTTTGGTTCCTCGCTATGATAATGGTTTCTTAATCTATGCTTTTTGGTTCTAGCCAATGTATAGAACACTATGGAACCACGTTATTAGTGAATGTGATGAATAATGAAACTATTTTTTTCCTAGTCAACTAATTCAATTGCAGTTGTAATACAACACCTCATTGTTATGCTCACACAACTTTATCAAGATATGAATCATATTGAGCTTCCAAATGTGAAAAGGAGAGAATAATGGTTTTTTGATTCCTTCATTATGAGACATCCACCTTATTTTCACAGATCATATGGTCCAATTATTCTGAACAGTATATTACTACCACTAAAAAGTTATTCTCCATTATATATTGTTCAGATCATGAGAAAGAAATTTTATATATTTATCTATTATAAGGTGAATCAAACAAGTGGTGGACCTGATTCAAGAATAAAAGAAAGTATGAAGAAATTAAATTCATGGATTAGGATGAGTTTAATAACATATTCATTAATAATTACATTCCTTTTTTTCTTCATCTGATGATTAAAAATGAGTTCTTTATATCAATGAAAAAGGATGATGAATACGACTCTACCTACAAGAATAATTTAACAAGACATGTGAGGTACAATTTTGGAATTATCATCCAACTCAAATGTAATATAGATGTAGATCTTATATAGATTAAATATAATTAACATATGGGCCTTTAACATAGGATACATTATTAGCTATGAAGATATTATGTGTTTTGAAATAAATTTTAAAATGGAGGATGTAGTTACATATCAAACTCATTGTTTTAAAAAGAAAATAATGATGGAATTCAATAGTAAATCAAAACAAACCCATAAATAGAAGAAGATGAACTTTTCTTTATGCTCTATGTGTGGAAATATTCATGGAGGTAATTTTATTATGTGGTCAAATATGTTTTTTATGTTTGTAAGGTATGTAAATAAAGAAATTGATTGCCTTACTGATGGGAATGTGTTGATCGATAATGAAAATAGTGGAAAATATGCCCAAGATTTACCACCCTCAGTTCAGTGATTCATGTCTAATGAGGATTTTAATTATGATAACCTGTTCTCGAACCTATGTAATGTTGATGATGATTAGTTTCATCAACCTATTAATGTAAGGGGTAGGTTTAAATATCAAGTGATCACATTTCTTGATGAGAGGTGATATATAAACATAGTGAAATTTATACTCACCGTTAACTCTAAAACTTCTAATGTCAAATTTAATTCTAGATCTATCCATTATTTAATATATAATTAATTTTATAGAAAATTTATGTTTCCAAAAAAATTATTATGTGTATAATTCTAAATTCAAACCCCTGATGGTTTTATGATGGAATCTCATGTCTATGATTCCTCTTCGGTTGATGTCTAGGGAATGCATATCCTAAAAATCATATAATTATTCCCTTATTTGAATATGATTACATCTCGGGAATCAATTAGATTTCTCTAAACAAATTACAAATAAATTATTTGGGGAAAATAAGTTAGGTTTAATATATCAGACCATCCAATAATTATCTATCAATGTAATGATAAATATGAACATCCAATAGATATTCCATCCAATGTATGGGTCTAAATTTCCATTCAGAATGGTTTCTTATCTCAAATTTTTGGGGATAAAATCAACAATGATTAAATTTTTATTCTTAAAGATATTTTATATTGATCGTGTTTCTTCATTAATTAAAACTACATCACTTTTGTGGAATACATAAAAATATTATTCAAACAGATGGAAAATACTATATTAGTTTACTACCATAAGAAATATGGGATCATAAACATTGGTACATGAGTGAGAAACATTATCTCCCATTAAGTTATCTAATAATGACACCCCTCTTAGACATATCAGACACTAAATATATCTTCATATCCTATGAAATCAAACATAAATAGGGGTGAGACCAGATGATCAGTAAAGGTAAACAAGAGAGACATGTAATCATAAACATGATCATAGGGGTATGAAAACATAATCCTGAACATAGAAGATCATACCATGTATATCAAAGATTATATATATGAATAACTGAATAAAGATTGGTATTTCACAAGACAAGAAACAAAATGAAATAAAGAATATAAGACATGAATCCATAACATAGGAATAATTCCTGGAATTATGGGAAAAACATAAGCATATAATAGGATTTCTATAGTAGTCAATGCATCGATGCCAGGGACATGTTAGTGGAAAAAGTGCTTTACTGAACCGGTTTCACACCTATTTTTGTTTTATATTACTAAACTAAGATTACTCCTCATTCCAGTTATAGAATACTAAACCATGTTCATTACTCATTCTAGACTAGTAATAATTAATAGAGTTTATTTTCAATTAAATCCCTATAATATAGAACCGGCTTCATTTCTAATTCCATCTCTGTAAAACTGAATCATTTTCATTTCTCATTATATCAATGCCTATTTAATGATATATAACACTTTACCAAATACATTATATGGAGATATTGGTCCCACCCATCTAAAAATGAAATCATGCACACATATGCCACAAATTCATAAACAATCATATCAAAAAACATTCAATGAAATCGGTGTTCTAAAAATTTAATCATATTTTTACCAATTGAAAAAAGGAAAGTTTCATAATAATTTCCTCAAATAATAACCCATAAAAAGAAGAAATTTTCAAAATAATATAACACGTGAAATAGAAATAGGTTTCATAATCTTATAAACTATGGAAGGGAAACGAGTTTCATAAACAAGATGCAGTCAAAAAATAAACCATTCGAGGAAATAATATGAATGGATATATGGAATAATTTCCGAATAAAGGCATGAGTAACACCAACTGATGTAATCTTGCGGGATAAATAATTCAGAAATATAATTTTTAAATGTTTCTTCATGAAAATATCCTTTCTAATTTTAAAAAGGATATATAAAACATAACGATATTTTGAAAGTGATTTTCATGAAATTATTTTTGAAGGTTTATAAAGAACGATTTGTAAACCTTTTGGAATATTTTATCTTTAAAAATATTTAAATGGAGAATTATGATGTTTTGAAAAAATATTTCTTTTAAAATGTATAAAATGAACATGAAAGCATTTTTAATACCATTTCATTGAAAATAATTTACAAACTTATAAATAAGCCTTGAAATTAATTTGAAAACCATTTTCCATTAAAACATTAAAAAATATTGAAATCATTTTGAAAACAATTTTCCTTGAAAACAAAAAAAAATAACACTAAAAACTTTTTGAAAAACACATTCCTTGATAAATAATTTAAAATTTTATGAATAAACCATGAAACCATTTTGAAAAAAATTTCCTTGACATTTTTTTTTAAAAACAATTCTTAAAAATTAACAATTTAAACATGTGAAGGAAGATTCATAAAAATTATTTTGGGTAAATAAATATGTGACATATGAGGTTATAAGAACAAATGATTTACATGGTAAAAGGTAATAAAAATGACTTTTTTAGAAAGTGACAAGAAGATTATTTTGAAAAAATTGGTTAAAGAAAAAAAGTGAAAATTTTTATTTAATTATTATAGGATAATAATATAACATTCTTGGAAACCCTTTTTAGAAAACATGGTTTTGATGTAACATATATTTTTGACTAAAGAGAGGGTAAATTATGGATTTCTTAAGAAAAAATTCTTGACTAGATTATATACCAAATAGTATAAATAAAGTACAAATAAAATAATAAATCGTGAATAGGCGTAGGAGAAGAAATGTTTTGAATTTTCTTGAGAGATTAATAGTAATATTTCATAAAAATATGCATAAACATAAACAATCATTAAAATTAATGAGATTATTTCAATAAAATTTTACCACCTATTAAATTTGAACCACACTAACTATATAAGAAAAAGAAATTACATGAAGCCAAAAATATCATGAAAATAATTATATTATTGATATTTCATTTAAAAGGCCATATATTCACCTCATGAAAAATTATAGGTTCATAACATGGCATGTGTCTAAATTAAGGAAAATTGAGAAAAAATTACATTACTGATTCTGGTAAATATAGAAACATAATTACCACAATAGATATATCCTAAAATATATATTTAAATATCCATAATTTTAATTATATGAATCTTATAATAAATCCCTGGAAATTATATAGACCATACAAAAATAATGGGTGGTGAATAAAGAATGTATCTCACGAAAATAAAAAGTCTGTTGAAATTACCTTACATTGTGTCTTGACTCTCATTGTAGACATAAAAAATTCATGTATAATAAATATAAGTTTAGAATAAATATATCAAGGAACCATATAATAATATAAAATACCATATATGGTCTTATTATTACATTTTATGAGCAACTTCTTAACAATTCTATGTTAAGGTTTCACTTCGAATAATATCTGTTCTGTTCTTGACGTCTTGATTTGTTATATATTTGGTCCTTATACATATATCACGATTTAATGAATGTAAAACATTACATAAATATCATTTATATTTAATATATTTTTATTATAATCATCTATATAATATCAATGTTTGAAATCGAATACACCGTTCATGGAGATGATAAGTATTACGTACGCGTGAACATTGTTTCCGCTTAATTTTTATATTGAATGAATGAACTTAAATGACATATATGTATATATAATTATTATATTATCATTTTTATATAATATTTATCATATATTTTCACCAACTCCATCCTTAAAATATTCAATGTAGAGTTAGAATGGATCGCATCACTTTGAGGGACGATAGTTCACACTTCCTCCAATGAAATTTTTGTATTTAAACCAAATGGAAAGTATAATATTATGGGTGGTAAAATCATTATTTAATCTTAAATACATAATAAATACAATATATAACTTATATATATATATATTATAATAATTTCCTCTAATGAGAGTACTTAATGTAAAAATTAACAGTCATTGTTTAATGAGGCGGTAGTTTGTCGTACATGTAAATTTTATGTTCGTTACCCATTAGACAGAGGTGTGTGTATGTGTAGGATGAATCATTATCATAAAATAATTTAACATTATTAATGTTTAATTTTTTGTTTTTCATGCATGGTATGAGATTAATTGAGGTGGATGAGAAATAAAAAAAATTATAGAGGCTTGAGGGAGGGTGTTACCTTTTAATCAGGTAACACCTTTTCGTTTATACCAATGACTTTATAAAAAATTGTGATGTAAAGAAGTTGGAGTGTTATTTTTGGAGGATATTTTCATATATAATTGATGAAACTATAGGGTTTTATGTTTGTAATTATGTGGAGGATAAAATGTATTTGTATAATGGATGAGGATTAGAACTTGTATAATATTTTGACAAAGGAATTCCATACACGTTTTTTACATGTAATTTGGATCCAATAATGGAACAAATTAAATATAAATGAGTATAGGGTAGATATATGTCAATAAAATGGATCTTGGACATGTTTATAGGTGTATTGTGTTTTATATTTAATGTATGGTCCTTAGTTAAGTTTAATTTTACCTTAATTAATGTAATTACTTTTAATTAATTTCACAATAACTTTTTGTCAAAATATAATTAAAAATTATTAAAAAATATAAATTATTATTATTTCAAATAAGGAATCTATTTTTTAAAATTTAAATCACAAAATGGGTATAAAATAATTTAGACTTAATCATGTTGATGATAATATCACCGGTTTTTAATGTAAAAATTATCACATATTTTTTTAGATTCTATATTCAATTTAAATGTAAAATTTGATAAAATGAATTAAATTGTATTAATTGATAAAAATAATATATAATTGAAATTTAAAACCCATTTAAAATTTAATTTATCATTATAAATAAATTTTATGATAATAATGTTTTGAACTAATATTCAGTATTTTTCACTATTCATTATTAAATAAATCATCATAGAAAAATAAAAAAAATTAACCTAAACTAATTCTTATGATTCAACATAGAAGATGAAAATTATTTTGACATATTATATCTATAAAAGTTCCCAAAATTTTATTTAAAATTTGTTCTCTATTAAAATGAAGTCAAAATGTCGTAATAAAAATAAAGTGTTTTAAGCATAAAAGTGGGTTTGATCATATAATAGGTCAATAGCATATATATTGGATAAATATAAAAAAATTATTGAATATATTAAATATATATTACATTAATATCACTCAGTAATGGTAATTTAGTTAATTTATTAAGGTAAAAAACATTGCGACCATAAATATATTAATATTTTCCTTTATATTTAATCGATATTTATATTCATCTCTAATTAATAGATAACATAGGAATTCATATTATATATGTGTAAACCATATATTTTTAAAATTTATTTATTACTATCAATAAGTTCTAAATTTCACACCTAGAATATGTCTTACTCAATTAAATTATAATATTATAATAATATATTATTGTTCAGTACAACTAAGTCGTGCGTGTTATACCTGACATTGAGTAATAACATTATTGTGTGTAACACAAGCTATCCTCGATGTTTCATATTGAGAATGCAGGAATTTATTTTCCCTGTATTTTTTGACTCACTTGGAGTTCTGTATAACTCAAAATAAATATATTTCATTAAAATAAAAAAAACATTGTTGTTTGAAATGAAAAATATCAAAAAGATTAAATTAATTGAAAAACAATAATTCACAAATCATGTGGTGTAAAATTCTACACCTGTTAAAAATAATTTCACCATAAATATTATTTGATGTCATGAAGTGTTTAATAATTTAAAGTTTCATTCATAGAAACCCATATCATAAAAATGATTTCTAAAACTTCACTGAAAAATAAACCGTTGGAACCATAATAGTTACCCTAAGTAACATAAAAATATGTTTCTACATAAAAGAACACATGTGGGAAGAAAAAACATAGATATACATGTGAAATATATCTATCATGTTCTTATGTAGAGTGATATAGAAAATAGGTTGGATAAATGTAACAATTACAAATCCATAAATCTGTGATGATCTAAGGGGAAGTTAGATTCCCCAGAAATGAAGGTACTGTGATTAAAATTTTTGATTCAATGTCCTCTTTCCTAAATTTGAATAATTTCCATGAAAATATATACTTACATGATTTAAAGACAAATTTACTCAATATTGTTCTTTGGTCAACATCCACTTCATCATTCATTGATCGAAATTAGGGTCAATTTTTCATTCTTAAATAATAAAGATCATGAGATCCATGGTAAGTTATCCCGTCAATATTCATCTACCATTAACAAAATGTGGTTAGAACAAGTTATTCAATGTACATGAATCCTTGTGTTTTATGATAATACATTAATCTCACAAAAATCATCTAAACATTAACTTATAATTTCAACAAATGGTTAACCTTATAACCCTTCTAAAATATAAAAATCCAAAATAGTATAAATAAATTAATGAAATTATATTAACATTTATTCCAATATATATCACAATGTAGATCTTGGTTGATTCATTCCAAACATGTGAATACATTCATCAACTGTTCTCTTAAAATAAGGTAATTACTTGAATTACCATAAATACATATTGAAAACATACAAGATTACTTGTTCCATAGTATATTATATATATTCATTAAATCAAAACCTGTTGTAATCCTCATTAATGATAGTATAAAACATCTTTACAAAAGTCCTTCCATTGTTCGAAGGTAATCAGTATAGTTCAATTTACGTATTCAAATCCAACATATCATTATCTGAAGAACATTATCTCAAAATAAAGAACATATTAAGGATTATCTACCCTTAATAAAAATATTACATATTCATTAAATTATGTGACCATTCCATCGCAAAAATTCCACATAAACTTTTAAATATCAAGTGAAAAAAATATATAGAATATTAAGATTATATTTCTTCATTCATATAACATATTTTTTTAATATAGAAACGTAAAAATTATGATTATTACACTTAATCTATAATATATAAGAAGGATAACTCATCCTATTATTTAAAACTTCTTTGCCTTCATATATCATATGTATTATCATCATCATCTGTAATATAACAATTATAAATTCCAACGTGACGATTATCTTAGGTAGATTTCAAATTTAGACATTGAGTTGCATAATGGCCATTTACTCCACTCCTAAAACAGTTAACCATTGATTATGTTCTTATGGAGGCCAATATTCTCATCCATTTCATTAACTGAAATATTTATTTTTTCCTTGAATTCACATGCTTTGTTTCCTTCTTTTCCCTAGTAAAAATATTTTATTGTTCCTTTAATTCATTCACATAGGTGATTCATTCCACATTCCTGAAAGAAATAAACCAAATCTTATATCCTCCATTGTCTCCATAACCTAAACTATCAGTGAACTCCTTCTTTATTTTCCTTGGTGATATATCCAGTTGGTTACACTACATGTTATAAATCATGTTCCTTCAAAACTAATCAGTCTTGATCATATTATCTTTCACTCCAGTGAAGAACCCACTTTACAGATAATAAAAAAATCCTTTCACATTCAACGTTAATCTAGTTCCTTCCAGTTTCATCCATTGAATTAAAGAATGAGCATAGTTTTATCATTACATATCATATAATAAAACCCCAAAACCATGAAATGAATTACTTATATGATGTCAAAATCATGATACCTTACTTAATCTATGACACACTAGTTTCATCCTAGGTTCTTAATATCCAACTTATTTGTAAATCCTTCATGATGTTTTGTCAAGAGTTTGGAATTTCTAAATCATATCCTTATATAGTTTCAAACCATGTGTGAATCAATGTCAGTTGTTGTGTGCCAGATTATCCATAGTCTGGCCTGAAACATCTGGTTAGAGTTCTTACTCTTAGGTACATATTTTCCATAGCCACATCAACTTATTGTATCCAGATATGGATGTATTTCTAGGAAACCACTAACTCTATCCTTTTTGAATATTCAATTACATTTTCCTAAATTTTTAATCTTCCTTATACTTATCCTTAGATACATTTCTCGAAATATCCTTAAAAATACACCTAGGGATCTCATAAACATTTTCTTATACAAGATTCCAAAGGTTGACTAAACCTTTTCTTTAATACCAACTATAGAGACTCTCAATTTTCATATGTTATCATTACATCACTAGTGAGTAATACATAAATACATTATACTGACAGATGTCCAAATACAGTAATAGTTTAGTACCTTTAGAAATATGGTAACATAAACATTGGATCATGAGTTAGATACATTATCTCCCACAAGGTTCTCTAAGACTAACACCCCTCTTATTCATAGCATATATGAAATACATTATATCCATCAAGGTTCTCTAAGACTAACACAACTCTTATTCATATCATATATGAAATATATCATTATATCCTAGTGATGGAAACATAAAAATGTGTGTTCTCAGATGCTCAATACAGGTAAAAAAGTGTGAAATATAAGCAAAAATATGATCACAGGGGTATGATAACATGATCATGAACAAAGAAGATCATACCTAATATAACATAGATCATATATATGAATCATGGCATAAATCATGGTAGTTCATAATACATGAATCATATGGGAATGAAGAACGTAAGACATAAAAGAATAATATATGAATAATACATGGAATTATAGAAAATACATAAGAATATAATATTATTTCCAAAGTATTCAAGACATCACTACTAAGACCATCTTATTGGATAGACTCATTTATTGGACATGGTTCACACCCTATTACAACCCTATTTTTTTAATTGAGTTCACTCCATATTCTAGCCCTATAATACTGAATCGAGTTCATTTTCTCATTCTAGTCCTGTATTAATGAACAGAGGTCATTTCTCGTTCAATGCATGTAATATTGAACCGAGTTCATTTCAGATTCTATGTATATAATACAGAACTGAGTTCATTTATAATTCCATCTATGTCTTTCTCATAGAATATAAATATTTATCCAATTCATTTTATGGATATATAATACCCACCCATCTCATAATGATATCAAACACACATGTGCCACAAAATCATAAAAAATCATATCAAAACCCATGAAATGAAATGTGTTTTATAAAAATGTATTCTTTTCCTAAACTATGGAAAAAATACTAATTTCATAATAATTTCATCAAAGAATAACCCATGAAATGAATAATCATTCATAAGAACATATCCCGTGAAAGAGAAATGGGATTCATAAACATATAACTCATGGAAGGGAAATATGATTCATAAACATGATTCCATCAAAACAATAACCATTCATGAAAAGAATATGAATGGATGAATTTAGTAATTTCCCATAAAATTCATGAGTAACACCAACAAATTTCCAATTATAAGGGTAAAAATTATAAAAAAAAATTAGGAACACTTCATGAGAAAAATTTCGTTTATTATTTGAAAAAGGATCTTTAAAACATAAAAACCTTTTGAAAACTGTTTTCTAAAAATTAAACATGAAATCTTATAATGAATTATTTGAAAATGTTTTGGAATCCTTTGTTAAAAAACATTTTTTTTTATCTTGAAAATTTTTTGAAACCCATTTTCAAAAAACAATTTACAAAATTATATTGAAATTTTTTTGAAAACAATTTATTTAAAAGTACATTGAAAATTATTACATAAGACATGAAAATCATTTTAAAACCATTTTCCATGAAAACATATAAAATAATCTTGAAAATGTTTTAAAAAACATTTACCTTGAAAAATTATAAATGAATATTGTACAATTTTTTAAAATAGTTTTCCTTGAAAACATATAATGGAAGATATATAATATTTTTGAAAGCAATTTTACTTGAAAACATATATAAGATCCTTAAAAAAATTCGAAAAACACTTTCCTTGAAAAATAACTTAAAAACATATGATGATATCATGAAATCGTTTAAAATAAATTTCATTGAGAATTATAATATGAAAAATTAATTGAATAAAAAATTTTCTTATTAACATGAAACGAATGATTCACATAAATTATGGTGGTTAAATATGTATGCGTCATAAAAGGGAATAAAAAAATTACATGTGTATGAAATAACGATAAGAAAAATCCTTATTCTATAAGGTTATTTTTTTTAAAAAAATCTGTAAAAGACATAAATAAAAAAAAATCATTAAATTATTATATAAGAATAGTAGAATATTCTTTGAAACTATTTTTAAAAATCCTAGTTTTAAATGAACATAGATTTCTGACCAAAGAGATAATAAAGTAAATCTATCTTAAAAACAAATTTATAACTATATTATGTACCGAAGTGTAGAAACATGGTTTCAATAAATGATCAATCGGTAATAAACATAATAGAATGAAATTCATAAATTTTTATTAGAGATGGATAATAATATATCAACAAAGGATGGAAAAACACAAACAATCTCGAAAGGTGATGAGATTATTTCAATAAACACATACCACCTAGTAACATCAATCCATACTCCCCATATAAGAAAAAAAATTAAATTAAGCTTAAAATATCATGAAAAGAATGATATTAATAATATAACATTTCAAAAGTAATATATGCACCCCACGAAAAATATAGGTGTGTAACATAGTATGTTTCTCAAAGAAGGAAAAAAATTCATAATTAATTTTATAATTTGGTAACATTTGAAACATAAGTTCCATGATATAGTGAACATAAAATAAATATATAAATACCAATAATTTTTTTAATAATAATAATAGAATACATACATGGGTATTATACATACTATACAAAAGAAATGAGTGGTGAATAGAGCACGTATCCCATGGAAATAAAATGTGAGATGAAAATCAATTACCTTGTGTCTTGAAACTCTTTTTACTCATAAAAAAATCTTGTATAATAAATATAATTTTATTATTAATCTATCACAGAACTTTATTCTTATATCTAATAAAATATATGGTTTGATTATGACTTTATATTACCATCCTGTTGAAAATTCTCTTTTATGGATTCACTTTGGGTAATATATACTTTCTTTGTAATGTCTTAATTTCTTATATCTTTGGTCCTAATAGTTTTATCATTATTTCTATAAATTAAAACATGATATAAATAACATATACATTCAGTGTATTTTTACTATAATAGTCAATTTAATATATAAGTATGAAATGGAAGACATTTTTCATTGAGACGATAGGTCATACAATTACATTGATATTGTTTTTGTTTAGTTATTATCTTGAAAGAAATAATTTAAATTCCATATATATATATATATATATATCAGTATTATAGATTCATGATTATATCATATATATATAATATATGTTCACTAAACCCATCCTTAATACATTACATGTATAGTTTGAATGAATCTCATCGCTTTGAGGGGGAAGTAGTCCATACTTCCTCAAACAAAAGTATCATATTTACAAAAAAATGTATTGTATAAAGATATATGTGTTAAAATTATTGAATAATATTATATAAATAATAAATATATTATATAAATTCTATAAAAAAAATCATCATAATTTCCACCAATATAGGTGGAAAAATAAAAATGAGCAATCATTATTTAGTGAGTTGGTAGTTTGTCGTACATGTAAACATTATATTCATTACCCATTAGATAGAGGTGTCTATAAGTGTTGGACTAAAACATATCATAAAAATATATGTATATATTATAATCCTTTTTTTATAATCATGTAAAAATATTATTTTAGGTGGTGGAGAATAAAAATAAAATAAATGGGTTTGAAGTTGGGTGTCCTTTTAATAGGGTAACTCCTTTTGGTTTTCTCCAAAATGATTACATGGAATGATTTAAGAAAAAAATAGTCTAAAATATAGAAATATTTTTTTGGGAGGATATTTTATATGATCATTTACGTAACTATATGGACCAATAGGTGTAATGAAGTGGAGGAGAGGAGGACTTTTCACTTCTATGGAGGAGTGGAACTCTTGTAATATTTTGACAAATGATTTTGATACACACTATTCACATGTAAACAGGAACCGATAAATGTAAATATTTAATCCAGGAGGATATAGGGTCCAAATAATTCCAACCTAAAGATCTTGAAAATTTTTCTAGGACGTTTGGATTCTTAAAATTGAGGATTGGGCCTTAGTTAAGCTTAATTTACTTTAATATATGTAATTAATTTTAATTACATTCAATAATATTTTTGGTCAAATTTTTTTTAACATATTATAAATTTTAACTTATGATGATTCCAAATATGTAATCCATTTTTCCAAATTATAATAACAAAAGTGGTATAAATTAATTTAAATATAATCCCATGGACAAGATGATACAAATTGTTTTTAAAGAAATAATTATCAAAAGATTCCAAAGAATTTTTTATCTGATTTCAATGTAAAATTGGTTCCAATTACATAAATTTGATTAATTTAAAAATAAATATATAATGGAACTTTGAATCAAATTTAAAATGGAATTTATCTTTTAAAAAAAATTCAACAAAATTAGTTTTGAACTAAAATTCTGTATTTTCACTATTCATTCAATAATGAAACATCATAGAAAAATACAAAAAGTTTCCCCTATACTAGTTATTATGTTAGACATTAATATATGAATATTATTTTGAAATTTTAAATATATAAAGTGTGAAAATTTTTATTTAAAATTTGGTATGCATTTAAAGTGACTAAGAATTCCATCATAAAAATTTAGGGTTTTAAATATAAAATTGGGTTTGCTCTTATCTTATGTACATAAAAATCTATATGATAAATATAAAAAAGAATTTTTTGAATAAATAAAATATTGAATACATTAATATCACTCACTAATGGTAATTAATTTAATTTAATAGTGTAAAACAGATTTGTCACTATAAAAATATTAATATTTATATTTATATTCAATCAGTTTTCTTATTCGTTTCTTATTAATTGTTAACCTATGAATTAATATTACAATTATTTAAACCATATATTTTCATAAATTAGTTAATAATATTCATTAATTCAAAATTAATAGCTTGGTTATATATCATGTTCTATTAAATATAAATTTTTAAATAATATATTATTGTTTAGAAAAACTCAGTCATGCGTGTTATTCAATCCATCATGGAAAGTCATTGTTTCATATAACATTAGATAACCTCAGTGTTCCCAATAGAGAATGATAAAAATATCTTTTCATGTACTTCATTATTAACATTTTGTTGTGAATTAACAAATCCAAACATTGTGATTTAATATAAAATAATCTATTTTTAGTGTTGCGTGAAATGAAAAATATTAAAATGATGAAATTCATCCAATAATAATAATTCACAAAATATTTGGGTGTTGCAATTTGTTGATGACTTTCCAGAATAGTTTATCATTCCTCCACTAAAGCATGAATTTAATTTTTAAATGGATCTCATACATGTTTCCTCACCCATTTCAAAGACTCCCAAAATAATGGACCCAATAGAGCTGCCTGAATTGAATAATATACTCCATAAAAACCATGATAAGGTATTCATTCGGCCATGTTTTTTCCCTTGGGGTGAACCGATTCTTTTTGTGAAAAATAATGATGTATTAGTGGGTCTATTAATTGATTATAAGGAGTTGAACAATAACACAATTAAAAACAAGTATCATCTTCCATGATTTTATGACTTGTTTGATCAAATGTGTGGAGATTAAAACATTTCCTTGATTGAAAATAGTTCTAAATATCATAAATTGATGGTCAGGAAAGACGATATACCGTATATGGTCTTCCATACAATATATGTTGACTTTTAATATATTGTTATAACTTTTGGCCTTACTAATTCTATGGAAATCTTCATAGATTTGATGAATAGAGTCTTTAGAAATTACATCATAAATCATGTGGTAATATTTATTTATGATATTATATTCAATTCAATTATAATTAAATACCATGAATACCACTTAGTAATTGTACTGATTCCTCTAATGAAAGTTAAGTTGTATGAAATATTTTTAATTTGTGAATTTTGGCTTCAAAATTATTCATTTTCTGGTCACATATACTCATGATGTGGTATAGAAATTGGATATGTTATTATGCATAATAACATACTTATCTCTTATTTAACATGATAGTTGAAGATTCAAAAATAAAATAACCCAACTTAGGATGGGTAGTTAGCAGCGTTAATTGGTTTATTAAATATATATATTAATTACATCAATAGAGAAAATTGTGATATATATATGTATATATACATATATATATCATAAAATAATGAAATATATATTCATGTAGAAGTAGTGGAATAAGCACTAAATAATATGGTTAATGATGATAAAGTATTGTTATTTCCCAATAAATTGTCCCTAGAAAAGTGAACATAGTGATAAATTTTTTATATCAGAACGATCTTGGTATCTTTTCCATGATAAGGATTGAAAAATATCCAATATATATTGGATTTTCAAAAGATGGATATGTAAATATTAAATGAAGGAGAAAACCTTATCTTTCTCAATTGAAGTTTCAACCCTCTAACCAATTGAATATTAAATTGGTATAAAAGGAAGAAGTGAATCTGAAAAAGAATATTAGAGATGTTTCCTAGTTTAACCTTGATAAATATTAAATTATAAGCTTTAGTAATTGTGTATGTGTTATTTCAATAACAAATTTGTAGAAAGAGAATTTGGCGGAAGTTTATTATTCTTCGTTCTATGTTAATCCTCGAAGTATAAAGATACGCATAGAAATGAAAAAATATTTTCCAGTGGGATAAAATGAATAGATATATTATTGGGTTTTTATATTTGTACTTGGAATTTCAACAAGAAAAGTGAGAAATACAATAATTCAAGGGGATACTTCATCCATTACTGATACCAAAATGGATATTGATGAACATCACTATGAATTGTTTCATTACAATCCCCAAAACCTTTGAAGGGTTTAGTGCAATATGGGTGGTAGATTATAACCTTATTGAATCCAATAAACATCATCACTGTCAAATATGTCTTATATCTAGATCATATTTCCATCATACACATTAAGTAAGTGGTAAAGTTTCCCAAAGTACTATTTTCAATTATATCTGATCGGGATATAAGGTTTACATTAATGTTTTGGTGAATCATTTAGTAGGAACATCATATAGAATTGAGTTTCACCACTTCTTATCATCCTCATATGGATGGTCAATCTAAAAGAATATCTGAACCCTTGAGTATTTTCCAAGATCATGTTCCTTCGATTTCAAAGGTGGTTCGGATCAACATCAAACTATAGTTGACTTTTGTTACAGTAATAGTTTTCACTAAAGAATGTAGATGGCTCATTATTATGACCTTTCTGGGAAAAAATGTAGATATCAAACATGATGTGATGAAGTTGGATAAATAAAGATATTTGGACCTGAGATAGCTAATGAAATGGAAGATAAGGATAGATTCATTCAATAACATATCAAGGTAGTACAAGGTTATTAGAAAATTTATGTTGATTACCATTGGGGTTCCCTATATTTTGAAGTGGGTGAGAATTTGTTTCAATTATTTTCTTCATGGAATAAGGTTATGAGGTTTGGGAAGAAATGGAAACTAAGCCCTATGTATATCAGCCCCATTGAAATGCTTGGTTGTATTAGAATGATATCATATCATTTGGAAATTACTCCTTATATATCTCAAGTCCACAACATTTTCCATGTATTTATCCAAATTAAAATGATATCATTCTAATAAAAAATGTAAGTTTAGGGAGAACCATTATAATAAAAAATATAAGTATATTTTAATTCATTATTTCATTTCTTGGTTATTTTATCTTTCTACACATTTTTATCATTACAATTTTCATATATCTCATTTAGTTTTAGTACTGTTCATTATCAGATTATAACTCTATTTGTGAGAATCAAAGTGTTTCCCTATCCTTAACATTTATTCTTTATGACACAAATGGGGGATAATTTTAATAACAAGTAAGATAAAAAGTGTCTAATTAAGGGGGAGTAGTTTAATTATGGGTGATAATTGATAAAAACATATCATTTAAAATGAAATTTATCAATTACATATATTTTATTAAAATTTACGTAAAAATTATTCTTATTTTTATGGGTTTTGTGGTAATCAAAATGGGAGAGATTATTAAACTAACAATGGTGTTCCAATATAACCCTTGCAATTTTGGCTTGATTATCTCAACAACCCTTCATATGGTATTACTTTTTTATGTTTTTTTATAATGTATAACGAATATTTAATCCATTATACTATATCTATGCAATTTTAAGATGTTTTTTAAAATATGACTTAGTATGTAAAATATTCTACATCAATCATTAAACAATGTTAATATTTTTCTACACTGAGTATTCAACTATGTCAATTGACTGTGTTAATCGACTAAGAGATGGAATTACCTGTGTGAAATAACTACATCTTGAAACCATTTATGTGTACGGTTCTTACATTGATAAATCACCTATGTGATAAACCATCTACATCGATCAAATGGATACATGAATGTGTTATGTGGAGTAATAAGTTATGCGTTTTGAATACTCGATAAAACTGACTATGTGGCTCCAAATTAGAAACACGATTCATTCATCTATATCAAATTTGTATATGTGAATGATTATTTTACATGAATAATTATACTAAATTAATAATTCCTATATAACTTAGTGAAATAATGAAATTATATATTTGATTAAGGAATACATGGATAAATTTAGCTACTTGAATTCAAGGAAGTGGAATTCATCTATATAGGGATCCATTCAGAGCCATATAATTTTACCACATTCTAATTATAATCATTCATGTACTTTTAGTTTAAAATAATGGATTCATTCAGACAATAAATATTGTATAACAAATTTATGATAAAATTAAAATAAAAAATATTTCAAGTACCAAGAGAACAAGATATTATAAGAATAATTTAATTCATAGTACTTATATTGTGGTATTTTAAAGAAAAATACAAGTAGGGTTTTATTCCAAGACCGTATGTTTTGGATCTATTGTTGGGAAATTAAAAGGGATGTTTGTGAATAATCATTAAAATTTGAAGATGAGAATAAATGTATGACCATAAGAACATACACCGTCAACTAAAATAACACACACACACACACTCTCTCTCTCTCTATCTGTTTTGGATCTCTATGTTCTTCTATGTTTACATGTAATAATAAAGATAAAAGTTCTATAGCTATTATATGAAGATTATTTTGGATATTTCATTAAAATACATTGATTGATATTATTTTCATTTTGATCATTTATAATGGATATTTATTCTCCTCATTCATTTTCATCTTGAAACAGTGATCTTCATCTTTATTTCTTTTTATAATAAGATTTTTCTTGAAGTGTGAAGGTTCCATGTAGAATAAATATGGGTTCAGTAAATGTATTTATACTTATTTAATTTTTATATATAACATATCTTTATGCCTTCCATTTTCTGTAACTATGATAATTTTGTTTGGGTAAGTGTGGACTATTGTCTCCTCAAAGTGATTTGATTCATTCACACTCTACATAGAATGTAATAAATATGGGTTCAGTAAATTTATATATTATATATAAAATAATAATTATTTGGGAATATATATATATATATATGTTTCATTTAATTTCATTCTTTATATATGATAATTAAATGGAATAAATGTTCATATATACGTACAACCTACCTTCTCCATGAATGGTTTTTTACATTTCATGTTTATATCATTAATAGATTTTAATAAATACATATATAATGTATATAAATATAATTTATATCATGGATTACATTCTATAAATCATGATATAATTATGAGGACAAAAAACATAAAAAAATTAATACACATGCGAATAACAATGCAGATATTACCAAAAGTGAATCCTTAACAAGGAATTGTTAATAAGCATTTAATATAAAGTCATAATAAAACCATATATGGTATTATATATAATATTATGGTACTATAAAATAATTTTAGTGAATTTATATTCATTATACATGAGGTATGTAAGAGTATGAAGAGATTTATGAAATAAGGTAAGGGGGGTTTTATTCCCACTTTCATTTCTATGATATTTATTCCTTATTCACCAATTATTTCTTCTGTGTGTGTGATTATACTACCCATGAATATATTATATTATTTTTATATTTATGGTTATGGTAATCTACATATACATTTGATGTTCACTCTTTCATGGGGTTTATATTTCATGTGTTGCCAAATTGTTAAAGTAGTTCTGTCAGGATTTTCATACTTTGTGACACATGCCATGAAGTTCAAGAACCATGTTTTCAAAATAATTTCCAAATACGGTCATTTAGGTTCATTTTCAAGGAAACAAAATTTGTTATTTTTTTCAAGATTCATTTATAATTTTTCAATTTTTTTTTCAATGAATGGTTTTAAAAACATTTTAAATATTTCATTATATGTTTTAAAAGTGTTTTCAATGAAATGGGTTTTTAAAAAAATTCAATAGTTCATTATAAGTGTTCAATGTGTATTCAACAAAAATTCAATTTTTTTGAGATTTTATTATAATTTTTCAATGTTTTTTCAATGAAATTATTTTCAAAATATTTTCTATATTTCAATATAAGTTTTAATTTTATTTTCAAATCAAATGTTTTTAAAAATTATTTATGTTTTAAAAATAATGCTTCAAAAAATAGTGGATATTTCCTCAAGAAATGTTTTGAAAAGGTATATAAAAATAATTTTCCATCTTATATAAAAAACATTGATGTTACTCATTTCATTTTGTGGAACTGATCCAAGAATACCCTTCATATTCTTTCATTAATAGTCCATGTATTAATATTACATTGTTTATGACACCCATTTATATTCCCCATATTATATGATTTTGAAACTTGTTTCTTCTCACAAGTTATGCATTGATGAAATTATTATGAAATGTATATATTTTCTATAGGTTATGGTGTGATTATATATATATATATTATACCCATTTCAATTCATCGGTAATGATATGAAGTCTATGAGACCCATCTTTTTTATGGGTCATGATATGATGTAAGTTCTTCCTTCATGTGGAACATGTATGAATTCTTTTATTGTGTTATAGGTGGGACAAATATCTCCCTTTGATATATTGGGTAAATGTTTATATCTCATGATATAGTGATGGGAACAATTTGATAATAATGATCTACTATGGGAATATGGGGAAACATGATAACTTAGAAATAAAAGATTGTGATTGGGGATGATGATGTGTCCCATCCAGTAGGTGTAGCCACTATGAGGATAGGTGATGGGGAAAATGGTTCCACTATGGGAAGAAGGGGAGATATGATAAACAATGGGAAGAGGGGAAACATGACCCCTTACATGGAATTTAATGAAACTAGTAGTAGTGGTGTTTCTTTCCAAATAGTTTTAGTCCTTATGAAGTGCCCTTATAGGTTCTAGAAATTCATCTTGAATTATTGGTTATACTATTACATGTTTATGTGTATTATGCGATTACATTTATTATTCCTATGTTATTCTTCCATGGTTTATTCTCTTGATTCCCTTATTATTCTTATCTTATGAACTGCCAACATTTATTCCATGATTTATATTTACGATATTTGATATGCATGTTATGATATTCTAATGTTATGATCACATTCTCATAACCTGATTCTCATGATTATTCTCACTTATCTCACTTTTTTACCCACACTAAGAATCTGATATCACCTATTTTTATATTTCCTTCCCCATGATATGAAGATGTGTATTATGTATGATGTTTCCAAGAATAGTTCTAGTCATGAATAACCTACTGAGAAATAATATAGCTCAATTATGTACCAATATTTTTGTTTCCATGTTTCCAAAGGAAATAGAATAATACAGTCCTTCAAGATCTGTTAGTGTAATGTATTAGGTCCTTCAAAAATATGTTATAATTTTACTGTACTAAAATCAATGGTCATTACAGAACCAATCAATATGATAGGTGTGTTTTACATTTTTTTGGTAATTATTTGGGTGTTGACTATAATTATATTTTTATAGATAATAGTAACTACTACAATAATTATTTATCTATTTTTATGTATTTATTAGCAATTTTTTTCATCTAATTTATTTTTTCTCTATTTTTTGTTTAATAGAAATTTTTTCATCTAATTTATTTTATCAAATTATTTTTATCTTATAGATTTTTTTATTTAATTTATATTTTTTATTTTTTATTTCCTTATAATTTTTTCATTTAATATTTTAATTCATTATTTCATTTCTTGGTTATTTTATCTTTCTACACATTTTTATCATTACAATTTTCATATATCTCATTTAGTTTTAGTACTGTTCATTATCAGATTATAACTCTATTTGTGAGAATCAAAGTGTTTCCCTATCCTTAACATTTATTCTTTATGACACAAATGGGAGATAATTTTAATAACAAGTAAGATAAAAAGTGTCTAATTAAGGGGTAGTAGTTTAATTATGGGTGATAATTGATAAAAACATATCATTTAAAATGAAATTTATCAATTACATATATTTTATTAAAATTTACGTAAAAATTATTCTTATTTTTATGGGTTTTGTGGTAATCAAAATGGGGGAGATTATTAAACTAACAATGGTGTTCCAATATAACCCTTGCAATTTTGGCTTGATTATCTCAACAACCCTTCATATGTTATTACTTTTTTATGTTTTGTTATAATGTATAACGAATATTTAATCCATTATACTATATTTATGCAATTTTAAGATGTTTTTTAAAATATGACTTAGTATGTAAAATTTTCCACATCAATCATTAAACAATGTTAATATTTTTCTACACTGAGTATTCAACTATGTCAATTGACTATGTTAATCGACTAAGAGATGGAATTACCTGTGTGAAATAACTACATCTTGAAACCATTTATGTGTAAGGTTCTTACATTGATAAATCACATATGTGATAAACCATCTACATCGATCAAATGGATACATGAATGTTTTATGTGGAGTAATAAGTTATGCGTTTTGAATACTCGATAAAACTGACTATGTGGCTCCGAATTAGAAACACGATTCATTCATCTATATCAAATTTGTATATGTGAATGATAATTTTACATGAATAATTATACTAAATTAATAATTCCTATATAAATTAGTGAAATGATGAAATTATATATTTGATTAAGGAATACATGGATAAATTTAGCTACTTGAATTCAAGGAAGTGGAATTCATCTATATAGGGATCCATAAAGAGCCATATAATTTTACCACATTCTAATTATAATCATTCATGTACTTTTAGTTTAAAATAATGGATTCATTCACAAAATAAATATTGTATAACAAATTTATGATAAAATTAAAATAAAAAATATTTCATGTACCAAGAGAACAAGATATTATAAGCATAATTTAATTCATAGTACTTATATTTTGGTATTTTAAAGAAAAATAAAAGTAGGGTTTTATTCCAAGACCGTATGTTTTGGATCTCTTGTTGGGAAATTAAAAGGGATGTTTGTGAATAATCATTAAAATTTGAAGATGAGAATAAATGTATGACCATAAGAACATACACCGTCAACTAAAATAACACACACACACACTCTCTCTCTCTCTATTTGTTTTGGATCTCTATGTTCTTCTATGTTTACAAGTAATAATGAAGATAAAATTTCTATAGATATTATATGAAGATTATTTTGTATATTTCATTAAAGTAAATTGATTGATATTATTTTCATTTTGGTTATTTATAATGGATATTTATTCTCCTCATTCAGTTTCATCTTGAAACAGTGATCTTCATCTTTATTTCTTTTTATAATAAGATTTTTCTTGAAGTGTGAAGGTTCCATTTAGAATCATTTTGATGTCTAGTGTTTGTAACTCCATTATGGATCCTAGAAAAATATTTTTGTATTTAAACATGTTTTTACTTCATATATATATTCATTAAATCTTGACCAAAAAAACTTTTAGTTCCTAGTTAAAGGAATGGTCTAGATAAATTCACTATACTCTTGTAGTTGAGTGTTGTTGGAGTGGACTAGGGGAATATTGTTCCCCGAACCACAATAAATCTCAGGTTTTCTATACTTTCCTTCTAATTTAATTTCCACTACTTTGTTGGGGAATTAAATTATCATAACTCATCATTCCTTAAATTGGTTATTTTTCTAGGAAGATAAAATTTATATAACTCAATTTACCCCCTCTCTTGTCTTCAGTAATAGTACATCCATTATCGGACCAACACCCATGACTTCGATTCACCATATGTTAAACACTTAACCACTATTAATTTAAAACTGATAAAGATATAATATTTTATGATTGAACCTTTCATCCCTTAATATCCTAGTACTTGTATACTGAAACATTATAACCATGATAACTTCTAGTTCTTATCCTACTGGTTTTTTGAATCGATATATGAAAACATGCATCATAATAATGCCTTACACAATATGACATACACGATATATCCCAAAATAAAATAATTAATAAATATAATCATGTGTTTCCTCTATATATATACATATTTTCCATAAGAATATTTTTGTCTCTTTCTATGTAATGATAGTAAATATCGATATCAAAATTATCCATTATAAAATTATTTTACTCTTTACCAATATATGTGTTTTGAGTCACACAAATAAACCAATTCAATCTATATCTATAGATCTACATACAATGTTTATTGGTTAATTATCCAATGTATTTAGTTTATAAAAAACCTCTAAACCAATCCCCTATATACAATAATGTCAAGATTACATTTTTTATTATAATTATTTTATTCATGTACAATACAAAAATATTAATGTGATCCAACTAATATGCTTGTACATACAAGATTACCATTTTTATTTATTAAAAATAATAACTATATTTTTCATAAATATAAATTTTCTAATATTGATTGATATTTGTTATAAATAAATTCATCATTTTAACATTCACACCATATCACCTCAATTTGTAACCTAAAAATCATCATATTATATCATATACAGTTCATTGAATAAATAACAATTAAGGAACCCATTTTTTATATCATTTGGTAGATCTAATAATCAAAATATTTTACTTCTAAGATCATAATCTTGATTCATTTTATTATAGAAACTATATAAAATATTTCATCCTATTTGATTCCAAAAAAATTTTATATGATTCTATACCAATCATGCTTTATAGATATACACTCTGCCATTTATAAAATTTTAATTACCAAAAAAATAGATATTATGTGTTCATCCCCGTAATATAAATAAATTATATTCTAAATAAGATAATAATATTTAGAAACCATCTTTGATTTTTTGTGAACCAGTCTTTTCAAATTGTTATAGAACTTGATATCATTTTTTAAGTCAAGAGACAATCTTATAAGGACATTACATAATCATGTATTTCCATGATAAATAAATATATCTATTGTTGTTTAAGAACCAAACTCGTACTTGAATGATATTTTGTTAAATGAGTTTAGTATTGTAAAAAAGTTAATCTATAACATAACTGAGTATAACTTTATGCCTTTCACATCTGTTTTTTTCTTTTAAGGTATTTTCTCTGCTACATTGATCTTATATTTGTTACATGAATTTCGTAAGAGTTTTTATGAAAATATGTTTTTTTAGATAGAATAAGTCACATGATTAGTGTACAGTTAGTCTAAACCATGTCCTAACCCAATTAAAATGGTGTACCCTATATTGTGGAACTATCCAAGTCACACGACCAACCGAATGGAAATATACCCCCCCTCCCCCCCATAAGGATAATTGTGCACCTAAGAAATTGGATTTATCGAAGGCACGTGGCTAAGAATAAGGGAATGTTCCCCCTTGAGAAAAACTATATTTCTATCTTTCCTCTTGGATAGAGGTTCTATATGGCTGGTTCATGGTTCGTTAAATCATTCAGTAAATAAGTGAGGCCTTCTGTAACATTCAAAATGTTGAAATTATAGATTTTTTCACAACATTATTTTATTCCCAAATCACCCATTCCTCTTCCAATGAAACTCCCCAACCCTAGGTTCTTCCACAATCAATTTCAAATCCCTTTTCCACTAAATATTAGGTGTATTTGGGTGGAATCTTCTAGAAATTTTCTAGTAAGCCTCTCCAATCCTCATTTCCTCTATATTCTAGGTCTCCCGTCTCTTATTTCATGGGTTATTTATTTTATATTGTATTTTTTACCCTAATTTGGGTTGAACCTTGTATATTTGGATTAAATCAGGATGGATATGATGTGTTATTTACTTTAAAGGGTCTCTAATTTAGGTGTTTTTTGTTTCTAATAGGCTTTGGTCAATTTCCATCAAATAGGTAGGAGGTTACATGTTTTGACATTATTTTATATGTTTAGAATACATTACATGGTTTTAAACAGTATATATAAGTTGTTTCGATGGTGAGAAACAAGTATTACCAAAAAAATTGGTGTATATAAGGTTTTAATAATGGTTTTCCAATTAAAAATATTTTCTCTCATGTTTTTTTCAATCATCAAAAATGTTATTGTGTAAGAGGTGGTTCGAGTGACATGGGAAATGAAATTGAGCATAAGGGAGTTAATGGAATAATATGGGTTAGACATGTTCTAGTATGTTAAGTGAGTTGATAGCGATGAGAATAAGTCTCCATAATAAGATTTTGTAACAACACTATCAAAGAATTCATGTGATTAGGAGTGGTGGCTTGAGCAGGATCATTCTATCTAGTAAATTGTCTTACCACTGATAATATGAGGATTCTTGGACCCAACGAACCCTAGTGGTTTAGGGATTTCTTGTAGTTCTAATTATATGTACAAAATTAATCATATTATCATCTTTACATTATTCTAATTTCTAATAACATTGTATTTAAATGTCATCGTCATTTTTCATAAAATATTGCATATTAATTGTGCTTATAATGTCTTTACATGGAATCTATTTTGGAGGTATCCTAATATTAATTGATCGCAACCTAAATAGACCCTAGGGTGTTTTTAGATCTTGTTATGATTAACTTAGTTAAAGTTACATTTTCTCATGATGGTGATTGGGGTTTCATATTCTATTTGTTCTTTCATTGGTGGTTGTTGGTGGCAGTAGAACAGGGTGGCGTGCCACATGTCACATAATGGTTTTGCTAGTCCAGTTTTCCCGTCCCCATTTTGAGTATTTTGATTATTTATGAATATGTAAAGTATTTAACTCAAAAAAAATTATGTGTTTTGGTTTATGATATCTCATGGTTTTTTATTATTTTTATCCTTTTTCTGTTCATGGTTGATTCTTATATGTGAGATCATTCCCAATTGTGATGTTTGTTTCCTAGCCACTAGTTTCAACCCCATAGAGATCAATAACACCCTTTATGAAATTTTGTAGGCTGTGTTTGATGTCTATATAGATTGAAGTCTATCATGTTTTTTTAAAATATGGAATCAGGTCCAGGTTATCCCTTTTTGGGTCATGTAATTTTGGAGCGTCTGGATAGTTCATGGCCTGGACTATTAAGGCTTGAGGTTCTAGTTGTGAGTGGGGTATCTTGACAACACAACCTATGAAAAAAATGCATCACCATGGTATATTATATATTTTCTTTAACTTATCCTACATGTATGATGTATAGGATGTAGACAGTTCATGGACACTGAGAATGGGTGTAGTTTTTTGTCTTTTTACTGATATTTTTATGGTTTTATTCATATTTTTGAGCATGTTTGAAATTTTTTATTAATGAAAATATATTTGGGTGATGTATTAATGGTTAAATTTATTTTTATTGATGTAAAATCATTCCTCCCCATATACTACCTATGAAACCACATGAAGATGCCTCAAACAGTTCTCTCTCACAAGTTTATCAGTGGTCGGTAGAACATGTTATTAATGTTGTATGTTATTTGGATATAGGGTTGTTCTCTTGTCCTTACCATTCTAAGGAAGCATAAATAGGAATATAAAAACATTAATCTCATACGTTTCACAAAAACAAGCCTACTTTATTCAGGGGAAGAATAGACCCCCAGGAATATGAGGCATGGATTGAAAATATTGAGAGTATTTTTGGATTTTTGACATTCATGTGGAAGTCAAGGTAAAATTTGATTTGTTAATGTTAGAAGACCCCATTCTCATGTGGTTGGACTTATTAATTTCTGATATTATTCTTCATTAGATGGGGTGAAATTATTTTAATATTGTCTTAAATTAGCATTATTTCTAGGAAAAATTTCCCTTTTCCTAGACTAATAAAATTTTGGATCTCTATCAGGGGACCAGACTATGTTCGAATATGCCTACCATTTCAAAGATTTGGTCATTTTTTTTAATCGAAGTGGTTTATAATGAGAAATTAATGGGTCATCATTTTGAACTGGGTATGTGTACAAACATTTCATCACATGAATTCTTATTCAAACATAATAATTATGTAGAGATAGTTGACTGATCCCTAATGGTGGAGATTAATCATAATGAAAAGTATAGTTTTTTCTATGACAGATTAAATAGTGGGACAGGGAAGAACTGGTTTATCTAAAAAACAATGATGACTAGGATATGATGGGAAGTGGTGGTTTAGGCCAACCATCCCAACCTCCTTCATCCATGGCCACTTGTGGTGGGTTAATAGTTTGCTACAACTCTAGACAGTCATGATAGGTGTGTTTAGCATTTATAGTTCCACCTAGACCCTAGAATCTATGTGGGAACTTGGGTAAATTGTAGAGGTTCTTCTAAAGTGTATTTAGGACCTAGAGTGGTGCAGGTTCCTTAATACACATGTAATTGTGAGCATAGTTTGGTGCATCTAGGTTAAGGGTTCTTGGTTAATAGGGAATAGTGGAATGGGTATATCCTTTTATTGGAAGATATAGATCAAGGATGATTTACGAGTTAGTAGTTGACCGTAGTCTTTGACATATAATATGAACCACCATGATATTGATAAAGACCAATAGAATCTAATGTAGCACCTATGATATTTTGAGGTAGCGTATTTATTATATCATCAATACCTATTGGTTTTTTGATATCAGTGCTTATAATTCAAGTATTTGATAGGTCTCATGGGTTTATTAAAATTACCAAATATGATTATTCCATATGATGTGGAGTTGGTAAAGACACTTGGTAGTAATAGGGTGTAGTTTTTCAGATGTTAGTACTACACTCTAACTCTATCAAGGGTCGAGCTAGAATGGTACTTCTTGGTTCTCAAAATGGTTCTTTTCGAAATGATTCGGAGCATGGACTGGATGTTGATCACCAAGGAACACATCGATTGATATCATAGATGAGTGGGTTTTTTTGTAATGTGATGGGAATACCCAAGTCCTTCAAAGTTAAAGGGATCCTTGTTCAAGTTGATCTAGACCTCCAATTACGATGTTGATAAACCATTTTTTCCAAATCTCATCGTGAATTTTAGAAGATAATGACAAAGGTTATGAGTATGGATTTCCTTATTTAGTGGATGAGTTTCTAAATGTATTAAAATATTATTTATATAGGTTAAATTTAAGGTGGTATTTTTATTTCACCATTGATTTTGAACTAATAACAGATCTGATATCAACTACCTAGTATTGTATGGACCCAATTGTGTTTATTGAATTAAAGATACAGTTAAAATTTTTGGAATCAAAAGGATTCATTCACCTGAGTCTCTCACCATTGGCCATAAATGTTCTATTTTTTAATAATTATTATGGGTTCTTTTAGTTCTTCATTAATATAGTAAGTTAAATAAGGTAATAATAAAGAATAAATACCATTTTCTGACATTTATGGCCTATTTTACCAGTTCTAGTAGGAAATGCGGTTCTCTAGGATTTGACCTATGCTCTGTGTATCACCAACTAAGGTTTTAATAGGAAGACATTCCCTTGATATAATTCTGGAGAATGTAAGGCCACATAATATATTAGGTAATTCCATTCTGGTAAAAAAGTTCCCGACTAAGGTTTTAATAGGAAGACATTCCCTTGATATAATTCTGGAGAATGTAAGGCCATATAATATATTAGGTAATTCCATTCTGGTAAAAAAGTTCCCCAGTAGTTTTATAGAACTTGTGAACTGATTGTTCTTGTAGTACCTATATTAATTCATCATTGTGTTTATGTATGATATCCTAGTCTTCTTAGGGGACAAAGAAGAGCATGAGAGAGACATGATGATTATTCTTTGGAATATTAGGCATCATAGCCTTTGTTATAATATTTCTATGTATTCATTATTATTTTAGAAGTAATGTTTCTTGGCCACATGATCATGGAATATAGGGTTTCTGTGGACCCTAAGAAGATCTAAGAGGTGATGGAATGGGAGTAGCTGTGGAATGTCATTGAGATCATAATTTTTTGGGCCAAGATGGGTATAATAAGATGTTTTTACAGATTTCTCCTGGATTTATTCTCCCATGACATTTCTCACGTAGTAGAGGTGAGGTTCGAATGAATCCAAGAATGTCGGGTATATTTTAAGGATCTCATAAGTGGGTTGACCACAACCCCTATTTTTATCCTACTAGAATTTGGGAAAGGATATGTAACTATTAAAAAAATTATATATTGTTTCATCCTTTCCACAACAGTTATTTATAACTAACGAGATAAAACTTGTTTTTACATCAGTTATCAAAGAACCTCCATGATAAGTAAAATCTCATTGTTGTATCATATCAGTTATAAAATTAATGACCTGATAAATCAGTTTATCATATTAGTTTCTATATAATGGATGTGATAATATAATAAAAAAAATTATCATGATGGTTATTATATAACATACATGATATATCATTTAAAATATTATGAATTCTTTTTTTGTCATTTTTGTGTTTTTTAATCTGCAAAATCATTTCTCGGTTTTCTCTCATGTGTAAACCCTAATCCCAATTATTTGATCTAGTGGTCTACAAACTCATTTTATTATATCATATATCCTCATTTTCATCATCACATTAAATATGATCAACTATAAACTCTCATGTAAGCCTCACACATATCATTTTTCATCGTTCAGTGTAGCGGATGCCCTAACTCACCATTTTTATTTTTTTGTTATAATTTCACATTACTATCTTGTTTAATATCATCATTTAATCTCATATATTCCATTTAAATGTATCCATTCTTCTACAGATAAATTTTAATCTCCATTCATTATGGTGTATTATTTTTAATGATAATTTTTCATCTCATTTCATTATCTATGGCATGTTTTATTTTGAAAATTAATATAAGGTTATTTTCAAATGAATTTGATGATAAAGAAAGGGGTTTGACCCTATTTTTATTTCATGATGAATATAACCCATTTTCTAGTGGTTTATTTTTAATAAAATTGATTTAATTTGGTTCTGAACAAAATAATATAGAATGTATGCTTTGTTTCTAATGTTTTGACAATTTTTAGTTTTCAAGGGATGCTTGGAAATTTGTTTTCATATTTGGATTTAATGGATTGTTTGATACTATATAAAAAGGTATTATTGATATTGATATACAATCTGTTGTTATCCCCTTGTTATATAATTTGTACTGTATAAAATTTTAACCTTGATGGGATGATTTATTTTATTACATGATACTTTATTGGACATAAAAATGGGATCTTTAATTGGAGGGTATTAGACATGAGATGAGATTTATTTATTATCATTAACTTTTTTATAAATGTTTTAATCATGTATTTTTTTATTGATTGATAAACATAATTTGATAGTTTTAAGGAACTCAGGGTAATTATGTAAGGGATCATGTTTATTCCCTGCAATTATAGATTTTTCTATGATATTTACCTTGGTTTAAATTGTTTTAATCATAGAATGTATATTAGTAATTTATATCATCATGTGTCTCATACTCATATGATAACAAGTTCTATAGAATGATTTATTATATTTAATATTCCATTATTGATGGAAATTAGCCTATGGATTATTATTCCACTTTTCGTTATTAAAAATATTATATTTATTGATCATGCAAATAAATATTTTGATTGCTTAGTTATGGGGTTTTAGTCATAAAAATGGGTCTAGATCAAAAACCATATTGGGGGTATTAATTTATTAAGAACAATCCAATCATGGGTTATTATTTTAGATCTTACATATAAATAATTTGTTGAGTTATAAAAATATCATTCAATATTTTAGAATTAAAATATATTTTTGTTATCCCCACAACAATTTTATTTTCATTCCATATGGTTCCCTAACTGAATCAATCATCAATAAAACAACATACAACCTTAATGAATGTGAATATCAAATATTCTATTGAGTTTACATTGGATGGAAAAATTTATAGGATAACAGTATTTTCTATTATAAATTATTTTCATTCATATGTTTTTATGATTTAACATTATTATTTAAACTTCTCTTCTAGTATTATACAGAAATTATAATTACATTTTTCAAATATGCATATATTTATTTTATATTTCAATATTTTATTATAGTAAATTTATGGAATATTTTATTCAAATTTAAAATTTTATAATCTTGAAAAGATATATATAAAAATATATATATATTTGATATTATTTACTCTCAATAATGACTCAAATTTTTATTATTCCACATCCAATGAGTGATGAATATGAGGAAGGCGGTGATGTTTTTTTATAATTTCACAAACAAAATGTTCTATAAAATGACATTTTTTCTATCCATTCATGGAATTTTTAAATATTTTGAATTTAAAAACTAGAGAAATAAAAGATCATTTAATTATTTATAGTTTTAATCTAAGTTATAGCCCTTATATTTGGAATAGAGAAATTGTGTAGAATAATAGATCTATTTATGATGATTATATTCTTGATGATAACTCAAATTAAATTGAAGAAATGATTCATGATGTTGAAGAAGAGGCAATTGGGAAGGAAGATACAATTGAGTGTCTATATGGTGATGATAAAAATACATTGTATCATGGTTATAAAGAATTTATATTTTTATCATTGGTGTTCTGATTGATTAACTTGAATGTGAAACATGGTTGCAGTGGAAAAATATTTACTAATTTGATACAATTGTTGAATGATATTGTTCCTCAAGATAATGATAATCCTGATTCAAATTATAAAGAGAATACAATAATTTACCTGGTGGGATTAGGGTTAAAATAAATGTCTTGATGTATGAATGTGTACTATATTCAAAGGAATGTGAATTATTGTTAGAGTGACCTAAATGTGGTACACCACGGTATAAGTTGAATAAAAAATAATAGGCTTGTTTAGTGTTTATATAAATCCCTTCCAAGGTATCTTGGTATCTTCTAATAATTTATCATTTGAAATTTTTATTTTATAATTCACATGATGGAAACAGGATAAGATAGAATGTTGATCAGTAGAAATGTGATGAAAAAATACATTAACTAGTTGTTTGTCTAGAGTGCATGAAAATTGATCACTATATTTCTATATTGAGAAATGAAGTTATAAATCTCAGATGTAGACTATTCATAGATGAAATGAATACATATCAAAGCCTTAGTAGAACACATAGTTCATGGCCCTCTTTATTGTTAATTTATAACTTAACTTTTTAATTTTGTATGAAATGGACATATGACATGTTTATTTTAATAATATATATACCAAAACAACCTGGAGATGATATTGATGTTTCCTTGTCGCCATAAATTTATTTATTGAAGATCTTATGGGAGAATAAAATTAAGGAGTATGATTTTTATAAAATTGAGTGTCTTAAATTACATGTAATTATTATGATCAAGATAAGTTCCTTCATAGTGTATGTAAATTTGTTTGGATACAGTGTTAGGGGACTTACAGCATGTCCAATTTTAGAATAAAAGACTTTATATTATCAATAACATAAAGACAGGAAAATATCATATATGAGTCGTTGAATTTTATTGTCTACGTATCAATCTTATCAATGATTAAAAAAGTAATTCAATAGGTCAAAATAATTTGATATTTCCACATAAAAATTTATACAATCATTATTATTTTGAGAGGGTGTAGAACCATGATGTTACATTTGGAAAGAAACCTAAATATGGTAATGATATAAATAGTTGGATGAAATAGTCAATTTTTTTTATCTACCATATTAGAGATATCATGAGGTGAATCATAACATTAATGGAATGCATGAGGATAAAAATATCAGTGAAACATTTATTGACACATTGTTAGATTTTAATGTAAAGAATAATGATGGGTTAAATTCTAGATTGGATTTACAATCAATAGGAATGAGTTTCGAGTTAGATCCCTCTCTTGATGGAAGGTGAACATTTCATCCCCCGACAAGTCATTCATTATCCAATATAGAGGAAATTATCTTTTGTTAGTGTCTTCTGATATCAATGTACCACAGTGTTACTCTTCAAATGTATAAAACTATTTTATTTTAAAGGATTTTAAGTTGATAGGTATGAAATATCATGAATATTATGTCATCATCCAACAAATCATACCAGTTTCATTACATGGAATATTTCCCATCCATGATAGAAAGATTATAATGAAGGGGTTTTATCTTTTCAATTCAATTTTAAATACAATGTTTAATCTGAATTGTTTGAAAATTTTGGAAAACAAGTAAATTTATATACATTTTCAATTGAAAATGTATTATCCTATACAATATTATGATATAATGGCGCATTTAATTATTCATTTGGTTCGAGAAATAAATCTTTGAGGACCTGTATATCTATGTTAGATGTATATTTTTGAAAGTTATATGAATATATTGAAGGGTATATTAATAATTCATATTGACCTAAAGCCTACATTATTGAAATGTATATTTTTGAGGAGTTTGTGGAGTTTTTCAGAAGCTACTTGTCTATGGTGGAGCACATTGATTTGCCTCAATCTCAGCATGGATAAGTTAATTATGGTAAAAATATGAACTATGGATTTAATGTGAAAAAATTATTAGGTATATTGATAAATAATGTATATTTATACATATTGAATAAAATTTATGGTGCTCAACCATAAATAAAATTTCATATTAATGTGTTGCTACAATGTTTTCCAAATAAGAAATATATGTGGATTTTGAATGAGCATAAAGAAAAAATATTTGACATGGTTGAATGAAATTATTCTTGGTAGATCAAATTCATAAGAAACACTAATATTGTTAGTGTTTGTTCCAAGTATAAATTTAATAAAATGGTACAGGTACAACATTAATGGCTACACATTTCATAAGAAAGTTTAGAACAACAAAAGTGTAGTTCGGAATAGTTTTGTATTGGTGTCATAAAAGCAATTCATTTTTCATGTTCTAAAGATAAAAACTCAATTTATGAATCAAGTACATAATATGGAGTCATTAATGAAATATGGAAGGTTGATTATATTAAAATTAAGGTTACATTTTTTAGATAAAAAAGTTTTATTGGTTATAATAGTGTCAGACATGATAAATTTAGGTTTTCACATGTTAATATGAATAGATTGGAATACACAGTCAGTCCTTTTATAATGGAATCACATACAAAATATATTTTTTTTTATCAATCTGATATGTAGTGGTATATTTTTTAACAAGTAAAAAAATTATATTTTTTATGATAAAATTGAATAATATGTTGATTTATTTGATATCCTTACTTCCATGGAATGGTTAATATATAATAATGATGGAAACTTTCTAGAGATGGTTTTTTTCATAATGAATCATAATGATGAACAAAACTTGGAATGAAAATCATTTAGTACATTCCTAATAATATATTTAACATATGTTTATTTATCATTTAGTATTATAAATTGCATAAAATTCTTGATATGTTAATTTTATTTTTTTTTAATAAAACACATATTAAAACTAATAAGTTAAAATGTTGGTTTATATTTGTTTCATTTTTTTTAGTTTACCATGTTTACCCTTACGTAACTTATCTATTTACTAATTTTTTTTAATATAATTAATTTAAATATAATATGTTAAATAAAAAAAATATTTTATAATAGAATATTGAAAAAATATTATTTTTATTATAAAAAATAATTTATTATGTTGTACCATTTTTAATATTCATACACCACTTTTGGATTTTTTTCATTCATTTAAACAAAAGTCTATTTTTCATATTGATTGGTATAATTTTATTTAAAAATAACAAATATAAATTATAATAATTCTAGTTTAATTTATTTTACATTTGTGTATAATAATTTTTAAATTTTTATTTACATTAATATTTTAATTGTTGAATTTATATATTTGGGTAAAAAAATTGTTGCTTTGATTTATAGAATAATGATTTATTAATCAAATGATCAACCACATACATCTATAGATGTGCCTACTATTATCTATGGGGAGGAAGTTGCACATACTCCTATTGATGATCCCCATCCTTCTTTACAAGATTCATATACTACTAGAGATCCAAAGAAGAGTTCGAGGGTTAGTAAATGTTGCAGAAATATTTTACTAAAATTATCAATCCCTCGTAGCCAGGACCAAAGGATACATGTAGAATTTATTGATAATGATATTCTAAGAGATCCTAATTAAAAATAATTCAACGGTTTTTTATCAGATCAGCCTAAAAGAAAAGTCAGTATTTTGGTTGATGATTATAGATGTGTTGGAAAAGTGACACTATATCATTTGTGGGAGACCATTTTTTTAATCTATCCTTTTATTGTATTACTAATCTAGAAATATGTCTAGTAATATACGTTTTCCCCCTTATTATCAGATCACATATGATATACCATAAACTATAGGTGTTATGAGGAAATGTTTATCATTGGCTGTAATGAGATTAAGGGATTTTAAATCAACCCACACACCATATTTAATTTATGGTAATAGATAAAAATATAATATTAGTTATATATATACCTTTAAATATAAAGTCACATGAAATATTTTTTTAAGGTATAAGAAAAGTAACATTTTTCGGTAACTGTAATGTAAACTTTTAGAAATTTTTATATTAATGATCCTATTATTGATTTACTGTTTTTAAATAATAGAAATCAATGAGATACCATCAGGATGTCCAATCAAGAAACATATACCCTCATAAATTCTCTTTATGAGTTCATGGGATATTGGATGAATAAATGATGGCAAAAAAACATCAAAAACAAGTTATTGAATCTTGAATCTATGGCGATGTTTCCCTTAAATCCCCCTGGAATGACAAGGAAAATAGAAGAGGGATCAGATAAAAAAATAAGGAAAATTTCTTACATAAGAGTCTATGGTTATAGGTGAGAGAGTTTTAAGATGATTACTTTATTTATTAATTTATGTTAATTAAATTCAATATATAGTTTGGATCATCTCAAAAAAAATTATATAATTCATACAAGATTCTCTTGAAGAGCTAAGAAAATTGGGGGTCTTTATAGCTAAGTGTAGGTATGATATTTTATATACAAAATAGGGAAAGGCTGATCGCCTAGGTCACACATAAGGATACCTAGCGGGTTTATCAATGAGAAAAGTGATTCAAAATTCCTCATCTTCTACAATGGATAATTTTTATAAAAAAATTAATATTTGAAGTCATATGTTATGAAAATTATTTTGATGATATAGGATTAGATCAGAGCATCGGTACAGTCAATGTTTGAAGAAATTAATGGATTTTTTAATACTACAACTCCCACTCCTCCAACTCCTCTAGTAGCTCCCTCTCCTATACCTCCTCCTATAGACCTCACTCTTTATCCTAATCATACACCCCCTCATCCACAGTTTCCTAGTAACTACGATTTATATATAAATAATACTCATTATAATATTGTTACATATGGGATGATATTTTATACTGTAGATAATGTTCATCACCAGTAGATATAGATATATAATCATAGAGTTATTGTACAAGATATTATCAATTGATCATATGAAGTATCGGTACCTATTGATGGGGTGACTGTTGTTGGAAATGGTATCAGCCACTTTTTATTTTGGCCATCTAGACTTCCACAACATATTACCATAGAGTCATCTGTATATTTATATTTTATTTCAATGTTATATATAATTTATTTCAAAATTTTAATGTATATATATATATCTATTTTTTATTGGAATACATTATTGGTAAATAAATATGGTATTATCAACAAAAAATGAAAAGATATATGACTCCAGATATAGATTGTAGTAGTTTTGATAGATTTTCATGTTATTAAAACTTTTTGTTAGGTGTTTATGAGATTCTTATGGATGTGGATGTTTTTGGGAGTGCAATAAAAATTGGTCATTTAAAAAATGATATCATGGTGCTTTTAACTAGAGATATATTGGGCATCAACATAATGAAATTTTTCCCCTATTTGTCTTATAGATATCATTCGATGTATTTGATTTATTGAAATTTTATACGTATGTTTATTTTTTATTTGGTATCTTTATACAATGTGTAAGGAGAATGATATGATATATTTTTATGGATTTATGGACCCATATTTAATTTCACTTATAGTGAGAATAATGACTGAAGTGGTAAGAATAGTTTATATTGCTGAAATATTTCAGAAAAATGTAATTATTTAGTGTTGGATGATTCCATATCTTCAAGAATAAGAAACATTTATCTCACAATGTGTTTTATATTTTTCAATATAATAACCACTAATTTTAAATTTTATTTTATATCATTGGCCACTGTATATGAGGTGTTTTCTATCCAAGTGATAAGACACATTACTAGTTATGCCCTATCCATAGTGATGTGCGATAATGTTTTAAGGATGTATTGAAAATGAATGTAACATCCCAAGTATGTAATGAATAATAGATATTCTTATCTATGTCTATTTATGAATTAGATAGTGTTTTAGAGGCTTAAAATGAGAATAAACCCAATGTTAAGCATGGAATACACTAATATTCTTAAAAGATTGTTTTACATCATTTTGATGGCAAACCATTTTTAAATAAAACTTTTGAAATTTTTATAAGCTCTATTTGAAAAAATAAAATTATTATTTATTATTGGGACATTTAAATTTACATTGGATAATTTTTTGGTATTTTTCTGACAATGTTCATTTTTTAATGAATAGTGAAAAATACTGCATTTTACACCAAAACTGCTTTTTCATCTAATTTAATTATATGGTTAGATTATATTTTGAATTGGTTTTAAAGTGAAATTAGAATATATTTTTACCATTTAATCCAATAGTGGTCTTTGGAATTAAATTCACCTTGAAATTGGACTTAAACTAGTGTCAATCTTTTGATACTTATTGTTTCATAAAAACACGCTATTTGCTCTGACAGCGGGAATTAATTATTAAATTAATTAATGTAACTTATATGTTTTGAATTTTGTAAAATAAACATCATTTTTGAATTCTGAATATCAAATATAGCTTAGGGTGATGTTTTGGTATTTTTCTGAAAAACTTCAATTTTTGATAAATAGTGAAACCACTAAGTGGTACTTAAAAAAACTGATTTTTCGTTTAAATGAAATTTTACCACCTCTGTGTTTTGAATTTCAAAAATCTGACATAAATGGTTGTCATTAAGAAGTAAAATTTGGTTCAATGGGATTAAAATAATTTTTTTGTGAATAGTAACTTTTAAGTTTTTAATCGCGATTAGAGGTAATTAGTGTAATTTAAGGTACGAATAATGTTTTAATAATATGAAATGACCTAGACACATGTCCTACCCTTATTGTATGTGTCATGGAAGACCAATAAAATACATGGGTCAACTTGGGGACCCCATGGAGCCACTTTGGTAGGAAAATGACATTAATATCTTTTTATTTAATGTTAAAGTAAAAATGTCACAAACATGAGTTGTTTTACTAAAACAATTTTTAAATGGGGTTATAAAAGTCAAATTTTTTACTATAAATATTCATTAGAAATCTAAAAATATTTCCTACATCATGATATTTTTTTTATAATTTTTATACATTAAATAAATTAAATTATTTATGACATCATGATGATGCAGCAATTACCTCATTAATAAAGGATTTAAATAAAATGTAAAGATAATGTAAAATATAAGACCTAAACATGTAGAAAACTTATTGGATGGGTATATTTAGAACCCTTATCACTTTATCCTCGAATTATATCAATGTGGGACCTTTTAAATCTGAAACTCATTTTAAAATAAACATTTCTTTACATTCCAAGAGTGCCCCTCCTCCCATCTTATAAAAGGCCCCCACCTCTACCTCATTACCCACACCTCTCAAGCCTTTAGCTCGGCCAACCCCTACTCATTTTCTCTCTCCACATCCCTCTCTTACTCCTAGAAGCCTCACTTCGGGCATAAGTCTTCCCAATGAATCCTTTCAGCTCAAATCAAAAAGAGTTACCCATTTTAAAGGTAGTGTTTTCTCTTGTGCTCTTATGTTTTATTTTGCTTCTCCAACCCTCTAAACTCTTTTTATTCCTTTCTTTTGTAACAACACCAGTATCTTTAATATACTGGGATGTTGTTATAATAATTATTAGAGCTACACTTAGACACACCTACCTCTAATGGTTAAATAACATACTGTTTTTGTGGATGGCGAATTTCTGCCTCACGAAACGATGATTGTTCAACACTCATATAACACCTTCAAAGGTGTCCATTCAGATGAAACTATTTTTATATATGATATATAATATGTTTTTGTTTAACTTAAGCTTCTGTATTTTTCATTTATGGCATACCTTTATGGTTTCCATTATGGGTAAACGCGATATCTTCATTTTAGGAAGTGCGGACTACCACCCCCTCAAAGTGATTTTATTCGTTAATGCCATATGTGGGACATATAAAGGATGTAATTAATGGTATTATATATGATATTATACTGGAATTATAATATACCTTTATATCATTATGATTCCATTCCATAAAATACGAAATAGAAATGAAAGTAGCGTTCATGCGTACGTATGGCTTACTATCTCCATGAACAGTGCATTTTATTTCTTACCTCTAAATGTTATGTAATATTTTAAATGCATATATATACTAGATATATATGATATATATGATATATAAATCATGATTATAACTCTGTATATAATGGATACATGAACAACTTGTAATTATAAAGAGCATATTTTTTACTCAAGTACCAACGATCGTTAAAACGACCGTTACTAACATAAATAATTACATAGTCTTCATAACATGGTAATAAGTGATATAAAAGGAATAATGAACTTGAAAAAGGTTCTTAAGCAAGTATAAATTAACTCAAGTTTATTATTTAGGACATTAAAGAACGATCGAGTCAAGTCGGACCCGAGGTATGGGACTTCGTCTCAATCTCCTTTATTTGAGGCATATTATATTTTATACACAACTTTATTTTATACGGTGTATAAACACCTTTGACTTTTACATTTATCCAAAAGGAATCTTTTTATACGAAGCGTTTTATGAAACGACAAAAGGGAATTTTTTTGTCGTACGTATGCGGCGACAATGACTTCTCCACCGCCGTGACCATTATTTGAGTTTCGGCTTCCTCTACAAGCCATACCATTTTTTTAAAGAAAAATAAATACCATGTTTTACTTTTCTTTTATTTCGGTATTGATAATGGTTTTCATAATGTTTTTATATCAATGTGTTGTATTGATATCTTATGATTGAAAAGTGGAAATGTTATGTTTCCTTTATGCATGTTTTATGTGAAACGATTATGTTATGGTTCTTGGGCACTGTTATGAAGACAGGTGGTTCCATGATAAACTAAGGGCGGGTCAGCCCGATATAGCTCTCCAATGCATTGGGTAACGCAAAGGGGTTAAACATTGAGGTTTCTCCGAAGAGATTTAGGGAATATACTGTGATGGGTATTCCAAATGTAACCAAGAGGGTTACTCCCTATGTAAGAATGTTATGAATGCCTCAAGTTACCTTTATGTCTTATGATTTCTATGATTTATTCATGTTTTGATGAGGTATGTTAAAGTGCATATGTTTTATGGGTAAAGTATGATTTCATTCTTATGTATATATGTACTCATGTTTCCTTTCCATGTTTTTATATCCCTTACTGAGCTTTTTATGCTCATCCCAAGTTTTGGAAATGTTTTTCACAGGTCAAGGGAAAGGTACATGATATGATGATAGTGTCAAGGAAGTTTCAAGAAAGAATCCATGTTTTATTTTAAATCTATTTCTGTTGATGGGAAAAATGAATACTATCTTTTATGTAACCACTTTGTTTAAATGTGGAATGTAATGAATGTTTTATGATCTAATTCTCTAAAACTCTAAACCTGAAAAGATCATCAAGGTGTAATCTTGTAATAACTCAAGATTGAGTATTTTTTAAGGCTGGGGCTTTATAGTTGGTATCAGAGGTCGGTTTAGATAACTTTAGGAGTTAGAATTCTGTTAAATGACTATCCAAAAATATTTTTTTATGGTCAAATTGAAATGATATAGAATTTTAAGATTATCAAGTTGCTTCATCTAAGACATGTTTGTTCAGAATGTTTTTCCGTAGAGGAAACATGGAAGCAGTGATAGGAAGGCATACAGAAGGAAATAACCTTCCGAATCAGCATCCTGAGATGGTCGGAATTGGAACTGAATAGTTTGTTGCAGTAATGGCATAGTTGACTCAGGCGATAAATGGTGGCGGTATCCATGCACGAGATCAGCCAGATCAACCGCAGAGGAACATATCAGTGGTGGAACATTTCATGAGGCAACATCCCCCATCATTCAGAGGATCATCTGATCCTGTGCTAGCTGAAGGGTGGATTAAAGCACTGGAGAATATTTTCAATGTCATGGGGTGTTCAGACAATCAAAAGGTTAGTCTTACTATTTACCATTTAGAGGGTGAAGCAGATCAGTGGTGGTCGATGGTTAAAAATATCAGGGACGCAGATGAGATTGATGCACTCGAATGGGATGAATTCAAAGGTATGTTTCTTGAGAATATTTTCCTAAGGCTCTTTGACTTAGGATGGAAAACCAATTCTTGGAATTGAGGCAAGAGGAAGACTCAGTGGCTGATTATGAAGGGAGGTTCACTCGATTGGCAAGGTATGCTCCAAATTTTTTCCGAGACCTTGATAGTAAAATCAATCATTTTTACTAAGGATTAAATCCAAAATATTGAAGGGCATTAGATTCTCGTGAGTTTAAAAGTTATGAAAATCTTGTTCGATGTTCTGAGAAGGTGGAAATGGAGTTTTCTGATGATCAAGTGTTCTATAACAACCAGCAGAAGAAGAGACAGAGGTGGCAGGAGAAAGGAAAGAATTCTTCAAAAATGGTTGACGGTAAGAAAACTAAGTTTCTAGTTTGTGATAAATGTGGTAAAAGGAATGCTGGGGAATGTCTTCTGAATTCTGGAAAGTGCTATCGATGTGGTAATATGGGACATAAGGCTCATGATTGCACTGAAAATGATCAAGGTGATGGTAAGACCAAATTTGATTTACAGTTAGTGAAATGTTTTAAGTGAAATGAGATGGGTCACTATACAAACTAGTGTCCGACAAAGAGCTTGAGTGATGGGAAGCAGTTAGAATACAAGCAGAAAGGGGTGGTGAAATCCTTTGCAACTACTTCAGCAGATTTCGGGCCATCAAATGAAGTTGTATCAGGTACCTTGTTTGTTTTTTCAGATTATGTCAGGGTGTTGTTTGATTCGGGGTCTACACATTCTTTCATCTCTAAAAACTTTTCTAGTAAAATGCGAATACCATCTCAATAAATGACTCCTGAACTTTTGGTAAAAACACTTGGGGGAAATGTTGAGGCAAAAATAATTTATAAGAATCTTCCTATCCTTATCTGTGGAAAGAACCTACTTGTGAACCTTATTTTTTTACCTTTAGTAGAGTTTGATGTTATCCTAGGTATGGATTGTCTCTCTATTTACCATGCTAAGATTGACTGTAGAGCTAAAGAAGTTTCATTTCAGAAAGAAATTCAGTTTGTGTACAAGAATGAACCCTTACTGTTGATAACTTATCAAGAGACCGAGAAACTTGTAAAATATGGAAGTGAATTTTACCTTTCACATATTATTAAAACAAGGGAACTATTCAGATTAATGATGTGCCAGTGATAAATGAGTATCCTGATGATTTTCCTGATGAGTTTCCTGGAATAATACCAGATTGGGATGTTGAGTTTACTGTTGACTTAGTTCCTGATGCTAAGCCAATTTCAAAACCCCCTTATCGAATGGCTCAAATTGAACTTTTAGAGTTGAAGGAACAATTGAAAGATTTATTAGAGAAAGGTTTCATTCGGCCTAGAACATCACCATGGGGTGCTCCTGTTTTGTTTCTTAAAAAGAAAGATGGTTCTATGAGAGTTTGCATTGATTATAGATCCTTGAATAACATCACTATTAAGAACAAATATCATTTTCCTCATATCGATGATTTGTTTGATCAGCTCCAGGGAGATCAGTATTTTTCAAAGATTGACCTGAGATCGGGGTACCATCAGATGAAGGTAAAGGAAGCATATGTTCCGAAGACTTTGTTTCGTACAAGATATGGCCATTATGAATTTGTAGTAATGCCTTTTGGGATAACCAATGCACTTGTTGTATTCATGGACTTAATGAATAGAATTTTCCATGAGTTCTTGGATAAGTTTGTGGTGGTTTTCATTGATGATATTTTGGAGTTTTCTAAAAGTAATGAGGAGCATGAAAGACATTTAAGGGTTATTTTGCAAACCTTAAAAGAAAATAAATTGTATGGGAAATTCAGCAAGTGTGAGTTTTGGTTGCAACAAATTTCTTTCCTTGGTCACATTGTTTATAAAGATGGGATAACTGTTGATCCTGCAAAAACAAAGGCTGTGGATGAATGGCCAAGACCCACAAATGTAACAGAGATTCGTAGCTTCCTTGGTTTGGGAGTATATTACCAAAGGTTTGTTAGAAATTTTTCACAGTTATCTAGTCCAATGACTATGCTAACTCGGAAGGGTGTTATGTTTATCTGGACAAAAGAATGTGATGATTGTTTTCAGGAATTGAAAAGATGATTGGTGAATGCTCCAGTTTTGGCACTACCTTCCAAGAATGGGGAGTTTTTTATCTACAGTGATGCTTAATTGAAAGGACTTGGTTGTGTCCTAATGTAGAATGATCAGGTAATTTCTTATTCTTCACAACAGTTGAAAACTCATGAGGTAAATTATCCTACACAAGATTTGGAATTAGCTGTTGTTGTTTTAGCTTTAAAAATTTGGAGGTATCATTTGTATGGAGTAAAGTGTGAAATATATACCGATCACAAATTTTAAAGTATATATTCAATCAGAAAGAATTGAACATGAGATAGTGGAGATGGTTAGAATTAATCAAGGATTATGATTGTACAATTCATTACCATTCGGGAAAAGAAAATAAAGTGATTGATGCTTTGAGTCAAAAAAGTAATGCTTCATTAACAATGTTGTGTTTGGAGCATGATCCTTTGGTTACAGATTTGATGAACTTTGGCATATAATTTTTTGGTGTAGGATTTTATTCTGTTTTTTTTTTCAGGTATCAGTGAAATATTCTCTATCAGACAGAATTAAGCAAGCACAGAAGCAAGACAGCGAGTTGCAGAAAAAGGTAGAGCTGGTTCAGAAGGGTAAGTTTCCTGAATTCAATATTGATAATGATTTTGTTTTGAGATTTGGGAAGAGATTGTGTGTGCCGTGTGATTTACAGTTGAAGAGAGATTTGTTATGTGAATCTCATAGTTCTCCGTTTTCAGTTCATCCTGGAAGTACTAAGATGTACAGAGATCTACGGGAGTATTACTGGTGGGATGGAATGAAAAGAGATATTGTTGATTTTACTGAAGTGTTTGACTTGTCAATAGGTTAAAGTAGAGCGGAAGTTACTGAAAGGGATGCTTCAGACTTTACCAGTGCCAGAGTGGAAATGGGAAAATATATCCATGGACTTAGTTGTGGGATTGCCGAAGACACCTCTAGGAAATAATGCAATCTGGGTTATTATTGATCGCTTGACTAAATCTGATCATTTCCTTGCTATACGAGATACTTTTTCCCAAGATCAACTTTCCTGTTTGTATCTTAAAGATATAGTCATGTTACATGGAGTTCCTCTCTCCATTGTATCTGACCGTGATCCCAGGTTCACTTCTAACTTTTGGAAAGGCCTTCAGAAGTCATTGGGTACTGAATTAAATTTTAGTACAGCTTTTCATCCCTAATCAAATGGGCAGTCAGAATGAACAATTCAGACTTTGGAAGATATTCTACATGCTTTTTCGATGGATTATCAGGGAAGTTGGGACCAACATCTTTCTTTGGTTGAGTTTTCATATAACAGCAGTTTTTATTCCAGTATATAGATGGCACCATTTGAGGCATTATATGGGAAGCGGTGTCGAACTCTAGATTTCTGGGATGAAGTGGGTGAAAGTAAGCTGATGGGACCAGAATTTGTAAAAGAGTTGGCAGAAAAAGTTCAGCTAACACAGAAACACATGATAACAGCTCAGAGCGGGCAGAAGAGTTATGAGGATAACCGGAGGAAGGATCTATCTTTTGAGGTAGGTGATCATGTTTTTCTCAAAGTCTCACCATGGAAAAGTGTGATGAAATTTGGTAAGAAAGGAAAGATGAGTAAAAGGTTCATTGGACCATATGAAATTCTGGAGAGAGTTGGATCAGTTGTTTACTGAGTGGCTTTACCTCTGAGTTTATCTCAAGTATACAATGTTTTTCATGTTTTGATGTTGATAAAGTATATGCCAGATCCATCTCATGTTTTGAGTCCAGAGGTAGTTCAGCTGGAAGAGAACCTATCTTATGAGGAAAAACCGGTCTAGATTCTTGACCACAGGGAGAAAGTGTTATGGAATAAGATGATTCATCAAGTAAAGGTTTTTTGGAAAAACCACATGATTTAAGAGGCAACATGGGAATCTGAAAATGCAATGAGGGCTAAATACCCCCACTTATTCGATAAGTAAATAAATTGCGGGGACGCAATTTTCTAAAGGGGGGAAGGATGTAACATCACAAGTAAGTAATGAATAATAGATATTCTTATCTATGTCTATTTATGAATTAGATAGTGTTTTAGAGGCTTAAAATGAGAATAAACCCAATCTTAAGCATGGAATACACTAATATTCTTAAAATATTGTTTTACTGCCTTTTGATGGAAAACCATTTTTAAATAAATATTTTGAAAATTTTATAATCTCTATTTGACAAAATAAACTTATTATTTATGATTGGGACATTTAAATTTACATTGGATAATTTTTTGGTATTTTTTTGATAATGTTCATTTTTTTAATGAATAGTGAAAAATACTGCATTTTACATCAAAACTGATTTTTCATCTAATTTAATTATATAGTTAGATTATATTTTGAATTGGTTTTAAATTTAAATTTTAATATATTTTTACCATTTAATCCAATAGTGGCCATTGGAATTAATTTCACCTTCAAATTGGACTTAAACTAGTGTCAATCTTTTGATACTTATTGTTTCATAAAAACGCGTTATTTGCTCTGACAGAGGGAATTAATTATTAAATTAATTAATGTAACTTATATGTTTTGAATTTTGTAAATTAAACATCATTTTTGAATTCGGAATATCAAATATAGCTTAGGGTGAAGTTTTGGTATTTTTTTGTAAAGCATCAATTTTTGATGAATAGTGAAACCACTAAGTGGTACTTAAAAAAACTGATTTTTCTTTTAAATGAAATTTTACCACCTATGTGTTTTGAATTTCAAAAATCCGACATACACGGTTGTCATTAATAATTAAAATGTGGTTCAATGGGATTAAAATAATTTTTTGGTGAATAGTAACTTTTATGTTTTTAATCGCGATTAGAGGTAATTAGTGTAATTTAAGGTAAGAATACTGTTTTAATAATATGAAATGACCTAGACACATGTTATACCCTTATTGGATGTGTCATGGCCGACCAAGACAATCCATGGGTCAACTTGGGGACCCCATGGAGCAACTTTGGTAGGAAAATGACATTAATATCTTTTTATTTAATGTTAAAGTAAAAATGTCACAAACATGAGTTATTTTACTTAAAAACTTTTTAAATGGGTTTATACAAGTCATATTTTTGACTACAAATATTCATTATAAATATAAAAAGGTTTCCTACATCATGATATTTTTTTTATAATTTTTAGAAATTAAATAAATTAAATTATTTATGACATCATGATGATGCAGCGATTACCTCATTAATAAAGGATTTAAATAAAATGAAAAGATAATGTAAAATCTAAGACCTACACATGTCAAAAACCTATTGTATGGGTATATTTAGAACCCTTATCACCTTATCCTCGAATTATATCAATGTGGGACCTTTTAAATCCGAAACTCATTTTAAAATAAAGTAACATTTATTTACTTTCCAAGAGTGCCCCTCCTCTCCTCTTATAAAAGGCCCCCACCTCTACCTCCTTACCCACACCTCTCAAGACTTTGGATTGGCCAACCCCTACTCATTTTCTCTCTCCACATCCCTATATTACTCCTATAATCCTAACTTTGGGAAAAATTCTTCCCAAGGAAGCCTTTGAGCTCAAATCAAAAAGAGTTACCCCTTTTAAAGGTAGTGTTTTCTCTTGTGCTCTTATGTTTTATTTTGCTTCTCCAACCCTATAAACTCTTTTTATTCCTTTCTTTTATAACAACACCAGTATCTTCAATATACTAGGATTTTGTTATAAGAAGGATTAGAGCTACACTTACACACACCTACATCTAATGGTTAAAGAACATACTGTTTCTGTGGATGGCGAATTTATGCCTCACGAAACGATGATTGTTCAACACTCATATAACACCTCAAAAGGTGGCCATTCAGATGACAATATATTTATATATGATATATAATATGTTTATGTTTTCCTTAAGCTTCTGTATTTTTTATTTATGAAATACCTTTAAGGTTTCCATTATGGGTAAACGTGATATCTTCATTTTAGGAAGTGCGGACTACCGCCCCCTCAAAGTTATTTGATTTGTTAATGCCATATGTGGGATGTATAAAGGATGTAATTAATGGTATTATATATGATATTATACTAGAATTATAATATACCTTTATATCATTATGATTTCATTCCATAAAATACGAAATAGAAATGAAAGTAGAGTTCATGCGTACGTACGCCTTACCGTCTCCATGAATGGTGCATTTCATTTCTTACCACTAAATGTTATGTAATATTGTAAGTGCATATATATACTGGATATATATGATATATATGATATATACATCATGAGTATAACTCTGGATATAATGGATACATGAACAACTTGTAATTATAAAGAGTATATTTTTGACTCAAGTACCAACGATTGTTAAAACGACCGTTATTAACTTAAATAATTACATAGTGTTCATGACATGGTAATAAGTGATATAAAAGGAATAATGAACTTGAAAAAGGTTCTTAAGAAAGTACAAATTAACTCAAGTTTATTATTCAGGGCTTTAATGAACGATCGAGTCAAGTCGGACCCGAGGTATGGGAATTCATCTCAATCTCCATTCATTGAGGCATATTATGTTTTATACACAACTTTCTTTTATACGGTGTATAAACACCTTTGACTTTCACGTTTATCCAAAAGGAATATTTTTATACGAAGTGTTTTACTAAACGAAAAAAGGGAATGTTTTTGTCGTACGTATGCGGTGATAACGACTTCTCCGCCTCTGTGAACATTATTTGAGTTTCAGCTTCCTCTACAAGCCATACCGTTTTTTTAAAAGAAAAATAAATACCATGTTTTACTTTTCTTTTATTTCGGTATTGAAAATGGTTTTCATAATGTTTTTATATCAATGTGTTGTATTTATATCTTGTGATTGAAAAGTGGAAATGTTATGTTTCCTTTATGCATGTTTTATGTGATACAATTATGTTATGGTTCTTGGGCATTGTTATGAAGACGGGTGGTTCCGTGATAAACTAAGGGCGGGTGAGCCCAATATATCTCTCCAATGCATTGGGTAACGCGAAGGGGTTAAACATTGAGGTTTCTCTGAAGAGATTTAGGTAATATACTGTGATGGGTATTCCATACGTAACCAAGTGGGTTACTCCCTACGTAAGAATGTTATGAATGACTCAAGTTAACTTTATGTCTTATGATTTCTATGATTTATTCATGATTTGATGAGGTATGTTAAATTTATTATGTTTTATGGGTAAAGTATGATTTCATTCTTATGTATATATGTACTCATGTTTCCTTTCCATATTTTTATATCCCTTACTGAGATTTTTATGCTCATCCCAAGTTTTTGAAATGCTTTTCACAGGTCAAGGGAAAGTTACATGATATAATGATAGTGTCAAGGAAGTGTCAAGAAAGAATCCATGTTTTATTTTAAATATGATTTCGTTGATGGGAAAAATGAATACTATCTTTTATGTAACCACTTTGTTTAAATGTGGAATGTAATGCATGTTTTATGATCTAATTCTCTAAAACTCTAAACCTGAAAAGATCCTCAAGGTGTAATCTTGTAATAACTCAAGATTAAGTAATGTTTAAGGCTGGGGCCTTATAATGAATGTTTATATTTCTTAATAAATTCTCATACTATAATGAATTTTAATTTTCTACATTGTTAAAAGTTTCTAATAGGGGATGGAATTTATTTTTAGATAACACAATTAAAAAAGAGTTCCAAGATCAAATATGTAAAAGTAAATGAGAGTTTTCATTTATAATTAGTACATTTTATATATATTACATAAAAATGTTATTTTGATTTGAAAAACTCATTTAAACATCTTTTTCAAAAATAGGAAGGAGTCAAAGAATGTATATATTTTGTGTTAAGATTTATGTATGATATAATTTCAACTGGGATAGTTACTAGGTTCAATCAAGTTAGATTTCATTATATAAAATTGCTTAATATTTAATATTTTATATTCATAATACATTATAAATTTATTCCTTTTACTTGGTATATTTTTTATGACTCTCTCCCATATAGTTAAAAGGGGTGAAAACACACATACAAGTAGAATGTGAAAAAAAAATTATAGGTTTAGTTGGATTTTAGTTTGTTTTTAATAAATATTGATATTTTGAATATTGTAATTGTAAATGTATTGTTTGTTGTTATGACACAACTCTTTCTTTTTTAATTTTTTGATCTGTCCTAGAGAGGAATTTTGAAAAGTAATATTTGATAGATTATTATTTTTCATGTCTGTTATTAAATAACCAATGTTAAAAACCATCTATGTACAGTTTTCCATGTTTTTTATTTAATAGCCGACGTGAAAAACCCCTTCTAAATGGGTTTTTACATCAGTAATAAAATATTCAATGTAAAAACCCAATTCGATTATTAATATAAAAAATCCATTTTTTAAGAGTTGTTGGGTAAATATTTGCAATGATGCGTTCAATAATGGCTCTATATAATCAACATAAAAAAAGTAAGAAAAATGAAATTAAAAATCATTTCTCTACTAGTGTGTGGTCAACTATAATGCTTTAGGTAGAGGTTATGGGTGGGTGTTGATGTTGCAGGATTATGTAGTGTCATGTGGATCTTTCTAACTCCGACCACATGAATGAAATTACCCAAAGCATGACCTAGAAGTAGTATTGATGATTCATTCCTTGATTATGTGGTATCATAATCAATTCAAGGAGAAGTAGGATTTATTCTTAGACCATACGATCTTAGCCAACATTTTATCTAAGAAGAACCTGAATCTAAGGTAGTGAAGATAGGTTGAGTACCATCAGGGGTCTAATTTTGACATTTTGTACACCCTATGAAAAGGGAATGTGCTTGCAAAACCCTTAAATGTAATTCTATTCTGAATTTCTTGAAAAAGAGTATATTATTGAGTGGAATTTAATTTGGATTTTTTTTCATATATGCACACTAAATCCAATGAGTATAGAACATTAAATTTCATGGGTAGCATCATATTGATTACCTCGCTTTTTTAGCTTATTTGATAAGAAATACTAAATGATGACTTGTATTAGCACTCTATGAAGATTACAAATGGTTTTGAGGTTACTAGTGGGTGGACATTGTGGTTTTATGGAATTCTTTAGTTTAAGGGTAATTTTGTGGATCCTTTATCACCGTGGAAGGGGGTGATGTAAGATAACCACTTATAATAGTTAGTTCATATCATACCACCATGATGTTTTATGAAAAGCATTGTTAGTTCTAATGCCCATGTATGAGGTGTGATATTGTAGACTTTATATCCAATTTATATAAGTTTTGGAATGTTAATGTTGATAAATAGAGGCCCTCTAGTTTCTTCTATCCACTACCCATTCGTACCAAAAATTAGGATAAGGTAACCAGGTATTTCATTATTAGGTTTCCTCAAATACCATTAAGATTGAATGTTATTTGGGTAGTGATTGACCATATGTAAAAAAATCCTAGAATTTTTTCTAATTTAGGATTAAAGTAATTTTTATGAGTTAGGTTGGTTGTATGTTCAAGATATAGCGAGTCTTTATGGTGTTCCATTTTATATTGTTTTGTATAGACCCCCCCCCCCCAATTTTACCTCTATGTTTTCATAATTACATCAAAAATAAATTAGGTCACATGTCAAATTCAATATAAAAAACCATCCTCAAATGGATAGTCATATAGATTGAGAGAATCCGATCATGGAAGGCGTTCTCTAGTCATGTGTGTCAGATTTCACAGGCATGTAGAATCACCTTTTAGGAGTAGGGGAATTTGAAAATAAAAATAGTTACAACACACTAGCATGATTGATCCCATTGAGGTGCTTTATGGCTAGCCATGTCATTCACAACTATGTAGGATAGAATTAAGTGGGGCTTTTCTAATGGGATTGAGCCTGGTTTATGAGACATCCAAAAAATTTCAGTTGATCATGAAATATTTTTTGAAGGAATAAATCCACCATAATTAATTTGAACATCATTGACACCAAGCATTATGGTTCAAAATGGGAGATCAAACGTTTCAAATGGTTCCCCCCCACGTAGTTCAACATCACTTTAGAAATCAGTGGATGATTACACTAAGGAATATAAACCATTTGGTGATTAATTAATCAATTTATAAGGTGTAATTTTATATATCATTTTCTTTTCATTTTACATTAATTCACAATGTATTCCATGTCTCACAATTGATGAATTATAATCTAAATATGTCTTACATAATGAATTATAATGAGTTTGAAATGTAATATTATTTTTCTAGGTTTGAACATCTTATATGTATTGTAGAATCCCAAATAGAAGTTTTTTAGAGGAAATCCTTACTATTGGTTTGGGTTCATTTTCATCATGTGAATGTCGAGCATTGGACATGAGAGTATTATTCATGGATGGAGGAGTAGTATCAAAAACTTTGTTTTTAAAAGGCTCTTGAATTAATTTTTGAGGGAAGAATGCATTCATGGTGGGGAGAATTATCGCACTTATAGTTTATATTTATTTATTCTCTATTTTATTTTGGTCTTATAATTGTAACATGTATTTGAAAAAAAAAATTAGAAAATAAAAAAAATCCAAACAATATGAGGCTCACTATTGTTGTGTGGTATGTAAAAATTTTGCGCCCATGATAGTGGAACTATTTAGGTCGCACGGTAGAGCGTACACTAAAGATGCCTTCCATGGATTTTTAGGTATCTACGATAAAGACACTATCTGAGTCACACATCTATGTGCATGAGAGTTCATCCACTTCAGGAAAACCATGCGACTATATTTCTACTGGGAGAGATTTACTTCCTAGTTGGTGAACATTTTTGCAAAATATTAGTCCTTATAAAACATTTAAAATGTTAAAATTCAAGTTATTCCCTCCCCAATTTTAACCCCAAATCCCTCCTTTTTCTGTATTCTATCTCTCCATCCCTAGGAACCTCCCCTATCATATTTCACTCCCTTGGGATTCAAATTTTTGGTGGATTTGGGTGGAATCATCAAGAAAAAAATATGTAATAATATCCTTTACTCATTTCATCAATTTACTTAGTCTCATATTTCATATTTCTTGGGTATATTATTCTCTAATACATTGGTTTCCATAAAGTTGTTTGAAGCATGTTTTATGGTTTGATTTTTTATGGTTATGATGTGTTATTTCAGTTAATGGTCAATCCTTATTGTGGTTTCTAACCAGTTTGGGGAATTTTCTAAGAAAAAGGTTGGTGGTTCCATGCTTTGATATTTTTATGAGATTATTATTCTATCATTGGACTTAAAATAGTTCTATAGATTTTATGGGTGGTTTGAAACATGTTATCCAAATTTTTTGGTTTCATGAGGGTTTAATTACGGTTTTCCAATTTGAAAAGGATGTTTACTATGTTTTTTTTAATCACTGAAAATGTGAATGTGTAATATTTGGTTTTGGTGACTTTGGGAAAGAAATTCAAGAAAATGTAATCATAGGTATCTATGTGGGAAGACTAGTTATATTACATTAGGTGAGTCATCGTGGTCCTGGATCAATCTCCTTAATTTTATAATGTATCATCAATAACTAAACCTTCATGTGGAGGGGGTTAGTGGCTCAATTTGTGCCCTCATTTATAAAAAAATTCTTTGTCCACTGAGAGATAAAGGATCCTAGGAACATGCAAACCCAAGTGCTTTATGGATTTTGAATGGTTCTAACTATATTCTTACTATTAAGCTTAATTTCAACTTTATTATCTTTTAATTTCAAACCATGTTCAATTTAAATTGCATCTTTATTTTTCATAAAAACACACATGGCCATTTTTGTTATAATTTTATTTCATGGAATCTCTTTTGGTGGAATCCTACAAGAAATTTGGTCACACCCCAAATATACCCTCATGTGTATGTATACCTTATTATGTTTAACCTATATAAAGGAATTTTTTCTTGTGTTTTTTATATTGGTTCCATGTGCTAGTGGTTTTTTACTTAGTGGGTGTTAGTGGTTGTGGCATGGTGTGTTGACCCGCATACCACAAGGTGTTTCATGGGTCATGTTGTTCCCTCCCCATTTTGATTTCTATGTTGTTTTAATATCTAAATTTTTTGAATCAAACATGTTTTTTGAATGTTGGTTTATGAAATTTCATGGTTTTTTTAGCTTATGATATTATATTTTATTGTTCACTAATTATTTGTATGCGATAAATCATTACCAATTGTGATTCTCGATTACCATGTAATAGTTTCTTGCCTATGTGAATTAGGAACAGCCTTCGAACCATGACTTAAATTCGGTCAGGTGTCATGTTTGATTATAGCATATCATATTTTATGACACCACTCATTGGTTCCGTGTGAATTAAATTATTTCCAAGCAAATATAAAAATATGACCCCAAAAAGATTTTTTATAGAGACTAGAAAAATTATCCCTTGATTTCACTAGGATACCTACAAAAGAAACTAATATTATTTAGGTCAAAAATTAACTAAAATAATACATTTAACATATGTTTCACAATATAAAATATTTATATATTAAAATATTGTATTTCTCAATATCTAGGTAACACATAGTTTTGTCTGGATAGAATTACATTGAATGATTTTATTTTTTTAATAAATTGTTTCAATTTCATAACACCATATTGAAATAATATGTTTTTTCTAGAATATAAAATATTAAAACATTTCTCAAAAAGTTTAATTTCTCTATTCAATCATACCATTCAATTTGGATGTGGTTTAAAGAGAGATTTTTTGTTAAAACACAACACTACCATAAATGAATAGTATACTCTTGGAATAAATACTTCCCTACCCAGTTTAATTTAAATATAATAATTCATTAAATAATTTAATTATTTATTTAATTTTTATTCAATTTAATTTTTTAATTTTTTTAAATCTTATTTATCATAATTAACCTTGAACTATACAAATTAATGTCATAAATAAATTTCAAAAATTATATATAATATACCCTTTTAAATATAATCTTAGTATTAAATAAATTTTTATGTCTTTAGAATGAAAATTTCATAGATCATACTAATTTTCCTATAAATTTATATTGGGGCATATAAATTAAAAAGGAATTCAAAATACCCAAATATTTTAAAAAAAAATCAACAATCAAAATTTTTAATGTCTTTTGATGTATTTCTCATTTATATATCTTAATTGAAAATGCTAAAATTAAGTGGTGCTTTAATAATTAATGTTAAACCACTTTTTTTATATTAATAAAATTTATATTTATTGACTATATAAACCACTAATAATGTTCCAAAAACCACATAACATCTCATTTATAAAAAAAATGATCAAAATTTGTTCTCAAATTTACATTGAAAACATCTCATAATTAAAAATGTGATTTCTAAAAATTATTGGGAGTAAAAATAATTTTTAATTTCTATAAGTATTTAATTTTTAGGATATATATATATATATATATATATATATCATTTCCGTACATTCAATATAGGAAACCATACATATTTTCTAACATGTTGATCCAGTTACTCTATCATAAACTCCCTTCTATTTCTAATTCCCATCATATTTTTATAATAGTTTGATGTTCATTATATATATAATAATAAATATTTATATTTATAATTATTGAATTATATAAAATAAATATCTAGAAATTACATTCTATGATAATTTCATAAATAATTTTACATATTCTAGGAAATTTTTCTTCAAATTCTATTATAGTATAAAAATTTCCCTTACAATAGAAAATCCCAATTTGATTTCCAAAAAGAAGTGGTTCCTTATAAATTTATTGTACCCATTTTATTTTTATTATTTTATTTTCCATTATATTTACTTATTTTCATCACCAATATGTTTCACATATTTTAATCTCTAAAATCTAACTCAATAATCCTTGATATTGTAAGGATACCAGGTAAAAACTAGGTAACTTGATTCTTATTATTATTAAAAATTAAATGATAATAGATATCATATACATATTTCACAATACAATCCATGGATATGTTAATAATAATGAGAAATACCACCTCTCTATATTTTTTACATTCTCAATCATATTATGTTTGTTTAATGGGATAGTGGATGTCTCCCTCATATTTCACTAAATTGGTTATTTCTATACATTACACCTCACTTGTATAGCCTAATTTTAGTATATTCATTTGAGATTATCAACCATATTTAATGAATTTATAATTTATACTAATTTTATAGCCTTGAATTCTTAGATACTATAATGATTATAGATGAGTGTAGAAATATCAATTGAGTCTTAATTTTTCAGCTAATATTTTTTTATATCTTCAGTTGCATCACGAATTTATTCTTTCTTATGAAGTTGTTTTTAAAATATATACTAAAATTTATTCTCAATGGATTGATTAACTTTCTTGATGAAAATGTTATGTTGAAAATGGAAGAGTTCCAAATTTTTATATGGTCACTGTAGTGGAATACTGATAGTTAACCAGATCAATCTTTTTGAATGGGGAGGATTCATATCAAACTTGATTAAGTATGATATGAAAAGTATTAAATATAAAGAATGAAAGTGATATAAATGAAAATTAATGAAGAGTTTCCAAGACTTGATATTAAGATGAAGGTGTTAACCTTTTCTGGAGTTATAAAAAAATACAGGGGAATATTAATTCTACTAATATACCCACACATAACATACTATTTATGAAAATGTAATGAGATACCCCCATTATATCCCTCATCATTTCTCTATGATTAAAACCTAATGTTTTCTTAATTAGATCCCAAGTCCTAAGGAGGATGTCTATATATCCTTAAATAAAATAAATAAGTTAAAACTCTATGGTGTTTTGTGTTACCCCTCTCTCTCTCTCCCTGTTATCGTGTTTTAGCTTTTCTGGGGTTGTGAGGATCAAAAAAGTGTAGTTTCTAATCACACCTATGTGAGGTGTCACTCCCCAAATCCATACTTATTATGAGACATGATCTGACACTATGTTTTATTACTTGAATCTCAACTCTCACATTTCATCCACACTCATAGGATAACTAACTAGAAAATGTGTCAGAATCATCAATACATTGTATGAGAATCTGATCCCAGTTTTTCACTCACATGAACTAGGACTCAATACACTATCCACAAGGTAGTATTTATTATTAAGAAATAAAAAATAATTAAAAATAAAATGTAACCAATCTAACCCAGTCAATTGAATATCTAATGTCTAGATAGCTAAAATAACTCAAACACACCTCCTAGGTGACAGAGGTTGGTGTAAATGATGTGTGATTTGTATCATAAAAATTGGGGAATATTTCCATCCATTTAAGAATAAGAATAAAAGAAACAAGTAGTTTACTGATAATTTTAAATAATTCTTGGGATCATCATACTTATTTAAAATAATTTACACTAACCTTTTTTACTATAACTATTATCCAAACCTAAATGATTAAAATAAATTTAAAAGATATATAAAAGAATAATATATCCTAACCCACCACAAACTCTCACTTTAATTCCATTAGGTCATTGAATCTAACCAAAGAACAATATGGACAAGGGGTTAAACAAAAATTTAATTTAGGGATTAATATATAAGGATACATAAATAGATACCCCTCGAGTGAAACTATAGAAAACCCTCATATCGGCATCCTCTGAACACACCAAGAACACCAGATGATAGTAATAGATAGATATGGAATCCAAAAGGTATAGCACCTAAACCACATAATACTAAAAAGAAAGTACCACTAATAATTAATAATTACCTGAAATATAACAGATGAAGATTCACATCTATAGAGGTTTCTATTAAATGTGTGACCATATACATACTTAGTATGGCATAATAAATGGGCTTTGAAATGATAGTTCGAAACTAAGTGTATTCATTTCCATGTATACTCATTTACATATATATATTTGTAAAAAATATTTAGTAAAAATAAGAAAATAACAACACAATAATATCAATACAAATTATTATTCCATCAGTGATGCATTATTCATACATTTAGTAACCAACAATACTAACACCTAATATTAGGAGGTAACATACCTAATATCACCTAAACTTTCCTTCTTGTGGGAGACCATAATTGATATCATTCTATAGGTATATCAATCATTAAATCCATCTAATATAGGATAATTATATATTGTATATTGTATTCCAACCAAAATAACTTCACTTCTTGATTCAGACAATAAACTCGTCCCCGATAAACGGGATGGTATTTTAATATTTAAGGCTTCATCACATCCCAGGTAATATGGGAATGTATAAAAATAGTATGGATCAAAAATTCTTCCCATATAATGTACATGTATGAAAATGACCTATGAGCCTGCTTAAAATATTATAATAAAAAGGAACAATATAAACATATGCTTCCGAACATTCTAATAATCTAATTAAGCAATAGTCATACTTCAAGAATAAGTCAAACATAAGAAAAATAATTTCAATAAACAAAAAAGGGGTACATGATTCCCAATGTTTTGTAATTTATCTTATCAACATGCCATAAAGCATGCACATTATTAGAATAACATTACATAATAAAAAAAATTATACCAGTTACAAGTCAATCATATAATGAAACACTTAGAATGGTAATAAAGTTATAAAATTATAACTAAATATAGACTATTAAACACTTTATACTTTAATTATAACACTCTATAAACATGAAAATTTAAATAATATGAGGTTTTTATATAAGAATAAGGATTAACAATGTAATTAATTTTCTATATCCTTTAAAAAACCCAAACCAATGACAATAAATCAAATAGAGTGTAAACCATGGTATCTAAGTGTAATTAAAACATTAAGTTAAAATTAATGTTATTTATATGATTAAATTTCAATATTTGAATTTATATTTTGATATTTAACAATTTTAAATAAAATATTAAATATAAATTTAGTTTTTAGGACCATATACATAACTTTTTATAGTAATATAATGTTCAGAAAAATATACTAGTAAAATAGTAGAATACAATTTCGTTCAAATTTTATTTATGTAAATAAGATAAAATTTGATACATATGGATGTGGTTTATTATTAAATTTTGAATAATGTATTTAAATTAAAAAGGTAAAATTTATTTTTAAATCAAACTCAGTAATTAAGGAATTTGAAATTTAGGTAACAATTCATGTTTCTTTACAGAAACATTTTCATTTATTATCTTTTAAATACATTATGTTTTATTTAGGTGACAACAAGGTCAATTAAACTAAGTATGTGTATGATTTCATAAAATCTACCAACCGATATGGACAAGTACTTACCTCACCACCAATGAAAATTTTAATTGTTTTAGGATTCGATAATTTTCATATCACTCACGTAGGTCATAGTGAAAGTAAGAATCTAACTTAGGAAAGATAGAACTATGTATATTTAAATATAAAATTCATAATCTATACACAATATAGATCCATTAATGGTATATCATAATCCACACATGTTATCTCATGCTACTCATTATACCACTTTTAATCAGTCTTAGTTGGGATACAATGAGAAGCCAGTTTGACAATGAAAAAAACCAATCGAATGTCCATAAATATATGAAACTCAAAAAATATGATAATGATTCAATGTTAATAAATTATATTAATGAACTAATGTATATAAATAAATTTAAAAAAATTATAATTATTAACATAAAAAAATAATTTATTTACAAAACCAAAATTCATGGACTAAAAATATAGGATTACAGACTATTTTATAACGCCTCATTAAAATCCAAATATATTATTACACTTTAAAAAGTAATATATATTTCGAAAAAAAATATACAAAAAATTCTTAAAAATAAAATATCATTTAATATATATTATTAATATTAAAAAATTATTTGTTGACATGTTTTTTGAAAAGCATTGAAATTCATTCGATTAGTGGACACTTCCCAACCTTATATATGGGTAATCTATGACATCCAACGATGTTTAAAGTATTATATAAGGATAAAAAATCCTCCCATAAGAATAAATAATATACAATCCCATAAATAAATAACCCTATCGAATAACATTAATAAATAAAGTAACCCTAAATTATAAGAAAAACTTGGTGTTGAACACCTATGATTCATCATATACCATTTCAACCAAAAAAACAAATATAATCAACTATATTTTTAACTAATATGCATCTAAAATCATGTAATACATTGAATAATTCATAAAAAAATCACATAGAGTAAAAAATGATTGATGTTAAGATAATGATGTAATAGTTTTTTCTTTTAGACAATAGGTATGAATTTCTTATGATTAGAGTTGATATCATATGATAGATACATCATAATACCAACATAACAACTAAATAATGGGAATATCATAGAAATAGAGAAGAGAAAAATAGAAGATGAAGACGGTGAGGAAATACACTATATTTTAAATAAATAAACCCATTGATTCTATGTTATTTCATAGGAGAAGATAAGAGGAAGAATAATGTTCACATAATCTACGGGAGGGGCTGTTATTAGGTATGGAATAAATGAGGTGAAATAATACAAAAAAGGGGTAAATAAGATTCAAAGAGAAATTATAAAATTCAATTTTAAAAGGAGAGATCATCTTAGTCCAACTCAGTACCTCATGGAGGGACACTAGTTACCCAGTGGCCCCACCTGCACACCCAAGCCTCTTCTAAGCTCACCAGGTACCAATTGAGCATCCATCGGGTACCAAATGTCGTCTATTACAATTTTTTGTTAAAAACACACCTTCAAAAACTTTTTTAGCCTCTATTATTAATGTTGAGCATCAATATATGACTAAAAACATTGATGAATCCATCTTTATACCACAAGTCCATCTACTAATCCCCATATACATGTTATCTAAATGTAATCAATTCACTACTCTCATATCAAATATAATATATCCAAAATAAAAAAATGTAATCTATCATGAAGTATAACTACCATAAATGACTCAAAACACATCCTAAATTATTAACACATATCTGAAACATCATTTCAAATATCAATATATATTATAGTACCAAAAATAAATCCAAACAATGAGATCTAAAATACATGGTATGCATTGAAAATAAATCCATTATATTTCACTATAACTATGGGAACATTCCATAAACCAATTTTTTACACAAAATGGGATTAAAAATATTCTTGAAACCATAAAAGAATCACTAACTATATCAAATCCAATCTAATAGCAATCCACTATAAGGATTATCTAGATTTACTAATATTGACCTCCCACTAATCTAAATCAAAATAGCTTGCTTAAAAAATAATTTCAAGGAGTAATAAAAACTATAGTATTCAAATAAATATAATAAATCTATTCTAAAAGTATATAACTAAACATGAAATGTGAGGCATGGTTAGAATAAAACCCAAAAAAGAAATGGTTATAATTAGTAGTAAAGAAGCACTTATTAGTGGATGAGTAACGTATTAATAGGAAAAAATTATATTAATAAATAATAAACATGATCAGTAGTAAAATAAAAAAAAGTTTCCTATAAATATATTTATGAATTTAATATATACATATAATAATTTTAGAGTACATTACTATGAAATAAGATAAATAATATATTTTTAATATAAGTAGGTTGCTAAATAACATTAATTTATTATATATCACCAAATAATATATATATTTTAGAATTTTTTATATTATTATATATTATTTTATTAATTAAATACATTCACATATGTAAATAATAATGACACATATGGAATTATCTTCTACTAATGTTCCACATGGTCAAACGATGAATGAACTAATACAAGGTTTGGATCCTAATCTATACATAAATATTCCACCCCAAATTCCATAAAATTTAATTCTTGAAACCCTTATAATAAGTTTGAACACATGCCTATAGTAGATAGAGGGAACACCAAGGCATCTTTACTAACTCAGGTCTCCACTATAGACATGCTTCCCAAATATACACATCATATACACTTCTTAGTCCAAAAATATTACCTCCAATCAAATCATTGAAATCAAAAATATGGATAAACATAAACTACATCTTTGATACCATTTTATAAAAACCCAATACTAATATCCAAAACATCACTAGGTTGGATACTCGTAATACATCGGTATCACCTCCTAGTCAGCAAATCCTTATGTACGTATTGGGGGTCTAGAAAAAAAAGGAGTAGGTTCTCTTAAATTTGAGAACAATAATAAAAGATAAAAATTAAAAATTAAAAATATGTCATGAACCTCAGGGTCATTGGATATGAACCAAATGCATGATTACAAATCACTAGAAAAAAAATTTATCCAACCCAAATGTATAGAAACCAATGTGATACCTATAAAATCAATGATAATACCAAACTAACATAAAGTCACATATAAAACCTATTATATTACAGAAACATATGAAAAAAACCTACATAATGTTTTAATCCAAATTTTTATTTAATAGAATAATAGAGAAGCTTCAATTTTGGAGACCCCTCCTATGTAACTACAGATATCCTTCAAACCATCAGACCCAAAAATCCCCAAGAAATTTAGAGAATGCTCCTCCTTAGATTTGGAATCCAAAATGGAATAAATCCTATTATACATTTGGATTAGAACCCATGAGTGATCCATAGCTATGAAGTGCCTAAATTATAGAAAATATAGTTATAATTCCATTTTGGTTTCCATGATCAGTAGGGGAATATATTTATATTCAGAAGAGAACCCTGAATAAATTAATGAAAAACCAGATATATTCATTAACATGTTTATTGATTTACATAAATATATGTAAAAATTTAGTAATAAATAATTCTATAATAATGTAATGGTGTGAATATAAAGTAAAAAAATCATCTATGAAGCAGTAAAAAAACTATAATAACCCCAAATAGTTAGTTCCTATAGAAAGAGTTCTTATACTTGACCACACCTGAAATTATTTATATTCGGAAATCCCAATATTTATATCAAGCTAGATGTATGGAAATATTTTAGTGTACCCTATATGATATTGGTGGATAAATATTATAGTCCATCCCACCAAATTTAACTTATAGAGTTAGGTCTTATGTCCATCACATATCTAGGTGAGGGTTTATACAATGTCAATGCTTTAGCTAATCTCTGGGTATATGGTAAAGGGTGTACATATTTACGGCTCAAAAACTGACCCTATATAATGTACATACATATCAATTACTAATTGTCCCTCTGAACTATTAATAATATTATTAAAAAATATATCCATTCCATTCTATGCATACTTGTTAGAATATTAAAGAAAAAGTATGCTCCAAGTGTAAGAAAAACATAAAAAAATTAGTAAAATTAAAAAAATGGTAGGAATTAAACCATATATTATGTAATATCTAATATCAACATGGCTGAAAACATGCATATTCCAAGAACAGCATCGCATTATTATTGAAAAAATATACATGTTTCTTGAAAAAAATTGATCCAATCTATAATAATTCTATAAAATTCCCAAAATATCAAAAAAGTCTAGTTTAATAAATATGTTATATTTTTAGTATCATCCTCTACAAACATGGATGTTGGTAGATTATGTTAGTCTTAGGTATTCACTATTATTAACCATATAAACAATTCACCATGTCATTTGAAAAAAACCAAAACCAACTCAAAATAAACATAACATTATGTAAAATATTATATCGATGTAGAATATAAAATTTAGTTTAAAACATTTCCATGTAATTAAATATTTTTAAATTTGATATTAATTTTTTTATTGTTGCACATTTTCAATAGAATTATTATAAATAAATTCGGGGTTTTGATTATTTACCAACTTTTTTAATGGAAAAAATTATTCAAGGAAATGCATTATTGAGATTATACAAAACATTACCACCACAATTATTTATGTAAATAAGCCTAAAAAATTTACTAATATAGATAGTTTTTTTGATGTATTTTTAAAATGTTTTTGTATTTCCAAAATTAGAAGCTTGTTTTTCTAAGCCAATTCACCGATTCAAATATTTATATATTTTGTTAGTAAAAATCCTGATACATTTAAAATGGTTTAACATTCTAATAAAAACATTTTGTTTTATATAAGTGAAAACCAATTTTTGGATACCAAGGATGTATGTGAGTTGATCAGTTCCAACCACCTATCTAGCCTATCTATTACCTTTCCACTAATGAAACTCTTAACTAGATTATATTTGAATTGGAGAATTATTAATAATGGAGGTCATGTTGAAAACTGAGCATATTAGATAAGAATTAATTGTTTATTTTTAATTGAACATTTCATAACCTCTTCAGAATTATGACCATGAGATGTTATAGAATGTTCAAAACTAGTAATGTTATAACACTCATAATGCATCTTTTATCGAGTCATAATTGGGTGACTATTGGAAGAGAGCATGATAAGGAAAGAAAAACCTTATAAGTCCCTAAATGAAGGAAAAACAAATAGCTTATAATGAGGATTGAATAATTAAATTTATTAAATTACTAATATCTATTACTCAACATATAAATAAAGGTCTGAATAATTAAAAAACAAAAAAACCCATTTCATTAACAAAATATCGATTAAATAATGGCATGAAGACTAGTTTACAGCACCTCAAATAAATCCTACTAAATATTTCATTTTGAAAATTATAAAATATCAAGGTATATAATTGTTTCAGTATATTTCAAAATCAATATTTTTTATTATTTATAAAAAAATTCAAAAAATTACGGCTGAAATGCTTTCTTGAAAATTTGTAGAAATTCACATTATGGTTTGAGACTTCACTAACATAAACGTGGTCAATCTCTAACGTAGAATAATCATTGAATAATTATCCAAAAATCACCAAGAATCCCCTATAAATCAATTAGATAAAATCCAATAAAAAATTATCCAAAATATATAACCATTATAAATAAATTACCTCTAAAATCTACGAAATCCTAGGGAGTGAGTTCCTAAAATTCATCCAACACCATTGCCACCAGAATACCGAAATATAATCCATCACATCAACACCTAATCCTTATCAGATAACATCTAAATCCATGAATTACTTATACACCAATCACATATATTAAAAATAATAAAATAATTTACGAATACAAAACCCCAGGGATTTATTTAGACAAGAGGTTGGAATCATGAAATCCGGGAAGAAATTTCACCATATAATGGTAAAATCATAAATAAAATCTCCACAAAAGAATAATAAGTAAATTTATATGATAAGGTAAACAAAATAATTGGGAGATCAAGATGTAATACCTTGAATTTGGAATAACAAAACACCTCTATTATACCATTATTTATGATAGAATGGGAGGGTAAGAATAAAGTTTAGAGGATATATGGGTGGGGATCATATTTGGTCTAGAACAAGTAATGTTGAAGACCCAAAATTGGGGTTTATAATATTCAATGATAAAAAGATAAATTCTTTTTTCAAATGTTTTAAACAGATTGGTCATTCCACATACTTGTTATAGTACAACTGGGTAACTGATATCACGACATGGGAACCCTAGTCTCTACTAGTATCATATAGAAACTAGTGTAATATCTATCTAAATAATATAGGTAAACCCCATTTATTTCCTTATCATGTGACAATATCATCAACCTAGCATTAAAATCCATCTAAAAAATATATAATTCTGTATTTAGGAAAAAAATTAATTGATTAACTCCTAAAAATTAATTATATCCCATCATGTGGAGCCAAAAATACAAAAAAAAACATGTACCACCGTTGAACATATCAATTAAATTCCCCTATTAATTAAATCAAAATGGATATGTATGTGACACATATTGATTAAAAAAATAAGAAAATCAAATAATAATTTAATTAATTTACTATTATAATAGTATATCCTAATATACACATAATTTATGATATAATAATAAAGAGCCAGTAGAATAAGGATCATCAATCTATGCGCTTATCATTTACCATATCTTATAGATATTCATATACTATCCTCTTGTTAAATATATCTCCCAAATTTATTTTATTTATCTTATCATAGATCCATGTTCCTTATGGTATGAAATTTATCTCCTTTATATAGGGACCCATTCCCCCCTCCGACACACATCGAGATCCCTCCTCCGTTTTTATCATCATATTTTAATACATATTCCCAATCCTATGTCCATTCCTCATGGAATGAATTGATAATGGGGTTTCCCACACAAATGAAATATCCTTACTTATTAGTTAAGACTCTAGTATAATGGATTTTAGATTACATTCCATGATTTCATCTCTCATGATACATGCTCTATATGGCATGGAAGCTATTTACTTTACCTAATTTGTTTCCATTGGCTTGTATTGGGATATTTTTATTCCTTTAGTATTTTTTTGTTAATCATATGGATCATTAACTTTTTTAATGTCAATAGATTCATCATCATGCTCTAGGATTCCTTTTGAGTGATACTAGAAATTTTATTCCCATAACATTGTATATGTTGAAATAACATACAAAGTTATACAGTTGGAACTACCTATGTTATCATAAATTTATGTCTCTTATAAAATAGTTTATCATAACACATATTATATTGTGAATTTTTTTCTTTAATAATTATTTATAAAGGTAGAATATATATTAAAATTAATTCCTTATATACAACATATTGGATTTCGAATATATTCTAATTTTCTATAAATTTAGTGTATATAGTATCCCTAGCTAACACTACATTGACTGGTGGGCATGGAGAATGTTTTACCACTTCTCCATCTCTATTTGTGTCAAAGATAGTGTTGTATATGTGACACTACATAATTAAATAAAATTTTGTGTTGATTATTATATGATATATTAATGGGAAAATCTAGGCAATTATAGGGAATTATCATACTTCTACATTTTGACAAATCTACAAAACTCCACAGAATGCCTTCTTGAGAATAGACATAAGAAATGATGTCTTCCCATTGTTATTCATATTGTATTGGTTCATTCACCCCTTTGAACATTTTCAATAATAAAAATCAATTTCAAAATTTTAATTAATCTAATTTAATTTTTAATCAAGAATAATAATCAAAAATAAAAAATTTCAAAAATGTTTAATAATTATGTTCAATAATTTCTATTGTTAAAATGTAATTTTTTTAATTTTGTTAATTATAAGAATTTTATTATTAAATACCAACATAATAAATAAGATAAATTTTTAACGGTTAAAAAAATAACTAGTACCAAAAAATGACTCATTTTTACTGAATTAATTCCCTTTATTTGAAATATAATATTTAATAAAAAGGATCACTCAAACATCCATAGTATATTCCTTCTCAAATGAAAAGGGATCTGAAATGTATGTTGAATATATCTAGAAATTTATAATATATATTGTAACATATTATTATAATGATTAGTCTACTTTATAGAATAATATCATTTAATTCAAGTTTCTCTAAAGGGTTATATAACTTCATTGGAATTTTTTCTCTAGGGAGTCAAAAATAATTTTATGTATTTCTCTTACAACAACTTTTAAACATCAATATGATCATTGAACTATTAAATTATTATTCATAACTTATTTATAATTTCATTACAATCCCTTATATGATATGTAATACAAATTAATGATAAACAAAATGTATATTTTTTATTTTAGGTCATATATCACTTATTACATTTTTGGATAATTTATATTGTAAAACTATGATTATTTTATACAACATGAAATATAGTTAATAATTCCATAATTATTATTTAATTAGAAGAAAAATCATTAGATACAAACTTATATTGATTACATATCATGTTAAATTTATTTAATTATAAAAATAATTTTTAAAATTTAAATTATAATAAATTTTTAATAACAATAACAATCTTTTTTATAATAAAATAATATTTTCACGAAGAAAGAATTGGTTGAGTATAAAATTAATGTTAATTTTTTTACTTCTATTTTATTTACTGGTTTTTATATCTAATAAAAAATTCCCATTATAAAATGAGAGATAATGGAAAAAATAAGAAAATGTTTTAAATTATGGTCGACTGGTATTAATTAAAAAATCACATAGTCAAATTTAATAAAAGTAAAAGAATTCAGTGATTTTATAAAGGTAGGGGTGGGTATGGAGTCCTCCTCACATTTATGAACAATATGCATCAAACCTTTTGATGAAAATCTGTATTTTTTTCAAGAATAAAATGTGATTTATTGAATTTTTTTATTGAGGGTTGTATCCTACAATAAAAGAAGAATATATATATATATATATATATAATGTAATTCAGAAAGAAAATAAATAAAAATAAATTTCTTATTAAATAATGGGAAATATTTTCTACAAAACCTTTTGACAAAATATTTTATCTATACTTATTTTTTCAACTATGGGTCCTTCTTTTTCTTGTTACAATATTCAGAATATTATTTTTATATTATTTTATTAGCTGTAAAATGACATAAAATTTTATTGTAACTCTTATCTTCAAAAATTAATTTAAAAAATATTGTTTAAATACCATATTATTCCTATTTAATATAAATTTTCATAACTTTATTTAACCCTTTAAAAAAAGACTAAAAATACTATGAACATAAGAATAAATGGTATAATATTATCTAATGATGAAAGATCAAGAAGTTTTTACATGTGAAAAAAATACACCTCAAATATTATAATTTTATTTTACATTATAAAAATTTATTTTAATAAGACCGTGAATAAGATTATTCACATGATTATATGATTTTTAATTTATTTGTAAAAAAATAGATCTAAAAAATTATACACAATCTTCATTGAAATAACTAAATAATTATTTTTTTAAACCCTTTTTAAAAATAATACTAATTTATTTTAAATATATAATAAAAAATGGAAACAAGTAATTATTTATTTCTTGACAATTATTAATATGGGATTCATTGGGTGTTTGTTGTTTTAAAATGAAATGTTCTTTTATTTATAATATAAATAATTGAATATTATTTCTAAAATCTGAATTGAAATTTGGAATAGAAAAATCATAAAATAATAATAATCAATGAAGTTAAATAATGTATTCAATATTTAAAAAAAATTGACTTATTTTTTTGTTCATATGACCTTACATTATGTAAAATAGATTCAAATTTACAAGCATTGGTTAGGGAATATTATACTCTACAAAATTAGGGGGTTTCTAATTTTGATGTTTGATATCTTGAGTATGTTCCCATTAATCTAGTCATTCATTCATCATTTATTCTAAACACTATTATTTATTAAACTAGAGATATATTTTATAATATATTGTGTGGTTAAATATTTATCAATTAATTATGATATGAATTTTAAGACAGTGAAAAATGGTTGGTGAATTTTCAAAATTAATGGAAAATTAATACCTTTGATTAGGGTATTTTAATATAACAACCCAAAATAAAAGGTTCTGACATTATTAGAAACGCATTAATGATATTGATCGTGATTTTTAGTTAACCCCTATAGAATATTTTTTAATATATTTTATGAAACCAAAATATATTAATACATTCATTAATCCCAAACTTTTTAAAATTAAATTTTTGGATTTATATATATATGCATATAAAAAAGAGCCTATATTGTTGAATATTCCAGTGATTCTCCAAACCATGGATTTCATAACATGATTATGCCTCAAATATTATCCACTAAAAATTTAAACAATATTAAATAATATATTTCATAAAATGGTAATTATTTAATTATTTATTGTCTACTCAATTATAACAAAATAAAATGATATTTTTTTTATATCTAAATGTAAAGGGTATCATGTAGTATATTATGAAATCTAATGAATTTTTATGATTCTATTAAATGATTTACGTTTCATGTAAATATATTAAATATTTAAAAATATGAATTCCTTATATAAAACACATGTTACAAATAAAAAAATTAACTTATAACATTACCGAGGTAATCCTACCACAAGGATAAAAGTGTATTCTCAATCCCCAAAGGATGTTGAAAATTGTCAGAGGTCATTAAAACACACCAATTATAAATGATATCTACCTCTCAAGACAACCATAAATAAAACATACTACCACCAGTAATATAGTGTGAATAGACTATTCATTTGATGATAATTAAAAATAATTATATAGATTACAGTAATAGTACATATAAATAATGATTTAAATGATAAAATAAAATACACATCCTAACATGCCTCTATAAAAGATATAATCGATAATCGATGAAGTTTATAAAACAATGGTGAATAAAACATGAATGATTCAATGAGGATTAAACATTTATATCCCAATATAATAAATATTTTCCAAGAATACCACATGAACAATCTCATCATGATCTATTTATACCTCCCAATAATCATGTCACTAATATGAAAATATGGTATCTAATTTACAATACACAAAGAAGTATCTCCCTTTCTATTACATATATCATAAAAATAAACTCTATATTCACATGATTGTATATATATATATATATATAGGTTTGAGGGATTTACCAATAATATAAAAAAAATGTCACTCCTTTTACAATTCATACTAGAATACTAGTTGTATTTGTAATTAAAAATAATTTTTTATTTTTTAGAAGATAAAAAAAATTATTTTCATTTTATAAAACGAATTAATTTTTTATAAAATATATAAAAATAATAAGCAAGAAATAATTTTCAATAACCATGTATCATATGGTGTGATAGTAAACATAATATAAGATTAAGAAAGACATAAACGTTCCCACCCAGGGTTCCATTTTTAGGTACTTATGGTTTGTTTTTTGTTAACTCATTCATTTGTAATATTTCAAGACCTTTTTCTTTGTAGATTCCTTTTTTAGTAAGATTATGAAATGGCCATGGATAGTTCATTGTTTGATCAAAACATAATAAATCATGCATGGGTTTTAGAACCTAAGCATTGGGGTTTGAATGGTTTTTCAAGTTTATTTAAAAAATCATGAAATACCATAGATAGCTCATTTATTCCATGAAAGTGGTTCTTGCACCATTTTCAAATTGTTTGGAAAACACTTAAAACTTCAATTAACATAGATTTTTGGAAATTCAAAAATTATTTATGTAATGTCCTTAAATTTCCATGAATGTTTTTAAAAAAAATGGGATTATTTTCAGACTGCATGATTTGACAGCACATGATTCCGAGGATCGGAGTGTCCAAAATAAAATTTTGAACTATTTTTAAGGTATTATCAGTAAACATGAAAGCAGGATTTTCTAAATTTTCAATCGATGCTCAGATCAAAAAATAGAAGGCATCACTGAACTCAGAATGCTGGGATTTTGTTTAGAATGGACATAAAATCAACTTACAAGGGTCAGAAAGAGAAGTTATTTTATTATAATTTTTAGAAAATATTAAGATAACATTAAAAAGTTATTTTATCTCTTTTCTCAACTGTTGAGAGGAAGACGGTGATTCTAAAGTGTAGTGACGAGGAGATAGTGAGGCACATTAAACTAAGCCCCTTAATAGATCATTAATTCATTGGGTAATAGTGACGTAGACTCATAAATGAAACAGCATAACAAAGAAATGTCGTTGTGTAATAGAAACATTGCGACTTGTTTCATTTTATTAAACAAACCCGTTAGGTGGTTCTGAATGAATTCATTATAAATTCTATAATGAAAATCAAATGAGTTTCCTCTCTAATGATGAATGTCAAATGTTGTCGAAACATCATCGAATTCGACGTGCCTCAAAGATAGAAGTTGTGAAGAGAAGAATGATGTCGACCTCTTGAAAACTCATGGACGAGATGATGCGTCAATGAAAGTCATGTTTGGAAGGGGCTTGAGCTATTTAATGTTTCACCATTCTTATTCCAAATGAAAAATGCCGATTAACCCATGAACATGTTAATCCATAGACTAATAATCATTGTGAGAGGGTGATATATTTTAGGATTTATCTATCTGAGATTAAATTATCACTTGTATTGATTGAACTACAATCCCCGAACCTCCCCGTGTTTTTAAACTTCTAACACAGAGGTTGTGGGCTGACACAAACAAGGCCTAAACACTTCCACATGTTCGTTCTTCATGGATGATTTCTCAAAATGGAGGAAAGGAGAGTTATAGGTGGTCTTAGAGAATGTGTAAGCCTCACGATCCGGTAGGTGCAGACTGATCGAGAAACAAACCACCGTAGCAACTCTGGTGGCCCGCAGAAGAAACCAGCAATGTGCTGGCGCTGTCAGGAGAGGGCTACTACCAGCTGGCCAAGATGACATAGAGGTGTGGAGATAACTAGTGCATCTTTGAGGTGGTGGCCATAATCTAGGCCACATAAGCGAATGGTGAAGGTTGTGGCCACTACGACCATAGCACGGGAGACCTGCGAAACTTCGCTGACACCGCGTTGACCAATTCATCCCATGGACTTGTTCCATATGTGATTTGTAAGGATGAAACTACTTTTCCTCATCAGAGACCTTGTGCAGTGTTGCACACGGTGGGCTATGGTCACTCGACTGTAGATTAGGGGAGGCCCCGCTGTGAAACGCGGGGCAGTAGGGGGTCGGACGCGACATCCAACCTCGCCCCAGCCAGGCGGAAAAACCAATACACCCATGGAAGGTTGGGCATTGTGTGAGCCTCCCCATTGGGCTAGACCTGCACCAAATGTCTGGGATCATGATAGATCAGATCCGGGTGGGTTTGTGTCGGTCCGACCGGTTCGGACTAGACTCTGACCCAACCGGCCCTAGTTTCACTAAAACACCAATATATCTCAAATTGGGTATCTGATTAACACGTCGTCAGTGGCGTTTGGACCCCTGAAATAAGGCAATTCTTATGAGATACTATACCTATGTTTGGGTGGATTTTGTTATATGTCTAGGTTGGATTGAACTTTAATCCAACCTGTCTATTTTTATAAAAATGCACATATCTTACAGATCGGACGTACATTTGACATGTTTTCTATTGCTTTGGGACCCTTATGATGAGACGGTCCTTTGGGTAACTCTATGGGGGACTTCATTATGGTTTAGGAATGAAAAATGGAATGAGAATATGATCCTATTGGAATCAATCGTGCTAAGCATGTGAATCCAGTGCCTGATTGTGATGTGATACTTAATAATGACCCAATGTGGATCAGAATCTAGAGACCCTATGTGGATCAGCATATAGAAACCACGTGTGGGTCATCATATAGAATACCTAATAAGATAAACATTCTATGACCTTGAGTGGATCAACATCTAAAGAACCTATGTGGATCAGCATCTAGCGACCCTGTAGTGATCAGCAGCTAGCGATATTGTGTGGATTATCACCTAGTAACCATGAATGCATTAGAATCTAGAGACCTTGTATAGGATAGCTCCTACAGACCCTGAATGGATCATCACCTAGAGACCCTGTGTGGATCAGTAGTATATCCTCTCAACATAACAAGATGATCTATCTTTACAACTAATCATATTTACTTATTTACTTATGTAATACCTCGTATGAGTTTTCTATTACATTTTGCTGTGTATTTGAGGTCTTTATTGGTGGTATTATTTCATTGGTATTTCCATTGTGTTGTATTTCATTATGGATAATGAATATTCCTTCTGGAGTCATGGGGTCCCTATTCATTATTGTTATACTTACCCCTTCATGGGCTTCTCCTACACCTATTGTGTCCTATGCATATGATTGACAGCTATGACTAGGACTTTGGGAAGCTTGGGCTAGATGGTTCTAAGAGGTGGATTAATTTATGTGGTTTGTTTTGGTTACAAACAACAGATAATTTTACCTACCCTTCAGGTAGTATCCTTTTTAGATGACCTCTAGAACTTTTACTTCCTTTAATGTACTTTCCATTAAGTCGGTCTTGTATTCTAACCCATTTACTTTCAGTTTAAACACATTACACTCAGTTGTGGTACATTGTGGTGGTTTTAATATTTTTTATTTCCTTTTTTGTTTTATTTTTGTAGTATCTAATGTCTCTCTCTATGTGTGTGTGTGTGTGTGTATAGGTTTAATGGAAATGTATTCCCTTTTTGCGATATGCCTTCCAAGTTTAAGTCACTTTCCCATGGCCTCTGGAATGTGGGCTTGGTCTAGTCATGGAATGGGCCCTAGGGGAAGGGTCATGACAATGTTTTATCAGAGGGCAGTCAGGTCTACCATAATATATAATCGTATTTACTTTTTAGTGGGGGAAATATTTTTAACTGTCTTGAGTTTGGATTTCAGGCCAGGGAGTCTAGTATTGTTGTGGTAGCCGATGTATCTATACATCGGGACCTGGAATTATGTTTTCTGACTCGGTACATGAAAATAATAGTTGCATGTGTTTTAGAAATGTTTTTCTCTTAATACCTTTTATGTGAGATCACCATGTATAAATTATTGATCATGGCACATCTTTTTCCCTAATGGATGCCTCCATGAAGATAGCAAGCCATGATTTTAGTGAGAAATCATGATTATGGAAAATCAATTGATGAGGCACTGGTGCATGGACCATATATCATGATAGAACCTTCAGGTAGTGTATCTACAACACCACCACCCGTAGAGTAGAAGTTTCTACCCCTAGTGGATAGATCATGTCGACTGAGCACACTGCATGAGTTCTAGAAATAGAGGCATGTGAGGTTTTTACGCAAGATAGATCCTCGTGAGGTTGAGTATTGGCTAGATTCTAATGAGTTTTTGAGGCAAGATAGATCCTGAGGGCACTGAGGATGGGATAGAGGCAGTTACTCAAGTTTTTCCCCTGGTAGAAACACTAACAGACTTGATGGTGGTCCTAATTGCTAGCCTTTTTCAAGGCACGGTTTGGGGATTGTGGAGATTAATTATCTAGAGACAAGAGGTTGAAATCCATGGTTGGTTGGACTTATAGAGCCTCATTAGGGTAGAGTTTGTACCAGTGACATTACGCTCAGTGCATATTAGGGAGCTACTGCACCTACAACAGGGTATCCTGAATGTGGCCAAGTACTCGGTGAGGTTTACGGACCTCTCCCTTTACCATATCAACATTTTATGAAAACCATTCTTCCTCTCCTGGGCCTTTGAGTATGGACTCCTATGGTAGTTCATGGCATTGATGGATTCACTCCGCATCCCAATGCTGGTTTGAGAGCATCCAAGGTGAGCAGGCACTGATGGTGAGAGCCACCACCAGGCGATAAGTGGTCGAGTCATCTACAACAGGAAGTGATTGTATGATGCAAAATCCCGAATAGGATAGAACATCTGGGGGTAAATCCAGGACGTGGGATCAGAGGTGTGTAGATCATAAGGAAGAGGAGCTCATCTGAGGACCAGAGTTTGTTAATCTTGTGGTGTAAAAGGAAACATGGATCGCAACTTCCTGAATCCCCACATGGATGATTAGCAAGCGGTTGAGGGACCTCTAATATAGTGACATAGGTTTGTGTGAGGAGATCCATAGGTTAGCGGACGTGGCAGGGGAGCAGGATAAGTGTAGGTGGTGGATGACGGTTTGAGTTACTTCCCCCACCACCCCCAGGAGGTGCACCATGATCTCTGGGCGAAGAAGAACAGGGGTCGGGCCATATTTTGTCGATGGATTCATACGACCATGATATTACATATATTTTTAGAGGTAAGATCTATGTCTACTCCAAAATATCTTAAGTTCATACAGACATAGGTTCCAGTAACTCTTTCCCTTCCACAGATCTCGTTTGAGGCTCAAAGATTCAGGTGGAGTTGTTGGATCGATCATTACAATTAGAGACTCCTATAGAAGTGGATTTGATGATTACCCATTGTTTTAGGTAGTGTTATCTTACTCTAGGAGTTGAGTAATTCAGTTGGGAACTTTTAATAGAAGCATCGAGGCCTTATGACGTAATCTTGAGTATGGCTAGTTATCCAATTTCCATGATCAGATCAAGTGTTTTAGGAACAATTTGAGGTGTGTCTGAAAGGATGGGACCAAGGTTTATTTCACTGTCAAGAAGTGAACCTTTACAGAAAAGGATGGAATCTGTCATAAGAGGGTGCATCTGATCTCTTAATGAGAGGTATAATTCTGCATTGACTTGTACCCATGGACAACACTGATATCTACACAGGCATATTAGACGACTCATGCGAAGCATCGTGAGTTGAGGGTACTGTAGGAGGACTTGCAGAGGAAAGGGTTTGTGAGGCCCAATTTTTCATCATGGATATCCCTAGTGTTGTTTTCAAAGAAGGAATGTGGTAGATTGAAGATATGCATAGAATTTTTTCACCTGAACTAGGTGATGGTGAAGACCAAGTATCCACTACCGAGGATTGATAACCTCTTTGATTAGCTGAAGGGAGCGAGGTGGTTCTCGAAGATGGACGTCAGATCAGGCTATCATCAAATTTAGGTACGAGATGGGGTCATATCGAAGACAACAATTAGATTATGGTATAACCATTTTTGAGTTATTGGTGGTGACCTTCAGCATGGAAAATTCCAAAATAGTGTTCATAGGAATCTTGAACAAGATCTTCTAGCCATACCTTGATCGTTTCATGGTGTTATTTAATGATAAAATCTTGGTGTACTCAGTAACAGAGGAGGAGCATGATACACCCCAGTGGATAGTCCTAGAAGCACTCTGTGAGAATCGGTTTTATGGTAAGATGTCAAAGTGTCAATTCTAGATTCAGGAGTTCCACATGATGAGACACATTATCTCAATGGATGCATTTTCAGTGGATCCAGTGAATATTGAGGTAGTGCTTGCATGGGATCCACACAGAAGTGTGAATAAGGTTCATATTTTCATGGGTTTGGCCAAATACTGCCGGAGGATCATGCCAAACTTCACCATAGTAGCAGAATCTATGACATCATTGATGAAGAAGGTAAAACCCTTAATGTTGATAGATAAATTCCACCAGATCTTCTAGCAGCTTAGGAAGATCCTGGACAACTGTCCCATCTTGAGGTTGCTTGAGTAGCACATCGACTACATGGTATTTTGTGATGCATCATGGAACAGTTGGCTTGTGTCCTGATTTAGGAACAAGAATTGATCTACTATGGCTTACGAATGATTAAAAAGCATTAAAGGAACTATGCAACCCATGACATGGAGTTAGTAGTAGTGGTCTTTTCCTTGAAAATGTAGTGGCACTACTTGATGGGTGAACGGTTTACTATCAACTCCAACCACAAGAGTCTCAGGTATGTCTTCCCATAGAATGACCTAAGCATGAGATAATGATAATGGTTGGAGTTCCTCTAATACTATCACATTGAGATAGTCTATACTCCTAGGAAGGGGAATGTTGTGTTAGACCTGCTCAATAGGAGGTCTAGTTTACAGCTGGTGAGTAAGGTGACAAAGCAACTAGCCGTGATGCCAATATCCTTCATAGATGATGATAGAGAATATTACCTATAGTATATTACTACCACTCACCCACTCTATTTTTTTGTTTGGGAGGTAAAATTGGGGATGTTTACTACGAGGCCCAACATGCTTAGATATCCATAGGACAAGATCCTGATTGATTTTAGATAAGTGTGGAGCATGTCATCCTTTTCGAAGGATGCACTAATATACCAGTGACGTTATGGGAGGTTTTTTTGAGGGATTTACATACATCATTATTGGTGGTATATCCTGGTATGGCAAAAATGTACCAGGAACACTGACCACAGTACTAGTGTCAAGGGATGAAGAATGTGGTGGAACAGTTCATTTCACTCTGCCCTACTTGTCAGCAAATGAAGGTCGAGCGTTAGGTACCAGTAGGCTTCACATAGCCACTTGAGGTACCAGAGTGAAAGTGGGATGGTATCTACATGGACTTAATGATGTTTTTAACACACACATCCAAGGGACATGACTTTATTTGGGTGATCATTGACTGACTCACCATGTCGTCTCACTTCCAACCAATCCGGATGGAGGGATCGGTAGAGAGATTAGGATGCCTTTGCATCCTAGAGACAGTGTGGCTTCATGCGGTGACAATGATGATCATCTTAGATCGTGACACAAGATTTACATCCCATTTATGGAATGGGTTTCAAGAAGCATTTGGGACTTAACTGTGCCACCCCCAGAAAGAAGGTCAGACGGGGCGGACCATACAGACCCTGTAGGACATGAATCCTACTTGCATCCTTGATTTTGGTCATAGTTGGTAGGACCACCTTCCATTGGTGGAGTTTGAATATAACAACATACATCACTAAACTGTTGTAGTGGAACCATTTGAGGCCTTGTTTGGGTGACCATGAAGATCACCTCTATACTGGATAGACCCAGGGGAGTTAGCATTCATGGGTCCAGAGTCGGTATGAGCTACAACTAAGATGGTACAGATCATCCGAGAGTGTATTATGACTGCACAGAGTAAGAATACATCTTATTATGTAAGCATACAGAGACAATTGGAGTTTTTTGAGGGAGAGAATGTTTTTCTTCAGGTCTATCCCTGGTGTGGGTTTCATAGTTTTGGTCAGGGTGTCAAGTTATCTCGGAGATTCATCAGGCCTTTCGAGATTTTCAACAGAGTTGGTGAGGTGGCATACCACCTAGATCATACCCCATAGATGTGTTCGATGCATGATGTTTTTCATGGGTCACAGATAAAGATAATGTGCATTATTCATTGCATGTCATCGACTAGGATGTGCTGGGCATTGACGATGGTGCGGTGTTTGCAGAGTTCCCAGTAGAGATAGAGTATCGGTAGGAGTGGGTCATCCGTGGATGGTCGATTCCTCTGGTGTGCATTCTATTGCAGAATGGGAGCCTCTATGGGATAATATGGAAGTGGGATGGTAAGATTCATGCTCAGTACACACATTTTTTTTATTATCCTTTGTTTTGGCTTTTGGGGACGTAAATCCCTTATGATGGGAGAATGTAATGTCATGAAATTTCGATGTAACTTTTTTATAAAATTATATGGAATTATATTGGGACCTCAAACTTTATGAAACATGATTCTGAGGCCCAGAGTTCTTGGAATGTTATTGTTATCTTTTTTATAGTATGTTCAATAAACATGCAAGCCGGATTTTCTAACTATTGAACCGGTTATAGGATTGAGAATATGAGGGAACCGTATAACTCAGAATGCCAGGATTAACCTAGAAAGTACTTAACATTGACCAAAAAGGGATGGACATAAATTTTATTTTCTTAACTATTTATAAAATAATAAAATAACTTTAAAAAGTTATTTTATCTCTTTTATCAATGGTTGAGTGGTGGACAGTGATGCTACAGTGCAGCGATGAGGTGATGATGAGGCACAATAAAGGAATCCCATTAATATATTGTCAAGTAACAGTGTAATAGCTATGTTGTTTCATAAATAAAAAACCATAATAATGGAACATCTCAGCATAAAAGAAATTATAGAACGTGTTTTTTTATTAAACTAATGATTTGGAAGGCTGCGAATTAATTATTTTGAAATTTCCTCACAAACCTCTGATGATTTTCCACTCCAATGAAGAATGGTGAATTGTCGGAGAAACATCATTGACTTCAATGTGCCTTGAATAAATAATATGGGAAGCATCGAACAACGTCAACCTCTTGAACCCTCAAGGAATGAACTCTATAGAAAAAAAAATTTCATGCAAGGTGGCAGTTTGATCTATTTAAATTATTGTCGTTTTTATTACAAAATAGGAATGTAGATTAACCAACGAACTGGTTAATTAGTGGATGGTGAATTCTTGTAGGAGGGTAAATTATTTTTGGATTTCCCTATTCAGTGTTAAATTATCACTTGTATTGATTGAACTATAATCCCTGGACCCTCCCATATTTTTAAAAGTCTGGCGGGGAGGGAACTGGCCGACATAAAAAAGTCATGAGCCCCTCCGCATGTGCATTCTTCATAGATGAATTCCGAAATGGCGGCAATGCAAGTTAGAGGACATCATAGTGAAGGTGGAAGTATAACAATCTTGTATGTGCCAACAGATCGAGAAAAAAACTGTCGTAGCAACGCCGGTGGCCCGTAGAAGAAACCACAGGTGCATCGTGGAAGAGTGGAGGTGCGGCATCGACCGACACCGCGTGGAGTGAGTGTCCCAAATCCGGGATTCTTGGGAAAACGACAGAGGATGTGGCACAGGGGGACCATAGTCCCTTGCTGGTGCCGCATTGCCATGTCAACCCGTGGACTCGGTCCGTAGGTGATATAGAAGGATGTGGCCGCTCGACTGCGTGGGAGGCTACGTGAAGTGCAGAATGTGGTGCATTGTGGTCACTCAACCACCGTGGAGGGGAGGCACCAAGGTGAACCATGGGGCAGTAGGGGGCCAAACGCGGAATCTAGTCGCATCCTGGCCAGGTGGATGAACCGGTCTTCCCTTTGCAGACCGGGCAGGGTGCGGGCTGCCCCCTCATGCTAAACCCACCCCAACAGGTCAAGCCCAGGCTAGACCGGATCTAGGTCAGGTCAACCTAGACTGGGATAAGTCATATTAGTCTGACTAGTTACTCTATATGAGAATTAGTGGCAGTTGAGGTACGACAGATTTCTTGAGGATTATATCCTCTAAAAATCAAGTCTGCAAAGCACAGGAATCCAATGGATGGATGTGACATGAAGCATAATATCGATCATGTGTGGATCAGCATCTAGATACTCTATGTGGTTCAGCATCTAGTGAAACTATGTGGGTCACCCTCTTAAGATCCTTGGTGGATCAACCTCAAGTGACCCAGTGGGGATCATCATCTACAGACTCTGTGTGGATCAGTAGCTAGAGACCCTATGTGGATCGACACCTAGCGACCCTTTGTGTGTCAACACCTAGAAACCCTATGTAGTTCAGCACCTAGAGATGCTATGTGGATCATCAAAAGAGCATCTCAATAGAACATGGTGATCTATCTTTACAACTAATCATCATTACTTATGTACTTATATTGTTCCTAGTGTGACTTGACTTTTACTTTGTGTTATGAATTAGTGATCTTTCTTGGTGGTATTATCTCTATTGTATTTTTTGTGGTGTTTTAATTTCATTATTATTGAGAGACCTTTGTGGGATTTGGGGGACATACTATTTATTTTTATACTCACCCCTACATGGGCTTCACCGACCACTATTGTGTCTTCTGTAAATAACAGAAAGCTTTGACTGAGAGTTTGGGGAACAAGGGAGAGATGGTGATTAGAGGTGGATAGATAAAAATTGGTGTGTATAGTGTCTTCTATTAGAGTGCTGAACCAAACCTTCATGAAGGATCCATGGAGAATGACATCATGAGCTTGTACTTCCTTCGATTTACTTTACATCTAGTTGGACTTGTATTCTGGCCCCTTTACATTCATTTTAAACACATTTCTCTCAGTAGTGGTACATCATTGTTATTGTATTATGTTTTCTTTCCTTTTTGGTTTTCTTTATTTAGTATTATATGTTTGTGTGTGCATTTGTTTAAAAGAAATGCCTTCCCTTTTTGGGATATTCCTTCATGGAGCTATTCACCAGCCCCTGTCTTGTGGAATGCATGTTTGGGTTAGTCACGGCACAGCCCCCAGGGGATGGTTCAATACAATGTCTTTCTCAGTTTAACCCAGTTATCCCATTTTCTATCCATTCACAAACTCTCTAACCAAAAACATTTCATCCATCCTTTCTGCTTCCCTCTTGGAAATTGTTTTCGGTGGATTTCACATTTATTCTTTAAGAACCCTCAAGTAAGTGTATCTTCTATATTTTCATTGATGTTTCCCCCCTTTATAGTATTACTACTACCAAATGGTTTTGATGACCTAAGGTATGTATAATCATAATTTAATTATTTGAGTGTTGACATTAATAGTTTTTTCTTTATCTCATAGGGTCTCATTTTCTCTTATCTTGTGGCCTCTAACCAGTTCCTAATTATTTCAAGCGTAATGGTATACAGTATCATGTTTTTCCATTATTTGATGGATTAAATATTATTCTGCCTATTTTTAAAATTTTCTAAAAGAAATTGTGAATAAAATCTTATTTAATGTATCTTTATGTGTGTGTGAATATTTCAAATTAGTTTTCAAATTTTTAAGTGTTGCAAATGAATAGATTTTTTAGGCTTTACTATGAAATGTGATCAAAATGGATTTTATGATGTAGAAATGAAGGGGAAATAAGAAATTTGGAATCTTTAGTTAATAGGTTGGTAAATTTGGAAACATATGCTGGGAATGGTAACCCCTATGTAACCAAGGATCATGCTACAACACTAAATAAATTTTATAATTATGTAATATGTTTGAATAATGTTGGGACATTGTCTTCCACCTCCAATGATACTCATGCTCAGGAATTGTTATACATGGATCGACCACTCAAATAATGTGGATCCAAGGATGATACCATACCCTAGCTACAAATTTCATCTCATATTTATTTTTTTATTTGTTCACTTATTTATGAGTTATTCATATTTTTGTATTTTTTTAAAAATTAAAAGGCTTGTTTTCAAATTAAATGGTTTTTAAAAAATTAATATATATATATATATATATATAATAATAATAATGGTAGTTCTTGAAAAATGTGGTGGGATACTACTATTATTGTTGATCTCAAACCCTATATAAAATCAATTTCTGTATGTAGATTTCATTTTTCTAAAATGGGTAAATGAAAGGAATCACACTAAGGTTATGGGTAATCATGTTTGTGGGATTCAGGTTAGGTGATGGTGGTGATATAGTGGTTGGTTATCCCATGTTTCACAGGGATATATGTGTCTCATTTATTTTTTTCCCATTACCTTTTTATTATGGTGTTACTAGTATGTGGATGTATCTACTCATTCTCATGCATATTCTCTTATTATAGAATTTTTATGGATATATACTATGATGTATTTATTATATTATTGATTGATGTCATGGGGAAATAATTCTTGAAAGAGTTCCATAATTCACAAGAACAAGTTTCATGTTTATGGGTATTAGGAACACCCTTTTATCCTTTATTAACCCATAATTTTCATACATAAATATTACTACTTTCTAAATTAATATTCACTACATTTAACAAATACATGCCTAGGGAATACAAAGGTTTAGGGTGTTTAGAGGATAGTTACACAATCTTCTTATTTCATGAAATATCTTCAACATTTCCCATAATGATCTTCCAATTTATAAATCTTCAAATAAATACCCTAATTAAATCATTCATTATTACTAGGGGAATGGAAATAATATAAAGTGTGAGTCCAAATGCTCTATAAGGGTAAAAAAGGGACATATAAAAAGATGATCATATGAAAGTAAAAAATAAGAATATGAAATGATATCGTGAATATAACATAAAAATTTTATATTAGATATATCATGGATTTGAAAAAGTGATTCATGGATTAAAATATTTTCATTTCAAAAGATATGTATTGTAACACCCCGAGCTTCCACGATACGCTTCTCATTCAATAATGCAATAGCTTGCATTGTACGCAAGTTCGAGTTCTAACACACCGCAACTAATCAAAGTAGCCGTTATGAATAGTAATAACCACCTTTTAAATTTATAGAAATTTTATATTTCAAAATGGACTTCATTTTTGTATTCCTAATATTTAAATTAGCCTATGTTGAATTTTTTGTAATTTTCCGAGAACTTCCAAATTTTTATGAATAGTGAAAAATACTTAAAACAACTTTTTTAATAAAAATAATTAATAGTGATAAATTATACTATTTAGTGGTTTTAAAGTATAATTGGAATATATTTTTATCATTTTATCCAATGGTGGTCATTAGAATTAATTTGACATTGAAATTGGACATAAACAATTGCCAATCTTTTGATATAAATTGTTTCTTAAAAACACGCTATTTGTTGTAACAGCGGGAATTAATTATAAAATTAATTAATACAACTTATATGTTTGGAATTTTGTAAAATAGACATCATTTTTGAATTCGGAATATCAATTATATCTTAGGGTGAAATTTTGGCCTTATTCTGAAAAACTTCAATTTTTGATGAATAGTGAAACCACTAAGTGGTAGTTAAATAACTGATTTTTCGTTTAAATGAAATATTACCAATTCTGTGATTTGATTTTCAAAAATCTGACATACATGGTTGTCATTAAGAAGTAAAATGTGGTTCAATGAGATTAAAATAATTTTTTGGTGAATAGTAACTTTTAAGTTCTTAATCGCGATTAGAGGTAATTAGTGTAGTTTAAGGTACAAATAATGTTTTTATAATATGAGATGAGCATGACACTTGTCCTACTACTATTGGATGAGTCATGGCCGACCAAGAAAACCCATGGGTCAACTTGGGGACCCCATGGAGCCACTTTAGTTGGAAAATGACATTAATATATATTTATTTAATGTTAAAATTAAATTGACACAAACATGAGTTATTTTACTAAAACAGTTTTTAAGTGGGGTTACACAAGTCCAAATTTTGATTATAAATATTCATTAGAAATCTAAAAAGATTTCCTACATCATAGTATTTTTTTTATAATTTTTAGACATTAAATAAATTAAATTATTTATGACATCATGATGATGCAGTGATGACCTCATTATTTAACGATTTAAATAAAATGAGAAGATAATGCAAAATCCAAGGCTTACACTTGTCCAAAGCCTATTGGATGAATATATTTCGAAACCTTATCACCTTAGCCTCTAATTATATAAGTGTGGGACCTTTAGAATCCGAAAAGCATTGTGAAATAATGTAACATTTCAATCTTTCCAAAAGTGCCCCTCCTCTCCACTTATAAAAGGCCCCCACCTCTCCCACCTCATTTACACTTTCAAGCCATTTGGCTCGGCCAACCTCTGCCCACATATTCTCCCAACATTCCTCCCTTACTCCTAGAAGCCTCACTTTGGGCATAACTCTTCCCAAGGAAGCCTTTGGCTCAAATCAAAAAGAGTTACCCGATTTTGAGGTAATGTCTTTTCTAATGTTGTTTTGTTTTATTTTTATTCTCCAACCCCCTAAACTCTTTTTATTCATTTCTTTTGTAACAACACCAGTATCCTCAATATACTAGGATTTTGTTATAAGAATGATTCGAGCTACACTTACACACACCTACATCTAATGGTTAAAGAACATACAGTTTCTGTGGATGGCGAATTTCTGCCTCATGAAACGATGATTGTTCAACACTCATATAACACCTTCAAAGGTGGTCATTAAGATGTCACTACTTTTATATATGATATATAATATGTTTATGTTTTACTTATGCTTCTGTATTTTTCATTTATGGCATACTTTATGATTTCCATTATGGGTAAAATGCGATAATTTCATTTTAGGAAGTGTGGACTACCGCCCCCTCAAAGTGATTTGAATCGTTAATGCCATATGTGGGATGTATAAAGGATGGAGTAAATGGTATTATACACTATATTATACTGGAATTATATTATACATTTATATCATTATGATTTAGTTCCATTAAATATGAAATTTAAATGAAAGTAGCGTTCATGCGTACGTACGGCTTACCGTCTCCATGAACGGTGCATTTCATTTCTTACCTCTAAATGTTACGTAATATTATAAATGAATGTATATACTGGATATATAAGATATATATGACATCTAAATCATGAATATAATTCTGGATATAATGGATATTTCACCACATAAACAACTTGTAATTATAAGAAGCTTATTGTTGACTCAAGTACCAAAGATCGACAAAACGACCGTTATTAACTTAAATAATTACATAATGTTCATATCATTGTAATAAGTGATATAATAAGGATAATGAAATTGAAAATGGTTCTTAATAAGGTATATATTAACTCTAGTTTATTATTCAGGAGGTTAAAGAACGGTTGAGTCAAGTTAGACACGAGGTAAGGGAACTTCTTAACCCAATTTCCATTCTTTGGGTTAATCTCCTACTTTCAAATTATGTCATGATGTTATTATGTCCTATTTTGTATTTTTCCTTTATTTATGTGTACCTATAGTGAATACACATAATATATCTATTTTATTTTAAAAATTATCTTTTTAAGGACTTCGTCTCAATCTCTTTTCATTGAGGCATATTTTGTTTTATACACAAATTTCTTTTATACGGTGTATAAACCCCTTTGACTTTTACGTTTATTCAAAAGGAATCTTTTTTATACGAAGTGTTTTACTAAACGACAAAAAGGGAATGTTGTTCTTTCCGTACATATGCGGCGACAATGACTTCTCCGCCGCCGTGACCATTATTTGAGTTTCGGCTTCCTTTACATGCCATACCTTTTTTTAAAAGAAAAATAAATACAATGTTTTAACTTTCTTTTATTTTGGTATTGAAAATGGTATTAAAAGCATTTTTTTTATATAAATGTGTTGTATTGAAATCTTGTGATTGAAATGTGGAAATGTTATGTTTCCTTTATGCATGTTTTATGTGATACGATTATGTTATGGTTTATGATATGTTTAAACCTATTCATATGAGGAATGCATTGGACTTAATAAGTGACGGGTGGAGCCCGCTATAGCTCCTCGATGCATCGGCAGGTCTCATGAGACAAACTAGTGTCTTGGCACGAGGCCTTGACAAAATATTATTTGTGGTCTTGGCACGAGGCCTTGACTACGTGGTTATGATAGTCTGGCATTATGCATTCCATCATTATGAAAGTGGTTATTGATATTGCATGTGATTATTCGACCAGTAGAATATCCATGTGAAGAAGTAAATGGCATTATCTCATTTTACTTTTTCCATATTATGTTGATGTTCAAGTTTAAAAGGCTTTTGTTTTAGTTATACATTGCCTTAAATGTTTATGTTTATTTATGAAAGCTTCCGCAATATTGTTATCCTTACTGAGCATCTGAGCTCACCCCTTTCAATGTTTTAATATTTTCCAGGATGTGAAGAAGTATTTTATGAATGACCTGCAGAGATAGTCAGAAGAGGATATGAGTGTGGACTATGGAGACTTTGTTATTTTAGTTTTTCACTTTATGATGTAATGTAACGTTTACGAATGTATCTAGTGTTTCCAAGGCTACTAAACTAATCGGTCTTTCGAGACTTAATCTTTTGTGATCATGCCAATGTTACAAAGTAATGCACTGACTCTGGGTAGCTGGGGTCGGGGCGTTACAGTTGGTATCAGAGGCAGTTTAGTACTAACCTTGGAAGCTAGATTTAGATAAACTCTGATTAGAGCACATAGCCCAAAGATAGACTTTGAGGATTAGTATAGAAGAACTTCCTAGAATTTTGGTATTATAGAGATGTTATGAGTTTTCCGAGCAATACATCCCTGTCTGGATACGAGCAGGTAGAGGAGGCTCTGGCACAGATGTACCTAGGGGTAAAACCCGAAAACACCGCTTTGAGCTAGACTCGAACGGGAACTGGTGCACGACAACGGGCCTTGCTGCACTCTTGGTTACGACACTCTCGGGGGATATGCTTAGGATAATTCTAATTTTATTTACAAACCACTATGAAGGGTTATGAGTATATACTTACTCAAAGAAAACATTTCTTTTTATGATTATGGATTATATCCATAAATAGTTCAATTTATGTTAAGTGTTTTATAAGTATGGGATTATGTATTTTGATTCATAAACTGATCTAGTTTATGAAATTGTTTAGAAATGGCGCCTAGTGGAAGAAATGGAAACCGTATCAATGCACGAACTCTGTGTAGGGATTTCCCTCCTGCTCAAGATAATTATTGTGGATCTGGAGATACAACTGGTGCTGATCAACTTATTACCATACTGGGACAACTCACTCAGGTTATGAATAATAACCTTACTCGTATGGAGCACCCTGATCTGCAACATGGAGGATCAATGTTAGACCGCTTCATGAGGCAACAACCACCAACCTTCAATGGGAGTACAAATCCTACAGTAGCTGAGCAATGGATAAATTCCTTAGAGAAAATATTCCATGCCTTGGGGAGTAGTGAAAGGGAGAAGGTTGTCATGGCAGTTTACCGCCTCACTGGAGATGCCGATCAGTGGTGGTCGCTGATTCAAAACACAAAGGAAGATGATGACGTATCGAATATGGAATGGAGGGAGTTCAAAGATCTTTTCTTAGAAAAATACTTTCCTCGTGACCATCGAGCAGATATGGAAAGGCAATTTCTGAGTTTGAGGCAGAAGGAGGATGAGAATGTCGCAAAGTATGAGGCTAACTTTACAAGGTTAGCGAGGCATGCTGCCGATTATATACGTAACCCAAGGAGTAAGATTGATCGTTTCTTTGATGGGTTAAAACCATTTCTCCGTCTAGCTTTGGTATCACAATCCTTCTCATCATACGAAGATATTGTCTCGTGTGCTATCAAGACAGAAAAGGAATTCTCTAAGTCTTATGACAACAAAGTAAAGCAAGAGAAGAAGAGAACGGTGGAACAAGAGACAGATAAAGGGAAAAAGGGAAAGAAGGATTTTCCATTATGTGATAATTGTGGGAAGAATCACCCTGGTACTTGCCTAAAAGGAATGGGAGTTTGTTATAAATGTGGAGAAAAGGGTCACCAGGCTCGTGATTGCAAGGGAAAGAAAGAGGCTGTCAAAGTTGAATGCTACAATTGTAGAGAAATGGGTCATTATGCAAATGAATGTCCTAAGCGTTAGGAAAACTTACCTCAGAAAAGGCCAAGGGATCAAGGACAATATTATGCTGTTACTACAGTTGAAGCAGAATAACTAATGTATTGGTGCTTTTGGACTCAAGGATTATATTCTGGTTATAAGAATAATGTAATATATATATATGGATTGTACTGCAGTACTTTTTGATTTCAGTAAGGTTTTAATATGATTAAGGTAATCATATTTTTAGTATGTGATAATAAGAGAAACTTTTCTTTGTTTGGGGAATCTGATGTTACAATTGATTTTGGAATTTAGAGACCTTTTAGAGAAAGTCTGGATGAAGGTATTTTGGATAACTATAAAGGTTGGAGTGGATTAAGTTGAACTTTGGATAGTATTGTTTAAGGTTAAAACATTTATGAAGATTATTTTTGGAATAGTATAGTACTATATTTTTAGGAAAAGGACAACCTGCAGGGTGGGGAATAACCCGTCGCGTCGGATAAAGCTGCAGGAATCGAACCCAAAACCATAGTGCGACAAGCCTTTATTTCCTACCACTAGCCTACAGGAAGTCCCTGGTTATTACAAAATAGTTTTACTAATCTAAATGGTATGTGTTAACATTTTGAACCTTATACAATTAGGATAAATAGAATATTTTTGAGTTCTGTTACCATTTGGAGTAAAAGTTGGGTTTGTGGTAAAAATTTATTAACGAATGAAAGTATACATAACAAGTATGTATATTCCCTTACGTTCTTAGTAAATCTCATAAATAAATTCCTCAACATTATAAAAGTTAACTTAAAACAAAAATGTTGTCGGTTAACTTTTCCAACTGGGGATTCAATGACCGTTTAACCAATCACAAGTTTGTGATTTTCTTATGGTTAAACTTTCTCCTAATCCTGTTTTCTATAACTCTCCATCAGACCTTGATGGTTTGTTTTTCTTCCATATCCATATTTTCATAGAATCCTATAATGGGCTATATCGGGTGACCTTTGTACTTATCCTGCTTTATTTTAATGTTATATATTTATTAACCTTATTTCCGATGTGGGTTTTCCACAAAGGTATTTTCTATTTTCAACCTTTTATTATCAAAGAAAAATTTCAAATTGCGAGGACGCAATTTATTGAAGGAGGGGAGAATGTAACACCCCGAGCTTCCATGATACGCTTCTCATTCAATAATGCAATAGCTTGCATTGTACGCAAGTTCGAGTTCTAACACACCGCAACTAATCAAAGTAGCCGTTATGAATAGTAATAACCACCTTTTAAATTTATAGAAATTTTATATTTCAAAATGGACTTCATTTTTGTATTCCTAATATTGAAATTAGCCTATGTTGAATTTTTTGTAATTTTCCGAGAACTTCCAAATTTTTATGAATAGTGAAAAATACTTAAAACAACTTTTTTAATAAAAATAATTAATAGTGATAAATTATACTATTTAGTGGTTTTAAAGTATAATTGGAATATATTTTTATCATTTTATCCAATGGTGGTCATTAGAATTAATTTGACATTGAAATTGGACATAAACAATTGCCAATCTTTTGATATAAATTGTTTCTTAAAAACACGCTATTTGTTGTAACAGCGGGAATTAATTATAAAATTAATTAATACAACTTATATGTTTGGAATTTTGTAAAATAGACATCATTTTTGAATTCGGAATATCAATTATATCTTAGGGTGAAATTTTGGCCTTATTCTGAAAAACTTCAATTTTTTATGAATAGTGAAACCACTAAGTGGTAGTTAAATAACTAATTTTTCGTTTAAATGAAATATTACCAATTCTGTGATTTGATTTTCAAAAATCTGACATACATGGTTGTCATTAAGAATTAAAATGTGGTTCAATGAGATTAAAATAATTTTTTGGTGAATAGTAACTTTTAAGTTCTTAATCGCGATTAGAGGTAATTAGTGTAGTTTAAGGTACAAATAATGTTTTTATAATATGAGATGAGCATGACACTTGTCCTACTCCTATTGGATGAGTCATGTCCGACCAAGACAACCCATGGGTCAACTTGGGGACCCCATGGAGCCACTTTAGTTGGAAAATGACATTAATATATATTTATTTAATGTTAAAATTAAATTGACACAAACATGAGTTGTTTTACTAAAACAGTTTTTAAGTGGGGTTACACAAGTCCAAATTTTGATTATAAATATTCATTAGAAATCTAAAAAGATTTCCTACATCATAGTATTTTTTTTATAATTTTTAGACATTAAATAAATTAAATTATTTATGACATCATGATGATGCAGTGATGACCTCATTATTTAACGATTTAAATAAAATGAGAAGATAATGCAAAATCCAAGGCTTACACTTTTCCAAAGCCTATTGGATGAAGATATTTAGAAACCTTATCACCTTAGCCTCTAATTATATAAGTGTGGGACCTTTAGAATCCGAAAAGCATTGTGAAATAATGTAACATTTCAATCTTTCCAAAAGTGCCCCTCCTCTCCACTTATAAAAGGCCCCCACCTCTCCCACCTCATTTACACTTTCAAGCCATTTGGCTCGGCCAACCTCTGCCCAAATACTCTCCCAACATTCCTCCCTTACTCCTAGAAGCCTCACTTTGGGCAGAACTCTTCCCAAGGAAGCCTTTGGCTCAAATCAGAAAGAGTTACCCGATTTTGAGGTAATGTCTTTTCTAATGTTGTTTTGTTTTATTTTTCTTCTCCAACCCCCTAAACTCTTTTTATTCATTTCTTTTGTAACAACACCAGTATCCTAAATATACTAGGATTTTTTTATAAGAAGGATTCTAGCTACACTTACACACACCTACATCTAATGGTTAAAGAACATACAGTTTCTGTGGATGGCGAATTTCTGCCTCACGAAACGATGATTGTTCAACACTCATATAACACCTTCAAAGGTGGTCATTAAGATGTCACTACTTTTATATATGATATATAATATGTTTATGTTTTACTTATGCTTCTGTATTTTTCATTTATGGCATACTTTATGATTTCCATTATGGGTAAAATGCGATAATTTCATTTTAGGAAGTGCGGACTACCGCCCCCTCAAAGTGATTTGAATCGTTAATGCCATATGTGGGATGTATAAAGGATGGAGTAAATGGTATTATACACTATATTATACTGGAATTATATTATACATTTATATAATTATGATTTAGTTCCATTAAATATGAAATTGAAATGAAAGTAGCGTTCATGCGTACGTACGGCTTACCGTCTCCATGAACGGTGCATTTCATTTCTTACCTCTAAATGTTACGTAATATTATAAATGAATGTATATATTGGATATATAAGATATATATGACATCTAAATCATGAATATAATTCTGGATATAATGGATATTTCACCACATAAACAACTTGTAATTATAAGAAGCTTATTGTTGACTCAAGTACCAAAGATCGACAAAACGACCGTTATTAACTTAAATAATTACATAATGTTCATATCATTGTAATAAGTGATATAATAAGGATAATGAAATTGAAAATGGTTCTTAATAAGGTATATATTAACTCTAGTTTATTATTCAGGAGGTTAAAGAACGGTTGAGTCAAGTCAGACACGAGGTAAGGGAACTTCTTAACCCAATTTCCATTCTTTGGGTTAATCTCCTACTTTCAAATTATGTCATGATGTTATTATGTCCTATTTTGTATTTTTACTTTCTTTATGTGTACCTGTAGTGAATACACATAATATATCTATTTTATTTTAAAAATGATCTTTTTAAGGACTTCGTCTCAATCTCTTTTCATTGAGGCATATTTTGTTTTATACACAAATTTCTTTTATACGGTGTATAAACCCCTTTGACTTTTACGTTTATTCAAAAGGAATCTTTTTTATACGAAGTGTTTTACTAAACGACAAAAAGGGAATGTTGTTCTTTCCGTACATATGCGGCGACAATGACTTCTCCGCCGCCGTGACCATTATTTGAGTTTCGGCTTCCTTTACAAGCCATACCTTTTTTTAAAAGAAAAATAAATACAATGTTTTAACTTTCTTTTATTTTGGTATTGAAAATGGTATTAAAAGCATTTTTTTTATATCAATGTGTTGTATTGAAATCTTGTGATTGAAATGTGGAAATGTTATGTTTTCTTTATGCATGTTTTATGTGATACGATTATGTTATGGTTTATGATATGTTTAAACCTATTCATATGAGGAATGCATTGGACTTAATAAGTGACGGGTGGAGCCCGCTATAGCTCCTCGATGCATCGGCAGGTATCATGAGACAAACTAGTGTCTTGGCACGAGGCCTTGACAAAATCTTATTTGTGGTCTTGGCACGAGGCCTTGACTACGTGGTTATGATAGTCTGGCATTATGCATTCCATCATTATGAAAGTGGTTATTGATATTGCATGTGATTATTCGACCAGTAGAATATCCATGTGAAGAAGTAAATGGCATTATCTCATTTTACTTTTTCCATATTATGTTGATGTTCAAGTTTAAAAGGCTTTTGTTTTAGTTATACATTGCCTTAAATGTTTATGTTTATTTATGAAAGCTTCCGCAATATTGTTATCCTTACTGAGCATCTGAGCTCACCCCTTTCAATGTTTTAATATTTTCCAGGATGTGAAGAAGTATTTTATGAATGACCTGCAGGGATAGTCAGAAGAGGATATGAGTGTGGACTATGGAGACTTTGTTATTGTAGTTTTTCACTTTATGATGTAATGTAACGTTTACGAATGTATCTAGTGTTTCCAAGGCTACTAAACTAATCGGTCTTTCGAGACTTGATCTTTTGTGATCATGCCAATGTTACAAAGTAATGCACCGACTCTGGGTAGCTAGGGTCGGGGCGTTACATGTATAATAAGAGTGAGAGACTGTCATAAATCAATAAAATACCATATGTAAATGACATAAATTTTCATAACCATAAAATGTATATAAAACATTTCAATAGTAATCGATTGCTTCCAAGACCATCAAATCATGATTTAATAGGAATATACACAAATTTTCCATTGTGAATCAAGCACATCGACATGTTTCCCATAAAAAATCAAGGTTACCAAATGGTTTTCCATAGAATATCAAGAACATCTAATTGTCTCTCATAATTTTATATTGAGATATAATAATTTATCCATTTAATTGGTGTGATATATAATTCAATTACCATCCATTGTATTTTTGTATTTTTGTATTTTTACTTGGGCTACCATAATATATTATGACATCTAATGTTGATTTTGGTTTCCCAAATTGAGATGATATATTAATGACATTGTTTTTAGTGTTATATTTTTTATCAAATCATATTGAGAACCAAAATCCCATGAATTTATATGGATGCATTTTATTCCAATATAAAATTGGTATGATGTTCCTATATATTTCATCAATGGGATTCCCCATGCTCCTTAGGGAATGATTGATATCATGGTGCTAACTGAATATTTGATCAAATTATCTCTCATCATGTTGATAAAAGGAACCAATATAGTAAAAGAGATAGGTAGATTGTATGATTAATAAATTATGAGATTCTATGGGGTTACATCGACAATCATATTGTATAGAGATACCCAATTCACCTAAATATTTTAGAAAATCTCAAAAATGAAGTGGGATCATCGGTCAATCATAGTAAGGAATAAAATTTACATATATATGTCCATGTTGAGTGGGTGAACAAAATTATAGAGGATATGGATTTTTTCAATTCTTTAGGGATCATAGTTTTTTGGGAGAAGATTCTAGGATTAGTGTAATTTTGATATAATAAAAATTACCCTCCATTATTAGGATATCTCCCTAGGAATATTTATATGGTTGTAATTTTTAATACTCATTATGTTCGACTATGGTAGGTAATGCCTCATTAGTGGAACCATGTTTTATAAAAATAATTTAGAATATATCTAGATGATTAGGAAGTGGTTGATGATAGATCAGATTCATATTAAGTATTATTCCAATCCTCAATGCTGATCCTTAGAATTTTCACTCGGTGATATAGTATTTTTGAAGGTGACACCTCATTTGTGCCATCACAATCATGGAAATAAAGTAAAATCATCTCCAAGGAATGTCATACCCTCTTAAGATCATTGAAAGGATCTGGAATGTCACGTTTTTTACCTCTCAATTGAAATGAATATACAATTTTTCCCATGACTCTTAGTTGAAAATTTATATCGAATATCCCTCCCACCAATTGAATTGTGAAGATCTCAAGCTAGATCCAGATGTACTGATGGTTGAAACGATATTTCAAATCATCAATTCTAATGTGAATGTGTTGTGACAGAAATCTATTTAGTTGGTTTAGAATCTATGGAAACATAGGGATTAATAGATTGTGACATGAGAAGAGTACTCTTTAGTGAATGAAAAATGTACACATGTTTATTTTGATCATACTATGGATTGAATTTCTTGGGGTGGAATGTGACATGTTGAGGATAATTTTTACACCCATAATTACATTTTTAGTTATTTTATATTTAATTATTATAATATATTTTAGTTATAATTTTCCTACCATTTTTCATTAATAATTTTAATTTTTATTGTTTAATGGGATTGGAATACAGTTTTCCCATGGTTTTAGAAAATTGTGTGGTAGCCATGAATGAGTAAATGTATCAAGAATTTTGTGGTTTTCATGGTTTCTACATAGTTTTCCAACCATTCATGACCTCTAGGTGTGCATTTTTTCAAAGATACAGAATCTTAAACATTTTAATCACTCTTTAAAAAAATGTTTTTCTAAACCGTGTGTCCATCATATAACATAACTTTAGGAAATTATAGAACTACAACTTTTATTATTTAACCACCCCTTTTCTCCCAATTATTGAACTCTACATTAGTTGGTGTGCCATTCCAAAATCACACATCCCTTTGAAAATCAATTTTTTCAGATTTATCTTGTATTATTAATGAAAAAATCAAGCAAGTGTATTCTCTGTCATTCCTTTGGTGATTCCTCCCTTACTTTGTTTCCTCCTCTCTTGCAGTTATAATAACCTAAGGTATGGTTTTAGTATGTGTGTTTATGGTTTTTTTCATTCTCCCATTGGGTCCCCTATCCTTTGGGATTGTGTTGTCTGACATCTTCTTGTTTATTTCATGGGAAAATATTGGATGTTTTGTGATATTAAATTTTTTTAATAAATATTATATTTATATTTTTAAAAATTGATTATAATTTTTGGGTCGGTATAAAATGTTTTTTCAAGGATGGTTTTTTATAGGTGACGTTTTCTAATAGGTTTCCCCTATTGTAATTATTATCATTGAATTGGTTTGACAAGATTCAGTGTGAAATTTTATGACGACTGATTTTATGATGTGAACATGGACGGAAAAGATAAACATGGGAACCCTAGTTAACTAGGAGGGTAATATAAGACATGTATTCTAGACATTGGTATGAGCCAATATAAAATGGATCATGATTCAACACAAACTACCCAATAATATGGTGTGATATTGTTGAATACCATTGGGTGGTTTTCTTCAACATCCCAAATAGATCATGAATTGGAATGGTTCTACATGTACCAACTACCAAGAGAATGAGGATACTATGATAAGACCCTACCATAGATACCTAGAGCTTCACATGGATCTTGTTATTAATCACTCAACTATTTATTAGTTTTCCTTATTTATATATTTTTATGAAAAATCAAAATCTGGTTTTAAAATTAAAATCAATTTAATGCTATTATGTTTATATTTTTCTACCAATGGTTATAAATGATTAAATTAGTGGGAAACTAATGGGAATGTTTATCTCACATTATACATATAACCATTTTGTAATTGAAGATTTAATTTTTTTTCATAGGTAAAATGATGGCAGCACGTGGAGGTGGTGAGTACTCTCTCTTGTAGATTATTGGTTGGGTGATGGTGGATACATGGTGGGTGGATATCCATTATATCACTAGGATATGTGTGGATCATTTTTTTTGTCTCTCTTAACCTTTATTTATTTTTATTCCTAGATGGGGATGTATATACTCAATCTCTTGTGTGTTAAATTTTTATATAATTTAGTATGGATATTTTCTATGATAGATTTATAATATTATTAATTTATGTATAGAGAAAATTGTTCTAGTAGGAGTTCTTAGATACCCAAGAACTAGTTTTTGGCCCATGGGAATCTATAATTCCATTCAAATTTAATCATGGTCGAGTCTAGTTTTTGGGTATCGGGTAATATAAAATTGTCCATAACATAAACTAAAATATAAATAAAATTGGATTTCAACCTCAAGAATATTTTTTAAAAAAAACTATTACCTACCTTATAGCTCACATATTAGCCTAATATGACTATGATATCCTTGGAATGTTCCTTACACCCATGGCATCAGCATATGGTTTTTGGTTCAGTGCACCTAAAAAGTGCATGTAGGTCACTGGAAACTTGTCTTTGTAGTGTTAATTTTTGAAAAACATTGCTTTACATGATGAATGAAGTCATGACCAATATATTTATTTCATAGAATAATTCAATTGTTAAAAAAATTTATCTACAATGTGATTATATTCACATTTAATTTATAATTAGATTATAAGTAGCGATAAAATTACTTGAACTTGTAATTCTTTATTTGTTGATGATAAGGGTGTTTAATTTTCATTTTACCATCAATATGCTATAAGATTCAAGTGCATAATCTATTTTGAGGTTATCCAGACATGCAACAAAGTATTTAAACATCATTATAGAATCGATGGGTGCTAGCGTCGATGATCCTAGTCACTTTCATCATTCTCATTTAATCAGTTCTGAAATATTTTTGATTAATTCTTAGTGAAATGTCAATGGATTGAGATAGGAGGAGGATTGGAGAGTACTCAAGGTTTATAAATATTTATCCAGAGATTGAGATAGATCCTCAATTTATTTGTTGTTCACCACAAAATGGATTTTGGAAATATTTATAATTATATAATTATTATGTAATGTTTAGGGTTTACAATTATCACACCAAACCCTTTCCAATTATATAATTCCAATTTGACACCATGTCTAACAATAATTACACAATTATTATTATTATTCACTTTACAAGGGTATCACTTGATAATATATATAAATAAATATCATTTAAGTTATTTCTAACTAGACCATTATGATCAATCTTCATATCGTCTTTATCATTTACCAAAGCTAAAATAATGACGATTTATTTAAAAAAGATACATCATTTCATTATTCATCGATAAATATAATATTATATTATATTTTTCAAACCCTTTGAACATATTTAAATTATTATGTAACTCATTTTTTCTTACTCATGGTTTTTGATTGAATATTGGTTATAAACCTAACCTCAATGAATATTAAACCACAAACCAAGAATAATATATATTTTTTAATTGATATATTAAATATTTAATTTTTAATAAGAATATGAATACACCTAGTGTGTGACCCTCTAGGCCATTATCACTATGGCATTAAGAAAAACTACTTAATTCTATAGTGAGGGTCCAAAAACATACAATGTCGCCCATAGATAAATATGTTAATGTTTCAATTATATGAAACCCTTCATAAATTCTTACAATGTATATAGTCCTGTGTTTTTTTAAACTAAGTTTAAATTTAAAAAGTTTTCAAAAAAAATCCATGTATCAAAAAGTCAGTTTTTTAAACCGATCCCTTGAAAGTTATTTTGTATGTTGGGAAACTTAACGGTGTGGTTTTAGGACTTGGGTGAATACCCGATAATTTTAAAGAGTGTCCTGACATGTCTCAGAAGCACTGGATCTAGAAAATTCCACATTAATAGATTTGGTTGGCCTGTGCATCGTTGTGTTCCAACCCATGCATTTTACCTAGTTTAATATTTTATTTATTTTAATTAAACTATTTAAAAAATGGGATATTTTTTTAAATAGAATAATTTGTTAATAATAATTATTTTATTATAATAATTAATGTGTCATAAATTATTTGGGTGTTAAAAGTTCATTATTTGATTATTAATTGGATTTAATAATTATTTCATTTTAATGAGGTTGTAGGGTATCTCAAGAAAATTCTTAATAAAATAAAATTTTTTTGTTTAAATGAATAAGAATTGTTATTAAATAGAATTTTAGAAATCATAAAAGGATTAAAATAAAATAATAATGAGGTTAATATTTTTTTTATTTTATGGTGGTAATAATCATTATTAATTTTGGTCATTATTATTATTTTAAATAATAATAAAAATAAATTAGGGAGTTATGGTTTAAAATTAATAAATTAAATGGTATAGTAGTAATGGTATGGTAATTATTATTAATTTCATAATAATATTAATCATTAATATTTGTATTTAATTTATGGGATAGATTATTTATCAATAATATCATATTAATAATATTTCTATAGTTTAGGAGATTTTGGTTTTATGGGAATAGATGAAAGTGTGTATTAATAATAATGTCATCACTATCCATATCCCTTATCACTATTTTTTTATCATTAACAAAATTGAATAAAGTAAAAAAATTAATTATGGTTATTATTATTATAAGTAATAATAATAATTAGGGTGTTATTTTTAAAAAAAAAAGAAAAGAAAGGGATTCTCCATCCTTCCCCATGCACAGGAGGAGCGACCCCCCCCCCTGAAAACATGGTTGGCATGCACCAGTCTACCCCTTCACACATCTCCTACCTCTATGGTTGGAGAATCCTCCTTGCGGCACACCACCCGAAGCACAACCTACTCTTGGCTGGACCCCCTGCTGCAATGCACGACCACCTTGGGAAGAACCTGTAGCATACCACCCCCTCTCCCAGACCGCTCTTCATGTGGGACGATCCCTCTAAGCCTCTTCATGAATCTTTTCCGCCTCGTTAAGGAGATTCCCTCTACATATATCCCATAATTTTCATTGGCCATTTGACTCCTCTCTCTCTTCATTTTCTCAGCCAAAACCCTATGGTTTGGGATTTATCTAATTGTTTCGGTCCTCTATTATTAGGGTACACGAATGTTTTCATGGGACCCATTAGTCCATAACTCGGCATCCTCCACCATGTGTGAGGTGGATGGATTTTATTTTCTATATCACTGATGTTTCTGGTAAGGTTTATACACCTTTTTTTTGTTTAGAATCATCCAATTTAGGTTTTTTTGGTTTACTCAACTCCTTGGTACATTATTTGATGTGTGTTGAGTCTTTTCGTTACATTATTGTGATTCTAAGTTAGGTTGCAAAGGGTTTTTATCAATTTAGAGGTTGTTCACATGTATATATTTATATATATATATATATATACACATATATAAAAGGCGTGTGTGTGTGTGTGGTTGCAAACCCGTTGTGGATTGGTTGCTACCATATATCATGTCGCTGAATATTGAATTGGTTCCACCCTATAGTAGGGTCCCCTTTCAAGTACTTAACATAAATAAAGACATTAATAGAATTATTTCTGCACTTATTTTGGTATTTAAATTATGTAGTGATGTATTTATATTTAATGCCTTTCAAATGTTAATTTAGTAAGTTTTATTAAATTAATAAATTTGATATGTGATGGGATGATGCATACCTATGGATTTTATTAAATGATGATTCCCATGTATGATAAATGATGGCAAAACCAAGTTTCTATTTTACGAATATATTTCCGAATTGTTTAAAGTCATTTGATTAAATAATTAAAAGATGTTTTTTTCATAAGATAAGATAATTAATTTTGTATATTAATTACGCACTTTGAGACTAGATATAAATAATTAATCAAAGGAATAATTATAATTTATTATTTTAGCTAAATGATATAATTTATTTGTGGAATAATTGAGATTTTTTATTTTGGCCAAATCGAGATAATTAATAACGGATTAATTACAAAATGTTAATGACGTGAATGGTTATTAAATTATTGACTTAATTAAAAGGTATAATTAAATTAATTAATTGTTAAAATTAATTAATTTACATGCATTAATTTAATTGATGAATTTTTAATGTGAAAAGTTATGTACCATGATGCTGATTTATTAATTTTAATGGTGGGTCTGATTAAAAAAAGTTGGAATATGAATGAGATAATTAATTCTAAAAAATTAATTATGGGATGTGATTTGTTTTGTAGATTAATTAATTGATGGATTAATTAATGGAAAGTAAAACATAGTTAATTGTTGTGTTAACTAACAGATTTGTTATTTTTTAACTAATTGATTAGATTATTAAATTAATAAGGATAATTGATTAGTGAATTAATTATCATGTTTTTTATTAATGTATTGGTATAATTAAATGTTGAATTAATTATCTAGTTAACTTGTTTGTGGCTAAGAATAATTTATTGTTTGTTAATTATTATCATTTAGAAGTTGAATTGGTAATTAATTGTTGAGTTATTGGATGGGTTATTTATGTTGATAATTAGTTGTTTAATTAATTTACGGATTTGATTAATTAATTTATGAGATAATTAATAGATAATTTTGGGGTGTTAGACATGGTGTTCTACACCAATGATAAAAATATAAGAATAATTTATAACCTTTTGTGAGATAGGTATTGATGCTCCAAATACTCAAGGGGGGCTAGACATGGCATTTTACACCAAGCTTGCAAGGGAATATTCATTTATGGGACAAGGACTGATACTCCAAATACCATTGGGTTGTGAGATAAGGACTGATGATCCAAATACTCAAGAGGGTGCTATTCATGATGTTCTACACCCATTAATTTACATTGTAATATGATTCCAATTGGTAATACATGAAATTAATTAAATATTTAATGAATGCTATTGTGACATAATGATTTTTGAATTTAATATGAGAAAGGGTTTAGACTTGTTAATGAGTTGGGGGAATCACTGTTTGGGAGACGAACCGTGGAGCGAATTACAATATTTAGTAGACAGACTCAGACATAGTATGTGAAAGATTAAATTAAATATCTTTTGATGCATTATCCAAGAAAGGGCACACACTTGGAATTCAGTCATTACATTGATTACTTATATGATCGTTAGAGGAATTTGTTGTGAATGACTTATACCGGGATGTTATGCTTATGCTAGAACTCGAGAATTATATAATTTAATGAGTTTTGAAAAAATAATAAATTAAAATGAATGTGAGATGAAAATTGTGTATGAATGAAAAATGTATAATGCAGTTTCAGACACTAGCTTAAGGCTGAACTAGGTACTTGGGTATATAGCTACATTGTACCGGTTACTTTAATTAGGCATTCTTTCACACTGTTTAAATTATTTATTGAATATATGGATTTGGGGTAGACACCGGTGGTCCTAGAATTCTATGATTTATATCTCACACCCTACTCTGGCCGCCATTGAACTCGGGTACCAGAGTAGATTATATTGGGTTGTAGGATTGTGCTATTTTCATATACTTGGGAGATAAAAGCAGAGGACCAAGTGGAAGCTCAAGATGCTCAATGAGATCTCCCTTGAGGGTTGAGTCATTATTTTTTTATTTTTTCTTTACTTCTATACTGAGATGTAAAACATGTAGTTTTGTTTACTGCTTTCAAATATGTATTAAAAACCTATCGTGCATTCATCCATTATATAAAATATGCCTTTCACTGCTTTGTCAACTATGTTTTACTGCTTCTGCTATTGATTGTTATTTTTTCTGGCATAACACTATGGAACTATGATAATAGGGTATAGTATCCCCACAATCACCTCCTAAGACCCTCTTTGCTAGTCAAGATCCTCTTGTGTATGGGGAGATGCACATGAGGTCATGTGGTGATCGGTTCGGCCACCGGTTCAGGGGTCACCCAGATCGGGGCATTACAAAGTGGTATCGGAGGGTTCTTTTCCATTGAATTTATGTTTTGGGGTTGGTATATAGGAGACTAGGAATGTGTCAGCACTTGTGTTAATAGTCGTTCTTCGGACTGATCACCCCATATATGAGAAATTACCAAGCACCTAGGGTTTGTATTGTTGTTCCTATTTTTCACTATTATAGTAGATATGATTTCACCACGAGTGATTGGAGTATTTTCAAAACCCAATTGATTATGAAAATTTTGAAAAAATTTACCTTGGAATGATATGGAATGGACGTTTCACAAATGAATCATCTGAGGAACTTATAGATTCAAATTCCATGAATATAGCATGCCATGTAGTTGCATTTGTAGGATACCTGCTAATTTGGATTGTGTGCCTTGGGAACAATGCTATGGTTTGATCCCCTTTATCATTCCTCTTTATATATAATGTTTCAGGGATAGATTTAACATGCTTGAGTGATTATATTCCATATTACCTTAGTTATTATCATGTTTTGTTGTTGTACCATGCTTATGTGTTATAGCATATTGTTTTGTTACTGCTTATAACAACATGATAGAGATGTTTTGATGTGTTAAAGTGATTCTAAAGTTAAAATGTTAAATGAATGATGATTTAGATAAATGGGATCCAAATTCCATCGTTAATATGAATGGGCGCCTTATCCACTGGTAGATGGATGCCCATGTTTTTTAACCTTATATAACCATAGTATGTTTGAAAATGGTTACAAATTTAAAATGTCTGAGTTTTGATTGAAATTAACTATTTTTAGGGTTCTTTTTGAAGAACCCCAATTAAATAAATGGCTCCTTCGAAGGTCACATTTTTTGTGAAAGGAATTTAGATGCTAAATTTCATGTTTATATATGAATAACACTGAATGTTAAATGATTAAATAGGAATTTTTTGATAGCATTCCTATTTTTATTTTGGGTGTTGTTTTGAAAACAAAGTGAATAGTTTTGAAAAAGTAATTGTGTGTTTTTTGAAATTCATTCAAATGTTAAAATGTTGAAATAAACTATTTAAAATGGGTAAAATGAAAAAGGGCCTATAAAACATCATGATTTTGGTTTGGTGTGACAAAAAAGAGGGCTGAAGTTAGGGTTTCGTAACAGTCTAACATGTGGTAGGTAGTACCCTTAAAATTTTTTGGGTGTTGAGGTAAGTTTTTTCCACTACTCAGGATGAAGTTTTTTTACTCGAGTGTTTTAACACACTAATAGGATTAATTTACCTCTTTTATGATCAACGTTTGACGTGGTGATCATGTTTTGAGAAACATCACATGCATGTGTTACGGTGTTCTAAAATAGCACACTAGTGAGAGGCCATTCTTTAATTTCAACTTTATGGACAATCCTAAGGATGGTAGTGTGGCTTCAATTTTGGTAAATGTGTCTGCATATGGCATCAAGATTTTTGAATAGAGTCATCTGGTAGTAGTTTGAATGATCTGTTTAGTGACCTTGGATTTATATTAGTGCACTCTTCCAAAAGAGACGAGCATGTCCCCTATCATCACCTCGTCATAGGAGGCACTATGATGGCGTCACTCTTACATTGTGCTAATGTTTTAATTGTTGTTGTGATTGCAAAGTGGTTATTATCTGGGATGTATGTGGGATGCAAGGTTTGTTTGGGCTACGCTTCCATTAATGTTGGGGCATGTTCATTTTTTTTTAAATAGCCTAGTGATGGATTGAATTTGGTAATGTCATCAGAGGTTGGGTAAGGACTTCAGTGTAATTGTTGTTAGTGATGTAACAATTTTAAAAGGAATATCTCCATTTTAAGGGTGAGTGGGGGTTTTAGGACCATAATGTCTTTAAAAGAAATCATGTGAAACCTGTTTTTGTTGGTCAATCAAGATTCGACAATTTTTCAATGAGTTCCCTATAATGGCCTTGGATGTAAGCTCTGTTTCAATGACCTTTGGATCAGGTTTTTAATAATTAAGCATTTGGAATTCTGTTTTGGTTTGTCGTCAGTTTGGTATTTGGAAACGTAATTCCTTTGTTAAAATGAAACTTATTAACCTTGGTGGGTCAAAATATGTTGTAGTTCTCAATGACTTCTCGGGGATGATATGTTTTTAAGGTGGGTAGATTGTAATGTCCTGTGTTTTTTAACTGGTTTTAAATTATAAAGGTTTTTTATTTTTTTTCCATGTATCGATGGGTTAGTTTTTTTAACCGATCCCCGAAACATTATTCCAATTGTTAGAACACATAAAGGTGTTGTTTTTGACTTGGTTGAATACTCAATAATTTTCATGGGTCTCTTGATAAGTATCTCGAGCACATAATACATAAAATTCCACTTTAATGGATCTTCATGGGCTACGCATAGTTGCGGGACAACCCGTGCAGCTGACCATGTTTAATATTTTATTTATTTTAATTAAATAATATTAAATGGGAGATTTTTTTTAAATGGAATAATGTACTAATAATAATAATGTTGTTGTTATTATTATCGTCTCATAAATTATTTGGATGTAAAAGATTTTAATTACATTATTAATTGGGTGTAATAATTATGTTAATTTAATGAGGCTATTGGGTATCTCTAATAAATGCTTAATTAAATGAGTTTCAGATTTAATGATGAAGCGTTGATATAAAATAGTGGTGTGGGGTTTATCAAAGGTTTTAATAATAATAATAATAAGTTTAATATTTTTTTGTTTTATGAATTTAATAATCATTTTTAATTATGGTCATTGTTATTATTATAAATATAATAATATTATATTTGGGGGTTATGGTTTAAAATTAATAAAATAAAGGGTGTAATAATAATTTTATTGAAATTATTATTAATGTTAAAATAAAAATAAAAATAAATATTTTTATAGAATTTTTGGGATAGAGTTTTTATCATTAATATCATATAAATGATATTTCAATAATTTGGAGGGTTTGGTTTTAATGGAATAAATGAAAGGGTGTAATAATAATAATTTCACAACTATCCATATCCCTTATATCTATTATTATTATCATAAATTAAATTGAATAAATTAATAAAAACTAATTATTATTATTATTATTATTATAAGAATTAATAATAATTGGGGTTTTATTTTTTACAAAGAAAATAATGGTATTATCTTTACTTCCCTATGTACAGGAGGCGACCCCCCACCCCCCCCCCCCCCCCTGAAAACCTGGTGGGCACGTAGAAGTCTGCCTCTATCGCGCATCTCCAACCTCAATGGTTAAAGAATCCTCCTTACGGAGCACCACCTGTAGTGTGACGTACTCCCAGTTAGACCACATGTTGTAGCGCACAACACACCCTAGAAGAACCTGTAGCACACCATCACCTCTCATGGACACCTATTTATGCGTGATGATTCTTCTAGATCTCTTCACGAATCCTGACCACCTCTTCAAGGTGAGTCTATCTGCAAATATTTCCGAATTCTAATTGCCCAATTGACACCTCTCTCACATTGTTTTCTTGACTGAAACCCTATGGTTCGAGTTTAATTTGATTGTTGTTTTCCAATGTTTTTAGGTTATGAGAATGTTTACTCGGGACCCATTGGTCCATAATTCAGCATCATCATCCAAGGGTGAGGTGGATTTCCTCGATTCACTCTGCTGGATATGTTTTGGGTATGGTTTATACAACACTTTTTTGTTTTTCATAAACCAATTTTGGTTCATTTGGTTTATACAACTCCTTCGTACTTTATATGAGGTGCATTGAGTATTCTCATGGCGTTGTTGGGATTTTATGTTATGTTTCAGTGGGATTTTATAAATGTAGAAAAAGTGTATGTTGAGACCCAACATGAACTATGTGGACATTACATTTATTTTGTGGAATATATAATACGGGACACAAAACAACACCTGAAGACAGTATTATTTTAGTGCCTTTGGAAACTCAGAACATAATCTTCTAATCATGGTGAAATATCATCAACATCTCCCATTAAGATCTTCCCCTTTTTGTTACTACCTATAACCATACATTATATCTTGGGGAAAAAATATAAATATGGTGATCTTAAATGATCAGTATGGGTAAACAAAGGAAATATCAATCATATTTAAAATTTGAAAATATTATCCTGCATATAAGAGATCATAATATCATGTTATGGGATAAATAATAGAAGATAAATGCAATCCCAATAAACATATCATATGACCGGAAACAATGTGGCACACACACATATACAGATAAAATCATTTCATATTAATCAAGGCGCAATGCCAAGACCATCATAGAGGACAAAGTCCATTACTAAAAGGAGTTCACCCATTATTCCAACCCTGTGATACTGAACCAGATTTACTTTTCACTAGATCCATGTATATCTCTTGAGATATAAATATTTACCCAATCAATTAGACATAGATATAGGTCTCACCCATCTCATAATGAAATCATTCTTAATTATTCCACAAAATGTAAATCGTTCATCATAGCATAACCCATGAAATAAAATGGGATTCTTAAATATCAGGTCATCATAACATAATTCATATAAGATAAATTTACATCATTAAAATAATTCCATTATAGACATAATAAAATCTATGTATTAGTATGGATAGAAACCTAACCCTATTTTATCTTAGATAAAACACTTGAACAAAATTCTTGAGCAAAATATCCTTTCTTCTTCAAAAACTATATATTTTCTCTAAAAGTCATGCAATTTTAAATGAAAGGAATAGAGTTAAAAATAAACTTGTAAAATTATAGAAAGATATTCATTAAAATAAGGAATTATTAATATGTAGAAATCCATGCATTCTATATAAGTTAAAAACATTCTTCTCGTACTTTTGCCGGAAAAAGTCAAAAAGTACCTCATGTGCTAAACAAAAGAAAGATTCAATCCATACCCTATAGTAAAAGTCAAAAATATGTATAAATTACTTTTAAAAATATATAGAAGAATAATAATCACTTTATGAAAACATTTTTATAGAACATGGATATGGATGATAAATATATCCCCATAAAATACTTACGTATAAACAATCTCAGATGTAAATGAGATTGCAAAATTATCCCTTACCGTACGTCTAATTTCTTCTGTATGTGTATAAATCTTCTGTATAGTGGGTTTAAGCATATTATTAACTATTAGCATAACCATAATAATATTTTTTATATCATATATGATTCACTTACGACTTTATATTACCAATTCATTTGTCAATTCCATGTTAAAGTAATGTTTTGGGTAATAATTGTTTCATTTATCGTACATGTTTGGACTTGTTATTATTCATATGAATACATAGATCATGATTTACATACTGCCATAATTTAAAACATGATTTATATATCATATATATTATTTTTATAAATATATATAAATGCTTTTTTAATGCAATGGAATACACCGTTTGAGGAGATGGTAGGTCGTACGTATCTGTGAACGATGTTTTCGTTTCCTTATTAAACTGAATGGATGTATGTAAATTAAATATAAACATAAATAAATTATCATTATTATTTCATATATTTCATGATTATTTATTATATATACATTACAATCATTCTTTGATGGTAAACATGTTGAATGAATTTAATCACGTAGTAGAGGCGGTAAGTCATACGTACGCACAAGGGATGATATCGTTCTCATAGTTATTGAATGGTATTGAAGTGGATAAGGTATAATATCTCAGAATTAGTATCATGTTATAATAAAAATATAAAATTATTTTTTACACCATTATACCCATCCATGTAAGTTGGTGATGAAAAACAGATTACACCACAATGTGGAGACGATAATTTGTACATACCCACGAATGGTGATTTCATTTCTCAAAGGATGGATAGAAGGATAAATAAGGTTTTTTCTTATTTATAATAACATATATTTATATGAGTGATACTGATGTTATTAATTTATAATGAAACAACAAAATGGTAGAATTTAGAAGAAGAAATAAATTTGAAAGAATCGGAAGAAGTGATTACCTCTTACTCGACGTGCCTCCTTTAAAATTATTCTTAAGGAACTAAAGTTGTTATTTTGAGAATACCATCACCTCAAGAATGTTACTAGGGATGTTTATAAGAGATAAGTGTGTTTTTTTTTCATGAATTAAGTCTCAAAAATGGTGTAATTTGACGAGGGAGGAAGTTCCCTTTTATAAGAGATGAGAGGGGCACTTTGGGAAACCTCAAAAATATTGATTTATAATAAAATAAAACCCTACCAAAAACCTCCCAAGTGTCCCAATTTAAAATATTAAATGGTACAGGGTTGAAATATCATCAACTAATAACCTTTTCACTATATATTTTGTCAATTTAAACCTTATTTTTGTTAATTGACACTTATTTTATTAAATTTTAATTTTTGAAATAACATTCTAAATGTTAAATAGTTATAAATATTTACATATATGGTTTTAATAGACCATAAATAATTATTTTATGAAAATTTAGATCTTATAGTTATCACTTGGTAATTTTAAATATTTTTTAAGATTTATAAATAATTTAATAAAATGATATTTTTATAAAATATCTACAGTGTCAATTTTGACACTATTCATTTATTGGACTATAAATATAATCCTCACAAAAGATAAATTCAAAAAAAAAATATTTAATAAACTAATAACATGTCTTATTCACTTATATAATTCATGGATCACTTTAATTAGTTCATATAATATTTCTTTTAATATTTTTAAAACCTTTTTTTGATATTTTTATTAATAAAATAATTTTTACATCACTATTGTGTCATCATTAATGATATTTAGTTAACATATAAAAATTATAAATAAACTCAAATGATCTATATAATTTAATTATATTGATATTTATTATTTACTTTTGATGTTTTATGATGTTTATCACTAAATTAAAATTATTACACTTATAAGATATTATAGTGACGTGTTGTCACTTTCGTTTGTTTTAATAATAAATACATAAGTTTCTTGAAATAAGTCCATGAAATGAATCTATTCTGACCCTTATTTTATATGGGTCAACTTTTATTTATCCAAAAAAATTCAGGTTTTAGGGTAATTTTATAATTTTATTTTTACCCTTAATTACCCAATTTACCTTCAACTATGGTGATAAGAATAATTACCAAAGGTACTATTCATAATTCCCAAAAATCCAAAGTATCCTATTAACATAATTTGGACCTGTGGATTCCAAATATGGAATAAATTTTTCAAAATTCAAAACACAAAAATTCTAGTAATTAACTTAAAATTAATCATGTTATTGAGAAAACTAGTTTTAAAAGTTAAAACATTGCAAAAGATTGAATTATTTTTACCTATGAATTTAATGTAAAACTAATTAAAATGACATAAATTATATTAAATGGTAAAAATATATTTAATTTATAATTTAAAACCATTCAATATTATAATTTATCCATAAAATTATCTCTATGAAAAAAGATTTTTTTAATTAAAATTTAGTTTATTTTTACTATTCATCAAAATATGAAAGTTTTCAGAAAAATATAAAAAATTTATCCAATGTAAATTTCAATATACTGATTCAAAAAAGGATATTTTTTGTCAAATAGAACTTATAAATGTGTTTAAACAATATTTAATATGAGTGTGCCATCAAAAGGTGGAAAAATTTCATTTTTTAAAAAATACGTATTTTATTCAAAAAATTGATTTTTTCTCATACCATGTTTTTTGATAATGTGTTATATGAATGATAAAGTTATATAATTAAGATTGTGGTTAATACTATTCATATACCCTAGTTTATATCCCTTTAAATAATTATATTTTAATAATATATCATAGTTTAGTGAAACTCGGTGTTGCATCCAATGCAAGCTAACGAGGAAGGTCACTCTTGCGTGTAACGCAAGCCAAGTTAGGGTTGTATGTAGTGAGAGATTCATTTCATGTTGTGTATAACATAATTAAAACTTAACTCATCTTTACATTGAGAAAAATATATACTCATTGTTGTGTGAAATGAATTCTATCAAATGAACTGAAAATTGTGTGCAACACAAGCCATGTATATTGTTGTGTATAATATAATCTAATACGGGTTTGAGTATAGCGCAATATAATCTTGGTGTAGAATAAAACACCAGAAATCAATGAAATTAAAAAGAATCTATCACATAAAATCTTGGGGTATTACATTCTACCCCCTTAAAATTAATTTTGCCCACGAAATTCGTTGAGCATTATAAATGGATTTCTAATTGATTGTTTGTTTCATGGAAACCCACATCATAAAATTTTTTACTAAGACAAAATTTTAAAATGAAATGTTATAAATGTAATAGTTAACCAAATTAACTCATCATTGGGTTTCCATCTAAGATAACCTAGATTGGAAGTGAAAACATTGATATAGAAGATAAATATAACCATAATGTTCTGATGGATAGTGATAGAGAATAATGTGTGGAGAAAGTTAAAAACCAGAAAGCCATGAATCAGGGAAGATTTATGGGACCATCTGATTCATCAGATAGAAGGGTACTAAGATAACATTTTTTGTTTTCAATATCATTTCCCTACATTGAATAATTGTTTCATAAATAGAAATACTTACCTGATTTCAGTGTAATATCACTTTTGGTCATTCCCTAAACAATTTCTACTTCATCTATTATTTAAATATATGATGTTGAATTTTTCATTCTTGATGTGTTAGAAGATCATACAATTGAAATATTGGTCATTCTATATGTCTGAAAAAATATTTTAGAATAGATTAAATATGCACAAGTCTTCTTATAGTGACATAATACATTAATCTGTCAAGCTTATAGAAGAATATAAATTATAGTATCCATAAATGGATAACATTAAAATCCTTCCTGAAACTTAAAAAAACATTAGAAGTAAATGAACTATATTGAATTAACATTTGTCTCATATATCTTCTTTAGTTTCTATTGTTTGTCACATTCCAAACATCTAAATAACATAATCATTTATTCTATTGATATATAATAATAACATAAATTAGTGTAGATCCTTAGTGATAATATGTATATTATCAAAATTAACTCATTCCACACAAAAAATATAATAAAAATTATATATACTCAAACCATGATATCACTTTATCCTTTTATCATTTATGAGATCATTAATACTATTGAACATATTATTTTCTTTGTTGGGAAAAAATTCCTCAAGTTAACAATGAACATTTTTTGAGGTGTTTGTGTTTTTTGACAAAGAATATTTGTTTGTGGTCAAAGAGGGCTTCCATGGTAAGTTGTTGAGTTCTAGAGATATTGTTTACATGAAATTTTGACCAATAACCATGAAAAGGGAACATATGATCTAGAGGTAGTACAAAAAGAATATATATATATAGTGGCACTATTTTCCAGTGTTTTCCAAAAATTTTGGGCCTCAAAATTGGAAAATGGGGATACAAGTTTTTTGAAAAGGAAGTTACATGCAAGATAAAGGATGGATTGGAAACTTGTGTGCAAGGAATGATTTGGGATTAGAATGTTGAAATATTTCCAAGGAATATTTCATGTGAAATATTTGATGATGTGACTGAAATATGAGTTTGCACGAAAGAAACATGCGTGCTCAATGCGACGTCAATTTTCGGTTTGCCCGCTTGAAGAGAAACATTCACGACAAAAGTAGAATCTTTTTCACAGTGCTCATCGATGATTATAAATAATAAGTGACTCCCCTTATTCAATGTAGATCAACATATAGAGAAAATCTAAGCACCGTATCACTTAATAATTTCGTGCAAATGGAGTTGAACAAAAGATTTTGAGTTGCTCACAAGATATGAATGTTGTGTGTAAGATTTGAGTTGCGTTTAATATTGAAGTTTCGTTCAAGGGGTGTTTCACAAAAAATAGGAATCTTTCATACCAGGAATTAAATTTGCACACAAGATTCAGTAAGGGTTGAGAAAAATATTTGGAGATACCAATTAGTACTATGGTAAAGTTGTTTTCATCAGTAGATGAAAATTGTAATTCAATAGAGCATATACATACTATGGAGGATGCATTCATTAGTGAGAATGAAGGGACATTCAGGTCATTAAACTCTGAGTAGATGATATGATGTAGTAGTGAGAACATTTCAATTATGGAAGTAGTGATATTTAAAATTTTGAAGGTATGTAAACTATGAGTGATAATGAGTCCACTTAGAACATGAAAATAGCAGTGCACTTCTAGTGGATTTGGAACACCAACACATCACCGTTGTATGCTCATTGGACATATCCTAGTGAGTGTGAAAAAAGTAAAATTTCTATATCTTGTGAATGATTTAATTTCTATTTATAATTTTTTTACTAGAAATAGAGAGAAGGGAGTTTTGCTTAACAGCAAAACAAGATCAATAGGGGCATTTGTTTTAATCTATCATACGGTGATTCACCCCCCCCCCACCCCTCTCAGGGTATCTTGCATAGCAGACCTAACATTATCCTTATCCCTTCATTATTCACATATCATCTTCTTTCCAAAAATATCTCAATGACTTTTCATTATACTAGTACCATATATTTATGGAAAACTACAACAGACCAATACATAGATATTCTAATATTTTTTAATACTATAAATGAGATTCCACAAAACTATTTTAAAATCCCATTACATAAACACTTAATCATTCCACCACTTATTTTTCATACAATACATCACCAATAGTGATCACATGTTACATCCCTTTTTATTTTTCTTTAAGAGGTGGCTGATGTCGATCATCATTAACCCTTGTATTAGGGAATTGGTTAGAATAATGACTGATTTCCTTTAACTTATAGCATTGAATTGTTGGTAGTGAGTTCTCTATAGTCTTTTTTCCATTTACATCATTAGAAAAATTTTCCCATTACTACGAAACTGAACTAATCAATGAAATTATTTTCCACACTTGAAACATTTTCTAGTCCCCTTAAGACAATCTCTATCATAATTCTTTCCACACTTTGAGCATAAGGAATAATTTATCTTATTTTCACCATTGTTCTGGGATTTTCCCTTGAACTCCATATTTATTTTCTTGTCAAAACCATGAGAAGGATATATAACACCAACTTCATGTTCTACCTTTATTTCACAACACACAATCTCTTCATAGCTACTGATGTATCTTATAGGTAATTCCCTTCAAAGATTTGGTTTTAAGCCACTGAATAATCGATCAACATTACTTTAAGGTTGGATGATAATGTCAAAATCATAATTTACAAGACTTGTAAAATTATCCTCGTATGTACAAACAGATTCATCATCATTTTTTATAAGCTCAAGGATCTCTTTTTCCATCTTTTTTCAAGGAATACGATGGAAGTACTTATTGAAAACAAGTTCTTGAACTCATCCCATTCCATGGATTTAATTTCATATTTCTACCTTGTATTCTTAATTAGTGTCCACCACTACTATTCTTTACCTTATAAATGATAGAGATCCAAATTTAACTTTTAATTATCCGAACAGTGAGGTATGTAAAATATCTTTTCAATGGTATTGATCCATTTTTTAGTAATAAGTAGATCAGAAAACCCACTGAAAGAAAGAGGACACAACCTCAAGAAGGAATTAATATAATGTTTTTCACGTTTGTGCTCATTTGGGTTTACAAAATTATTCATATCTTATGTAAGTATAGAAATATGGTTTTGAATTCAATGTCCCGTTACTTTTTTTTGTTCAGGAGAAAAATCATTACATTTCCCGGTGCATTGATCAATAACACAGTTCCTTTGGGTTCCAGCTATAATCTAAAACCTGAAAATTATATTGGGAGAGGAAAAAATTCATACTAGAAAATCAATATAGTAAAGGGGTTGTATCTTCCATATCTAACGTCTAAGGTTTAATTTTATTTTATTCATGATTGTTACCATTATTTTATGACTGTAACCTATACGTATACTTAGCCTTAGGTAAATCTCTAGACATTCCTTAGAAATATCTCTAGGGATATCACTAAAGTTTTCTCATCCTAGTTTCCAAAGGATAACTAAACCTTCACTCCAATACCAACTATAGAGACCCAAGATTGATGTATATGGAAATTACATTTCTTTTGTCGAATACTTAATACATTACACAAACAGACGTCTAAATACTGTATTAGTTTAGTGCCTTTGGAAAGTCATAACATGATCTTCTAATCATGGTGAAAGATCTTCAAAATCTCTCATAAAGTGCATCCCCTTTTGATTTCCTACTTAAAATTATTAGTTATATCCTTGGTAAATTAAAACATAAAAAGTGTTAGCTCAAATGCTCTGTAAGAATAAACAAAGGAAATATCAATCATATATAACATTTGAAAATATTATCTTGTATATAAGATATCAAAATATCAAGTCTTGGGATAAATTATAGATGTGAAATGTAATTACAATAATCATAACATAAGACATGAAACTTTGTTTCATTCAAAAATAACCATAGATAATCATTTCATATTAGTCAATTCTCATTTCCAAGACCATCATAGTAAACAAAGTCCATTACTGAACCGATTTCACTCTTCATTCTAGCCCAGTAATACTAAATTATATTTACTTTCCGCTCCACCCATGTCAATATCAAGAAATATACATCTTTACCCAATACTTTGGAGGGAGATATAGGTATCACCCATCTCATAATGAAATCATTCTTACTTGTTCCACAAAACATAAATCGTTCATTAAAGAATAAACTATGAAATAAAAAAGGGATTCCTAAATATCATTTCATCATAACATAATCCATATATTATAAATGGACTATATGAAATTAATTCCATCATAAACATAATAAAATCAACGTAATAATATGGATATATACATAACCCTATTTCATCTTAGATAAAACAGTTGAACAAAATTCATGAGGAAAATATCCTTTCTGCATCAAAAATGTTTTCTTTTCTAAAAATTTCGTACAATTTTAAAAGAAAATAATTGATTTCAAAATCACTTGTAAACATGCAAAGAATTATTCATGGAAATAAGGCATTATGATTTTTTAAAAATCTGTTCATGCCATATATGTTAAAAAAACATTATTCTCGTACTTTTACTGAAAAAGCCCCAAAGTACCTCATATAGTAAAAAAATAAAGATTCCTCCCACACCATGTTGTAAAAGTAAAAAATGAGTATAATGAATTTTAAACATACATATCAAAATATTAAACATTTTTTGAAATCATTTTTATTAAAAATGGACATGGATAATAAATATATCCCCATAAAACACTTACATATAAACAATTTTAGATAAAAATGAAATTTTAAAATTATCCCTAACCTTAGTTCTGATTTCTTCTGTATGTGTCTGAAACTCTTGTATTTTGGGTTTGAAGATATTATTAACTTATAAAAGAACCATTATAATATTTATGATATCATATATGATTCACTTATTACTTTATATAACTCTTTCATTTGTCAATTCAATGTTATAGCAATGTTTTGGGTAATAATCATTTCATTTAGCGTACGTGTATGGACTTGTTATTCTTCATATGATTACATAGATCGTGATTTAATTACTTCCAGAATGTAAATCATGATTTATAAATCATATATATTCATTTTATAAATATATATATATATTATATTGATAAATATAATGGAATACACTATTCGTGGAGATGGTAGGTCGTACGTACGCATGAACATTGTTTTTGTTTCCTTATTAAACTGAATGGAAGTAAGTAGATTAAATATATAAATGAATCAAGTAGAATTATTATGTCATTTGTTTCATTATTTTTTATTATATATAGTTTATAATCATTATTTAATTGTTAACATGGGGAATGAATATCATCACGTCGAGGAGATGGTAAGCCGTACGTATCCATGGGCAACGATATTGTTCTCATAGTTGTTGAACGATATTAAATTAGATAGTGTATAATATCTAAGAATTTTTATCATGTTATAATAATAATATATAGTTATTATTTCCATAATTATACCCATCCATGTAAGGTGGTGGTGAAAAATATATTACACGACGACATGGAGACAATAATCCGTGTGGTGATTTCATTTTTTATAGGATCGATAGAAGGTGAAATAGGGTTGTTCCATATTTATAGTAAAAATCAATATATTATAGACACTAATTTTATTGCATTATAATTAAACATCTAATTAAGAGTAAGTATGAGAAGAAATATATTTGAAAGAATCAGTAGAAGGAACTCTTCCTCAATGCGCCTCCATTATAATTCCTCTTAAGGCACTAGAGTTTGTATTTTGAGAAGACCATAACCTCTAGAATTTAACTAGGGAATTTTAAAAGGGAAAATGGTAGGGGTTTTCCGGGCATTAAGTCTCAAAATGGATTGAATAGGAGAGATAAAAGGTTACCTTTTATAAAAATTGGAGAAAGACCATTTTAGAAACCTCAAAAATATTTATTTATAATAAAAGAAAAAAACCCAAAAACCGCCAATGGGTCCCAAATATGAATATTATATGTGATAGGGTTGAAATCTCATCAACCAATAAATATTGGACAACATAGTATTTCAATTTAAACAATATATTTTTAATTGACACGTAGTTATTCTATTAAATTTAATTTTTTGTAATAACATTCTAAAGGCTTAATGGTTATAAATATTTACATATGTTGTGTTAATAGACCATAGGTATGTATTTTATGACATTTTATATCTTATAAATATCACATTGTAATTTTAAATATATTTTATGATTTTTCAAAATATTAATAAATTTTTATTTTTATAAAATACAAATAGTGTAAATTTGGACACTATTCATTTATTGGACTTTAAATAAAATCCTCACATAAGATAAATTCGATAAATAATATTTAATACACTCCAAACATGTCATAGTCACTTATCAAATTTGTTTATCACTTCAATTAGTTTCCATGATATTTCTTTTAATATTTTTAAAATCATTTATTTTACATTTATATTCATAAATTAATTTTTACATCACTATAGTCTCACCTTAATGATAATAAATTAATCTCTAAAATTCCAAAATAAAATTACATGATGTATATAATTTAATTAGATTTCTTGTGACTATTTACTTTCAATGTTTTATGAAGCTTATTACTAAATTAAAATTATTACATTTATAAGGTATAAGAGACTGGCATGTTGTCTCGTTCTTTTGTTTTAAAAATAAAAACGCTATTTTCAGTGACAAAAGTCCATTAAATGAATCTATTCTGACCCTTAGGTGATATGGGTCATCTTTTATTCATCCAATTGAATTTTTTCAGGTGTTCTAGTAATTTTATAATATTATTTTCACCCCTAATTAACTAATTTACCTTTAACAATGGTAATTTAAATAATTACCAGAGTTACTATTCACAATGCCCCAAAAATCAAGGTATCCAATTAAAATATTTTTTACCAACTAATTCAAAATATTAAATCCATTTTCAAAATTCAAAACACATATTTTCCATTAATTAATTTTAAATTAATCTCTTTGTTGAAAAAAATGGGTCTTAAATGTTAATACATTGCAAAAGATTGAAATATTTTTACATATGAATTTAAAATAAAATGAATGAAAATGAAATAAATTATATAAAATGGTGAAAATATATTTTATTTATAATTTAAAAACTTTAAATATTATAATTTAACCATATAAATTATCTCGATGAAAAAAGTTGTTTTAAATTAAAATTTTGTGTTTTTACTATTCATCAAAATATGAATGTTATCAGAAAATATCAAAAATTTATCCAAAGTAAATTTTAATATCTTGATTACAAGGAAGGAATTTATTTTGTCAAATTTAACTTATAAATGGGTTGAAAACAATATATAATATGGTTTCACCATCAAAAGGTGGTAAAAATTTATTTTTTTAAAAATACATATTTTATATGAAAAATTGATTTTTTTTTTTCTCATACTGTGTTATTAGAAAATGTGTAAGTTGAATGGTAATGTTATAAATTTCCAAATTGGTTAATAATATTCATAAAAAAAATCTTATATCCCACTAAATATTCATACTTAAATAATATATCATTGTTTAATGAAACTCGGTATTGTACACAATGTAAGCAATCAAGGAAGGTATCTCTTACGTATAACGCAAGCCAAGTCAGTGTTGTGTGTAGTGATTTCTTCCTACAGTTTTGTGTATAACATAATAAAAATATAGTTCATTTATACATTGAAAAAAATCTATAATTAGTGTTGTGGGAAATCAATTCTTTCTAAAGAACTTGAAATTTCAAACAACACAAGCCAAGTATATTGTTGTGTATACTACAAGCTAATATGGTGTTGCATATAGCTCAAGAGAATCATGGTGTAACATAAAACACAAGAACTCAATGAAATTAAAAATCATCTATCTCATAAAATCTTGGGGTGTTATAGTGCACATGTATAAATTATATATATATATATATATATATATAAAGGTTTGTAAGTGCGGTTGTGGGAAATTTGCGGATTAGTTGTCTCTAAATTTTGGATTAGTTCCACCCTAAGGTAGGGTCCCCATCCAGGTCCTCGACTTTAATAAATTCATTAATAAAATTATTACTTCACTTTTTGGTATTTAAATAATGTAGTGATGTATTTATAGTTAATTCCTTTCAAACGATAATTTAAAAGGTTTTATTAAATTGTTAAATGTGATATGTGATGTGTTGATGAACTAATTTGGTTGTCATTAAATGATGATTCCCATGTGAGATAAATGAGGACAGGACCATGTGTTATTTTTAAACATGTGTTGCTAAATTCGTTAAAAGGATTTGATTAAATAATTAATTGATGTTTTTTTTGGCTAAGATAAGATAATGAATTTTATATATTAATTATGCGCTTTGAGACTGGATATAAATAATTAATTAAATGATTAATTTTAATATATTTTATTATCTGAATAATATAATTTATTTGGGATTAATTGTGATATGTTGTTTTGGCTAAATTGAGATAATTAATAATGGATTAATTACTAAATATTAATGTTGTGAATTGTTCTTCGATTATTGAATTGATTAGAGGGTATGATTAAATTAATTAATTATTGAAATTAATTAATTGGGATACATTAATTTAATTGATGAATTGTTATTTATCAAAGTTATATACCATGATGTTTATTTAATATTTTTGATGGTGGGTTTGATTACAAAATTTGGAATATAAATGACATAATTAATTTTGGAAAACTAATTATAGGATGTGATTTGTTTTTTAGATTATTTAATTGAAGGAATAATTTACGGTAATGTCTACTTAGTTAATAGTTGGGTTAATTAATAGATTTGGTAAATTTTTAACTAATAATTTGTTTAAGGGAATAGGGATAGTTCATTGGTGAATTAATTATCCTATTTTTCATTGAGGAATTGGGATAATTAAATGTTGAATTAATTATCTAGTTGACTTGCTTGTGGCTAAGAATAAATAATTATTAACTAATTATTAACAATGAGATGTAGAATGGTAAATTAATTATTGAGTTACTTGATGAGATATGTATGTTGTTAATTAGTTGTTGAATTAATTAATGGATTTTATTAATTAATTTATGAGTTAATTAATGGATTTTGTTGGAGTGTTAGGCATGGTTTTCTATGCCAATGATAAAAATATATGCATGATTCATAAATAGGTTGTGAGAAAGGAATTGATACTACAAGTACTCAAAAGGTACTAGACATGGAATTCTATACAAAAAATTCATGGGAATATTCTTTTATGGGACAGGGACTATTCTCCCAATTCCCATGGGTTATGAGACGAAGACTGAGGATACAAATAATCACGAGGGTTCTAGACGTGATGTTCAACACCCATTAATTAACATTGGATTGTGATTCAAATTGGTCCTACATGAAATGAATTAAATGGGTAATGAAATCTGTTGTGGCATAATGATTTGTGAATTCAATATGAGAAAGGGTATAGACTAGTTAATGAGTTGTGTAAATAATTATTTAGTGGAGAAAACTAAGAGAGAATCACTTTTTTTAGTTGATGGGCTTGGACATATTATGTGAAAGATTAAATTGAATATCTTATGATGTGTTATCCAAGAAAGAGGAAAAACTTGGATTCAGTCTTTACTTTGATTACTTAGATGATCTTTAAAGACATAGGTTCTGAGTGACTTATACGGGGATGTCAATCTTATTCTAGAACTCGAGTATTATATAATATAAAGAGGAATTATAAAAATGATAATTTAAAATGAATGTGATATGACTGTTGTCTATGCATGATAAATGTATAATGTAGGTTCAGACACCATCTGAGGGCGGAAGCATGTACATGGGTATATAGCTTCATTATACTACTTACATTAATTATGCATGCTTTCACACTGTTTAAATTATTTATTGAATGTCTGGATTTGGGGTAGACACTGGTGGTCTCAGCCTACTGAGGATTATATTTCAAACCCTACTTGGGCTTCCATAGTACTCGGGTTCCCAGGTACATTTTATTTTTTTACAGGATTGTTCTGTTTTCTTATACATTGGAGATAGTAGTAGAGGACCTAGCGGAAGCTCGGGATGCCCAAAGAGATCACCCTCATGGATTGAGAGAGTTTTTTTTATTTCTTTACTAAGATTTAAAACATGTTTCTTTTTACTATGTTCAAATATGAATCAATAACATGTCATGTATTCATCTGTTATATGAAATCAATATTCCACTACTTTGTCAATTATGTGTTACTACTTCCACTATTGATTGTCATTTACCCGGACATACTGATGTGAAACTCTGATAAGAGGGTATAGTCTCCCCATTGTCTCCCCCTAAGACCCTTGATGCTTGTTGGCATCCTTTGGTGTACAGGGAGACACGCTTGAGGACATGTGGTGACCTTTCCGGCCACTGGTTCATGGGTTAGTTAGATATGGACATTACATGGAGTAATATAATACCTTTATTAGTATTTCTCTAATTAAGCAAGTTTTATAGTGGGGTTATCAAACTATTCACTCGATATCTTTTGTTGAATATCTGAAAATGAGCATACTTACAGATCACTATTTCCATGGATTTATTTAGGTAATTCCATTCCAATTGAAGGTAGTTATATTTCATATTCCATTAACAGATAGAAGAGATAAATAATTTCTCACATAATAGATTAATGTGATAAATCAAGTGATATACCCAACATAACCCACATCACCAAGCACATATCACATCATAGTTTTCATCAATACATAGAATTAGATGACTTTTGGTATTCATTACTGATAATATAAATTCAAATGGTCATTACATCTATCTGTATATAATATAATCTAATGATATAGAAAATATATATTTCCAACTATAGGGTCTATTCCAATTACTTCCCTTCTCAAAGATTACAAAGGGAGAACACCATGTGAAGGTTTCTCAATTTATTATAGTCCCGTTAAACTTGATATCTTGTATATTTTATATTCCATAATAGAATATCATCTACTCATAGATCAACTACTCAATAATACTATCATTTAATCTTCAAGTTGTCATCATTGCAAGGAACTATTATGACCTTTTAGGGAAACATATATTCCTAGGATATTATCACATTCTATGTCAGGTAGAGGAACAATCTTGATATGATAAGAAACTTAATTAATGTAAAATAAAATAAATACATATAGTCATGTGTTTAGAATTCAGTTCTAGGGAAACAAATTCGACAAATTAAACTACTGGCTACAATGGAATGTTTACTATAGACCCTTAGACTATTAAAAATAAAATCTAAGGTAGAAATCATCCTTAATTCCCCACTTTGAAACCAAGGATCACATAAATACCATAATATCCCAATAAAATAATAATAAATAATATCAAAATATAATCAATAAAAATCTAATACCCTTTAAACATTATCCCCTTAAAATATTTCATAATCAATGACAAAAAAATTAATCTTTTTACAAAAAAAAGGTTAATGTTTGAAAAGTTCATCATACAACAATAACAATAGTCATATGTAAAATGTGATCTTTTAATTTATAAAATTGTAGGAAATAATATAAAAACATGATATAAATTTTAAAATCAGTTAAAACCCATGGATTTTCTTGTTTGAAAAAAAAATCATGGAGATATTTTATCAAAAATTTTGTAGTTTCTGGAATTCATATTCAAATAGAAACATTTGAAAACCATTTAAAACTTCCTTATTTATTGATTAAAAAAACACTTCATAGTAATAAATAAATTTTCAAAATTTACTATTAGGGTTATTTTAATATTAAAAACAATACTGGATAAAGGAACAAACCAAAAGTTTGTTAAATATTTGTGATGTTATATTGAAAAACCTACTTAAAACCATTAGATACAAAATGAAACCTATGAATAATGATAAATTGTGATGAAAAAAACATTCATGAACCCTTGAAACCATGACCTCATGATTATAGATTATGTTAAAACTTATGTTTGGCCACCATGAACAACTAGGTAAAAGATAATAGAGGACCATGAAGTCACAGAAAGATAATGAAATAAACAAGAAGAAATGTATGAGTAATGAGATATGAAGATAAACAATCCAGTTGATTTTTTTAAAAGATATCTCATTAGAGAAATGATATGATGGGATAATATTTAAGGAACACTAACGAACCATATTGTATATAGAGTGAAGGTAATTGGGGTCCCATAAGTATAAATGAAAATGAAAATTTAAAAATTAAAATAATCTGGAAAAAATGTATTATTTGGTCTCATGGTCGGGGAATCTATACCCCAACCATGATGATGCTTATATAAGTGAAACCCTCAACTCAAGGTCATGATTCTTTATTTGGGGAAAATGTTTTGACTATGAAATTATTTCTAAAATGAAAATATTCACTTATATGGTTCAGATGACTAATTAACACTCATCATGGCCTAATCCTTAATCCTATATAGTCCACCATTCTACAAAAATTGTCTCTTTAAAATTATTAATATTCTAGTAAAAAATATTTAAAATAATAAAAACTTATTGACAACATCATAGGTGTAACAATTATCCCCACCATTCATCTTTTTTTTGAAAGAAATTCATTTCCATTCATGATCATAAATTTGGTGAGGTGATCTGTTCCATGTTATATAATTTTATTACCATGTATAATAGATATATTTACCAAGCATTCATATCATATATACTAGAGGAATGGATTTTCCCTATATAACTATATCATGGTAATCTGTAATATGGACTACATTATCTAATTCTGTGGAATAATTTTCCAAATATATATCTGATCATTAATTTATATGATAAATATAATGTAAATATCTCATTAGTTGTGATTTGTAGGATATATCTTTTATATACATCAATTGGGTTAGTAAAGATAATTGGTGTGCCACCTTCCTGAGACATCACTCTATTTCAAATTGACCAAAATATCAATGTAAAATATCACAAATATTATCTAGTCCTCAATAAATTTATTGAGAAGAGACATTAATAAATACTTGGTCACCCACTACATACTTCATGGGGTGAGGTCATTGATTAATATATAATTGTTTGATAAATTTTAGAAATTTATAATGATTTATGAATCTATTTAATCTTAAACATTGTCTCTAGAAAATACATAGTCACAAGAAAAAATTATTTATCCAATTCCATACAATAGTGTGGGTACAACCATGTACCACCATAAAGTGCCTAAAATTGTTCCATATTTACCTATGATAAGTAACAATTTTTTTAATCAATAATAAATTCATTGATAATTAGTTCTCCTACAAACCTACAAACTACAGCACGTTGGAATGGAATATTTCTTCAATAATTTAAATTTCTTATTAATTCCAAACATCTATTTATGGATTCTATTCCATTAAAAATTTAAATTAAGAACCCATAGATAATTAATTACCCTTCCAAAATCATAAGTTAAATCATGATTCATATGATGAAAACATTGACAGTAACAATAAACAAACAATTTGTGAAAGAAATGAAAAGGGTATATAAATTAATAAAAGAAAAATAAAAATATCACAAACACGTGGGTTTACATAGTTTAGGAATAATCCCTACATCAACAAATATGTATAATAATTTTACTTTGTTTGGGATAACGAATCTGCAGTGATTTATGAGCATGAAAAATAGAAGCTCAAATGGATTCATAATGTAATTAGATGCTGCAGTAAACCACATTGTAATAGTACCACCAACTACAATGTAAGTCCATTATGATATAGAAATCAGTTGTTGTAATTCCATAGAGCTACATTTACCTTTCTGTGTCACCATTCACATGATTCTATAGTACCATTTTTATGTCCAAACTACTACATTAGCATAATTAATAATACATTAAAACAATTCTTGTCTAGTGTATAGAGTGGGACACTAACATTTGGCACAAATTAATCAAAGTGTATTTGGAACCATCATTTCAATAATCTATCAATCAGAGCATGAACAAGCTTGATAGCCTTCTCTAATGATATTGACTTACACAACATAATTAATTTGATCTCTTCTTCCTCTTCATTAACCAATGTGAACATCCTATAAAATCTTCAATATCATAGTGATAGTTTTAGAAATATTTTATTTTTTTCCTATTTATGATCCCACAGTGTTCTCCCATATTCAACCTATCATCTTGTATTCATCAATGTATTTTTAAAAAGGAACAATATATCCTATACTTCTTTGTATCCATTGCATTCATCCACCATTCTACTAAATTTTTTATTTCCATGAACTTTTGAAATGTTAGAAACCCATAATTTATCAAAAATAAAATAAAATGATTCTATAAGTAAATATGATTCATTAATGTTCGAAATATTGGTTTCATTACAAGATGAATAGAAGTCTGACTACCACACTGCAATATATTTTATTCTAAATTTTTGCCATTATAATCCAAGATATTCTTCATTCAAACCATATCCTTAACATCTTTGATTACAACAATGTATTCTAACTCTATTGATTAAAATTACACCTCATTATGTAATTGGGATATCCAATTTTTTAGTTACTCCACCAAAAAAACACATACATTTTGGTACACATCCTGATGTCAACATCACATCTATTGTCGGTATCCATGTACCCCTACAATTAATTTCATTTTACAAAGTATGGATATACTTCCTTTATTCCCCCCATACATCTTAGTCTCTTCTTATCAATTACCCAATGTTTATTTTTAGTTTTTAACATGTGAATTATCACAACTCCCAATATATTATAAATATTGAGATGAGTGTGGGAATAGTAATACATCAATATTCTAAAATATTATACATATAGAACCATTTCCATACAAAAAAAAATTCTACTGTCTTTGGGGATTCCTCTGACAATTTTAAATGGATTACTAGAAGAATATTATTTTATTATAGTATTGTAAATTAGATAAAAAACATTCCAATGTAACCAGAAAGTGATAAAATCAAGGTTCTAATAGAATTTAATCTATTGACATATGTCCCAAAATTTGTACTAGCATCTCCATGATCCTTTATCTTAAACTCCTCATACAACTTCCCTTTCAGCTCATCAATCCTCTTTACACATGGTCCTATAATGAGCATACCATCCACATATAAAATGAATATAATTTTCCCATCACCAATTGATTTCAAACAGCTATATTCCTCCACATCACAACATTTTAAAACATTTTTATCATGAATTAAATCAAATATCTTATTAAACTAACTAGGTTCCATCTTAATACCATTCCTACTCTTTTGGACTTTTTCCACCATCTACTTCTTTCTTATATCAACATATCCATCATGAGTTTTTGTTTAAATATGCTAATCTACATATATATGATTGAAAAAATAATTTAAATCAATCTACTCGATATGTAAATCCTTTTACATAATAATAATAATAACCACCTGAATAACGATATGCTTCATTATAGGTGGTAAAATTTTTGTGAAGTTACACATTCATTCTATTGATGTATTTTTACCACTAATCGTTCCTTGTACCTCATAGCCCCTTAATGTTATTCATTGACCTAGTAAACCAATTTTTGGTTTAATTATTTATTTTTATGTTGAAAATGGGTCAGATCCCATGCATTGATGTCATTTGATGAAGAAATATCCTCCTTCACAAACAACTACCACTTTCTTGACTCCATTATTTACATTAACTATTCAAAAATTTATGGATCACCACTATAAGGTAATAAATAATAGTTTAAGGGTAATTAATCCCTCTACAGAAACCTTCCCACCCCTATTGTTATCCTCAAATCTGCATGAGGAGTATTCTCCACTAGTTCTGATGTCACATTTTCTGGTACACCTTCATGTTCCACTTTCTCCTACTATTTAATAATTAATTCCTTCGTTCATTTTAAATATAATGATTATTAATGTATATTAAACCTTCATTGAATTACAAATTCTATATTTTGATGATCATCTTGTTCTTATCATCTCAAAGTTGATAAAAAAACATCTTAGCACCATGGAAAATAAAGAATAGGGATTTTGACTTAGAATCAATAATGTCCCTTGTATCGACATCAATTTGGATATATGCTATGAAAAATTCTCATAAATGAGATACCCTTACCTCATTTCCTAACTATAGATCCTTTATGGACATTCTCCCATTAGAATAGATGGAATCATACATATGATATATGTTTTGATATATATTTTATTTTTCTATAATTTCTGGATTACCATGAGTGTGGTCACATGCTCTTAGAATATCCATTAAATTTCATTTTCATTCTTTTCGCCATACTATTTTGTATTTTTTTTGCCAAAAATAGTCTTCTCCCACCATATTCTATTTTTATTATAGAAATATATAATCTCCAAACTACCATACTGTCCTCCATTGCCAAAACTCAATTATTTCTTCATTAACCATGGTTCCTTTGTAACGAGAGACTACCAATTCTTAAACATGGTTAAAACAACAGATTTGTTTTCAATAATTAAACTTATGTCATCATTTTGGAGTCATTAATAAATTCCACATAATATAGTGACCCTCTAAGGTAATTTACTAGAGTTGTGAATTATGTATTTCATTACAGTATTATGTGTTCCACCTAATATGTAAATAGATAACTTAATTCACTTTCTAGATATATAGTCTTTACATAAGCCAAATTTATTGACTTTTGGCTTATCTAACACTACTTTTGTTTCTAGAACATTCATCCCCTTCTCACTCATGTGTCTTAGGTTGTAATTCATAGTTTAGGATCCCTAATAGAATTTGTTGTTGTAAGAATATCTATGAAATTTTCTTCCATTATTTATAGGGTTCCATTATTAACTCTATATGATATGTTTATAACTCCCATAGTAATATTTTATGAACCACTAGTCAATTCATTGAAAAATTCTACACTATCAAGGTACCAAAAAAATTATTTTTCTTCTCTGTCCTAGAAATATATTACATTATTCAGAACCAGAAAATTCCCATTTTTGTGTTAATATGTGCATCTCAATTCCTTGTATTCTGCATAGGTTCATCATAAGAAAGATTTAAATCACTAAAATTTCCACAAAACATAATTTTTCAGTAAAACATTCATCAATGGGGAATAGAAAAAATAATCTTCATCTAAAATCCAATACCCCATAGGGCTATCCATTATTATCAGTAACACATAATCAATTAACTACACTTATATTTTTTGTATTGGTTTCATTTTTCTACTATTATTCTTTACATCCTTTTAGGATGTTAACTTTCATTCCAAAAAATAAATCATTTTTAACCAGGACCCATTACCATGTCTTTACTCTTCCATCAATATTTTGATTATCCTATATGACTGTCTTATAGAATGTATCCACCACCTAGTTTCATTTTTAGAGTAGAACTATTAAATATATATGATTCTCTTCTTTGAATATCCACAATGAGGATTAGGTATCACATATCATTCAACATCAATTTTAAACATCTTTAAAATATAATAAAAAAAGTATTTTCTCTAATATTTGGTAATCAATATAGTAAAAATATTACACATACCTCATCTTCATGTGCAATTCCCACCAATAAAAACTGACTTCTAATTCGGTTGAATTAAATGATTTTATCCTCAATAATGATTCCTTTAATCATCAATGAATCTAATAGACATCAATGTAGTTATGTGTTTTTGTTATAGAAGGAATATCAAACATATTAATGAGATCATTCATCAACCCATCCATCATTTTATCTTCTATGATCCTGAATGATACTTCTTTCAATCTAAGTCATACAACATTTAAAACCTATAAATATATTATATCTAACTATGTATTCTCTATTTCTATTAGGTTTTCAGGAAGAAGAGGAATGTGTCTCACATTATGATAAATATAATCCTCAATATTCATCTAATAGTAAAAAAATATTTTTGGACAAAAAAATAAAATGTCACATTAACTTATTCTATATACATCATTCAATTTGAGAATATTGAATAATATATTTCAATATCAACCTCAGATATAAGTTACTATAGAAATGTTAAGAGAATCAAGTAACAAATGTTTTATAGAAGAAGAGGCATTAGAATAAAGAGATAACAAAATATTATGAGAAATATCACAAAAAAAGTAATTTATAATGTTTTTTAATAATTCATACATCGAGAGAGAGGAATAATGATTTCACTATGTTTAGGAGAAAGATTACATGGAATATTAAGAGCATATAGAAACCATAACATTAAATCAATTCATGGAGAAAAAAATTTTATAGTGACCTGTATTTCTATAGTTCCACCAAGCACAAAATAATTATATTATTCTATAGTAATAGATGGTTGGAATAATACAAGGCTATAGTGACATATCAATTTCACCAATAATATGATACTATTTTCCTTTTCATTGTCCAAACTTCTACTGTACTATGTCTAAAAGTAAAAAAAAAATACGTTTTCTGTTATAGTCTATAGTTTTTATAATCGTGTTTGGACCAAATTCATCAAATAAGAACAATATACACCCTTTAGACATGTTTTGGTCAGAAATAATGGTAGATAGAACTCCATGAATCAATATGTTTTTTTTAATAGAGGTTTACAAGATCGTCAACAATGGAACACTATGTTATAAATATTAAGTGATATTTTTGGTCATTAAATCTATGATAACCCATATATAATTCCTTAAAGGAGGTGATTGGGGAAATAATTTTGAATTACTCTTAGTGATTTAAGGCTTTTTTTAGGATAGTTTAAGATCCCATGGTTATTGGTGAATTTGGGTTGTCGTATTTCTTGACAACTGTATTTTGAGGTTCTCATTAATTAAAATAGTTATTGAACGTCTATTTATAGCTATATATCTTATAATAGAGTCTAGTGATTCTGACATGTGTTTCCAAGGTTGGATGGAAGTTGGATGAATTTACATTTAGTGAGTTCTTGTGGTATTTAGAATTTTTTAGATTCATGTAATCATTTTTAGTATGTAGGAAATCCTCATATCATAATTTATGATGTAGATGTATCAAAAATAGAAATATTATATATAGTTGCTTTGGATAGCATCATGTAGTCCAAAATTCCATGTAGCTGATTTCTATTTAAGAAATTTTAGTGATTCAGGAAATCATTGAGTCAATCCAATGCCATAAGGGAACTCTGTGATGTAGCTAAAATGAATCATAATTAAAATTCAATGATATAGCTTAAGGAACCTAAATGAATTATACTAAACTAAAAAATATGGGATTTCACATATATTAATGACTCAAAGAGATGAATTATTCATATAGGTAATTTTTTCTTCTCAATGTTTCTAATTTAATGATTTATGATATATGTGAATCATGTGGCCAATTGATATTTTTGTCTACAGATTGATTGAAAATTTTCAGTTTTAAAAAATTTAGATATTCTAAGTAAAATTTATTATTATGATTATTAGATGATTTTTAAATGGTTCCATAATCAAAGGATTTATTTTCAAACCATGATTCTAAAATGATTTGAATCATTTTGTAGTGGTTATTTAATTGAAATAAATAGTTATTTGAATTTTTTTGACAAATATAAAATACAACCCATTAAGTAATTTTTATTTTGTTCTATATTTGTATAGATCAAGTTGATATTAGGAATACTTGTTTTCTATATAGTAGTATAATAAATAGGTGTGTTCTTCTATTGGGTGTGACGATCATCTAGAATTTTTTTCTACTCTCTAACAAAAGGAGGAAGAAGAGATTGAATATGATATTTTTTTTATACAATGATCAATATCTTATAGATATCATGGATTCAAAATATTTTATTCTAGTCTAATATTATCTATGTATTAAAATTTATGTATTCAATGTGGATGATTTTCTCTTACAAATTATAGTGGCTTGTGGAAGTAATATATATACTTTGTTACAAATAAAACATTGTTTATTTAGTAATATTATTCAAATTGTATTCATGGTGAAAATCTATGATCTATGGTGTGAATTATGTCTTTTGTGTTGTAATTCCACTAAAATTATTGTAATTGGAACATAGTTGTCATTATGGTGAGTAGAATCATTGGTTTAGGATTACAACCTAACCCAATAAGTTATAAGATTCCATATTGGATATAAATCATGGAAACTTTGTATTTATTGTTCTTTCATTTCTTGAATAATTTTGTGAGGTTGAGATACGTCAATTTCAATGGGATCATACTTTAAGAAATCATATAGGGTTATTTTTTTAGAAATACTTTGTGGAAAAATACCTCCCCTAATTAACCCCAACCCATATCAATGAAGGAAACCAATCCTTCTAGGAACAAATATTAGTATGAAATGGAATGTTACCATTGTAGTATCCAAAAAATTAATATTTGAGAATGGATAATATTAATTTAGTCAACAACTGTGGTGTACTAGAATTCGATGGAAAACATTTCGAAATATTGAATAAATGAGTCTTTCAATTTTTTAATCTATTAGATTAGAAGATTATGATATAGCTAATGTGTGATATCCACACAATGAAAATGATTCCCAAATGAAAATATATGTTGAGAGGAATATGAAAGTGTATATAAAAGTACAAAATTATACTCTAATTCAATTATCAAATAAATAAAAAACATTATGGGTCTAAAATCCACAAAAGAAATATGGGACATTTTTGGGAGTAGATATGAAGGAAATATAAAATTAAAATAAGAAAAGTCAAAATATGGAGATTTAAACTTGAATGCATTAAAATGTTATAGGATGAATTCATTGATGATTTATTTACTCATTTAAATAAATTTCTAGTAATACATTAGTATTTGGTTAGAAATATGATGATTTAACAATAATTAAGAAGTTGATGAGAAATTTTATTAATATATTTGATAAAAAACATCTCTTGAAGATGGAGAATATTTTTATCTATATAAGTTACAAAATAAATTCACCACTAAATAAATAAGAAATCTTCTTATACTAAAGATTAAATTTAAATATAAAATGGAATAATAATTCACATGGAATATGAAGAGTTTTAAGGATGAAGATGTTGTAGAATAATGTGATTTTGAGAATGAATAATTACAATAATGAGATAATTTTTTTCATTTGTGAATGATTTAATAAGGGAAGATAAATAAATAATGTTCATTCTATGGAAGATTTTGTGAATGTAATATATTTCTTCACTTTGTTGTTAATTTTACAAAGAAGATATGAGTTGATAATAAATTGAAAATGATGAAAAGACAAAATGAATGAACCAGAATAAAAATTATAAATAATTTTAAAATGAATTTAAAATTAATAATATATCTAAAATAAATAAAAGAATAAATTTTATAATAATTTTTAGGAAATTAATCTTATATCATGTAGTGATTCAGATGAATGAACACATGAATATTTTCAAAAAATTATGGCTCATGCTCAGAAACCCATTGATGCCTAAATCCATTATAAATATAATTATAATCCATTGAGTTATATTTGCATTATCAATTATGAACTAGAGGCATGATATTAGAAAATCACCATCTATATAAAAGAGAATAATAATTTTTTAAAATAGAAAAAAATAAATACATGAGTAAAAGGTGTGAATGATAAAAGTGAAACAGTTTTCAAGAACAAAAATACAAAAATCGGGTTTAAGGTTACTAAATATGGTAGGATATTAAAATATCTTAAAGAAAAACTCACTTTTATGGTAAATGAGTTATCAACGACACAATCAAATTTTATTAAATATGATAATAAACTAAAAGGATAAAAAATGACATAAAAATAAATATTAAAGTAAATTGAGAATCCATTAGAGATGTTGAAAAAATTATTTTAAATTCATCAACATAAAAAATATATTTTGAAAATTATTGACATTAATAGTGTATCTTTAAATACTAATTCTGTTTAAATAAGGACTATGAAAACCTAAGAAATTTTTTGTACAGTATTACCTTATAAAAATGGATAATTGAATGAACTTTCTATTACGAATTAGAGATAAAATCATTCATATATAGTTTTCTTGATGTCAAATTATAGAAATTATTTTTGATACAGCTCTAGTTTTTCAATAAAATTGACATTCTTGGGATATTGTAGGTGTTTTTTGATGTTCGAAAATAAATATTATACATGTTGGAATAACATGCCTTTACATCGGAAGAGGCAATAAGTCAGGGGGGGAAATTCCAATAAAAAGGATGTAGATTCTAGAATAAATTATAAATTAATGGAAATTGGTAATAAATTGAAAGCATAAAATAGGTTTGATTTCCTTGAAGATATTTCTGTAAGATTTTTTCAAAAGGAACATAGAGTAGAGAATGGAATAAAAATTTTACTTGGTCAATTCCCTCTCAAATCTAAATGGGAAAGTGGTACAAGTTCCCAATGATGAAAAGTCTTTCTTGGATGAATTTTCTTTTAAAGCTGTAAAGAAGAAGAAAACATGTATACTTGATAGTGAGTGTTCATACCATATGGCACGGGATGCTAAAATTCTAAATAATATTTAGAAACTTAATGTATGTGTAGTAATTTTTATAACTGCACTTTGTTGAAAATAAAAGATGTTATTACATCTCAAATTGATAATGATAGTTTAAATTAATATGGTGTTCTTTATATTTATGGGATAAAACCCAACTTGTTGTGTGTTAACTGAATTTTTGAAAAGGTACAAGATATAACATTGAAAATAAAAAAATGGATCATTAAAAGAAAAAGTGATGTAATAAATTTTTATCAAGGAAGTAGAACAAATGAATATTTACTAATGTTTTCTGATCCTACCAGTGCACGTAAACTGAGTATGAAATATGAGAACATGTTATGGAATAGAAGACTTGGTAATGTTTTCCAAATAATAAAATGAAATATTATAAAATAATAAGTGGCAATATATTTACCAAAGATTAATATAGTTCATGATGGAATATATGAAACATGTTGTAAGGGAAAGATAACTCAAAATAATCACAAGAATATTGATATTACTTCCACAACACTGTTAGAATTAGTCCATATATAACTATTTCTATGTCTCATAAAATTTCCTGAGGTGATATTTATTTCATTACTTTCATAGATGAATTTAATAATATCACCAATATTATTTTTCATCAGGTGAAACTATGAGGTGGTTAAGATGTTTAAAATTTATTGATGATAGGATAAAAATGTGTTTAGTTTTCATATCCTAAATTAGAGTTTTGATAATTGGAAATAATTCAAAATTAATTAATTTGAATCATATCTCCAAAAAGATAGAATAAATATTCATTATAGCATACCTTATAAACCACAATAGAAATGTGGTATTTAGAGGAAGAATAGTACAATTATGTAAATGGAAAACACAATACAACTTGAGAATAATGTTTAAAATTAAATTTAGAGTCAATAAGTGTGTACTATGGTTCATATTAATAATATATGTATTTAGATACCTATAAAAAAATCTAAACCCTATTATATGTGGTACGAAAATAAACCTGTAATAAAATATTTTATGGTCTTTTGAAGTCCTCATTATATTTAAATCAAAATAAGCGGACATGGAAATTTTGAAGTCAAGGAATATGATGATGTCTTCATGGGATAGTAATCTAATTATAACGAATACATATTCTAGATTAATAAATTTCATAAAAAGTTTTCATCCATGTAATTTAATATTGAGGACTATCTTTTGAAAAAGTCAGTAGATTCGAGCATATTTTGTGTATCCTATAGATAACATTGATCATATTTCTAAAAAAATATTGAAAATATTGTTGAAATCATTCCAAAACATCATTACACTAATTTATAATATTCTAGTAATGATTTAAATTATTTTTGTTCTGATATAAAATATTTTCACTGGTTAAAAAACATTTACAAACTGATAATATCATTGGGAATCAGAATGAACCAGTTTGGACTAGAAGGAGGATATGATTTGCTATAAAAAATATCTTCTCTCAGAAGATGAGAATAAAATATTGGTTATTGTAATTGAACATGATGAATGGGTTAATGATATAAATTAATATCTTAATAAAATTAATAATCAATTTATATATGAACCTTGTTCCTAGAACTAAAACTAAGAATTTTATTGGTGAAAAATGTGTTTTCAAAAACAAAATGAGTGAGAAAGGTGAGGTAACCAAATAGAAGATTTTTTTGTTCCCCAAAGACATTTAAAAATGGAAGTAATATACTTTCAAGAGGCTTTTTCAATGGTTTCTAGACTTGAGACAATGAAAATATTATTGGAAGTGGTAGATCATAATAATTTCATGGTATATGAAATGGATGTAAAGTCTATGTTTTTAATGGGGGATTTGAAGAAGAATTATTTATTTAAAAAGTATACGCTTTAATTCTTGAATATTGTTGAATATTTCTCTACATATTATAGAAAAACATATATTTATTTAAAAAGGCTCAAAAGGCTTGGTATTCAAAACATGATTACTTTTTGTTAAAAAATAGGGTTTGAAAAAGGCATCGTTGATAGCAATATATAGCTGAATAAGGATTACCTAGACAACCTGATGGTGATTCAATACAGGAATGAAATAATTTTTGACATAAATAACAGTTTCTTATGTGGGTAATTCACCACAATTATAGAACATATACATTCGATTCTAATGTCAAGGAAAAAACTATTTGTGGTGTTATAGATTCAGAAAAATTTAGAGTTTGTATTTATTTCATAAGTAAATGATGAAATATAAATGTTGATAAATTTGGAATAGAAGTATCAAAATATTTTTATACACCCATATCAATTATAAAAAAGATGATAAAATATGAATAATGAAGTAAAGATTATTATAATAAATTTAGACATATGATCAGTAGCCTTTTGTATCTCACAACATCTAGACTATACATTTCCTATGTAGAGACTTTTTGTGCAAGGTATCAATGTGAACCTAGTAAATCAAACAATATTTCATTTAATTGATTTAAAATTTATAGAAAATGAATAATTTATAATGTATTTATCTAAAGAGTTGGGTTGTATCTAAAATTTATTGGTTATATTGATGCATATTATATAGGTGACTATATAGATCATAGATCCACGTGATGTGGTTTCTTATGCATTGGAGATGGTTTGGTTATATCGTATGGTAAGATGTAGAGTTAAATTAATCTGAGTGATATTAAATACGAGAATATGGTGGTAACTAATTTAGTTACATAGGATTTGTGGATACTGGTTTAGCTATCATGTTTTTGGGTTGATTATTAGTGAACATTTAGGATTATTTTTTAAAATCAATGTGCTATTGATATTTCCAAAAAAATATCAACACTCTTGTTCACCACATATTGACATTTGAAATAATCAAACCCTAGAGAATTTTTAACTTTTTAAAAAAATTATTATATACTCTCATAATGTGTTATCTTATAGATATCATTAAAAAATCTATACCACATGAGATATTTTAGGAGTTAAGGATGAAGTAGCATATCCATCCTTCCCTAAAAAATGATCTTGTTTTCATAGATACCCCCCATATATCTTGGGATTATGATTCTGATTAGGGATAGATGTCTATGTTGTAGGGAAGTGTTATTGGTAGATGTATTTTGAGAAGTACAGTTATTCGAATGACTTAGCCTAAACATTCTTCTTAGTGAGGGATAAAAATATTTCAAAGCCACTACATTATCATGTAATGTGGTTTCAAGAAATATCACATTAAGATTGACTGTGAATTAATGATTTTTGAGATTATTTATTGTAGGATAGTGATTTTATTATTATTTTTCAATAAATCCAAAGAAGAGATTGAAACCCACCTTGGATTTGTGGCTTTGATTATAGATGGTTGAAGATATCATGTTTTTTTTAGAGTTTGGGTTGCTATATTTTTTGAAAACCATATCTTTTGGTGATCACTAATTCTAATTGTGCTTGATCTAGTTTTTATGGATATTTATCATTAAAGATTTTTTTATTATGATAAAAGTTATTTTTTTTAGTTGGTTGGAAGTTAGTTGAAGAGTCTCTAAGTGAGTTTTAGTGAAATATGAAATATATAGATTCACATAATTGTTTTGAAAAACATGATGACCCAGGTAGCCAAATCAATCATATATGAAAATCATGATGCCAAATATAATATGTGTGTGATTAAGATTACATCATGTATATATAATTATCAAGGAGTGGATTTAAATTTAGGAGATTCTAGTAATGTAGGATAATCACATATCTAGTCCCACGACGTAAGGGAATGATGTGACCTAACCAAAAGGATTCACACAATAGATATAACTATGTAGCTGAAACCACTTAGCTCTATTTTTATACATGGATTATATGGACATTCTTGTATCTAAATGGTTCAAGTTGATGAATTCTTTATGTAGGCAATCTTGGTTACTCGACATAGCCGATTTAATGTCATATGAGCTTTGAAAAATTATATAACTGTTTTATATTTTTTACTATATATGGATTAAAATTATTCAAGTTTCTATAATTTATATATTTTGTTGAAAATTAATTATGATGATTCTTAGAGGTTTTTAAGTGATACTCTAGTCATATGATTTAGTTTTAAGCCCTGATTCATTCATCATTTGATGTTTTTCAAACTGGTCATTTATGTGAATTAAATATTAATTTAATTTATGTTTTAAAAGGTAAAATATGATCCATGATTAAATTATAGTATTCGATATAGAGATATTGGCGTTTTTAGGGTTACAAATTTTCTTGGATATAGTACATTATAGATACTTTTCTTACATTAGTGTGTGATGATCATTCATGATGTTTTCTTACATGTGAGAAAATTAATTAAAACAAGAGTTTGAAGCCTATGTTGTTATTTTGGATATAAACATTTGATGAATCGCAAGGTTTTCAGAGATATAATTTGAGTATGTGATTATTTGGGTAGTGAAATTCATGTCTTTACTATGGTTGATTAATTCTTGTATAGTCTAGATGATCATGAATTTAGGATATATATCTTTTTCTTCCAAACAATCCTAGTTTATTTGGTGATATTCTTTATCTTGTACTACTATTTTTTGTTTTTAAAAAAATATGTGATGTTCCGTGAGAATCGGTACTTTTGTGGTGCAATGACACATAGATTCTTGTAATAGTAACTCACTTAATCTTATAGTGAAGATAGTATATAGTTGGGGAGAGAAACCATATACTCATAGGGATATGATTCCATACTAGATTTGAACACTGTTATAATTATGTGTTCCTTGTTCTTCCATTTTTGGAATTATCGTGAGGATGAGATATTTTTATTTTAGTGGATCATCCTCTAATAAGTCATAGACGTTTAATTCTATAGAAAATAAATTATTAAAGAAAAATTCTAATTATTCAACCCCCATGTCTCAGTGGAGTAACGTGATCTTTTCAGGAACATTAACTTTAATATGTTCCATAGATATATCATCCAATTTCATTATAGAGAGGGAATTTGGATTAAAAATTCCTATGGGATCTTAATTCACAACATTTAACTTTTAACATGTGAGGAAATTAGAAACTTTTACTAAAATATATCACTTATTTATCAACCACCAATTTAAAATCTTGTGGTCATACTACATCCTGATAAATCAATGATGAGAAACCATACTAGAATGATGATAATATTTAATCATATCCTATTATAGGGAAACATGAACCACTAACTTCTTTTTAAAACAAAATGAACAATTGGGAGACCAAGACTAATCACCAGTGTCTCCCCGCATTCTATAATTCAATTCATGGATCAAGAATCTCAATATAATTCTTATTATTGAAATCATAGATCATTTAATGAATTTGTAACCTACACACTGGCTGTGAATAAATAATTATATTATTCATTTATATCTAAGTGAATTTTTTAAAAAAATCATAAAATGTTATTCCTATATAGAATATTTCACTGTTATAATTTGAAATTTCATACTTATAGCATCAGAAACCACATTACCTTTACTCAGGATATTGTCCATATCAAAATAAAATGTTCAGAGATAATCCACCCATTATCTCTACCTAAGGATAAGATCCTTCTATAATAAGATATATTTTATCCTTTAATGGTTTATATAAATGGTAAAATTCTCCCAAAATAGATAGTGCTTCTAGGTTTTCAATTTATGCATTACCTTTACTAACTCTTTGTAGTGAGTGGGGTAGTTCACTTTATGAGAGTGTATCTAGTGAGAGTCACCCACCAAAACAATGTTATATTGAATCAAATGAAACCCCTACCACATACTCTGTAGTATACTGTATAGCCCTAACCCAGATCATGATGAATCAAAATTGGTGAAAATTCAACCCTTTTTTAAATTCATCAAAATACATTTATCACTTGTCACTCCATTAATATTTTTCTCTATTTGGTGTCATATCTATTAAGTAAGATGGTATATTTGAATATTTGAACAACAAATAACCTATAATATCTAGTTATTCCCAAAAATATTCTGATTTTAAACACAATATTTTTCCTCTCCCTATACATAATAACTTTAGTCTCAACTAATGTTCCACAAATTTTTTTTTCTAATACTCCAAATGGCCCAAACATTTCAATTATTTATTACTAAATAGGAAAATTGATAACCTGGAATACATTGTATGATCCCTAAATTTTGCCAAACCAATATAAAAATGATTATCATGGTCTTATTTCACTAATTAATAAACAATGATATAATCCACAAAACAATATGAAAACGGTTTCCCAAAAAGGTAATCATAATTTCCATACATGGATCTAATAAAATCCTTGAGGATATAGACTTACATAAATATTAAATTATGGTTTCCTAGCCTAAGTAATATCAATGAAAACCATTTTTTCCCTAAAGTGATATAATAAAACACGAAAATTATGAATATATTGTAACAAAATATATATCTTGGAATTGGTGAACTTTTTCATGGGTGAAATTATCACCATCCAGGTAGATGGGTGAATTTATTTTTTAAAAATTTTATAAAATAAAATATCGGGTCATGTTTAAAGTGATCTAGGTGATTTTTTTAGTGTTATAGTTATGTGTGAAATCAACAAAAATTGGATATTAGTAGCAGGTGGATGAAAACCACTAAGGGGTGGAATAAACAAGCCATGATGAAACATTAAAAATATTATTTCCAATTATAAATCACCTATTTATTTTTTCAATTATTTTTCTATCTTTATCCTAATAAATTTTCATTAAATTTATAAAAAATAATATTAACTGGGTTGTTTTGATGTTAGAAAATAGTTATGATAAACCATGTGGAAACCATGCAAGGGGTCTACAGTTTTTAGTAGTGTCAAATTTCACAATTTGTGCAAGGTTTAGATATTTATTCATCTTAACTATATTGGTACCTAGGTAAAGCAGTGGTGGTCTATATAGTTGGTGAAAAAAAGGCCAAATATGAATCCTATCTATTTGGTCATATATGAAATGTTAAAATTTTAAATTCACCATATTCCCTCACCAGATTTAGCCTCGTTTTCACCCATTTATTCCCTCACAAAGACTAAGAACCTCTCTCTATCATAAAAACTCTAGTTTCCCTATTATTTGTTTGTTTTTGGAATTGTTTCACCTTGGATATTGAATTGAAAATCAAGTAATGTTCTCTTATCACATTTGTAAACATCTTTCTTCTATTTTCATTGATTTACCCTCTCCCTCATGCTTATGAAAACCTAGAGTTTTTCTAATTTGAATTTAATGGAATTTGTTTTTGTTATTAGGGTATCCTATTTATTATCTTTGTTTTCACCCTTCATTTATTGTATATTCCACTAATTAATCACTACTTTTGTTGTTTATGGTTAATGGTTTCATCATATATCATTTCCAAGTGAACTAAATATTAGTTTATAAATTTATAAATAATTTTTTAATCATTTAAATATAAAATAGAGTGTATTATTTTGTTCGATTCATTGATTATAAAATGAATTTAATTTTAATTTACGTGGAATTGGACTGAATTATGAAATTTTTCCTATGAGAAAAATTGAAAATGGAATTTGAATTTCATGAAAATGGATTAGAAAATTGGAACCCAATGTACCTAGGTAAGAATACTATGAAAATTACATCTAGGTAATGTACACACTATCTATCATTTAAACTATGTTAAAAAAAACTAATTAGAAATATGAAAATTGGTTGTAGTGCCATCTTTGGGAATCACCATTATACTATGAAGATGAAACTGATCTCTTTAGTAGTGAAGGGTTCATGGAATGTGTTATAAAGATTAGAAAAATTATGAGGATCCAAGGATGAGGCCCTATAATTAGTTAACCTAGGGAAATACCATGGTTCATGTCTCGTCTTCCAAGTTATACTCTCCATACTTATTTTAAATCTTAAAAGCATGTTTTTTTATAAGTTATTTTTAAACATGAATGTTTTTTTCTAACACTGATTATTTATGAAACACTTGGTGGAATAATAATGGGTTAGTTGTGTTCACACCATATATATACCTCGTGGTTTTTTGTAGACTTATTCATATATATGTAAAATCATGGAATGGGTTGGAGTCAACCGGTACTCGTATTAGTGGACCTTGGGTGATAAGGGTGACATAGTAGGATATTGGCCATCATGGCTTTAAAAAATGGGTAGCTTCCTTTTGTTTCATTTTGAGTCTCAGTTGTATCACTATAATAATAATTTGTATGGTATCTTAGATCCTCGCCTCATTATTTTTATATAATGATATTGTATTTAATTTTTTCATTGTTTGGATTTTTACCATACATATGGTTTTTATGGTTTTTCTTGAGGTATTATTTATATTTTGTTGATGGATTTACTGAGAAACTCATTTTAAGGTATATTCTCGATGCCTAAAAACAATTATCCCACACATCCCAATTAGAAATTTCCTCTGGGGATTTACAAAGACTGTCACTACTGCCTGGGTTAGGAGTATATTAGGTTTGTTTATGAAACACTAGGTACTTTTTATAGTTCCATTGAGTACCCATGATCTAACAAGTTAAATATTCCTACTGGATAGGATACAGGGTGGTCGGTGTCATGCACCAGGTGCCTGATGAAGTCACCAATTTCCATTTTAAGGTATCACATGTACCTAATAGGTTCATGGATTATTTTTTTAGTTGGGTGATGACAATAATTTTTCTATTGGTAACTTTTTTACTTCAATATGGAAAGGGGTCTATAAAGGCTGTTTTTTCTAGAGGAACCCATCATATACCCCTTTTCTCCCAGAATTTGTTCCTCCATGGATTCCTCTTGATTATAGGATGTCTTAGAGACTATTATTTTTTAAAATAAAGTTAATTTTGTTATTTTCTTCTACACCATACTTCTTCTTCATCCTTCTCTAATTTGGTGAGGTCCAACCAAGTCTTGAAGTGTGAATACAATAAAAATTAGTTGAATCTCAATAATATAAAGGGTTTTTTGGTTTGAGACTTGTAAATAAGGCTTGATATTCATTATTATGGTTATTTGACTTTTTTCATTTCAAAGTATGTATCCAAATGAATTTATTTAGGTATTTAGGATAATTAGGATGATATTACTCAGTAATTCATGTTTTAAAATTGATGATTTTATTTTCCTTTGTTTGGGAATCTATTATAAGTCTGTTACTAAAACATTGTTCTATTTTTAACATTGTAGACCTATTGTATACATTTAAAAACTAACATTTCAATTTGGAAAAATCTTTTAAAATTGTTGGGTTATTGTTTTTGTGGTTTCTATGAGTTATATAAGTGATCATAATCTTATCGGTTGATATTACAAGCCTATTGATAAAGATAATTGGTTGTGGTGGGTGGTTTTATATTACATGTATCATGATTAATTATATTATTTTATGGTTTTTATGGTCACTATTTTTATTTATGTAATTTTTTTTGACTTGTATAACCTCGATCAATAAAAATGGGATGGGATATATTTAAAAATAAATACGTATACCCATATAGATTGGTAGAAAATATTTTTTTATGTGTTCGTAAAATGAGTGTTGGGATCTCATTTTTCTATTTTTTGATTGATGGTGTAAGGAAGTTTTATGAAATTTATCACTGGTAATGCAGTCTGGATTGAGTTTGGTTTAAAATGCGATTTAAATTGAATATATAATTTATATAATGGGATAATCAGGTTGTTTTGAAATATTGTGTTGATTTTTAAAGTTACTGAGTTTTGGGTTTGGGATGGGGTCCTCATTTTGAGTAAAACCATTATAGGGTCCCTTTCCAATGAAAATATAAGTTGGAACATAGGTTTTTTTTTCAAATAAAATAAAAACCTGGTTTGAATTATTTATTAATAGAAATATATAATGGATTTTATTATTATTTTTTGCTCTAATTGACCTTATGTGTGAAGGTCAAGTTTTTAATGACTATTTTCTTATGCTTATCCCCATTTTTAGAGTTTTTTATTAAAGTTATGTTTATGTAATGATGAACTATGATGGTTGAGAAACATTTTGGGAAAACATTCCTTAGGTTACATGCTTGAATGTTTGATTTGAAAATATTTTTAGGTTTCCTCAATATAGGTCTATATAAACCATTTTATGTAACGATGTAAGTACATGATAATTACAGAGTGATTAGTGTGATTTTCACCGTCATCATTGGGGATATTATAGAAAATGAGGTTATGATGGGGGAATCCAATCTTTATTAGAGGGGAGAAATTAAATTAAACCAAGTGGTTGAGGTTGGATTGAGAATCTAAACTCTTGATTAATGATTTAGATCGGATTCATGAGTTGTCTTCTATGTGTTATGAAAATTCATTGTAAAGATCAATAGATAAAATATTAGATGACAGTATCCTTATCATGTAGTTAACTAGAGGATAGTTAGTTCTCTCTTTGTTTATGTCAGCTTATTCATTATTCTGGTGGGAGTTATTAGGATTGTATCATGAGATTAATTTATATTATGTGAATAAACACTATATTTTATATTTAATATTATGGGATTTTATATCTTGGATGAAATCATTGTTCGACTATTAGCTCAGGGATTATTTTTTTGACATTTTATTTCACATTTTTTTCATTTTCATAATTAGAATAGGAATCACAAAAAGTATTTCTATTCCCTATTGGGGTTTAAACATGTATCTATGAATTATGAGGACCTAGTCTTATGGTGGCTAGCCATTGGGATGATATGATTGGATCCATGAAATAGAGCTATCCTAGAACATCTTAAGAAATCACATGATGTTGGAACATTTCTATTGATCGTGATTTTTTTTTTTTTGATAGTTTTGATGAAAAATCCCAATGATCAAGGAACATTATGAAATTCAAACCATCATATATAGTGAAAAAACCCATGTGATGACATGTGATATATGTGATTGAGCTAAAGATTCTTTATTGGTATTCTGTCAGATAGATCTGAAGAGGTTTGATATTGTGAGATGATGAATCAAATGTGGATTGGGATTTTTATTTCATGTTTTAGGAACTATTCTTTGGTTTTCTAATTTTTTAATCATGGGATTTTTGTTCAGTGTTATTTTTTGGTTTAGTAATTATTTTATGACCCTTTTATATATTTTATTGGATGAATTTTGTTTTCTTAGGAGTCATGTTTGGTCATTATTTATGACAATATTTTAGGATTTCTTTATTGATGGGTAGTGAGATCACCAGTGAGCCTGGTTGGAAACTAATGATAGATTCTTCTCTATGTGTTTATAATTTCATGGGTCTTATTTTAAAATATATTAGAGCAGTATGGTATATCTCAGTTGGTCATAGTTTTATTCATTATATCAAGTAAAGAATTGTGTATCCTTTTTGTATTTGGGTGGTACCAATGTGAGTAATTAGTGTGTGTGTCTCTTCTAGACATGTTGGCACATGTTTCATTCATATGTCTATGTCTGGTAATTTTTTTGAATGGGTGTGTTTCATCTTGAACATAATTTCACTCTCTCAAAATATTTTAATGCATATCTACATGATCACAGTAATACTTAGTGTGTTGATTAGTATATGAAAATATTACTAGGCTATTGGACTCACCCTTATCCGCATATATAACATGGGTTTTAATGTTCAAGGTTAGACCTTAATTATTCATTCTTGGTATAGGATATATGTTTTTGAGATATATTTATGGTTAAAATCGTTCTTGATGTTAGATATTTAGTGTTTTGAAGGAGTTGATCATGGGAGTGGGGATAGAGGTCATTTTATATCTATTTTAACAAAGTTTTTATAATATATATATGAATCAACCAGTATTCTATTTATTAATATATATTTTTAAGTATTAGTTAATTCTTATAGGTTTTTTCTACTCTATTAAATTTGATGCATCATATTAATGATTTTATTCATTAATATTTTATACTGTTGGCCCTCTTACCTCCTTGTTTTTTTCAAATGGTCTTTGTGACGTTCATTATTCATCATGTTTAGGCCAAATTATAAATGTTTTTTTGAATGGACCTATGACTTTACATTAGTTAGAATAACCACTGTGTGATCATATTAGGTCCTTGAAACTATTTTCTGGTCTATATCATATTGGGATGCACATCGAAGGTCTTATGGTGTTTGAGGTTTTGTTAAAATAAGGGTGGTGTGAAATATGGAATCTCAAAGTTGTATTATAGTAAGTTAGGATTAGTACGGTGTTAGTTGTAGGGTAAGATATGATGTCTACAGTATATACTCTATGTTGAGTGTTATTTGGGATTGATAACACCATTTTGGGAATGGTGGGACTCATATGGCTTACCAAGGAGATAGTAGTGTCTTTTATCCATTATAATAATGGTATAAATATGGAATTATACACTCCCCTTTAATAAGTTTTGTTTTATATGTTACCTCAATATGATCCATTAATATTTGAAACCTTATATAAACTATTTGATATTTTCATGAAAATATAATAAAAGGTGATTAGATTAATCTTTAGCTGAGGGGTTTGTTTGATTTATTGGTTGAAGCATGTATTTTTTTATCCACTAAAGGAAAATGATTGTTTGGATGTTTCAATCATTAAAAAACATAGTTTGGAAATAAAAATTTTGTGGTGGAGTGACGCGTGTAAAAAATTGTTATAATTCTCATAATTTGATAAAACTATGGAAAATGATTTATAATTGGATTTTAATTTTAATTTTTTATACCATATTTCTTTTCAAGAAAAATATTGATATGTGTAGAGAGTTTTTTATTTTTTATAAATTTTTTTAAAATCACATGATTCTATGTTGTAATTGGAAACTAGACTATTTTTTTCAGGAAAATAATGTTTTGAGCTTATTTTTAAATAATAAATTAATGCCTATATAATCAAAGTTTCTTTGGTTTTTGTGTTTTTCTCTGGTGTGACCTGGGTATTTGAATTTTTTGTTTTTTAAAATAAATTGACCATTGAGTGGACTTGTGTTTTAGACTAATGGAATGTGTGTTTTATGTTATTGTTGTATAGCTAGAAGTTATTTTTGATGGTTTATTGGATTTTACAATTTATTTTTTATTTAAGTATGTGATTATTTTATTATGGATCACCATTATCTACAATCGACTATTGTGGGTTAATTTTCAGTTTGGTAGGACTACATGAATGAATTCCTTTTGGTTGTTGATATGTGATTCTTTGTGGCCGATAAGTGCATTTGGGAACCATTTAATCGCTTTGGAATTTAGTATAACAAGGGTTATTTGGGAATGAGAATTGAATTAGTAGGGTTTAGATGGAAAATAGGGTATTAAAAATTCTCTTGATGTGAGGGACATAATTAAAATATGACATGATGTATCAATTATTTAGTTATAAGAATTGTAATAGATTTATAATTCTTGTATTGGAATCCTGAATTTGGAACAAGATTAGAGCTTCAAAGAATAATATTGTATGCTACTGGTTAATTATTGACTATAGATGGTCATGATATTTTGTTTTAGGAATTATATGTAATATAAAATAGGATAAACATCATTGTGAAGTGTTCGTAATGATAAGTATTTTTTCGATGAACATAATGATGGGTTTAATTGTCAATATCTATATGATTAGTTGGATTTTAATTTTAATACATTAATAAAAGGATGGAATTTTGGATCTAGTTTAAAATATATTAATTTAAAATTTTGGGAGTGGTAGTTTATTGGAAAATAACCATGAAAAATATCTCATGATTCTGTATAGGAAATAAATTAAGTGGTTGTTGCAGCATGCACTATATACTCTGATCTAGTTCATCTAGTTACCGATGGAGATAAATAGTATGTTTTTTAATAGTTAATCCAACTAGTGGCCAGTTCACTGCACCCAATTTCTAGTTCACAACACTGGGTACTTAATGGATCCTCTTGAAACCACCAAGTAGGAGTATATCGGGTATCTTTCCAGTTCGTGGATTATTTTTTATCATGGGTAAGATGTTAATTTCACAGTAACTCCACATTATTATTTATGGGGAAATGGGTTAGCTAAGGCTGTATTTTTTCAAAATAACACCTTATCTCCCAATAAAACCTCATTTATCCCCCCTTAGATTTCCCATAATTGGATATTGTTTTACAGACTATTCTCTTAGATAATAGAGTCAAGATTTATATTCTACCCTACTTCCTTATCCATTTTTTTATTCTATAATTTTGTATTAATCAACTAGGTATTACTTTTCAATTTCATTTTATCATTTTCTAATTTCATTAATAGTGAAGTTATTTGATTTGTGGTTGGTAGGGGAGGCTTGGGGGATCAGTTTATGGACATTTTATGTTGTTCGTTTTTTATGTACGTTTCATGATGAATTTATTTGGGTTTTTAAAAGATCATAATATTGATTACAGAAATAGGTAATATAATTTTTATTTTTTATTTCTTGTGGTTGGGACTCTTTTTTGGGTGGTTTTCCACACTTCGGTTGTCATTTCGATGCCATATAGATCTTCTCTGAGTATGATGCCTAAAATTATAGTTTTTAAAATTCATTTTAAATGTCCTAGATATTAATTTCTTGTTGTTTATTAGAGGTATTGGTGATCATTCACTCATTATTGGTTGTTACAATCCTGGATCATGATATGGATTTTAGGTTGAGGTTGGTTTCCTTTACATTACTAAGTTTTTTGATTGATTGGATTATTGTATGGTTTATATGGCCACTATTATTATTGATAAAATGTTTCATGGATTTTAAAACCTCCCTCTATAAATGATGTATTAGATATTTTAAACTATTAATAAAAAATATTATATATATTTCTAAATAGTCATTGATAGTTCTTTGATTGAATGAGATTCGTGGCCCCCTATTATGGTTTGTTTTTTTATGGTGTAAGTTAATTTAACTCATCTTTCCAAATGTATAATTTTTTATCTTGAGTTTTTTTATTCATTTTATTTAAATGGAAATATTGATTTTAGTGATAGTCTTATGACATTATTTTCATATCTAGTGTTGTTATTTAATAATACATTGCCTAGGTTTTTTATTTAGGGCCTTCATTTAAAAAATTAATACATTGTTCATTTTTAATGAAAATTCATGTGTTAATTTCCATTTTGTTTTAAAATTAAATATAATATGGCCTTTACTTGGATTTTAAAATAAATATTAAAGATATTTTTTGAAAACATTTTTGTTCATTTAAACCCATGTTGGAAAATCAGGGTTTTAAAATCATTTTATTTTCTACGTTATTCATTTTTTCTTAATATTTTTTGGTTATCTAATGATGATTTTTTTTGTATGGAAACCTTTGTAGAGGCCTTCCCATAGGTGAGGTGTTGAATATTTCTTTTTGATATACTAATTATATTTATTTAGTTCATGTCTATAATAACATTTAGTTTTGGTATGAGAGTGATCTCTTAATATTGATGGAGTGGTGGACGATATGTTAACCATCATCATTCAAGTAGATTTTTACATTATGGTGATGTTATAGATCCACCTCAATTCTAGGTATGGGGCCTCAAGAATTTCCTTATAGGGTAAGGTTGGATTTAATCCATACATTCATGATTTGTGGATGACACTATTTCCCTAAGTTATGCCCCATGTGGTATAATGATCCTCAGTATGAATCTAGAGAAGTAATATGGGATGATAGATGCCTCGCTCTATTGTTAAGAGAAGGAAAGCATGTTTTCTCTTATTTGATGATGAATTATTCCATTTATTAGATTTAGAGACTATGAATATATTTTAATAGTAATTTTTTTTATCAAAAACTATATTATGTGTTGATACCTAGGGGAGGTGATGTCTTGGATGACAATATGCTTTAATGATTATCTAAGGGAGAATCAATGTTTTTGTACTATGTGGTAATTTATTATTTGATCTTCATAATAATGATATGGTCTACTCTAGTTTATACTCTTCCCTTTATGAATTTGGTAATGTAATGTTTGTTGATGATTCCCTAAAAAGGATGGTATCTAACCCTTTTCAATTTATAAATGGATTCGTGTAATAGAGATGACTTAAATCCTTCCATGTATCCACAAAATGTATGGCCATATACAAGTAATAAACATGTTTATTGACAATGAGGATGATTTTTATATTTGATCTAAGATACATAGGTACACAAAAATAGATTTACTATCAAGTTTAGGATCTATCCCGTTTGATTCTTTTTTATATATGGGATTTTCATAGATGTTCTCTTTGGGTTTTCTAGAATATTTCACTACAAAGGACTGGTGAGGTGATATGCGATAGGTAATTATTGTCAAGATTTTTGTTTCTTTTATTCATGAAATTTTCTTTGGTTATCTTATTTATTTTTTCTTGTGAAAATTGTCTGGTTTTATTTGGCTCTTTGGGACATATTTTACTACATGTTTTAAATTATTTTAATTATTTTCAGGTGTTTGATGTTCAGTCCCCCTTTATTTTCCCACTCTTCTAGTTCTTGTTTCATTTTAATATCTCATGATATTTTATGGGTTTTTAATGATGAATATTTAGATGAATGATAGGTCTGGTGGGACTCTAATGAGCGTGTCTTTTAATTATGGTGAGGGATTAATGGTGGTTATTTAAAATGATATGATATGTGATTAGTATACTTCATTGGGTTACAAATGTAGGTGAGCCCTATCATAAGTTAGGTGGTACTTGTGGGTGTTATTGGTGTCTTTTATACTTATAGTCATTTTGTCACATGTTTAAATCACATGTTCATGTTGATATATGATTTCAAGTGGGTGATAGTCACTAGTCTCTAACATTCCTTCTCTACCATGATTTTTATGCACAACAGATTCATAATAGAACAACTCAATTTTTTGAGGTGAGGGGGATTAAATTGGTTTATGGGAATCATCCCTTACAATTTTCATGAAATTTGTTATTATGTATGTGGGTAGAAATTAATATTTCATTTCTAGTACAAATATAGATCACGAGTTTGATTCATGGTTTGGGCCTAGTTTGATGTTTTCAACAAAGAATTTATGATGGGTACACCATGTGATTTCAGTGGATACTTGTTGTATAATTATTTGCCTTTTCATGATTTTTATTTATATGCACTGACTAGTATGCATTATATTACTATAATATATGTTGATTATAGTTATATATTGTCTATTTTTTCAACTTTATTATGGTTAATCATCATATATCTTCTTTTTATTCTTTTATATCTTGTTCATTATGGGAACTCATTGGTCCTTATTTATTCAAACTGGTTTTAGGATATCATTTATGCATATGGGTCATACTAAATTTTTGGAAGGTTCTATTATAACCCCTTGGATTAATGTAGGATTTCATAGTCACCAAACATTTATATCTATTCATCACATATAGGATCTATATTCAAATGTTTTACAAGTCATGTTGATGTCCATTAGCATTACCAAATCATTTTTTCATTGGATGGGTTAGGTCTGATAATTACACATGGAATGGTGGTTTACAACACATCATGGTTTATAGTGGTATGGACTACGAAATAGTAAAGTTCATTACATTATAGTGTTTTTCATGGTGTTTCATGTGTTTTGTGATAATTTTTGGATCATATATTCTATAATATACTTGGATATATTATTTAATCAATTATCATGTGATGATAATATATAGAAGTTTGAACTTCCTAAATAAATGTTTAAATCATAGACATTACAATATTTGAATGGTTCCATGGAGTTGTAACCTATGAATTTTTTTATGAAATTCCTTATTAATATAGATGAACATTTGAGTTCCAAATAGGGTATTTCTATGTTTAGATTAATATTCTATATGTTTGTGAATTAGTGTGATACTTTCTCTTGAATGTTGTGAAACTCTTTTTGTCATAAATTCAAGATTTATTTTGCTTAAAACCTTTAATCTAGGTTATAATAGACAATGGATTAAAGGATATTATTTCCATGTTTTGGGAGATTCATACATCCCATGGATACTATAGGAATAATGATTCCTTTAGTTACTTATTAGATATATTTTTCAACCCCATATAGAAAATAATGGATAATCATTAATTATTTGAAAATAAGGTACATTTTTTCTTTCTTTTTATTAAATCCAAAAAAAATTATAGCTCTTATGTATTTATAGGTTTTCATTAATGAATTATATATTATTCAGATAAATTGTATCCCCTCTAAAACCCATCCATGGTATCATAGACTCATCCATTCAATTTTTATTTACTGTTATAATAGATAAAGATTTTAGAAAAATAATAATTTATGAAACCACATTATTGAAAAGTTCATAAATATAAACTCACGTTCTTGAATTTTTGAACCATGAAATAAATATTTCCCAAAATGATCATGATATTATATATATTCTATGATTGATTGTGCTTTGTGAAAAATTTCCATAGGTTCTTTTAATGAAAAATATATCATCATTTTGTATTCCACACTATGTTAGGGTAAAATAGTCACTTTTTTAGTTGATCTTCACCATGAGGATAGATCATGAGATTGTAAATATTTAAAAAAACATGGTCCTAAATTTATTATAATATATAAAATAGGTGTGTTTTATCTTGTTAATATAAATGAAACACATCATTTTTAGATGGAAAATGGTGACTAAAGAGGCTTTGATTAGTTTGAGAACAACCATTGTTAATAAAGAATATTATTCTATAATACCACCATGACATAACCAATCACACCATACCACATACATCCCAAATAAAATTATAAAACTATTATGATATTTGGTTTGATTGTTTCACCAAAATGACATAAATTATGACATGGTGGAAAGATATGAGGAGGATAATTTTAAAGACTAAACCAAAAATTTCTTGGTAGATTAGACAAAGATTTTAAGAGGATTTATATGGTCAATGGTTATTAAATTGTTTTCAAAGTATAAATTAAGGAAAATATATTTGCCTTTATATTAATCTATATGTTTTTTTATAAATGATATTGTAAAATTATTTTATTATAATGAATTATGTTGTAAAATATGTTATTATTAGTTTATATAATGGGATTATATAAAATAGGGAATTTTTATATGATTATTAAATTTTTTATAAATATCAATTATTTTTTATGTGGGTGAGTTCATATAAAATTTGATGTAACTTAATAATATTAAATATTTTATATTTGAATAAATATGAAATTTCCATTATTATATAAATTTTGGTTTCATAAGAATATTTTTAAATTATAAAATTTTAATAATTTTATTTGTTTTAGAATTTATTAAAAATGATTATCAAATCTCTAAATTTACTAAATTTTCATCTATTTTTCCCTGAATTTAATATTTATAAATATAAATTATTTCTATTATTAACCGATGATTGATTTATTTAAAAAAAATTAAATTCATCGATAAATTATCATTCATGTATTGAAGGGGATACATTTTAAGTATGGTAATTGATTTAGTTTTCATTAACCTTGAATTTTAATTGTTTATGAGTTATTAGATTAAATTTAATGGTTTATTATATTGTATACATATGGGATGTTAAATGTATAATGGAATTAAGGTCTCTCTTTAGTAAACAACTAAGTGTAGAGGGACTTGGGTTTCAAATTCTGATTTTTCAGACAGATATGACTCTATCTTGAAAAGTGAGGGTTTCTTACCTATCTATTCATTCTTACTCTTATGGTGATCATTGATATAATATGATTTTATTCCTTTATATGATATTTTTTTACATACCTTATGAATTTGATTCATTTATATATGTGTAAATATAGTAAATTCTTAATTTGGGTAAGTAAAATAATCAATTATTTTCATAAAGCGTTACACAATGACATGGTGTCAACAAACTAATTTTATAAAAGGAATAATGATTTAAAAAATAAATCATTAAAATAAATTATACATATAAAGGGAATATATGATAAAATACAGTGAGATAAAAAAATTATAATGAAAATACTAATTATTATATTCTATACAAAGAGACACTTGTTAAAATCACAATCATCTAACACTATAGGCCCATGGAAAATGTAGATATTATTTTGTGTAAATATGGAATGTTATGTGTGGAACTAAGATATAGGTACCTATATTTGGTGTATACATTAGGTTATTATTTATTTGTAACCCTTATGAGATAGAACACGAAAGTGATTTAGATGATCATATTCTATATGACGGATTGGGAAACTAGTTTTCCGAATAAATACCTATGAATTATATATGATATCATTATATTGATGTAGTAATAAAATGACTATGTGATGAGATAAATACTAAAGTGAACTATTTAATCATTGAAATATGTAACTAAGAATACTAAGGTATGTTATGTGATATTTTAAAGGGTCCATTAATTTATTAGGATATTATTTAATTAATTGTTTATTAAATAAATATATAAAAAGATATTTTTCTAAAAAAATGAATATATATATCTATAAATGGAATAATTATTAGCAGAGATTACTTTGAGATTAATATATTATAAAAAATAGATTAATGGAATAAAATTCCTTACTAGTAAAGAGACATCATTATCATTATTAAGAAATAAAGAATGTTTGTATGTTAGTGAAAAAACAACCCAAGAAACCTCCTTGTGATAAAGCTAATCTAGAAGATAAATATTATTTTGTTAATCATATGAATAATTATATAAAATAATATATATTGATTTATTTTTTAATTTATCCCAATATAAAAAAGTATTATGAAAATTTGGGTTTTTTTGGATGATAAAAAACCTAAAAATTCTATTTACAGAACAATATGGATAAGTGATGTGTAAAATTTTTAAAACACTCTTTTTTGTAATATGGTTAATTTTAATTCCATATCAAAACATTTACTCAATATTTTTTGTTATGAAATTACATTGATATGATGATATGATATCTTAGGTTTTATTTGGACTTGAACTTCATTATGAAATCACATACAAAAAAGAATTTTTTTTATTACAAATTACAACATTAATTATTTCAATAAAAGTATACTTGATCTCCATGATATTTTCAGGATTGAAAATAATAATATGGGAGTTACAATATCATGTTATATATTGATGGTATAGAAATGAAATTATAGAATATCATTAAATAAGAATAAGGATATGGGTCATGGAGAGTCCCATCCAACTTCTAAACTGAAGATTAATGATTCTAAGGAATATAGGTGTTTCATTGTATTAAAAATATATATTAGAGGAAGAATGTACCACATTTCCTAAATAGTTGAAAGAATCTCAATAGATAATCGATGTAAGGTTTTTACATTATAGAAATGAATTATACTATTTTTATGGGTATATGATACTGATTATATATCATAAATGTGTTTGAAATGTATATTGAAGTTTAATACATAAGAATTATTGGTGATTATGGCTTAAAGTATATATCTATTAGATGAATCAAGGAGTTTCTACATCAAGTAGTTTAATATAGTGGGTTTATTTATGTCTTTATGGGATCATAATAATTAATGTGTATTTTTATCATGGTTTCCTCTTATATGAAAAAAGTTATTATTGTAAGAAATGGATTTAATAATAAAATGAGTTGAAGGTTTTAATACACATTTATCTATCGATCCAATTCTATAAAATGATTTAAAAGTAGACATATGATGATTTTTTTTCTTGGATAAAAGGGTTTACCCAGGATATTTTTTAAAATATTATGGAATTATTTTTTTACCAACAAAATAGTGAAATTTTTTATTGAATAAAATATTCTTTCCATAATACTATAATAAAATCTAGTAATATTATTTGTGATATGGATATAATAGTTTACCTATTAATTATAAATTCTAAAAATTAACTGTTATTTCAATATATAAATGATTTATTCTATCTTAGTTTGATATTATAGATATTATATAGTTCCTATGATGCTATAGAGAGAAAGTTTAGATTTAGAGAAGGTCAAATATAATAAAATATATATTAAACCAGACAAAATCAAAATTAAATTCAACATTTTTTATAAAAGTGTTTGGGATGCATTAGTAAATAAAATTAATGTGAAATGATAAATTTTTAAAAAAAGGTCACATGAAAACATTTAAATTTAAATATTCTGTGGTGAAGATGATATTGAACTTAAAAAATGTTCTACATATTCATCTAAATTTAGTAACATCGCAACATTTAATGTTGTGATGTTATGAATTTTGGATATTGTGTCCTAATAGTTGATTATTAATAATATAATTCCTAGTCTCACCATTATAAAAATTGTTTTACTCCATATATTTTACTCAACAAAGGATTTTAGGGGGTGGTTTTATCAAATGTTCACATAGATATGAGGTAGTAATTACATAGAAATGTAATCAGTTTAACAGAATTTAAAAACATTATATAAAAAATTTCATCCCCATTGGTTTATCATATAGGATAATGTTATATGGAAAATTATGTAAGGTTTTATTAGTATCCTTAAAAAGTTTAATAATATTATATATACCATGTTATAAAATTATGTTTTTAATTTATTTTTCATTCCCATCGGTTTCATACATTTCATCAAGTGAAATTATAATTGACATATTAAATCATGAAATTGAGTTATCCCTAACAAATGTATATAATAGAGTATTATAGGTTTTGATATAACGATTGGGTTGTTGTGGGTAGAATTTTTATAGAGAAACTAAATATTCTCATGAGGTATTAAATGAGCATTTTGTGCTCAGTGACCCTCTAAATATAAAACATTGAGTTTCATATACTATATAATTCTTATATAGGGGTGAATGTTACATATTTAATCCCCATAAATTAGGTTGGAGTGATACCAAGAATGAGAACATTTATACATTGATACCACTCTTTTTCTCACCATGGGGATCAGATAATCTCGGGGAGGCTTGGTTTGTTGTTGATCATGTCATAAGTTGAAACATATCTAATATGGGGTTTTCAAACTCCTTTAATGATTATGTTATCTATGAAATTTATTGAGATAGACTAAGGGAGTGTATTTCCATAACTGTATAAGGTGTAAGTGATGTTATTGTTTATTTGTATGAGAGGAATGTGATGTTGTCATCGCCATTCTTTAATGAAATGTTATATTTGCATCGATATGGTAATTACATTCCTAAATAATAAATAACATATTAATTGGATATATAGGACGGAAATAATCCATGCCCCATGGCCACTATATGTCATGTAAAAAAGGGATTTTATCATTATATGTGCTGGAAAAAATAAATGATATCATTTCCAAAATATATATTAGAATTTATAAAATAGGTGTTTGTGATATTTTCTTATATATTGTTACATATGATGTAACATAATCTTAAAAATAAAAATATTTATGAGGAATTTAGTTAATTAGAGGGATTTATGGAATACTTTACCAAAAGAAACGATCTCATAGTGGTTAAGGCCATTTTTTCAGTACTAGCATAAACCATGGGAACGTGAAGGTCACTATGTCGTTGTGTAGTTCATAGAATATCATGTATTATAAAATAATGATTTTTTTGGAAATTATCTCATTTAATAAACTATTATAATTTGTTTATTATCATGTAATAATAATCTAGACGATTTTTAATATCTTAAAAAATATTAAAGCATAAAAAGTGAAAATATCAAAATGGTTACAAGCAGTTGAAACATTTGAAAAAATTACGAAACACATCAATAATATAGATAATGATTTTAATTTAATAGGGGTTATTTCAAAGGCTATAAAAAATATGATATTATTTTTGGATGGGTGTGAGACTTTCTCCAGAGCAATATTATTAAATTTTGATCATATAACACTTTCTCCCATTTAATTATAGCCTTAAAACAAGGTTATTTAATATTTTACCATTAAGGTGATTATTAACTAGAATTGGTATATTTATTCATCTCATGGTTTCCCTAGATGTAATAAAATCAATGGACTCTTCAGGGTGATGTTTATTTAGATCATGAGGATAATACTAGTACGGCATGGATCATCGATGAATAAGTTGCAACATTCATCGTTTTCTTTTATTTAATACTATATAAATTGTAGATATTATTGATATATAGGTTCATTTTAATGATTTATGTTGGGTTTGGGAAAACATTTTCCACTAAAAATACTCATCACTATGGTGACCAAATAGATCAATAATCTATTTAAATATGTATTTTTTTTAAGAAAAATAGATTTAGATTCAAATACTAAATAGAAATTTAGATACCTTCATCTATATTCATTTCCAATAGAACCAATTCATCCCATGGTGTTATGATGGGGTTTATAAATACATTTTTATAAATACATTTATTAAGAATGATTATTCAATATCTTTTACTATTTATGGACTAGAAATATAATAAGGAAATCCTTGGTATACATATCTGTAACCATAGAAAGTAGATTGTAATAATTTTATTTGATGTAATTCCAAAATAAAATAAATATATGACGTTGAATAAGTCTAATATCTAAAGAAATGGAAAAATATCAACCATATATTGGATCATACTCACCATGTACAGTGTGATTATTCTCATAAAAAGGTGATAAAATACCCTACTATTGATAGTAGTCAATTTGGTCCTTAGAGTTGATCATTGATTCCATGAATAAGATATGATCGTAGATATTGAATTTTAGAACAAGAAAATCCAATGTGACATCAACATTAGCATTCATCACCAGATTAAATGGAAACATGAATAATTTCACTTTCTTCATTCTAGAATGATTAGTAATCTTCATCACATAAGGTATAAAAAGTACTTTGAAATTAAATTACTCAATAAATCATATTGAATTAAAATAATTTGATACACCTATTTTAAAAAAAATATACGGTCATAAAATAATTAGAAAATATAGTATCTAAATTACTTTATAGTCTCAATTCCAATCCCATAAGTGCATGTTTTACCATTTTTAAACATAAAGATTCAGACCCACTATGTTTTTTACATCTATGATTAGATTCTCTCTTCATATTTATATGATATTAACATTTATGAAAAAAAGAACAATATTACATTTATTCATTAGAGTATACATGGAACATTCTAGTATATGAATAAATTTCCACTATACTATGAGTATGATATTCATAGAATCATTGAATATGAACCACAAAAGTTGTAATGGGGAAATACCTTTAAAGCCTGTTGATAATTGGGATTGTAGTGCTCAGGCCTGTCACACTACCAACATATAAGGGATCAATTTCCTAATGGGTCATAAGAAGTTCAATTTGATGATAATTTAACACTATCATGACTAAACGTCCATGATTCTCCAAGCATCCTTTTCTGAATAGATAAAAAAACCAAATTTCTATTATAAAAACTATAGAAACCCCCATACCGATAACATACACATCTATAATGTCCATGGTAATAATACATATACAGAACTAGAATCATATGTTCTAATTTACTAGGCGGGATCTATAATCCTCATGGCTAGAATCCATCATTGTTGGTCTCGATATGAATTTGGGAATGATCTACCCACATTTTATTAATATATGTTGAGGCTGATCTCTCATGGAATTTTAGAATGATTCCTCTATATGTTAGAGAACAATAATATAAATCTAAAACCAAATAGGTCATAAGAGGTAAAAATTGGAATATAAATAAACAAAAAAATTCTAAATAAATGCATATAATTCCCATCACACAAAAACTATCTCATAGAAATGAGTCATCAATAAGGTTGAAAGGTTAGGATAGCCTAAGAAGAAATGTGATGATCCAAATAGGACCTTTGACCATCTCTAAATGTTCTAAGTCAATTGTGAGAATAGATCTCCTTTCCATATACAACATGATTAACTACTCAAGAATACCCCATTTCCACAAATATACATGTAAATATCTATGATTTAGTAGAATATAGGGTGAATGTACAATTATATGTCCATGAAGAGTGTGGGCATAAAACAATTAGTGTAGAACCACTAATGTTGAATCAATATATCAATGATATAACATGTTTATTCCTAAAAAATTTATACATTTACCAACATATGTAATAAAAATCATTAAATAAATATTTTATATAAAGAGGGTAATATTATATAGTAAAAATAATTATTACAATTTTCAATTATAAATGACATATCCCAACACTTAGAGGATCCATACTTATTGTTCATCATTTATGATTCTGTATGTAATGTTAAACTTTTAGGGCTATGAAATATAATTAATTTTCCTAATAAATATGAATAATGTAGTATGGATTCAATATAGATCATATAAGGGATAAGGAATCATGTATACAAGAGTACATGTGATCTCATAGATTTTCTTTTCAAAAATGGGGGAATTAATATAATAGTTTTCGGGAACTCTTGAAACCTGTCATATATATTTGACAAGTATACAAGTAAGTGGGAACATGAATGATGTTCATGTAATAGTAATTTCAACACATGGTGTACCTGGGACCATTTTTATAAAAACACATGAAATGCACCATTAAAATAAAAAAAATAATTCTAGATATTAAAATATTAGTCATGATCTAGGTATGTCACTAGTTACACAAACCAACTTGCTCAATAAAATAATTTAGCAACCATGTTATACAAGAACTATCTGAAAATCCAAAAGGGACATCCCAAATGATAAAACACAACATTCTCATTATAATATTATAATTTATTTCATGATTCAAAGAAGAAAAAGTATTCTTAAAATCATAGTTATTCTCAACAAATCCAATATTCATCATATAATTGTGGAAGAAATAGTAAATTTTCCCCATGATATAGTATTAATCATACACTTTTAAGACTAATCTAGATAATATGAAATAATAATTTTGTGTTCAAACATGATGAAAACATCCCAATTGAAACACATATATTTTAGTGGTTAAAACCCCATGTTAGTTTAGGGACGAACTAGTTAAAAAATAAATACTTCATTAAAACAATTATATCTAATATATATGATTTATATAAAGTTATATGAAAAGGAATACAATTGGTTATAATTATTTTATCATGGTAATGGTGTTTCTTATAACTAGAGGCATAGGATGATAAGTGACTATTTTATATGATTTTATATACCAGTCTTCCCCTTGGAATAACCCCTCCAATACATAATATTTATAACATGATACTTGAAATACCATTAGTTATTAAAGTAAGAATATTTCAAAAGTGAGAAGATATTTATAAAAAACATTTATTGGTGAATATTTAAAATAAGAAACTTGAAAATGAGTGGAATATAATTTAGAAAACATTTCCAAAAAAATAACCTTTTCTAAAATTAGTTTTTCATTAAACATGTTAAACGTTTATTAAAACATTGAATATTTTCAATTTTTAGGATTTTATGGATACTTAATACATTATACTTTTCATCTCAAAAAACTCACTCCCACATCATAAACTCAGTCTCAACATTTACACTAAATCACTCTCTTAACCACTGGATATGTTTGGTTCTTTGGATTATAACTTATTCACATTTATATGTGAATAGGGAACTCATATTATAGAGTAAGTTAAAGAATCTTGTTTGTGACCCTAGGTTATAAAATAAATACAATCAAGGATAAATACAATAAGAGACTCATAACCTATAGGTTTTCCATTAGATGGTTTAAGTTGACAACAAATCAAGGATCTCTATTTAATGACCTATTTTAGCATCAAGGGAAATATCCAATACCATATGGAAAAAAGGATTAGTGATGAGCCCAATATTTGGGTAACTCAACATACATATCAAGAGAAATTAAATAAAAATAACTCAACATACCTATCAATGGAAGTTCAATAAAAAATTTCATACTTGTAAGGGGTCTAGAATTGAAACTGGTTTAATTAAAATTTGTAGCATAATTAGAAGGGTAAATGTTTTTCACCAAAAAGTACTAAGAAATCCACATTGATTTTTTAAACTCCTTAATTAGAAATATCTTTGAATGTATTTCATTCATAAATTTTAAATATAATGAGGTCTTAAAATCAATTAGTAAAACCAAAGGAAATCATGTTACATGAATATCCATGGAAAATCATTAATTCAAAACTACATACTAATATAAATGTAAATATTTAATGATCCAAACTGATCACTAACATCCACTAAAAAAATTAAACCTCAATTAAATAACCAATTTAATAAAGGAAATTAATCACTATAACAAAAAACTAAAAAAATCAAAATAATACTAGAGTTATTTGAATCATAAGATTTCTTAAAATTGTTGTTTCAAAAATCCCTAAACAATAACTTTGGTAAAAATAGTAGATTATTACATATAAATAATAAACTATATGCAGGATATAAGAAATTCAAATTCCAAAAAAAAGAAAAAAATAGAAGGATTTAAATACATACAATCTTCCTTGATGCAATTGATAATAATGACCCATGGTTTAGGGTGAATTATACAATTACCTAGTTCAATTCACTCTAGAATCCAGATCCATCTCAATGTAAATTAAAACATCTGTGTGAATAGGGAAGATAAAATAAGTTGGATTAATTTTTATTGATATCCCATGAAAGAGGTTGACTAATCTCCCAAAGTTCAGTGATAAATAATGGAGGGGAGAGGAGTCCCAGGGAAGAAAATGGGATATCTCCCTTCAAATAGAAGAAAATAAAACCATGGACAAGAAGTGGAAGGGATAAATGGATTTAAAGGGAAAGGAACAAACCGACCTTCCTAAAAAGCATCCATATATGCCACTAATTAGGTGATCTATGTTCTTCAAGTACCTATTGGATCCCCAATGACACATTAGATTTTAGATATGATAGTGATACCTAGTGGCCTCTCACTATGTATATGGTCTCACTCGTAGGTGGAACCATTCAAAGGAATCTTGAGCCAAAAAATCCTCATGATCTTCAATCCACTTTTAAAGATGTTTGAGAATTCAACCTAAAATGCCTATAACTATATCTATAACACAAAATAAAAATCAACCTATCAATTGGAATTGAAAATTAAATGAATATTTTCTTTCACCGTTAAAAAGTAACCTCAAAGTTCGTAAATCACTATAATAAAGACATTGGTTATTACAATATGATTTATTTTATAGATCCTCATTATTGACCACTTTAGAAAAAATTAGAATATTGAATAAAATAATCTTTTATATGATATCCAACCTCAATCCCAACTCAAATTTAAGATCCTTGAGAAAATATTTTTCATGGGAAAACTGAACCAACATAGTAAAATTCAGTGGAATACTATATTATAGAATGATTCCACAAATCAAGTGTCACTAAATCTCTAGCCATAGACAGATTTAAATTCTCTGAGATGAATTTTCAGTTAGAAATATTCATAAATGTTTTCTAACTAAGGTATTCTTTTATATTTTTTATACTACTAATTTCAACCACTTAAATTTAGGGACATTCATAATATATATGGAAAACATCACATTATATTTCCCAAATAACTAGAGAAAACCAAACATATTCTTATTGCTTCCATCCATTATTTCGGTTATTGAGACCCTTGATCTATTTAAGAGGAAGATGGGTTTTTATGGAGAATACTAAAACAAGATCCAGTACATGATATTGGTATCACTCAGCATCCCAATAAAGATTTGGAATGGTCCAACTGACTAAATAATGATGGGTTGTATCCACCAAAGGGTTTTCATGTAAGAAATTATCTACAAATCCCTTTCTATGAATCAATAATGTATTTTATGAGGTATCATATATAAAATAGTGGATATAAAACTAATTAATAGATAATATAGCACCAATAACATCATCAAATCATAAAAAATCATAAATTACATATAAACATGTAACAAAAATAATGAATGATATTTAAAATATTTATTATATTTCATGTTTCAATCATATTTTTCAGTAAAAAATGATCTAATTTTATAAAACTCAATTAAATGTTCTCAAACCCATTTCTATGGTCCGTTCAAGGTTTAACTAAAAGTTCAAACAACCATGTACCCTTGTATTTCTTCATATATTCACTTCAAATCATTGATTTTCTCCAAATAAAACTCATAAATCCTTCATGAAATCCATAAAATTAGTTAATAAAATTAAAATACCTCAATTAAAATTTAAAATAAGGCTCAAATACAAGATATAAGTATCTACTACCCATGATTACTCAAGGTTAAGCATAATAATGAGTTGGGAAAACACTTTCTCATACAAAATTCTTATGATTCCATTATTTTATATTATATTTTCATTTATCCCCTACATATAAATATTTATATTATAAAATTTTATTACAAAAAATCCTAGATCACCCAATCCGGATACCCAACATAACTATCCACAAGGCCCATAGTGTGAACCTGATCACCACAATTTACAAATAAGTGTCAAAGGTGCCAAAACACATGAATTAGGAACTAGTTCACCCTATCAAAACAATAATGAAATATAATCCATCCAAGATTTTGTCTTGAAATATATAAACATGGGTTTATCATGACAAAATAAACAAATTATAATAATAATCCATACAAATAAAGCATAAGAATAAAAACAAATATAAACCTTCACTCATAAATATATAAAAATATTTATTAATAATAAATAATGTGTATAATAAAAGAGTGATAAAAATAGAATGGGTGAGGATTTTTATAAATATACATCCAAAGATAACAAAAATGTCTAAAAAAACACACACGAATAGTATTCTCAGGACCCATGGTTACCACCTGATGATCATGCCACCAAATTAAGAAGTATAAATTTTAGGTATACCCCCAAATTAAGTATCTTCCTTACATTTTCCTACAAAAAACATAATAAAGTCTATATACATGAAATCATACCCAAAAAACAATTTTGAACTACAATAAGAAAATATGTTTTTAGGTACTCTTTAGAAGAGAAACACCAATATATTTCACTCTGTTTTTTGTAAACCCATTTTTATTTTAGAAAAAATATATATAAAAATATATAAGAAATATTTTATGGGAATTATATAACCCAGAGGATATTATAATTAATAAAATAACATAGAGAATGGTATTTACTAAAACAAACATGACATATGAAATAAACCACATGAATATCAAGGACAACCTAATACATCACTTGTGGAATATATAAAAGCATCATAATATATTTACAGCCATGGACCTTGACTTACACACCTACCTTATCAAATATAAACCACTATACCAATAAAAATTATAATTAGATACACAATTTCATATAGTGGAAATATATAATGTATGACTTATCTATGATTTTTCAATGACCAACAAAGGTTCCCATGTAAACCACCATATCACATTTAAAGAATTCATGAAATAATAACCAACAACACTCAATCCATGACCAATTACTGCATACACATTATCCCCTCCAAAAATTTGGTAAAAATGAAAAACAATACAAATTACACATTTATAATGAAAGCAATAAGGTTTATGTGTGAATAATTCATCAATTACCAATATCAATAATAATATTTCAAATATAATCTTTCAGAGTATAAAATAGTGGAAATTGTAAATCTAACTTGATATAAATTCAAACAACAATCAAAAAATTTTGGTAAATAAATTTTAACTAAAAAAGACATATAAATAACTTATAAAATACATTGTAGACAATTTACTTCACATAGAAACGAAAATCTTTGAAAACTATAAAAATCATATATTTCATGCATGAAAATAAACAATAATTTAGAGAATTAATAATTTATTAAAGTCTAATTTTATAGGTACTAATAATCCATGATTTTTTTTAATAAATGAAGGGACAAAATGTGTGGAAAATATTAGTGGGGATTTGTCTTAGTGGTAAAGACCCCGTGATCCTACATGAAAATGGGGGTTGAAAACCCATTGTGTGCAGGTACTGTAGCGACTGTAGCAGTGATGGAACTGCATCACATTGGTTACTAAAGCGGCGGTAGAGCACTGTAGAAGCGGCGATTACTGTGTGGTACTGTAGCAGGCGATTACGGTGGTAGTACTATTCATAGAATAGGCCTTGGGCCATAAATTTGGGCCTATGGGCCATGTAATGGGCTAAATGCCCACTAGGCCTTTGGGCTATGTAATGGGTCTCCCTCTACCCAGTTAAAAGAGGTATTTTCATTGCTTTAATAATAAATGAGGATTCATCTCCAACCATAAAAAAGGTGTGAAAATTAAAAATTGTAATTTACATTGGAACACCATCATAAAATCATTTTCAAATAATGAATTATTTGGATGAAAAAAACACTTCATAAACAATATAAACACAAAAGCTATGATATTTGATGATTTCTAAACCTATTTTTTAGTGAATATGATATATTATCATGGAATTAAAATAGATATATAATGAATATGAAGAATAAATGTTACATGAAAGAGACATTTACCAAGAATATCTTCGAATTGTTATAGGTGAACCCAGGGGATAAATGAGATAATGGGAAAATGTTTTGAGATCTCTATTGAACCATCTATCAAAAATGGGATGACAATTGGGCTCCTAAGAAAAAATGAAATGTAAATATATCAAATTTAAACAAATTTGTTTGTGTGCAACATTTGGTCAAACTGTTATAGAAACATCGAATCAAATAAATTAATGATTCTGGAAGTGAAATTACCCACCCATAAAATCTGGATTTATGGTCATGGAAAACATACATAAATCATGAAATTTCTTCTAGAATTATACCTTCCTCTTTAGTGGTTGAGATATATGCTCAGAACTAGCTGTGAGATATTTTTTTATTCAACATTTTCGGTCATTTCCTAAAAAATCACATTTAAAACATTCAAATATTCATGAATAAAGCATTACTAAAATAAATATCAACCCATGAAATAATCAGTGTCAAAATAACAAACAATTATTTTAGAACATATTTTTTTTATTTAATAAACAACAAGGATTTAGATTTATTAATGTATATCCTTATTAATCGATAAATTATTATGATTTTTATAAATTATTGAAAATAAATGTGAATAAAAATAATATTTTATTAAACCCATTTTATACTACATAAAAAATCATATTTTTATCTCTACATGTTATAAATAAATGAAATCAATGTTGACAAATATAATAATTTTAGATTTAATAAAATTTTATTTTTTTTAGAAATCTGTTTTATTATATTAATTAATTAGATAGATAAATATATTCTAATTTTTAATGACTTTACGGGATACCTCAATTAACTTAAACACTAATTACATAATCAATCTAAAAGTTTATTTTATGGTCTTGGTTGTGCCCTAAATTTGAGTTCTAATGTTTTAATTGAAAAATATAAATTAAAAAATAAGGTGTAATAGTGATGTGAGTGAGTGGGTCGGGAGTTCTAAACTTCTTCCTAAATTCATTTCTATGGTTTTTTATAAATAGTGTTTTTAAATAATTTATATCTATTTTTATTAATTTTGAAAAGCCTACCTCTCATAAAAATATATAAAAGGGTCTCACTTCCCTTTTGGTACATATTTTTCATTTAATCAAAGTACTAAATATTTTTGAAAATTAAATAAAAATACATCAAGTTTATAGTTTATTTATTAAAAATGATTTTGAAGGAGTTAATGTATTTGAATTTTCATTATTCAAAAAAGTTAATCCTTTTTATCCTTGTAGATAATTTCTCACGTCCTTGGGAAATATAGAGGGATAGTTTTTTGTCAACGAAACAATGTGTATTCAGTGATAGAAGAGTTTATTTTTTATATATGTTATTATTTTTTATATATCACATTCAATATTATAATAAATAATGACTATATTGATTAAACGTTACTTAATTAATGTTTAATTATATATATATATATATATATATATATTACTTAAATTGGTATCCTAAGTAGGGACCTACTATTTTTTGTATGTATATTGGTAAACCATCCTTTTAGTAATTTAATAAATACTGGTAAGAAAGAACCTATTATATTACAATATATATCTATATCTACTATATCTACTAATTCTGGATGCCACGTGTCACTCTAATGTTATTCCACATCATTTTTATCTTACTTGTCATCTCTCCGTTCATCCACGTCGCCCTAAAAAAATAATCTCCTCCCTCCAAAATCGTGATCCATCTCTCCCCTGCAAAACAGCGACCACGACCTCTACCGATCCATCAGCTAGGGTATCTCAAAACCCCTCCCCTCCAAACCCGAAGCCCCCTCGCTGTTCTATATCTTCTACTGTGGTCCCCGAATCGATTTCAACTACCCTCGTCCAGATCTTCCCGCAAACCACTGTCGGCATCCTCCTCACCATTTTCACTCCTCCACTGCATCGGGTCATCCTCTATAATACACCTGCAATACCGAAGCCCCCTCGCTATTCTGCATCTTCTACAACGGTTCCCGGTTTGATTTCACCTACCCCCGGCCAGGTCTTCCTGCAAACCACCATCGACATACTCCTCGCCATTTCACCCCTCCGCTGCATCGGGTCATCCTCTACAATCCACTCAAATCGTCGCACGGCTCCCGCATTAGAATTCCGACAATCTATCTCTTAGGTTACCTCATGTTATTCATATCCTTTGAGCTCTATTGTCATCATTCGACAGCATAATCTACCTCCCGTCGCCCTCAACCCCTCCAACCCCCACCGCTCCCACTCACGAAATCCCTCGCCATCTCCTAGGGTTTCCTATATTATCCCTCTCCTCTGATATATACTTTGGTTAAGAATGCCCCTCACCCTCCTCGTGATTCCATTCACCATCATAAAAACCTTCTTTTTTCTTTGATAATCTATCTCCTTATTCTGTTCCTTTGCAGAAGTAGACAAGGGGTCAAAATTTTCCATAAGCGCAGAATGACCCAGCTCTCAACCCATCCAGAATATGGTATTTTCTCCTCTACAACTTCTCCATAACAGCTCTATCTACTTTATAGTTTCTCATTTCACTATATTCATACTAATTTTGCAGGATTTAATACAATACAGTGCTTCACAAATGGTGGGTTTTCATAATTTTATGGAAAAGTGTTCAGTTCTCTCCAAGAATTAGTTTTTTCATCTACATATGGATTATTCAATCATCAATACAATACATATCCTACTATGATTCACCAATAATTTCATGTACTTCTTTTGCTTGGTCAATATTTCTGCTTCTATAATTTTTTCCATGTCTGATGTATTTCCTCTATCACATCAAAGTGTGCTCCATTATAGGTATGCCTAACTGATTTGATTCAATAAAAATTTTTTGTAGTTTCATTCATGCAGATTTACATTGGTGTTTTTATAATTGTATTCGATTATTAAAAATGTATTTGATTAAATACATAGTGAACTCACTAACATTGGTTACATTAAATCAACCATGCATATTTCATCCAGTCAGGTATATAACTATACTCTTGATGGACTTTTATTTTTATGGAAATATTGTAATTTAAAAATGTGCATTTTTTGTGCACATTTTCATTTTTTCTATAATTAAAACATATAATGAATTTATTCATTTCAATTGAATATCAATTAAAATTCTTTGCAGATTTCATATACATAAGTATTTTAAGGTTGCTTATATATAAGTGATTTCATATTACAGATTGCTTAAAAGGATTCCATACATTATTGTTTGTAGATTGCTTATATATAAATTTTTTCATATTGCATATTGCATATTGCTTATACTTAATTTTTTGCAGATTTCTTATACATGAGTTTTTTCTTATACAAAAGTGTTTTGAGATTTCTTATGCATAATTACTTGAAGATTTCATATTGTTTGCAGATTGCAGATTAGCATATTTCATATTCTGTTAGTGATGTTCCAATATAAATGTTTAGTATATATGTACCATAATTTTTTATGCATAACTACCATATCTTTTTATTACATGGATATATCATTTAGGTGCACCAGCATTCAGATGGCCATGAAATTTACATAATTTCTTACAGAAGCAGAAAAACTAAGTATTTCAACATTTTTTATATGTAACTCTTTCCATATTAGTTATACATAGATATTTATGGATCGATTGTTCAACTATTTCCCAATTGTTAACACATAGTGTTTTTACACAATTCATATGCATAATTATTTCCATGTTTCTTATGTGTAAGTGTTTCCAGATTGCTTATGATCACCATTTTAGGTTGATATGGATAGTTTGATATTCAGCATTAGTATGTACTGAATGAATCTCGATATGCTATGAGGTTTGACTACTTTAATATGGGAAAGTTATTCTTCAAAAACCATGAGTTTCAATATGGGATGAGATGAGTTTCGATTTGTATTTCTTCTTCATACGTGTTTCCATATTTCTTATGGAAAACTATTTCTAGATTTCTTATGATCACAATAGGATATTGATATGGTTAGTTTGATATGCAGTATTAGTATGTACTGAATGAATCCCTATTGGATACGAGGTTTGACTACATAATATGGACAAGGTAATATTCATTAGTATGTCTTTCTATTTTTAAACATTATAGTATTGGATCATGTATTTAAGAGTAGTGGATCATGTATTATACTGATTGGAGATTCTTATCTTATCAGACAGCCTGTGATCCCAACATTGGGGCATGACGATGGCCAATTTAACTTCAGGGGCGACCATTGATGATTTGCAGGTGATGTTTCAGTTGTATCTTCTGCTTGAACATCCCACCACTCGGTACTGTCCATCCAAATTTCTATTTTTGTGTATAAAATTATTATTTAGATGCTTTTATGTTTTTCTTCTATGATTACTTATAGATACAAACCATGGGTTAGCCATTTTTCTAGCCTAATAATTCATTTACATCGGTAGAAGGCAGCAACTAGGTGAGGGTTTGGAAATCTGGTGTGGAATCCCAATGAAATTTCCTTTACTGTAGGTATGTCAATTGATATTCAATGACGTATTAAAATAATGTATTTCATGGTAACATTTTCTACATTCTTGGTTCACATATCAGACTCTTTTTCCTTTTTTCAAGGATGTTATGCAGCTTGTGGATATAATTTGGATTTTTTTGGTATGATTTTGATTCTGCATGGATGTTATAGCATAATAGATGTAGTGAGTTATGTACATTTTTAGTGTTCCCCCTTATATGGTGGGTTCTCATAATTTTCTAGAAAAGTGTTTATTTCTCTAAAAAAATTGTTATTCCAGCTATATATGAATTATTGTATCATCAATACAATACATCTCTTGCTTTGAGTCACTAATCATTGCATGTACTTCTTTTGCTCGGTCAATATTTCGGCATCTATAATAAAATTTTATTTAAATTCATAAGCATGACTTCAGTGAACCATTCCATGGTGGAGATGTTGTATATGCAGTTTGTGGATTGCAGATTTATTTTGTCTAAATATTTAATTCTTTAATTCTATAATGCTCTATCATCAAGTGTCTTTGTTTCTGCTTTCTTACTATTCACAAACAGGTTCGTGAGATGGAATATTGTCAACAGAAATGTATGATGGTCTCATGTGGAACCTTTAAAAAATTACTTCGATGGGAGACTCAGAACAGAAACACATTTCGTCCCAGAATGAATTAGTAATCTACATCATAAATTTATCATTGTTTCTCCTTCCATAATTATGTGTTATTTTTTGTTCCAGAAAGTTTTTGAAAGTTCAATTTCATCTGTAAACTTCTCTCAACAGTCACCTACAATTTAGGCTCACTCCTCACTTTGTTTGGAACCATTATTTAGGAACATGACATATTGATCCACTGTTGTAATTGAATGACTGTTAAAGTATTTAACAACCCCAGATCAAAAAATCACACAATCAATCAGCCCCTGGATATTCATTCTGACAGAAAAAATTATTAAAACCACCATTAATAGTGTATGTATAATGTGTATGTAATATTTTTTGTGTCGTAGCATAGGATGTGACCATGATAAACTATATCACAGATGGGTTAATACTATTGCTGAGAGAGATAATGGATGATCCTATATTTACCAACTACATGTGTTATATAATCCTTTTCTAAGACTACTTTTTTATTTCCTGAGATGTCGTTGTAATCCATCTTTTAATGTGTCCTTACATTGTTTTATTTTGACAGGATCCTGTTAGTGTAATTATGATGGATGAGGCCCATGAAAGATCCCTTAGAAAGATTACTTATTGGGACTCCTGAAAAAGGTAAATTTTTTTAAGATCAATCTATGTGAAATTTTTTCAGAAACCAAACATTTCATGTGTATCCTTTTTTAAGTTATCATCATAAATCTAGATCCAACATTATAATCCCAAACTTCACCTCATTGTCTCATCAGCTACAATGTAAGCAAAATCAATGTCTGCATTTTTTTTTTCAGAGCATGTTTTGTTTCAAGGACTAATATGTGATACAGTTTATCCTTTCTTTTTCTGTGGTGGGTGTTTCTGTTCAATCAGGCTGATCACACCTATTTTATTTATTGAAAATTAGCATAAATCATCAAGGAGTGGATGCCCCGGACCTTGGATTCAGGGCTGAACCTGTTATCTTATATGCTGGTAGATTATTAATTTTACACGCTGGATGATTTTCATGCATCACGTTTTTCATGCTGGACGGTGTTCATGACATGCTGGACGGTTTTCCTAAAAGACGTTTTTTTATCAGTTTTTTTGCTCGATGTTTTATCATTAAGATGGATGTTAATCATTATGGAATATGAAAATGGTGAAGGTTTTTGATACTGGATGTTTTAATGCAGATTTTTTAGTTTATGTTACTCATGGTAGACGTCGTTAATAATAGGGTGTTATGTTCTACATTCTGTTTTTTGAAGTACATGACCGGTTTTCTGGATGTACGTTACCCATTTAATGACATTTCATTCCCTTTTACTCATCATTAAATGTTTACGGTGTTGTTTCGCTGTAATGTAATTGTTTTACCAGTAGTTGTGAATACAACAACATGAATTGGTAGTGAATGCATGTATTGTGTCGTAAAATCGAGAAGTTAACCTCTGTTTTACCAATAGTTTTTGTGTCTGGCAGCACAGGATGTGACCATGATAAACTATATCACATATGGGGTAATACTATTGCTAAAAGTGATGATGGATGATCCTCTATTTACCAACTACAGGTGTTATATAATCCTTTTCTACGACTACTTTTTTATTTTCTGAGATGTTGTTGTAATCCATATTTTAATGTGTCCTTACATTGTTTTATTTTGACAGGATCCTGTTAGTGTAATTATGGTGGATGAGGCCCATGAAAGATCCCTTAGAAAGATTACTTATTGAGACTCCTGAAAAAGGTAATTTTTTTGTAAGATCAATCTATGTGAAATTTTTCCAGAAACCAAACATTTCATGTATATCCTTTTTCAAGTTATCATCATAAATCTAGATTCAACATTATCAACCCAAACTTCACATCACTATCTCATCAGCTACAATGTAATAAAAAACAATTTCTTCTTTTTTTCAGAGTATGTTTTGTTTCATGGACTAATATGCGAAACAGTTTATACTTTCTTTTTGAGGGGTGGGTGTTTCTGTTCAATCAGGTTGATCACACCTATTTTATTTATTGAAAATTAGCATAAATCATCAAGGAGTGGATGCCCTGGAGCATATCTAATGCCTTAGTCTGTCAAAAACCACAATCTTTGTTTAACACTGCATGTCTGAGTGAATACAATTCCTTTACAGATGTGATCACCTAGAGTATTACTGACATGCATAAGGTGTTATTTTACTATTTAGTAACATTTTTTTCTGTTTTCTGGTCAGGAAAACAGCTGGACAGCAACTCACGCACCTATTGTAAATCAAATCATTTAGTTATTGGAAGTAGAAACAGACATCTAGGTTTTTTTTCTTAGTTTGTATTAAAGTATTTGATGGTTTCAACCTACATCTTTATAGTGTATGCAAGACATTTCCGATTTAATTTAATGTGCAGGTATCACTAAAAGTCATTAAATGTGCAGGTTTTATTTCACTGTTATCCAAGATTTGAATTACTCCTCTCTGCAATGGACCTCTGAGAGACTATGTATGTAAATATTTCCTTTATTGGTGCACTCCATTACTGATTTTATATTATTGAAGAACATGTTTACAAATAACAGAACATGTGTTCTGAACCCCCCCACCCAAATGCAAGTCACCGTCTTACTATCAATACATTGACATCCTCTTGTATGGCATTATTTTAGTACTTCAAATTTGATCAATCCCATGAAAAATTCATTGTTAATATGTAAAATAGGAACTACATTTAAGAAGAAACGCTAATGTGTTTATTTTCTTGAGTTTTGATTTGATCATGTGCAATTCTATTATAGGATATATCTGTGTTTTGAACTAATATTTTTTAGTTTCTCATCATTCCAGTGCATGTGAAGGGGGTGCATACCCGGATATGGTGGTTCCTACTCTGAAAACCACACCCACTAATGGGCTGGGGTTGACCTGCAAAAATTGTCCTGTTATTGACAAGTTAGCTACAACACATGTTTGGGGTTATAAACCCAAAAAAATTTATCCCTTTCATTTAATTTTATTTCCTTTAGTTAATTTTCTACTTAATAACAATTTTTTCCTCTTTTATGGGCCAAACAAAATCTGGACAGCACCTCAAACTACTGTTAAAGATCGATTTATACTATTGTTAGAAGCTGAAACAAACATCCAGGTTTATAATAACTGCTTCCATACAATTTTGTCTGAATTTTTAATTGAAGTATTGTGTTTTAACTTTTTTTAAATGGTTTTCTTTTGGATAAGGTTCCCAATAATATTGGAGATGGGTCATGGTGTCTGCATGGTTGGCAGTGGGCGGTCGCAAGCATCGGCCACCAAAACGAAGTATAGAAGTGTCCTGAAACTTCCCATTCATTCAATTTTTCTTATTTCATTTATTTTCAAAATTATCAGTTTTATTATTACAAACCATGTCTTATCTTTGATTTATCTATCATTATTCATTTTAGTCCCCCATTACAGTTATTGTGATCGAAATTGAAAATAGATTCAATTTTTCATCAAAATTTTAAAATCCATATACCTGCACTCTATTCTTTTTTCTTTGTCAACTATTTGAATTGTGTCTTTATATTCTTTGCACTCCTATTCCATTATCATACACCATTACTTTCTAATTAAAATTTACTCAATATTACTATTTCCTATCAACATTTCTAAATACTAATCTCTTATTAATAGAAAAACCAGTAATCGCATATGCCGTGCAATAGCATGGGCGAGTACCAGTATCTTCTAAAGTTGGCATTTTTATGCCTACATGTCACCTCTACGTGAAGCCACGTCACCCTGAAATATATCCAGTGCTCCAACCTAAAAACTCATCCCAATTATCCGCCACCGCTCGGGATTTCGTCCCCCTCCCAGATTTCCATCCCCGAAACCCTTCTCCCCGCTCTAGGGTCCCAAAACCCTCTCATCTTCCACCATCCACGAATCCAATCTCCCTCTCCCCTCTGCAAATCCCTTTTCCACGATTCCGTTATCACGTCTCCCCAAAATTATATCATCCGGCAAGAAATCAAGCGCCTCTCTGTATCCCTCCTCTCCCGCTCATGTTCTCCCTCTGCACCGGCTAGGGTTTCTGCATCGACACATCCCTCTCCTAGGCATGCTCTGCATCCGCCTCCATCCTCTCCTCCTCCTCCATCCAGTTTACCTGCTCCGTGTCGATTTTCTTTGCCTCCGTGCTGCCGATTTTCACTTCATCATCGACTAGGTAATCCTCCGCTGAGTAATGAAATGTTTTTTGTTAAATCATTCTGTAATATTATTTAAGTTGCTTCATGGATCTATTTGTTCATATTTATTTAATATACAAATCCATATTCTACTTCTCTGTTCATCTCTAATCCAATTTATAAACCAGAATCTATCAGCTTATATATGTTTACAACATCTTTTCATTTTTAATAGCAACATCTTCTAATGTACAGGTTTGTAAATATTCTGATTTGAATTGACCTATTTGAGCAGCAATGAAATGGTATTTGTTAAATCATTCTGTAATTTTATTGAAGTTTATTCATGGATCTATTTGTTCATATTTATTTAATATACAAATTCATATAATACTTATCTGTTCATCTCTATTAAAATTTTTAAATTGGAATCTATCGGTTAATATTTGTTTACAATATCAATTCAATTTTAGTAGCAACTACTACAAATGTACAGGTTTTTAAATATTCTGGTTTGAATATTTCATATAATTTATATATACTAATTGAAATATATCGATTTATATATTTTTTAACAATATTTGTTCTTTTCTTGACGGTATTTTTTTAGATTGCACATGTTTGTAACAATTTTGAGTTTTCATATTTTTGTTTGTACCTTATAAATTGCAGGTCTATAAATACAGATATACTTGAGTAGTAAAGAGTCATGATGTTCTCCTTATTCCATATAAGTAGTTTCTAATTGACCTATTTGAGCAGTAACGAAATGGTTTTTGTTAAATCATTCTGTAATTTTATTGAAGTTTCATCATGGATCTATTAGTTCATGTTGAACTAAAATTTCAGTTAACATTCCTGTTTTTATATCTGTTTCAATATAAATTAATATTGCTGTTTATATTGAAGTTTATATTGCATTATCATGTACTAGGATTTCATTTATCTTGTATATTATATTATCATGTTGTTTCCTTATGCAGAATACAATTTCCTTCGGCAAGCTTGCTGCTCGAAGTTAACATGTGGCATGTTTATTTCTTCCATTGTACCATAAATACAGAATATATGGTCGGAGGTCTTAATGAACATTGTATTGGCTTCACTCAAGTTGAAGTTCAGGACAAAATACAATCAACACTCTATAGAAACAACATGTGGTGGTTCCTACTCTGAAGACCACACATGCTAATGGACTGGGGTTGACCTGCTGAAACATTCCAGGTGTGGACAAGTTAACTACAATACCTGTTTGGGGTCTTAAACCCAAAAATTCATGTTCCATTTTTTCTCTATTATTTAACATTGTTATTTTACTATTTAATAACAATTTTTTTGTGTTTTGTGGGCTGGAAAATAGCTAGACAACACCCCACTCACCTGTTGAAGATCGAATCAAACTATTGTTGGAAGCATAAACAAATATCCAGGTTTGTGTTTCTAAATTGTTCTAAATGTTTTTTATTTTTTCCACCTTCCTCATTAAAGTGAATGAGATACGTTTACCATTTATAGTGCACGTCTCCAGTTTTTGAATGAAATGGTAACACTTATTAAAGGAAATTCTCCTGATATCTTTTTCTATTAATTCAAATTTAATTTTTTTTCACTTATTCTACTTTCTCAGGTATGTGACATGCAATCATTATGATTTTAAGGAGGTGCGACATCGACAATGATTAAATATTGTGGCTAAAGGATTCAATGTATTCTTGAAGGTGTGGTTGATTCCTTGTAGAAGGTTTGATTGGTGAGCATTCGTTATTTTTTTTATTTCCTTGAACGATTGCTTTTAGAAGGATATGGATGCTCATGTTTTCATGATGTCATTTTGTTTTTGAAACCCGTTTAGATAGGGTTGTGCGTGTTTTGAATCATTCTTGAAATGTATTGTGAACTTCATCTCTTTTCATCCACCATTGTATGATGAAATTTATTCATATCTAATGTAAATTTTTACATGATATTATCCATTATTGATGTTTTCGGAAGCAGTTAAATAGTTTTATCTATGTTTTCAAATCTGCTAATTGATTGTGTTCTTTGGGTTGCAAAATAACAAATGGTGATATGTGATTCTTAATTTCCTATCTCCTTATCCTATTATTTATATTTTGGATTCCATGAAGTATGAGAGAGATACATGAAATTCATGAATTATGATCATGGAACCTGGAATAACTTGAACAACCCACTCTTGAGTAGCATGTAAGTAGGTTGGTGTACTGAATGCACTTCCTTTAGAGTCATATCACTCTACCAGACAATACATTAATTCAACCGGTTTAGTGGAAATCATATCTATCAACCATTATTATATCTCTAAATATAACTATGGTCTGACTAGATTTTCCCATTATGATGCCCAAAAAGAAGATACAGAAGAAAAATATCGGTAAGGATCTTTTAGACTTGATCGTTTCTACTTGAAGTAGCTAGAGAAGTATCTCGATAGCAGACTGAGCGATGTGATTGAGAATAAGATCGGCATGTCAACTACTACCTACGCATTTCAATTTCCTTATTCATTTTATTTTTCAACTTCTGCTATTTATATTGTCTACCCTAGAAAATTCTATTTATAAATCTCTGATGTTCTTCAAATAGTTGGAAATACTAATCATGACGGCGTGTTATATTTCTGAACACATACCACATCCAAGATTCTATTCACTCTGGTAGTTCTTAAATTGAATTGTATCATTGTGATGTCAGTTTCTATTGGTGTTGATCTAAATTTCAACATGACATGGTATTTCTACTTAATCATTAATGTCAATTCTTTTCTGGAAAAAATCCTGCAGTGGGTGGTACATTAATAGTATTTCAGGTTCATGAGCTGAGGAAATTGTCATAAAGTTGTATTTCCTTAGTTATTTTAATTCATATCTCATTCCATTACCTCATTTCTCTTCCATTTGTTGAAAGGTACACTGAATTTGGAAGGGCTCTGCCTTTCCAGCCTAACGACAACTGTGCTGCCCAGAATTGATCAAATAAACAGATTAGGAAGCTGTGAGATAATCTGATCACAACTCAAGCAGATACTCATGTTCTGCATAGGAGAGCTTCTAAGGTTGGCCATTCACTGATTCCTTGAGGTTTGTTCTTTTATAATTTCTTTTTTAATTCATCTTAAATTATTTCCATATGGATTCAAAACAATTTATCTAATACATCGTTCGTGTATGTATAGGGAAGAGTCAGTTTTGCTTATATTATAGTGTTAACTGGTTCCAATTTTTAGAAATTTGTTTGTTTTATCATGTCCACATACCTTGAAGATATGTGGTTTTTTATTATGTTTTTTAATATCCCATTAAATAATTTTATGTACTATATTTTACTTTGATTTTTTAGTTTTTATCAAATCTATGTAAAAAATGTTAATGAGATTTAACTGTAGGTTGATTTTAAACAATGTGATGTTATTTTATTATTGGTATGCATATAATTTGATTACTGGTGTTTTTTATACAGTATGATTTTATATGACGTGTTAGCTGAAAAAACACAGGAAGTCATATTAATATTTTAATATATCACAATCTGAAGTATCAGCTGAAAAAATACTCTACGTGAGGTATCTTATTGGTTTACTTTTCTCACAATCATTTGAAAAATACTTCACATTGTGAAAAAATACTGTTTAAATTTCACTGGTTTAATATGTCACAATTTGAATTACATTCCATACATTCCTTCACACATATGTTGTTTCTATCAGTAGGGATTCTCTCATACCAAAAGTAGCTGAATTGTGATATCAACAAAAACAGCATATGCACAGAGATGATCATTATGGAAGTGCCATATACATATTCACGTGGAAGCTGGAAACCTCCATCCTGTCCGCATGTAAAATATCCACTCAATATCGGGTTCCCATCACAGGCTTATTTAGGATTTTTAAACCATTAAATTTTATCCAACCCACTAACTTTTATGTCTATTATTATAATACAGTAGGTTTATTAAGATTTTTGTATTACATTTTTTTATTCTCTTTAAAAGCAGATTCTGTTTCAGAAAAACAGAACCTTATTTTCTGAAATAAAGCCTTCTGTAAACATTTATATGAAAATTATATGCATATTTTATATGAAAAACTGTTCCTAAAACAACAATATTTTATACAAATCACATTCAAAGATTTGGCCTTTTATGAGTTTTTTCCAGATGATTTCTCTTTGTTCCCTAACAGTCCACTGATCCGGATCCGGCCCAATCACAATGATCTGCACATATGTTATACCAAAAATAGCATGTAAAATAGCCACATTTTAATAAAATCTTATTCAGAGATTCGAAATCTATGGATTTTCTCCCAGGATAGTATCTCTCTGTCTTCAAATAGGCCTCTCATGGGAATCTGGTCTAACCCCATTTATTTTCATAGATGTCAGAGAAAAAAATTATACCTAAAACAACCATGCTTATCTTTAATCTCCTTCAGCTTTGTGACCTAATGATTTTTTTTGCGGCTTGGAGGGACCCATATTCCACTCCAAATAGGGAGATGAGAAGGAAAGAAAATCAGAGCAGAGTGGTGGATCAATCAGCTTGGAGGTCCCCATACTCCACTCCACTCAAAATATGGAGAAGTTATGGAAGAGAAGAACAACAGTGGTAGAGCAATTCCTTCCGGACCATAATGTGAGCATCTCCATTGTTCAAAAGACGTTTGGATGCATGGGAATCGATGCCCCTAGAGTCGTCGCATTTCTAGGTAATATTATATCCCATAATCTTCATCCTCATAAAACCATGGGAAAATTCACAACTATTGGGGCAGGGGCTCACGGCGTGGGGAGGAATTTATTGACATTTCAGGTTGGGGTTTTAGAGTTGTAGCATTTTCTATCTCTCTTCCTCCATGCATGGGCATGAACATTGTATCTTTTATTAAGAGAGTTCTTTAAATATAGTCAATATTAATGCATAGTTTCTTTCAGGCATTCATTGTGAAAGGGTTTAATATAAATGGATTTTTGTGATATACACAACATCATGGATCAGAAAAGTGTATGGGGATTTCATGATCAGTGAATCATTTTCTTTTCTCTTAGTAATTAGTATCTTTTACTTGTACTATATAACACTTGTGATATGTGTTTTTGAACACTAGATCATGTACTTTGGAACTTTTAAATATGACCGGTAGTTGTTTTTTAGATCATTGGAATATGTATTTTATACATACATTTTTTCGTGTAATTTCATGTAATTTAATGGTCTCTCTATATGCTATGCACTCCTATTAAATTATCATACACCCTTCCTAATTAAAATTTATTCAACATTATTTTTTATTCTAACCTTTTATAAATACACATTTCTTATTAAAAAAAAAATCAATAATCGAATATGTCGTGCAATAGCACGGACGAGTACTAGTTTTAAATATCCTCTATTATATTTTAGTCTATAAATATACCTTAATATACTTTGTATATATATTATTTATTATAATGTTAACTAAATTTTAATTGTAGGTCATTTTAATTCCATTAATCGTGAAAAGTGGTTTTCATTTTTTATAAAATCCAATTGATTTTAATTTTTTATAATAGTTATGTAAACATAAAATCTAGTAATGATACCCACAACAATCTTTTATGTTAAAATTTAAGGAGTAATGCTAAAAAATTAATGATAGTGATTCAAAATATAGAAGAATAATACTTTTATTTTCCACACTATGTCAAATTTGGAAATGATTCACGGTAAAGATGCTCCAAATCTCAGTAACGAAGAAATGGTCAAGAAGAATGTTGTTATTGATGATGGTCTAAATAATTATGTCTTCCTATAATATAATTATATCATTGAAATAATTAAATTTCAATTTATAATATCTGGATAACTTTCAAAATATTTAAGGATTAAGGGGAAAATATTGACCACAAGTAAATTATTAGTGAAGTTTGACAGAATAACTTCATTATTTTTAAATTTAATGAAATCAATACGGTTTAGTAAAAATAATTATTGATTCAAGTTTGGGGATTGTAAAGTATTATGTGTGATATTTATAATTATGTTTTATATTTAAATGAACCATTTATATTGATAATTTTTTTATAAATTACTTCCAACATGGAAATATTTTATAAATTATCTTGAGAACAAGAAATAAAATAAACATAAGATATGATAATTTGGTTGAGGATAGAAAAATTCAATTAATTTTTTGAAAACAATATAATTTGTTGAAATATGATATCAATATCTAAAATTGATAATGGAGTCTTAAGTATCATGAAATAAAATATTATTAGTTCTTTGTGTTGGAAAAAATAAGTTCATAGTAAAAAATTGTATAAATATAACCAGACTATTCATAAATATATATATATATATATTGTAAAATTGGGAAGAATAAAATTAAATCATGAGCCCATCAGGTGGATCCTGAAAATATCTCTACTAAATTTGAATATTTTTATTTTTATGGAATGGTATCTAAGAGAAATATATTGAGAAATACTATGTAGTTTTGAGTTGGTACTAGATCTTCCCACCATGTTTATGATAAAAAGTGGATTGTATAATCATTTAATCAATGGGAAGTGATGAGAAACTATTTTTGCTGAACTCTTCAATATTAAAAGAATAAGTATTGAAAAATGTGTTCCTATAAATGATCTCTAGAAGAACTATGACCCTTGAAAACATACTTCATGTTCCCGATGTTGACAAAAAACTAGTGTTATGGTCTCTTGTTGTTAATAATTTCGTTATGTTATCTATTATTTCTGATTAAGTTATACCCTTTAAGAGTGAGGAAATTTTATTAAGGTATATTGATGTGTTTTTTTTCAAATTCAATAAATTTAATATTATAACCAATGATTCAGAGTAAAATAGAAAAAATATTCTTCTGGATTATGTGGCTTAATTAGTTGATTTTTTAGAAGGAAATATTGATTTATATTTATTAAAAATACTTTAAAATTTTAATAATTAATGATTTATTTCTAATATTTTATTTTTTTAACTAGATATTTCCAGTTAGCATTGAATCATTATTTTATAAAATACCATTTAATTTTTTAAAAGCAATTTTTAGATTTACATTAAACATACACGAATATATGTGACATGAATTCATAAACATGAAGGGGTGGTAAAAAATATTATATCCCTATACTAGATGATTATAGTATGTTTTTTAATATTTATCTACTTAATAGTAATGATTATGCTATGGAACTGTTTATACATTCTAAAATAAAGATGAGAATCATTTCTAAAATAAATTTGAGAATCATTTCTAAAAATTTGGTCAAATGATATTAACATGGGACATAATATCACAATAAAGTCTATATTGAAAATGCCTTTCCATTTTTTTATCATCCCCTTCCAACACTAGAGAAAATGACTAGTCAGTAATGTGATCAACATAGTCCATCATAGACACACTCCCCAAAGACAACCACATGAACTAAGATTCCCTCTCATATCTCAGTGTCTTTAAATAAAAGTGATCTTGGAACTTATCAAACTATTACTTCCATACCATTCCCTCAATCGGGCTAGTCTGATACTAAACATACAACTAGTGCTTCGCTGATCCTCGTTAAATAAAATAATCCAACATGACCCACTTCTCAGAAAGAGTCACCAAATGGTCAATTTTAATCTGGATGGACTCAATCCAGAACACAACAGCCTTAGGTACACCCTCTCCATTGAAATTCATAGGGTGATGTAGGTTAAACTTCTATGCCAAGGTAGACATACTCTTCATCACCCACTTTAGGTCTCTCTCCATAAACACTATGAAGGGAGAAAAATTGCCAAGGAATTTCTCTCCATCTCCATCACCCGGAACTATTAATTCCTTAGGTTTCCCTACCGGTGGATCATTTATAGAAATAACCTTCATTTATCCTATAAAAAAGATTCATCACGGAGGAATATCTCTAGAATTCCAGAAAAACATCTCAGGACACATTCCAAAACATTAACACGTTAAACAAGGTTGTTTTACGTAAATCCATAACATGTCATTTTCCCTTTTTCCCAGTAACATTTTTAGAACTAAGTAACTATCAATACCATTAACATTCATCCATATTGGTCATAGTTAAGAAGGGTAAACTCGTTTCCATATTCATGTTCTCATTAGAAACCCATTTATTCACATTTTCATCATTCAATAACTTTCAATTTAAAATCATGCATCATTCTCATTTCAATTTCATAGGCAAGGAAAAAATGTTTCGATTTTCAAAACATACCCAAAAACCTTGTTTCACCGTGCATGCCTAAATATGATTCATGAAGAATAATAATCATGAGTGCCTATAATGGTGCATGAAAATTCAAGACTCATTCTCTATAAGGTCTTGAGACAAATATCAAAAAATTAGAATCAATAATCACATCACACAACAAGTGCATCTCCCAATGTGAAATAACATCCAACTATATTAGCAAACATCCAGAACAACCATCCTACCATAGGTACTAGGGGTTTACCCCTTAAAATGGTCGGTTACTCCCTTACATGAGCTCATGTTCAAGTCCCGACTCTTCCAGCACTCATGTTTAACATTTCCAAATATCATGAAAAAATAACAGAAAAGAAAACTCGGCTCTGATACCTGAAACGCACGGCCGATTGTCGCCTATCGACCGGTCAAAGTTCCGGTGCTCTGCTAATGTGTATATCAGCACTCGGGTCGAATCCTCGGTGATGGTACTTCGTAATAGTCGATTGTTTTTAGTTAATTGTATTTTGATTGAGGGGGTTTGTTTGCAGAGCTTAATTGAAATGTTTAATGAATGATGTTTAATTTAACAAGTTTATAAAGATTGGGGTGAGTTCATTATTGGGGAGTTAAGCATGTGATATCATTGAGCCTTACTTTGTATTGCATTAAATTAACACCCATGTCATAAGTTGACGTTGATTGGAATTCCTAAGTGTGAAGGCTTTAATCCAAACCTTAACTTAACTTAGGGTTCTAATCTCAATCAAAAATTATTTATGGTAGTGTATTTATGGTTCCAATAATCTATGAAAACCACTCGTTAAACAAAAAATATCATTAATCCATGACATATTAAGTTTAACATACACAATATTAATTTAAAGAATACTCATCGAGAAAAAACTCTCAATCACTTAACATCCCCGAATTATAACTCACCCCAATGAGAGATTTACTCGGCCATTTGGATGTTTAATATTCTGGTTAAAATAATTATGATGATAAATTAAGAATAGAATAAAAAGGAAGGGATTAGAAAAGAGTGGTACGTTGACACACACACACGGACGATGATGATAATTAAAAACGGATTTTCGATTGAATGAGGAAGCAAAAGAAGGGAAGGGGATTCAACTGAATTTAAATTATTTTAAGAACATAAATATTAAACTACAGAAGGTGGATGAGAATAAGAGATATTGAAGATGTAACTTTCATTAAAACAGAATTACAAAGAAAGAGAATTACAAGATTACAAAAATGAAGAACACAAAAGTAAGTGAAAACAAAGAGAGGAGGAAAGGTCTCTCAAGTGAAAACTTGAGTATGGAAGGTCCTACCAAGACTTTGGAAAAGCTTTGGTGGTGCCAATATGATCTCCTCTCTTCTGAAATGCCAACCCCTCTCAAGGAGAGAAGGGGAGAGTATTTATAGCCCAAGGAGTGGACTGTTTGCATTCCTAATCTGTCCCTCCACTTGAATCGCCAATTTGGCTATTCAGACAGCCGAATATCCAAATATCTCTTTCTTCAAAGTTGTATATAATAAAGTTTTCCGACTACTGTCAAAATATGGAGGCATTTGGACAAGTGGAGCCAAAGTTATGGCGGTTTTATTAAACAAAGGTAAACTGTCCATTTCTATTCATGCTTTTTCGATGTCCAAAATGTGAATGGATTTTTGAATAGTAAGATGCCTTCAAATCCGAATGACTTCTTCAACAAAGTCGGCCACCTATATCTCCTCTTTCCCACCGAAAAATATCAGCTAGATTTTATGCTTACATCATGAGATATGTCATGAATAGTATACTGATTTTAATTCTAGGACAGAATGGTGGGCTGGACTTCAAAGCTTCATTTGGGCCCCTTGTACTTGGCTTTGGGCCATGAAATTTTTATCCAAGATGACATGTAGTGTCACCCGAATTATGGTGGAGAGTTAATGTTTTTGGACTTCTGTATTGAGCCCAATAAATCAATCTTCAAGGCTGGTCCAGTTTGTTCACAAATTCTTTGGTCTTGTTTGTGAGGACCATATGACCCTTCAAATGGAAGAATTGGATCATGGTTCCTTCTAATGAAATGTTTTATATTGAAAGGAGAATTCTACAAAACAAGAACCACACAATTTGGATCAGTATAGTGACAGTTATAATTAAAACATTAAACTGACTCAATTGGACTACTTCTAAAAATGCTCAAATATTATACTTAATATTAAAACATTAATATTTCACACAAATTATGAACATTTCATATAAAATAATTAAAGAGGGAATATAATAAGTCATGAAAATATTAATAAAATAAACTCCCCCACACTTAGATTTGCGCGTGTCCTCATGTGCAACAAATATAAAACATGACAAAATCATTTTCACTCACCAACAAATATTAAAATTTTGTTTTCTCCAATCAGGGGAGGTTTAGACTATTTCACTCATCCATATTTAATTCCATCACAAATTTGGTTCACAATAATGCATCAGAAACAATTCATTTTTTCATGTTCAAGGTTTGAATTGGAAAATGTAGGCACTCAAAACTTACTCCTCTCAAGATGATAAAAATGTATTTTAGGAGGTTCACTCATTCACCAACAAAAAGTGAAAATCAAGAGTTTGTAAGAGCTCTCAGATTCCATTCCCAAATCTAATGTGTACAAGAATCAAGAGGTCTTTTAAGGGGGTTTTCAGTGGCTATGGGACGGTAGGTATATAATGTCCAAAGGAAAAGAGGGGTTAAAAACACCAACATGGAAAAATCAATGCACAGTTTTTTTGAAATTTGATTTGAAAGGAAATAGAAACACATATTTACAAGGGCATGAATGTGTGATGAATGAAAAGTGAGGGAGATAGAAAATGGAATAGGGTGAGATGATGGAATATGTACAACATGGAAGACTTCCAATAATGACACAATACAAGATGATTCAAGTGTTCTTTTTTTTTCTTTCTGTTTTTGCTCTTTTTTTTGAAAATTGTGCTTGAAACAAGTCTCACAGTCATCTCCCAACCCATGTTTGATCTTCTCATGGAACTAATTTTAGTATTTATAACACGATCAAAGGTTGATGATGAATGATTTTTGACCCACCCAAGACACAACACATTCCTTTTTTTTCATTTTTTTTAATATATTTTTTTTCATTTTTTTGAATACTTTTCAATGACTTTTGTACAAATGAAAATTACACATATACACCCCAAAGCTCACAGAATTACAACCTCTCCCCCACACTTGAATGGATGCTTGCCCTCAAGCATATGATGACACATTGGAAATCAATGAAAGTACGCCCAAAAATGAAGTCCATTCCCCCACACTTAAATTTCAATAAATTATACAATGAAAATCCATGAAGATGTTGGGTGGGACAAGGTATTAGGCTTGTAATGTGGCTATCAAAAGAAAGGTTTTCATAGGCTCAAAGGGGATTTCAAAAGTAGGATCAATGTAAGGGTAATGGGAGGCTATTTGGATATTCTGATTCTCATGTGGCTTAGAAAATGCCTCTATCATATTAATGCACACAAAAGATGGAAATTCAGCTCGAAGGTCCACAAACTCAAGAATCACAATCAGTGGTGAAGACACACAATGAAAAATATGGCCATAGATGACCTTGGCATGAAGGCTAATGTTATTCCTCACGGTAGGGGAAAAGCATTTTCCAAATCAAAAATTGAGCATTCAAAATGTGTTGGTTTTGACACAAAATTCTTTATCCAAAGTCATGATGAAAATACAAAATTTTTGAGATGAAAATATGTCTGTTAACTCCCCAAAATGGTTGGACAAAATTTCAAAACTCGATGGTGAGTAAGCATGACTCTTTTTTTGTAATTTTTTAAGTAATTGTGTTTTTTGGTTTTTTTAGTTTTTAAGGTTTTTAAAAAAAAAATACACACCCACACAAGAAAGATAAAAAGAAAGGGTTTGATGAATAAAGTGGTAAAAAAATGAAAGAGAGAGGAAGAAGAAGAAAGAGGTAGAGAGAGGAAGAGATAGAGAGAGAGTTAAAGGGAAAGAGGTGCCCCCTGGTTTGGATTTGGCGGGTCTCCATCCAGTGGTGGTTCTATTGAAGTGGACGGGGTTTCAATAGAAGTCGACGTGGTTCCTGGATTGTGAGACCTCTCATGGTGACGCTTTAACCGATGTCCGTTAACCGTGAATGTACTTTTGGAAGAGGGGTTTTGGACTTGCACTGCACCAAATGGGTAAACGTTAGTAATAACAAAAGGACCTTCCCAACGAGAATTAAGCTTACCTGGGTGAAGTCGAAATCGATAATTGAAGAGCATTACCTTTTCACCTTCATGAAATACCTTTCGAAGAATGTTCTTGTCATGGAGTGAATTTGCCTTTTCTTTGTAGAGAATGGAGTTCTCATACGAATCGAGTCGAAGCTCCTCCAATTCAGTCAACAGCAACAATATTTCTTCACCAGATTTTTCACAATCAAAATTACAAGTTTTGACAGCCCAAAATGACTTATGTTGGATTTCAACTGGTAAATGACAGGCTTTACCAAAAACTAGCCTAAATGGAGACATCCCAATGGGTGTCTTATAGGCTGTTCGATAGGCCCAAAGTGCTTCACCAAGTCTATCGGGCCAGTCTTTTCTTGTGGGCTTAACAATTCTTTCAAGCACTCTTTTCACTTCTCTGTTAGAAAGTTCAGCCATTCCATTTGTTTGAGGGTGATATGCAGTGGATGTTTTATGTACAACCCTATTCTTTTTCAAAAGTGACTCCATGGTTCTATTACAGAAATGAGTTCCTAAGTCACTTATCAAAGCACGTGGTGTTCCGAATCGATGGAAGATATGGGTTTTGAGGAACTCACTCACAGTTTGAGCATCATCTTTCCTAGTGGGTTTGGCCTCGACCCACCTAGAAACATAGTCAACAACAAGGAGAATGTAGGATAATCCATTGTAAGGGGGAAAAGGTCCCATGAAATCTATGCCCCAAACATCGAAAAGCTCACAGAATATTAATGGCTTTTGAGGCATTTCGTTTCTTTTGGAAATTGTGCCAAACTTTTGGCAAGTGGGACATGATTGACAGAACTCGCGTGAGTCCTTGAAGAGTGAAGGCCAAAAGAATCCAGAATCTAGGACCTTTCGAGAAGTCCTTTGTGGTCCAAAGTGGCCACCTCCAGGCATTGTGTGGCAGAATTCCAAGATGGAGGATTGTTCAATTTCATCAACACATCTCCTAATTACCATGTCAGCCCCAGTTTTCCAAAGTTTACTATCTTCCCAAAAATAATGCTTTGAATCACTTTTCATATTTTCTTTTTGTTCTTTTGAAAAATATTCAGGGAAAACACCAAAAACCAAGTAATTGACAATTGGGTCATACCATGGTAACTTTGGAGTGAGAGATGAGAGGTGTTCAGTTGGAAATTCAGGATCAATTATTTCAGAATGAGAAGAATTAGAAATTCTACTCAGGTGGTCAGCCACAGGGTTTTCTTTTCCAGGTCAATATTTGATTTCAAGGTCAAACTCTTAGAGCATCAGGATCCATCTTATTAGCCTTGGTTTGGAATCACTTTTCTTAAGTAAGAACTTTAATGCTGAGTGGTCCGTGAAGATGATGATTTTGGCACCTAAGAGATAGGGCCGAAATTTATCCAAGGCAAAAACCACAGCTAAAATTTCTTTTTCAGTCACAGTGTAGTGTGATTCAGTTTCATCCAATGTTTTTGAGGCATAAAAGATGACATGAGGAATTTTTTCTCTTCTTTGACCAAGAACAGCCCCAATGGCCCTATCAGAAGCATCACACATCAATTCAAATGGTAAGGACCAATCTGGGGGTTGGATTATTGGAGCAGATGTGAGAGCAGATTTGAGTTCAATGAAGGCTCTCTTGCAAGCCTCATCAAAATTGAATGTGACATCATTTTGAAGTAAATGAGTGAGTGGGAGGGAAATCTTGCTAAAGTTCTGAATGAATCGCCGATAGAAACCGGCATGACCAAGGAAGAACCGAATGTCTTGAACTGATTTGGGTTCAGGAAGTGATTGGATCACCTCAATTTTGGCTGGATCAACTTGGATACCCTCTTGAGAAATTATGTTCCCTAGAACAATCCCAATTGAAACCATGAAGTGACATTTTTCAAAATTCAGCACATGGTTGCACTTGACACACTTTTGAAGGACCAAAGAGAGTGAATGTAAGCAAGATTCAAATGACTCGCCATAAATGGTAAAGTCATCCATGAAGACCTCCATGCAATTCTCAATGAATTCAGAAAAGATACTCATCATACACCGCTGGAATGTTGCAGGAGCATTACAAAGGCCAAAAGGCATTCGCCTATAGGCATAGGTTCCAAAGGGGCAAGTGAATGTGGTCTTTTCTTGGTCTTGAGGTGCGATTGGAATTTGGAAGTAGCCGGTGTAACCATCAAGAAATCAATAGTGTAACTTTCCGGCCAATATCTCAAGCATTTGGTCAAGGAAAGAAAGTGGGTAGTGATCTTTTCGTGTTTCAGCATTCAATTTGCGATAATCGATGCACACACACCATTTTTTTTTTCACTCGAGTTGTGACCACTTCTCCATGTTCATTTGTGACAATTGTTATCCCACCCTTCTTAGGAACGACTTGAATTGGACTAACCCATTCACTATCAGAAATTGGGTAGATAATACCATCTTGAAGAAGCTTGGTAATCTCTTCCCTAACTACCTCAAGGATGAGTGGATTGAGTCTTCTTTGTGGTTGCCTAATTGGTTTGGATGGTTCCTCTAGATGGATGTGATGCATGCAAAGGGCAGGGTTGATTCCTGGAATATCCTCTAGGGTCCAACCTAAGGCATTTTTGTTTTCCTCTAACACTTGAACAAGTTGGGACTCCTCAGTTTCAGAAAGTGAAGCAGAGATAATGACAGGGTAGGAGGGATCATGGAAAAGGAATGCATACTTGAGGTGTGAAGGAAGTGGTTTTAGATCAGTTTCAGCCTTGATTTGAGAGATAGACAAGTTAGGAGCAGGAGAAGGGATTCCAGATGGGTTTGGATCATTTTCCTCAACACTGTCCAAGGTGGAGCAGTAGAGATCAGAGTTGATGTGGGATTCAAGAGAGTTTTCAAGTTCCTCTAGATTGACGGAGTCTATGAATGAGAGGTCCACATCAACTTCACCATTTATGACTTTGTTAATCATGGTGCAGATTTCACAAGATACTTTATCATTAGAACATGAAGAACATGGTGGATTGGGGTTCGATTGAATCTTAGAAGTTTCCTCAAAATCATGGATTGAGAATGCAGAGTGATCCTCAGATGGGTATCGCATGGCTTGGAAAATGTTGAACTTGACCAGTTGGTCACCGAATTCCATGGATAAGATTCCTGAATGGACATCAATCTTGGTTCTCACAGTCATGAGGAATGGTCTTCCTAGAATTATGGGAGATCGAGAAGAGGTTGTCTCACCTTCCATGTCAAGGACATAGAAATCAGCTGGGAAGATAAGATCATTGACCCGAACAAGAACATCCTCAATTATCCCCTCAGGACTGGCAGTGCTTTGATTGGCTAATTGAATGAAAACACCCATTGGGTGCAAGGGACCTAGACCAAGGTTGGAGAAAATGGATTTGGGCATGACATTTATTGAGGCTCCAAGGTCTATGAGTGCATCATCAAAGTTGGAACTCCCTATTTGACATGGAACCGTGAAGGTCCCTGGATCTTTGCACTTCATGGGAATGGACTGTTGGGTTGAAACATTTTCAATGTTCCTAAGTTGCCTCTTATGGGTGCACAATTCCTTAAGAAACTTGGCATACTTAGGGATTTGTTTGATGGCATCTAAGAGGGGGATGTTCACTTCAACACATCTAAACATGTCAAGCATTTCAGGATCAGGTTCAAAGGACTTCTTAGGCTTGGAGATGGCTTAAGGAAAAGGAATTGGGTTCCTTAGAGGAATGGAAGGAGGTGAAGGAGTGGATTCAAGTTCCTTTTCCAGCTTTTTGTTCTTTTCATTTTCTAGATCAACATCGAAAGGGGAGGTAGAGCAATCAGCATGGGGCATAACAATTTTCTTTACCGATCTAAGTGCAATTGCACTTACATTACCCTTAGGGTTGGGTAATGGTTGAGCTGGGAGTTGGGATGAATTGGATGGTTGTTGCTGGCTAAGGTGGGATGCAAGTTGACCTATTTGGGTTTCAATGTTCTTGAGGCTAGAACGGGTGAAGGAAGCAAGATCCTCTACAGCACTTTCCCATGGTTGTTTAGAAGAAGAGGCTTGTCCCAAATTTGGTTGGCCTTGATTTTGGTTCTTGGGAAAGCGATTGTATTGGGTGGGGAATTGGGAAGGCTTGTTAGGATAGTGGAATCCAGGAGGAGGATTGTTCCTTTGGGGTTGAGGAACAAAAGGATAAGGTTGATGGATGTTACCACCACTTTGAACATATTGGAACTGGTTTGTATTTTGATGAGGGAACTGAGGAGGATGAGAAATGGGATTACCATACCTCAGAGGTGGGTTAAAGGTAGAAGAGAAGGGATCAGAGTGGGGTTGGTTGAAGTTTCTAACAAACTGACCTGATTGTTGAGGGTTGAAGTTTCACTGAGCATATGCCGCATTGAGCTCCATTGGACTAGATGAATCAGATGGATCATCTTGAAGTTGTGGACATGTGTCAGTCGGATGAGATGGAGAGTTGCAGATTCCACAATTCTTGATAGGTCCAGGGAATAGTGACTGTGGAGAAGATGAGGTTGGGGATTTGGTAGCCACCGCTAGTTGACGCACAAGACCTGTAAGTTCACTCATCCACTCAGTCATCTTGTTGGGCTCTATGGATTGATTCTCTTGGGCTTGTTTCACTTGAGCATGTGCTCAAGTATGGAATTGCTGCATGTTTGCATCCATGTTGCTTATGCGTTCTCGTGCAGCTGCAGGAGTTTTGTCAACAAGAGCACCGCCACTTGCGGCGTCAATGAGAGTTCGCTCCATAGCCAATAACCCCTCATAGAAGTATTGGATCAGGAGTTGGTCAGGGATTTGATGGTGTGGACAAGTTTCCACAAGCTTTTTGAACCTCTCCCAATACTCATGGAGTGATTCATTAGGGAATTGACGGATGCCGCTTATTTTCTTTCGGATAGAATCCATTCGGGAAGCGGGAAAGAACTTCTCAAGGAAAAGTCTCTTCATGTCAACCCATGAGTTTATGGAACCAGGTGGGAGGTAGTAGAGCCAAGACTTGGAAGAATCCGCTAGGAAAAAGGGGAAAGCTCTAAGCTTGATTTGTTCTTCAGAAACCCCTTGAGGCTTCATGGTAGAGCATACTACTTGGAACTCTTTAAGGTGAAGATGTGGATCCTCACCGGCTAGTCTGTGAAAATGAGGGAGAAGATGAATCAAACCCGATTTGAGTTCGAAGTCAGCTTCAATGTTTGGATATTGAATACCAAGAGGTTGGTAATTCATATTAGGGGCAGAAAGTTCTTTCAATTTTTGTTCCCTAGGATTGGCCACATCTAATTCAATTGGTAGGGCAATGATTGGTTCTTGGGTGATTTGGTTATCCCTAATGGTTCTCCTAAGTCGACGAAGAGTTCTATCAATTTTAGGGTCAAACAAATACGAGGGATTGTTTGGGAGGCTGCGGGGCATTCAGAGAGATTTATAAAGGATGAGGAAGACGGGTTTTCCTTTGTATTTTTTCAGTTTATGATTTTTAAGAGGAAGACGAGTTTTTCTTTGTGTTTTTTTTTCAATTTTTTTCAAATTTTTTGATTTTTTTGGTTTTTTTTTACAATAACCAGAAACTAATGACTACTTAAATCACCATCCCCGACAACGATGCCATTTGAAACGCATGGAAGATTGTCGCCTATCGACCGGTCAAAGTTCTGGTGCTCTGCTAATGTGTATAGCAGCACTCGGGTCGAATCCTCAGCGATGGTACTTCGTAATAGTCGATTGTTTTTAGTCGATTGTATTTTGATTGGGGGGGTTTGTTTACAGAGCTTAATTGAAATGTTTAATGAATGATGTTTAATTTAAAAAGTTTATAAATATTGGGGTGAGTTCATTATTGGGGAGTTAAGCATGTGATATCCTTGAACCTTACTTTGTATTGCATTAAATTAACACCCATGTCATAAGTTGACGTTGATTGGAATTCCTAAGTGTGAAGGCTTTAATCCAAGCCTTAACTTAACTTAGGGTTCTAATCTCAATCAAAACTTATTTATGGTAGTGTATTTATGGTTCCAATAATCCATGGAAACCACTCGTTAAACAAAAAATATCATTAATCCATGACATATTAAGTTTAACATACACAATATTAATTTAAAGAATACTCATCGAGAAAAAACTCTCAATCACTTAACATCCCCGAATTATAACTCACCCCAATGAGAGATTTACTCATCCATTTGTATGTTTAATATTCTGGTTAAAATAATTATGATGATAAATTAAGAATAGAATAAAAAGGAAGGGATTAGAAAAGAGTGGTACGTTGACACACACACACGAACGATGATGATAATTAAAAACGGATTTTCGATTGAATGAGGAAGCAAAAGAAGGGAAGGGGATTCAACTGAATTTAAATTATTTTAAGAACATAAATATTAAACTACAGAAGGTGGATGAGAATAAGAGATATTGAAGATGTAACTTTCATTAAAACAGAATTACAAAGAAAGAGAATTACAAGATTACAAAAATGAAGAACACAAAAGTAAGTGAAAACAAAGAGAGGAGGAAAGGTCTCTCAAGTGAAAACTTGAGTATGTCAGGTCCTCCCAAGCCTTTTTAAAAGCTTTGGTCGTGCCAATATGATCTTCTCTCTTCTGAAATGCCAACCCCTCTCAAGGATAGAAGGGGAGAGTATTTATAGCCCAAGGAGTGGACTGTTTGCATTCCTAATCTGTCCCTCCACTTGCATCGCCAATTTGGCTATTCAAACAGCCGAATATACAAATATCTCCTTCTTCAAAGTTGTAGATAATAAAGTTTTCCGACTACTGTCAAAATATGGAGGCATTTGGATAAGTGGAGCCAAAGTTATGGCTGTTTTATTAAACAAAGGTAAACTGTCCATTTCTATCCATGCTTTTTCGATGGCCAAAATGTGAATGGATTTTTGAACAGTAATATGCCTTCAAATACGAATGACTTCTTCAACAAAGTCGGCCGCATATATCTCCTCTTTCCCACCGCAAAATATCAGCTAGATTTGATGCTTATATCATGAGATATGTCATGAATAGTATACTGATTTTAATTCTCGGACAGAATGGTGGGCTGGACTTCAAAGCTTCATTTAGGCCCCTTGTACTTGGCTTTGGGCCATGAAATTTTTATCCAAGATGACATGTAGTGTCACCCGAATTATGGTGGAGAGTTAATGTTTTTTAACTTCTTTATTGAGCCCAGTAAATCAATCTTCAAGGCTGATCCAGTTTGTTCACAGATTCTTTGGTCTTGTTTGTGAGGACCATATGACCCTTCAAATGGAAGAATTGGATCATGATTCCTTCTAATGAAATGTTTTATATTGAAAGGAGAATCCTACAAAAGAAGAACCACACAATTTGGATCAGTATAGTGACAGTTATAATTAAAACATTAAACTGACTCAATTGGACTACTTCTAAAAATGCTCAAATATTATACTTAATATTAAAACATTAATATTTCACACAAATTATGCAAATTTCATATAAAATAAGTAAAGGGGGAATATAATAAGTCATGAAAATATTAATAACATCAATACCACATTGAAAATCCCTACTTGGTTACCACATATCGCTTCCCCGATCCAGTTAGTAACATGACCTCAAGAATGCATCCCTATACACCATAGGTCTATGACTAGCAAAGAGGTTCTAATATCGATCATGGGGATACTATTTACTCTTTATCATCGTAATACATCCGTAGAAATAAATAAAATATAACAAAATTATATTACCAATGACGAATCCAAACAAAAATTCCATGATGATAAAAATAATAATACCATATCCAAAAATGGAATGAAGACATGGCATTCAAAGTACGTTTAAATTGTCACAATGAAATAGTCGAAATAAAGATGCTAACAACTCTAGGAAGTTCCCAACACCATGTCTACATCCCTCATCCATAATCAATATTGAGTCATCCATCTAACATATGACCTTTCCCATTATCGTGACCTAAAAACATTATGTCCTTTTAGGTATTGATCAGGTAGCCCGTGTGGGTTTTGAGTACAACTTAGTAGGTCACCACTAATAATATCTAAAATAATATATAGTAAAAACAGTGTATGAAGTTGTATAAAGAATAATGTATAATGCATAGAGAAGAAAGTTATCACATTTCATTATTCCTTATTTAACAACATAACCCCTAGGTTCTCAAGTACACTCAAACCCTCAATAACTACATCATCCCATTATAGTGTCTGAACAACATCACAAGGTCATGTTCATCATTTTTCAATTCATTTATAATCATATCATGGCCAATTGAAATCATAGTCTAGTGCCAACTTAACGGTGTAGAACGTAGGGTCTAACACCCCATGGGTATTTAGAGCGTCATTACCTATCACATTACTCATGAATCACATAGGTATTTGGATCCACATACCATGTCCCATACATATAATCTCATATGGGTATTTAGAGAATCATTCAATGTCACACACCTTGTTTAATACTATGGGTATCCGGAGCATCAGTCCATGTCCCACAAATGAATCACATTTATCACCCATATATCACATATATCACATCAATAAAGGTTAATAAAAATTATCCCTTTTATCAAAACTCACATCATGATATCATATTTCAATTATCATAATAAATCATGATCAATACATTAATCATAGAGAAATGTTATAAAAAATAACCATTATTCCACTATCAACATTTAACCATTAAATCCATTAATTATTTCACTAAGTAATTAATTCAAATCCATAATCCATATATCTCATTAATTAATTAACCGGTTAATTAATCCACGTTTTTTTTCTTGTTACACAATCCATTAATTGACTAATTCAATAACTAAATTTATCAGTCAATCCAATAATCAAAATAAAACATTAATTAATTCAGTAATTACCTAATCACATTCCACTATATCATAACATTCTATTAATTAATTAAAAAATAATTAATCTAATTAGAAAATCTCAATAAATCATTAATTCAAAAATCACATCATAAATTAATTAACTCCCAATAAATTAATATAAATAAATAAATTTCATAAACACAACAGTTCCAATTAATTAATTCACAAATTATCTAATCACATTCAATGTTTCAAAATATTAATTATTCAGTTAATTTATTCAAATTGATAATAAATTTAAGAACATTTAAATTGAAACCTACCACCACATACATACAATTGGAATTAAAATTATGCGAATTAAACTCAGACCACCTAACTCAAATCATCAATGAGTGATCGCCCAATGGAAATTCCCCAAATTGAAATGGAAAGTCTGAATCCATGATGAAGAATGTGATCTATATTAAAAACCAAGATCCAAGGTCAAAAAATCCAGATCCTACAAAAATAGATCTAGATTTAATACCAAAATTATATAAAACATCAAACGTTTATATAGAAATAGAAGTAGGTGTGAGAGGGAGAGAGAGAGATCAAATTTGGAAGGAAACACATACCCTAAGAGGTGAAAATCCTTTATTGGATTTAGATTACCCAATAATAGAGGTCTAAAATGTTTGGAATCCATACAAGATCCCCCATATATGAGATAAAATGATAATGGGATGATTTATTTCATTTTGAGGGTGAAATAATGGATATCAATAATATTAAAATAATTTTTGGGGGTTTAAAATCTTGTACAAATGGTTTTCTTCTAGGGTTACATAGTTTCATGTAACCATGCACCCAAACTATGAACCTCACCTAGGGGTGTCACACGGTTACTCCAAATAGGAAACAAGTTTTGAAAACCCATGTGTCATCAATTTGAATCCCCTTTCATTGGTTTGTCAGGTTTTCTGGCATGGGTGCACCATTTGGGAAAATAATGCACCAACCATGCACAAACCCACTTTCTTCCAATTATCACAAATTTCAGCCAAAAACTCCGCAAGGTATGACACATATAAAAAGCACTCAAAACAAGGAAAAATATTACATTAAAACTAGTTCGATACATCTCCATAATATGTCAAGATTTTACATAATTTAACACTTATACTCTATTATGTTTGAAATATGTAATTAATTACACATGATTGGGCATATAAATATTCATAATAAATATAATTTTATTTAAAAGAAATATAAATGGCCATTATTCAATAGATTTTAGATTACTTTTGGGTTATCTAAAATTAAAAAACACATTTTTCTACATTATGTGTTCTATGTTATATGAAGGATACAATTATGAAAATTGGTAATTGGATTAAGAGACTAAATACACAAGTGGTTGTATATCCACACATGGTGGTGGATTTATATCTTATATTCATTATAAATAATGGTTCATTTCACAATTTACTTTTAATGTCTATTTTATCTCCTTATTGAAGGTTTTAGAAGAAGTGAAATGAATTTGATACTTCTTGAAAGACATTCCATGTTGGAAAATAGATATTACTACAATGTACTATTTATAATAGTGGATGTAATATTTTACATTTTATTAAATTGATTTGTTAATTATGGTTAGGGAGATGTGGAGGTGTTTTATTAAATTTTTATGGTGTTAATGTGATAATGAATATGCCTTGTGCCACAACTATGATGATTACACCATGAAATAATGCTGTGAATGGAGAAAGATGGAGATGGTGGTGGTATGTCATGTTATGGTGATTGGGATTACACAATAAATTAGAGTCCCAAATTTCACAAAGAATTAAATTAGATTTTTTTTTCAAAATGATCTAGGTTAGTAATAGCTATCAATACACAACATTATTGGTAAATATGTATTGTTCTGTTGTATAAACTTGTTTAGTGATGAATAAATATATTTTTTAATAAAGTAACAAGTCTTGTTTTAAAATTATGTTAATCTTGGAATGATAAATTTCACATTAAAAAATATAGAAAGGAATGCATAATGATATAAGTAGATGCAATATAATATAAATTTTTATATTTATTGTTGGACATTAAGTTGGTTGATCTCTGAGTAGATTAGATTGTGAAGAAGATCTCTATTTCAAAATGGGTTTGGAAAATTGGAGGAAACTGATGGAGGAACCAAAAAAATCATGAGCCAATTTATGGTGTAATTCCATGAGATTTGGTGAAATGAAAAATTCAACAGGATTTTATGATTTTTATTTTATTATGATTCATATATTTTTTTTCATGAAGTTTAACAATCGAAGATAAAATAAGATGTGATGGGTATTCTAGGTAAGATATAATGGATTATGTTGAAGTTGGATAAGATTAATGTTAGTTTAGAGTTCTAATTTTCTATTTTAATATAAAAAATATAACGATATAGAATAATATCTCCATTCATATGAAAATATAAATAATTGAAGACTCGATATTCTCCTATAAGAAGTAAATACTATGTATTTAATACTATTTCACAATGAAATTTCTATTACATTATCATTAAGTATAGTAAAAAAATATTTTCATCATAAATACATGGAAAAGATATTTTTTAATATTTTATTATTTAAATATCATAAAATGGACATCATTTTATGATTAATAATATGAAAATGAGCTTAGTGTGAATTTATGTGATTTTTCTAACAAAATTATTTTTATTGAATGTATTGCTTTATTACATATATTAAAGTAAATTTTTATTACATTTAGAAATTTAATATAAAAAATGTATTCTATATTTTAAATCAATAAGTAAAAAATATTCAATGAGTTCGATTTCATTTTTTGGTTAAAAAAATAATTTACCTAAGGAAAAATTTATACACCATAGTAAATATTAAAAAATGTAAATGGGTTAAAATTAATGAATAATCACATAAAAACACATCTTTAATGGGATGAGGAGGAAATTATGAAATAATAATAATATCATATTCTATATATATAATTTTTTGATTAATATTACTAGAATATGATGCCTATTTTTATAATAATAAATTATATTTACATAAGTGAAACACCTATCACCTATAAACGGACCCCCTCACCATCCCACATCGCCACACACTTAAAGAACACTAACATGACCAATCGTTGCCAAAAAAACTTAAAAACACTCGTATCCATGTTCTAGAGGTTCTTTTTTCATCGAATGACTATCCATTGAAGCTATAATACACTTAGTAAAGGAACCCCCCAAATAAGTAAGGTGAGAACATATAATTACAATTTTTATTTCCATTTTATTCCTCTACCTACTCCAAATAAACAATGCACATAATAATATAGTTAAATCAGTATAATTATTTTACTTAAACTTTATTATGACAATTATATACCCCCTATATTATTTTCTAAATAAAATGAAACGTCGCTCGTGCTACATGCATATTACCACATCCATGGATGATGTACATTATTTTTCATCATCGCATTACATGGATGGTTTTATAAATAGTTACATTGAATAAATATAATAACTATTAAATTATTATGATTCTATTAAGATAAATGTGTATTTGTATTATGGATATGAGCATTAATTTTTCATTGTAATTTTAACAGCCAAAAAATCAGCATGTCAAGAAATTTTCATAATTTGAATCTATTTTGGAAATCTATATAATTTAACAACACTTATATGACTTGAATTTTTAATAAATTATAATTAAAACCCTTGATATTATAAAAATATTTTTTATCTCCCTTTATGATAGAGAACATAACACAATAGTTTTAGATTAATTAACTTAACAACCTCAAATTGTTGATGATAGAAAAATAATATATGATTAGTGAAAGACATATGGTAATAAATGGGCCTTTATAAAATAAAAACATTTTATAAAAGTAATAAATAAAGTATTTATTAAACAAAATTTTTTTTATTCATTATATTCAACATGCATACCAATTGACTTGTGGCTTGAGTTAAGAGAGTACATAACTCCTTTACATTTCATTGAGAAATGATCATTTTTAGCATTCTCTAATTAAAGATAAACGAAAAATAAGGATTCACAATCATCCTATTTTCTTTTCAATTATAATATTTTTATTGTAATATAGTATAATATTATTTCACATATATTTCAATGAATATAAATCCATAGTTTTATCATCCATTAAATATATATTTTTAGTGATATATTACTTATTCACACTCACATTACAACCTTAATAAGCCACTGAATTTATCAAGTACTTGAGAAAATCCAATGAATAAATTTTAATATGTGAGACCATACTATGATTTAGGTAATGTAAAGAGTGGTTGTTTCCTAGAAATGATTTTATTTTCAATATAAAAAAACACCCAAAGGATATTCTTTGGATATTTTTTATTATCCATTATGAACAATAATGAAGTATATGATTATATTTATTTTTAATTTATATTCTCTTTCACTCTTCATCACTCGATTGAGAATATTTTTCTCCTTCTTGTCTGTTTGGATAAATCTAAAATATTTAGTCAATATTATTTCAATTTTTTTATTATATATAAATCCATTATTCTATACATTTTGAATATTTATAATATTAAAGGATTATTACCAAAAAAAAGTTATACTATTCATTAATGATATATTTATTGAAAATATGTGTACTTGTTATTTCAATATAGATTGATTAATATGAATTGATGAATTTTTTTTTATTCATTCTTATGAAATGATAAATTATTTATTATTATTTAGTGATGAATGGGTGCTGGAATTATATGTCCCCTCATTCATCAATAGGACACATAAAACCAACTATCTTGGGTATTTTTTTATGCCTTACCATTTATGTATGATGTCTTGGAATGATTGCATGATGGTAAGAATAAGATAACTATAATTATATATTCCTTCACAATGAAATTCATATTATTTATTTATCTGGATAATATTATTCCTTCATATATATTATTTTATTATGTCAATAGTTTTATATAATAATTAATTATTTATTATTCATTTCATTCCCATCATGTATTATAATTATGTGATAGATTTCATTATACATTACTCTTTACTAGGAATTTGTGATCACCCCATTATATTGTTTTTCTTTCCCTAAGAACCCCATGAGGGAACATTTAAATATTTAATGTACATATTTGAAGTAATAATAATGTTCTCATTGATTTATTTAGTTGTATTTTAATTTTTCAAATTTATTGTGTATTCCATGTATGTATCTAGTCTTCCAATAATACTAAACCATTGGATTATATATCATGTAATCTATTTTATGTTGTACCGAGGTAGTAATATATCTTAAAACTCTGAGATTCTAATGTCAATATTATTACAATTTCTATCAATATATTTTTAGTAGAAACCGTGGGATATAGATGTAAAATAATATAAATAGATAACTCAAATATTACGATAAACCCTTATTATAATACTGATATTTTTCTTGAGTAATTTTTATGGGGATAATATATTATGATTCAATATTCATAATTTTATGATCTAATTAACTGTATGTTTCTATTTGGAAATTGAGCCAATCAGAAGGGATAATCACTTTATCAACATCCAAAATCTAGATATGAATTTATCTCTAAGTAATTCAGTGAGGATGGAGTTAGAGTTTAGAATATTATAACTATATTAGGCTAGATTACTCAGGTTATAACTAATAACCATTATTGTATGGATCAAACTATTGATTCATTGAATGGTGTATCATTGTTGGAATACTTCATATGAAAAAAACCTCCATTATTCAAGGGAACTAAGAATCTATTAGAAATAGATCAATGGATTATGCCTCTTGATAAAATATATCTTTTCATGGGAAGTTGTGAAAGGTATTAGATTACTATGGAACATTATCATCCAGAGGGAGTTGATAATCAATTTTGGTAAATGATTTTAAAAATTGTGGTGGATAAGGAGATAGGGCACATATAATTAAATAATTTTATGGGGATATTCAAGTTAAAATGCATTTCTTATGATAAATGGGTTGAAATAAAGTGTAAATTAAAAAATATAAAAAAATGGATGAAAATGTGGATGATTATGAGTCTAAATCTAAAATATAAGCAATACAATTTTTAGACCATGTACATAATGTGTAAAAATATTTATCTTTAATATGATGGGTTGAATCCATGTCTTCGATGGGAATTAGTCTCTCAAAAATTTTCATTACATAAATATATAGTATCAAGATTCATAAATATAAGGAAATAATTAGTCCAGTCATATATTTTCACCAGAATTAAAGATAAGATAAGGATGGTAGAGCTCCATGATAAGAGGAATATAGAAAAGGGGAAAATTGAATTTTGAATTTTTGGTGTAAAAAAATTATAGAAATAAACACCCCAAGAAAAGTTCCAAGGTAATTTGATATTTATTTAATTTTTTTAATAATTTATATAAAGATAATATATTAAAATAAAGAATCAAAAATGATTAATTCTCTAAATGTAATTTGATGGAACACTATTTGAATCAATTCCTAAATAGAAAATTTAATTTACCCTAAAATAAGAAAAAGGAAAAAAGTCGATCTTATTCTGTCACCACAACTAAAGACGATGTAATCAAGGATGTAATATAAGGTACATTTATTCTCAACTAAATGTTAGATAATGTTATATTTTTTTTCTAATAAATGATCTCTTTTATATAATTAAATTTTTTAGGAACATAAAATCATCCCTTAACACACTAATAAAGGAGTTTCCAATCAGAATATTTAATTGTATTCTTATAACAATAAGTATATATTGATAAATATATATTAATATGCATATATATTCCCTTGATATAAATGTGATTATTATACATGAGGTATATTCTTTACATAATTCTTTGTATATATTATCTCATTATATATAATGTAGTAATTAATTTCTAGAATAATGAGATTAACATTTCCAAAGGAAGAAATTAATAACTTGTTTTAAGGATGGTGACATCATTATATTAGTCATGAGTGGATCCAACTATAGTAACTCTAATGAAATTTTTAGATAATGGGATAATAAAAAACAATATATGGGTACGAAATCATCCCTATAATGGAGGATTTACCAATTGTCTGAGAATATATTGATGTATATCTAGAAGAATTGTTTAGAAATCCTCTTGAGTATGAAACTACTTTTTTACATTGAACTGAACCCTGTTTTAAAAAATATATCTAATACTCCCAATAAAATAGCCATAGTATAAATAGTTTATTTAAATAAACTAATATACTATTTTTTGTAAAATGGATTCATAAACATTAGTGTATCCACTTGGGGATTCATTTCATTATTTTTAAAAATTAGGTCACGTGTGTGGGTCTATGCATAAATTATAATAAAATAAATGTTATTAATAGAAATAATAAGCACAATATATCACACGTTGATTATTTATTAGATCAAAATCAAGGATATTAATATATTTCCCAGGTTTTTATTTGATTTTTTTTATCATTTTTAAGGGTAAAAAAGTTGTATATACTATAGCTTGAATTCTATTCAAGTTATGTACATTATGAGTTTGTTGAAATTCCACATGGATTAACTTGTTAACACTATTTTTTAATGGATATGATGAATAAATTATTCAAATATTATATTTATAATTTTATTGTGGAATTTATTGATGATATATTGGTATACTATAAAAGAAATGTAGTCTATAAGCACCATTTCAGTATAATTCTAATGACTCTTTGAGAAAATGATCTATATGGGAAATTAAGAAAGTGTGAATTTGGATTCTAAGATGTTCATTTTCTTGGGAATATTATCTCTAAGGATGAAATATTATTTATAATTAAATGACAAAGGTAGTAAATGAATGGACCACATCGATGAATATAACTAATATTCATTGTTTCCTTGGTTTAGCTTGTTATTATTAATGAATTATTCAATATGTTTCTTGATAGTATGATATGATAAATAGATTTACACATAAAGGAGTAAAAATCACATTCATATATGAATGTGATAAATATTTTAGAGAGTTGAATAAAATATTTTTTTAATGCACTTCTATTAATTTTACCCATTGAAATTGATGGATTTTTTATATATAGTTTGGAATCAAAGAAAATATTAGGATGATTCCTTTTACAGAATAATATAGTGATTTCTTATTAATCATGGTAGTTAATAATCCATGATTATAACTATATAACACATGGTAATGTGTTTTTAGAATAAATAGTTTTCATAAAGATATGGATAAATTATCACTATGGTGAATGATGTGAAATATATATATTTATTAAAAAGTCTAAATTAAATATTGTCACAAAACTATATAGAAATTATACAAAGGAGATGTCTATAACAACTCAAGGAATATGACTATTCAAGATATTACCATCCTAGTCAGTATATCAGGGTAGACGATGCATTGATTAAGAAGGACCATAATGTTTTGAACGTGATGTTGATAAACAAGGATCATATATTAATGTATTTAATAAATTAAAATTTGGGGGTTGTTAGTTAAAGGGATATATTTTTACCTATATAAAAAATTTTAAAAACATTTTTACCACAGAAGATAAAAAAGTCATGGAAGGATGATAAGGGCTTTAAAAATTAATTCCATGAATAATGTGATATTTTCATAAATCAACTACGGAGATGGTGTGTTAAGTTTTGGAAATATAATATGTGTTTTATTCATAACATATCATAAAATATAATTTTATAATGAATCACATAGCTCAAATCGATGTGTACACCATGGTATCACAATGTTTTATAATTATTTAAGATATAATTTCTATTGAGATGGTATGAAGAAGTTAATTCTATTCTATGTGTTTATATGCTTATTATGGAAGCAGACAAAGACTAAATGAAAACATCCTAAAGTAAAGATGAAACCTCTCACTATACCAATGTGGAAGCAGGACAATGTAATAAAGTAATTTTTTATTGGACATACAAAGACTGCATGTATGAATGATTCTATATTGGTCATTATGGGATGCCTTATCAAATTCACACATTTCTTATCAGTATGGGAGGATCTACAAATCATGATCATTATGAAACTTTACATAAACAAAGTTGTAAGGTTTCATCATACACCACTATCAATTGTTTCTAATTGTGAACCATGGTTCACATTTAAATTTTATAGGATTCATTAAAAGTGTCTCAATAATGAGATACATTTGGCCCATACTTATCATCAACAAACTCATCAATAGTACAAAATAACAATTCATACGTTAGAATACATGATGGGATTATTCTAAATTTATTTTCACAAAACATGGGATTAGGATTTACCTATGGTGGAATTCACATAAAAATCATAGTCCATTCGTGCATATATATGGAACTATATGAATAAATATATGGAAATAGATTTCATACTCCAACTTATTGGGTTTAAGATGGAGAATGTAATTAAGTAGGCTTAGAACATATGGAGGAGGTAACAATAAGGGTTTGATCGATTAAAGATCACATTTGGAATTTATAGATAAAATAGAATATCTATGTTGATTATCAAAGGATGGAATTGGAATTTCAAGTGAGGGGTCATTTGTTCCTAAATGAATATCCATGTAAGGGTTTTGTAAGGATTTATAATAAGGTAAATATAATTCCTACAAAAATAACAACTTTTGAAACTTTATAGAAAATTGGAGTTATGTCTTACTATAAAAATATGACACCCAACATCTCTTAAGTGAATGAAAAATTCATTTTTCTCATTGTTAAGGATGATAATTCAAGACCCATTCACGCACTTTCCATAAGGAATGAGAGTTAGAAACTAACATAAATTATAATTAAGATCCTACTTAAATTATTATCAATAGAGATCAACTATTTTAGAATAAGAAATCTGGGCTAGTGGAAGTAATTTATATTAATAACATGTTAGATAATGAATCATGTGAATATGAAGAATAAATGATGAAGAACTACTAACATTTTTTTGAGAAATATATCACAATTTTGAGGATTAATTATTTAATGGCGAGAATGTAAGGGGTAATATTTTTTTTGTAGTTGTTTAAAAATATTTATGTATAACCATTTCACATTAAAAATTATTTTTACCTTATCATTATATTGTAATAGAATTAGATTTTACTTATTAATATATTTAAGAGGTTTATTTTTAAATTTCTAAATTTAAATTTGTCAAAGTGGACGTCATTTTTTGATTTTTAATATCAAAATTATATTTGGGTTAATTTATTGGATTTTATAAAATAAAATAATTTCTTAATGAAATTATAATATTGTTACTTATATTAATGTTATTTTTACCACCTTCTAAAATTGAATCTAGAAAAATTGATATTTTATTTGGAATCGTAACATAAAAATTAGTCACTGAGTTAAATTTCATTTTTGGATATTATCATAATTTACGTAAGGTAAATGTTTGTCACCATGGTAAAGGTTAAAGAATTTAAAGGGATTAAAATAATGGGTTAATCCCAAAACACCTCATATATTATTGAGGGATGATGGATTCATCAAACACTACTCATATTATCAGATATAGATATCAATTTTGGAACTCTTTTACTTCAATATTACACATTCTTTTATATTAAAAAATTATATTTACAAAAGTTCAACCCCTCTCACATATAAATGGTTCCCTTCACCATCCAAGATATCAAAAAACCTAAATATTCATATCTCAACCAAACACAATAAAAAATCCTCCATAAAAATTTTATCTATGTCCTATATGTTTTTGTTTCATCATAAGACCACCCATTGAAGAAATAATACTCCTAGTTAAAGAGAAGTCCTTAGATGTAAGGTGAGAAAGTCTAATTAAAATTTTCCATTATATTTTCTTCTCCTCCCACCGTAATATATACCATATCCATATTAATATAATTAAATTAGTATTATTAATATAATTAAATTTATTTTTGTTAATGACATACCCATTATCTACCTTCTTCTTACCATCTCTAAAATAAGGTAAACATAGCTGACATTACATCAGGACTACCGTCTATATGGATAAAAAAACATTATTTATCCTCATTGTCCTATATGGATGGTTTTGTAAAATGATTTAATGAATAAACCCAACATTTATAACATTATTTATATTTTATGTATGAATGGGGAATCAAAATAAATTAAATTAATAGTAATTGACCATAAAAATTTTAACCACCTAAAAATTAGCATATTGATATGTCCTTCAAAATTTGAATGTATGTTGATAATCCATGTGACTGTATAAATCTTGTATAAATAAAATTATTTATAATTTATAATTATAAAATTATGGAGAATATAAAACTATCTTTTAGCTCTATTGATCATCATAAAAATATGAAATAAGTTTTAAGAAAATGGACTGAAAACCCCAAAATGGTTGTTGAGAGAAAAAAAACAACAAACGAATGAAATATGGAAATAAATGGACCTTAAAAACGAAAAATATATGAAATATTTTTCTAATAATGTACTTAATAAAATAAATTGGGAAGTTATTATGGCTAATCACACATATAAAGTGACTATGGTCTTTAAGTAGGGGAATTTATAACCCAATTAACATTTTACTTGTTTTGATCAATTCTAACATTCTTAAATGTAAACTATTCCTTAATTATTTATTTGAATTTATCAATTTTAAAAATAAAATAAAATTAATGCTTCCCAATAATCTTCTTTCATTTTAAATTATAATCATTTTGTTTTAATATCATTTAAAATTATTTCTAACATATTTTCTTACATCTATATACAAGGTTTATCATTAAATTGTTATATATTGTCAATGATATGATTCTTATTCCCTCTTATTTCACTACCTACAAAAATGGTTGAAATGACCATATATTAGAGAAAACCAAAAGAATATATATATATATATATTTAGGAGAAAATACTAAGATTTTGGGAATTTAAAGAGTACTGTTTTCCTAGATGTGGAATTATTTTATAGATATAACAAAGTGGATACACACTCTAGCATAGATTCTCCTCAGGGTAATAACCCTAAAAAGGTTGATTGGGTATTAACTCAATCTCAAATCAGTTCGCAACTAGTTGGATTAACTATAAAAAAATTCTGACACTCATGAGGGATATGATTTAAATATTTAAAATTCATCAATATTATTCATAATAAAATATATTACGATATTTATTTTCATTTTATATTCTATATAACTCTTTATCCATCTCTTTACATTTTTACCCTTTATGTCCATGTCCTTTTTTCTCACACATTTTTTCAATATAATTTAAACTACTGAGTTAACAATATATCAATTAGTATATACAGTACAAAGAACATACATATTATATGATTTTTTTCCTTGTAAGTTATTCCATTTATTAATTATAAAATTATTGAAAATAATTATACTGACTATTTCAATATGGATTGATTACTAAGGTATGGTGATTATGTAATTTTTAATCATTCATTTCGTATGATTAATGCATTTATTATATTTAATTTTTATTGGATCATATAATTATATATTCCCTTGAGGCATTAGTAGGTCACATGAGATAAAATAGCATGTTTTTTGGTTTTATGCTTACCTTTTATGTTTAATTTCATAACATGATTCCTTGATGATAAAATTCATATGCCTAAAATTATAAATTCCATCACTATGAAATAGATTTTTATTATCCATGTGACTATATTTATTACAATAGATATATCCCAGGGGAGCTCTCGCAGCAGCGATTTCCAGCGAAACCCTTGATGGCGTAGCATGACCTCGCGGCGGCGCGCCCCCTCTGTGCCTCAGCCAGATGGGGGCAATGACTCTCCTCTGTCACAGCGTGTGGATCCCTCCTCCTTCCCTGACTTCCCGGAGATTGATGTTTGCCCTAAGGTGCCGAATCGGGTGAATGGTGAGATATCAGTTCCGATTTCCTCTTTGGAGTTCGCGAAGGCGGTGTCGCGGTTGGAACTCATCCTTGTCGCAAGGTTTGGCAAGTCTCGACCTTCAGTGGACAGCTTTCACAGGTTCGTCTCCTCTACCTGGTTGCTTCAAGAATAGGCGGTTGTAGGGATTTTAGACACGAGGAATTTCCAAATCCGTTTCTCCTGTGAAGATGACTTAATTTATGCCTGGTCTTCTGCATCGAGGGTGGTTAATGGTTACAGATTCTCTCTTTTTCACTGGTCCTTTGATTTCCATCTCCACCGTGATCCTCCTACCACTGCGCTATGGGTCACGCTCCCCGGTCTTGCTTTACCATTTCAGAATCCTGCTATCCTCCGTGTCATTGGAAATCTAATCGGGCGTTTCCTGTGTATGGACATGAGAACCCGTGTTTCCTGCCATCCTGTTGCTCTGCGCATCTGTGTCGAAGTGGATGTCTCGAAGGAACCAGTTGAATCGGTCTGCGTTGAAGTGGAGGGTGAGATCAGATGGCATCAGTCTTTCTTCTTTGAGTCATGGACTCCTTATTGTGCAAATTGTCGTCGCCTTGGACACTCAGACCTTCATTGTCGCCGGAATTCCTTCTATAGAAAGGATGCTGCTGTGATAATGGAGGAGGTTCCTGGTCGACGTATGCCACTGGAGATAGGTGGGTCAGCGGAGCTTGCTGTTACTATAACTGTGAAGGATGCAAGCACAGGGGCCCCGAGTACCAATGCTTCTGATTCTGTTCAGAAGGAGGAAACCAATGAGGGTGTCAATCCCTCGGTTGGGGATGTTTTTAAAAGGATGAAACATGATCTCAATTATGGTGCTGGTGTTGATTCAGGAAGGAAAAAGGGCTTTTCATATGCTGATTGTGTCAACTGGATGCTGGTTAAGGGAGGTTGTGAGAATCTTCTGAAGCAAGGCAGTGATGTACCCCTGGATAACAGATTTGCAGGCTTGACTGAGCTGGACTCCAATGACCAGGAAGCACCCTACCCACATTAGGATAGGGCTACTGCTGGTGCTGTTATATCTGATAATATTGGGAATGGGGAAATAGGAGGGGCTTCTGGAGCTCCTGTCATCATGCTTCAGGTGGAACTGGATAAGGGATGTGGTGAGTCACAAGGGAGTGATTTGTTGAACATGGTGCAGGAAAGTCCCGAGGAGGATGCTGAAAAAATATCAGAGGGGGTGTTGAATGACAATAATAATTCAGAGAAGCAGAATGTCAGGGAGAGATCTTTGAACAGACAGGAATTTGTAGCGGCAAGCTGCAAAAATCAGAATAGCAGGGACCATTATCCGTGTTTGACACCTGTAGACGTTAACAAGAAAAATTCCAAGTTTGCACCCTCCTTGGTGCATGAAGGCACTCTAGGGATGGATGAGGGGAAAGAAAATCAAGGAGGTAGATTAACGAGTTCTATGAAGGAAACATATAGTGACATTCTTAGGAAAGGGGAGAAGAGGGATGAGAGTATTGGGGCTTCCACTGCTCCACCAAAGAGGAAACCCAGGAAAGACTACTCCAACATGCTGAGGACCATATCCACAAGATCATCTACCAAAAATGGAAAGCTGAAAGATTTGGATCAGAAGAAGGGACGACAGAACAAAGAGCCAATGTCCCCAGCAAAGTTACGTCTGCGGGAGCAGTATATCCACATGCTAAATCAATACGCTCCACAATCTGAATGGGAGTCAGCAAATCCAGATGAGTTCTCAGAAGGTGGTGGTGATGATGTGTTTGATGCTTTCTAAGGTATGAGGCTATAAGGTTTTGTGGTACACTGTCTTTTTATTTTTTCTCTCCTCTGCTCTTTGCACTTTCTTTTTATTAATAAATTTCTACGGGACTGGGCATTCATCCTAGTCCTGCACCTTCCTTGCAATAGATATATCCCATGCTCTTGATAATTGTTTTATGGAATGATTTATTATTGTTTATTTCTACCATACATGTCATGTTTTCTAATAATGTGACAAATATCAATGTTTGGTTCCCCTTCCTATGAATATGATCTCACTACATTATATAATTTTCATTTACCCTGGAGACACAATAAAAAAGATAAAGTAATACCATAGAATGTTTTGAAGGAATAATAATGTTCTCAGTGAGATCATATCATGAATTTTATGTTTTCAAATGTAATTTGTGTGCCATATATGTATTTATTCATATAATATTACTAAAATATTTGATCTTACATAATGAGATATATTTTTTTATATACTAAAGTAGTAATATAACATACAGGTCCAAGAAATTAGAGTCCATATTATTACAAAAAATAAATAATACATAAAATATTTAGAAAAAGATACTGCAAAATAGAAATCAGATATTTTATGAAGATCTAATATTAAATTGGGATTTCCTATTGAATGTATTATAAATTAATATTAGTTTCAAAAAGAAATAATTTTTTGTGCAAATATATTCTATATTTTTAAAAATCATATATACATAATTGGGGGAGATTTACCAAAGTACATGAAATTTATTAAAAGCCCTCAATTATTTATGAGGATGGTATCAAGGTGACAGTGGTGATACATAATTTTATTTATAATGGATTTTATTATTTAAATATAATCTAAAGTGATAACAATTTTTGTTAATTTGAACACCTGGTTTAATTTTTTGAACTTTTCATGGAATCTATAAAAAGATGGAGAATAATGATGTTTTGAAAAATATCCTATCAATATTTCAACCATTATACAATCTAAAGGTGCCAATAACTAATTAATGGAATCATAAAAACTATCGCTAAATAATCTACATAGTAATTTGGGAACATATGAAATTTGATTAAATAGAAAAAGGAATTCAAAAACTGTTTTTATATGAAATGAAATTTAATTCCAAAGACGATCATGAGATCATGATGCTAGATATAAAGAATAATACAATAGTGATTAATTTCATTCGGTTGTGGTGATAAAGTACATGAAAATTAAGGGGAGTTTTTAATGAAAGTTATATTTGAAATGTTTTAACTGTGAAAATATTGGTCACGTTTTGATGAGATGTCTTAGTAATAATGACTGGGAAGTTAAATTAAAATCCATACCAATATAGTAATGGAAGTTTTCCCTCAAACAAAACAACAAATTTTGAAACACATCTAAAAATAAAATTTAAAGTAAGAGTTTGTTTAGTAAAGAAGATGATGAAGAATAATACATACTTTGAAGAAGATAAAATTGGATTTATTTTTGATATAGAGGTTGATATTATAGAAATGGGTAGGAAAGAACAACCCAATAATAATGAAAAAGATATATTAAAATGTTTTTTTAGTTCAATGAAAATTATTATGGTTCTCTTGATGATCCCATTATATATTATAAAAAGAATAGAAATATATGTTGTTTAATAAAATAATGTTTGGAATATTTTGTCTGAATCAATATAGAAATCAATAAATCGTTGAATTTTTTTGGAGAAAAAAATGAAATGCATCAATCATTAATAAAATTCATATATTTTATACTGAATAATTAATAACAATCTACGGTGATTAAATAATTAATTTTTTTATTTAGGACTGAGAAAAATGGTTGAATTCCTTAAAGAATAATTAGTTTCTATGATAATTAAACATGAATCTAAAATTAGATTGAGGGGTCCATAAAAAAAGTTTCAATTGGGATGGTTTTCATTTGAGTAGATTAAGTAAATGAATGAATGTGGATTTATTAGTTTTAAGAAGTTTATGAGTTCTCAAAGAACCAATTAAAATGTAAAAAGTAGTCATGGATTGTAAGATGAATCATCCAAGCCAAGGAAAATCAATGATAATAGAAAACAAAAATAGATGCTTAATAATTACTCTCAATATTCATGGTTTTATAATAAAACCAATGATTTATTTAAAATTTTGGTACATGTTGTGAGATAGTTATGATAGGATATTTCCCTTGATAAAGATTAAATTTGGATATAATATTACTCATACAATAACCTAATCTGAAGATGTTAAGAGATACTTTAAATGAGAGAATCATAGAATTAAAATAAGGAGATAATAATAGTATTTACTACAAATCATAAAAGAAATTATTACTCTAGTTATTTATTTAACTGTAGAATTTTTTATTTAAAATTTTTTGTTTTAAGGAATGAGGTGATGAAAATTTCTATAATAGAAGTCAAAGAAGGATGTGATCAAGACAACAAAATAAGATTCTATTGAGAAATAAATTTAACCCATTGGAGGAATATGAGTGTAACTATATTTCTAACGTTAATGATAATGGGGAGAGAATATATCATTGTGTTGACACAAAATATAATGTTTTTAGAGAAAATGAAGATGAGATGAAATCATATTCTAGCTACGATTATTTTAAATGATTTAAAAAATATCAAAGTATAGATATTAGATAATGGGTGATCATCACACATGGATAGAAATAAGAACATATTGAAGAATAAAAATGTAAATATTGATAGAATAGTTTTATTTGAATGTTCTTTCTCTTTGAAAATAAATGGAAGTGGAAAAAATATTACTAATGATTAGTTTAAGAATACAATGGTGATTTATGTGGAAGGACATTACCACAAGATCCTAAGTGTGAGCCAACTATATAACTTTTTTACTTGAAATCACATTCAATAAAAAATAATTTTTGATTGAGGAAAATGATTAAATTTTTTGTGGAAGGTATAAATTACAAAAAACAATCAACATAAAGTGTATTAGAAGTAAATATCATGTTAATTTATGGTATAAGAGGAGAAAAACTATAATGGTGTAGGATTGGGAATATAAATCCAAAAAGATGGAATAGATACATTGTCGTCAATGAATAAAATATAATTAGTGACAAATATTCTCTAAAAAATCCTATAAATAGAAATATAAATCACACTACTCTATTATCAAAGGAGTATCCAGAAACATTTAAAGTGGTGGATAAAGATGAAACATATGTGAAATTAATGAATGAAGAAGTGCCGAAAACATGTTTTATTTTATTTATTATCAATTTAAATGTGTCAATATGAATTTAAATATGTATGTCTTGGTGGTATGGGTGATCACGAATGAATCCATGTAATATCCCTAAACCCACACTCTCAGATCTGGTGCTAAAACATAAATATTAAATTTATGGTATTGAATCTGATAAATTTGACCCCATTACTGCAAAATTATTCAATAAAAATCCACATCAAAAGGAATTATTGGATCCCATACATAATTAAGGACGTTTTTTTTATTGTTTTAGATAATTGGAAAAAACTATTACATAAACAACATTCATGACTTCCAGAGAGTAGTTTTTCCACTATACCCATCTTTTCATATTCAATATTATGTCATCAATATATCTAATGAAATTATTCACATATGAAATACATTCTAGTCACATCTAATTTAACCCAATTCTTCATAACCTAGGGAATAATAAATATAAGAAGGTAAAGATCAAATTCCTAATAAGGGTAAAAACAAGCATTAAAAATTGAATGTCATTAGTGAGAGTAATATGAGAATAAGATTCTTGTGAAATAATCATAGTGAATGATACTAACATAAGGTAATTCATACCCATAAATACATAGATCATCAATTATGGAATACGGAATAAATATTTAAGATATATAATATTCATTGGAATTAATAATCACACGCCATGCAATATTAATCATAAACAGAAGAAAACTTTATACCCCATAACAAGAGAAACAAAAACATATTGGTATCTCAGATCATTATCTTAATAACCCATGTTAAACCTATGTAGAAAATAATTGGATCCTAGATAAATATATATGAGAAACCCTTTCATAAATCCCACCTTTCATATTAAGACAGTAAACATTACACAATGAATTGGAGTGCTATCTGGGTGCACCCATCATATAAGCTATATCGTGGTCACCCATTATTCATGAGATAAAATGGGAATAAACCATTTTAATAACATATATCAGACTCACCTATCATCATAAATATTTTAGAATTAATATTCATGTAAAAAAAATTATAATCTTTCAGTTTTTTACATAATAATAATCATTCTTCTTTCATTTCATTATTTAATCATGTAAGAAAACTGGTTATATGTAAATATCATAATATATCCAAAGAAATAATAATTATGGTTTTTAAAAAATATAACCTAAGTGTAATGTAAGTAACATCAAGGTTTATTTCACTTTGATGAATTGAAATACCATTAAATGATTATTAATTTTTTTTAGGAAAATACACATTTCACATTAAAAATTACTTTTAAAAATAATTTTTTAAATAATTTTTTGAAAATACCTTGCATTGAATATAAAATATGAAAATTATATATCAATGATTAGTGAATTTAATTGGAATGATGGAAGGAAAATCTATTAATGTTGTGGGTGTTAAAAATAGACATTCTTTTCGATCATTTTTTAAAGGGAGTCTAAAGTTACACATTTGTATAATGTAAATAATTTAATTTTCTGAAATTATATTAAAGTAAATTAAAATATTAGATTAAATGGATTTATGAAAAAATATATGTTAAGAATGAAACATTTTTTAAATTATTTTAGAAAACATGGATATGTAGGACAATGATTCATTAAAATAAATATACAAGATTAATATCACTTATAAAAGACATTGTTAATATTTATTTAATAAATACAGGAGGAAATAAAAATTAAAATATAAAAACAATCAGAAATAGAGAATAATAAATAAATGTTATATTAATATAATAAGACCATATGATTTCCCCCAAAGTAATATAAAACATAAATAATATAAAAAATAATGGAGATTATAACATAAACTCGTTACCACTTTTAATCACAAGATCCATGAATGAATAACAAAAAATGAAACATCAAATGTCAAGAATTTAAATAAATTCATGATATATTTGTCAAAGGGTCAGTATATACACCTCATAAAATAACATATGTTCATATTAAAAACATATGTCCCAAGGAAATAGAGTTGGAGATGAATAACCCTTATAATGATCATATCAACAAATTGAGAATTAATCAATGAAGAGGTTGTGTGAATCATGTTTAAATCCAAAAAAAAGAATAATAAATGAATAATAAATTTTTTTATTGATTTATTCACAGATAATCCTTGCATTCCAAACTCAATTAATAAGCATTATAACCCAACAAAAGATAATTGAGTAAAGAAACCATTTATCACTTGGTAACATTCATGTCAAATAACCTAGGATTAAATAATTCAAATTGAAACTTAAAACATCATTAATTATGACGGATTCATTATATAACAAGTAAAATGGTATTATACACACCTTATAAAATAAATTCTTTCATAACAATGAAATATGCCTCATGGAATGTAAATTGAGACAAAATGCCTTACCTAGAGCTCAAATATTCCATGTGTGTACCTCAAATAATTTACAATTAAATCATAACAATTATTTTATATATTATGATCATTTTATAGGACTAATTACTTATAATTAAGAAATTTATTTCATTTATCATAATTATATAGTTAATTACTTAATCAGTTGAAGAAACATTAGTTATATTGAGAACATTTGGATCATAATTTCAAATAAACTTCGGTGTGTTGACCTTGGTCAAAAGGGGTCATTTTTTCATAATATAATAAATTATAATAATTAAATAATTATTATTTTTATACATAAATTATACTTTTGAAAACAAAAATTAGATATTCTTATGAAAAACTAACTTCATTAAAATCAATGAGATGGTTGGTTGTATGTACACATTTGTAATGTTTCCTTTTTCATTGATCGTAATAGAAAATGGTTAATGATTATTTTATCTTTACATAATGATCATTTAATAATAAATAAAATATTTTATCTTTAAAAAAACTCATATTAATATTCCATATGATGTGGTGATGAAAAAAATATCACATCACTTTGTGGAGGTTTTAGTCCACACATATGCATGGACGATGTTATCAATTTTCATTGTATGGAATATTAATAAAATAGATGATAAATTATTTATCAAGAATGATAAATATTTTATCTATATAATATATATATATATATTTATATACATTAAATATGTCATTATAACTATCCCTACGATGTAGTGATGTATAAAGAATTACCTCTCTCTGTGAGGTGGTAGTCCACTGTACACATAAACCATGAATTTCATTCCTGTTTGATGGTGATTTGAGATGAATATAGATTATGAAACTCAAATAAAAAAGTACTTGTATATTTATGAAACTAATTTTATAACCTAACCATTATTTAGAATATTTTAATGGGTCGAAATAAGAAATGAAATGAAAATGCTCAATTAACAACAATACCTCTACTTCAGACAACCTCCTATTATTTAAAATTCATACCTATAATTTAGGTATTATGCATGAAAGAATGTCTACATAATGATGATAATGGTTATATTAAGGTATATGTGTATATATTGGCTAAACCAAATGGTTCTTGAGGTGCAAAGAAATGAGAAAATATAGTTCCATTATATACAAAAGTGGATGGACACCTTTAGAATTTCTTAAATTATTAAATTAATAAAAATTAATTTTCATGTCTCAAGGTATTAAAATTGAAAATATTATAGGAAAGTAGGGGTGTTAGTTTAAATTTTCTCATAAAATAACTTTTTTACATTTTTATACTTTGTTTTTTCCAATATCGTATTGTTTTGACACCCCCATTAACCCTTTTGAATATAATGATGATATCTATGTTTCTCACTATAAAGGGGTTAATACAGTTAATATAAAAGAAAAAAACACTTAAATAAACCATGGTTGATTTAAATATCAAAATAATATTTAATTGGACTTATATAATTTTTTATGATATTTAAACCATTTGATAAAATATTGTTTATTATAAAATATCAATAATGTAAATTCTAAAAATATTCATTTAATTTTAAATTCAAAACAAAAAGAAAAAATTGAAATTATAATAAAAATAATAGAATTATCTCTAATATTTCTTTTTTCTCTAAAAAATCAGGGAACACAATGATTCATTCATATAATATTATTTTCAACACATTTAAAATCATTTATTTTATTTTTATATTAATTGATTAATTACTGCATCTCCGTTATATAAATATTTACGGTAATTATATCCCAAATAAAATATAAAAGTAAATTAAAATGATAAAAAAATAATTTATGTTTCATATTAATATTTATAATCTAAAAATACCACTCTTTTTCCATTTTTTTAAAATATTATTTTTTTTAAAATCAAGAGTGTGACATTTTTTTTCTATATATTCACTTAAATTTAATAAAGGTAAATATATTGTAAAAATGGAAGAAATACATTTATTTTAATTTTGGATAATTATAGATTAGATATATTCACATGATAAAATTAAGTCAATTGTTAGGGTCATTTATTTTTCCTTGCCATTTTATTTTTAATATTAATTACCTGATTTCTACTTTTTCATGGTAACAAAAATTACTAAGCTTGCTATTCATGTTGGCCAAAAAATAAAATGGATCTATTTAAGAAATTTATTCCATATTATTTCAAATATTAAATCCATTTTTTTAAAATTCAAACCATAGAAGTGACATAGTTTAATTTAAAATTAAATTGGAAAACCATAATTAAAAAAATTGGAGAAAAATTTCCATTTTAAGTATAAAAGGTTTTAATACTAAATTCAATTATAAAATTCATTTTAAAAACATAATAGGATCATTTTAAAAAAAATTAATTAAATTTTATTACTATTCAACAAAAATAATCCTACTTTGAAAATACTATAAAATAAAATACACGTTTCAATAAAAATTAGTATTTTCATTGTTCAATGAAAAATCAAAAATTTCAGAAATATTTTAGAATTTCACTGTAAGCAAATTCTGATAAGTTTATTTCAAAAAATAATATTTTCATATAATATAAAATTTATTTAATTCCCATAATCTAATTATATTATTCACAAAAAATTCAATAAAAAGTAAATTTTGTATTGAAACATATATTTGAAAAAAAATGTTTTACTAAAAATTGAGTTCTTATTTTTTAAAAATTAATCATTACATTTATATTGATCAAAATTTATATATATATTACATAAATTATTTAATCATATTTATAACCTAAAATGTAACATTTATGTTATAATGACCATATTTAAATTAAAATATTTCACAGTTTGTTTAGGCTCGGTGTTGTGTGTCATACACATTTTAAAACATAATGTACTTATTTGAAAATCATGGTTATTACACCCCCCTAAAAAATTTATCCTCGTAATCTGAACTCAAAATTAGTAACCAGGGTTTAAATTTTCCAAATATCTCTTTTAAAATCCATCAGCATGAAAAGGTTTAATAAAACCTCCCCTTGAAAATATAGAAATGGAAATATGAGGGTATTCTAAAATAATCCATATACAGCCTCTAAATATGATAACATTAGTGAGAAGTAGTGTTATGGGCATGGAATAAAAACTAACACCCAATGATTGATAGATTGTGATAGTGAACATGGTCAGGAGAAATCTAATGACCACAAAATAATAAACCAGAGAGGTGTGAAAATGACCATCAATTAAATGTAAAATATGGTAATATGATAAAATGTATACTTCAATAATATTTCCAACAGTTTATGAATTATTTTAATATCTATGAAAAGAACATAAGGAAATATACATGACAAGTAGAATTGCATCCACTTATCAGTTTCCAAAATAATACCATATTTTCCTCTAAAAATGACTATTCAAAATAATTTTTCATGTATGGAGTTTAGATTCAACTTATAATGGATCATATAATTCCATGAAATGATAATTTGTTACTACCCTATCTTAAAACATTAACCAAAACCCAAACGGTCGTCATATGGTAAAATAATTCCCAAAATTAATAAACCTTTATATAAATAAATATTACATCAGTCTCTTTAATTCCACAGCAATACCAAAATATCAAACAAAATCATTCCAAAAATAATTATCCATTAAATTATATAAAATATTCCTACCCATATTAAAACCCAAAATTAGATGGATTTTATCCCATACTATTCCGTTGTAAATTTATAATTTATATCTGAATAAAATTTCCCACTAATAAATTCATATACCCAAAAAGGTATATTCCCGGATAATATAATGTTAAAATATATTCTAATCTAATCCATTTTAACCTGAATCACTATAAAGACACATTAAAATAATATGTTATTCTATATGAAAATTCATCCATGGCTCCTAAAAAAATAATTGATGTTATAACTAAGGACTACATTACCTCAACCAAATAAAATGAATCCCAAATATCAGCAGTCACATTAATATATCCTTATTTAAAAACAAAAAAAGCGAGTTTAAGACTTTTAAATAATGATCAACCATAAACTCATAAACCCAAGATGGTATCCATTACTCTTAAAATAACCTCTAAATAAAAAATCATAATCTTGAAATTTTTCAAAACCTTTATCTTATATTAACTGTGATAGTCATAAACATTCACTCTCATATCTCATTCTAGTGACATAAACATCACATATCTTGCATTGATAATGATAAATGTGACCTCATTTTTTCTATCCAAAACATGAAATAGCTTATGGAAATATTAAATCACTTACACACCATGGAATGTTTTGTTTTTATAATAACATGGATTTTCCTTAAGCCCTTTCATTGATAAAATCTAGTTTTTAGGTGTTATGGTAGCTGTATGTGGCTTATTTAAAGAGTTTTCCAAATTTTCTATTTTTCCATCCGCATGTTAGTATGTCAGCATCAGTGAGTCAGGGGAATCGGCATCGGTGGGTTAGGGGCATTGCCATCGGTGATTCTGGGGTTTCAGCATCTATATGTCAAGGTTTGTCTGCATCTGTGAGTCAGGGTAGTTGGAATCGGTGAGTTAGGGGTGTCGGCATCGGTGAGTCAAGGGGTGTCAACATCAGTAAGTCAAGGTACATTGACATCGATGAGTCTGGGGCATTGGTGTTTATTGGTCGAGGTGTCAATCTATCGAGGCATCGGTAGCTCAACGTCAATAGTTCAGGGTGTCTATAGGTTATGGCGTCATTAGGTTATTGTGTTTGTAGGTCATGGATTTGTTAGCTCAGCTTCGGTAGATCGACATCAGTGACTCAACCATCAGTAACTCGTTTCCAGTTTTTACCAGATTTTCCAATTTTTCTCATGTTATGCGTTTTTCTCTATTAAGAGTTAATCTATCAACTAGCAGTAGACCACTGGTCAATATCCATATTTTATAAGGGGAATTATTAAATTTCAATTAATTCCAACATGTGAAATAACCCATCTGCATGGTCAAACAAAGATCCAACATTTAAATACTTCGAAATGGCCTCCCTGATTTTAGGATCTAGCCTCTTCTTTAGCTAAGATCTTATCTTCCTTATTTCTTTTAATTTCTCTTGGTGTGCCTAGAGACTTACTCTCAAGATGAATCGTGCACTTCTGTTGGATCCCTTCCCCCTTATCCTTTTTGTACTTCCATCATGTCATGACATCCCCTACTCTAGGCAGAAGCATGAAATTCGATCTTTGATCATCGAGGTAGGGATTTTATTTTATTTTTATATTTAATTGTGCAACATGAAGGGTGGGAAATTTGATGGTTCCTTTTGAGGAATGGATAGATACTCTTCTTAAAATGAGAATTAAACAAGTATTTAATATGATCTAAAGATAAATCGCACAAATAAAATAATGTATAGGGTGTGGTTTGTTGTTGGTTTTCTATTTTCTTTCCTTATCATTGATTCTTTATGGTTGATGATCATTTGTGCCATCTAAAAATCATGGTAGTTGGTGGTCTATTCTTTTGAAATGTTGATGATCTATTTCCTTGAGATGTTTTGATGTATATATGCAACATGAAATCTGATTAATCACCTAAACTCGGTTAAATAAATTGATACCCCTAGATCAAACCTAGTTTGTTATCACCCCAGTTCAATTCATGTGGATATTAAAGAACCCATGTCGATTAAATTTGAAAGTAATTGGTTTTATGTTTGTGGTTATGTGTTGTGCATTCTATTTTTGGTTTTTTGGGCTTGGTATATGGGGTGACACATGGGGGTGTTTGTGTCCGAGGCTGTGAGATTGAATGATTGTAGAATGGATAAACTTATAGGTTGTGGGACTGTCTTTTTTTTGTTGGTATCTCAATGTGATAGATTGATTTATGGTGTAATGGATGAACTTTTAGGCTGCTAATCTGCCTTGATGTTGTGTTCTGGTCACGAAGCAACGTCAAGTAGTGGGAATATAGTGTAATTTTTGACTCATTGTGTAGTGGTACTACAAGTCTAGTTTTGTGTTGTTGTGCAGTGAGATTACAGTTTGTTTATTTTTGTTTCTTGGTATGGTTACGATTTTTAGTTTACTGATTGTTTTGGAATATTTTCAATTGAATCCCCTTAAACAACTAAATGGAAACTGAACAGGAAGGGGGTTGGGTTTAATTATTAGTAGTGGTTGTTGTGCATGTAGGGGTAGCAGAAAAAGTGTTGCTGGTGTGGGATTGTTGTATATTCATGTGAAATCAATAGGTTAGGGTGAGCGTTTGACTACCAATATATATATATATATATATATATAATATAGTTCCTTGTGATTTCTATAAACACCCCACCCTAGTTGAGCACTATGTTCCGATCACCTCTATTTCAGGGGGTAGGGTGTCTTTCCCAACATCCTAATGGATGGATGGATAGATGATTACTGATTTTCTTCCTCACACCTTCTTCCATATCTTGCCGCTCGGGCGTATCTGGGCAGGCTGTAAAGGATCAAGGCTTACCAGTGTCCATGATTCTTCGAGGAAGGGTTTGTTTTGGACAAGGGGCTCAGGTTTTTTCGGGAAAAGTATGCTTTCACAAGTATATCATTGGGATGAGGAACATGTTTCTTTAGGTGTGGTGTGTGGTTGTTGAGGCCCATGTGTCTTCAAGTGTGGTGGTGGTTTTTGTGGAACAATTTTCTACGGGAGTGGTGTTGTGTTGTTTGAGGCCCAGGTGTTTGTGGGAAGGTTGCAGTAGTGGGACTACGTGAGGGAAGAGTGGCAATGTCAAGATGTCATATCATTAGGAATGAGCTGTTATCCAATTCAAAAGTGGTGTGGGGTACCCAGATGTCAATGTGTTTATACTAATACTTTACATGACTTTTTTTCATGGGTGATTGTGCCTTGGTGAGGTTTGGATGGTTAGTATTCTTGGGTTAGTTCTTGAGGTTCTAATATTCTCTCACAGGGGTATTATTATTTTCCCTCAAATATGCATGAGTATATTTATTTTCCCTTCTGAGTATACTTGTATGCTCACCATACATATATAAAATTGTTTTTAGGTTTCTATGAAGTATTTGAGGACCGTGTAGGACCATACTAGCTTGGGCATTGAGATAGTTTTTTTTGATGATTAGATTCTTTTATTTTAGTACATTACTAGAATTTTTGTATTACTTTGTATCAGTTTAACTTATGGACATGCAGGTGGGAAGGGATTCTACACTTTACTTTTAACTTCTTCCTTGGTGTGGAATGGATTTACCATCTTATCTCACGATCATATTCTATAAAAAGTATAATTCCTTCTATTTTTGTGAGATTTCATGCCACTGGTGCTAGTCGACACTCTGGGGCCTTCTAAAGGTGGGACTCGGGGGGTCATTATCTCTTATTCATCTTGGGGAAGGAAGGACATGTCAATTTGTCATCCATTACCTCATCTTGAAGAAGGTGGACCATGAAAAAATCGTATTAGAGGCTGATGGTTGAGATAGTGGATTGAGATTGGGGTTAGTCAAAGGGACGATTGTATGGGATGGTAGGGAAACACTGTTAGAAAATATTGGTGCATGAATTAGGCCAGGGAAGACCAGCTAGGACACGAGAGTTTAGGTCCCCCAGTGATCTAATGTATGGACTCTAGCCCTACTGAATGACCATGTGTGTCTACACTTATTACATTATAGAGACCCTAGGAATTGTACATGAATCATAATGACCTATGTTATTCTGTGTCTTTGGTGTTTTGGGAATTAAATTAAATAAAATATTTCAAAAAATTAAAATTGAATTTTCATATTACTCGGGCATTAGAGTTTCTTGTTTTCTTTTTATGTTATAGCACCCAGACTTCATCCATGAGTGGTACAATAATTCAAGTACCAAAAGGTAAATTTGGATGATGAGAAGAGGGTCAATCAAGAAGATGAAAACAACCAGTGGAAGAAGAAAAATTGTGCCTTCCAAGAGAGGACCCTAAGAAGGTACAAGGGCAACATCTCAGACATGGAGACAGAGAGATGGCTTAAGGATCTGGTGATCTTTTCAGCTTGATTTGGGCGCTGAAAGAGTATTACATTCTACTTTATGTGATGTAGATGCGAGGAACGATGTTTCATTTGTGGATTCTTTGCCTTGGGGAGAATATGGAAACTAAGGTTTCGTGTACGGACATTGAGAAGGAGTTCTGGGTAGAATTACTTTCTTCTGTGAGGAAGGCTGAGAATAAGTAGTATTTGATATCCCTTCATCAAGAGATTATGTAAGTAAAGGAGTTGGGATCATGTTTAAGGATTTCCTTTTTTCCATGATCTTTTTTCGAATGATCAGTTACGGGAAAGACGCTTGGAGGAGGCACTATGACCTTCTCTTCAGTATGATGTTACCCCCATAACTCTACCAATGTAATTGGAAGTTTAGTAGAAGGTTGAAGTAGTGGAGAGGATGCAAACGCTGGGAGGTGTGCCATGATAGGGTATCTGGATGAGTTCTTCAAAGGTAAATTTCATCAGAAGTAGGTCTCCAACGTCAAGGCCTTCCAGGTTTTGGCTAGCGATGAGTAGGCCTCAGCAGTTCTGGTTCTGATATCCTAGTCTTCACCCATTATTTACAGGCCTAGTACTGAGGTGATTTATCTATGGTAGTCATGGGAATTTATTTAATCATTTCCCTCTATGAGTGTTTTACAGTGGATGTGTGTAGGATCTGTTCCCACCTCAGTAGAAATAGTTTTCAGTCAGGCCCTTCCAGAAGTAGGGGTAGAAAGATCCAGCTACACTGAGGGCAGATCGTACCGAAGGGGGCCAACTTCAAGGTGATCCTTAGGTACCTCAACTAGGGTGTGGTCGGGGAGGAGATCAATAGCCTAGGGGCTGAGGGGTTGGGTGTGGGAAGTTGCATGTCATATAGGTAGCAGTTCTGATTGGTCCAGAAGTTGTTTGAGGTGCAATCAACATGTTTAATAATCATTCTAATTCATTGTTTGATTCAGGATATTTTAACTTGTTTGGTTTACCCAGTCCAGCTGATTCCTTCGGTCTAGATGTAGAGATACTTTTCATGACCCTGGTATTGATAATTCCAGTTAGAAGTCAGACAAGCATGATTGATGTTTGATGTGGATGTATACTAATTATGGGGTTGTATTAGTCTCATAGGGATATTATTCTACAACCAATGTAGCCATACGATGTCATCCAAGGAATCTCCTAGTTTTTATTAATGCATGTTGTTATCAAATACTTCCAGATAATGGTTCTGTTCTATGATATGATCTACCAGCATGTAGCTTTCATTGACGAGTAGAGTTTCCAGGAGTGTAGCAAGCATATGGATCCCCTTCTTTCATTGTTGGAAGAGCTGTCAGTGGGATCATTAGACTCAGAGATGGTGGTAGATATGGGGATTTTCAACGAGTTCTAGGATTTATTCCCCAAAGAGGTTGTGACTCTACCCCCTTGACGGGATGTTGACATAGAGATAGACTTAAAACTGGGTTTCCATCTGATTTCGATGGATCCATATTAGATGATGCCGTATGTGTTTCGGGAGTTTTGGATTTATGTTGATAACCTGATGATGAAGGGTTTTATTTGACCATGTGTGTCACCATGGGGTGCTCCAATATTGTTCTCAAAGGAGGATGGTGGTCTCAAGCTGAACATGGACTACCAGAGACTAAATCAGGTGACGATCAAGAACTGTTACACCCTCCCAAGGATCGATGACCTTTTTGACTAGTTGAAAGGAGTAGGTTGGTTTTCTAAGATCAACTAGTGGTTTGGATATCACCAGTTGAAGGTGAAGGAGGCCTATATCCTATAGACTTCTTTATGATGCAGGTATGGGCACTTTGAGTTCATGGTCAATATTTTTGGTGTTACGAACCCACCAGCTATGTATTTTCGGAACATGAACTCTATTTTATTTGATTATCTGGACTATTTCATGGTCATTTTCATTGATTACATCCTGATCTACTCAAGTTCATAGGATAGTCGGAATCAGATGATGTTCCATGGTAAGGTGTTTGTACCAGTGGCGATTCGTGTGGGAGTTCTTGGTGAGTTCTATATCTCACCCCTGGAGGTACATCCATCTATCACCGAGATTTAACAAGGGTTGATAGGTCAGTTCTGGTGGTCCGGAGTGAAGTAGAAAGTGACAAAGTTTGTGTTATGGTGCCTAGTGTTTCAGCTGATGGAGGTTAGCCACTGTATTCCTAGTAGTCTATTGCATCCCTTGGACGTTCATGAGTGAAAGTGGGATGATGTCTTAATGGAATTCTTCATAAGACTACCTAGTTATGTGGGAGGTTTTAATTCCATCTGGGTAGTGGGGGATCATTTGACGAAGTCATCTCACTTATTAGCAGTTAAGACGATGACTACAGTGGATGTCGTAGCACAGATCAACATGGGTTAAGTGGTATGGCTACATGGATTTCCAAGTACATCATTTAAAATCTGGATACATTATTTACATCATGATTCTAGAAGGTACTAAAATATGATTTCATCACCCTACTATTTATAAGGACTTCATTTTACCCTCAGACTGATGGACAAATAATGAGGACCATCCGAACATTGGAGGACATGTTGCGGGAAAGTATTCTGGACATCATAGGATCATGGATACAACACTTTCCCCAAGTATATTTTTTCAACAATAATATCTATCACTCCCTCATTGTTATATAACCATTATAATATTTGTACGAAAGTATATTTCGTTCACCCATGTGTTGGGTAGAGGTTGGGGAGACACGTGTTCTTGGCATAGAGGTGGTATAGAGCATGACAAAGAAGGTTCAGATTATGCATGACAGGATGAATCAAGCTCAGTACTACCAGAAGTCATATGCCAATCATATGAGGGTATATTTGGATTTTGAGGTTGGGGACCAAATGTTCTTAATGGTCTCCCCTCGATGTGGAGAGTGGAGGTTTGGCAAGAGGATTAAGCTTTCTCATACATTCATTGGACACTTCAAGGTGTTGTGATGAGTTAGAGAGGTGGAATATTAGTTGGTGTTACCAACACGGTTGGAGAGGATCCACAACGGCTTTCATTTCTCTTAAGTTTTGGAGTATCTACATGATGACTCCCACATCTTAGTCTAGGGTGGGATACATATCATTTATGATGTGACATTCATGGAGCAACTGGTAAGAATTGAGGATCGTAAGGAGAAGGTGGTCCAAGGATAGACCATTCCCTTGGATCATGTGTTATGGAGGTATGGTGGCTTCAAGTAGAGTAACTACTAATGGAAGGTATATATGTGTTCCCAGTACGTAGATCTATTCTAAATTTTGACCTTGTGTTTTTTTCTGCATTTCTTATGATGTAATGTTTAGCCTCACTTGCTATATGATTTATTATTTTCCCATTCTCTAATATTGTGTGAAAAGTACAGAATATGGGGAGGGCATAGCATGATCCATATCAAAAACTCATTAATTTGGATGTGATTAAACACATGGTGGTCATTCGGTGTCTCCATAATCGGAGAGTATGTTGACATGGAGGAACTAGCTTTCTAATCTAGGTGTTTGGAGGGTCTGACTATTAGATATTGTGTGGTCACTTAAGGGAGTTGAGAGGTTTTGTTTCCACAATTGTTCATGAGATATATTTAAATGAGGGGTCCTTGGATGTTGTGGTTTTAACTCCATATTTATAACAACATAGGGTGGTTTACTCCTGCGAGGTATCTTAAGGGATGGTAGTTCGGAACTCTTTTTCTTCTGTGTTAGTTTTGAAATTCTCATTGAAGAGAATATTTTGAGAGGTATCTGATGTAATAACCCATATTTTCCCAAGGACCTTCCTTTGTGAAAATCTAGTGTTTAGTTTTTCTATGAACTTTTGATTGATCATTTCAAGAGTTTTAAAAAATTCCTATTTTTCCATCAGCATATCAGTGTGTTGGCATCAGTGAGTCAGGGGAATCACCATCAGTGAGCCAGGGGAATCTGTATCAGTGAGTCAGGGGCGTTGGCATTGGTGAGTCAAAGGGGAATCAACATTGTTGATTCAGGTGCATCAGCATCAGTGACTCATTGGAATCAGCATCAGTGAGTGAATTGGCATCGACATTGGTGATTCAAGGGGTGTCAGGATCGGTGAGTCGGGGGCATTAATTTCGGTAGGTCGAGGTGTCAGTTGGTCGAGGTGTCAGTATCTTAGTGTTGGTAGGTTAGGGAATCGTTAGGTTAGGGTGTCGGTAGGTCATTTCATTGGTAGGTCATGGCATCTGTAGCTTAGCATCATTAGCTCAGCATCGGTGACTCAACCATTGGTGACTCATTTCTTGTTTCCCCCTGTTTTTTTAGTTTCACCCCTATTATGTGATTTTCTCTATTTAGAGTTTGTCTATCAAATCGCTACTCTCTACTAGTCAATCTCCATCATTTCAGAAGGGAATTTTTAAATCTCAATTAATTACAACATGTGAAGCCGCCTAGTCATGTGGTGAAACCCTAGTCCAACTTTTCTATACATAGAAATGGTCTCTAGGATTTTAGGATTATTCCTCTTCTTAAGATGATATCCTCTCAACCTTCTTCCTTTTAATTTCTCTTGGTGTTCCTAGAGACTTCCTCCCAATACTAGTCATGCATCTGTGTTGGAGCCCTTCCCAAATAGCCTTTGTGTTATTCCTGGAAGTCGGTCTATCCCTTGTTCTTACTGGAAGAAAGAACTTCAATATTTGGTCATCCATGTAGGGATTTTCTATGGTTTCTTATTTATTGTGCATCATACAGGGTGGGTATATTAAAGGTTCCTTATATGGAAGGACTATATACTCATCTTAAAATGAGGATTAAATAAGGATTTAATATGATCAAAAGATAACTCATGTATATAAATAAGGGTCAGGGTGTGGTTTGATGTTGGTTGACTATTTTATTTTGTTATCTTTGATTCTATTATGGTTGTTGTGGTTGTATTCCATCTGAAAATCATGGCCTTTGGTGGGTTTTCTTGTGAAATGGTGGTTATCTATTTTGTTGTGATGTTTTCATGTACAAATGTAACATGAAATCTGATTAGTCATGTATACTTGGTTAAATAAAGAGATTCCCTAGGATCAAACCTATTATGTGATCACCATGATTATATTCAAATGAAAATTAAGTAACCCTTGGAAGTTGAATTTGAAAATTCTTGGATTGATGGTTTTGGTTACATTTTGTTCATTTTGGTTTGGGTTCTATGGGCTTTGTATGTGGGGTGGTACAAGGGGATGTGTTGGTATCTCAGTCTAAGGGATTGATTTATTGCAGAATGGATAAACTGGTATGTAGTGGGACTGTCCTTTGTGTGTTGGTGTCTTAGAGTAAGAGATTTATTTATTGTGGAATGGATGAACTTCTAGGTAGCTTAACTTCCTTTATATTGTTTCGTGATTGTACAGTGACATTGACTAGTGAGACTGTGGTGTGTTTTTGGACTCGTTGTGTAGTGGCAATTCAAGTCTATTTTTGTGTTGTTGTATAGTGGGACTGTGGTTTGGTTTTGTTATTTTCTTGGTATGGTTACCGTTTTGTGTTCCTCAGTAGTGTTTGAATAATTTAATGTGAATCCCCTTAAATAAATAATTGTAAACTGAATAGAAATGGGGTTGTATTTATGCTTTGGAAATAGCTACTGTGTGGTTGTTCATGTAGGGGTAGCATAAAAAGTGGTGCTAGTGTGGGCTTGTTGTTTGTTTATGTGAAACCCTTTGGTTCGGGCTAAGTGTTTGATCACACACACATAAAGATATATATATATATATATATATATATATTAGTTCCTTTTGATTTCTATACGCACCCAACCCATGTTATGAACTATGTTCCGAACACCTCTATTTCATGGGGGGTGGTGTCTTTCCCAACATCTCGATGGGAGGATAGATAACTGGTTATTGATTTCCTTCCTCACACCCACTTTTGGATATTTTCCCTTAGGTGAATCTTTGTGGGCTGTAATGGATTGAGTATTACCATAGTCCAAGATTCTTTAGGAAAGAGTTCTTTTTGACCAGGGGCTGAGATGCTTGGGGCCCATGTATGTTATTCCATTTATCCTCAGGATGAGTCTCATGTTTCTTTGGGTGTGGTGTGTGGTTGTTGTGTCCCAGGTGCCTTCAGTCTTTGCGGTGGTTGTTGTGGCCCAAGTGTCTGTGGGAGTGGTTGTGTGTGGTTTGAGCCCCAGGTGTGTGTGGGGATGTAAGGGTAGTGGGACTGTGTGTGGGAAGAGTATCATCATCAAGACGTCATATCATTAGGAATGAGAAGTTAACCCATGTGAAATCGATGAGGGGTAACTATATGTTGATGTGTTTATACTATTACTTTACATGACTTGTGTTTCTGGGGTGAGTGTGCCTTGAGGAGGTTGAGATGGTTAGTATTCCTTGGTAGGTGCATGAGGTTCTATGGTTTTCTCATATGGGAATTAGTATATTCTCTCAATTTTGCATGAGTAACTTTAGTTTCCCTATTGAGTATACTTATATTGTCACCTTATGTATATAAAACTATTTTTAGGTTTCTAGTAGAAATTTGAGTACCATGTTGGACCTTACTAGCTTAGGCATCAAGTTAGTTGTTATTGCTACTTAGTTTCTTTTCATTTGGTACATTACTTGGGGTTTGGCTTACATTGTATCAATTTTACATTTGAACTTGAATGTGGGAATGGATTCTTAACTTTAATTTTTCCTTATTCCTTGGTTTTGTTGGGATTTACCATCTTATCTCACTATATTTTTCTATAAAAAGGGTAATGTCCCCCCTTTTTTTGTAACATTTCACACCCTTGGTTCTAGTCACCAATATAGGGCCTACTGAAAGTGGGATTCATGGGTTATTATATATCTTTCATCTAGGGGAAGGAAGGGAAGAGCAATTTTTCATCCCTTCCCTCATCTTGTAGAAGGAGATTCATGACATGTTTATATTTTCAGATAATTTGGAAAAAAATTTTCTTAAATAATACTGATGAATTCAAGATAGTATTTTTTCACTATACCTAGCATTTCATATTCCATATTAATTATTCAACTTATCCCATAATCTTATTCCCATATGAAAACCTTTCTAGTCACAAATAATTTAATATAATTATTCATAACTGGGGAAATAAGAAACATAATAAGGGTGATATAAAATTCTTAGTAATGATAATAATTATCTTTAAAAATTAAATTCCATTGGTGAGAGTAAGATGAGTATAAGGGTATGATTACATAATTATATTCCATGAGGAAAACATAATGGTATGCATATCCATCAATACTTGGATCATCAATCATGGAACATGGAATAAATCCTTAATAATAGAAAAAGTCATTGAATTTAATAATCATAAGCCATGTAATGTCAATCTTGATCGAAGGAATCATTTATATACCATATAATGAATAATGTAAACATATTTTTATATTGTAAAATTATCATAGTAACCAATTTTAATCTAGTGTTAGAAATATCTATAGCCATGTTTAATCCACTAGATAAACTGTTTAGTAACTCCCTCTTTCTTAGGTCTTGAGATATGGACCATTAATCAATGCATTGGAGAACCATTTAGTATCACCCATTTTTTAAGCTATATCAGGATCACCCATTCATCGTGTGATATAATGAGAATAAATAATCTATATAATCAATATCATCATCACCTATTATAATAAATAATGTCCAAGTAAAATTTGTGAATAAAACATTTGTAATATTTCACTTTTTGTCATAAGAGTAATCATTATTATTTCATTTCATGATTCACCAATGGAATAGAAATGGGTTCTGTAATGTCCTAGTTCCGAAATCCACCTAGAGGTGCCCCGTACCCTGTTGGTCACATGGCCTCAAGCACATTTCCCCAAATGCTAGAGGCTTCCGACTAGCAGCGAGGGCCTTGGGTGTGATAGTGGGGAAACAATGCCCTCATTGGTAGAGTACACAACAGAATTAAACAAAACCTTCAATAGATGAATTAGTAAATATCCAACAACAATGAACAATTAAATAGTGTAATACTAAAACAATGAACCACTGGAGCACATATGTATATATGAAATGATGCATGATACATATTTGGAAAATAACCAAACAGGTCACAATGCTGGAAATACAAACAGTACCAAAAAGAAGTACAAAAGAAAAGATAAACAGCTCCTCACCATCGCAAGCCTAAGCTTGGTCCCATGCTCTCCTTATCCAAAGCAATCAAGTACCAGAAGTCAAAGGGTGGTTGCCCTTGTATATACTGGAAACAACATAGTCTATTTGGGCTCAAAATCTTGACCCAAAAAGGGTGTGAGACTAGATCTCTGTAGGAAACCACTGGAAGATATGTGCCTCACAGTCAGTGAGCATATGTCAAGTAATAGTACATTAAGAAGTAAAAAGTAATAGTAAACCGCAGGAAGTAATCAGTAAGAATTAATAGGATGATATACAACAGTAATCAATCCACAGAACAACAAGTAGTGGTGAAGCAAACAACTAACCACAACAGGAACCCCTCTGGGAAGTACTCACAGCCAACCCCTCTGGTCCTATCCAAGAAGTACATCAACCCTCTAGGGAGTGCACTCGGCCTAACCCCTCTGGTTTGGTCATACGAAATTATAAGACTCTCTGGTGAAGCTTGCTCGGTCAATTCCCCTTATAGTCTAGGGTTGTCAGGGACTCTCTAAGGAATATCACGCGGTCTAACCCTCTTATAGCCCCAATGTCTAGAAACTCTCTGAGAAAGCTCACTCGTTCAATTCCTCCTATAGTATCTGGTCTACCATAGACTTTCTAAGGATGATTACTCAGTCAATTCCTTCCTTATCCTGGAATGGTTTTAAGTAAATTCAAACAAGTAAAGACTCTCTGAGGAATCTCACTTTCTCTACCCTCCTGTAGTCTATCATATCCAAGACTCTCTTGGAATCTCACTCGGTATATCCCCTATAGTCTATAATAACCAAGACTCTATGAGGAAGCTCACTCGGTCTACCTTCCTGTAGTCTATAATATTCAAGACTCTCTGGGATGATCACTCGGTCTATCCCTTATAGTCTATAGCACCAAGTTCTCATGGTCCCGTGCCAGTCAGTGCATAATAATGCTATAAGTCCAAACTACACCTATAGAGCTACTTGTCTAACCATTCTACAGAGAAAAAAATCATGTCAAGAATATCATTCCATCCTACAGTCATAGGCATGGAAACATGTATAATGGACAAAGGATAACAAGACCCAATGTTCGTAAACAGAACAAGTCATGGGAAAAAATCCCAGCACAACAATTATCCTCAAACATGATCAAATTACCTCTACATAAGCATAAAATCAAGGCATGAAAACAACATGGGGAAAATGGTAAACACGCAATACCCCGTTCACTGGTATTGGTGGGAATTTGCACGTAAAACTCAAAGAATTCTAAAGGTAGGGCACAAACCACCAACCTTGGTGCTAGGATATCAATATACTTGAACCACGAGGCTTGATTCTCCATAGAACGACATAGATTTATGAAAACACAGAAAAAATCAACCCATGATATCTCTAGAAAGAGAAAAAATCATGGAATGAAACTCAAGAAGAAGGAATAGATCACCGCTATGGTTCCAACGTAATCAACGGTGGTCGATTTGGAGAATGGACGAAGGCTCTAGGGCTCAGTGAAAGTTCACAGCCGTACAGATGCTCTCGGCCGAATAATACTTAGAAGAAGACGTTTCTGTTGATTAGGTGTGACCCTGGTTTGTTTAATGAAAAAAAATAAACTACACGACGTGTACTTATGGGGTACACAGTGTGTACTTTTCCTTTCCGTACTCTACTTTAAGCAGCCTCCACATCACCCTTACACACCCTATGTGTGGCCCGGACACGGCCAGTACACGGCCTTAAACGACATCAAAGTACATGGAGTGTACTTATAAAGTACATGGCATGTACTCTAGAAAATTCTAGATTTTCCACTTTTTCTCAAAAAAGACCAGAAAAGGAAAAACATACCTGAAACGAAGATCCAGGTTCATAAAAACTTCCCCCCTTAAAGAAATATGTCCCCGAATTTCTCTAGCGAGGCGTAGAAGAAGAAACCCCGAATAGCTCCGGCCACTATGATCGTACATTGGCCTCCCTCTCCTAGGTCTCATCCTGTACTCGCACGTGCTGCCATAGAACCCGTACTAGAGGAACAGACTGGCCACATAGAACCTTTATACTACGATCGACAATCCGGATAGGATTCTTCTCAAATGATGCATCCTCTTTGATCTCAACCTCCTCAGGTTGAAAGACATGAGACGGGTCTGAAAAGTAACGTTGGAGCTAAGAAATGTAGAATACGTCATGTATAGCCCGTTACCTATGAGGTAACTACAACCGATAGGCAACCGAACCAACTCTCTCCAACACCTCAAACGTCCCGATGTACCGTAGTGAAAGCTTACCCTGTCTCTGAATCCTCTTATGTCCCAACCTTGGTGCGACATGAAGGAAAAACTGATCCCTATCCTCGAAATCTAGAGGTTGTCTCCACTGATCGGCATAAGAATTCTATCAAGACTGTGTTGTGGCGATCCTCTTCCGAATTAGCTCTATCTGCTCTGAGGTCTCCTAAACAAAATGAGGTCCCAGTAAAGCTACCTCTCCTACCTCCATCCAGCACAATGGTGATCGGAGTGGCCTACCGTACAAAGCATCATAAGGTGCCATCTGAATAGTCTCCTGAAAATTGTTGTTATAGGGAAACTCTACAAGAGGTATATGCTTCTCCCAAAGACCTCCAAAGTATAGAATGCAAGCTCTGAGCATATCCTCCAGCACTTGAATTGTATGCTCGGACTGGCCATCTATCTGGGGATGGTATGTTGTACTCAAAAGTACACATGTACCCAAATCCTTCTGAAGCCACTGCCAGAACCGAGAAGTAAAACGCGTATCCCTGTCTGAAACAATGGAGTGTGGAACTTCATGTAAACATACAATATCTCAGATGTACAACCATCCCAACTCATCAACACTGAAGGTCTCCTTGACCGGAAAGAAGTGAGCAACCTTTGTAAGTCTGTCGATGACTACCCAAATAGCATCATTCCCTCAAGGTGACCTCGGTAACCCGGTCACAAAGTCCATCGTGACATCATTACACTTCCACTTAGGAATGGGTAACTACTGTACAAGTCCTTCTGGTCACTGATTCTCTGCTTTCACCTGATGACAAGTAGAAAATGTCATAACGAAACCTACAACATCTCTCTTCATACCTGGCCACCAATACTGGCGATGAAGATCCCGATACATCTTGGTGACGCCAGGATGAACTTTACAAATAGAGGAATGGAAATCCTGAATGAGCTCCTCACGTATGTCTACTGGAACCCATACACGTCCCTGGAAATGCAAGATCTCATCCTTTATCACTTTCCATCAAGGAGGAGGGTCCTCTCCTAACACACTCTCCCGCAGGAGTAGGCCTTCTGAGTCTGATAGATGCCTCATCAGTACCCGATCAAGAAGTGTAGAGGTAATAGCTACAGAAGATAGGAAAGTCTGTCCCTGTCTATCGTGCACCTCCAAATGCATATCAGAGAATAGAGCCATAATCCTCCACTCACTATTGGCCTCTTGGACTGCCTATATCTGAGTTCTCATGCTCAGTGCATCAGCAACTGCATTGCCCTTCCCAGGCATGTAGGCATGATCAAAGTAGAAGGATTGAAGATACTCTACCCACCTACGTTGTCTCAGATTCAGGTCCCTCTGAGTGAAGATGTATTTGAGACTCTTATGGTCGGTGAAAACCACAATGTGCTCTCCCAGAAGATATTGTCTCCAATAGCGTAAGTCATGAACAACAGCTGCAAACTCTAGATCGTGCATCAGGTAGTTCCTCTCATGTGGCCTCAATTGTCGAGTCCCGTACGCAACAACTCCATCTCCCTGCATAAGCACAGCTCCTATTCCAACACCTGAAGCATAATAGTAAATGGTATAGCTCTTTCCTGACTCTGGAAAGATAAGTATCGATTCTGACGTCAACCTCCCTTTAAGCTCCTGAAAGGCTGACTCACAAGAATATGACCATAGGAACTTCACCCCCTTCTTGGTCAGACCTTTCAATGGTGCATCTAGGCGTGAAACGTCTTGAATAAGTCACCTGTAGTATCCAGCCAGTCCTAGAAAACTCTACACCTCAAAGACATTCTTCGACTGCTCCCAGGAAACTACAGCTCTCAATTTCTCTCGGTCTACTCATACTCTTGCCTCTGAGATAACATGGCCCAAGAAGTGAATCAGATCCATCCACAAGTTTCATTTTGAGATCTTATCATATAACTAATGATCTCTTAGTTTACTCAGAACAATATTAAGTTGGGTAGCATAGTTGTTTCGAGTGTGAGAGTACACCAAGATATCTTCCAAAAAACCACCATGAAGGAATTCAAGTATGGATGGAACACTCAGTTCATCAGTTCCATAAAATATTTTGGTGCATTCATGAGACCGAATGGCATAACCGTATACTCGTATAGACCATACCTACTCCTGAAGGCTAGAAGAGGTATATTTTATGGTCTAACACGCAACTGATGATAACCAGACCTCAAATCAATCATCGATAACACTCGGGCTCCTTGAAGATGATCAAAGAGTTGATCAATCCTCAGAATGGGATATCAGTTCTCGACCATCAATTGGTTTAGCTTCCAAAAATTTACACAATTTCGAAGGTTACCATCTGCCTTCTTCACAAAAAGGACAGGCGAACCCCAATGAGAAGTACTGGGTCAGATGAAAACCTTTTCCTGAAATTCCTCCAACTACTTATTGAGCTCCTGGAACTTAGGTGTATCCATCCTATAAGGTGGAATTGACACCGGTGCTTCTACTGTAACAAGCTCAATAGAAAATTCTATCTCACGCTCCAGACGTAAACCTGAAAATTTATCTGGAAAGACATACTTGAAACGATCCAACACTGGAGGAAAGTCTAACAGTGAAAACCCATGGTCATCCAGATAACGGCTGGCAATATGGGATGTAACTCCTCCTAGTACATAATGCTCTGGTCCATCTCTACCCTCCTGGACATCCCACTCGCCTCTATAGAGAAAAGATCCACCCTCTGGTGATAAAAAACTCACCCTGCGACGATAGCAATAAACGACTAACTGGAACAGAACTAACCATTTCATACCGAGAATTACATCATAGCCTATTATCTCTAGGACATAGAGGTCTCATATGAAGTGATACCCTGCAACATCAAGAGGGAACTCTCTGCAGTGATCTATGCTAGACGTCCTTGTTCCCAAAGATGTATCAAGAGTCAACATGTCGGTATACGAAAAGACACAGAGCCCAAGGCTCTCCACAACAGTAACAGAGATAAAGCTATGTGAAGCACCAGTATCAAAAAGGGCTGAAGATAAAATAGAGGCTACTAAGATCGTAACTCAAACTGTATAAGGGTCAGGATCCTGCTCCTGATAGGTCTGCTCCACAGTGAAAGTATGGCCTGTACCGCGTCCCTGCGCCCCGGGCTGACCTCTCTAAGCTGATCCAATCTACTGTCGGTGGTAACATGGTGATTGACCACCATGGCTGTGACCTCCACCTAGGCCCGAATGGCCGGAAGAACTCCATTTCCTAGACTGGTGAGAAACTGGTGATACATCTTCTATACGCGGGGTAATAGAAGAACCCCTACCACTAGCTGTAGGCAAGAAGATCTGACAAAAATGATGAAGATGACCCATCTTCCTGCAAGATCGACACTCCATAAGGTATCTTTGACACTGAGGCCTAGTATTCCCACTCCTAACACACTGGTAGAATACATCCTTTTTTCCCAAAGATACATTCCGCCAACCCTGATCACCTCGAACAGACTCCCTGCGGTGCTTCCTACTATCAGTTGGAGGAACACTGAATCTGGATGTCGAACACCCCTGGCTCACTGCTCTAGAATCTCTCATATTGAACTCAGTGATCAACACCTGGTTGACGATCAAGGATATCGAAGTAAACCTGAAAATATTCACCTAGGAACGGATCTCCTTCCTGAGCCCATCATCAAACATCCTAGCACGGAACTACTCATCACCTACTAGAAACGGCATGAAGCACTGCAGTACGGTAAAACGAGACGAGTACTCCATAACAGAAAGAGTACCATGCTCGAGACTCATAAAATCCCGAGCTCAGTCAGCCCTCAAGGTCTCTTGATAGAAGTAATCGTAGAAGATGTGCTGAAATTCATCCCAATTCATATTCTGCTGGGGCCCTAACTGTGAGCTTCCCTCCCACCACCTCTTGGAAGTGTCTCGGAGCATATAAGTAACAAGCATTACCCTTTTCTCTGGAGGTATCTCCAAATGCTCGAAGATCGTGAGCGTGGACTCTAGCCATGACTATATAGCCTGGGGTACTCCATCCCCTGAGAAAGTTGGAGGATGCTGCTGCTGGAAAACACGCGTCAACTCAGCCATCGACGGGGAAGGAGGTGGTGCTCCGTGAAAGGTCGACATCATCCTCAGGATGTCCTCCCTAAACTGTGTATCGGTGCCAGAAATGGGTATAACTACTGGTGCCAATGCCGACACTACAGGAGGATCTGCATGATGTTCCTGATCGGCCATATCTAGTGTCTGATCACCATCTGGTAGCTGACGTACGACTGGAGGACGTTTGAGAATCATAGCTCTGAAAGAATAAAAGCACACCTTAGATCAGGATTATCAAGGACAGAGAACACAAGAGTACAAAATGGGAACATGAGAAAGAAACACTCAATTTTCACTAAACATGACTACCCAACATGTATAAAACTCCACGGTGTGATCCTTAAGTCCATTCACATGGGCATGTACTTCTGCCACCTTTGGTCGTGTAACACCCCAGACTACATGTCTTGTCATCCCCACACATGGAATGTACCTCATCTCAATTCCCCTGCCCGAGTATCCTTACACGGCTAACTCACACGGTACTCTTAACACTAGACTACATGGGGTGTTCACTAAGGACACGACGTGTACTAGACAAGGTTACGACAACCAGTGTTGTTAGTTACACAGCGGGCTACACGGCTGACCCTTACTCGGCATGTTCCGAACAAACACGGAATGTATAGGAGAGATAACATTGTCCCTTGTTTTCCGTGACACGAATGGGTACCTAGAACAAGACTACACAGAGTGTGCGTCCCCAACACGTTGTGTATTACACGAGCTTCCCCAACCCGTGTTGTTAGTGACATGGCAGGGTACACGGCTCACTACTACATGGCGTGTAATGACTGTACATGGAGTGTTTCTAAAAAAAATTCATCACCCCGTGTTTCTGCTCACACATTCAGTGTCACGATTTAAAACTACACGACGTGTAGTCAAGTACATGCCGTGTATTTTATGTTTTTATGGGTAGTAGCTCAGAAACTGCATCGATGCCCATAAAACACTGAAAAACAAACATGAAGGTGCCATATTCCGATCCGAAAGGGCCCATACTCCCCACAAAACAAATCTTGGCATCTCCTACATATCATATACAAGGGAAAAAAGTCAATGATCCACCAAGTTCCAATTCATGAGGGCCCATAACACCTCAAGAACCAAAATTTGTCGTTCATTTAAGCAAGACACAATACAAACAATTATTATATAAAATTGCAGGGATCCTATCAAAGCATATATCACAACAGCATGCATAATCTACACAACATCTATCACAACAACATGAAATCGCTAATGCACCCTAGATGGCATGGAAATAATGCATGGAATGTGATTTCTAACAACTTCGTATATGATGCATGAGATGGAATACCCTCATATAATTGGGTTGTGACAGAAATAAAACCAAACTAGCAACAACAATAATAGCACAAAGTATGTGAATCACTCTAGGTGAAATCATATCAACCGTAAAATCTCATACCAGAAACTGCAATAATGAGGTAGATTGGCTTTTCCCTATACACGGGTTAGCTACTCCTGGGCACAACTCATTACCAAGTACTGAATCCATCCTATCCCTGGCTAAGGCTCCAAACAGTAAATCCAGAGAAAATAATTCCTCTGATACCACTTTGTAACGTCCCGGTTCTGGAAGACACCTAGAGGAGCCCCGTACCCGATTGGTCACATGGCCTCAAGCGCATTTCCCCAAACTCTAGAGGTTTCTGACTAGCATCGAGGGCCTTGGGTATGATAGTTGGGAAACTATGCCCTCATTGGCCGAGTACATAGTGGAAGTAATCAAAACATGAAATAGCAGAAGCAGTAAATGTCCAACAACAATGCACAAGTAAACTACAGAAGAAAAAATCAATGAACCACTAGAGCACATATGTATACATGAAATGATGCATGATACATATCTAGGAAAACATCCAAACAGGTCACAATGCTGGAAATACAAACAGTACATAAAACATGTACAAAACAAAAGATAAGCAGCTCCTCAGCATCGCAAGCCTATGCTTGGTGCCATCCTCTCCTGCTCTAAAGAAATCAAGTACCAGAAGTCGAAGGGCACATGACCTTGTATATACCTTCAACAACATAGTCTCTTTGGGCCCAAAAGTATGAACCAAACAGGGTGTGAGACTAAATCTCAGTAGGCAACTACTCAAAGATATGTGCCTCACATCTAGTGAGCATATGAAGGTAATAGTACAGTATGCAGTAAACATTAATAGTAAATAGCAGGCAGTAATCAATAAGCAGTAACAGGATGATATATAACAGTAATCAATCCACAGAACAACAAGAAGCAGTGAAGAAAACATCTAACCAAAATAGAAAACCCTCTGGGAAGTACTCACATCCAACCCCTCTTGTCCTATCCAAGAAGTACCATAACCCTCTGGGCAGTGCACTCAGCCTAACGCAACTGGTTTGGTCATACGAAATTATAATACTCTCTGGGGAAGATCGCTCGGTAAATTCCCCTTATAGTCTAGGGTAGTCAGGGACTCTCTGAGGAAGATCACATGGTCTAACCCTCTTATAGACCAAAGGTATAAAAACACTCTAAGGAAGCTCACTCGGTCAATTACTCCTATAGTCTCAGGTCTACTATAGACTCTCTAAGGAAGCTCACTCAGTCAATTCCTTCTCTATCCTAGAAGGGTTTTAAGGAAATCCAAACAGGTAAAGACTCTCTGAGGAAGCTCACTCGATCTACCTTCCTGTAGTCTATCATATCCAAGACTCTTTGGGATTCTCACTCGGTCTATCCCCTTTAGTATATAATAACAATGAATCTTGGAGGAATCTCACTCGGACTACCCTCCTATAGTCTATAATATTCAAGACTCTCTGGGAAGCTCACTTGGTCTATCCCTTATAGTCTATAGCTCTAGGTTCTCACAGTCTCGTGCCGGTCAGTGCATAATAATGATATAAGGCCAAAGTAAACCTATAGATCTACTTGGATAACCATTCTACAGAGCAACAAGAATATCAAGAATATCATTCCATCCTACAGTTACAAGGCATGGAAAACGGGTATAACAGCCAAAGGCTGATAAGACCCAAAGGTCGTAAATAGAACAAGGCATGGGTAAATCATCCAAGCACAACAATTATCCTCAAACATGATCAAATTACCTCTACACAAGAAAACAAGCAAGGTAGGAAAACCATAAGGGAAAAACGGTACACACGCAATACACTGTTCACTGGTATTTGTAGGAATTTTCACATAAAACTCAAAGACTTATAAAGGTAAGGCACAAACCACCTACCTTGGTGCTAGGAGATCAATATACATGAACCACGAGGCTTGATTCTCCTTAGAACGGCGTAGATCTAAGAAAACGAACAAAACATTCAACCCACGATATCTCGAGAATGAGGTAAAATCATGGAATGAAACTCATGAAGAAGGAAGATTCCACTGCTGCGGTTCCAACGCAATTGACAGCAGTCGATTCAGAGAACGGACTGAGGCTCTAGGGCTCGATGAAAGTTAGTGGTCGTACAGATGCTCCCGGTCGAATAATCCTGGGAAGAAAACGTTTCTGTCGATTAGGCATGACCCCGGTCCGTCTAATGAAAAAAAAAATAAACTACACGACGTGTACATATAGGGTATACGTCATGTAATTTGCCTTTCCGTACTCCGCTTTAAGCGGCCTCCACATTGCCCTTACACACAGTGTGTGTGGCACGAACACAGCCAGCACACGGCCTTACGCGACATCAAAGTACACAATTTGTAATTTTATAGTACATGGCGTGTACTCTAGAAATTTTCATATTTTCCTCTTTTTCTCAAAAATGACCAGAAAAGGAAAAACATACCTGAAACGAAGATCCAGGTTCTTTCAGGTTCCATATCAATCTCTTAATCTATCCAAACAAAGAATATGGATGGCATCATTAAAGTATATCCCCAATGTATTATATATAACAACAATGGTTATTTTACATTTATGAATGGAAATAATATTAATGGATAATTCAAAACAATCTTGAAAATATACTTTTCACATTGAAAATCCCTTTTCATAACTAAAAATTTAAAAAATCTATTATAAAATATCCTTTAAAAATTATAAAGGATTATTTTTGGAAACAAATTTTCATGATGGTGATAAAATCCATTCATGTTATAATTACTAAAAATAAACATTCTTTTCTAACATTTTTTAAATGTATTCTAAAGTGAACCATTTACAAATTTCATAGAAATTTACTTTTCCAAACCATTTAAAACGAGGTAAAATATCATATGAAATAATTTCAAGAAATAATTTATGTTTATAAAATAAAATTTTGGATATTACATTAGAAAACATGGATATTTAAGAGAAATATTCCCCCAAAAGAAGATACAAGATTAGTATCACTTAAAGTCAACTTTTCTGATGGTTCATGTCACACCCTGACCAATGCATTATTTTAACTTAATTATTTTGGGTCTCGCTTTTGAATTTGTGTTTTGAACCGGTTTAAAAAAAAATATCGTTTTTATACGAACGTGCGAGCGTATGCGCGCCCTGCACAGCCCCTAATTTTTGTTAAGGGATTGTTTGTTATTGAATGTGTTGTTTTTGAGACACGCAACGATGCGCGCGACCCCGCGCGTGAGACCATGCGCGGTGTCCGCTCTCAGGTGATAATTTTATTATTATTATTTTAGTTAATATTTTAATTAGGGATTTGTTTATTCTTTCAGATTTTATTTATTTATTTTATTTCATTTTATTCACTCTATTTATTTATTTTTATTTCATTTTATTTATTTATTTCATTTCATTTTATTCATTTTATTTATTTATTTTTATTTCTATTTCATTTTATTTATTTATTTTTATTTCTATTTCATTTTACTTATTTATTTTTATTCCTTTTTTTTTCTTTTTTTTCCCTCCTTTTCTTTCCTCCCTCACCCTCTCTCGCTCGGGACCCCTCCCCTTTCCCCCCCCCATCGCGCTACCCCTCCTTCCCCCGCGCCGAACCATACGCCACACCCCCTTCTCCCCGCCGGGTCGCCGCGCCACCCGCCCTCTCCGGCCGCCGCCCTCTCGCCGCGCTCCTCCCTCTCCGGCCGCCGCCCACGCCGGCCTCCCTCCAGCCGTTCTCCCTTACCACGACACGAACCCCCTCTCCTCCTGGACCTCCGGCCGAGCGCCCCTCTCCACGGCGCACCTCCCTCCTCCGGCGACCGCAATCTCGCCGGCGTTCTCCTCCCTCCATGACTCCCCCCTCCGGCAAGTTTTTTTTATTCCTCTCTTAGTTAGGATTTTGGGTTATTTTCATTTAGGGTGTGATTTCCTTTTGTTTTGTTGTTGTTTTTGTTTGATTTCTTGATTTAGGGTTCATCCTCGTTTCATCTTGGTGCGAATATGGCGGAATTGAATTTTCGCACCGAAATTCGGATGTTTCAACACCGAAGGTAAGTGTTCCGGCGTATAAGTGTTATCGACGAATTAATTCTCTTATTTAGTAAAATTAGCATACTCATTCAGTTGTTTACATGGTGAAAATTTAGTTTTACTTAAAGTTTGATATGATTTCAATGTGTTTAGTGGCATGGTTATTTGATATGAATGTTTTTATTTTGCGAAAACCCATTTTGAGCCTTGTGCTGTGTTTTATAAATTTTGTTGTTGGTTTATGGTGTCACGCTAGGGCTGCGAATTTTGTTTCACCCCATTATGGGTGTGCGTTTGCCCTTTGAAGATGTCCTTGAGTGGGATTTTGTGTTCAAAGTTTGGTAATGTCGCTTACTATTGTTTCTTGATAATTTTGGTCTGTTTGGGGTTTAATTGGGTGTGTGTTTGAAGAAAACTCATGTTGTGTTATGTGATGTTATTTTATAAATCATTAAGTTTGTCATTTAAAATTTTGTAAGTTGTGCAATTAGTTTATCAATATGTGTAGGTGGTGCAGAGTGTATTTTTTTATGGAGTCGTGTGCGTTGGATTTCAAACAAAAATATTTTTGTGTAGTTTTGTGGCAAAACATTGAAGCACACCTTGAAAATGTTTTAGTAAGTGTCTCTTTATTTTATTTAAATTGTTTATGTGGAGAAAAAAAAATAGTTTTAAGACGATTTATTATACATTGATTTTAAAGTGGTATCTTAATATGAGATACAATGTGTTTTATTTGAAAACCCGTGTCAAGCTTCTTATCACTATTTTATAAAATGTATTGCTGGTTTATCAAAGTGTGTAAAGACTGCAGTTAGTGTTTTGGTATGGTTTCAATGTGCACTTGGTTGTTGAAGTTGGATTTGGGTGCGTTCTTGATAAAAAAAAGTCTCATATTGTTATTTAAAATTGTTTCATAAAATGTTTCAATGATTTTTTAAGTCGTAAGGGAGGTGCAGATGGTGTTTTAGAGTTCTTTAGGTGTGTGCATTGTCTCAAAATGGTACCCATGTGTGTAAATGACGATTCTTGGGGTGCAGTGTATCTTGTTTCAACTGGTGCATTAATGTGATGTGTCTTTCTGAAATGTTTTGTAGATTGTTTATGTGTTTATTTGTTTTATTAAATTTTATGTGTAGGGCGTTGCGCTTTGCTTCGTTGGTTTTGGGCCGCGCGTGTCGAGAAATCCTACATGTACATGCATAGGGTAAGACATATATATATATGTTCCCTCTTTGTACATATTCCCTCATGGCGCGAGGAATATGTGCAATGCAGCTAGTGGTGCGTATATATATATGTATAAATGCATGTGCGTGTGTGCGCCAAGGATCAGTTTGAATGTTTATCTTCAAGCAGCGACATGTTGAGGTAGGTTTCCTATGCCTATGCCTTTAGTTTGAATTTCATAATTGCTTGCTTTCTTTGAAAATATGTTATATGTATATATATATGTTATATTTACATGTTATGAAATCTGGGTGCATTTGCTAATAATGGTTATGCATTTGTTTTGGAAAAAAAAATGTAATGTATTACAAATGCCACTTGGACTTTCATAAACTAATTGAATCATTTTAAGAAAGTGTTCAAGATTGTTTTTTTATATATGTAACATGTAGATTGTTAAATTGGGATTTCAAAAAGGTTTTACAAAGATTTTAGATGATTATATGTGCAAAAATTAAAACTATTATTTGTGAAACCATAAAGCCTGTTTGGCCCTTTTGGAATGGTTTGTAAAATTGGAAAAAAACCCCTCCTAAGGCAAACCCCCTTGGTTTTAGAAAATGACTTGTATGTTGAGTGTACGAATATGTGCCTAATATTGGAGCTTATGCTTTATGTAACGTGAAAGTGGGGAATGCGCTTAAGGAGGGAGAATAGTGGTGAGACCGTGCACGGTGTCCGCTCTCAGGTGATAATTTTATTATTATTATTTTAGTTAATATTTTAATTAGGGATTTGTTTATTCTTTCAGATTTTATTTATTTATTTTATTTCATTTTATTCACTCTATTTATTTATTTTTATTTTATTTTATTTATTTATTTCATTTCATTTTATTCATTTTATTTATTTATTTTTATTTTTATTTCATTTTATTTATTTATTTTTATTTCTATTTCATTTTACTTATTTATTTTTATTCCTTTTTTTTCTTTTCTTTTTTTTTTCCTCCTTTTATTTCCTCCCTCACCCTCTCTCGCTCGGGACCCCTCCCCTTTCCCCCCCGTCGTGCTACCCCTCCTTCCCCCGCGCCGAACCCTACGCCGCACCCCCTTCTCCCCGCCGGGTCGCCGCGCCACCCGCCCTCTCTGGCCGCCGCCCTCTCGCCGCGCTCCTCCCTCTCCGGCCGCCGCCCACGCCGGCCTCCCTCCGGCCGTTCTCCCTTACCACGACACGAACCCCCTCTCCTCCTGGACCTCCGGCCGAGCGCCCCTCTCCACGGCGCACCTCCCTCCTCCGGCGACCGCAATCTCGCCGGCGTTCTCCTCCCTCCATGACTCCCCCCTCTGGCAAGTTTTTTTATTCCTCTCTTAGTTAGGATTTTGGGTTATTTTCATTTGGGGTGTGATTTCCTTTTGTTTTGTTGTTGTTTTTGTTTGATTTCTTGATTTAGGGTTCATCCTCGTTTCATCTTGGTGCGAATATGGCGGAATTGAATTTTCGCACTGAAATTCGGATGTTTCAACACCGAAGGTAAGTGTTCTGGTGTATAAGTGTTATCGACGAATTAATTCTCTTATTTAGTAAAATTAGCATACTCATTCAGTTGTTTAGATGGTGAAAATTTAGTTTTACTTAAAGTTTGATATGATTTCAATGTGTTTAGTGGCATGGTTATTTGATATGAATGTTTTTATTTTGCGAAAACCCATTTTGAGCCTTGTGCTGTGTTTTATAAATTTTGTTGTTGGTTTATGGTGTTGCGCTAGGGCTGCGAATTTTGTTTCACCCCATTATGGGTGTGCGTTTGCCCTTAGAAGATGTCATTGAGTGGGATTTTGTGTTCAAAGTTTGGTAATGTCGCTTACTATTGTTTCTTGATAATTTTGGTCTGTTTGGGGTTTAATTGGGTGTGTGTTTGAAGAAAACTCATGTTGTGTTATGTGATGTTATTTTATAAATCATGAAGTTTATCATTTAAAATTTTGTAAGTTGTGCAATTAGTTTATCAATATGTGCAGGTGGTGCAGAGTGAATTTTTTTATGGAGTCGTGTGCATTGGATTTCAAACAAAAATATTTTTGTGTAGTTTTGTGGCAAAACATTGAAGCACACCTTGAAAATGTTTTAGTAAGTGTCTCTTTATTTTATTTAAATTGTTTATGTGGAGAAAAAAAAATATAGTTTTAAGACGATTTATTATACATTGATTTTAAAGTGGTATCTTAATATGAGATACAATGTGTTTTATTTGAAAACCCGTGTCAAGCTTCTTATCACTATTTTATAAAATGTATTGCTGGTTTATCAAAGTGTGGAAAGACTGCAGTTAGTGTTTTGGTATGGTTTCAATGTGCGCTTGGTTGTTGAAGTTGGCTTTGGGTGCGTTCTTGATAAAAAAAAGTCTCATATTGTTATTTAAAATTGTTTCATAAAATGTTTCAATGATTTGTTAAGTCGTAAGGGAGGTGCAGATGGTGTTTTGGAGTTCTTTAGGTGTGTTCATTGTCTCAAAATGGTACCCATGTGTGTAAATGACGATTCTTGGGGTGCAACGTATCTTGTTTCATCTGGTGCGTTAATGTGATGTGTCTTTCTGAAATGTTTTGTAGATTGTTTATGTGTTTATTTATTTTATTAAATTTTATGTGTAGGGCGTTGCGCTTTGCTTCGTTGGTTTTGGGCCGCGCGTGTCGAGAAATCCTACATGTACATGCATAGGGTAAGACATATATATATATGTGCCCTCTTTGTACATATTCCCTCATGGTGCGGGGAATATGTGCAATGCAGCTAGTGGCGCGTATATATATATGTATAAATGCATGTGCGTGTGTGCGCCAAGGATCAGTTTGAATGTTTGTCTTCAAGCAGTGACATGTTGAGGTAGGTTTCCTATGCCTATGCCTTTAGTTTGAATTTCATAATTGCTTGCTTTCTTTGAAAATATGTTATATGTATATATATATGTTATATTTACATGTTATGTAATCTGGGTGCATTTGCTAATAATGGTTATGCATTTGTTTTGGAAAAAAAATGTAATGTATTACAAATGCCACTTGGACTTTCATAAACTAATTGAATCATTTTAAGAAAGTGTTCAAGATTGTTTTTTTTATATATGTAACATGTAGATTGTTAAATTGGGATTTCAAAAAGGTTTTGCAAAGAGTTTAGATGATTATATGTGCAAAAATTAAAACTATTATTTGTGAAACCATAAAGCCTATTTGGCCCTTTTGGAATGGTTTGTAAAATTGGAAAAAACCCCTCCTAAGGCAAACCCCCTTGGTTTTAGAAAATGACTTGTATGTTGAGTGTACGAATATGTGCCTAATATTGGAGCTTATGCTTTATGTAATATGAAAGTGGGGAATGCGCTTAAGGAGGGAGAACAGTGGTGAGAGGTTTAACGAGTTTTTCGGATAAAGAAAGCGTGACGTTCATTTCTTTTCTTTTGATAGAAGCTCACCACCTTTTTGAAATAGAGCACAATGGTAAACCCGGGTATCTAGGTGGGTGACCAGGACTAGTACGCTAGATGACACGACAGAGGTTCATCCCGGTTTGTCTAGCAGGATTGACGCAACAACACTAACTAAACATATGAATTTCTGAGGGTCGTGGTCTTCTAAGCCACGTTTTCTGAGGGTCGTGGCCTTCTAAGCCATGTTTTCTGAGGGTCGTGGTCTTCTAAGCCACGTTTCACCGAGGTACAAGGTCTCTAGGTTCCCACTTGTTCTAGCTACCTATAGGGATTACCCATAGTGCTCATTTGTGACATGCTGCTTGTGATGTAACTTCCTTTTCAGTGGTTTCATACCTGATGTCTTGTTTGTAAAAAAATCACATTTTATTCCAAACTGGTTTCTTTTCATTTTGAAATGTTAATGCATGCTTGGAACCTATTTTAAAAATGTAGTAAGAGTGAAATGATTTATTTGAAAATGAAAACTCATTACTTTATTTTGAAAAGAAGGGAAAACATTATTTTATTATATCTTATTTTCAAACTGGCATTTTTTTTTGGATTTCTTATTAAAGGCGGAGGCATAGGACGTGGTTATATTTCTGGCTTTCCTACTGAGCATCTTAGTGCTCACGCCTATATTACTTTTCAGTTGCAGGGTTCAGTCTTGGATCGCTTTTGGGAGCGAGGGTGGTTGTCATACCGTGGTGATCCGTGGGGTCACCAGAGGTATGTCACGTTTCTTTGTTTATTTCTTTTTTTTCCGCTGCCACGTTGTTCAGTTTACTTTCTGTTATTTATAGGCTTGTTCAGTTTATGTTTATTTATCTTGTTATGGGCTAAACTGTTCCCAACTGGTTTGTTTTGATGCCCGGCACTAGTTGCCAGCCCGTGGGGATCGGGAACGCCCTTCGGGCCATGTTGCGGACCGGGTCGGGCGCTGGGTCGGATGACGACCCGGCCTGGGTCGTGACAGTTCATCAGTAAATAAATAATGAAATAGATATTAAACATGTAAAATTAATAAAACACATATGAGAATATATGATATGCGGTTTAAGAAAAAAATATTGTATGATTTCCCCCCAAGGATCCTAGAACATAAATTATACCAAAAATATATTAGATTATAATATAAAGCATTTTAAACTCTGGTATCATTTCAATCCTTCAATCCATGAATTAATAAAATCAAATAAAACGTTAAAAATATTGAACACAAATTAATTAATGATATTTCAGGTCAAATTGTAGCATATACACCAACAAAAAATTATATTGGTGTATATAATTAACATATATCCCATTAAAAGGAAATTTCATAAAAATAACCCATACAAAGTTCAAATCATTGAATTGAGAATTATTCAAAATAAGGAATATGGATGACAAATATAAATCCACACAAAAAATTGAAAATTTATAATAATAAAATTTATTTTTTTATTCACACATAATCATGGCATGCCAATGTATATGAAGAAGAGTAAAAACAAAATGAAATGAATTTGAGTTAAGAAACCCTTTAAAACATGGTAATTTTAAATTCAAATCACCTAGGATAAAATAATTAAATTTCAGGCATAAAAAATCATTTCATATAAATGATTCATGTTATATCATGTAAAATTTAATTGTATGCATCATATGAAATAAATTAGGTGTATAACAATTGAATATGCCTCAATAAAGGTAACATAGATGGAATCCCTTACCATTAGTCTAAAAATTCAAGGCATTTCATTTAACTATGATATAATATATTCATATAAATTAATTGATTTATTAATAAAATATTATAGATTAAATCCCTTATCTATAAAACATTTATTTCATTTATCATTACTATATAGTTAATTACTTAATTAGTTAATTCCATGTCTGGTACTTTGATAATGTTCGGTCCATAATTTCAAAACTACTTTGGTGTATTGATAATGGAAATAAGATTACATTATTCAATAATATATAAAATATTAATAATTTTATTATTAATAATTTTATATTTAAATTATACTTTTAAACCTAACCATGCATTATTTTTTTAAATAAACAATGTTACTATCATCGAGATGATATCTCCTATGTACGTGTGAGTAAAGATTCTATTTACTAACAATCAAAGTGGAATGAATGAATGTATTATTTTATATTTATGTAATTATAATATCATCATAAAAAAATATTTTATCTTTTTATAAACTTATATATATCATCCATGTAATGACCTGAAATTTTATAAATAAAATTCCCCCAGTTCTTTACTTAAATTCATTATTATATATTATGGATATAGAAAATTAATAAACCTATTTTCTTCTATATATACTATTATATTTAAAAATAATATTAATAATAATTAACATTGATAATATAATAATTCAATAGTGATTGTATTATTAGTATAAATATGGGGTTTTAACAAATCCAATTGAAATGCACAAAATAATTGGTGTCCTCAACCAGTAGGATTGTTACCTAAAAATCCCATTTATCAAATATTCTTTGGGATATTACATCATTGGGATTTACCATTGACCAATCCCAATACAATATCCAAACATGTATGAATGACAAAAACTATTCATGGTATAAGCTTAAGCTCATCGAGATCATGACCCAAACCATATTTGTTTCCCCACCACATGATATCCTCACTAGTGTGCACTTTAGACTTAGGACGTTTCTAAGTGTATTAAAGGGATATGTTTCAAGAAAATAATAATATGAATATATATATATATATATATTATATAATAATGAATACATTTTCATCTTATTATTATTACTTTATAAATGATTTTTATTTTGATACAACAAAACACAAATTGTTTTTTTGGGTTATATTCAAATTCAAATAAAAAATTTATTTTGATGATTTAATGGATTTTTGAAATAAATAATATTATATTCAAATAATATTATTATATATCTTTTTTAAAATATAATTTATTTTATAATTTTTATGATGTCATGTGTAAAGTTTTAAGGGTTCAAAAACTGTTATTATAAAAACCCATGAATTTTAAAATAAATGTCAATTCTTATTTTAAAAGTGAAATTTCAAATTTTTTTAAAACAAATTAGATAAAATGAATATTTTTATTTTATTTATAATTTATAAATTACCCAATGGTTAATTGTTCATAATTTTCCTAGATAGTCAAATTTTCTAGAAACAATTAAATACGGTATTAATATACAATGTTTATTATGATATCATAATGACCCAAAATGATGTAATGAATAGTATAAATTTTATCGAAGAGAAAATATATGTTTTATATTTAAAATAATATAATATTTAGGTTATTTTATTAATTTCATATATTCTTTATGAATCCTCCAAGACCTATAATATATTTTGATGTTTTAAAATCATTTATTTAAGGGAATGAACCACTTCCACATAATAAATGATAAAATTTTCATACTTTAGGCCCTTTAACTAATATGAAAAAGAAAATCACCAGTATTTGGTTTAAACCAATATCAAAAAACATGGTATGGTTTTTCGTTTTGGTTATTTTATTATATAGAGTCGAAACCCTATGTTTGAGAAATAATAAAGGATTACCCAAACATTTCCTATATAAACAACCCAATATACCATGTATCTTCACTTAATAACCTTGTATTTTATACATAGTCTTTCCCACCATATATAGATTCATCTCAGGGTTCCCCAATTCTCTCAATAGTCTCCTCCCAAACATTTGGATACACCCTCTCAAGGTAAGGGATCCTCTCCTTCCCTTTATTCATGTATCTTGTTTTTATTATGTCTTTTATCTTTATTTACTAATGTTAGGATATGTTCTTCTATATACCAATTATGGTATATTTTATGTATAAATTATTAGATACTCTTTTCCCTCTCATTAATCCCTACCATGAATATTCATTGGTTCCCATTATGCAGCTAAAATTTGGATGTTATGTTCTATGCCAAACAATTGTATAGTAAATACTCGTACCCCTTTCCTAGAGAGGGTGTTCACCTAAATGTAGTTATACTTATTTATTATTGAATTAAAACTATCTATTCTACACTCCTTGATTTTTTAATAAAATATTATTATTAATTAATCCATGTTGTATGATCTATGAGGAACACTAAAGTATGAGAACGAAATGAAAGTGATGGGTTTACCAAGCATTATATATCGCTCCAATGCCATTGGGTAATGTTTTACTCTCATGATCCATCATTCAAGGGGATATGGATTAAACCTAATATATCATGTTACCTTTTACTTCATCATTTATTGATATTTATCCTTAACCTTTTCTTTATGATGCAATGTTTTATGTTGTGGAACATTTCCTATGTTTCAATTCTGATTATCATGTTATATCATCTCTCATTGTTCATACATATGATTCACACGCCTTTTATGTACAATTTATACTTATATTGTCTAAAATGTATCAATTTATTTATTTTATGCCATTATCATTCCCTTATATGGATCTATAGCCCCCCCTCTTATGTATGTCCCCAGGTGATCACATGTAACTTGATGTATGGAGGAATAATATGAGCATGTAAAATAAATTTTAAATAAGGGTGATGTATTCCTTATTTTACATATTCATGTAATTTACCTAATTACCAAATAAAATATCATTCATTATCTTTTAGTTTTTATTATGTGTACTCTAATTTAATAAATAAAAAATTTGTTGGTAATAAGGGGAAGGGTTATCAATGTTGTAATCAAAGAGAATGTTTAGCTATTTTTAAGGCTAGTATGAGAAAACTCTAGTGGATGGCATAGGGATAAGTCTATATATAATGAAAATCCCTAATTTTTTGTAAGTATATATTAATAGTTTTATTAAGAAAATTCATCTCTGTCTAGAAACTACAAGTGGATGTGGCACTAGCATTGATTTACATAGGGGTAAAACATGAAAACATAGTATAAGGAAACACTCTATCAGGAATTGTGGAACAAAAATGGTCCACTTTCCATATATGGTTTGACACTCATAGGGGATCTGCTTTGGTTAACTCACAATCTCGTTAATAACAATTATTAACGGAAAAAATGAAAAAATAATAAATTCTACAAAATTAATCATGGATAACATTGATTGAAGCCTATAAATTCATATATTATGAAATAAATGTCACTTATAAGATATCCTTTTAATTTCATTAGATTCCCATTTATTTGTTTAATAGTTTAAAAACACTCATACCTAATTTTCCCATTATTTTATCCAATGTCTAGAAATTAGTGGAATTAGGTAAATGACTAATGTTATGGTTAATGTGATGTTTTACCAAACGATATGCCTAAACTAAAGGGAGAAGTAATACAAAACCATATGATGATACTCTCTCAGTTGACATCGGTTCAGAAAAAAATTCATGGAGAGGAGATCTTAAATCCTCCTAAGAAATAAAAAGATATAATTGAGAACTTTTTGTGACAAAGGCCTTTGACATTCAATGGATCATATGATCCCTTAATCGTGGAATAATAGATCAACTCCATTGAGAATATCTTCTCCATTATTCAATATTTTGAGAAAGAGATGGTTCTACTGGTTGTTAGTTGTATGGTGGGATAATTTGATCAATGGTGGAAATTGATCGAGAATACTAAGCCTAAATAATATATCGAATATATGAGGTGGAAAAAATTCTATAGAAAAATTGATAAATATTTTCCTTACACTATCTCACTTAAAATGGTATTGGATTTTCATACCCTCAAGAAAAAATTTGATGAATCTATCAAGGCATTTTAGGAAAACATCATAAGAATTCCATGACATGCCTCCAGCTTTATTGTTACCCCTGATTAAAAATATGACTGCTTTTTTTGTGTGCTAAAACTTATTCTATGAAAATCCATTGTTATAAAATAATTAGATATCTACAATATGTTCCGTCAATGTTAAAATAGAGAACTACCAATCTCAAAGGAATAATGGGGGTTAGAAGAGGAAAGTAGAGTTTAATTATAGTGGTATGATGGAGAAATAAATTGGTTTCTAGAAATTTCTATATCCCAGTTGTCAAAAGTGTTGAAAGAAGAAGACCAAAAATTACCTATGGGATGAGAAAACAGTTTAGGTGCTTGAATGAAGGACACAAAGTTAGTGATCACTGATAGAAGAACCCCACTAATGTGATGGAGGAAAGGCATGCACTGGTCACCCCATAAAACATTGTTCATTATTTAAAGTATAAGGAACAAGGAAACTTTTCAATGTAATGCACTATGATAAGGGTTCTTGGAGATAACCAACAACCTCCAAGGCAGCAAGGGTAGACTTATACAATCACAACTATTGAGGTGGATCACAAAAATTAAGTGGTGATAGGTGCACTAGTTATTAATCCAAGAATATAGACCGTAATTTTTTGGATTCAGGATCTTTGAATCTCTTTATATAACATAATTTTTAGTGGAACTGTTCAAACATTACCCCAATGAACAGAACTTGAGATATTGGTGAAAATAAAAAATGGTGTAATTATTGCATCCTAAGTATATAACACCCCCCATTTCAATATTTGTTATATGAAATTCCAAAAAACCATGGGATACTCTCTTTAGTGTAATTTGATCCAATTCTAGGTGTGGATAGTATTTCTTTATATAGATCCAATATGAATTTCTCCAATAAAGAAATCAATATCTATATCAAATAATTTCCTCATGTTTCATTATTAGTGAAAGGAGGAGGATGAATCTTCTATAACACCAAAATATCAAAAATGGATATTATTTCCCTATGATCAAAAATATATTGCATAACTAATTGATTCCAATGAATTTATAATCCTTGAAGATATGATTATTTTCATGGAATATGCTGATGTGTTTCTTGAAGTATTTCTTGGAATCCCTCCTAGCTGATACGTTAGATTTTTAATTGAGTTTAAAATGTTTAATTACCATTATCAAAGACTTTTATAGAATGGTTTTGTTATTACTTGAGGAACTTAATAAATAACTATAGGATAATCAAGATAAAGAGTTCATACACCCAAATGATTCACCTTGGTGTGCACCCATACTCTTCTTCAAGACTAATACTATGTAAATGCACCTTGGCATTTATTATTGTATGGTAAACAAGATCCATATAAATAAAAACTATCATCTTACATGAAATTCTGAATTTTTCTATTAGCTACATGAAGAAAAATAATTCCCCATGGTTGATATTCAGTCAGTATATTACCATGTAATGGTGAAGAAGGAGGATGTCCCCAAGACCTCTTTATATACAAGGTATAAACACAATGAGTTCATAGTAATTCCATTCATAATAAATAATTCCCCATTAATGTTCATGCACATGATGAATAGTGTATTTAGAGATTACCTAGAATATTTTTCAGTCATTATAGATGATATTCAAATATAATATAAAAAAATACGATCATGGGGAGTAACTAAGAACATTGCTAAAGACCATACGAAAGGAGTATCTTCATGAAATGTATATACAATTTGAGTTCTAATTGAAGGACGTATCATTACTGGGGAATATTATCATAGTAAGTGGAATATCCATGGACCCTTCAAGCCAAAAGTAATAGGAGGATGGTCGATGCCAATATCTATGATATAAATTCATAGTTCACCTAGGCTAGAGGGATATTGTCGCCTATTTTTTGAGAAATTTCTCATGATTATGAAACATTAAATCCAAGATAACATGGTAGGTAATAAAAAAATTTCAATGGTGAATGTGAAGAGATAATGGAAAAATTTTAAAAACGGATTATCACTACATAATTACTCTTATTACCCATGATTTGATAACTTTTAATTGTATTTATTAATGCATTGAAGATGGTATTGGGTTCTGTATTAATGAAAAATTAATACATGGTAGAATATACTTCAAGGAAATTGAACAGTAATGAATATAACTACATAACACATGATCTAGATTTGGCTACAATTATCTTTACATTGAAAATCTAGAAGCATTATTTATTTAGGGATATGTGTGAAATATATATCGATCACAAAATCCATAGTTATGTATTCACAAAAAAGGAGATGAATATGTGCTAATGGAGATAGTAAGAGCTGATCAAGGACTATGACTGATCACTCCACTACCATACAGGTAAATAAAATAACATGGAAGATACTCTAGGTTGAATGGATCCATAAATTTTTTCATATATGAGAATTGATATGGATATAATCTTCTTAGATTTAAATGGGATAAACATGCAAATCATAATGGAAGGAACATCTTAAATTCATTCGCAAATGATTTCTCGATTACCCCTTCATGGGAGTTTAAAGGGTTATAAAAGTGATTATGTGGGAATTAAGAAGGAATTTTAATCTATAATAAAAGTTAAATCCTCATAATTCAATGTTAATGAAGAAGGAGTTCTGATATTTGGGTCACGACTATGTGTACCGTCAAATCGTGAATTAAAAAGGATATGTCAGATGATGAACATTGTTAGAAATACTCCATCCAACCAAGAATCAAAAGGATGTATCAAGATCTCAAAGACCACTATTGGTGGGATGATATGAATAAAGAGATTAGTGAATATATGTCATGATATCTGGTATGATAGAAAGTAAAGGTAGAAAGAATGAATATTACGGGACGATGAAACCATTACCCATACATACATGAAAATAGGAAAACATCTCCATTTATTTTTCACTATTCTTATGAAAACATCAAGAGGAAATAAGGTTAAATTGGTTTTGGAGGATCATATTACAATGAATGGTCACTTCATTTCAATTTTAGATGAATTCTTATATGATAAAATTTCAAGGATATACATTAGAGTTGTAGTGAGGGTGAATAGAAAACCACTATTGATTGTATTTGATTGTGACCCAAGAATTACCTCCTTGTTTTGGAAGATTCTCAAATAGGCTCTAAATATTGAGTTTATCTTCATCCCGAAATATCACCCCAATACTGATGGTCAAACTAAGTTAAAAATCTGGACACATCGATGAAATATTGAGAGAATTTTCAATTGACATAAAAGGAGGATGAGATCATCATCTACCTATAGTCGTATTCTTAAACAATAATAGTTTTCACTCAAGAATCCAAATGATTCTTGATGAATACCATTAGGTAAAGAGATGCAGAACACCTATTTGTTGGAATAATGTTGGGGAGTTTGAACTGTTAGGTCATTAAATGATCTATGAAATGGTGGAAAAGGTCAATACCATTCAGTAGCACATCAAGGATTCTTAGAGTTGAAAAAATATCTATTTTTATAATCATCAATGATAACTAGAGTTTGAGTTTAGAGACATGTTATTATTTAGAATATCTCCCAGGAATACGGTCATGATATTTAGGAATAAGGGAAATATTATTCCAAGATACATTTGTCCCTTTGAGATCCTTGATCGCATTGGAGTAGTGGCCTATGGACTAGAACTCCAACCTAACCTATCTCATGTACAAGATGTGTTCCATGTATCTTTTTTGAGGATGTACATACCAAACCCCTCACAAGTACTCAATCCAAAGGTGGTACAATTGGAGAACGATCTTTCCAATGATGAGAAGTTGGGGAATATCTTAGATCATTGAGAAAAAGTTCTATAGAATAAGACAATGCACCTAGAAAAAGTCTTGTTTAGAAAACACAAGTTAGAAGAAGAAACATCTGAACCATAGGAAGTGATTAATCATAGATACCCTGATTTTTTTTGTGTGATAAATTTTTAAAGGGGGAATATTGTAATTACCTAACATTTTATAAATAAAAATCCCATTTTTATTTAATTAAATACATTATTATATATTATGGATAAAGTAAAAACATGAACTTATTTTGTTTCATTATATCCTATCATATTTAAAATACTATTATGCATCAATATGATTGATAATATAGTTGTTGAAAATGATCATATGATTAGTATAAATATAGCATTTTAACAAATCTAATTGACACAAATGAAGGATGTGATGACATAATCCAATAGGATTATACCCTATGAATCCCATTTATCATATCTTATAAGGGGGATATAATCATTTGTATTTTCCATTGAAAAATCATAAGCTGAAATCTAAGAACATAATAATGAGAAAAAACATTTTAATGGACATGTTCAAGCCCATCAAGATCACGACCCAAACCACATACACTGAACCACACAATGAAAATCACAATGTCATTCACCTTACTATTAGTGAGTTTGTTGTTGTATTCAAGGGATATGTATCAATAAAATAATAATATGAATATGTATATATTAAATAATAATTAATATATTTTCATATTATTATTATTACTTTATAAATCATTTGGATTTCGATACAATAAAAAATATACTCTATTTTTTGGGTAATATTAAAATTATATTAATGAGTTTATTTTAAAGAATTGATTGATTATTAATGAAAATAATAAATAATTTACATAATATTGTTACAAAATTTATAAAATATAAATGATCATATAATTTTTATGAAGTCAAATGTAATTGTTATAAGGGTTTGAAAACTGTTATTATCCAAAAAACCCAACATTTCTTAATAAATTTTGATTATTATTTTAAAACTGATTTTTCACAGGTATAGAAAATTATTTAGAATCAATTACTCTTATTTTTGGAATCAAAATGTTGAAATTATCAAATGGTGGATTTTTCATAATTTTCTGAGACAGTTGAATTTTCATGTAAAATTAAATATAGTATAAATATACTATGCGTATTATGACATAATAATGACCCAAAATGATTTGATAAATACAGTAAATTGTATATGAGACCAAATATATTTTTACCCTTTAAATTAATATTATTTTATTAATTTTATAAATCCATTATGGATCCTCCAAAATTGAGAATATATTTTCATTTTACAAAATCAATCCATTAAGGACATGACTCAGTTCCACATCAGTGAGGGTAATATTTTAATAATTTCACTCCTTGGATAAATTAAATAATTTAAAACACCATTATTTTCTAGAAACTGTGGCCAAAAACCATGGGAAGGTTTTTTAATTTTTTATTTTATTATGTATATTCCAAAATAATTGTGTGAGAAATAATAACTAATTCCCCACTCATTTACTATATAAACCAACCCCAGATCCCATTTCTCTTTACTCAAAAATATTTTATCAAATACATACTCTTACGTAACCTCTATATATTGGTCCCAAGGTTCTCCAAGCTCTCAAGAAGCTCCTCTCAAGCATTTGGAATCACCATCTCAAGGTAAGGGATCATCTCCTTCTCCTCTTTATTCATGTATCTTCTTTATCATATATATTTTATATTCATTTCCATGTTTTGGGAAATGTTATTACATATCCAAAATATTTTTAATTTTATTTATAAATTATGATAAATACCTTTCACTATCATCATTCCCTCCCATGAACATTCACACACCCCATTATGCTGTGGAAATGTCACCGTGGTTTTCCATGACAAACAATAGAATTGTGAATACCCATACCCATTTCAAAGAAATGGTGTAGCTTTTATGAACTTTTATTTAATTATTTTGGAATTACATGTATTTTTTCAACACTACATAATCATTGAATAAAATATTATTATGAATGTATCCATGTTTTATGATCTATGTGGTACACTTATTCATGAAAATGAAATAAAAGTGACGGGTGCTCTAGGAATTATGTAGCACTATAATGAATTAGGAAATGTTTTAGCCTAATAAGACAGTATTAAAGGGGTTAGAGAGTGAAAATAATCCATCATGATACTTTTTAAATCATAATTTTTTATTATTTATCTTTTATATATTTTTATGTTATAGTTTTTTAAGTTTTTTCCACAATTCCCTTGTAGTCATTATGATTATCTAGAAATATCATGCCTCATGGTTCATGTTTATGACTCTCACTACTTGTATACCCCATTTATACGACTATTGTCTCAAATGTATTTAATTATTAATTTTATTCCATTTTTATTCCCCTAATGGGATTTATAGATCACCACTTTATTATGAATCTCTCCTAGTTATCCCATGTCACATTATGTACAAAGGAATAATGTGATCATGTTAAAAAAAACAACAAAGATGATGTATTCCATGTTTCTCATTGTTATTTAATGTACTTAATTCCCAATGATAACATGATTATAGATATTTTGGGTTGTATTATCTATACTATTATGTAATGGTAGTTTGGGTTTGGCTTAGTGGTAAGCACCCCATAATGCTACATGAAAAATGAGTGTTCAAACCCCATGGGGCGCAGGTACTGTAGCAATAATGTAGCGTACTGTAGCAGCGGCGGGCACTGTAGCAACGACGAGCACTATAGCGGTGGTAGGTACTGTGTGGTACTGTTACAGTGCAGGTATTGTAGTAGTACTATTCATATAATGGGCCTTGGGCTATCATTTTTGGCCTACGGGCCATGTAATGGGCTAAATACCCACTGGGCCTTCAGGCTATATAATGGGTCTCCCTCTACCCAGTTAAAAAGAGGTCCTTGCATTGATTTAATAATAAATGAGGCTTCATCCCCAACCTTTAAAAAATACATACTATTATGTAATAAATCATGAATTAATATTTAATATAGATAACGGGTTGTCTTAATCTATATGATGTATTGATAAAAAATTAAGATCACTTCGTGGAGGTTGTAGTCCACACGTACACTTGAACAAAATTATCATTTTTAATGTATGGAAGGATAAGAATATAGATGATATATTATTTCAATATAATGATAAATATATCATTAATATCGTATATATATTCTAAATCCATCATTATTACCATCCATGATAGCTGGTGATGGAAACAAATTGCATCATTCCACATGGCTGTTGTAATAACCTAAAATTTTATAAATAAATTCCCCCTTATGATTTAAATTAAATTCCATAATATATATAATGGATATAAAAAACCTAATAACATATGTATTTTTATAATATCATATTTAAAATATTATTAATAATCATTACCATTTATAATATATCCATTGAATAATGATCACTTGATTAGTATAAATATGGGGTTCTAACAAATCTAATTGACACATAAAATGGAAGTGATAACATCAAATAGTAGGATTGTACCCAATGAATCCCATTTTTCAGATATTTTATAGGATATCTAATCTTTGGGATTTTACCTTGACCATTCGGATTCTAATATCCAACAACATAATTATAAGAAAAACTTCTTATAGAATTAGTTCAATCTTGTTGAGATCTTGGCCAAAACATTGTACACAAAACCACCCCATGAAAGTCTCACCCTTGTTTTTCTTACCCATAGAGGGTTTTACGGTGTATTAAAGGGATATATATCAGGACCCTAAAAATATAATTATATAAATTGTTTTTATTATTTTAATGTTAATATTTACATATTTTTTTTTGATATTTTATAAATGATTTTTATTTTTTATTCAATAAAACACAAAGGTTATTTTTGGGTAATATTAAAATTAAATTAAGGAATTTATTTTAATGAATTAATGTATTTTTGAAATAAATACTATTTAAATAAATTATTATTATTAAAGATAATTTCTTCAATATAAATTATTATATATGTTTTATTAAGTTAAAGGAAATTTTTATTATGTTTTGAAAACTGTTCTTCTCAAAAAACCCTCGAATTTTACAATAAATAGTGAATTTATTTTAAAAGTGATAATTCACATATTTAACAAAATTATTTTTATAAAATTAGTATTATTTATTGAATCATAACATTGAAATTATCCAATGGTGAAATATTTTTAATTTTCTCAGATAGTTGAATTTTTTGGTAAAAAAAGATGGTGTATAAATATATTATGTGTATGATGACATCATAATAACCCAAAAGTGAGGTAATAAATACAATAAATTCTATCTATGGCCAAATATTTTTTTTTCATTTAATAAAATATGATTATATATTTAATTTATTAATTTTAGAAATCCATTATGAATCCTCCAAAACCATTAATATATTTTATGGTTTTAAAATCATTTTTTAGAGTATGACTCACCTCCACATCAGAAATGATATTAATATATAAATTTATACCCTTGGACTTATAAAATAATGAAAACCACCACTATTTGGTAAGAAAAATTTTACAAACCCTTGGATGGTTTTTGGGTTTCGTTATTTTTTTATATAGGGTCCAAAACCGATGTTTGAGAAATGATAATGATTTCCCCAATAATTTCTATTATAATCCACCCAAATCACCAACTTATATTCACTAAAAATACTTTTATCACATCCTTAATATTACCTACCATCTATATAGTCCTTTGGAGGTGACCCCAAGCTCCCAAGAATTCTCTCCCAAGCATTTGGATCCACACTCTCGAGGTAAGGGATCATCACCTTCTCTTCATTAATCAACTTTATTTATTATCCTATACATTCTATTTATGATTAATAATGATAGGATTTTCTTTTAAACTTCCATATTACATCCATTTTTTTCCCAAATTATGAGGTACCCCGTTCTCTATCATCAACCCATTATATGGATTTTTAAATTTCATAGATATCATTTCATAATTTCACCATAATTTTCAATCCCAAAACAATTGTGTAGTAAATGCCATAACTATTTCCTATCATGGGTGGTCACCTTTATACACATATACATCATTGACTTGGGAATTATATGTATGTATTCCAAAAACCTTGATCACAAAGTAAAATATAATTATATTTTAAATCATGAAATATAAACTATGAGACACAGTTAAGCATGTGGATGAAATAAAAGTGATGGGTGTGCCAAGAAATATATAGTTCTCTAATGCATTGGGTAACGTTTAGTATCATGAGACACAATGTTTGAATAAGGAGTAAACATGATTCATTTATGGGACTCCATCCATCATTATTTTTTGAATGTTATCCTTGACCAGTGCTTATGATGCAATGTTTTTTGTTGTATCCATATTTCCAATATTGCCATTATGATTATCATGTTTTATCATGTATCATTGTCTATGTTTATGATTCAAAATTCTTTTATGTCCCATTTATATTCCTATTGTATCTTATTTATTATTCCCTTCATGTTATTACATTATTATTCCCTTACTGGGATTTGTATCTCACCACTTTATTTTGTAATCCCTAGGCTTTATCATTTAGTTTTATATACGTAGTAATATTATGAACATGTTAAATAGGTTTTTAAAAAAGATGATGTATTCCTTATTTTATGTTTTTATGTAATGTACCTAATTCCATTATACACTATGATACATGATCTTTGGGGTTTTATTATGTATAAAATTATATAATAAATCATGATATAAATTTTAATAATGAAAAGGGTTGTCGTAGTTTGTATCAATAGAAAATTTTAGGTATTTGGGGATTTAGATGAGGAGAATATAGTTAAATGATTAGTGATAATACTATGTATAAGAAAACATCCTTAAATTTGGGTAAGTGTATAAAAAGTGGTTTATACAAAAAATACATCCATATTTGGAAACTACAAGTAGATGTGTCTGGGGAATAGATGTACATTAAATTAAAACCTAAAGACACTGTGTTGACGTAAACATGATAGAGAACAACTACATGAAAATCGGCCTTACTGCACACCTGGTTTGAAACTCCTGGGGGATATTATTTTCTAGATTCAAAATATAATTACCAACCATTATTAAGGGAATATAAATTACTAAGAATAATATATGGTTGGAAATAGGTCATGGATAACATAGATAGAACATTATAAATTCATAAGTTAAGAAAATACTTGTAATTTATAAGTGATGTATCAAATGTAATTGGATTCTCATTTAAGTGTTTAATTTTTTAAAAATACACATCTTTAATTTTACCTTTATTATGGAAAGTGGTTGGAAATATGATGAATCTGGTAAATAATCTATGTGATGGTCAAGGTGATGACTACCCCAACGAGATTCCCAACCCATTTGGTTCCGGAATCAATACATATTTTATGATACTCTCTCAGTTGATTTAGGTTCGGAATAGAAAACTAGATCAGAAGGAGAGACCAAATCCCCTTATGAAATAACAATATTCAATTTAGATATTTATGTGAAAATGGACTTCAACAGTCAATTGATAATGTGATCCCTTAATCATGGAATAATAGATCAACTCCAATGAAAATATATTCTCCATCCTTCAATCTCTTGAGCAAGAGTTGGTTCTACTATCTGTTTATCATATTGAGGGTGAATCTAATGTGTGGTAGACGTTGATCTGGAATATGATTCCAGAGGAAGAGATCAAATCATTAGGGTCAAAGGAATACCAAAAAATATTTGACGATAAATATTGTCTTCATAATATTCACCTTAAAATAGAAAGGGATTTACATACCCTCAAGAGAAAAGATAATTAATCTATCACTGTGTATGATGAAAAGATCGCAAGACATTCATGATACACCTATGATTTTTTATTTACCCATGAATAAAATGATTACCACTTCTTTGGTGGACTAAAACCTAGTCTACAAAAAACCCAAAAGATTTGAGAATTTATTGCTATGAGTAAATTGTGGGAAGTTCCCTCAAGGAAGAAATGGAGATCACTGTATCTTGAGGGTATCAGAAGGATAATAATGGAAAAAATTAGATTAATTATACGGTTTTTATAGAGAAATAAAATAGTTCCAATAAATTTTAACACCCCACTTATCAATGGTGTGGAAAGAATCCCCCCATAAATTACCTAAGGGGTCAAGGAAATTATTTAGATTTGGGAAGGAATGTAAACTATTGGGAAAAAATCCCTCAAGGTAATATTGAATCATTTTTGGGTTGATTGTGTTTGTTGACAAAGAAGGTTTCAATGGTGAATTTTCAAGTTTTACAGAAGTTGTTGACAATCCATGTTGAAAACGAATAATGACAAAGGAAGGGACGATCTGGAGGCCGTACAAAAGAGCAGTACAAGGTGGCTCCATTTTCTAGTGTTTGCCAAATTTTTGGGGTCCAATATTTGGAATTTGGTGAATATCGCGAAAATAGTATTTCCATGAAAATATTATTTTAATATGGAAAAGGAATTAATTTCGTGAAGATAGGCTTCATGGTTTTGAATTCGCGAAGATCAGAAGAATGTTGATGGTGATACTTCGCGATTACATCAAGCTTCGAAAAAGGCAGAGGTTGAAGCGCATCGCGGCAGTGAAGGGATTTGCGAGGGAGCTTCACGGAGAAGGTGTGAAGGGATTTACGGTGATGCTCCATGATTAGGTCAAGATTTTTGATTTGAAAATTGACGTGATGCTTCACGATTCTGAGAGAATTTCGGCGGGAACTTCGGATCTTCGTGATTTGAGATGACGTGGCGTTAACTTCGCGTAGAAAGTTTGAGGGTTGGTAGAATCGACTATAAATTGGCCTGAACCCCTTCAAGAGAAGAATAAGTGAAAAGAGAGTTTCTCAGAAATAATATTTTTCTCTCGATTTGCGAAGGTGGATCGCGAAGGCAGTGTGCTTCGCGAAAGAAGATCTTCGCGGTGGCTAATTTATCTCCGCGAAAGTCATGTGCTCCACGTTGGATCAGGGATATTCACGAGAGAAGCTGCTCTGCGACGACTTGAGCTCTGCAAAGGCCTAATAATATCAAAGTCTTGAGATTTTCGAGGGTGCTTCGCGAGGGTGCTTTGCAGAAACGCAAGAGTTTCGTGAAGGCTTGTTTGAGCTTTGCGAAATTGGGAGCCTCGCGAAGTATGGTGCTTTGCGAAGGTATTTCCAAAGGAATTGCCCCGTGTTCATGGGAAAGGGTTTATTCATCAGTGGATGAAATTTGGACTTTAACTGAGTATCTACATATAGTAGAGGATGCATTAATTAATGCAAATGAAGAGTATAAACTTTGAGTGGATCCCTTCCAAGTGCAGTGAGCAAAGGAAGAGAAAGAAGGGTATCAATTCTACCTACAGTGAGCCAGAGAGAGATAAATAGGGAGTGACCCTTGGGAAAGCAGTGAGATGACCCTAAACATTGTAAAGGAAGTGATCCTGGTCATATAAGTGATCTAGCACATACAATATTGGTAGTGAGATTCAGTGGATTTGGTATAGTGGCACATCGCTATTATATGCTCCTTGGACGTAGCCCAGTGAGGGAGAACCAAGTAAAAATATCTGTGTCTGCCTTCTTGCTTCCCTACATTGCATTCAAATCATTATCATCAGATAAATAAGAAAAGAAAGGATAATAATAAACACACAAGTGAAAACAAATAGACCCTTGTAATAAAGAGGTCATGATCATGTGGGGCAGGAAGAATTTTGAAAATGAATATCCATACCCAGATTCACCCCCACTCTCAGGGTATATAGGATTTTATTGGTCCTAACATAAACTAGTTAGAGATTTCCAATAGTAGAAACATAAAATGTGATAGAGGAAATTAATTCTCTATTAAACCCTTGGCATATTATTCATTTCATAAAATATAAAGAACTAGAGCATTTTTCCAACCAGTGCACTAATGCATGGGTTTTTAAAGACAACAAATAAATTAAAATGTATAAAGGGAGAGATTTTTTCCATCACAACCATTTATATGGATCCTAAAAATGAAGTGATTAAAGATATTCTAGTAATTTATACATGAATAGAGAACATTATCTTTTATTTTGGTTCTACTCATTACATCAAAACATTATAGTTTTGTAGATCTATTCAAACACCACTAAAAAAATGAGGATGTAGATATGTGTGTGAATAAGGAAAATGGGACAATTATTGTATCATAAGTATATAAACACCCCTATTGATATTTATTGTTTTAAATTTCTAGATAACCTTGGAATTATCACTTTTACGTAATTTTCATTAATTATGGGTATGGATAGGCTTTCCCTATATAGATCCAAACTTATTTTCCATGAGAATGTATTCACTATCTATATAGGGGATCATCCTCATATTCTGTATAAATGAAAGAATATGGATGATTCTTCAATAGCACTACAATTTCCTGCATGGATATTATTTCCCCTAGAGAAATCATATATTGCATAAATTATTGAGTCTATGGAATAAATCATCCATGAAGACATGCCCATTGTGGGGGAATATGCTGATTTGTTTCATGAAGATTTGTATGGTCTTCCTTTAAAACGAGAGGTTGATTTTTCAATTTATCTTATACCTGGGGAGTTACTATTATCCTAGTCTTGGTATAGAATGGATTTTCTCTAAATTGATTAGATGAAGAACAACTACAGTATAATATATATAAAGGGTTCATATTACTATGTGTTTTACCTTAGGGTGCACCAGTCTTCTTCATTAAGAAGAAGGATGGCTCAATGCACATTTTCATTGACCATCGTGTGCTCAAAAAGATCATGATAAAGAATAACTATCATTTACCATTGATTGTAGACTTGTTGGATCAGCTATGTGGATCTCAAAAATTATCCACAATGGATCTATAGTCAGGGTATTACCAATGTAGTGTTAAGGAGGGCATCTTCAAGACTTCTTTTCATACCAGGTATGGACACTATGTGTTCATAGTAATGCCTTTTGGACTCACTAATTCTATATCAATATTCATAGGCATGATGAATATAGTCTTTAGAGATTTCCTCTACTAATTTTTGGTTGCATTTATATATTATATTCAAATATACTCTAATTATATGGTGAGGCATGAGGTGGATCTGAGAACTATTCTAAAGACCTTAAGAAAGGAGAAACATTATACCAAGTATAGAAAATGTTAGTTCTTGTTGAAGGAAGCCTCACCCTTGGGAAATATCATCCAAAGAAATTGGATATCTATGGACGCTTCGAAAAAAAAGTTATTTGAATGATGGTTTAGAAAAAATATATTAAATATACTTGTAGTTTACATGGATTAGCTAGGTACTATCACTGATTTGTGAGAAATGTATCACGCTTTTCAAACCTTCTAACAAAGATAACATGAAATGGAGTCATGTTTTCTTGTAATGATGAATGTGAAGAGATATTTATGGATTTTAAATGGTGTTTTACCACAATAAATTTACATACACTTCCCATAAGTGGAGAAATATCCGTGGTATTCATTGATTCTTTGAATAAGGGATGGGTTGTGTGTGAATGAAGAATGAAAATGTTATATTCTATGCTTTATAGTAGTTAAAATTTCACAAACAAAAAATACCAAATTCATGATATGGAGTTGGGTACACTGGTCATAGATTTGAAAATATGATGGAATTATCTATTTTGGGAGAACTGTGAAATATAAATGAATAAAAAAACCTCAAGTATATATTTACATAGAAGGATATAAATATAATCCAACTAATATGGTTAGAGATAAATATGACTACACAATTGTTTAGCATCCTTGGATTGAGAATAAAGAGGAATAGTATCTATATAGAAATGATCTAGAAATTTTTTCATTGATGATAATTTAGTAGGATATGATCTTCATAAATTTAAAAAGGATAAAAATAAGAGTCATAAAGGAAGGAATATCAACATTACTTTCAAAAATGATTTCTCAATAATCCCTTATAAAGGGGATAAAGGATTATCAAATAGTTGATGTGGAATTTTTGGAAAAAATGTACAGTATTCAAAAATGGAAATCCTCATAGTTCAATTTTGATAAATAAAGAGTTGTAATATTTTTTTCATGGATATGTGTACCATAAAATCATCAGTTAAAGAATTATTTTTGGAATGATTCACATAGTTCTACATTCTCCATCTATCTAGGAATAAAAAATATGTATTATTCTCATTGAGAGCACTATTTCTAGAATAGTATAAATATGGATATCATAGAAAATACATCAATATTTCTTTTATGTTATCAAGTGAAGGAAGAAAAGAAAAAATCCAGTCAGTTTATGCAACCATTACTGATACTTAAATAGAAATTAGAAAACATCACCATGGACTTCTTCACTAGTCTTTTGAAGACATCATGATGAAATAATTCTATATTATTTTCGTGGAACATCTTGTGAAGACTAGCCACTTCATTGAAATTCAAGATTACATATCACTCAATCCACATAAAAGGATATACATTATAGAAGTGATAAGGATACATGGAACACCGCTATGAGTTGTATCTAATTGAGATAAAAGATTTTCCAGAATGTTTTGCAAGAGACTCTAATATGATATTAATACTGAGTTTAAAATCCTAATAGATTATCACCATTAAACTGAAGGCCAATCTGAGTGGACTATCCAGAAACACGAGGATATGTTGAGAGCATGCTCAATTGACTTTGAAGGAGTGTGGGATCAACATATTACTCTAATCGAGTTCTCATACAATAAAATCTTACACTCATGAATCCACATGTCTCTCTATGAAACACTTTATGAGATCAGGTGAAAAACACATGTATTCTTGGATGATGTTGGGGGACAAAAACTAATAGGTTCTAAATGGTCGAAGAAATAGTTGAAAAGGTTAATAACATTCTATATCACATCAAGACTAGTCATAGTTGAAAAAAGAGAAATACGAATAATCATTGAAGACACCTCGATTTTGATGTTAGAGACAAGGTCTTCCACTACGTATCACCATTGAATAAATTCATGTAATTTTGGAAGAGGGGAAAGCTTATTCCAAGATACATCTATAACTTTTAGTTCCTTGAGGATGTACTTAATAGAACCATCCCATGAAATCAATCAAGAGGTGCTTCCATTGGATAACAATCTATCATATGAGGACCATCCAATAAAGATCTTATATCATAGAGATAAATTTCTATGAAATAAGAAAATGCACCTGGTCTAAGTATTTTGGCGAAACCAAAATTTTAAAGAATCGATGTGGGAACAACATTATGAAATGAAATAGAATTACCCTCATCAATTTTAATTTAGGAAAATAAATTTTTTTGGGGGAAATTTTTGAAGTTGGGTGGATTTTAATGACCAAAATTTTTATAAATAAAATTCACCTTTACAATTAAATTAATTAAATTATTGTTTATTATGGATATATATAACACATTAACTTATTTTTTTAACCTATCATATTGAAAATACCATTAAGAATCATTACCATTGATAATATTTTCATTGAATAGTGATCTCATTATTAGTATAAATATAGGGTTTATATAAATCAAATTGAAATGGGATTAGTAAGTGATGGCCTCAACCTATAGGATCATTCCCTATGGAACCCAGTTGTTGGAACTACAAAGAAATATTTAATCACTTGTCCTTACCCTTTACCAAGCCTAAGTTGAGATGTAATAACTATATAATGAGAAAAATTCCTTATCGGATAATCTCAAACTCATCGATATCATGTCCCAAACCATGTATATAGAACCACCCTATGAAAGTTTTGACACCATGCACTATAACCCTAGGGTGTTTTTTTGGTTTATTAAAGGGATATGTAGAAAGACCCTAGAAATATTAATATGTACCTAAAATTCAATATAATAATGGTTATATTTACTTCTTATTATTTTTATTTTATAAATGACAATGATTTTGATTCAATACAACACAATGTGTATTTTAAGGCCATATTCGAATTCAATTAAGGAATTTATTTTAATGAATTATTTCCCTTTTAAAAAATAATATTTTAATAATATTTTATTAGTAAATAATTTTTATTAAATATAAATTATCATATCATTTTCTTGAATCCGATTTCAAATTTTAATGGTTTAGAAAATGTTATTGTCCAAAAATCCAACATTTCTCAATATATGTCAATTATATATTAAAAGTGAAAATTAACTTATTTATAAAATTATTTTGATAAAATTATCTCTTTTTTTAGAATCCTAACATTGATATTATCCAATGGTGAATTTTTCATAATTTTATGAGTGTCGTATTTTTTAGTAAAAATTAAATATCATATAAATATAAAGTGTGTATTATGACATCATAATGACCAAAAACTGATGTGACAAATAATATAATTGGTATCCATGAAAAAATATATTTTATACATTTAAAATAATTTGATTTTATTTTTATTTGGTTAATTTTTTAAAGTCTTTATGAATCCTACAAAACCATTAATGTATTATATGGTTTTAAAATACTTTCTTTAAGAGTATGACTCACTTCCACATCAGCAAGAGTATTATTTTATTAATTTCGTCCTTTAACATTAAATAATAATTTAAACCACCTCTATTTGGATAAAAAAAAGTTAAAAATCATTGGATGGTTTGTGGTTTTTTTCATATTACTATATTGAATCAAAAACCCATATTTGAGAAACTATAATGAATCTGCCACACAATTCATATATAAAAACACCAAATCACCCAATTATATTCACTAAAAATTCTAGTATAACATCCTTACCCTTCCATCCAATCTATGGATTCCTCCCAAGGTACTCTAATCTCTCAACAATAACATCCAAAAAATTTTTAGTCACACTCTCAATTTAAGGAATCCTCGCCTTATATTATTTATTCAAGTTTCATTTTTATTTTATGCCTTATATTTCCAATTTATAATGTGGGTATATTCCATAAAATGTCCATAAAACATCCCATATTATTTAATAATGTTGTTATACATGTTTCCCTCCAATCAACCCATTTTCTAAATTTTTATGTGGCATCATTATGCTGCTGAAATCTCATATTTATTTTCAATGAAAAAATATATGTGTGGTGAATACCATAACCATTTAATATTAATGGTGTTCACCATTATACACATAAAATTATTTTAAATGGGGCTTAAAATTATGTATCTCAAAACTCTATTATTTTAGAATAAAATATGATATTAATGAACCCATGTTGTATGGTCTATGTGGCATACATAACCATTATAATGAAATGAATGTGATGGGTGCGCACAAATTTATATAGAGCTCAAATAAATTGGGTAATATTTAGTATCATGTGAAATAAAGTTGGGATAGGTAGAGAACCAAATTACTTTATTTTAATTTTTCCAATATGATGTCTTGGCAGCTATCCATTACTTAAGTGTAGGACCCTAACACACACTAAGATGAGAGGGGTGAATCAGGGTGTCAACTTTTTCACTCAATGTTATGGATCTTATTCCCATTTGGTAGGAACTCATTAAACCTATATGGTGGATATTAATAGTAAACAAACATTTACATGTAAAGAGATGACACAAAACAATTTTACATGGTTTACCACTAAGATCTACATCCATGGAGCTTACGCAGATAGTGTGCCGATCATACCTAAGACTAACAATCATCACTAGTTGTGGATTATAGATGTTCATTCATAGTCACTCTATAAAAGGAACAATACCTTTACAATATTTTAGGAATAGCTCATTGTGTCTCTCAGAACACTTCTATTGACTCCCCTTGGCCCTCTTCCTTGGACGAAGTCTTACTCAATTTATCTACTTGAAGGACCCTTCAATGAATAGGAATTAAATTATTTATCCCTGACATAGAAAGAGACTCTTCTTGCACCACAGACCTGAGTTGATGCACTCAGAAAGTCTTATCCACATAAACCTAATGGTCAATATTGTATTTAGAATAGATCATTCCCCCATGAAGGACCCCTAACATTGTAAAAAAAAACTTTTTCATGACGGTCACATACCGTTGTGGAAATAATTTTATTCAAAAAGATCATGGAGACAATATGGAATACCATACCATCATGAAGCACCCTCTAAAAAAGCACGATCATCAGTTAATACTAATAACTGTTTTTTATGCTAAAAATAGTATAGACTTCCAGATTTACGAAGATCCCCTACCTTCGCAAAATCAAATCATTTCTAGATTATCCATAAAAACTCATCGAATTAAAGTAGGGTAGCCTCGTATTTATAGGATCTGTCATTCATGAAGCTCCACCACCTCCATCATGTTTTTATATCAATAAAAAACATCTTCATGGCGCACCTCCTTTTGTGAAGCACAATAGCAATTTTCCATTTGCAATGCTCATAAGAATCGAGTGTATTTCCATAAAAACCCATTGTTTTGATCATCTTCATCATGGAGATTTTCATCTTTGACCACAAAGCTCCATTTCTTATAATCATGAAGAACATTGTCTCTATTCATGATGCATGTCGTAATCAAAGAGGACACCATCAAAATTCAATAATCCTTCACAAAATAGAACTCACAAAGAATAAATCCATGAAACCATTGATTTTTTCATTTTTTATATAGGGCCTTTAAAAACCCACTTTATGAATTGAAATCCATCCCCAAATTTTAGACCCCCAACATTTGGACAACACCAGGAAAAAAGGTCACCTTCAATACTATTGTCATTATGATTTCAGGATCCCATTCCTTGAAAACTACTAGATCTTCTATGTGAGGATTGAAAACAAACCTAAACCAAACACTATTTATAGCAAAGAAAATACTTGGTTTCAACAATCTCCCCCACTGGGATTGTTGGAAATCTGCAGATAAATTCAATAGAACAACAACCACTATAAAAAACCGAACCACAAGAAATAACTCATCCAACACTATAAGTCTACGTGACCAATGATCAGTGTATAAAATAAAATGGGAATCATGAACTGGTTTCTTGTGTTTTGTAATGGATAAATTTTCCCAAGTGATTCTCTAACCGTTTCAAAAAAGTATTACATACCATAAATTATTTCCACATAACAATATATTATCATATTTACCACTCATCAAATTTCATCCTTCCCCATTCTCCTCCTTTGTTCTCTCCTCCATTGCAACATTGAACCATTGAATTTATCGATTCTCCCCCATTGGATGTAAAACCAAAGATCATGATTTTGACTTTTACATCTGAAAAAATACATCCCCTGGATTGTATATCTCCTATAAACCTTCATCAAATTAACTAACAGATTAGAATAGTTAATTTGACCAAGGGGAGGGTAGATTTCATAACCTCCTCTAGCATAGTGAGCTAGATGAACATAGAGGTTCAATCGATGCTTCATGAACACATGTGCTGACAATGGATTGGTTAGTTTTTCAGCCACTTGATCATAAGATCCAACATGATCCATTTCAATCAATCCTTGCTCAACATTTTCCTTGATGAAGTGATATCTAATTTAAATTTGTTTCATATGAGAATGTTGAATAGTATTCTCCATAATATGTTTTCTTCTCTTATAATCATAGTGAATAACCATTGGTTTTTTAACCTCATCTTCAATATCTTCTAGTTGTTGGTTTATCCAATGTAGTTTATTGAAGTTTTTTTTTCCGAGATATAATATACTGTAGTAGTACTAAGAGAAGTACTTTCCTATTTCATAATCAACTAGACCACACATTTTTCCTAGAAAGGAATGATCCACCACTTGTGGAATTTCTATCACCCGTATCTCCAGCCCATGCATCATAAAAAACACTGATAGTTCACTACATCTTCCTACAACAAAGTATATTGGACAATTGTGATCACCTTGAATATACATCATGATTCTTTTAACTATATCCATATGTTATCATTTCTTATTAATTTTAAAGTGAGATGATAATAATATTACAATGAAAATATCTAGCCTTGTTTCTATAAAGTACAATAATCTCCCAATGATTTTCTTGTACTTTGTAGGATCTACTATTTTCTTACCCTTATGATTTCTGAGTTTTTTCCAAACTGAAGTTGGATTCGACCTTAGTTTAGAGTCATGCATATTGAATTTCATTATAAGCTCTCTTGCATAATTATCCTTTTAAAGAGATGTTTAATCCTTCTTATGAATCATCTACATCCCTCAAGAAATATGTGAGTTCGCCAATCATAAAAATTTAAAATATTTATTTCATGTTATTGGAAAATTCTTCTACTAATCCGTTCCTATTGCCACCAAATATAATATCATCTTCATACACTGGTACCCAGAACTTATCATTCTAGGAATTCTTCACATAGAGATTGTGATCCACTCCTCCTATTTTAAACATTATCTTCTTCAAATATGAATCCATCCAATAGTGACATGTCAATGGTTCCTACTTTAAACCACAGATCACCTTCTTTAATCGACATACCTTCATCTCATCATTACTAAGTAGAAAACCCACTGGTTTTTCTATGTAGACATCATATTCAAGAACACCATTTAAGAATGATGTCTTCACATCCAATTGATATATATTATACCCTCTTTTGATTAACATGGAAGGAAATATCTAGATTGACTCCAGCCTAGACACTAGAGGAAATGTTTCTTGAAAATAAAATCCTTCGATACGTGAATTTACTTTATACACAAATCACACCTTATTTCAGATCACATTACCATGAATATAAAATTTATTCTTAAAAATACACATCATAAAAATCACATTTTGATCATTGTGTATCTTAAATCGATACCATGTTTTGTTCTTGTTGATCAGATCAAATTATTAATTCATGGATTTAACTCAAGATTCACCCTTTTCTACTTCATCAAATGAGGATGGTTCCACGACTGATAGGAATACAGATTGTGATATATTTCTCATTATACTTGTTTTTTTGGGTGAATCCAAATCCCCAATGATGTTGGATTGATCAATTTTCTCTCTCCAATTTCTCCTTTGAGTTTCTGAAGAATATTATTCCGCCACTATTTCTTCTTCTGATTCCTCTTCTAAATCAATAACTTGTTGTTCCCTCTAAATTTTTTTCACTCCTTCCTCCATATCTGCATTTGAATATGTTATATATCCACTACCTTCTTCATCTTCAATCACATCATCATAAGATCCCATCATGGTATTTATAATCTTACCTTCAATTAGCATAACATCATTACTTCACACAATTTTTATGAGATACTTAACGAAACATTTCTAGGCTTTTTTATTCATTGAATATTTGAGGAATATTCATTCCTCCTCCACATCACCATACTTTCCGTGGTTTCCTTCTGTGTTTATGATAATGTATTAAATTCTGAAACAAGGAAATACTTCAAAGAGGGATTCCTTCTATACCACAACTGATATGGTGTTTTGGTTTCACCTATATATTTCCCAGTTTGATTTTGAATATACATTGTATCTTGAATGGCCTCTTTCTAAAAAAGTTCTAGGGATATGACTCTCAATCAGCACAGTTTTGGTCCTATTGTTCCCCAATCAATTCCTATATTCAAAAACTCTATTTTTCTATGGGGTTATCATAGAATACACCTTATGTTTTATTACGTGCTTCTCCAAGTAATTTTCAATTATAATGGATCTGTATTTACCTCTATTGTCAGACCATGGAAATTTAATTTCCTGCCCAGTATCATTCTATATGATTCATCGATAATTTTTCATGTAATTAAAGCACATGTTGTTTCCTGTGTATAACCATCACACAAGCCATTATACTATAATCCATAATTAAGAGTAAAAAGTACCTTTCTCTAGGAGATCCAGCAGCTTTTATTAGACCACATACGTCTGTATGTATATGATCAAGAAGATGTGATGCCCTTTTCATATTTGGCCGATATGAACAATAGGCCAACTTTCCTTGTATGCATGAATCACTAGTCTTTTCCCATTCATACTTCATATTGGAGATATCCATGACAATATTCATCTTATATATCTTTTCCATGTTTAATTGATTAATGTTCCCCAACCTCCAGTTCCACATTTCAATTTCATCTTCTTTAGTTAAGTAGAATGTATTCTATCTATTATAAACTTACTAAAAGTTTTCATCTATTTAGAAACATTTCATGATAAATTTCCCTATCATTCCTTTTACAGTGTTCCCCATTAAATTGAAAGTCACTATATGTCCTGAGTAATATATTTGACACACACTATGGAGATTATGATGAAAAAAATCTACATATAGAACTTCAGTTTTTTTCAACTCTCCATTAGCCAGTTCAATACTTACACTTACATTGATCTTTAATGAACCATAATTAATTAATGTTATTTTTCCATCAACTCTATTCCTAACATTCATTAATTAGTATTACATTCCCGTCATGTTGGATGAACATCCGCTATTAAATATACATCTTCTATTTCTCTTGGTAGCTTTGAGGGAGACTACAGTAAGGATGAACTTTTTAATTTTACTCTTTTCCTTCCATGAAATATTATGTGAGTGAAAGATAAAGATGAAATTTCAGATCTCTCTTCCATGTGTTCAGGTTCTTCATACTCATACCATTTTTCCATATAATAAAATCAATTTAAAAGAGTGACACCACCATATTGATGAGTACTGACTTGTCTCTATGTTATGTATGAAGTGTTCATTTGTGTCCTCTTCATGTAATAAATAACATTGTGCCCAAATATAAAACCATGAAAACAATAAACATAGAAATATCTTGTTCTATAAGAAGTAGGATATGAATTGGTTCTCCTTTATTGGCTTCCTAGATTGTCCCCTTTCAAATAGATCCATTCTTCTTCACAATATGATGTGGTATGGCCCAAATAGCCATAGAATTGGCATTTAATAAGTGAAAATCTCTTCTCATTTCTATTCCTCCTTATGACTCCCTATTTAGGAAGGTAGTTTTTCTACCTATAATTTCTAGATTCCTAAGGATAGTTTTCATCTCTTTTTTCAATTTAAATTGAGGGTTTCCTTTTCAACACTTTAGGTGACTTTTTAATATGTCCAACTTTCATCTTTCCTTTATTTTGATCGATATTATTTATAGAATTTTTTGTTTTGATGTCATAATTTATTCCATTATTTCTATTGTATGAAGGTATTTTATAATTCAAAATATTTTCTACTCTATAATAATGATTCTTAGCTCTCTCCAATATCTCAACATATGATAATTTTCAAATTTTATTTTATTTTTTTCTTATTTTTAATTTGATTTACATTGGAGCTTACTCTTATGAGTAAAAATATCTTCCTCAAATCTCTCAATAGTCTCAGGCTTCTCCTCCAGTCTAAAATAAAGGCAAATGATGAATTTTTCCTATTATTTTATTTTGAACATTAGTTCCACTAAATCTTTTATGATTTCAATGGTTGTCGATTTAACATTCACTACTTATTTTTGTTGTTCAATTTCAGCTACAAGATGTTCAAAAAAATCTGATGACTCTTCAACAACTACTCCCCAATTTTTGAAAATATTTATTTGATTCTCAATCATAAAAAGAGAATCCTTAATTTTTAACATTAGATAAAAAAACCACTCAACTGATGATCTTGGGATTTATCTATTGATGGTTCTAACATCATAATAGTAGCCATCATAGATGCTTGGTATCTAGAATTAATCATTATTTATTCTTACTCAAATAATTCATTATCATCATCTTATAATTTATAGGAAAAACTATTTTTCTATTTATTCTTTCCATATTTGATGCTTCCCTTTTGATAAAACATGTTTTGATGATTCTACAGGTTTCCAACTTCACCTTCATCATAATTGAACATCCTTAAGCACTGAGAAGCAATGTGTCCAACTCCAGCAAAACTAAAACATTCCATGAATAGATTTACCTTAAATCTCCCTTTTCCTCCATTTCATTTCATATTAAATTGTGTAATAATATCTACTTTTTCATGATCTTCATCTCTTTTATCTCCCGAAATTTCCAGTTTATTGATGTATTTGATTTCCATTTCCTTGGTAACACGTGTTGTTGTATCTTCTGGCTTTTCTCTCATTTCATATGCCACTAGACTACTTATCAAGTCATCGATATAATGTTTAGATATACCCCTTTCCTCAAGGGTGGACACATTGTGGTTGTAGAGAGGTGGAATCCTTGTAAAAATTTTATTGATAATATCAATATCTTTGATTTCTTCCCCATGCACTCTAATTTCTCATACTACTTCATAAATTTTATTAAAGATGGAATCTACATTTTGATTAGGATTCATCATTAGATCATAAAACCTATTATTCATGAATTATATTTTCACCTCCTTTACTTTTTTATATCCTTCATATATATTCTCCATTTTTTCCCATATAGACATTGCAGAAGCTCAATTTTCACATTTTGATATATCTGATCAAAAAGTGATACAATGAGAGAATTTTGTTCTTTAGCACCTATATCAATCATTTTCTAGTCTATATTAGTCATAGATATCCTTGTTGGATTAGTGACTTATATTACTTGCATAGTAGAAATAATGACTTTCATTCTAAGAGATCTTAGATAAGATCTCATCCTGTTCTACAAAATTTTAAGGTTTCATCCATCAAATAATGTCACTCCCCTAACATTTATTGAATTATCCATGATAGAAAAGTTGTAAAGATTTAACACCAGCAACATGTTTCTCTAATACAACTTTTAGGATCCCTGGACACCTTGAGAGGGGAGTGGTGAATTAGGGTGTCAAATATTCTCTCGAAGAGATAAATCTTGCTTCCACATTGGTAGGAACATTTTAAACATATATGATGGATATGATCAGTAATCAAACATTCACATGAAAAGAGACAGAAAACAACAATTTTACCCAGTTCACCACTAATGGATATGTCCATGGAATATACATTGATAGTCATTCGATCATACCAAAGTCCACTAGTATTAAATGGTTATATATTATAGAGTTTAGGTCATAGTCACTCTATTCTAGGCATGATTCATTTACAATATTTTAGGGAAATCTCACTTTGTCCCTCATAACACTTCCATTGACTCCCCAAAGTCCAGTTCCTTGGGTGATGTAATACTCAGTTTATCGACATGAAGGTCCCCTCAACGAATTGGAATTAAATTAATTATCCCTAACATGGTATGAAACTCTAATTTCACCATAGACATGAGCTGATGCACTCAGAAATCCCTATCCACTTTAACCTAATAATCAATATTTCTTTCTGAAAAGCACTTTCTCAAACCTCACTCCTTCACAGATCTCCCCTTCCTTTACATAACAAAATGCCTTCACGAAGCTCACTTGACTTTATGGAACTAACTTTCTTCATGAAGCTTTCTGAGTTAACATAGAATACCCCATTATCATGAAGTACGCTTCAAAAAAATCATTGATCATAATTCAATACATATTGGATTTTCATGATGTTCAATATTGTAGAGAAATATATATTCATTAACCTCTCTTTCCATTTTGAAATCAGAGAATTTTCAAATTATCCCTAAAAACTCTTATGAATGGAGGGGGTGTAGCCTCTTTTTTATAGGCTAAACCATTCACGAAGGACCATAGACATTTTACATTCACAATGATTAGCGAAATAGAGATGATTTTTTTCAATACCCTTCACGGTGCTCATCTTAATCATGAAACTTTCCATCAATGACTATGAATCCCCAATTCTTCTAATTGTGGAGAACACCGTCTCCATTCATGATGCATGTTGTCATCATGGAGCACAATACCAAAATTAATTAATCCTCCGTGAAACACAACTCTTGAATCCAAAACACTCAAAAATAATGTGTTTTCTATATTTTCATATAGACTTTAATAAAAACAACTTTTTGTATCAAAATCCATCCTCTAAATTATAGACCCCGAAAATTTGGAAAACACTGGGAAATGATGTAACCTTATATATTTTTATTTTCTTGAACTATAGAATCATATTCCTTATAACCATCTATATATTCCTTTTGAGGATTTACAGAAAAACAAACTTCCATTTCCAACAATGAACATCCTTAGTTTCAGCACTATATTTATGATGCATTTTTTTAATGTTTTTTCAACATTTCCTATGTTGATTTTAGGATTTCCATTCTATATTAGGTCTCATAATTCATTTTTATTATTAATACACATTTTACGACCCATTGATATGCCTATTGTTTAACATGTATGATTCTATTCATTTTAGTTCATGTTGATTCTCTTACTGGGATATATGGGTCACCCCTTTCTTATGTATGTCCCAGTTATCCCATGTATTTTTTTATATGAAGGTATATTATGAACATGTTATATAGGATTTCAATAAAGATGAAGATTTTATTATTTTAAGATGTTTTTTAATGTACCTAATTCCCAAATACACTACAATTCTTTATCTTCCAGGTTTTATTATGCGTAATATTATGTAATGAATCCTGAAATAAAGTGTAATAATGAGATGTGTTGTTATAACGGTAGTTGACTGTGCATAATAATGGTGAATTCCATTCCCATTTTATGGAGGATGTAGATTGATATAAGTAAGAAACTAACATAATAAGATCCATTTATATGTAAGATACATATTTTTTTAATCATAGTGGTTGGAGAATATTTTAATGAGGTGGAACAATATGTAAAAATGAAAATTCTTGATTAAGACCTTTACAACTTGATCACAATACCACCATTTATTTATACCATTATCCCTATGAGGTTGATATTATTCTTAAACTATGGCATATATAATTTGTATAAGGATGATAATAAGGTATTTTTTTATGTATTTACTGAAAAAAATGGTTCTTTATATGTGTATAATTGTTAAGAAGAGGTTTCCTTTTCTAAGAGTCAGTAGAGGAACTTTTGGAATTTACTAAATTATTAAATTTGTATAAATTATAAATTTATTGTTAAAAATAAAAAAAATTGAAAATATTTTAACTTAGGATTATTATAATTCTAAATAATATCCTAAAATAAAATTTTGACATGTATGGACTTTTATTTTACCCTGATCTTTTGGTTTTAACCCTTAGTTAGCCCTTTTAAAAATTACAGTGATATCAATGTTTTTTACTCTTTAGGGGTTAATATAGATACCATAAAAGAAAACAATAATGGTAAAAATACCAATTTATATGTCAAAAATAATAGCCAATTCACTTGGATTTAGGTATTATTTTATAAATTTTAAATCATTTAATAAATTATAATTTCAAATAAAATATCTATATTATCAATCATGGATTTATTCCTATAATTTGAATTTTAAAAATATAAAAATATAATCTAATTAAATATCATTCATTAAAACTTATATAATATTTAATTTATATGTAAAAAAATCAAGAAACACAATTATTCATTAAAATAATATCATTTTTATCATTTTTGAAATTATTTATTTTATTTGACTAGTAATTGAATAATTACTATATTATCCTTATATAAGTAGTTAAGGTAATTTTTTCATAAAAAAAATTAAAACAAATCCATTATTAAAAACTAATTTATATTTAAAATTAATATTTATAACCAAACATATCCTTTATTCGTCTCTAGGTTAACAATATTATAGTTATTATAAGCAAGAGTGTGACATTTTTGGATTTATATTCACTTACATTTTCTAAAGGTAAAAAACCTGTCCATATAGAAATAAAAATATCATATATTCTACATTTGGATGACTATGGACGATTTAAACACATAAAATAATATTAATTCATGTTTTTGGGTCATTTTTTGTCCCTTTTTATTTTTTAATCTTTAATTACCTGATTTTACCCTTCACTGGGGTGACAAAAATTAATAAAACTACTATTATTATTGACAAACAAATGGACCTATTTTCACAATTTGGAACTCATTATACCAAATATCAAATAAATTTTTAAAAATAAAGACACACATTATTGGAAGGATTCAATTTACAATAAAATCGTAAAAACATAATGAAATAAGAGTTTTTAAAAAAATTCCCTTTCATGTTTTAATGAATTTTATAATAATTTGTGTATAAAATTAGTTTAAAAATCCATAATTGGATTTTGATTAATAAAATACTAATTAAATATTAAAATAATGAAAAAAATTAATTTATATTATATATATTCTAAAATAAAATATAATTTTAAATAAAAAATAGTACTCTTATATATTAATTGAAAAATCCAATATTATACAAAAATTTTAAAATTTCTCTACAGGATAATTTTGATATGATAAATTAAAAATATGATATTTATTTTATGAAATAAAATTTCTAAAATTTATATAAATTTATTAATAATTCTTCTCTCAATAATAATTAAAGAACTATTTTTAAAAAAACGTATATTTTTCTAAGGTGGCAATTATCCTATTCTGATGATTCAAGATTCATTCCTGGTTGTCCTATCTGATCTAGGTAGTAGTCCTTCTAACATAGTGGGGTGTTTTTCAACCTATAAATACTTAAAGGATCTGGATTCTTCATTGTGTTCATTCACTAGTGATTGATTTTGGGGTTATTTATATCTATTTTCATTTCATTTTTCATGTACTTGGGGTTTCGCTTTGACTCACCCCTCTCATGGTGGTGTCGACACTATAAAAAGGTGTAGAGGATTTTGGAAATAAAGGAAGATACATTATTGGATGTGATTTTCACATTGGTATTAAACTTTTCATTGTGTATGTAGGTGGATTCTGGAGATCTAGGATTGATTATTTTATTTTTATTTCTACCCAGTGGTCATGATCGACTAGAACGGTGGATTTTTGGTTTCTCACTTGGAGGTAATGAGGTTTCATAAGTCTTGGATGATGTTATTCAGGTGGGTCTTTGGCTTGGTTTTGGACTAGTTCTCAATGAAGGTGTTCTAGTTCGTTGATGATCAATGGTTTCATTTCATATGTTTACTAAAATTGGAGGTTATTTCAGTTGGTCGTGTCTATGATGGCAACAGATTGTTGGGGTCTAGCTGATAGGTGGCTTCTATGAAGGGATGATAGTGCTTGGATTGAGATGAGTTCCTTCTAGCTCACCCTTGATTTAATCTATTTGAATTTGGAATTTGGGCTAAAATGTTTTAATGTTGAATTATAAACATTGGCTTTGTACATTTCCTTTTTAATTGGATCCCTTTCATAGTTACCACTTAACCTGAAATTGGATATCATTATTAAATATTTATTTGGCTATATTTAAGAAAACATATCATTGAATAACAAAATGGATTTATGAAATGTTTATTTTTATTATCTAATAATTAATCAATAAATTTTTAAAAATTATAACCTTTTTATATATTTCAAAAATCTATTAATCATATTCATACCTAACAATTTAATGGATAGTTTATAATGGCCATATTTAAATAATAATATTTCCTAGTTTATTTAAGATTGGTGTTTATTGGCATACACATTATCGAACATAATTTCCACCTTTTTAAAATTCTAGTTATTATAATCCATCCAATTATGGAATCCAAATTTTATTCTTATATATTACGGGTAATAAAGAGTAAAGTATCTCAGTGAGAAACTGGTTATTAGATGATTGGTCACCAATTATTAATCTCAAAGACATATGATAAAGTTGGGGAAGTATTGTCTACAAGAGTTTCAAAGGTATGATATGTTTAATGTTGAACATATTAATAAATATCTTATAAATTAAGTTAAATAATGACATTTAAAGATAATACAAGATTAGAAAGAAGTATGTTATTTTTTATAGAAACTCTACATATATAACTTATCAAGAAGGATGTTGAAATAAGTGATGAATATCCTTTGGATATATATCTATAAGAGCTAATTTGAAATAATGAATTAAAATGAAGTGATTCTAATTAGAATACACTAACATTGTTTATTATATGATGAAAAATCATTATAAATTATATTGTAATTATGTTGAAGATTCATAAATTTAATTGATGTTTTTTTGAGGTAATTAAAATATTCTAAAATGTCCATGAGTTAATTTGATGATGTTTAGAATTTGTTGGATGAAATAAAGAAATTCTATTTAGGGATAGAAAAATGGATAAGTAAAATATCACATGAGAATTTCATAAGATTTTTTTCCCAAAAAATACACGTCCTTTGAATATGATATTCGATTTTTTTATTAAGATAATGTCCACGTGAATATGTTACTTTTCTCATTTCATATGACTCTAATATTATATTAGATATAAATTGAATGAGTGAAATAAAATTACATAATATAATTTTCATGTTTTTAATATATCTAGAAAATGAATAATAATCAAGAAATGTTGATGATATTTTTTAAGCGTGTAAGATACATTTCATAAGACACTTATCAAATTTTCCAATAAGATGTCTAATCCATGCAAGAATATTTGATAAAAATAAGATATTTTTTCCAGATTATATATTCTAATTTCATATTATTCTAAGACTGTATATGATATTCATCCCTATATGATGTTATTTCTTATGATACATTGTTCCAATAAGATATTTTACTTTGTAAAAAAATAATAAAATGGGAACTTCTAGAAGACATTTATGAATCATATTAGGTGACACTTGGGATTTTCATTCATGATCTAAAAACAATGTTGCTTCATTAATCCATTATTGAATCAATTATTTGAGGAATTATTTAATATAATACATTAAGAGAACACCACATTCATTAAGAAGTGATTTTAAAATGGGGATATTTGAAAATCAATTTTTGTGTTCTATCTAAAGAAAATATGATGTTTTCAAATCTATTTTTTTAGTTTCAATATCGAAAATGGATTTATGATTCAATAAAAGAATGGGGAGATAATTAAATAAATTTCTTAGAAAAATTAAAATTTGTGCTTATAATCATACTAAAATTAAAAGAATTTTATTATATGATAATGAATGTTAGACACCAAAAAATTATTGTTTGTATGGTTTTATTACAACAACATAATATGTTTTTTATAAATGGTGTGGAATTTTTTTCAAGAAGAAATATTTTTGATCAAACTAGATAATAAATTGATGATAACATTCATAAAATAGAAATCTAGAATAGTAATAATTATTGTATTCCTTCAATTTAATTAGATTATATTCATTAAAAAAAGAATATATAGTAATGCTAGGTTATACCCACATTATGTCCTCTAGAGGAGGTAATAGAATATTTCAGGATATATCATGAAAGTTGTGTTTTTTCAGGATAATATAAAATACCAGAATTTTATCCATTTGAAAATATTGTGGAATGATCTAAAAATATAAAAGGAGGTTCTCCTATAGAAAATGTGATCCACTGAGTGAGAATCATTATAGGTCAAAGAAGAAAACTCTTGAGAGAACCAAAGACTCTCTCAATGAAAAGAATATTAAATTTAATCTAATTTGAATGAGAAGAATATATAATATATGTAACATATAGAGTTTTTTAATTTGGTTATTTCAAAGTATAAGAGTTTTTTTGAGGTTTAGATGGAATAATGAATCATTTTAGCTGTTTTTGTAAGAATTTTGGTTGTGTATCACCTACAGGACACATTCACATAGTGAATATCATTCACAGTGTGAGTCTATCATTAGAAGCATACTATTAATTCCATTTAAAACATGAAAAAGGTTCAATCCATGAATCACATTCAAATCATTAATTGGAATATCATGATTTTATGTACCCACAGATGCACCTTTTTAAGGGAATATTGAACTTGATGGAGTCATGATATGAATAAAGGATTCATTAGGTGGATGATTCATGATCTATATGTTTTTATTGTGAAGAAATACTAAATCATAATTAATTATCTTTTGATCATCTGTTGCATAAATCCTAGGCTCTTCTAGGAGATTTTGGTTGTAACTTCCCCATTCGGATAACTTTGTTTTGTTCTTGATCTCCAGGGTTGTTACACCACATCTCTCTCTATATCTTGGTAAGAGATCTTATTTCTTATTCATTAACATTGGTCATAGCAAAAACATTGATTAAATTTTTATTTTTTTGATCTTGTGGTGACATATTTATAATCATTTCTATATCTATTGTGATATATTCTCCAAGAGGCTGACTATCATATTGGATTTGGTTCCTTGGGGGAATTCCATAGGGTATGTATTGATATAACCACTCCAATAACTTTTTCTTTGAGGTAATTTTATTCTATGATATATGAATCATTTTTAAAGCAATATTATTTTTATTTTTATTTATTAAAGTGATAGTCCATCCAATTGTAGGTAGTGTTCGACCTGATTTTGAGGTATTTGGTTCTAATTCCAGCCTTTTTTGAATAAACTATAATTTTTAAATTTTATAAATTGACAAATAAATAAATTATCATGATTATTTTGTGAGTTTATATTTATTTGAAATAAAATATGGCCATCTCTTAATTTTGGTAAAGAAAAATGGATATTTTCAATGCATTATGATATGGGTTTTCAATGTTCATTTGATAACAGAAAATGGTTTTTAGAAATTGATGTTGAAAAAATTATTTTTAAATGATTTGGGAAAATGTAGCACATGGAAAGACTTTAGTTTATAGGTGGAAGGTGTAGCATAGGGCCACCATCCATTTTAATTTTCATGGTGTTAAATCATGTGGTGTTCCTCTAATTCATAGGATTATTCTTCTTGGGACTTATTTTGAAATTATTATGGGGTTTATCCATGAGGTTTTCTTCTTCTCTTTAGGATAGTGTTCTAAGAACATGGGTGTATAGTTGTCATTGATTATCGAATGAGTAATTTTCTAGCCAAACCTATTGTGACCCATAGAATGGAAAACCAATTCATGGGCTTCATTTTTTACAAGAATTGATATACCTACATTGAATTTGATAAAAAAAATTGCAAATTAAGAATTGAATCTATTTTACCTATGTTTTTTGTTACTATGAAAAAAAGAGATATTTACACTACTTTGATATAATACTTCTTTACTACTTATCATGTCACGTTTCTTTAAAATGATCATAATTAGGGATATTTTCATAGATATTAGATATGGAACACCTATTTGGGATCCTACTAAGCCTGTTCAATTCACACCCCAAACACCCCTTTGGAAGTGTGTAGTCATGGTTAGGTTTTTTGATGCAAATAAAGTAATGGTGCCACAATGAGGAAATGTTGTTTCTATCATCTATGTTTTGGTATCACATGGTGAGATTGTGGGATGTTTCCCGCATTATCATATGGAGTAGTTTGTTTATATTTTAGATGCCATTTTTTGAAAGACTTATGCATTAGGTTTGTTTTTAATACATTGAGTAGTATTAATTATATTGTATTATTTTAGTTATGAGATATATTTCATTTGGTTATTATTAAATTTTTTATTTCTTTTATCTATATATATGTCATATCATATGCATCTAGTTGGTAGAAATTGTTCCCTATGGTTTTTCTTGATGCTCGAGTGCTAGTCACCAGATCGTGGTGATTGGGAATTCCCTTCAGGTATGTGGAATATCATGTTGGATAATTTTTTTTTGATTGTATCCTAGATTGGGTTACGAACAATTTGTATTAGAGGATGATTTACCCTCAATTTTACATACCTTAAGAAGTTTGGTAAACTTGATATATGATTTTCAGAACATGAGAGGTAGGTTGTGGTGAGGGATTAACTTGTTATTTCTTTAATGATACTCAATTTATCTTGGTATGTTGGTATGTGTGTATATCCCATGTTGAGTTATTGATTATAATTCCAGTTTTTCTTATGGTCTTATATTATTAAATGATATTACATATTTGTTTTATCATTTATTCTATTTTTGGTGTTAAAACAAATGCCTCAAAGATGTCTTCCATAGGTTCCATAGAAGGGTGCAGTGGATAATCTTCAAGGGAATCCTCTTTTGCATCATTATCTTATAGACGTTATCATATTGGAATTATGCGTTGTGGGACAAAATATACCATAATTCCATAACACATTTTTTTGGGGTGTATCCAAGAGCTATATGAGAAATTGATTGTTATTATGAGTTATTATTAGAATAGTCATCATCATTTAGAGTGATGAATGATCCTCATTAGGAAATGGATTATCTAGACAATATCTGTCTAATCTTTGACTTCTTGGATACCCTTGAGACCATCACAGTGAAGTGTGCATAATTAAAACTCAACATTCCTAATAGGAAACAATGATATTATATAGTAAAAGTCTATAAGAACATGGGATTGGACCATAAGGATTTCAATACCTCCTTCCATCTGTTATGTCTAGTGTCTATTATAATTGAAAATTCTAGAGTTCCTCTCTTTACATTAGGGATAGAATTCTGCATCAGCATACACCATTTAGTTGGCAGAGTAAATTTTTTTTCACCAGTGGTAGTAAAGAATGATTAGATGAAATATTTGAAGTAACTACAAGTTTTTCAAATAGATATAACATTTTCAGTAATTTTGATGAAAATATCAACCTATGTAGAGATTTTACATATTGTTATAATAGAATAAATGAGAACCACATGCATGATTTAATATTCTAACACTTCTCTTCTTCCATGTTGTATCCTCAATAGTGTAATGGGAATAAAGATAAATAGGAATGAAAAACACTGGAGTGTTGATAGTAGTTCTTTTTTGTGGTCCTTCTTTTCACAAACATCTATAACCGATAGTATTTACCTTGCTTGTTAATAATGTTTCATATTGGGCCCAACTGGAATTCACGTCCTGTCCGATCAAATATGTGTAATGGATTTGACTTCTATAACTATATATAGTTATTTTTTCAAGCAATGTATATCCCTTATTATGGCCAGGAGAAATTGACTCATAAATTCATTGTGGTGTAGTCATAAGATTAAATGTCCATAGGGATCCATCCATAGGCCTCAAGAGTGAAGAAACATCACATTGTGGATGAGTTTATGATAGAGGTTGGAATAGGTCCATTGATAGTGATAGGTACCATCTCTATGGAATATTCTATAACATCTACTTTATTTGATATGGGTGCCCACCACTTGTTTCTATCAGATAGTTTTGTTGATAATATGAAACTTCCAATAAATATCATGTTCTTTTTCATGGAGTTAGAAACTCTTATTGTAAATAAAAAAGAGAAAGGGTTTTGGTTCCCTTCTTATTCTCTATCGATAGTCGACACTAAAGTAGTCTTGGATTTCTTTGATCTCAACATAGATTATTTTTACATCATTAATTGTATTTATTTTATTATCATTTGTTTTTCTAAGATAGATTGTTACCATTAAAATGTCCATATTTTGCTGTCAATGGGATATCTTATGTGTATCAGTTAGATTTGAATCTGATGTCTAATCATACTATTCATTTTTGCTGAGAGTTTAGTATTTTTTTCTACTGTATTTAAGCCTCATAAATTATCTTATAATAATTATCTTTCTTTTCGCTTTGGGTAATTCCCCCATGTTTTCTTATATGAATTGACTTATCTTTCTCTAAAGAGATAAGTGGAGTTTACAATTGTTCTGGTGTTGGTTATTTATCTGATCTCGATACCCTCATATTGTATCGAATCTATGTATTGAAATCCCTCAAGTAATGTTTATTAATCACTTATTTATTGTGAACTATCAGGAGTTAAAATAAGATATAGTTTATAATAAGTATCATTTTTCCCATGTGAGAGTTTTTTCTGATCTATTAAAGGGGGTTAAGTGGTATTCAAAGATCAATATTCAGTCAAGTTATCATTATATAAGAGTTTTGGTGTATAATATTTTGAATATAGATTTTTGAAAAAGGTATGAAAAATATGAATATCTTTTTTTTTATGACATATTCTATAGTATTTTTATGGTTTTAATGAATCAGATGATATAACAATATATCCAAAAAAATATTGTGCTTCAAGGTGATATCTCGGTTTATTTTATATTTGTGTGTGACTATGAATTCTATCAGAATATGATTTTATAAATCCTCAAGAGTCACTATTAGTATGGAAAGATTTTTATATGTACTACATCGATCTATGAAGTAAAATTATTGGGAAAATAATTTTTCAATGTTGGTTATCAATAGATCCTGATATGGTAAAGGTCTTATTTTCATGGGATGTTCTATGGAATGTCTTTATGATTTAGATATTTCTTGTTCTTACTAGATACTATCGATGGATCACCAAGTATTTTTCAAAATTCACATCACTATTGACTTATTTTACTTGGAAGATTGTGAAATTAAAATTGGATGAAATGTGATAGTATTGTTTTGATAAGCTGAAATGAAATCCGACTTTGGAAACTATTTTGATCTTACATAAGCCATGTAGGGGGTATGTGGTGTACTTTTATGCTTGCGTTGCAGATTTGGGTATTGTTTTTATATAGGTTTATTATATTGTGGCCTATGAATCTCATTATCTTTACAAGTATGAGTTAAATTTCCCCACTCATAATTTAGTGCTCTTTATAGTCATTCATGTGCTCAAATGTTGATATCACTGTTTTTTGGGGAGAGGTTCACAACCTTTTCTGATCATGAGAGTCATAGTTATACATTTTCTCCCTAGTAATTCAATAATGGATATAGGGGGTGGAGTTCCTTATGAAATTCAATTTTGACATTACCTATACACCAGGTTAGTGTAATGTCATCATGGATGATCTCAGCATGAATGTACCATCTCGAGGTTTCTTGGAATCGAAGAATGAGTGGAACATGATGTAGATCTTCACCCATTTTTATCTAGAGACTCGGTACGATGTTTTAGGTACAGTTCTAACTAGTATTTGGTTATCATTATCTCCCATTGATTATATTATATTGAGTATGTAGTGTGATGATGAGTTTATAGGAATTATTGAAATCCTTTAAATAAGGGAGTCAACTTTTCATTCGTCTCTCCCTTATGATGGTGTGGTATAATTTTGGGATGGTTTTTTATACCTTTATCTATGAGGATTTTAGTCTTGTATGACAATCATAGTTCATCATGGGGAATTTATATGGGAACTATAAATATGTATTTGACTATAGAGTGTAATTCTATTTTCTAGGTATGAAGCATGACATTTCTAATTGTGTGGCCTGTTGTTACACCTACCAATTGATAAATACAGAGCATATGAAACATTTTAGTTTTCACCAACCTCTTACAGTGTATTTTTTGAAATGGGATGTGTCATTTATGGACATTTTTAAAGATTTTCATAGACTCCTTAACGGTGTAATTTTGTCTTTGTGGTGTTTGATCGATTAAAGAAATCATACGATTTAATTCCAATTAGAAAATCTACTAAAGTAGATTATATAGCTTTGTTTTATATGAAATAAAGGGTGAAGTTATATGGGATTCCCTCTAACAATATTTTAATAAAGTATCCCATGGTTAGCTCTAGTGTTTTGAAGAGTCTCCATGTGGATATGGGGACTCATTTTAGGTATAGTATAGCTTACCATCCATAGACGGATGATCAAATGAAGCATTCTATTTAGAACCTTGAGGATATGCTCTTTGATTATTTATTATATTTTTTGGATTATTAGATATCCATGTATGACTAGTTACATTTTCTTAAAGCAACAGTTATCATTCAATGTTCATAATGGTTTCCTTCAAGGCATTGTATGGATGCCCATGTAGATCACCTCTAGGTTTTCTATAGGTGAGATATGTCTCTCTTGTAGGATCAAGTGTAATTCATTAATAATAAGTGATTATTCATGAAATATGTTATAATATGGTTATGTTTAAATATTGGAAAATATAATATACAGATCTTCAACACCAACCTTTGTATTTTTCTATCGGTGACAAGGATTTCTTGAATGTTTCTCATCGGTTGGGTCACGATTGACTTAGTAATTGGGGAATATTGGCTCCAATATATGTCAAAACTATTTTACATCACTAAGTGGTTTGGGAATTTTGTGAATTGATAGTCATTACCTACTTAATTGATTTGTATTCATGATGTCTTCAACATATCTCAACTGAGGAACTACCATCATTATCCCTCTCATTTCATCATTTTAAAATAGATTAAGTTGGATCCAGACATTTATATTTTGGAGAAAAATGTAGAGATGATTTATTCTCGTGTGAATGTTTTTTGTGGTAGTTCTATGTCATTTTCCATAGTGTTATGTTGAAACAAATCATATTCTCATGAGACTTCAGAAAAGTGATTAGTTAGTGAGGGATCAATGGCCTCACATCTTTCTAGACCACCCTTTTTACACATTACTTATTAGGGGTATTATAACATATAGTGGGGAGATTATAAAATCCCAATTTTTAAGGAAAAATATTTCAATGTTTTAGTGTTTTTTTTGGTATCAGAGGGAATCAATAATCGTTTTCTGAGTATTTTTAGGAATTTGGGCTGACTGTTTCCTGCATGAAAAATTCACACCGTAAATATAATTCCTGACATGATATTATCAATAATAATGAGAAATAAATTAAATTAATATAGTAAAATTGGTTTAATACATGAATTACATTCGTATGATTAATTGGTTGATCATGATTTTTTAGCCTAAGGCGACACAGTTTTCAGCATACATGGTACTCGGGGGATACATGCCATTAATTAGGGATTCATGATGTAAACCATTAGAAATATGTAGTTTATTTATCATTTTACATGCCTAAAGCTCAATTAATTATTTCTTTATCTTCCCTTCCTTGATCTATATGATCTTCTATGAAATTTTCGGTGTCTTCACTTCTTCTAGATATCATAATTTTTTTAGATCTCTATAGTAGTTACTCTAAATCTCTTTCATTAAGAGACCATTATTCTTCCACATTTCCATTGGTCATGGAAATAAAATTTCAATATTATTATATATTCATTGATATTTTGGTTATGTATATTTGATCTTTTCTAGTTCTATTGCATTATATTCTACCAAAGTCCAACTCTGGAATTGGTTGTGGTATAGTTGTTGTATTCCTTAAGGTATGAAATAATGTATCATCTGTGCCAACTATTCCAATTATATAATCCAATTCAAATATATGGGATTCATTTTTAGGTTCTTTTTATTTCTTTTTATTTCCTTTTGGTGTTGGTGGATTCTATTGTGAGTATTATTCAACACAAGTTTGAGGTAGGTGGTTTTGTCACTAGCCTTTAATGAATTAACAATTATTTTTCTGACTTTGTAAAATTATTTATAAATAAATTTTCATTACTATTTTTTTGTGTAGATGGATTTGAAAAAAATTATGTATTTTCACTTTGTTTTTTGTAAAATAGAATGGGTGTCTTAAAATCATTGTGAAATGAATTTTCAAATATGGTTTTATAAAAGTAATGCTTTCTTTTAAATTGATTTTGAATCACAATTTGTAAATGATTTGGGAAAATGTATCACATGGGAATCATTGATTACATAATTGGAATGTGTATCTTAGGGTCATCATCCATTTCTATTGGTTGGGTGTCACCCTTGGGGTGTTCCTTTTCCCCCTAGTCCTATTGTTCTTAAAAATTGTTTCTAAATTGTTTTGTGGTACAACAATGGTGTTTTCCATTACTTCATACGGCTGTATTCTGAGGAATTAGGTGTGAACTAGTAATTGATTGTGGTATGAGTAGTCTGGTATCCATATTTTTATGATTCTTGGCATGAATTACCAGTGTTTTGGATTTTTATTATTCTAAATTTTATTTACTTACTTTGACTTCAAAAAATATTAATGGAGATTATTCTTTGAATTTTTTTTACTTGAATTTTTTGGAATTGTTGAAAATGGGTAATGTTTACCATACATAGATGTATAATAACTTTACTACATATCATGCATTATTTTCTTTAAATGACAATATTTGGGGTTGTTTGTATATATACTAGACATGGAACACTAGGGTGGGATCCTACTGGGCATTTTTTTGGCACACCCAACAGACCCCAAAGGCAGTGTATAGACCTTGTTAGGTATTTTGAATTAGGGAAATGAAAGGTTGTTTTGTGAGGCGATGAGGTATCTATTAGCTGAGTTTGGTTAGTTTTTATTTATATGGTGAGATGTTTCCCACATTATCACATAAAGTATCCAGTATCAATTTTAGTTTTCCATTTATATTGTACTTTTACTTTTCAATTGTTTTGACTACATTGAGTTGTATCACTTATAATATCTTCCTTCAGTTGTTGAGTATTTTTTCTTCCGATTATTCTTCAAATATTTATTTATATTATGTTTATATATGAAATTATGTCTACTTTATATTGGGAAAAAAATTCTCATTTATTTATGCTAATTTACTAGTGCTATCATTCATCCTTTGGGTATTTGGGTTTCTCTTCATGTATTTAGAGTATCAGTTTGGATACCAGTTTCTGAGGGTATCCTAGGTGAGTTCATGACACTATATTAAAGAATATGAAGAGGATTATAGTAATGAGACTAGATCTTTGGACACCAAATTTTTCATAAGTTTGAGAGAGAAGATTAATGTGAACTTATAATTTTTGAAATTCTTTTAAAAGATTAAAAATACTAAAAGAAGTTGATACATGTAGATTTTGAGTTTAGTGAAATATGTAATTATATTCTAAAAAATATCTAGAAGAAAGGTTATGAATGGAGACCAATTTTCATTTTGGTTGTAAAAATAAAAAAAATGAATTAAAAATGATTGAATTAAGAAGAATCATATTAGACCACAATGATTCATTGACATCATTTAAATGTGAATATCTTCTATAAAATTGGATGAAGTTTGAGATATAATTTAGGGTAATAAATTTAATTGGGATATTAAATATGGATGACATAGTGGGATGTTATGTATCCAAAGGTTATAGATGTTATCATACAAACTATGACGTTTAGGTTAAATACTTACGTAAAGGTTAATCTGTTTCCAACCTATTTTAATTGATTGTATGATTACTAATAGATAGATAATGACTTGTAAAGACCAATCATAATAAGTAATATGTTTCTCAAAAGGGTTTATATCTTGTAAATAGATTGTGTGATTATTTTTATAAATATTTTAATTGCATATTTTTGTGTGATTTAGTCAACAAAATATATCTACTATTATTCTAAACCAGTAATAGAGGATAAAAGACTAAAGTGGGATAAAAGTATAAAAGATAAATTGGAATGTGCTAAAACATAAAACATGCATGCTCTACCCCCCCACTCATGTGTCTATAACCAATCATACATGATTCTCATTTGGTATTAGGGAAAAAGATCCATATGATTGAATTATAAATTTTCTTGCCATGGTATTTTTAATTAGAATATCTGATGTATAGATTTGATGATATTATAAAATACACTTAGAGAGAAAATTTAATTTCCACCCCTTTCAAAATTGATATGAAAATTTTGGAAAATAATCATTGAATAGAAAATTATATAGGGTCTAATAATCTTATAAGTAAATAAAAATTTATATATTAAATCCACTACATAATGGTAATTAGAGTGTTAATTGTTTTTATAAATCTATTGAAAATAATTACCCTTGTGATGATTCAAGTAAAATCTAGGAGAAAGATGTATTTCATGAATCACTCATTTATTTTTATCCTTAAGTCAAGGATTATTTAAATAAAAACACTGTTGAGGTTTTAATTCAAATATTTTTATACATCAATGGACTAGAAGATTAAAATTCAAATCTTGAATAAGAGGTTGATGAAACAGAATATGCATTGACTAGAAAGGAAAGTATCTATAATACCCCCATCAAAAAATTTAAATCCAAGGATGAATCTATTTACCTTAAAAATGAATGATTTTATTTAATTCATAAAGAAATTAAAAGAGTTTTTTGTGATAATATTGGGTTTATGAATGCTGTTTCTTATCTGATCTATGTATTGAAAAAATTAAACAAGGTCTCTAGGAATGTCAGGGAATACTATTGGCAAGTAAAATAAAAAATGTAGGAATATATTTAAAACTATTTATAGAGGAATATAAAATGCATTGAAAACTATTGAATGATTGTGAAGAGAGGGACAAATAACTTGATGAACTGAAGTATATTCTTACTATCAAATTCTTTTTCTTGGATATAAATCTGAGAAATACTAATATCCACCAAATATAATCTTCACATGAATTAGGATAAAATAATGTTGAAATTTTATTGAAAAGAGTATTTATTATTATAAGACAACTATTATTGGTACACAAAATTATATAATCTATTAATCAACCCACTACATGATCTTGGATGAAGGTATCCCTTTTATTGATAAAACTATATGCACTATTTTTTATTAGAAAAATACTGTTGCAATAATGTTAAAATCTATACAATAGTGTTTTTAATGAAATTTTTGAGAAACCCACTACTGCATCAAGGGTGTATGTAGTCATTTCAAGAATATAAAACTCTCAATTAAAGCTCAAAATAAGGTTGAATTAGCCCAAAAATAACGAGCATGAAAATCTGGGAAAATTGAATATATGAGAAAAATGAAAAGATTTGTTAGAGACTATTGGATCTAATGAAGTTTTGTGAAAAAGGATATAGAATGATATAAAATAATTTCAACAAATGGAAATTATAGAAGTATTAATGTAATGGGGATTAGAGCTGAACCTAAAAAAAATCTGCAATGTTGAAGAAAAATTCCCAATTGAATTGGATTCCAAAAGGACTGGATTGTGATATGTTCAATACTGAGAGTGGGGTGATTCCATGTTGTTTTATTTTTATCCATTTTAAAACCTATTTATCCCTTTAATTTTATCTCTATCTTTGTTAAGGTGAATATTTATCTTGTGCTCTCTACTCTCGTATGTATTTTCATAAAACACTTCCAAATGTACATATAAAAGAAGAACATTATATTTATAATATTCAATATATAAAGAAAACGTATTGAATTTAGACTCATATGGATTCCTCTATGATCACATGACCCTCTAGAATTACATATGATGTAAAAATGGGTAGGTTTAATCAATATACACATATTAAACATCTAATGATAGTGTATGGTGAATCATGTATTCCTTAAATCACCCCCATTGGATCTTTATACTATCAAGTTGTTTTTTTATAATAAAGTAAGGTAACAATAAGAGATTTATAAGAACCCATGTCTAAACTGGACGATGTTTCAATGATAACTTTAACTTTATCTATTGTTATATGGTTTGTTTTGAAATCTAGGAATTAGAATGAGGTTCTAAGAGTTTTCAAATCCAAACAAGTTGTTTTCACACATTATTTAAGTTCTGGAGTAGTTATCTGGTATTCTGATAAAAATCAAGGTAAGAACAGGCATATGAGGATGCAAAAAAATAGTTTTAGTAATCTATTAAAATAAAAAATATCATTAATTACTTAAATGGGTTTTAGTGAGTATAACCTATGGAAATTCAAGATGTGAAAGTGGAGCTAGAGACACTACGGAATTCACAACATGAATCTGTTTCAGAATGTGTATCATGAGGGCTTGCATTATAAAATTTAAAACTAAAGATTTCCCCTTATGTTTCTTTAGGAAAATAGTAGGTCACATGAGGACTCTCAATAGAAACCCATATCTCTGCATTCTTCATTGATCATAGAAATATTGAGTTAAATTCAATGGTGTCACCAGGTAAGGAATTTCTCTTAACCCATACCATGTCGTTCTTTCCAAATCATTCCAATTTTCAAACTATTTTGTTTTAGGTCAAAATTATGATTTCATTATAGGATTTTGAAATATTTGGTTTTGGTTACAAAATCTTAGAATCCAACAAATAAGGTACCTTGATTTGATGTTCACCTATATTCGCACATCAATTCCTTAAGGTATGAAGCCATTTAGATTTGATGAAGGGTTTTTTTTCTAAATTGGTTCTATCTTACTATTGAATCAACTTTATGAATAGTTCATTTGTGTACCTGATATTCATTGGTGATTATAGATCAGAACAAACCCTGTTGGTGGTGGTTTGGAAAAGTGGATTGACATGGTAAGATAACTGAATTTATAAAAATCAGGAATTTTATTAATTAATTAATTAAATTTTATATGATTAATTTATTATGGATTATTGGAATAATTTAGGGACTCATAGTTTTATGATGAATGTGGATGATCAATGGAAAGACTGGAAAATCAAAGTGTTCCTAGGTAGATAATTTAAGAAGTTATCCTAAAATTAGAAATGATTTGTTTTAGATGGTTGGTCTTGGGTACTTTACCTATGTTTTTACTATATTTAACGATACATGTGGATATTGTGTCATTACATTGAGTGTTTTTACCCTATTTATATTAATTAATTATTTTTTTATTCAATTTAAACTTCTTTTTTAAATCTGTAACATTTAGCGGTCAAGAACAACCCTTGAGTTCATGTTTGACCCATCGACCACTGATAGTCGATGCAAAGTCCTTGAGACTATGGATGGCCTCTAGACCTTTTTTAAGGAGAGGATGGGCCTTTTTAGACCCCTTTTAATTAAATGGATTACATAATTTAAATTAAATGTTTAAATTAAAAAAAAATATTAGTTCAAATTAAATGATCAATACGGGTCATTAACGACCTTGGCATGCTTCATTGTCATCACATCCATAGATGGACAAAGCTAGGATAGTGAGATATCAATAAGACTCTGAACCTCTTTTGACGTGAGTTAATATAATGAGAATATTAACCCATTGATTTAGTATTGAGACCGTATAGGAATCCCTAATTTACTTTGGTCAATATGGGATCATCGAGGTGAGGAGAAGATAAGTGACCCTCTCCTATCTAATTTAACTAGTCCTACATGGACAGACAAATGGGTAATATAAATCAGGATTGTATGATCAGACCGACCTAGAGTGACTCTGATAATTTCTATGGGCTATGAACCATCTCTTAAATGACTCCCACGTGGTCTTACATTGTGTGGTCGATAAAGAGATGATATCATATTGAAAATGTCCTGGAATGTATTTTACCAGTGCATCGGGTGTTGGCTCAAGGATGTCGTGGAAACTGAGAAATACATAAGAGTTACTCATCAGCTTTGAGACCATGGAAAACCAATGGGTTCCCCACAAATATAATGACATTGAGTGGGTGATGTGATATGATAAAAAGTGTCATCATCAAACCCATACTTGACCCAGTAGCTGATAGGTAATGGACATATATGATTAGCACGGGAATAGGGCTAGTTATTGTTTTTCCATTTTGGAATCACCCTTAAAGAAGATGTGATATGGTTGGGATTCCATTCATGGATACTACTTGTCCTTTGAGTTTTTTAGATGATTTTTTATTGGGTGTGGGAAGTCACCATATGTTCAACTTGAGTATGAGATGAATCATATAGAACATTTAAGGTATTATGGGATGGTAATAACTACCTATGTTCTAGACAGGTGACTACTTTATGAATGAGGGAAGGATGCAAGATTTTGTACTGCATGATGGATAGGAACATAGGTACTTGACGTACAATAGTGGAATGTAGGATCATAATGGGTGCTTGAGGGAAAAATATACAGTCCCTAGTTTAATGAGGTTGAGGTGCTTGTATTATTAATTGAAATATGTCATCTTTATGTGGTCAATATTCATGTTGTCCTAAGGAAAATAATGATTATTCATAATATGTTTTATGTCACTCAACCTATTAAGGTTAATTTTCTACCTAATAAGTAATTATTCCTGATTTAGGATGATCCATCCTTGGACATTAGTATCTAGTAGGGTGATAAAGAAGGTATAGTTGATTAGGGTAGAGGACCCTATGATCAGTAGTATTTTTTAATTTAGAGATGAAATTTATTTTATTTGTCTCATGAAAAATGAACATATTATTGCATATGCTGGTTAATACGGGACTGCGTTGGTGGTTCCCTATTGAGTTATGTTCTCACACCCTTTTTAGACCACCACTGCACCTGATTAATCAGGAAAATGTTCACATGGTTTTAAGAATATGTTGAGATGAGACCTAGGACTGTGTGGTTGATTGGGATAACTTAGTGTTTATTTGAAGGTTGGATGAGTTTAGGATTCGAGATGTAGTATAACCCTTTTGTTTATTTTCATTTACTCTAGTATGTAACAATAACTTGACAAGTGGGTAGTACTGTATATACATAATGTCTATTTGTACCCATACAAAATTTCACTTATCATTGTTAGAAGTTTCTTATTTTCCATGTACTTTGATTATTTATGGTTTCGGATTGTATTGGATTATTTTTTTTATTCCACACTCTCATATAGGGGGTATAGTTTTCATATATTAGAAACTTACACCCCCACAGCTAGTCAGCAACATCTGGTATATGGGGAGGTGCATCTGAGCTCATGCAGTGGATCCGTATGACCATTAGTTATATAGTGATTTGTGGAAATACATTGCAAAGTGGTATCGAAGTGAGTTTTTTTCTTCTTATTTTATCATAATATTTTGGGATATAGTAGATCAAATATTTATGAATATATTGGAGCCTTTGATGGATGTTGGTATGGTGAATCCTGAACACTTATTTTAATAATATGTCAATGTTACCACAACATGGGTATGTGGTTTTGATCTTCATTGTTACAGTTGTTTTATATTTTTTCCTTGAGAAACATGCATGTTGTTTGGATGTTTTATTTATGATGGGAATCTGGATCTTTGACCATTGGAAATATGACTCTCATTAATTTTATCTAGAATTTAGGATTCACATGACAAATAGTAATTCTAGTGTGAGATCTATTTTGAATTCATTCTAATGACTTTTCATGTAGATCTATGGTGAGGTGCTTGATAGTGAGGATGATGACTCATTCCTCATGTGCATGAAGTGCATTGACCTCGATTGGATGATGTGATAGTTGGTTCCAAATCATTGGTTCCCTTGTGAGTGTTCGCTGTTTGGGTTTAGTTGTGTTCCCTAGTCCTCTAGGGAGAAATCAATTATATAGTTTCTCAGAAAGGAAAGATTCTTTAGTTATGGGTGGTGTATTTGAGTTTTATTCCTTTCTTTTGTTACAATCAGATATTAAACTAATGAAATGATAATGTAACGTGGAATGAGGATGGGTGAATATTTGATGCATGTGTGTGGTGACCATTTGAGAGGTTTACTAGTGGACTAGGTGGTATGACCTAGTGGATTTCAAGAGACTTGATTGGTTGGGAAAGGAGGGAGACTTGTAGATCTTTACCATTAGTTTCTACTCATCCATTAGTGAGTTAGTGATTATTGTGATCCTATTTTATGAAATATTCATGGGATTTCATAGGGTTTGGTGATGGGATCCTTGCATGATGGTTCCTTTGGAACCAATTTGTAGCCTTGATAACAATACAGGGGTAACTTCAAGTCTATTGTGTTGAGAACACTATACTAGTGTAGTTAGAGGGAGGATGGATTCTTATTGCTGGACTAGATTTGGGTGATATCCAAGAATGTGAATTAGGTTGACAAGTCATTGAAAAATTAAGAGCACCTAGAGTACTATAAAGAATCGATTAGGTATACGGTCATGTGAGTAGTCTTTGCATAGGTACAATGACTTTTTTTAGAAGTTTAGTTCCAAGGGAACTTTTAGAGTGTTGATGTTGATGTGATTGGAGGAAGGTAATCTTTTGGAATGGGAATGTGAGACTATTTTTGGAGATAAAAAACACATGGAGTTTTAAGTTGGGTTCCATGAATTGTAGTAGGAAAGTGTGAGACCTGGAGTCTCATAGTGACTTTATATTGTAGGATTATCTGGGAGATTCATGATCCAATTTGGGATATGTGGATGGGTGTATTATGATTAATCACACACTTAGTTCATTTGAACTAATTTAATGTTCACTCATTTTTTAGGACCATTAGATTTTAGATTTGTGTGATTGATCAAGTTCAATTCCAATGGAACTTGTTTGACATGAGGTGGTGGAACTAGAGTGTTATGGTGGTGGTAGTACCTCAACAGAGTGTTGTTCATGGATGTTTGGGAGAGAGTTTAGAGAAATTATTTTGTTTTAAATAATTATTCCTTGAATCATAGTTGTTGGGAGATGATGAGATTCCTATAGGTATGGAGGACTGAGACCAATGGTTTGGTTTCCATGTCCCTACATTAAGGGGTTAAATCAAAGATAATTGGTGAAATAATTTTTTACTCTATCTATAGACGATCATTCTCAATATCTTAATTTCAACCAAAGTATTATAATAGTTCATTGGATATGTTCCCAACAACATAAATTCATTATGATTGGATAAAGGGACTCTTCATGGTTATTCTTACTGAGTTAGGTAAGGAAATATATTTTGTGGAGAGATTTCTATAGAATATTGGAGGATGGTGCTTCTGTAATTAGGGTCATTATATTTATTGAATCATTCATTGGATTATTTATGTGGAATGTGAATGATAGTGGGATGTAATTCTGATTACTCTTTTTTAGGGAAAACACCATATTTCGAATGTGTAAGAAACATTGGATGGTGTTTTTATGTTTTTATTGATTTAGGAATGTTCAGGTGTGGTTGGAGGGAAATTCATGGGGTGAACCCCATTTTGTTGCATGGTTCATAAGGTGATCCACATTTCATGAAATGTTTGGTGGGGTGTCCCCTGATTCGTGAAATGTATCAGGGGTGAAACAGGATATGACACATTTAATTACTTGTATTATGAGTGAAACATGCGATGATAATTTGTGAGGTTTCTCTTTGGGGGTAAATTCATATAGAATATCTAAAAGATAGTATCTTGGTTCAGGAATGACTTTTTGGGTATGAATGGATTAGTCTAAGGATTGTCCAAAACCTTCTATGAAAAGGACTATATATACGGTCCCTATTCATGGGAAGTTGACACACATCAATCACATCTTGGAATAAAAAAGAAAATGTGGAACTATCTCTAGAGGATTCGTTCCATTTTTTCAGGCATAGTAAGATGGAAACTATGTTTAGAGGGTCATTTGACCACATAGATTGTGGTTTGATATGCTATTAATATGGTGGTGTATTTCATGGGTTGTAAAATTGTGTGGGTGGTAGAGTTCTATTATGGGGATCACCATGAACCTACTGATGAAATAGATGATGAATCAGTGGTGTTTTAAAATAGATAAGCATTAGTGAATGCATTATTGTTGTCCGGTGGTGGTTATGAGAAATGGATCTAGTTTTTTGAATAATGTTTTTATTTTTTGTGCATCAAAAGATATTTTATAATTTTTTGGGAAAATATAGATAATTAAATGTGGTTAAGAGATAATATTGTATAGGTTCATCTTGAAAATGATCGGCAATGCTTCCCAGGGATGAGAATTTTTATGGTGGGGAGATTGTAAGAACCCATGTCCGAACCAGTTTATGATTATGTAGGAACATGGATTTTATTGTTTGGTGGAAGATTAACTAGGAAATATAAGAATCATAATGAGGTTAAAAGTTTTTAAACATAAAAATATGTTTTTTTCATACATTTTTTATGTGGTTTTGGAGATCTTTGGGGGTTTATGTGAACTTTGTAGGGAGAACGGGTATGTCAAGATACTGAAAATGATAGAATAAAACTATTCACATCATAAATCCATTTCATAACATGAATGGGTTTCTTGGAGTTTGCCTAGGGAAATTCAATATTTGAATGTGGATATAGAGATGTAACGCCCCAACCCTTGAATCATGGATCATGCATATCATTTTATTAAATTGGAATGATTATAATGAATCAAATCCAAGAGGATCGATCAGTTTTGAAGCTCTTGAAAACCATATTAAATACAAGATACCTATATTACAATGGTAAATAGAAAATAAAATATAATACCTAAAAAATACTAATAAATTGTATCCTTTAAACTCCTTCCAAGATTTAATCTTGATAACCTGGGGAAGGGAAATAAAATAATGGTGAGCTCAAATTCTCAGTAAGGGTAATCATACAATAGAATTAATCATTAATCTATAATAATAAACAATATGTAAAGGTAAATAACAAAACACACTTTCTATTTAAACAATGGTATATGGAATAATCAATATGGAAAGGTATGTAACTGAAACACTTTGAATTTAATTAATTAAATGAGAATGAACTATATCGATACATTATATCAAATATAATATCTAATTGGTAAATAATAACTAAATTTAAATTAAGGAAATTATTAATTATTGGATGCTATGTTTCCTACGTACATGGAACCTTTATCATCAATGACTTTACAAGATGGTTTATAACATATCGAGTAGAAACACATCTAATTTATCTAATGATTGATCTCATAAAAATACCAATGCATTGAGGGTATATTTATAACCCAGAACCACCTATGTCATACATTTCCAAATAATTCCTCATATATTCAATAATCAATTTATTTCCTGAACAATGTTCCTTTCCAAAAATCTTTATTGAGTAAAAGACACATATTTTCCAAATATTTTACCAGCTGATAAATATAACATTCAATTACACACCATATGTAAAACTGGTATACCAATTTGGAAATAACTATCCTCATCCCATAAGAGTGTTTATTTCGAAAATAAATGATATTTTCAATGTAAAATGGTCATATGTAAGTCATCACTTCAAGATAAAGTTAACAATCAAAAAATAATGTGTGATTAAAAAGATAACTTTTACCACTTGGTAATTTTCATGTCAAACCCATTTGGATGAGATTATTCAAAGTAAAACATTAAATAATAGGAATATAAAATTATTAATGATATCATATATAGAAATTGGTGGTACATACACCACACACAATAAGTAAGTGCTGAATATGACATTTATCCCACAAATGTAAAAAGGTTAGTCGAAAACCACTTACCTTATGATTCCTTTTAGTTATCTGGTATTTAACCTACTGCATATTGGTTTAAAACATTTTAATAATTATTACCAAAGCCATAACAATATTTCTAATATCATATATTATCTTATTTTGTTATCCTATTTCTATTTTGTTAACAATATTTCATTATTATCATTGTTTTGAGTGTTAATTACATTGTTTTGCGTGTATGTTTTGACTTGTTATTATTATTCCTGTTAATTAGGAAGTTATTCAGTCATCTCAATAATTTAATCTATGATTTAAATATCATATATACCAGTTAAATATTTATTTATAGTAATCCATTTATTTTTGGAGATATGAAATGAAATTAATCGTTCATATAGATGTTAGGTCTAATGTATGGATGTAGACTACTTTCAATTCTTATCATAATTAAAAAAAAGTGATATATATATATATATTATAATTAAAATATGATATTTATGTCATATATTTTACATATCTTTATTTAAAAATTCATTAATACATTCTATATATTATTTTAACTATTCGCATCACTTTGAGGAGGTGGTAGTCCACACTTTCATAAATAATGTTATCATATTCCCAAAAAATGGAAGGCATAAAGTTATACATTATATATAAAATAAAGGTGAATAAATATAACATAAATATAATCTATATAATTTATATACACTATTAAAAATCATTATTCTAACATTTAAATATTGTAATGGAAAATCAAACGACATCAGTTGGTGATGCGGTAGTCTGCTCTACCCACGAACAATGATTGGGTATCACATTTCACATATGTGTGTGAAAGTGTTGGTCAAAATCTTATCATAAAAAAATATTCATATATTTATTATAATTATTTCATTATATAATCATGATATATAAATAATTTAATGGGTGGTGATGTAAATGAAAAAAAGTGGTCATTGAAGAATGTTTCCTCTTATTCAGGTAACTCCCCTTGGTTTATACCAAAAAACTTCTTTGGTTGTATTTCTGCAAATATTGAGTATTATAATATGAGGGTATGTATATTGGGAGATTATTTATGTAGTTTTTTTATGATAAAAATGTATTGTGATGTCTGAATAAATGGGAGGGGTGATTTCCATTTATAATGGTGGAGGAGTGGCATTCTTGTAAATATAAAAAAGTAAAAACTATTGAGATGTATCTCTTATGTAATATGAATGAAATAAATGTACCTAACTCAATTAAAGGAATTATAAAGTATAAATATGGACATATTATAGGTTTATACATGTGAATAGGTTATTCTCACCATTATGTTTAATATTATCCCCCTCTTGAGTTTAATTTTTCCTTAATCATAATAATTAATTTTAACTACATTCACTAATATTGTTTTTTCAAAAAATAAGTTGGAATTAATAGAAATTTTAAATAATTATAATTCTAAATATTTATTCCATTCATCTAAATTCTAATCACATAATTTGATGAAATTAATTTAAATTTAATCACACATATTGTATTAGAAAGCGGGTTTTTAAAGTAAAATGTTCAAAAGTTTGAGAAGTTTTTAAATCCAATGTCAATGTAAAATTGGAACTAATGAACTAAAATGTATTAAATAATATTTTATTGATATAATAATACTTTAAAACCAATAAAAAATAAGGTTTCTCATTATAAATTAATTATATAAAATGTCATATTTCAAATAAAATTTAATATTTCGTACTATTCATCAACAAATGAAACTTCTCAGAACAATACCAAAAATTCACTCAAAGTAAATATTTTATTTTATATTTAAAAAATGAAGTTAATTTTTTCATATTTATCTTATAAATGTGTCAAAATGAAACATTAAAATTGGTATGCCAAAAAAATGCTATAAAACTACCTTTATAAAAATATAGGATTTATTGTGTGATATTAGGTTTGTTATTATATTATTTCTATAAAATATATTAGATGAATGTAAAAATATTTTATTTCATATATAACATTTAAATTTACCATATAAATACTTTGAAATTTTTATTATTTAATTATCTCTGAAAAAAATGATTAATAATGTTGGTATAAACCCGGGGTGGTGTGCATTCCAATATATCAACCAAATTAACTTTATTCTACAAGGAAAATATATTAAATTATTAGGGTGATTCATTATCATATCATCCAAAAATTTCATACATGAAATTTTAGTTGTTTTAACTTCTTAAAATATAGGGGTTGGTCCCCATTATAGCGTCTTTTTATTCCATTGTTTCTCCTTCCATTTTTTGATCTCCCCAAAGTACCATTGAAAGATGAGTTGTATGATTGATCAACCCTTGCATCTAGTATCAAGACTATAGATGGACTGATTATAATAAGAAAATTCATATTCAAATGCTATTTTATCACAGGGGAAAACATAAATTGGTTCATTCAAGTACTTCATTATCATAGATATATAAAACACACCTTGTACCTTTGGGAGAATTGGAGTCATTTCCAAATGATAGGAAACAACTCCAAATATTTCAATAATATTAATGAATCTGATGTACCTTGGTATTATTTTCCTTTTCTAACTATAAATAATGAAACCCTTCTATGGAAATACATTATGGGAAACATGATATCCCACTTGGAACACTAAATAAATCCTATGATTATCATCAAACCCCTTTTTCCAACATTGAGCTACTTTAATTAGTTCCTGAATAAAATTTCCATTTTTTAGCATATCTTCAAAAAGTTCTGGTCCTACGAGTTTACTTTGACCAACTTCATCCCAATAAGTATAAGTATGACACCTATTTTTATAAAATTCTATATAATACACCATTCTAATAGTCCAATGGAAACTATTATTATAGGAAAAATATTCCAAAGGTGTGTACTGATTCCAAAAATCTTGAAAGTTCAGTCATCATGACCTCAACATGTCTTCCATTATTTGAATTTTTCGGTTATACTGTCCATCAGTTTGAGGATGGAAGGTAGTTTTCAATTTTAATCTCATTGTCAAGAAATGTTTAAATACTATTCCAGAATTTTGATGTAAAGTAGGGATCTTGATTAGAAAAAAAATTGATAGAGGTGTGCCATGAAGTATTAGATATCATTGATATATATATAATTATAAGAAGATCTTGAGGAAGGTCTTATCTTTTAGTAAGGAAATGTGAAAAAAATTAGGTAATAAATAATAACCCATATTAAATCATTCATTCTTAGAGTATTTAGTAGTCCCATGAAAAATTTAATAGTAATGTCTTCCCATTTCCACACAGGAATCTAAAGTGGTTACTTGAATCCTTTGGGGTGTTGCCTCACAGATTTCACCTGTTGAAACACCAAACATATCAACACATAATCATCAATTTAATGATTCATATAATCCCACCAAAAACGTTCCTTCTGGTCCAAATACATATTTGTACTACCTGGGTCTGTAGAGAAATTTGAGCTATGAGAATCATACGACAATTCCATTTTTAGATCAGATATAGATGGAACACATAGTCTCTTTCCCTATTTTAGAAAATAATCTTCATAAAAAAATTGTGTTAATTTTCCATCAATCAATGCTTTAATTTTCATATAAATGTTATCATCATCATATTGGGAAACATTTATCTTCTATAATAAAGAAGTTTTTTGAACAAATTTGAAAAAGGATTGATCTCTATGATTCTATAGAAATTACCATATCCATATTTATTATATCCGTGAACACGGGATCATTCTCAATCCTCATTTGGGTTAGTACTCCATGATCCTTATTAATAAATGAAAATGCTACCTTATTTTCTTTCCTTGGGTAGTATTTCATTGTGTAGTAATAATACTTGAGTAGATTAATCCATCTCCTTTGTCTCATGTTGAGTTCTTTCTGTGAGAAGATGTATTTCAAGATCTTATGATCATTGTATTTATCACATATTTCACCATAGATATATTTTATTCATATTTTAAAAGTAAATATTGAAGCCTCTAACTCAAGATCATAGGTTGGATTATTTTATTTACAAGTGTTCAATTTCCATGAGGTATATTCAATAACATTATCATATTTCATTAGTACACAACCAAGTACCTTCTTCGATGAATCACTATATATAACAAACCCATGTATTTTGGATGTTAGAGTCAAAATAATGAAACTAACTAATATTCTATTTAGTTCATCAAAGAATTATTCACATTCAATTATCCAACCAAATAAAAAACCCTTTATGCTTATGCTTGGGTAATAGGTTATCCAATCTAACAAAACTCAAAATATATAACTAATAGTAACCTACTAAACAAATTAATATATATACCTCTGTTATGTTTATTGGTTTATTCCATTCTTATATTTTTTAATTTAAAGTATTTATTAATATTATATGCTTAGAGACAATATGACTATGAAAATAAACTTCTTGAATCCAAAAAATAGACCTACAAAATTTACCATATAACTCTTACCTTCTAAGAGTCCTAAGAATAATTCGCAATTGATTATCATCGTCCTCATAGATTTTACCATACACATGAATATTAAAAATTAATAATACAAAAAAATCTTCAAGATATTCCTTGATTACAATATTAAATAGGTCTATAAAATAGAAGTTGAATTATTCAATCTGAATATAATTACTAAAAACTTGTAATGTCCATACCTCATTTAAAATGATTTCTTCGAAATGACTTCCTTATTTACTCAAAATTCGTTATACCTAGAATGATGATCGGTGTTTGGAAAATATTGGGCTCCTTGAATTTGATCAAATAAGTTATTTTTTCGAGGCATGGGATAATATTTATTTATTGTAATAGAATTTATTTCCTTGTAATCAACGCGCAATATCATGGATCCATTTTTCTTCTAAATAAAGATGATAGGGGATCCCTATGGTATAACACTTGAGAGAATAAATCCTTTATTACTCAAATCCTCTAGTTGTTTTATCAATGACACTAATTCTAAATTGGCCATTAGATAGGGAGTATTTTAAATTAGCCTTTCATTGGGGATTAAAATAATTATAAATTTTACTTCACACTTTGGGAGATCTCAAGGAAATTTCACAAGAAATACATCAATGTATCACTACATAATAGGTTCGTAATCAATTTAAATATTACCATCTTTAACACTAGATGTTTTTTTCTCTTCCTATACATTAATTTCATTTAATAGAGCTACTAGGGAAATATCTAGTTGAGAATCATATGAGTAAGACTCTACTCTAAATATAGGTAATTCTGTATCTTCCTCCCAAATAATAATTTCCTTCCTATTGAAAAAAAATTGCATCATATTATATAGTATATATTAAATATTTTATCAAAAATTAATCTTATGTATTTCAATAGGGTCATAAGATAAATAAATTTTATGTGTCATAGTGGGGAATTCACGACACATATTTGTTTCAAAGAGAATTCCCTTATATTTTTTGACTAAATATTCTCTTCTTAAATCAAAAGGGAAATGTCTAATTTCTTTAGAAAACAAATACGATATAAAAGAGTGTGATGATTCATAATCCAATAAAGCATTATCTAAATTAGAAGATAGAATTAATTTACCTTCCACCACATCATTGTGTACATGAACCTTAGCTATAGATATTGAAAAATCTCATCCATTTCCCCTTGGAAACTTCTGTGGTATATAACCTTGATTATTAGGGTATTCTATTGTATAGTGAACCATCTCTTTATAGTTGTAACATTGAATAGTGGTGTTATCCTTCTTCCTCTTGTATTTTTTAACTATATGATCCCTTTTTCCACACTTATAAAAAAATCCCATTACATTCTATAATTTACCAGGGTGAATCTTTCATTATTTCTCACCTGATGAATTTTTTTTCATCTTCATCATCTTATTTGGTACATTCCCTTTACCATGGTTTCTATTAGGACTTTTATTCATTTCATTTTCATTTTACTTCAAAGATCTAGATTCTATGACCAAGTTGTGTTTTTGTTGTATTTTCTTTCAATAATAAATATATTGATTATTTTGAAGATAATAATTTGTTGATAAGGAAATGTAAATTTGGATAGAATAAGTCTGTGTGTGAAATGTTTTCAATAAGATCTAGAACCATCGACCAAAATATCAGACTCACTAAAATAATTAAGAAGATTTTTTTGATGGAAGTGATATATATTCTTATCAATAATGATAATTAATCACCACACTTTTTAAAAGTTCGTGATCAGAATCATAATCATATTCAATTGATCAGATGAAAAAAAATATTAAGAAGGACCTTCAGATTTAGTTGATTTTTTATAGATGAAAATTTTCATCAGATCACCTTGGATATAGAATTATGTTCTTATAATAGTGAGGATATTATTAAAATTATTCAGGAATATAATGTAAATATGATGATACTTTTTTGATCTTTGAGTTCACAGAAATCATAATTTTTATAGAAAACATGTGATGTTGGTATTATGATGGAAAGGGAAATAAAAAGTGTTTCCAATCATATTGAGTATTGTATTTAGAAGGAAATAATTTGTTGTGAAGTTACAATAATTCCCAATATAAGTTAGACAATGTTATATCGATCATTAATATTTTCAAAGTCATTAGGAAGACAAGATACAAGAAAACATTTGTTAAAGAAGTAAGTTGTTGAAGTAAAAGATTTTAATTCTCAGTTAATTAGTATGAGAACACCAAACACTTATTTTTTGATGTATATGATGTTTTTTTCGGAATGTTAAATTTTGAATATTATAGATTTTAGTCAGAAAAAAAATCAAATAGATACAAATCACCATGAAAATAATTTCAAAATTACAGAAGTGGGTATCATAATAAGAAAAGTAAAGAAGCTGCTGACACTAGTCTGTCAGCCACGGTGTTCCATCGATAATTTGAATAATCATGAAACCCAAAACCAAATGCAGTGATGATTTCAAAAAAAAAGATATAATAATTGATTTCATTAAGAGTTGTTACGACTAATAAAAATAGAATACGTAATGTTTTTGAGACCAATGAAAAATGGTATCATAGATAAATCAACAATATAGTAAACCATTCTCATCATGATAAGTTATTGTCCTATGTATGATAGTTATTATATAATATTATTATCAATTAAGTCATGAGTTACTATGATATGTTTCCATTTGAGTCAAGAAGAAAATAATTTTTCACTTTCTTAATAATTGGGTTATGAGTCATTGGACTAGCACTGAAATCGATACATCAGAGTGAAGTAGACATTGATCCATTAGACATGGGATGAAACTGATAACATCATTGGATTATTGATCATTAATCTTAGTAAAATAATAAGAGATTCACTTGAACTTTTTTTTTATTCCTATTATGTGGAACTCAAAATATAAAGAGTCCAGCAAAGGAATTAGTCGACAACGTTTGAAGAAGAAGATGTTATGAAGAAGATGTTATGAAGAATCTGATTAATGTGAAAATTAAGGTTATTATAAACACAAATGATACATATATCATATTTGGAAATATAAAATGATAACATATTATATTTATCTTGGTTATCTTTTTTGTAATGTTGTTACAGATGATTTTCACCCTCTTGTTGTGAATGCTCCTCTTACAACTGCTAATAAGAATAATGTTTAGAATGATGGAAGAGATTAATATTATTCACCATCTTCATTAACAAAAAGTTAGTTTCATAGATCAAATGGATTTTTTACTACTAATGTTACCTTGGAAAAGTTAGAAAATATTTAAGAAGGCAATACCATTATGAAGAAATCTAATTTACAAATCTACAGGCCAAAGTATAAAGGTCTCAAGATGGGTGAGTATGAAACTGTTGGGAACTTTTTTACAATGGTGAATGAAATTCATAGAAATGTAATATGTCTTGGTTCAATGTTGGATGTTTATACTATTGTTTAAAATATCATTATAATTATTCCTTATAATATTTATACCAACGTTTTTTCAATAGAATATAGAGATCTAGAAAAATTATATATGGATTGTTTTCATAGTACTCTCATTACTTATGAAATGATATGGGAGAAATTTTTTAAATGAAAAAAATTATTATGAAATGTCTTTTAAACCATATAAGAAATATAATCCTATGAACATTCTTCAAGAATAAGATATATATTCTGATTTTGAAAATGTGATATATAAAATTCTTGATGATATTTTAGAAATTTTTTCTTAAAAAATGTTAAGATGAAAAGGAAATAATAAATTGAAAATTCACATAAAATTTGTTGTATGTGGATCCAATAGGAACTATTTTTTTCAATTTTCCTCATAGAGTTGATAAATAAGAAATTTCTAAAGATTATTTTGATGAAGAATAAATAAGGCCAATAATATCTTCAAAGAAATAGGGTGACAAAGAAAAATATTATTTTAATGGGAAATTTAATATGTTCTCAAAATCACAATGGAGATGAATTTTGTCAAATTATGATTATAATGAATAATTCACAAATATTTTTTAAGAAAACATTTTTGTTGAAACAATTAATGGGGAATGTTTTTTTAGTTTTAAAATATGTTTTCTTGAATAAGAATACAGTGAATCTAAATTATAAATGCCTATTGAGAAGGATGGAAATAATACTTACCCTACAATAGTAAAAAAATTGAGAGTTTGGATATTTCAGTTATGAAGAAGAAAATAAATTAGAAATTCATCTGAAGGATGAATTGAAATAATTTCTAAGAAAGATTGGGAGGCTTGAGGAATAAATTATGTAGTTGAAAAATGAAATTAATTTAATAAAAATCTAGATTTTTTTTCTGGTGATAATGTTAATTTTTTTGAAGAGATTGGTGATTTTAATAATTCAATTATGAAAGAACACACTCATAATGATCATCTAGAATTCAATCTAAAAGATAGAGGATAATAGTTGGAATATGTCCCACAAAAACCATAAAAATAATAAAATAGGATTACAAGTTTCAATAACTCTACTTAATAAGGTATTCAATGAATTAAAAGGTGTAAACCTACTAAGGATAAAAATTTACCATCAATGGTTGAGAATAACGATGAAATGTTTTCTGATAAAAACAAAACAAGAAAGATATATAAGTGGCCAAAACCAAAAAAGATGACAAATTCGATGTTTATAAAAAATATGATCCTCAAAAAGATTATATTAATTCTAGATAAAATAAATCTAAAAAGAAAATCGAGATGGAAAATAAGATTTTGGGTGATAAAAAGTGTTAGTTGTAAAAAAAGTGAAAAAAATAATGTTGTTGGAAAACATGCTCACAATTAAATATGTTATAGAATTTATATGGATGAATTTCATTCTTGGGATTATTCTAATATTGTGGTGAATTTTCACACATATAAAATATGTTTTGGTTTAACCAATAATACTACAACTATTCAAAAAATTATGCTGGAAAAAGATATATGGGATTTAATCATCTCCAAAGGTGAATTCTGGGAAGGATATTTTGAATCTTGGAAAAGGTAAACATGTTGATTCTATGAATAAATATTTCATTGTGCTCTATCCCAAAATATTTTACATGGATAGAGGGTTAGAAGAAGAAGAAAAACAAGTTTAAGTAAATGGGAATAAAAATATTTACTAAAATATCAGAACTGTTGATAAAAGAATATCAACATATTGTGGTTAGACTATTCTGAAAAGTCATAAGATATGTGACCAAGAAGGGCATGTTACTGAAAGTGTATTGATGGTTTTTTATATCAATAAGAAAGAATGGAAAATTTGTTACAAACTCATTATATAAAATATGTCACTAAAACAATATTTTGAAAGATGCATCCGAAGATTCAACATATGAGATGAGATTTTCTATAAAACCTTGGAAGGATGAACAAAATGAAGAAAAAACATCCAATGAAAAATCCATAAAAACGAAGAAAAATTCAATACTAAGAGATAAATAATAGTATTATTGATACATCTATGAAATAATTGGGATTCCTACTTATTCCCATTTTTTTAATAATTATATTAACTTTTGGGTAATTATGGTAGTTAAAATAAGGAAGGTGATGTTGTTGAGTATCACACATCTCTTAAAAAAGTATGTAATGAGGTTAAATATATGAATTTTTCGAATGTTTTTTGATATAGAAAAACATTATGATATTCTTATTGATATGGCTGATGGTTACTCTTATCCTAAACAATTCTATTCAAAATTTCCCCAATGATGAGAATGTTTATATAATATTGTAAATGTATTACCTGATATTTTTGTTACAAACAACATTCATAACCTTGATTATACACTCATTTTTTCTATACTGGTTTCACTTTTATTAACTTAGATTTATTTAGATAAAGGCTCATTGTTAAGAAACTCATTTGATACTTATATTATTATGAAGAATAGTTTTATGATTTAGAGATTAAGAAAAGTAACCTAGAGTAGAACAGTTGAATTTAACTGTCAATAAGGGGGGTAGATAAGGAATAGGGGGAGGAAGAAAGGAATGGGTAGAAGGAAAAATGAGAAATGAAAACAACAAGTGGTGTTTTTTTGATATGGGTGTTGGAAAAGAACACCCAGTGGGAGACTATTATTACCATGTTCTGATTTGGTGGAATTTTTTTTCAATAGATCAATATGTTTATCATGTTGAAGAAATTATATATGGTGAGAAGGTATATGGAATACTGATATGAGTAGGTTGTTTGGGAAAATATTTCACTCAGATACTGAACCATCAGTATGAAGATCAAACTCACCATTATAATCAATATGATGTTTGAGATGGTAGTGATGTATTTATTTATCAATTAAGAAAATAAATAACAACAATTTGTAAAATTTTCTGAGAGGAATCATAATCATAATCTGATGATCGAATGGAAAAAACTGAATTAACTCCATTGAATTTGGAATAAATTTTCTAGACTTAAAAGGTTCATTGGATTCACCTTAGGTCTGAAATGATGTTTTTATCATAATTTGGATGAAAATCATATTTAGAATGGATTTGATATAAATCTCACCTTTATCTTCTAATATTTTATTTCTCAAAAATCATAAGTTGTCTAGAAAAATATTTATTCATTCTTTACGAAGTAATGGGGATTACTAGTGATGCGAGTTTTATTGCGAATCACATTTGAAATAAGTAGGTTGCTGCAAATTTACAATAATTTTCAATATAAGTCAGACGATGATATGATGATCTCAAATGTTTTCAAATTCATGAGGAATTCATGATACAATAATGTTTTTGAATAAAGAATTTTGTTGAACTCAAAGCTTTCTGGTCTCTATTCGTTGGTGTGAGAACACAAGGTGCAAATTTGTTTGAAGACTGTGATGTTCTATTCATTACGTGAAATTATGAATATGCTAGTTTTTAGTAAGACCAATAATCCATGAGATACCAATACATTGAGAAATAAGTGGTTAAATTCTTGATGTGTGTATCATAATTAGAAAAGAAAATATTTTTCTAAATTCAAATCTTCTAAAATTGGTCTATCAAAAGTGTTGTGAAACTAATAACTGGAGTAATATTACCACAAAAAAGAAGACACATTGATGATTGAAAAAGGAATTGGGGGAAGATTTTTTTATTGGGAGTTACTAGGAACAACAAAAATGGAAAAACTATGTTGTTTATACCAATGTAAAATGGGATCGGTGATAAATCCATAATATTTTCAAGCATTTTTCTCTAGATGATTCATTGGTCCAAGTATGATAGATGGACTCTGATTTTTTTCAATTTTGGTCAATAGTGAAACAAGAACTCTAATATTTTTTTATTTCAGTAAAAATGAAATTAAGTTTTCACATCCTTAAAAATTAGGTTAACAGACATCAAAATGGCGCTGACACTAATACATCAGAGTGAAGCAGATCCTCATCCATCTTACACATGATGACATCGATAACATCATCAGATGCATGATCATCGGTGCGAGGAAAATAAAATGTGTTTTTGTAAGGTTTATTTTAAGAGAAATCATGGGTAAATCAAGGTATTATGAGTTTATAGAAAAAACTAAATGAATTTTGAAGCTAATGCTAAAGCATTTTCAACAATTTATAGATATGTTAAGAAGATTCCACTATGTTTATGATAAATGAAATAAAACTATAAATTTAATAAATAAGAAAAAATGGTTATCATAGATTTTATTCAAATATATTCTTTTATTAGATGATATGGAGCATTGGAATAAGATGATTGTGTTATATTTGACAATTGATATGGAATATCAGATTGGGAGGAGTGTTTCAGTTGATTTTGATAATCGTAATGAGAGGACTTCTAGTTTTCATATGATTTTTTAGTTATTGTGGTTCAACGTGATTAAGAATCAACTAATTCCATCATAATGGGTAAACAGGAATGGAAATAAGAAGTAGACCAAATAATGTGGAGAAATTATGAATCAGAGCGAATGTTATGAGAATATTGGAGAAGGTTCGAGAATAAATGCGAAGAGTTGATAAGCGCTAAATAAGTCAACGATGCACCAATTTTTTTTGTGAAATTATTTTTTATTGAAATTTTGTTAAGTAGGAAATATTTTCATAATACCACCTAAACAATATTATTAATGCCTGTAAATAGTGGAATTACATTGTACTTTCAACTAATGGTATTACTATTCACAAAAATGAAGACAAAAGGAAAATCATTAAAGGTTTTCTGAGGGAAGGAGCTTTTATATTGGGATTTTAATAGGACATTTTATGTATATAATAAGAATAAAGAATATCATATTCGAAGTTTCTAGATCAGACCGACAAATCTGACTAGTATTTTTGGACTGAAGTATAAGCATTTCAGACTTCTTTCAGCAATATTCTAGAATACTTATATTATTGGACTGAGCAATCAGACTGGAGAATAGTAATGGGTATTTTATACTAGATATCATTACATGTTTTATAAATTTATTACATAATACTAGGTTGGAAAGTGAAAAATTGTTTTGAATATAATATTTGGGAAAGTTTACAAGGCATCATAGTAACTCATTTTAAAGGAACTGGTGAATTTTTCTTAACTTGTTAAAAAAATTATTACATTATCTCTAGCTAATTGGATAACATGCATAGTCTTATGGAACATAGTGGTACATAAGTGTAAGGGAATTTCATAACAATTTTATCTAAAATAGATTATTTTCTAGTGGATTGTGTGATATTGGATTGTTTCAAAACCATACCAGTGATATAGCTACTCTTTCTCAGTAGTGAACCTTGTAAATTCTTGTGTTCCAATGAATATGTGATTGGTTTTATTTTCCAAAAGGTGCAAAATATTTAACATGAGACCAAGGTTGTTTCAAACAAAAGTAAACATAAAAGAAAAAGGTACCATTTAATCAACCCCACCCTCTCTTAGTGATATATTGATAATTCAGAGTATTATCACAAGATAATTCCATATCTAATTTTATTGAAAATAAAACTATTTATTCGTATGATGAAACAATATAAGAGACCAGTTTCCTTAAATAGATTGATTAAACCCTTCAAAATAGTGATCAATATTACACATCATGTTGTGTATATAATCTCTAGTATACATGACTAAACCTATAAAGGTAGCCTCATAATATGTAACTCTTCCTTCTTCCTTTTTCTTTAGGATAACGAAATTCCCTTCTTCTTAATTTTTTTATCAATAAGGATGTATTTATCAAATAATGTTTCCTCAAAAGTTCTCTTTTTCATGATTTCTATTTCATATTCCTCCCTAGTATTCAGCATTGTAGACCCCCATTGATCAGAAACACCTTGGAGAAAATACCCTAGAAGTGTATCCTTTTCCTATTCACTGCATCCCAAAGCCATAAATATCTTCTCTAGAGACTTAATATTTTTCTCAACTATAATATTACTATTATTAACACTAAAAGAGTTAGGATTAGATCACATAAATTGATCTGGCATATAAAATTACTGATGTAAAATAGGTTGATCCATTTTGGAAAGGTTGTTTTTAATAACCTTGTTAATATTCCCCAATATAGGCATATTTTTTTTGTTACAATCCCATTTATATTGGTTTCCTCAGTAAGGAAATATCTACGTTTTCTATGAGTATTGAAAACATTATTCATTCTAGGTTACACTTATTAATAATGGAATCTACTTGATTATATCATAAAATTATAAATTTTGAATCATAATTTAAAATTTTAAATATGGTTGGTTTCTTAACATTAAAAAACTATTTGTTGAAAATCATAGAATCATAAACATTGGCTTCTTGGGGGACCCCTTTAGTTTTAAATCATTCATAATAGTTGGTGAAGAAAATGTGAGTTATCCTATGAATATCCCACAGGAGTTTCAAATAATGTTCATTATACAACCTATTATCATGTACCATGTTACACTAGAGTCAAGACTGGTGCGCCTTTTCAGATTTTTTACCCCTACCTACATCTATTCTATAACAACATCCACTTATAATATCCATAGAAACATGTATTACTAGAAACAAAAACATAATCTCTACCAGACCAAAATTTAAGGACATTCTATAATACATATCCTAAAATTCTATCTTATTGTTATGTTCCCTAATATATTTTCTCATAAATCTAATTTCCAAGGATTATACTGAACTTCCTTTGATTCCAAATATAATTACATGACCCTAGAATCCTAGAGTCGATGCCATAATAAAATTTCCATGATTACAATGAATAAAATCCTTAAGTACCAATTAGTTTATTTTTTTTTGAAAAACAAGATTACATACTTGATACCTATATAACATTGGGAAATAGAAAATAAAACATAATTCATAACAAAGAAAAATAAATTGCATCCTTGAAAATCATTTCAATAATTAATCTTCATATCCTAGGGAATGAGAATAAAATATTGCTGAGAGAAAATTCCATTTAAGGGTTTGAACACAATGAAAGTTATCATGAATCTATAATAATAAACAATATGGATAGTAAATAACCAAACACAGATCCCATTTGAACAAATAGATAAGGAATAATCCAAATGGAAAGGTATGTAACTGAATCAAATTCTTTTTAATCAATAAATAGATAATTAAATCTTTCCATGGGTAATGCCATATAAAAATCCCATGGATAATTAATAACTGAATATCAATGGATTCAATTCTTAGTTATTGTATTACATGTTTCTTATGTATGTGGTACCTTTATCGTCTAGACCTATCACAACATGGTTTATAACATATCAGGTAAAAACACATCTGATTGGACAAAAGATACATCTCATGAGACTACCAATGAATCCAAGGGATATCTATAAGAGGTCATCGTCCATGTCATACATGTCCTAGAATAAATCATGTATCAAATAATGGATTTAATTCATGAACAATGTGCCTTATCAAATACATGTATTGAGTAAAAGATAAAGATATGCCTATATTTCCCAAGTTAATCAAATAAGTATAAAGTACACAATAGATAAAAAAGTATATGGATTGGAAAATAATTCTATCTATCACATAATATTGTGTATATATAAAATAAATTTTAATTCTAATGTAAATAGTCATAAGTAATTCATTGTTTCAAGGGAATGTCAACAATCACAAAACAAAGTGAGATTTCTATGATAAATTTTACCACTTTAGAATTTTCAATTCAAAGCCCTTTGTATGGGATAGATCAAAGTAAAAGATTAACTAATATTAAGAAAATTGATTAATTATATAATATATCAAATTTGTATGTATATACCACACACAAAATAAGTATGTGGTGAATATGGAATTTATCTCACTAATGTAAAAAAGGTGAGATGAAAATCCCTTAGCTTATGATTCATTTTAGTTGTGTGGTATTTAAATATTTTTATAGTGGTTTTAAGCATGTTAATAATTAATACCAGAACTATTGTCTTATTTATAATATCATATATGATCTTTTTATAATATCTTACTACCCTTTTTTAGTAATATTTCTTTATTTTCACTATTTTGGGTGCTAATTTCTCTATTTTTGTGTATGAATTGACTTTTTATTTTTGTTCCTATTAATAAGATCATAATTTCATCACCTCAAAAATATTTGTAATGATTTAAATATCATATATATTTAGTATGTATGTATTTATTGTAATTCCTAAAATTCTGGATATCCAAAATGAAATTCATAGTTCATAGAGAAGATAGGTTGTACATATGAGTGAACGTTACTTTCATTTCTTGTATTATTTAAAAAAGTAACTGAAATATATATATATATATATATATAAATGTATGTATGTATGCATGTATGTATATTATCATTATAGTATCATATTTATTTCATATATTTCACTTATTTTTTTAGAACTGTCCTTAATATATTCTATGTAATGTGACAATGAATCACATCGCTTTGACAAGGCGATAGTCCACACTTTCCCAAACGATTTTATCGTATTCCCATAAAATGGAAATCATAATGTTTTGTGTTATATAAAAACAAAATAATCCTAAATACATTATATATAAAATAAATATAATATAGAGAATATAAATTCATCATTATTATAACATTGAAGGTTAGTAATGGAAGAACAAACGATATCGGTTCGCGAGGTGGTAGTTCACCATACACATGAATGATCATTGCATATCCCATTTTGATGTTATTTGTGAAATTTTAGGTCAAAATATTATCCTAAAAAATATCATTTAACAGAATATTATTATGTTATTATATATTCATGATATAAAAATAATTGAACAGGTGGAGAATTAAATGGAAAAAGTGAACGTTGAAGAATATTACCTCTTATGCAGGTAACTCCTTTTGATTTTTTCAAAAAGGCTTCCTTGGTTGGATTTTTTCTAATAATGAGGATTATATGATTATGGAAGGGAAATTTTCAAATTATTTGGGCATATTTGGGATAATCCTAAAGGTTTGAGAGGTGAGAATAATTGGAATGGGGATTCACATTTTATAATGGAGGAGGAATGATATACTTCTAAATATAAAAAGGTAACCTCTATTGAGAGGTATAACATACATCATGTGCTGAAAATAACGAACCAATTACATAAAATGGAGTATATGGTCTAAAATGGGTGTAAAATAGGTTTATACATGTTTCTAGGTGATTTTGATTCTTAAGATTGTGGTTTAGTTCCACGTTAAGCTCAATTTTTCCTTAACCACAACAATTAATTTAACTATATTCATTTGTATTTTAGTCAAATACTATGTTATAATTACAAGAAATTATAAATTATTATTATTAAAAATATGAAATTCATTTTTTCAAATTCCAATCACAAATGTGGTTGAAATTAATATAAATTTAAACTCATAGACAAAATGAGAATGCAAGTTTCTAAAGTAATAAAAGATAGAAAAGATTGAGATGTTTTTATATCCAATTTCAATGTGACATTGGTTCCAAAGACCTAAATTGGATTAAATTATATAAAACTGATCAAATTATACTTTATAAAAAATAAAAAATATATTTTATTAAAATAAATTAATTATAAAAAAATAATTTTTTAGTTAAAATTTAGTATTTTTTCATAGTTCCTTAAAAAATAAAACATCACAGAAAAATACCAAAAATAAACCCAAAGTAAATTTTTACATTTTGATATAAATAAATAATTTCATCTTTTCATATTGAATTTATAAAATTTTCATCATTTACATTTAAAATACGTTCATCATAAAGAGGTTGTAAATCACATTTATAGAAAAATAAGTTTTTATGTGTCCAATTTTGTTTTTTCATATCTTATTCCTATAAAATATATTATATTAATTAAAAATATTTAATTGGATATATAACATATAAATTTAAAATATAATTTCTCTAAATGTGTATGAATTAAATTAATTATGAGAAAGGTGACTAAATACTGTTTTGTTTAAACCTTGTGTTGTGTGAATTACAAGCAATCAAAAAATTTAAATTTATTCTAAAATGAAAATATAGTAAATTATTTTTGTTATATAGGAGAACATAATTAATTCACAAAGTCAATCTGGTTTATTTCATTCATCATGTATGGAAGGCTTTTTAAAATTTTAAATTGGGGATTTCCCCCATTGTTTCTTCAGGAAAACAGGAGGGCACTTGGGGGCTCTTAAAAAAAACCCATCTCTCTATGTTCTTAGCTAATTAATGAGACAATAGGTGTAATTTAAAAATGTTTTTTGTAAGGTCTTCATCTTTAATTCTTATTCATTTTTCTTTCCCCATAATTAATATTTTTGGAAGATTTTATTTTAGGTAAAAAATTTCCATTTTCCCAAGATGATGGTGGAATCACTGATTTTGGTCATAGATTCTATACGGCCAAGAAATAAGGGATCCCAATATAATGCTCAACTATATTCACATTTTGATCATTTTAGGTATAACTCCATTTCAATTTTCCAATTTGGCCTTTCCCAAGATTTATTTTATGTAATTTTTTAATCAGTTTAAAAATTATGGATTTTTTTATCATAAATAAGATGGTTCATCTGGAGAAGAATGCACCATTTTTATAGTGGGTTTGGTGAAATAGATTTACTGGGATAGTTAGACAGATTTATTCCAAAAATTAATTTAATTATGTATTTAATTATATCTTTTATAATTAATAAATCATGGTTTCTTTTCCCGAGTTATGGACTCCAGAAATTATGATGATTATGGGTGATCAAAGGAAAGTCTAGGATGATTAGAGTTCCTTGGAATATGTTTTTGGTCCTTAGGATCAAATTGGAAAATATCCCATTGTGTTTCATGGTCTCGCGTACTTTCCCTATGGAATTTACATTTTTTTATAATGCACATGGATGCTTTTCCGGGCTTTTGATGGTCATTTCCCAATTTATCTTAATTAAACAACTGTCTTCATTTAATTAAAAATGGTTGAATGATGAAATAACTTATGGGGTCATGAAAACCCCTAAGCTCTTCCTTGGAAAAATTTCCATCAATGGCCAATGCCAACTCATTTAAAATATGGATGACCTCTGAACCTCTTTTGATGTGTTGTTGGGCCTTTTGAGATCCTTTTTAAAAATAGGTTATATAATTTAAATGTAATTTTTAAAATAAATTAAATATCATATTAAATTAAATGGGCACCAAAGTTCTTGAACGACCCTTATGCAATTTCTTTTCACCATAGGCATTGATGGCCAAGGATTGAACTATCAGATATCATCAGGCCTCTAGACCTCTTGTGAGGTGAGAAACTTCCATGTGATCCTTATCAAATGAATTTAATATTGATTCCTTGTATTACTCCCTAGTGTAATTTGGATCATTAAATTGTGTAGAGGTGACTAAAGGATGAGTGACCCTCTCCTATCTAATTTTTCTAGGCCTAGGTGAAAAGACTATTGGATGACTAAAATCAGGTTTGGGTGAGTGGACCAACCCAAAGAGACCATGAATATTGATGTGGGATATGAGCTATCTCCTAAATTATGCCCATGTTGTGGGATCCTAGGTAGTTGGAAATGTAGTGATACCCTATTGACATTTCTTCAGATGCATTTTTCTAGTGTGTCGGGTGTTTTCCCAAGACCGCAGCTGAGACTGAGGACTTGATGAGAGTTACTCAGTAGTGTTGTTGTAGAGGGGAACCAATGGGTGAAAAGTGGATAGAATGACCCTGAGTGGGTGATGTGATATGGGAACATGTTTCATCATGGAACTCATACCATACCATTGAGTGAAGGGGTTGTGGGAATAGATGATTAGTGTGTGTATCTGGATAGTTACTTTGTTTCCATTTCGGATGTAACCTCAAGAAAAATATAAGAAGGTTTGGATTCCATGAATGGATGATATTTGTCCTTAAAGTTACATATTTTTTGAATATGTTTTCTTGTTTTGGGTGCCGAAATGCACTATATATCCCACCTGAGGGAAAGAGTCATGATAAATATTGCCTGGGGGATTGAGGCATGGTCCAAATTGCCTGAGGTCTAGACATGTGACTACTTGATTCCTGATGTAATGGTGAATTATTTTATACTTTATGATTTATATGTGCGTGGGTAAATTATTTTCAAGGGAAAAGTGTATGATTATAATGTGTTCTTTAGTGATAGATGAATAGTCACTAGATGCGTGAGGGAGAGGCACTTGTATACTTGAGGTTCAGATGTTCGATTCTGGGGGGGATATATTCATTTGGAATAAGGAAAAGGATGATTGTTAACAATATTTTTTGCTTGAATCATCATCATAAGGAGGGTTTCACACTTACTTAGTGATTCATCCTGATATAGGAGTATCCATCCTTTGATGGATATGTCAATTAGGGTGCTGAAGCAGGTATGGTCAATCGGGGTGGAGGACTCGTGGATTGACATTATTTCATCTATTTGAAGTAGACATTTAACTTATTTGATAATGCCACTTGAATATAACACTATATACTATGATTATTATGGGACCACATTGGTGGTTCCCTATATATTTATCTAACCACACCTTGGTCATGCCACGAGTGAACTCAGGTACCTAACTAGATATTCATTTAGTTTCATGAACAACTTGGGCCGAGACATAGGATAGTGTAGTAGAGTAGGATAACTCAGTTGGTTTCAGAATACTGAAAGATTTTAGGTTCATAAATGAATAATATCTATTTTTATTATTTTATTTTTCTTTGGTATGTATATATATCTATCCCATTGGGTAGTCATTTGTATACCACATGGTTGTTTGGTCCCTTACTCCATTTTAATAATCATTATTACATGTTTCTTCCATTATATATACTTTGATTACTTACTATTATGTATGGTGTTGGTTTATTCATTTTTTATTGGACACTCCATTATAGGGGGCATATTCTTCTCATAGTACCACCTTACACCCCCACTACATGTCGGAAGCCTCTTTTGTACAAAGAGATGCACCTGATGTCATGTGGTGGACCGGCCCATCAACTGGTTATATAGTGAGTCGAGGTAGAACATTACAAGAATATTTCACCAATTTAGAATTATAAAATGTTTTTGATATAATAATTTATTATTCTTCATAATCTTCTAATTTCACACCTACATGCATGTACCTCTTATTCACTATTGGAAAAAATCACCAATTCTTCTCCTCCTCTTCATGAATAATTTCAATATATTTATTTTAGTAAAAAACTAAAATTCATAGCATACTCTTCTTCCCTCATATTCATCTTCATTAGATAATAATAAAATTCACTATAATTTTTTATTTTTCTTGAACACGTAGATTATTGGAGTAATGTTTTGTGTTTGGTCTCCTACTATATTTTCATTGACACTAAAATCTCTTTCTATTGGGTATAGTATCAAATATTTTCTAAATATGTTACTTTATTGAAACTCAATGATTTTTAAGATAAAATCCAATATTATTTCTTAAACATGATTCACTTTTCATTCTCTATTTTTTTAGAGAACATAAATAACATCCATGTCATGATCAAATTCATATATGAAAATAATGTTCAAACATTCATCTTTATTTAATGAAATATCAACTATTAACATTTGTTTTTTACTCACATGATAATATTATATCTATTAGTATCCATTTATGAGTTAAATGACCTTATAGATCAATTATCATAGGATCCTATGTTTTTAAAAGATTCTCATTTTTTGATACACTTAAATATATAACTTTCTTTTAACCAAATATTTAACCATTGAATATTGGACATTGTTTTTTTCCAACTATTAGGAACAACTTTAAATCCTCTTTGGCATGCCTAAAAAAATCTAATGTTACTCCCTAGGATTGATTATCTGTTGAATAAATCACATACTTCTCAAGACATCCACCTAGGTAAACTACAACATATTTTCCACTTGACATTTAGAACAATGATATTTCTTTTGAATCATGGTCTCCTCCATGACATATATATCTATGTATCTAACATCAAATAATTTCATATCCATTTCCACCATTGTGAGTTTCAAAAAATGGACATTAAAATATCACCATGGTGTGGTGATCACCATTTTTATTCCTAAAAACCTTCTATTCTTTATATCACCACATAAACCTCCACGGAATAGTCAAACATTCCATTTCATATAGGAAAAAAATCCATCCAAAATGTGTTGTGGGATTCCCACATTACAAAGACATCTACTTAGTTATTATTATTTTTGAATCCTCTATCAGACATTCATTCGGTAATCCTCCTATTTATTTACCTAGATACTCTATAGAAGATCGTTCAACTCCCTTAGGGAATGCAATGGCCTGGTGGGTCTATTGTGTCACCTAACATGGTATATTATCTCTTATGCTACCCCCTCAAAAATCTCTTCATTATCGTGATGACATGTGAAGGCACTATGCCTCATTAAAAATTCTCAAGGTTGATCGAAAACATTAATCCTGGTTGGGCAACCTTATGATTCATTTGTTTCATGGATAGAAGATCTAGATCTATTCTATTGATTATTTTATATAAATACCAAATAATATTCCTTAGTCAAATCATAAAGTCGGTAAATAAAAATAACCAATAACATTATTCTATCCATTAAACTAATCTTATTTTCTTGTAATCTTTTTAAACCTCATCCAATCAATTTCATCATATAGATAAATAACTCACTATTATAAATTCAATATGAAACATAAAAAATATTCAAAAAAATCAAACAAATTTTTCCTCTAATAAACTCTCATGATTTATTGTTTTAATCCTGAATCAGTTAGTATAACTATAATCATTATTATGAACATTATTCCTTGAACAATATACTTTTGATATTCAACTCACTTATGTGAAATTGTACATCACTTTATATTAACATTAATCCTTTTTGTCACTCCATAGTGAATGAAACTTATTTAAAAAACCAAAAAAAAATGTGGGATAAACAATATTACACATTATATATGTTTTAAATATCTACCAAAATGATTTTCTAATATTTCAGACTATATTATTATTTTAATCATCATTATTTTTATCCCAAATTCTTATCAATGTTTTAATTTTACATTCATTTACCAATGTTGAAAAGAAATAAAAATTACTAAATATAGAGATATCAATTTATAATCAATAAATATTCATTCAAAAATTTTACTCAATGTATTGGTGATCCATTTTAGGTTGAGAAAAAAATCTATTATTTAGAAAAAAATTATTCATTATCAAAAGAATATGATACCATATAAAATGAGATACCCATAACCTTTCTCTAAAGAAATCTAGAAATTTTAAGATGAGAAAATTGATGATTATAAAAGAGATAGTAACTGAGATACCAATTATGAATCTTTTTTCAATTAAATGTATCAACCTAAATTTGAGACACTCACTTCAATGCACTAGTCAGAAACATTTAAGAAAAACATTAAAATCAAACTTCATTTGAAAAAATTGAAACTACTATAAATTTCTTATTTATGTAATTTATTACAATTAATTTTCCTCGTAATATAAGATATTGAGTATATTAATAAGGTTTTGATAATAAATAATCATAAATTTTTCAATGAAATTATTTCCATGATCCTTCTATAATATTCATATTTTCAAGATTTAAAAATTCTGACAATATTCTCAACATTAATTACTTATATCACCATTTAAGGAGACATTACACAACATCATCATCAAGTCAAATATATTATATACATATATAACAAGATTTAACTTGTATATAATGAACCAAAATGGATTAATTCATGTGGAAGAAAATATTTGAAAACATACAAATACTTACAATGTATGATCATATTCAATAGATAATATTTATAATACCACATGATAAATCAATATAGGATTGTAGATTTCACTTATAGATATCCCATTATGAAATTATTTACATATTCTTAACTTCTAGACCTAATACCATGCAAAAAAATAAATTCCATAAAATGTAAATACAAATAAGACCCACAAATGCAAGGGCATAATGTACTTCCTCTTGATCCTTAATGTGAAAAATAGGGTTGAGAAGATTATCTCAACTATGATGTTCTATGTAATCCTCATTTATTATATTCAAAACTATAATTTGAATATTTTTGTTATTTATAAGAATTACACTCCTATTAATTACAAATCCTTTTTGTGGGATACTTTTATCTTCGTTAACACTCTAAAAAAATTCATCTCCAAATTAAATATTCAACTTCTTTAGGAATTCCAATTTTGTAGGAAACTTAGTTAAATGATCATATAATAGTGTTTCCAGCACTATTTTACCTCTCACGTAGTTCTTATAAGCCACTTATGTTTTAATTTTTTGAAAAACTTTCATCAAATTTAATTTTTCATCTATAATATCTTCTTTTCCTTTAGAAAGTATTTCCTTCATACCTATTCAAACATACATGATTTTTTATAAATCTAATAGAAAAATAACTAAAGAAATATTTTGGTACATTAATAGATTTTTTTAAGTCCTATACATGGATTCAAAAGATTTATTTTATTCAAAATAGTATCTTTAGTAAGAACACTCAACTTGGATTTATTTAAAATATTTCAAAACTAATATAAATTCTTTTTATAGGTAAAACATTCCTCACTCATCACTTATAAATTTCGAGGAGAAATCTATTTCAAAACTAATTTTTATGAATTTATATGGATGGATTAAATTCTATTATATAATTTTGTGGTATTATTTTTCCATTTACTTTTGTAACAAGATAAGATTAACATGAACCATTATTATGACCACAGTCATTGTAAACATCATAAATATTTCTAATTTACTCAAATATATTTGTGGTGGACATATTCTTATTAAGTTGGGGATGAAGAATAATTTTTAGCTTTATCCCCCCTTAAAATTTGATTTATTTTTATACATATAGAACTAATATATTATACCATAAATCCAATTCCATGTGACCAAATTTTTCATGATGCCAATAATTCCTTATAAAAATTGATAATATTTTTAAATCTGTTTGATGTAAATATTTGATAGATTTTTATTTTGGGATTTTTCACCACTAGTTGGGCTATATTTAATGATTAAGCACTCATAATAATTCTTATATCCACGATGGTAATGGTTGTATGATTATATAAATATTAACTCGTTCATTTTTTTATTAATTTTATATTTAAACAACCATTAATTATTGAATTAGATTCAGTACAAACAATAGAATTATGTATAGATGGAATGTACTTCATTGATGATAGTGAATTAATATCATAAAATTAATTCATGATATTATTTCAACTTAATAGAGTTCTATTGAAATGGGAATCATGTTTAAGATATTTTGTGGTAGTAGCTTTTTTCTCTATTGATTATGAGATCTCAAACTTTCTAACTCACATACAATCAATTTATAATTCCAAATCACAACATCTTATATTGATATTGTTATTACGATATTCAATCAAAATTACCTTATGTGCATAATATTTTTATCATATATTTAATGCATTCTGTAAGAATTATATACTTTTCTTGAAGAAATGTGTCAAGATCATTGGTTCTATAGGATTTAACATAAAATTCTATATATTTGGCATCACTATTATTCTTCAGGTTCTCCTATAATGCATGGATATTCACATAAAGATTCTAATTCATCTCATTATTCTCTTAAAAATATTTAATCAATTCATTTTCAAATATTTAGGATCTGCCTTCAAGATTCATATTAACTAATTCAAAGGATCTAACTTATTTAAGGAGATTTTTACAAGTATGAAACTTATAATTCAAATATTTCTCTATGTAATTCTTCTTTTCTCTATGTTGAGTGATTTCTATCATTATTCTTTGAAAAATCCTAAAATTTAAAAAATTGTTCTTTGGAATAAAATCATATCATATCCCATAGTGAATTAATGGTTATATCATTTGATATAAAATCAATCCCACAAATTTGTGGTTCTACTTATAGATAGTTTGAGTAAGTATTTATTATTGATTCATGATCACTTGAGTCCCTTGATCCTTAAGTGTAATAATGGAAACCCATTTCCTTGGTTGTGGAATAATCCACTATTTCTTCTCCTTTAATTCTAAATATTTTTTTTCTTATGTATTATGGCAAGGATAAACTAAAATATATTATTAATTTGGAAAGAAGGATATGTTTTCTAAAATTCTCCCCTATTTATTTTTATTATTCAACATAGTCTTGGTATAGATAAAATTATGTTTTGTAATTATGGAATCTTCACCAAAATTTCAAATCAGTGTAAATTCAAAAAAAGACTCAAATATTAAAAAAGGGGGAAAATGAAAAATAATACAATCCAATCATAGGATAACTAAATTCTGATGTAAATTATGTGGATTTTTATAGGATATGTTCATCCATGAGAGATAATTGAATCAATATTATTGAATTTTATCAAATGTTAAAACTATTTATCCATTTACTTTCACTTCATCCCACATTAAGTTCAATGTATCTCATATTCTCTATTCTCACTATCAAATTGTATGAAAAAAACTCAAACATTCACACACATGTGGCACAACATATTTAAAAGGTTAACCTTTCAAAACCAAAGTTCATTCCTTAGTGTGAGAAAGATTCCTCCACAATAAAAAAACCCATTATAATCACCTATAAGGTTCAAATGGGAATGCTTTATACTTGTACCTATGTTACAAATCTCTTGATAGTGTATAGTGCATCCCACACTCCTTCTAATATCCCATTGGATCGTTATACAACCATCCCAATAATTTATAATAAATTATGGTAACTACAATTGTCTTTCAAAAATTTATAACTATGAAATTTTTTTGATGTGTTTAATTAGAATTCTTGTTCTTATATTACATTTAAAATAGCATAAAAGTGCCTCTTCTTCACAAGAATAAATAATAGTTTCTTCTTATTTTTGTTTTCATGTAATTTTTAATGAATCTTTTTTTATTAAAAAATTTAGTTTCTACAAAACATACTTGTTCCCACATCATAGTCACCTATAGTGTATATTAGACTACACTAATTCTTATTATTTCGCTTCAATACATAGATAATATAAGTTGTGTTCCTATATTAGGCAACATATATGTTTAATTTGGTACTCAAATTTAATTCTATTATGTACTGTATTATATATCCTCTCAATTGTGTCATCATTTATTCTAATTGTTTTATAATATAATATCTAGTAAAATTTCTTGAAAATAATACTATTTTTATATTCAATTTATTCTTACTATATATCATAGTAAAACAATTTATTGTTAAAACTTTAATTTCTATTTGAAATTCATACCTTGTATATCCTATAACCAAATCAAAACTTCTTTTACTTTTTCAGATCTATTTGATCATTTTAGATATCTTAGTCTATATTTATTTAACACCCTAGAATGATAAAGCATTAAATGACTAACATATATGACCCATGTTAATAAGGTGCACCTTTATTTTCGGGATCCTACCTGATTAAAACTTCATAGTTATGTTTTCTAATCCTGCAGTAGTGACTATGATGGGTGACCTTCTGTGAATTTTACAAGGATATGTGTGAGTGGGGAAAAATAACATTATAAATAACATGTATTATTATATGGGGATAACCATTAGTTTGATGACACATTTGGATACCTGAGTGGGCCCCAAGTTGGGAACCACATGTCTATATGGAACTTGTGGTACATGGAAGGGTAGGGAATAACAGTCATGTTAAGGAAGGTGACTGGGCTATTAGCAAGGCCTTGTTCTTATAGTTGGTGTTAGAGAAGGAAACTAGATTTAGGTTCTTCTAACTAACTCAGTTCATATTTTGGATCCACAATGAGGATGTTGTACTCTAAAGAGGGTGGGGTGAATTTAACGCCCCAAAATGGTGAAGAGTTAAATGACTATATTATATGACTCATATCAATAAGGTTAACCATTATTTTCCAGAGCCAAACTAGTTAGAACTCCATAGTTAGGATTTTTATCCAGAAGTAATGATTGGGATGGTTTACCTTATTAGAAGTTTCCTAAGATATGTGTAAGTGAGGATGAAGCATACTAGAAATAACATGTGTTGGATTATGAGGATAATCATTAGTATGATGACCCATTTGGGAATGTGTGTGGGCCCTAAGTAGAGGACCACAGTTCTGTGGGGAAACTGGTGTTACCTAGTGGGATAGGACCCAACATCCATGTTAAGATGGGGTGTCTTTCTTTTCATCAGTGTCCAGTGGTAAGAATTGATGAGTTAATTGAATTTTGAGATAAGTTCTAATAGTCTTTAGGTTATTAAAATATCCACATTTTCCAGTCCACTTAAATTCAAAACATTATTTTTAATATGGATTAAACTATAGTGTTTAGAGATTTATTTCATCCCAACTATTTTGAACCATTTTGAAACATTCTTAATATTCCAAACACCATAAAATATTTATACCTTTTTGATCCTCTAAATATTTTTTCATTTTCTTTTAGAAAATACCACTAAGGTAAACTATGGAATTTTTTAACTCAATGTTTTGGAAAGGGATATTTTATTCAAACCATTATCTCCCAAGAGTGTGTATTGTAGGACCCTAGAACACCCTAAGAGGGGAGGGGTAAATCAGGGTGTCAAATTTTTCTTTTAATATGAATAATATTATTCCTATGTTATTACGAACTCGTTAAACATATATGATGAATTCAATAAGAAATAAACCATTCATATGGAGAGCGACTACATTTCAATTTTACTTATCTAACAATTAAGGAATAGTCTATGGAACATATGCTAACAGTGTTTAGGTCATACCTAAATCTATTAATCATCATTAGTTTTTTTTAAAGTTTAGAGAGAGTTACTCTCTCTAGGAACATGTCCTTTAAAATATTTTAGGGATGTCTCTATTCTTACCTCCAAACACTTTCATTGAATCCCCCTAGATCACAACTATGGGAGAGGCCTTACTCAATTTATTGACATATATGTTTCTTCAATGGATTTTCATTAAAGTCGTTATCTCGAATTAGCATGAAACTCTGGTTGCATCATAGACTTGAGTTTATGCACATTGAAATCCCTTTTCACTAAAAAAATCTATTCAAAAATTCATTTCGTGAAGCTCAATACATTCGAAAATCTTAGTGCCTTCATGAAACAATCATCCATTGCAAAGCTCACTGAGTCATTGTAGAATACCCCGTCATCACAGAGAATCATTTTCTTAAAATCATTGGAATCATTAAATACTAATGTAGTATTATTTTTATTTGAAATCTTGCAAAGAATTTCAATTACATAGACCTAACTTGGCTTCATGAAATCAGATTGATTCTGGATTTCTTTGGAAAATTGTGTCAAATAAAGAGTGTGTAGCTTAAATATTTATTATCTCGGTTGTTCGCGATACTCCACCTCCTATTTAAAGGATTTTATATATATTTTAAAACAACCTTATTATTTCTCCTCAATTGTTAATTCTACATTGTGATTTGAATTTTTAATAAGGATTTCTAACAAAGCATCATGTGCCACAATGCTCCAATTCCCATAATCATAGAGATCACCATCACTATTCACGATACACCAATTTTTCATTATTCTTGATACTCATTGTTGTCACATAGATCATTGTAATCTTTAATTGATCCTTAATTAAACAACATTCATAAATCTTATATTCTTGAAACTCAGAAATCTTTCCATATTTTTGTAAGTCCGTTAAGAGAATCCTCCTTACACGATGCAATCCATCCTCCATGTTTTGGACAACAAAAATTTGGAAAACACTAGGAAATGACACCACCATCAATAGTGTTGTTAGATTTAACTCTAAGATCCCTTTCTTTACAAACTCATTGGTCTTACATGTAAGTATTGAAAAAAAAAATCCATACCCCATTTCCAGCAAAGAATAGCTTTGGTTTCAACATATACGTCACCATTTTCAACTTCAAACAACTTTCCACCCATTTCATTTATTTTGGGTATCTCATAACAACCACTAAAAATCACCATGATGTGTTGATCCCTATTTTTATTACCAAACACCCACTATTTTTCATGCCATAAAAAAACCTCCATGACATAGTTAACCTTTTCATTAGCTACAATATAAATAACTCATCCAAATTTCTTAGTAAAATTTTCATTCCACATAGTAATCAACATTTTTTCGGTGTTGATTAAATACCTTATCAAACATTCATTATAGAATCATCCTCTTTATTTACTTGGTTGATTGATAATGTATCCTTAAAATTATATGTTCTTTATTTTCCTAGTAGGTATACAATTTCAAACCACATGGTTTCTCTTCTTATAAAATACACTACACCTATCATCCTATATCTAATAAGCTATGAAATAACTATGCCTCCACAAAACTACTCAATGAATGACAATATCTTTGGTCATTGTCGATTTTCCACATGATTCCCTAGCTTCACTGATGGATGTGTAGGCACTAGTCTGGTGATTTTTTTAATTAAAATTCATTAAAACATATCTTCATGAAATAAAAAAGTATATAATTCTAAATACCCAAGATCCTATATATATCTTTCTAACTTATCTTATTCATTTCTTTTAAACATCGTAATATCTTCCGAAAATTTTCATCATAGAGATAAATCAGTAACCCATATATATAAATCATGTAACTTCAAACAAGTTTTAAATCTCATTTTCTTCCAAGGAAATTCTAAGATGTGTTCTTTTAATATTGATTAATTTATTATAAATATACAAATTCATTGGAAATACATTCCTTTCTCAAAATTCTTGAAATCTAGAACTTAAATAAAATTAATTTTCTTTTACAATATATTTAAATAAATCATGAATATAACTCCATATTCATTTAAATTAATCGAAATAATATATAACACACTCAAAAAGTGATAAACATATTCTATCCAGGAAAAAATTCATTAATACTTTGAAAAAATTTATGATTTTTTTTTTAAAAATGCAGTAACTTCTATAAAGAATATTGGTATGTACCAATCAAACACAAATCATATATCACTAAGAAAATAATTCCACAAAATAATTTAATAAAATAAATGAAAACATATAATCTTAGCTTGGAGGAAAATATAATAATAAATATAAGATGATTAATCCCTATAAGTATATTAATATAGATATAGAGAATGTTAAAGAAATGTGTAATTTATTCTTATAATATTTCATAAAAGTACACATAATATCAATTCTTCATTGACCATGAATATTAATAAAAAAGGGATCAAGAAAGAATCAACAAGAAAATAATAATTCCATGAAAGAGATAGAATAATTGGTTTTGTGGTTGAGACTCCAAATGAGGATTTGGAGCAACTTCCCATAAAGGGTAGCCTAAAAAACTAAATATTTGTGTGGATGGTATAGGAAGGCTGGATACATGGTTTTCATGAGCATGGCGTAGAATCTTGAACAACAAAAACTATATAAATCTAAAGGAAAATAACTTATAAATTATTGTGTTAAAAATAATGCTACAAAAAAGTAATCTATACAAAAGAAGAAGATCGTCCATACTCCAAAAGAATGATTAGTAATATTGACCACTTAATTGGAAATGTTCAATAAGATATAAAAATAAAAAAATGAATTTAAGTTTCCTGATAAATTGATAAATATTATTCCATCTAATAAAAAGGTTTAAAAAAAGAATATCATTGGAAAGACAAAAATTATGTAATAATAAGGGGATGCACACTCTTTAATTTAATAATGAAATGGTGTTTTAGGTTTAGAAGCAAGTCTGAGCTATTTTTCTCACATTTAATAGCTGATAGAGACTCACGTTATTTAAGAAAAATGTTTTGTACTTAATGTACTAGGAATTTAAGTTAATGGAAAAAAGGTAATTTAGGAAATTTGTTATTTCCATACAATGTAGAATAATAAACCATTATAGAATACATTAATTATTATCAGGTTATTTCTTTATGATGATTCATTTTTCATATCTCAATTGGTATTATAAATTAATTCGATCATGAATTATTAGAGTGTATTCCTAAATAGAAAATTCATCTTGAAGATAACTGAAGAGAATCCCATAAGGGGGATCTAAGGAAGATCAATATTACCTAGATCTATCACTTTATAAAAAGTCTGTAATTTTATACAACCCTTATAAAATTGAATAACAAGGAATTTTTTTCACACTATAATTATGTTTTTTTATTTATATTTATTTTTATTACCATAGATGTGTGATTTTTTGACAAAATGGGGATAAAAATATTCACATGAATTTTTTTATCTATTTATTGATATTGAATTCAGGTTCATTTAATTTCATGAAAAAAAGTTTGATGAGGGTGGGATATTATTTTTAAATTCAAAAGAGTAAGAGTGATGATATTTCCATTGAAATACATTCCCTTTATTATATGGTATCAATAGTGGAATGAAAATATCTAATCATTTCATTTATTAACAATTTAGAGGAAATGAAATGTTCATTGAAGGTTTTCCCCGCTTTTCAAATGACCTTTTTATTTATTATTAATTTGGTGGTGAACATAAATGCCATGGATACTTGAATAAAAGTGGAACGTAATTACATTGATATTTATAGTGTATTTAATGGTATTGAATATTATAAGAAATTAAAAAAAGTGTTATATTTAGGTTACCAATAGTATTTTGGATTTTATTTTTGTCAATTTTCTTGTTTCAATGTAAATTTAAAAAAAATATTAGTTTATTGGGTGATGGATAAGGAATCCTCATAATAATGGAATCTGAAGGTTAGAGCCATGAATTATGGGTAATAAATATTTAATATACTTGGTGGAAAACCAATAATTAGAAGATTAGTAAGTTGATCATAATTTGATCAGATATATACTATCAATAACACTTTGAAAGGTATGATATTTTTTCAAAACATTCTACTTAATATATTATATTTTAAGATGAATAGAGACATATTGGGAGTTCAAATTATAAAGATAATCTAGTTGTTTATTGAATAAAATTGCCTCATATAACATAGCATTAAGGTTACTGAATTCATAAGTAATATCCATTGGATGAAGTTCTGTAATAGAGTTGTTGAAAGATATAATTAAATACCAATTATATTTAGGAAAATTAAATGTATTAAATATTTAAATGCAATAAAATACTTTGAAACATGATATTTTGGTTTAGAATTATTTTTATGAAGTAAAAAATAACATAATTAATTATGAGGTGATTTGAGGAGTTTGAGAATGAATTCAGTTGAGTTGTAGTAGTTTTGTATTTCATTGAATAATTCTAGAAATTCTATTTAGGAATAGAAAATGTATACAGAGAACATCTTATAATAATTTTTTAAGATGATTTATTTCTCACCATATAACTTTCCTTTGTGTATGAAATAATACTTTTCATAATATTGTGGCCCATCCCATATGATACTCGAATTCTTTCACAAGAGAAAAATATTTCATAATATATTGAGCCTTTATAAGATGTTAAAATGCATACGATACATGGAAAGTATGTAAGATATAATTTCATCATAAGATATATATAAAAAACCTAATAATCATGAATCATGTAGGATACATAAAAAGATCATAAGATGTAGTTCATGAGATAAATTCTATATGTTATGATAAAATATATGGTCTAAATAAGAAACATTAAAGTGGATAAGATATTTTATCCTTATAATATATTTTGATCATGTATGATACTTGGACTATATAATATATTAATCCATGGAATATATTCATTAGATATGATATATTGTTACTGTAAGATATTATACTTTATATAAAACATAAAAAATGGGTAATTTTGGAGAACATCTAAAATCAAACCAGATGGTGCTTATATTTTTCATTTATGATCAAGATTTCATAATGCTTCATCAAGAGAGGATTCAAGTTATAGTTTAATTAAGATGAAATTTAACTAGATTGATAAGATCAATAGTCCATTATTCTATGATTTTCAAATGAAAATATTTGAAATTTAATTTTGATGTCATGTTAAAATAAATTATATTTTGTATGAGCTACTATTAATTTATTTAAATATCACAAATGATTTTATTATTCAATTATGAAATGTGGTGATAAATTTGTGATGTTATAAAATGGTTTAAAATTTAATCTCATTCTCAAAAGGAAATATATAGATATTCATGATGTGATAATGAATGTTCCATGATGAAAGATTACTTTATATATAATTTTATTATAGAAATTGAACTTATTTTATTTGTGTAAGGTTAATAAGTGTTTTGAGAATAATTTTATCGAACCATATAGAGAATAAATGGAATATAATATTTTCTAAGGGAAAGTGAGAAGAGAAAGAACAAGAGAAATCCTACAAATTTACTAGAGACAATACTTTGAGGTGGAAAGAATATAAAATATCATTCGGCCACACCCAAAAGATGTACTTGGGAAACAGAAACGGAGGATCGTATTATTTTCCATGAAAATACATTTTATTTCACTAGTATAAAATACCTTATATATTTATATTTCAAGAATATTTTTAAATAGACTCTATTATAAAAGAGGATATAATACTGAAAAAGTTATAGATTAAGTAAGAAATAAAAAGTACTGAAGAAAAAATCTTCATAATATAACCACAGAAGATCATAGTTAAAATAATAAGAAATAGATGTTGTTATAAATGAGAAAACCCATCCTCTATCGAATATTATGAAGGGAAATTTGGTAGAGATACAAAATCCTGGAATACCTAGTGTTTCAGATGTTTCAGGTTGAATAATTTGAAGAATATATAAATGACTGTGTTCTTGTAAAAGATCAAACAAACACTTGAAAGTTAATATCCTTCACTTTTTAGTTGATGCATAATAGAAAACATATTTTAATAATATTTTTGGATAAATATTATAAGAAGATACAATGTTGAAAGTAATATATAAGAAGATAAAAATGTAGTTGAAGACTCTAAATTGAAAATAATAATATTATACCATGTTGATACAATAACATTCTATGTTATGTGATGGAATAATTCAATGATTGGTATAATTTTGAGATATAATTGATAAGATTGAAGTCATATGTAATGCAAGAAAATGAAGACATGGTGGGATATTTTGTAACCAAAGGTCGTGGATGATACCATCCCACCTCAAAAGTGAAGTAAAAACACATGGGTATAGTATAGTCCCTTCCAACACAATTGCATTTGATCATAATATTTCTAATATAGAGTATATGACATAGACATCACAAATAGATAAAGGAGTCAGCTTCCAAAAAGGGGATAAACCTTGTAAAATATAGTGCATTACTCTTTATCTACATTAAAATTTTCATATTGTGGGTTTGATTGAGTAAAAAATATTTCAACGATTAATATGAACCAAAAAATAGTTTCAAACACCAAAGGGGGTAAAAATCACAAAATATAATTTTTTATTTTATAAAATTTTATAAAAACTTGATTCACCCCCCCCTCTTAAGTGTCTTCACCCTATCCCAAGAGAATTTTAATAGTGTTTTACTGAAATAAAAATAACTGGACATGAGAACTTTTACACATAAACAAACATTACAGTGTGATTGGTATAAAATGGTTCTTCAAAAACAAGTATGTCAACCAACAAAAATTGGTTCAGAATAATAAAATTCTTGTATGAAAAGGTTATACACAGTATGATTGAATTGATATCAATTAAACATTTTCTTTGGTGTAATGTTTGGAATTAATCATAATTTTATTAGTCATGGAAGTAGAAGGAAATTTTAAATTCTATAAAATGGATATTATGATAGGGTTTTTAAATAATTTACTTAATGAAGTGGTATAAAATATAAAAATGGTATACATTTATATTGAAGATAAGTATGATAAAAAAATTCTATTTAAAAAGTATTTATATATATTGAATAAAGAAAATTATTTTTAGTATAAATGTTTAACATATATATAATAAAGTTAATGTTTAAAATATGAGGGTTTGACCATAACCTATATTTGAAAAACTCATATTATGATCATTTCACGGTGATGATGTATGTGGAAGACATCATATTTGAAGAAACTAAGAAGAATTATGTTGAGATAATAACTAATTTAATGCATTTTGAGTTAGTTATATCGATGACTAGAGACATAGCCCCACATTCTTTGAATAAATGTGCCTCAAAATGAATATTACACATTCATCTCAAAATTTATGTATATAAACTATCAATAAAATAGGTATTGAATGGAATTATGTAACATGTTTCAACTCAAATAGTTGTCATAAGAAAACCTGGGAATCATGATAGAAAAGTTGTGGACTAAACATTTTACATAATTATTATCACAATCTTTAATACCTTACAAAAAATAGTGTATGTATTTTAGTTTATGTTCTTATAAGAATGTTTTTCTTGTTTTCCAAAGGAAAAAAATCTCTTTGTGGTAAAGAGAATAATGAGTAATATTTGGGCAACATTGTATTATGGATTGGTTTTTAATCAAGGAATAGATATATATTTGGTGGATTACTCATAGGAAATATATGATACAGATGTCTTGTATCAAAATATATATGTTTTGTAGTATTCTTTATTGAATAAAATTGTGTTGTATGGATGAGTAAAAAATAAAGAAAATATTCCTCCATAATGATATTGTTGAGGTAAATTTCATTCAATAAGGATTACACTCAATTGATATGGATGAATTAATATTTAAAATATCTTTTTAAGTGGTGAAAAAACAAATCATGACTCATTTTTCTCACAACATTTTTAAGAGAAAACAAAGAACCTTGTACAACATTCTCACATGAAACAAATATAAATTTGTTACTGCTTTATAAAAGAAATGGTTAAGAATAAAATTTTTAAACTATAGTTTATTGGTACTTAATATCAATTGTTATATATATTTATGAATACATTTTATGCTATAGTTTTTTTAATTGTATTTTTAACTTATGAGTTTAATAATATTTATCTAACTATGTAGGTTAGAAGCTTCCCACTTATCAATGCATGCATTTTTTTCATTTTTTGTGTGTTTTTTCAAGTGTTTATATTGAGTATAATGTATAAAGATAAGGAGATATAGGAACCATGGGTTACTATGTAGAAAAAAAATTCGTCAAGGATAAATAAAAAGTTTGTTTCAAAAATGATAATGTGGGTTCATGGATAATAAAATATTAAAAGATGGACAATATTATTAGAATTGACATTTTCTCTTATTTTCTACAATTGATCTTTAGATAATGTATAATGAGAGAATTTTTTTATGAGTATTTATTATGATACATGAAGTTGTATAACAATTGGAAAATTGATCATCATTTCATATTATAATTAAGGATACATTAAAGACTGGTGATGTTGGAATAGTATAATAAAGGTAAAGTTTAGTGGATGCATAAAATGATAAAATATGAAGAATAAGAACACTAGATGTTATTATAAATTAGATATATATATATATATAAGTGAAAATTACACAATAAATTCATTAATATTTAAGAGGAAATTTGATTAGTTCTTGATGGTATGATAATATATTTGTAGAGTAAATAAAAACAAAATGAAATGGTAAATAATTTTATAAGAATAGGTTGTAATATTGGATAATCTTAAAGTTATTATTATTTTTAATTAGATATGTAGAGATTTAGAGATGTATAATGAATATTTGAAATAATTTTTTGATCAATAAAAAACAACATAGTGCAACCATGATGGTCCCACTATGAAATTATGGAATAAGTTATGAAAGAAGGGAAGGGTAGTGTTATGTCACGCCATAGAGACTTAGTCACACTAAAGAGTAGGGTTACACACCTCAATAATAACTCTAAAAAAATTTATCTAACACTATCTAGGTTAGTTAATTATAGTATGGCATAATAGGATCAGTTATACTATAAAACATTACTATATAAGATTTAATATATAGGGATTTTTGAATTATGGGGAGAGATCATAACAAAATTCCTAGGCTATGAAACTTTGTTATGACTATGTTTCATGGATAATAAATATTTCACTTGGAATAATAGGTCTGGAATCAATGGTATATTGATCTAGAAATTATGAATCTCAAATAACGTAATAATTCATGTATTTTTTCACAATATAGGTGAACAAGTCACAATATGGAAGTCATTTTTTTATTCCTATTTTCTAAGATTTTAATAAATTGTTCTATGAATAATATCATCTTACCATAATGGGTCTAGAAGTCAGTAGAAATATATAGTGTAACTAATTTATCTAGAAACAACTAATTGTATCCTTTTGTGATATTTTTATAAACATATAATTTTATTAGATTTAACAACATGGATTTGTTGATGAGCCATATATGTTTTGGATCGACAGTAAGTAGTCAAAGTTTATATAAATAGTTAAGGATATTCTAGGAGGATTCAATGATTAAGGTTCATGTATAAGAAATTAAAATTCTGTATTGAGTTTTAATTTTAAATTTCAATTTTAAAATTATCAATAAAAACGATATTATCATTGTGTACCTGAATAATTTAGAGAATATAGGATACACAAAATATTCGAAAGAAGAGGGTGAACTAGAGAAATTAGTACTTTATTAATAATATAATATTGATGTGTTGGTTATTACTAAATGAATTAACTTTAAATATCACTTTTTAAAAGAAGATGTTTTTGTGCATACATGTGAATATTGAGAATATAAGATCATAGAATCATGGAGAACACCCATTACCACAAGGTTTTATTTAATGTATTTTTATCCCTAAAATAATATCTTGTAGGTCTATTTTATCTACATTTTTATCCGTATTTGAATGTACTAAGATAAGAAGAGAAATAAGCAATAAACCTTGGATAAAGAGTGAGTTTTTATTAAATATTAAAATCACCATCTAGTAAATAAATGATCATTGGTAAGATCAATATATCATTGATTTTTTATCATTATATATAGACCAATGTGGGTGAATTAATAAAAATCATCATCTCTATACCCATTTCATTTTAGTATTTGGTTGTACGGTTATAAAACTGATTGGATAGATTCTTAATGTCTTTGAAAATTGGATAAAAATATATAAAATAAAAATGAAAATGGAACACATTAATACACCCCCAAAATATTTGTGTGTATAAATGTAGCTCATGTTATAGTATATACATTCATTATGAGATTCATGAAATGATATAAAGGGTAAAAATGTTATGTATAATAGAAAATATTTATATGCACAACAATGAAATGAATTTTTTATATTACTAATATGTAGTGTGGTTGTTATGATTGATTGTATCACATCAAAATTAAATGTTTAAGATCCATTTAATATAAGTATCACTATATATTTATAATAAATAAAATCAAAAGGAATAATTTTAAGACCTATTAAATAAATTCATCATTATAGTGACCCAAATTTTTTGAATTTTCACCCTAAAATCTAGGTTCAATGGGTATACTATTATATGATGAATTATAAAATAATATATTATTTACCATTCATAAAAAATATATATAATTGTTGATTAGGTAAAATGTGTTCTTAAAATTATTTCCAAAATAAATTGATATTTGATAACACCTATGAGAGTATGATGTTTGGATTCTTCAAGCATAGTTACTAGGACAAATTAACTAAAATTATTATCAAAACAATTGGTATTATTGGATGAAATGAACATAAATATGAGAAAAAATTAGGTTTTTGAGAAAAAATTATGTGAAACATATTGATAAGATTTCATGAATGATTTACTTGTTGAATATATCATGTTTATTAATTAATTAAAAAAATCTAATATGAATAATTATGAAAAAATTAAATTGGAAAACTTCTGATCCTAATGAATTTTTTTCCAAAGTTAACCAATGTTTTGGCACTCGTATGTTAATTTTTTCCATTTGTGTGTGGGATTGTTATGGATAAATAGAAACACGGGATTTGGGGTAATCATGGGTGAGTTTCTAGTAATTTCTAAACAATTTCACACTAACCTTACTATATTTCTTAATAAAATAATTAACACTATGGGGTTTTTTAAATAAATTATATTTATTTTTATTAATTAAAAAAACCCATCTCCCTTTATTATAATTAGAAGGGGATTCCTTCATTGTGATGAACACTTTTCCCCTTATCAAATCACTAAAACATTACCAAATTCTCTCAATAAATTCTTATAATAAAAGTGTGGTTTTTATATATAAGTTGTATTCATAAGAGGACATTGATATTAATGTTTTATTATACAGTAAATGTAATACGATTTATATTAGGAGATATTTTCACATATCCTTGGGAAATGAAGAGTGTAAAGATTTATCTTACAAAAACGACATTAATTCAATGGGATCTGATTTTATTTACATAGAAGTTCTAAAAAATTGATATATCTTCTTCAACTCTAGTAATCTCAATGTGTAGATTGGTTTGAGATTACGTAACTAAAGTATATTATATTATGTATATAGATTACATAACTGTGTCTATAAAGAAGGAAAAAAATATATTTTATATAAATATATTTCCACCTTTCCTATAATGTATTTAAACCCAAATAGAAATATATAACCAACTATATTTCATATATAAATTGTTCAAATTTCTTATATAATATTTTATAGACTATGTAGACACCCTATAGAATTTTGTTTTATAAATTATTCATCAAACATTTGTCTATAGATTTCATAAAATGAAATGTTACTAAAATATCAGTGACCATCTATCTAATCCCTAAAAATATATTATATATTTATTATTTTATATGTTACCTAAACCATTGACATACTTCTAGCTCTAATTTTAAACCTTATTCAATTTTCTATTTGTATTTTTTTCTGGATGACGGTAAGAATTAGTATTCTTCCTATAATCCTTTTATATTCAATGTATGATTGGTATTTTATTCATAGAGTTTTTAATAAATATTATAAAATTATTGATAATAGAATAGATAGTGGAATAAGGGGATAGAAGGGAAGTGACCAACCCAAGTGATCTTGTAGCGTATAAGAAGTCAATCCCTATGGATTCTAAAATATTCCCAATAGATAAAGATTATTTTGGTAATAAGGAGAATTTCTAATTTTCATCGAAATCTAATGTGGCAGAGCATCCCCCCACTGATTTTGTAGTACCGAAGAAGAACTTCAAAGAAGTGGTAAAATCCATGTCCATCCATTTTTTTCTTGGATTTTTGATGAACTTTTCCAAGGAAGGATCAACAATAAATGAAGAATTGCATATATCTATACTAATCTAGATATGTTAGAAGAACATATAAACCTATAAATGTAATCTATCACCACCTGAGTTCTTATCAAAAAAGGTGATATATTATGGATATTTAGTGACCTCACTTGAAGGATAGTAGAGATATGGGGGTTTGGGGACTGGATGATGATGGAAATTGAGAGGGGGTATTATATTTTGATTTTACCTCTCGTGAATATAAATGGAAAGCATGGAGTCTCTGATATTTATTCTTAAAACCTAGGTTTCTATGAATCCATGAATGGGATAGGAACTTTGATTCTGATAATATAATAAATTCTCACACTCAAATATATGTTCACATATATCAGTTGAATTGGTTAAACTGGCATCTATGAATCCCTAGGGATATTTATTCCTCTATTGGGAATCCCGTTTGGATGGAAAATAAAAGATAAAACTCATGATTGGGGAACTATTTGAGAGTATTGGTAGAGTTGGATATTTGTAATACTATGGTGGAGTATGTGGTGATAACTAAAAGATATGACATCCTAAAATAAAAAATACTATATGAAAGTAAACTAATGTTCTATATGAACTATAATTTTTTTTGTTACAATTTCTTTGAATGAAACAGGGAAATGAATTGTAGCTACTACTAGTCAAGGGGTCAGATGATGATATATATCAAAAAAGTAAAGATAAAGACCAGATTATTCCTCCAAACTTGATGTTTTACTTGGTTGAACAACTCTCTAGTGGATCTGATACTAGAAAGGATGTTAAGAAAATCAAAATTAACTCCTTTGATGGTGGAAAGGTCTTAAAACCTTATAAAGTTTAAGTGAATGTGTTGGAAAATAGTATTATCTCTCTCATTAGTATCATCCAAGCTGAAACATCAGTGACATTGTTCAATAGATAGTTGACTCCTAATGTTGTCTTGATGTCTAGAATTAATCATCAAGGTAATGGGTCTACCTCTAGTACTAAAATTGGCTGATTGAAACCTAACAATGTTATGGTATAAGATTGAAGAAAAATGTATACATTACATGAAGATTCCTAATTAAAAATATCACATGAACATGATTATAAGGGAAACCAATATTATGTTCCCTAAAAATTTTTGATAGTGGAAGGACATCAGGAACACTACAAGGTTGTTGAGGAACCCATCAATGAGAATACTTCTAGGAAAAACAATCATTATTCTGGTCATTTTGATAATGAATTGAAATTTATAGCAAACACTATACCTCTTTCAAGAAAAACAACAATGATATACAATCAAGCTGAATTTAATGATGATGAAATTATGGTGGAAGGATATTTTTCTTAGGTCTCCACCTCGAAGGCTTAAATAAGGGGGTAAAAATTGAAAATAATTTTGATCACATGCTGTTCAGAAATAAATTAACTCCATTGAGTGGGATTTTTTTAATGAAGTTGATGATTCTCATCATAATGGGTAGATTGAAAATGGTGCAAATGATGAATTTAATGAATACTGACAAGAACACAAGGATCATTTAATTGTTTATAAAACTATTTTGGATGGATCAACAAGCCACCAATCATAAAAATGAGTTAGTAAAGGAGTTAAAGGAAAGGCAAACCCATGTGTATGTGAATAAGTAATGAGGGAGTCTTATAAGATGGAATTCCCTCAAATAATGATGATTATATACTATAATTTTCATGTGTTAGGGAATTTCCCTAAGGGAGAAATCCCTAATACATTATACCATGACCTATAAACCCTAATTATTGATGTTACTAAACCAAATATTCTATTTCAGAGTTGGAAATATTTCAATTGGGCCTCTCTTGGTTACATCTTTATTTCTCAACATTTACATGATTCCAATATGAATCCAAAATTTATTCTTAAGCTTAAAATAATTCACATAATCAAATGAAACAAAAAGGATCATAAAATCATAGTATCCTTCAATACCTCATGAGGTAACATCTATATTTATTTTGTATATTCATCTATATCATACATTAGATGAAGGGGGTTATGGTGGGATTATGGTGTTCTCGATGAAAATAAGGATAAAAAATGGGTTGTAATGGGAGATTTCAATACTATGTTGAATCGTGAAAAAATAATAGGATCTATCTTCAAAAAAAAGTAGCTTTAGAGTTCTAATATTGCACTTATTGGTGTAATCATGAAGAAGTTCCACTTTATGGAGTGAAATTTACATGGATCAAGTATTCGTTGAATGGGAGACAAGCCATTAATATTGAAAAATGATTTATACATATGTATTAAAGGAGTTAGTCCAATGGGTTCTTAGGTTTCACCCTTTTGAAGAATCATTAAAATTTTAGCCATATCATTATAGAGATAACTGATCAGATTACAAGGTTTATACCTCTACCATTTTATTTTAATAATGTATTTAATTTCACTCATGGATGTATGAAGTTTATTCTAGGGGATTTTTAATTTAATATTATTTTAATCCCCCTTCAAATAATTTTTGGAAAATTTAATCACACTAAATTATTATTAAAGTAATGGGGTAAAAAATTCTTTATCTAAACATAATCTAATGAAGATGGATTCTAATGAAAAAGATTCATAATATTTAATCATGAATCAAAATCATATTTATCCTTTTAGGGAGTAAATGAAATCCCACTCTAAGTTGGATGACCTCCTAACTAATATATAAATGTTGGATCGTAATCAGAGGAATTTAAAATAGATGAAGTAGAGAGACGGAAATTGAAATTTAAATCACAGACTTCATAAAGAGAATATAATAATTATATAAAATAATTTAGTGAGAATTGATGGCTTCATTCCCACCTCTGAATATGGAATGTACAAGGTAGTGGTGGAAAATATTTAGTGGTTTTATTCTAATGAGGGAATGAATAGAACATCTAAAATTATGAACAACATAACCCCATGAACTGAGGATCACAAAAACCAATATCTAATAATATTTCCTTCAATAGAAGAAGTTAAAATTCCATCTTCTCTCTAACTATAGATAGTGCAGCTGGTCTAGAAGGTTTTACAAATACATTATTTATTTTTTAATTAGATATTGTGAATGAGGAAATGGACAAGGTAGTGATGGATTTTTTTCATTAATTTTTTTATGAATTATGGAGTCAATTCATACATCATTGCATTGATTCCAAATAAATAAGGTACAATTGATATCAGGGACTTCATTATAGTTTCCATTGGGATCACTATTCCTAAAATTATTAGAAAAATTCTCATCAGTGTGTTGGGAGGACTTGTGGAGGATCATATTAACACAAATCAATTTGGGTGTGTTCCTTGTATAATAGTTCAGATATTTTTATTCATATCCTCTTAATGTGTCAATCTGATGAAGAGGAAAATTAAGGTGTGAAACATTTCACAAAAACGTTAACAACTCCAAATTTTTTTTAATTTTAAGTGGAAATTCCTAGTTGTTTTCCATGAAATTTATGGATTTTTATAGGTTTTTATAAAAAAAATTAATACCATTCTCACCTCTACATGATTTTACATACAAATTAATTGATCACCCAGGGGATTATCATAATGAATATAAGGAATTAAATAGGGAGACCCACTCTCATATCTTTTTTTCGATTACTTATGATTATATGAGAATATTTATAAATGATATTTCACATATTGGAACTTAAAAGATAATAAATTCCAGTAGATATGACTTCACTCCATCACATATTTTATATGATGATGACATAATCCTCTTTGTTTAGGCCTCTAAATGTACCTAAACGTGATAAAAGTCCTTTTTCACATTATGAGGATTTGGAATGTCAATCCATTAATTTGAATCATTCCTTTATTGTATTTATTGATGGAATAAGTGTTGGAAGTAAAAAATAGTTCACTAGAAGGATTGGAGTGAAGAAGGGGTCACTTCAATTTAATTATCTTGGTGTCCCATTATTCTGGGGAAATGAGAGGAGACAGAATATTGGGAATATTTTATTGGGAATTTTCAATCAACTAGCTACAAAGAAAGGGAAATCAGTGTATCAAGATATAGGGGAATTCTTTGTAAAATAAATTATTTCATATAATTTTTCTTACTTCTATCATTATTAGTGGCCAAGAATAATTATTAATGAACTCTATGGTTTGATAAATAATTTTATATCGGCTTGGTCAATGTATAAGAGGAAGACGATAATTTTTTCATGGAAATAATGCATATAGACTCTTCAAATGAGAAGAAATATAATTAATTATCTAGGGTTCATAAATGATGGGATAATTGGTAATTTCACATATTCTAGTTTCTAATGACATTCATCATGATTTCCTCTAAAATATTATCCAAATGAATTCATTGGATCTATAACCTCATCATCTTACATCCTCTATTTGGAAATAAATTATGATTTAATTTAATAATATCATTCCGAATACATTTTATATGGTGAGTAAGCTCTCCAATATAAACATTTGGAGTACATTATGGCTAAGCATCACAATCAATGAAAACATTAATGCCCCATAATACAGAGATAATATGTAAATTTTGGATCTACTGATGCACATCAACAACTTTGATTTCCGTTTTCCTCTTCCAACTAGAATGGTGATTCAAAATTATTCTATTATGGATATGGACACCCTAATTTGGAGATCTAGAAGGAATGAAAAATTCAATGTTTAATAATTTTACAAGATGTATTGTGGTGGATCCATTCTACCACCAACATGGATTTGAAAATTCAATGAATTTGTTTTTCAACCCTCAATATTTATTTATATCTAAGGGATATGTTAAATAGTTTTTTTACACTAGATCAATTAAGGAGGGGTGAAAAATAAATTGTCTCAGTGGATCATTTATGCTTTAAGGCTGAAAAAATACACAAAACCTCTTTATTGAATGTTGGATTGTACCAGATCTAGGTAGGTGTGTTGGTAATCTATTTAGATGAAAATTGTGTTTTAACCAATAGATGGATCAATTCACACAGGAATTTAGAACATCTAGATAGTGTAATCTTGTATACAACCTATTTTTTGTAGCAGTAGCCTCTCTTATTATAGTTGGGTGGAAGTATGGAAATGCAGGGTAATTTGACAAACAATCACTCAAAATGAATACTACTGTAACTGTAATTCAAAAGGATATTTATGCTTCTTCAAAAGTAAAAAACTAGAGAAATTAACAATTGTATTAAATACTTGAATATCTTTATAAAATAGGATGTTATGGGAATATCCAGAAAACCACTTGTACTCAAATCTATATGTTGGATTCCTCCTATTAACTTGTGGATTAAATCCAATATTGATGGTGAAACATCTCTAATTCTAAGGACCTTGAGTTTTGGAGGGGTCTTCTTCACCCATCGTGAGTTTTTCAAGGGATACATTTATCATTATATTATAATTTGAATTACTTATGAATCTAAATAGTGGGATATGATCTATGTTATTAAGATTGTTTTCTAGTATAATTTTAATTTTGTATAGATGTATTCTATTCTAAAATTGCACTGAGGGGCATATAATAAAGAACCCTGGATGATCCATCGAGGATTCTGCCTCGTTGGACTTAGTTCATGAACCAAGTAATACTTCTCAACTTAATTGTTTCACAAGTCTATAAGGATGCCAATCGGGTGGAGGTTTATTTCTTAAAAGGTAAATCATGGAAATGAGCAGAATATGGTCTTTTAGAACCATGGATTACATTGCACAATTATTGGAGGCAATATGTGGGGAGAGATTCACTCTTTTGTTTATAGAACCCCATGAAACGATTGACCTTTCTTTCATTTTACTTAATGAATTTTTGGGATCATCCTTTGATGGATTCTGAAACATATTAGTAATATTATTACTACCCATTATCAATTTTGAAAAATTAAAAAAAAATCATAGTCTGACAATATATTCACTTAATTAAGAATATTATGGACCCATCTCCTTTTGTGGTTTCGTAGTTGGTCACTATAATGATTAACATGTCATATAAAATATATATTTTAAAAATATATTTTGAATAAAATTTGATTATAAAATTATTTTAACGGTTCTAAAATGAAGGCCTTAACATTGAAGGATTATTTTCATGTTTATCTTCAAAATATGATTATATTAGTTTTTACCACCCATCAATCTCATCTTATTAACCTATTCAATATAAATTAGTTATTATTCATTGATCACTTCATATGTGATCTGGTTATGATTGATCCTTCAACCCTCGAACATTCAAACCCCCTAATCATTCTTTTGAGAATGGAAGTAAATATTTCTAATCCCTTCTGAAAATTAATGTAGATTCAATATCAAAATCATCAGTTTCATATTTGTATAATAATGAAACTATTAATTATTATGTATTTTTCTATTATAACATAAGTTAATATTCTTCAATCTATATTTGATTCTCCTTTTTTTAATTTTTTTTAACCCTCATATTCATTACCAAAAATGTTGAATAAATACTGGCATCTAAAAATGTTCGTTCTACAAGCTTCCTCTTACATGTAAATTTAGATACTGCCAACTTTATTTCCCAACATATCCCCACCCAAATTAATTTTGACTCTAATGAAATAATCTCTGTAATGTCCCAGACCCGAAATCCACTATAATCAATGCCCCTAGCCAGGTCATCACATGACCTCAGATGTGCCTTGTCGTATTCCAAAGGCTTCCAACTTACAACACGGGTCTAAAAAAGGAACATGGGGATACTATACCCGCTTATCAGAGTGAATCCACAACATAAGTATTGAAAATAGATAAAATAACTATAGTAACAATAACTGGACCACATGAAACTAAAACAAATAAGTGAACATGTACATGTTCTATAAAAGATCTAGTGAATACACTACATGTCAATCTATCCTAAAGTGTAAAACAATACCAAAATTATAGAAGATGCTAAAACCAAATATGAGTCCCAACCCATCCTAGACCTCCATGATTCATCCCATCATCCCAAGAACAAAAAAAATCAGGTTCTGATCCTAGACCTATACCTGAAACATGTGTCATATGCCTGGGTACCCACGTTCCATGATCGCCTGAGCATGGTGTGACTAAAACTCAGTAGACCACCACCATCATTGTCTAAAGAAAAATCTAGTCAGTAAATAGGTGTATGCATGTAACAAGTGAAATAAATAAACATCGAAGAAAATAATTATGTAATAATCTAATTTTCATTTAACCATTAAATTCAATAGAATTGACCAAACAAAAAAAACTAACTTCGGTAACATAAGGATTCTATGACAAGGCACAAAGGGTAACACCACATTTTACCATATGGTACTTAACAACTCAAAATTCAATACATACCCATTAGTTATCATTTTAATTCAATACACTTTCATCACTATTACCATTTAAAAAATTATCTTTTCTACATTACTATATTCATCTTCATCCGATGTCCCATGGGATAGGTATTTAAATCATTTACCCAATGGCCTAATCTGGTTATTTATCAAGAATAATGGGTCATATACACCTCTAATCACAGTGCATTTACAAATCATAATTATCAACATACATCAAAGCCTTGTTTCGGGGAACATGCCATTTCCATTTTTTGGGGATGTATAGAGAAGGAGTATGACATCCCAACCCACACCATGACCATATGTTGGGAATCATAGAGCCTCAGTTTGATATCCCAACCCTTAATTATATAACACTTACCTTTGGAACTTAGTCCAGTTAGTTTCAACCAATGCAATTATTTGGGGTGTAGAGAATCAGTCTAACTCCCTAAGCTGTGAATTCCATGGTGGGGTTAGATCATCAACCCAAAATGAACCATGGGATGATCATCAGTCCTTTATCCCACCACCAAGCCATTTGAACATTCTTCTTTAGAAATTTTCCACATATACCATTTCATTATCATAGTCTAAAAATAAGCTAACATTCACAAATCACAATCAAACAATTCATAAATAATAATTATTTTTTAACTCATTGACATTTATTCCATTTATATTGCACAGTTTCTTTTCCAAAATTCATTTATTATTCCTAAACTCATTAATAATCTTCACTAATCCCTATAAATTAACATGTTTAACATGTTCAACAATTTCCATATGTTAACTCACTTAACCCAGTAATCATTTACCATATATAAAACACTTATAAATCTCATGTACAAATCAAAATCCATTTGAAACATTCACTTTAATCACATTACACCCATTTCCCCCTTCATGTGAAACACCCCCATATGTGATATCATCAATTAGGCATGATCATCAGTATTTTAATTACATAATCATGTTAACATGCCAACATAATTATTATGGTTTCTATATAACTAACCCTTACATCCTGTCAATTAATATGGTTCCTTCATACCTTCATAAACTACTTCATTAAAATAAAAACAAATAATAATACTCTTTAAAATCCTCTTGAATCTACCACATAAAATGTGTTGTTCCTATTTTAAAAATGGAAACAATCCCCAAGAATTTAACATACACTTTCAACCAATAAAGACAACCATTAAACCATTTTCAAAAAAAGCGAACCTTGTTTCCATTTCAAACACCATTTTAAATCTCTTATAAAACCCCATTTGAATCACTTTGATATTGAAACCTCTTTTCAAAATATTTCTCACTTTCAACCATCATTTTCCATTAATAAATCTAAAATCAGGTCAAATCCCCAAACATTTCATCAAACTAATTTCAAAACCTCTCAATAACATACATGATTCAACACATAAATTGTTTTAATAAATCCATTAACCTTACCCACACATCAATTACAATTTCACTACCCATTTCTCTCCAATAATTCCCTTATCTCAAGGTTTACTAATTTCATTCACCACTATAAGGTTTTGAATTACCCAATGGGTAGCCCTAGGATTGGTCTCACATCATAGATGAACCCAAAATGGTCCTTTAATGCTATCAAATCTCAATCTATGGTCCAAATACATTTCGGTAACCCAATACATCAACACATAACATAGTAGAGAAATAGAAAAATACATACACATATAACAAATCCAGAGTATGGGAAGGAGCACTAACACCACCTACCTCACGTTTGTTGGTGAAATATTTCTTAATATACAAATTTGATGAAATATAAATCCCAGACTAAATCCCATACAAAAAATCCTATGGAAAATTGAAGGTTTAGGTCTCCAGAAGAAGATGAGGGATTCTATAGGCCCTAATCTAGGAAATAGAGCAAAGAGTGTAAGACTCACCCAAAAATTATATTTGCAGCCATACATGATCCAAACACCCAAGAATCAAATGAGAATAATCCATGGAGGAGTAGGGGTTATTGGATCATCCCCTAGGGTATAGGGGGTCAAAAACAAAAAGAAATTCATGTGTGGATCTAAAAATCGTGAAATGGAAAAGTGTAAATTTTTTATTTTTAATGGGGTGCACATTTTACCTAAACTATTTGTAAAACCATATGAAAATTGTGTGCAAGCTACTATATAAAGGAATTTGGGTCACATAGTTACCTGGGAATAACTGCATGGTTTGGAAAACTGTGCAATAACTCAGTGATATCCCTCTATCAAAAAAGTCACACATGCCACATGGTTTCCTAGGCTAGTCGCATGGTTTGCACTAGTCGTGCGCCAATCATCCGCTATGTGATGTTAGGTCACTATTTTACTATTTTCATGTCCTTTATCCCTTGAATAAATCCAAAACACCTTAAGAAATCATGAAATAGTTATTTAAATATAAAATTGAGTTTAACAAACTAAATTATCAAGGATATAACTTCACTAAAGATAGGGATCTTATAACCACCCCACCTTATAATGACTCATCCTCGAGCCTCACTTACAAGCATTTAAAAAACATCTAGACCAAAAAGGTTATACCACATACCCACTAACCAACATTCAACTTTTGAGTTTCTCCCTAAACTCTTCCATGCCGCAACAATTCTTGGACCAAGGAAATAGTCCTATATCGAGATCACTTCCCTCACCAAGTTCAACAAACACAACCCAATTATCCTTGAGGATGCATCCACCACAACTCACCATTACATGAAAAAATAAAAATATAAATTTTGATGAAATTAAAAAGACCATACCACAAACAGATGCTGATAAGGCACTACATTACCCTGGAAGAAGAAACCGGAACATTATCAATCCGACTCACTTCTTGATTCATGGCCCAAATCACTTGGTGCCATCTCACCGAGGTTCCTTTGAAGCACAAAAGGTGATTCAATACTGACATAATCATAAGATATGTCCTGATTTTAAAAACATTTCATGGACTACCCCATTCTACAACTTGAGGCCCAACAACTTCGGTTGGTTTCTAACATATGAAGAGTATAACCCAAACATAATCTTTATATAGAGGTACTCAACCAATCAATATTCGAGATAATGCTCAGCCTAATTGACCATCACACCGAAGGAAAACATAAGAATGAAACTCACATGTTTCCCATTGGCATCATGACACCACCACATCCATTTCATATCTTTCTCCACATATCCACGACTTAACATGATGCTCCCCACATTAAGAGTATTTTCCTCACCCGTTTCCTCAAGTATTTTCTACTACCATGTCTCACGCCTCAATCACAAGCTAAACCTTATACCTAGACATGATTGTTTAACCTTTCCTTGAGATAAAAAAATAACATTACTGACTACCCATTCTCGGATTACGATAACAAAAACCATATAATTTTTTGGCATCTGGTCTATTATGAGGACCTCTCCCATAATCGGTCAATGATGAACTACCCCACCATACATCTCACACACACATACCATTCCCTATGCATATCCACCAAAATTTCCTCAACCAACCAAAAAATACTCAATAAACTACGATTAAAGGTAGAGCCTTCTCAGAACACCAAGATGATTTCAATATATTAGGCATGATCATTTCTCTTTTACAGTATGCCAAGAAGTCATCGAAGAACACCACTGTGACTATTCAAAGTCGTCGTCACCTCTTACCAAGAGGGAACCTCAACCTACTAAAGTTCTTCAGCTTCCCTATCTACTCATGCCTTGTCTGCACTAGAACACTTCATCTTGAATGGGGTTTCCAACCAAACTCCCCACCACCTTCTGACCCTATTCCAATCTTTCATGACCCAATATCCCTTTTGGTGTCACTATCATCACCCTACTCGACTTCTTCTTGCATGACCCCACTGAACACAACCGATACGTAACGACTCATTCCACCCATCAAAAACCTACCATTTTCTCACACTCTCATATGACCAAACAAAAACCCATCTATAGCTTACATGAGACTTACATGACACCTAGCCTTCCAGCTTCATAGAAACCATGTATTTTTCAACATATTACCCAATAAAAACTAATCCTACAAAAAACGCAACCGAACTTAGGTCACCCTTTAATTTTCTTTCCCAATCAAAAATTTCATTCTACATGTAACTCCATCATAACCACAGGGTTAGGTCTCTGAACAATCATGCAGTTCACAACCACCCTTATAACCAAACACAAGCACCCAAGTGCTTCCCCAAGGAGAGTCCAAATCCTAACCTTCCACTTTTACCAAATCCCAGTGACATCCACCGTGAATAGATTTTACCTATGGAGAATCCACATGTGATTCACATTCTAAGGCACGTACAAACTAGGATGACCTCCCACAAGGCAACCATTGATACCTTGAGATTGAAAACAGATAACTGCAACACAAACCGCATCTCCCAAATAAATTAACCATTACACATATCCATATAGTTTATTCCTACACTACGAAACACACACTATGTTCCACTACTATAGTCTAAAATGTATAATTGTTCCACACACACCCATAAGAAATGACACCCTAACTGACCTTTCCCACCAGTAATCTGCAAATTTATAACAATACCAAATCCCTAAATTGGATCCACCCCAAGAAAAGCTCACCAGTTCAATCTAATACACACACCTACTCACACAACTTACAATTCCTAGATATAAAACTACTCTCCTTCAAAACACACAGAGTCTAATGCACTAAAAAAACATTTACTCTAGGTCCCACATCAAACATACTCACACACTAACATTAATACCATGAATCAAAAAAACTCTCAAGGGTCCAAAACACAACTCCCATGTTATCAACGCATAAGATTCACCGCATTCTCATTAATAAACTCATCTAACAATTCCGGGTCGAATCATAACTAAGTAAATAATAGAATACATCCTATTAACCAACATATCCAACTCAAAAAGATCTCATATACTACAACCTGAGGTCTCAAAACTAAGGCATTGTTGCTGCCCAAACCTTACATACAAAGGATCAATAATCGACACTAGGGATAACAATAGTTAGTTTCTATGAAAGATCCATTATTCTCCCATTTTCTCACACAATTTAATCCATACCATTTAAACCTAGGATTTCAATTTTCAGAACATTTAAAATCCAAAACACATGAATTTATACATTCAAAAACACTTTTTGTTAGCACATCAGTTCAAAAATATCAATTTTATTAAAAATTACATTTAAAATCATTTGCTCTTTAAAAACTCAAGGAATTATGTTCCAAAAAACCCTTTTCAACCCACATTTCAACACCCATTATTTCATTCAGGCTCAATTTTTATACCCATTTAGTTTATCATCATGTCATTCCCAAGTCAATCATAGGCCGTATATGGATGAACTATCTATCCTATTTATCTAGCATGATGCATGAACTCACGCACCCACTCTAGTCATGTCAGGCTAAGATATGAAACATTATTAATGAATAAAATCACATCCAGGTGCACCAATCAAGGTAGAAATAATAATCAACCCAAAAAGAACAAAACTGAGCATCAATTTCCACCCATTTAAATATAGATTTTAATTCATACTTGGGGTTATGGGAACCCATCCATGAACTCATTATTACGACTTGATAAGATATTAGTCTCCTATTTACTATACACCCAAATAGTAAGACAAAATTCCAACTCTAATACCACTTTGTAACATCCTTGGCCTAGAAGCCACTGTAACTGGTGCCCCATGTAGAGTCATCACATGACCTCAGGTGCACCTCCCCGTACACCAGAGGCTACCTACTAGTAGTGTAGGTATAAAGAAGAACATGGAGAGAGTATACACAATTATTAGAGTTAATCCAAAAAAAAGTAACACAAATAGATATAATAACCATAAGAAGAATAAATGGACAACATGGAACTAAAACCAATAAGTGATCATGTATATGTGTAATAACAAAATCTAGTGAATGTGCTACATGTCAATATTCCATAAAATGTAAACTAATACCAAATCTAAAAAGTCTCTCTAAACCAATATTTATGTCCTAACCTAGTTCAGACCTCTAAGAACCATCATGTATTCCCAAGCACAACCAACACCAGGTTCCCATCCGAAACATGTACCTGAAACAAGTAGCATCTGCTCGAGGGCCCAAGTGCCATAGAGGCCTAATCAAGGTGTGTGTACAACTCAGTATGCCACATCCAATGGTGTCTAAACAATATCCACTCTATAAAAACACGTACAAAGGTAATAAGTGTAATAAATAAACAACATGAAAAACATTTAAGCATTTATCTAATATACATTTACCTATTAAATTCACTAAAATTGACCAAAAATGAATCTAAATCATGTCAAACTTGGAATCTATGCAAAGGAACAAAGGGTAACACACACATTTTACCGTAATGGACTTAACTACTCCCAAATCATCACATACCCATTAGCTATTATTTTTATTCAATCTATTTTCATCACTATTACCATTTCATAACTTATATTATCTTTATTACTAAATTCATATTCATAGAAAGTTACATGGGTTAGGCATTTGCATCATTTACCCAAAGGCCTAAGACGGTAATTTGTTGAGAATAAGGGGTTACATACACCGCTACTCGTAGGGCATTTAGTAATCAAAATTATCAAAAAATCATGGATCCTTGGTCCTATGATCAAGCCATGTCTATGTGTTTGGGAAGAAAAGGGCCTCAGTTTGACATCCCAACCCATACCATGAACATATGTTTGGAAGCATAAAGGCTCAGTCTAACATCCCAACCCTTCATTAAATAACACTTACATTAGAGCCTTTGTCCAGGTAGTTTCATCCGATGCAACCATTACGGGCATATAACATCTGTCTGACTCCCTAGTCCATATATTTGTGGGGGGGGGGGGGGTTAGATAATCAGTCCAAACTGACCTGTGGGAGGATCATCAATCCTTTTTCCCACCACCAATCCGTGTGCACGTGCTTCTTTAACTATTTTCCACATATACCATTTCAAAATCATATTCCAACAATAACATAACATTCAAAAATAATAATTCATTAATACATAAATCAATCTCATGCCATAACCCAATAACATTTTTCCCATTTATATTGTATAGATTTTTATCTCAATTCCTATTTCTTATGCCTAAAGTCATTTTCAATATACAACAATCCTGATACATTAATCCATTTATCAAATTAAACAATTTCCTTACGTTAACTCACATAACCCATTCATCATTACCTTAAAATCACAAACCATTTCTCACATTCACATTAGTTACAATTAAACCATTTCACATCATTAAAAACACCCTCATACTCTATATCATCAACTAAGATCAATGATCATTTAGTTCATTGCATTATCATCTTAACATGAAAACATAATTATTATGGTTTCTATCTCACAAAAACATTACATTTATTTAATTACTATGATTCCATAAGACCTTCATAAACTACATCATGGAAATAAACAAAATTCAAAATACAATTTGAAATCCTCTTGAAGCCACCCCTTAAAACACAGTCTTTTCCCTTGAAAATATAAAACATTCCCCAATGCTTTTACCTACATTCTCAATCAATCAAGAAAAACTTTAAACCATTTTCACAAATAGGTAACCATGTTCCCATTTGTAACACCCTTAAAAATATCTTACAAAACCCCCTATGATTTACTTTGGGGTAAACACATCCTTTTAAGACCTTTATAAATTTCAAATATCTTTTTCCATTAGTAAATCTAAAATCAGGTCTAGGACCCAAACATACCCTCAAAATCATTACAAAGCCAATAACTCATATACATGAAAAAACTCATAAATTGTTTCAAAAAATCTATTAACCTTACCCACACATCAATTGAATTTTCACTACCCCTTTCACACTCATAATTCCCCTATCACATGGTTTACTAAATTTATTCACCACTACAAGGTTCCAGCTTACCCCATGGGTAGACCTAGGTTCAGTCTAACATCATTGTTGAACCCAAAGGGTTACATGAAGGTTCTCACACCTCAATATAAGGCCCAAATACCTTTCCATAACCCATGAAATCTATACACAACATAGCTGTGAAATAGAACAACTACATACACATATAACTCACCAATACTATGGGAAAAAGCTTTAAGACCACCTAACTCATGCCCGTTGGTGAACTCTTTATTAATATCCACTTTTGATACTATATGAAACCCTAAATAAAACCCAAAACTAAAATATGCTGTAAATGTGATGGTTTTTGGGCTTTGGAAGAATATGAGGGGTTATATAAGTCCCAATCCAGATAATTGAGGAAGGAAGAGTGTTAGACTCACTCGGATCTTCAATTCACAACCAAAAGCACTCAAAACACTGTGTAATAAAATTAGAATCATACTTGTAGTAGGAGGGGTTATTGTTTCATCACCTATGGTAGAGGGGGTCAATTGGGAGGAAAAATCAGGTGGGGATCAAAAAATCCCAAGATGAAAAAAATATTAAATTTTTAACCTTTATTGGGGAACATGGTTTACCCGCATGGTATGCCAAACCATATTAAAACAGTGCGTGAGATATTATATAAGGGAATTTGGCCCACACTATTATGTAGGAATACTCACATGGTTTTAAAAACTATGTGTTAATCGTGTGATATCCCTCTATCCAAAATGGTACACATTCCTCACGGTTTCCTAGGCCAAGTTCATGGTTTGCACTAAATGTGTGCCAACTGTGATCTATGTGATGTTTGGTCACTTTTCAAATATTTTTATGTCCCACACCCCCAAAAAACATCCAAAACTCATCAATACCTCAAGAAACACTTCTTTAACCATAAAATAGATTTTAACCAAAAAAAATTACCAAGGATGTTACTTTACACATGATTGAGATCTTACAACATCCCCACATTATAATGTATCATTCTCAATATGTAATAACAAGCATTTACAAGCCCTCTCAACCAAAAAGGTTAGACCAAAGACCCACCTAGAATCCTTCACCTATTGTGTTTCTTCATGAACATGGCCATGCGGTAACAATGCTCTAACCAAGTAAATAGTCATACCCTGAGATGAATTTCCTCACCAAGTTACAAAAACACAATGCGATGCTCCTTAAAGACGCATCCACCCTAACTCAACATTACCTTCACAAATAAAAAAAGAGTTTTTAGTCAATATAATTGTACCATTTCACTAAAGGACACCGAAAATGAACTATATTACCCAATAATAACTAACCAGAACATTCTCGGTCCAACCCAATTCATGATTCATGGCCCAAATTGTTTGGCTTCATTTCACATAGGTTCCTTTGAACCACCAACTGAGATAAAAGCCCCAAATAAATGGAAGAAACATCTCAATTTTAGCCATATTACATGACCTACTCAGGTCTGTAACTCAAGGACCAACAAGCTTAGTTCATTTTGAACATCCGAATAACATAACTCAAACATACACTTCAACTAGAGGTACTCAAACAATCAAAATTTGAGAAATATTTTTTCTTGATTGACCATCACACCGAAAAGGAACTATATTACCCAATAATATCCACTTAATAGCTTTCTCCATACATTTATGACTAAGCATGATGCTCCACACCTTATGATTATCATCCTGACCTCTTTCCTCAATCCTTTTCAACTGCCACTGCTCACCCCTCAATCACAAGATGAACCTTTAACATGGACTTGGTTGTCTAAACATTCCTTGAGACAAAAAACTAACATCACCCACTACCCAATCTTGGCTTCCATGAATTAAACCCATAGATTTTTTCAGTGTCCAATCCATTCTGAGGACCTCTCTTGTAACTGTTTGATGGTGTGGCCCCCCTCCATATGACTCGCACACACATACCACTCCCTGAGTGTATCCTCTAAGGTGTAATCAACCAACCGAAACACACTCAAGCAGCCAGAAATAAATCCAGAGCCATCTCAATGCACCTGGATGATGTCAAGATATTTGGATTAATTATCACCCATTAAAATTATTCTATGAATTCATTGGTGAACAACTCCACAACTATTCATTGTTGTCGTCACTTCATACCAAGAGTACACCCCAACCAACCGAATGTCTTGGGATTCCCCATACACTGATTTCTTATCCACAATAGAACACTATAGCTCAAAAGGATTTTATAACCAAACACATTGCAACCTCATGAACCTCTATCAAGATTCTGTGACCCAACATTCCATTGGGCGCTATTATCATCACCCTACTTGGGTTCTTCTTACATGGTCCCACTGAACACAATAGATACGCAATGACTCATTCCACCGATACAAAACGAACTAGTTTATCACACTCTCCTATGACCAAAAATGAAACCCCTCTATATCTTGTATGATCCATACATGCCACCTGGACCGCAAGCTTCATCAGACCCAATTCTTTTTTAACATATTACCCAAAAAGAAATTCTCTACCAAACAACCTAATCATGATTTGATCACCCTTTCCTTATATTCCCAAATCCTATATTTTCTTCCATATCTAACTACAACAAAACCATAGGTTTAGTTCTCTGAATGATCCTTCCCTTAACAACCACCCTTATAACAAAATGCATGCACCCAAGTGATTTCCTAAGGAGATTCCAATGAATAACTATGCACTTTTACCAAATCCCAGTGGCCCCCATCGTGCATCAATTTCAACTCTGAAGCATCCACCTATGCATCACATTCTAAGGAATCTACGAACTGGTTCAAACTACCATGACGCTACCCTTGATTCCTAGAGATAGAAAGTCATAGCCACAACTCAAGATGCATCTCCAAAATCTATTAAACTTTGAATATATCCCTCTAGGTTAATACTACACTAGGAAACACTCTCTGTGTGCCACTTCCATGTTCTAAATTGTCTACCTGTTCCAAACACAGCCATAGAAACTGACACCCTGACTATCGTTTCTCTCAGGTTATCCTCAAATGTCTCATGATACCAACTCCCCTAACTAGATCCACACCAAGAAAAAGACCTTGGATATCTCTAATACACACACCAAATCAATCAACCGGCTATTCACAAATTTCATTCTACCCTCATTTCAAACACACGACGTCTAATGCACCATCCATTTACTCTAGGTTCCACATCAATGATAATGGTTCATATACACCACTACGGCGAACCAAAAACCCACTCTAGGGTCAAAACAAAACTCACAAGGTATCAAATCACAATAGTAACCACATCCAAATTAACAAACTCATTCCAAAATTCAAGGTCATAGACTAACCATGGAAATAATAGACAACATCCCATTAACAGGCACGTCTAACTAAACAACGTCTCACATCCCATAACCAAAGGTATCAAAACTAAGGCACTATCAATTCCCAAACCTTCCATAAAAAGGATAAACAACTAACATTAGGAATAACCACCGTTGGTGTCCCTAAAAGTTCCATTATTCTCCCATTTTCCACATAATTTAATCCTTACCATTTAAACACATGATTTCACTTTTCAAAACTTTTCATTTCCAAAACCAAAGAATTTACACTTTCAAAAATATTTTTTGTTAGAAAATCATTTCAAAAATATTAATTTTATTCATATAACATTTCAAAACATTTTAACTTCAGAAATATGAAGGATTTATTTTCCTATAACCCATTCCCAATCAACTTTTCATCACCCATTATTTTATTCAATTTCACTTTTTATACCCATTTGGTTCATTATCATATCAATCACAAGTCATTAAAAGGAAGAATACGAGTGACAAATATATCCTATGTTCCTAGAATGATAAATGAACTCACACATAATATATTATCATGTAGGGCCTAGATATAAAACCTAATATATTAATTACATCACATCCAAGTGCACCGCTTGGGGTAGAAATAACAATCAAACTTACAAGAACAAAATAAAATATCTATTCCTACCCAAGTAAACCATGATTTGTCTTTATGTATGGGGCTATAGTCATCCATGAAAAAACTCATTCTGAGATGCTGATAAGAGCTCATTATCTTTTTTACCATACCCTAAATAGTAAAAACAAAATACATGCTCTGATACCACTGTGTATTGTCCCCGGTCTGGAAGCCACTATAACTGGTGCCCCGATCCGGGTCTTCACATGATATCATGCGTCCCTCCTTATATACCATAGGCTATTGACTAGTAGCACCAGTCTAGAGAGAGACATGGGGAGTCTATACCCGCTTATCAGACTGGATCCATAACATAGGTAACATAAATAGATAAAATAATGACATCACCAATAAATGGACAACATGAAACTAAAACCAATATATGACCCTATACATATACTATAAAAAATCTATTGAATAAGATAAATGTCATACAGTCATGCAATATAAACCAAGAATAAAACTAATAAAAGACTCTAATACTATATCTGAGTCCCAACCCGATCTGAACCTCCATGCTTCAACCCATCATACCAAGAAAAACAACCACCAGGTTCCCTTCTTGAACATGTACCTGACACAAGTCGCATTTGATCAGGTAAAAAAGTGTCATGGTGGCTCAAGAAGTGTACGTGTAAAACTCATTAGTGCACCACCAATGGGGTCTAAAGCAATATCCAGTCTATACAAAGCTATATATAGGTAACAAGTAAAATAAGTAAACAACAAGGAAATCATTTAATAAATTATATAATATCAATCTACCCATTAAATTCCATATAATCGACCAAATAATGTAACTAACTCCAGTCACATTCGGAGTCTAATCCAAGGTACAAAGGGTAACACACACATTTAACCATAAGTGATTTAACTCCTCACAATTTTCGACAGACCCATTTTTTATCATTTTCATTCAATCCATTTTATTCATAATTACCATTTCATAACTTATGATATCATCATTATCAAGTACATATTCACCTCATGATCGAGGGTTTAGGAATTTACATCATTTACCCAACAGTCTAAGATTCTCATTTATCAAGTACAAGGGTTTTCATACACCGCTATCCACAACGAATTTACTAATCATAATTATAAACATACCTCAAAGCCTTGAATCGGTGACTAGGCCATGTCCATGTGTTTGGAAAGCATAGAGCCTCAGTGAAGCATCCAAACCCACACCATTACCTTAAGATATGAAGGATAGAGACTTAGTCTGACATCCCTACCTTTCATTACATAAAATTTAACTTGGAGCCTCAGTCTAGGCAGTTTCATCTGATGCAACCTTTAGGAGTGTTGAGAATCATTCAGACACCCTAATTAGTGCATTTTTGGGTGAGGTTAGAGCATCATTCCAAACCAAACCATGGTAGGAGAATTAGTATTTTATACCACCTCCAAGACTTGTACATATGCTTCCTTAACCATTTTTCACATATACCACTTCACAATCAAAGTCCATAAATAACATAGAATTCATAAATCATAATTCATCTATACACAAATCATTCTCATTCCATACCCCATTAACTCATTTTCCATTTATACTGTACAGTTGTTTTTCCCAATTCCCATATCTTATGAATAAACTCATTATGAACATTCACTAATGCCCATATATCAACCCATTTAACAAATTAAACAATTTCAATATTTAACCTAACTTAACCCATTCATCATTTACCATGTATTAAACACGTATTCATTTCAATTAACAATCTAAATCCTATAATATAATTTACATTAATCACATTTAACCCATTTTTAAATCATTCCAAACACCCCCTTATTCTAAATCATCAACTAAGACTATTCATCATTTAGTTCGTTTCATAATCATATTAACATGCCAACATAAATATTATGGGTTTTATCTCATAAAACCTTACATCTATTTAATTACTATGGTTCCATGGAACCTTAATAAACAATATCATGGGAATAAAAACAATTCCAAACACCCTTTGAAATACTATTAAATCCACCCCTTAAAATAGGGTCTTCCCCATTGAAAAGATAATACATGCCCCAACGAGTTTACTTACATTTGCAACCAATCAAGACAACCATTTTACCATTTTAACAAAAAAGGAACCATATTTCCATTTGAAATACTTTTTGAAATATCTTTTAAGACCCATTATGAATAAATTTGAGGTCAAAACCTCCATACAAAACATGTCTCACTTTAAAACATCATTTTCCATCAATATATCTAAATTCAAGTCGAATACCAAAATGTACCATCAAAATAATTTCAAAACCATTAAATTATTAAAAAGATAAAACACATATATAGTTTCAATAAATCCATTAAACTTACCAAAAAATAAATTACTTTTTTACTACCCCTTTCTCTCTCATAATACACCTATCTCAATTTTTAGTAATTTTATTCACCACTACAAGGTTTTGGATTACCCTATGGGTAGCCCTAGGTTTGATCTCACAACATCAATGAACCCAAAATGGTCCGTGAAGGTTCTCACACCTCAATATATATTCCAAATCCCATTTTATAACATAAGACTTCAAGACATAGTGTATCAGAGAAATAGAACAACAACATACACATGTAACACATCCAGACTATGGGAAACATCCTTAATACCTCCTACCGCATGTCCATTGATGAACACTTTCTTAATATCCACCTTTTATCCAATATAAAACCCCCAAAAAATCTCAAAGATAAAATCCAATGTAGAAGTGAATGTTTTTGGTCTTTATAAGAATATGAGGGATTCTACAAGCACTAGTCTGAAAAACAGGGCAGATGGAGTGTTAGACTCACCGGGATCTTCAATTCGTACCTTGACACGTTTGAAACACCCACGAATTAAAGGAGAATCAACCATGTAAAAGGGGAAGTAGGTTTGTTTCCTAGGGTATATGAGGTGAATTGGAGGAAAAATCATGTGGGGATATAAAACATTGAGATGGTGAAACTGTAAATTTTCAACTTTTAATAGGGTGCACGGTTTACCCACACGGTTTTCCAAAACATGATAAAACCATGTGAAAGACACTTTCTATGGGATTTATGGTCACATAATTACCTAGGAATAACCAAGTAGTTTTGAAAACATTATGGTAATTGTGTTCTAGCCCTCTATCTAAATTTTTTCACATAATACATGGTTTCCTGGATCAGGAACACAGTTTGCACTAACTGTGCGCCAACTGTGTGCTATGTGTTATTTTGCCGGTTTTCCTCTAATTTCATGTTTAGCTCCCCTAGAACACTTCCAAAACGCCTAAAAACTCTAAAAAAAATTATTTAACCATAAAATAGAATTCAACAAAAAATTTAACAAATATGTACCTTCACTAAAGATTGGGATTGTACAATCTCATCCTTGCATGGATCAATTTTTTCCAACTCATAATTTAATGATGAATAGATAAAAGGATAAAAGTTATAAACTATCCTCATAAAAATATTATAAACATGATTCTTTTAATTTGGAATTTTTTGATTGTTCAGTTGGTAAATTATCCTCAAGAATATATTCCCCATATATTTAAATCAATAATTTTAATTTAAGAGAGTTTATTATATTATATTCTAATTTTAGGGGGATTCTCCAACCCTACATATTGGTTCAAAACATCATACTTTCACATAACCATCTTACCCTACCCATGATTAATTATAGTATTAAACAAATAAATTTTTTCTATTGATTGAAAAAATGGGGATACCCACTTATAAATAAAAATGTATTTAATATATTCCAAGATAAAAATTCAAGACCAAAGAATTGTTATTTAACAATGGAGATGATTTTGGTCACTATATTAGTCAGTAGAGTAATTTCTCCAATTTTTTTCACTAATTTAAAAAGGAATAAAAACACTTCAGTTAAAATCTATAATTCTATGATCACTATAACTTTTTATTAACCAATTTTATAAAATAGATATAAAACAATCATATGGTCTTTTAATTATATATTTCATAAATACCACCTTGAGTATATGATTTTTATGATTCAAATGACTATAAATGAATACATAATTTAGATAATGTAAATAATGGACATTGAATTTAATAAATATTCCAATAAGTGGTTCGACTCTCAAAAAAATGTATTTTTTCTAGTATTGTACATGAAAAATATATAATATCTATGGAACATGTTATTTAATAGATTAAAGAAAATATAAAATTTAACAATGATCCTAATATCATAGAGATAACATGGAAATAAGATTCTTGGATTGTTGGGAGCTTCTGTTTCATTTTTTGTTATTACAAACTCTTTTGTTTTATAATTATTATTTTTGTTTTTTTAGTTTTTTTGATTCATCAATTTTATGTGGTACTTCATCACTTAAATGTATTAATATTTACCTATTTTTCTTAAAAAATTCAAAAAAATTTATATTTCACAAATTTTGAGTTTATAAATTAAACAACAACTACATGCCGAGAAATATAGAAGGATTATTGAATAAAAATAAATTTACTTCATGGAATGTAGTACCCAATTAGGCAGCCATAAAAATTCCTTAGGCAACAATTATATCATTAGTATATAACTCAATAGAGTATCATAAGAAACAATAATTAAACATGAACTCAAAAATGGAATAATGAAACGAATTTCACTCTAAAAACACTACTTAATCACAAAAAAAAAGTCATATTCATTATCAAAATTTTCTTTACTACCAACATTCAAAGATACAAACCCATCATTAAGAGTATAACAATAGAAATTACATGATAAACCCAGATTATATAGACATGAATCATTATACAAATCATTATAAATTACACTTAATTATGGAGTGAAAATGAAATTGTTAAATATATTATTCAACTCATTAAAAATGATATCAAATTAGTTTCAATGTCTTTTAACGTTAGTAATATTTATAAAAAATTATAGTTATCATTGAATTCTTGTATACTATTTTATTGAGTAATGTCACAATCAAGAAAAAATATTATCCCTCATATTTATAAACTTTATCAATTGGAATGGGTTGATTTCATTTTTTATGATGGATATTTTTATCTTTTTAAGTAATTGTTTTACCACAGTTCAAGTGTCTATTAGAAGCATTTTTATTTTCAAAATTAGATTCTCCTTCTATGACATTTTATCTATCCAATTCATATGTAATAAGTACATAGGATTTTATAACCCACATTTAATCATTGAATTCATTAGGAAGTTGATTCTATAAATTTTTAAAATTATTAATCATATATACTTTCAGTTGACTTATGTTTTTTTTACTACAAAGATACAATAATGATATGTCTTTCCCGGATATTTATGTTGACTTTGATTAAATTTCCCCATTAAATATTGGTGATCTTTTTCATCATAATATAAATCATCATATATTTTTATAAATAAAAGTTATATCATTGTTCCAAGAAATATTATAATTGATAAACATTCAAATTTAATATAAATATTTAAATTTCATTTATATAAAATTTTCCTATTATTTATGTCCCATTAAAACATATACATCACCCAAAAAATTCATTAAATATATAATATTTGGTTCATAGGAACAATATAGATTATAATATGAATAAATATAATAAATGGATCGTATTATTTAAAAAATATTTGCTACATACCAAATTACATGTCCCTGTGTAGAACTGGGACACAAATTTCATGGGAAATTGCCTATTGATAAGTTGTGAATTCATTATAAATTATTCATCTGGACTATTCAGGGTGAACATGAGAAACCCGATGATCAATACTATTTAATATTCTAATTAAATTATCATTAAAATAATGTGATTTATATTCAATAACATTAAAAAATAAAATATTATAATTTGAGTAATATGTTAATCATTCCCTTAATCTAATTATTATGGAATGTAATGTGACAAGAGCTAAGTTGTGGGTTGATAATATGTACACATGGGACCGTCTCATAAATATATTGATGAAAATCATAAAATATATAAATAGTCAACATATTGGATGAATTGGACCATGCATATCACCATTATTTATTTCCAAAAACATTGGTGATTAATACTATATTTTTATGTATGTGGTATTATATTTAATCTATATTTAGAAAAAGTAGTTCATTAGATATAAGTAGGTGTAAAAAAAATTTATCAACCACTTGACTGATATGTATACATTTAATTACTTTGACATCAAAATTTTTGTAGGATTATCCAAATAATATTTGTATACAATGAATCTATCATGATCGAATAAATTTTTCTTCACTAAGAGTAACAAGCCAAAAATCATATGTTAGTGATTTTATATATTTTTATAAATTTAATTTTTAATTATACTCAATATTTATATGGAATGATATATTATTGGACAAGAGGAGTATATCAAGGAATTTAACGAAAAATATATTTTAAAATAAAGATTCAGAGTCCCACCAGAGCCCCAATGGGATGCCACCGGAGTTCTGGTGGTGAGATAGTGACTATGGAATCCACCACTAGTAATCTAGTGGTGGGAAATGATGTCTCTATTGATCAATAGAAATCCAATATTTGGGTTTTTTTGGACCATCCCAACTCCTATTTTAATGGGGATATTTTTTTTATTTAATGTATTAAAACTTATATATTGTTTTTTATTTTTTAGCAAGAAAATATCTTGGAGGTTATTCGTGTTCTCCTATTTTATATAGCTTGGATTTGGTCCTGGTATTCTATCAGTTTTTTGAATTAAAATTTTTTAATCGAGTAAAATTCCCAAAAATTTGGTTAGGGTAATATTCAAAATTATTGTTTTTTTCTTATACTAATTGTAATTAGATCATCATAAATGAAACTTTATACACTTTTAATATGATTTCTCTTATTCAACTCATCAAAAAAGATTTATTTGGTTCCTTCAATGTGAAATCATCAATATATTATATAATAATGATCTCTATCAGGTTTTTTATTTACCTTGTAATTCATTACATAATGAATATGTGGATTTTGGTAACTCACCATGTGAGTCCAAATTTTGAGGAAAATGATATAACAAATTAATAAATTAATTGATATGGTCCATAATTGTTGGGATGATGACTCTATTAAGGTAATACTAGCATGGGATTGACTATGTGGAATATTTTACCTAGAGAAATTAAGTTATGTGTATGTTAGATAGGAAAGTTCTCAGTGATAAAAATTAATAATAGTGTTTTGGGGTGTTATGGTGTTTCCACTCTTATTGGTGTTGGTATATGAGTGGTGTGAGATAGTATTGTGGAAATGGGATACCTTAATTTGTTGAAGACTTATGTTTTTATTTCGAATTTAATTATTTCAATAGATTTGGTGTGACCCTATGGGGATATTGGTGAAATAATCATGGATATTTTCTTATAATGATTGTATGGTTCATGTTATGATTGGATATTGGGGTTATGGATGTTAATTCTTAATGGGGAAAAGGTAAATCTTAGCCATTGGGAATTAAGGGCGGATGACCATTGGGATTAGTGGTATTCAATTAGGGTTGATGTTTTTATGGTTTATGGGTGATTTATGATGTTCAATATTATAGTAATTTTTTAATGGACTATTGGGGGTCATCCTCTACCACACAAATAGATATGTAAACATAAACGATACATTAAAATTTAATAGAGTGGGTTGTTTCAAGTGTCATGGTGGCTCGAATAGAACAAAATGATGGACATTGAGTGTTAATCATATTTATGAGTTATTGAATTTATTCACATGCATGTTCAATATTTTTTAACTTATTTGAGTGACCTGATGAATATATCCAAATATATCTATGGGTTATTACCCCTTGAATTCACTCTAGTGTACAAGAATATTTTATTGATTGTGAAATTGGTTAAAGTAGGGGCCTGATAAAATATAATAATAGTATTTTATAGGATAGAATATAGATATATATTGATTATCTAGGAGCAATTGATCTCATGTATTTTTTATATTTTTCTATTTTTATAATAATATACATATTTTTGACCATTGGGTTTTTTTCAGGATTAATTATGTAATGTACAACTAATGAAAATTCATAACATGTGTCTTAATAATATCAATAATTTTTATATTGTATTATTTTAAATTATACCACTTATATTGTGTCATATTATGTATTGTGTTTTTTAGGTTATTATATTGTTATTATATTGTGGTCATAGTCTCCCCATAATACATATGAGAGCATTTCCACTAGTAGGAAGTATCTGGCATATGAGGAGGCTTTTCTGAGGCCATGTGGAATTTCATGTCTCAGGGATCTTAGTTAAGGGATGTAATAAGATTGTATCATAGGACTATTGTTAGTATTTCTTGTCTTTTTCTTTCTAGTACACTAGTGATAAGTCTAATTGTTTCTAAAATTAAAATTTAATTCATGATGGGTCTGTATTTCTACAATAAAAGTCATATGTTAGTGTGGGATATGGTTTTGAGGCTTATGGTTTTTTATGTTGGTGTTTTTTATTTTCTCTTAGTCAGAGGGGAATGAGTATCGTATTTTATATATCATGGTGGGAATTCAGGACCAAATGACATGTATATGATTATATGTGATTATTCACCCACATAATAATATAAATAAGTCATGTAATTAAAAAATAAATTATAAATTTTTTGATGACTTCATATATAATTTATTTGAGTTGATCTAATTTATATGGGTCAATAATTATGGAATATAAATTTTATAGTTTCATATGTTTTCCATAAGACTAGAAACAATATTGGAAAAAAATGATGGAATGTTTACTTGGTTCACTTTTATGATTTTATAGGAATTAGGTTTCTTGGGTATATGGACTACGAGAATGAAGTGGTATTTGAAAGTATGTGATATAGGGTGTGCATGAATCTATGATAAGAATATTTCATTGGATATATATATATATATATCTACATTAATTATGGATATTTCATGGAATTGTAGATATATGTGACCTCGATGTTAGCTAGTGGAGAAATAAAAGGGATATACTTAACATGTACTTCTTGAGGCAGCATGAGAACCTTTGATGGATTAGCAGATCATACAAATATTAGTCTAAATTATTTATTTGGTTGATAGTAGGATTCATATGATTGATGCCAGAACAACCAATTTAATTCACTTGTTTTAAAAGAATCACACCCAAATTTACTTGTTGATCATGGAATATGGAATAGCCTGTAAAAAATGGGTCATCCCACCTTGGGATGAATATTTTTTATGAAATGATTTAAAATCTAATTCCACTATAGGGAAATTAAATTAAATTTTTATCCCACCAATTATGTGCATGAGGACCTAATATCTTATCTCATATATTTCTCTAATTTTATAAATAACATATAAAATAAAATAATAAAAAAGTGATCCTTAAGAATATTTGAGGAAAAAAATAATATTAGTGCTTTATTAACACACAAATAATATTTTACATTGATTAAGCATGTTATACTGAAATGGTTTTTTCAACATTAAAAGATTGTTCATTTTGAAGAGTGTAGAGATAATTATTATCAAGATATAAACAACTCATCATAAGGATGTTTATAAAAGAATATGTGATATGGTGACCATACATGACCTAGTGTATTTGGGGAATCCACCTATAACATACCCTCATGAGAAATGATAAATTATTTTCTTGTTAACATGTCTGGGTGTGGAGTATAGTAGCCACTTATAAACAAAATTTCTTTGACACCTATTCATTTCTTGTCTAACTTGGATTCTTTTTTTAACTTTTCAAAGAAAATATATAGGAGGAAGGATTTAGAAAACCATATAATTTTTAGATGAAATATTTAATTTTTTTATTTCAGTATATTTTTATTTGCAAATGAATTTATCCACCACTGCCTCCACTTTTATGTTGTATGTATTCCCCTATTATTATTATTTCAATAGTTGAAACATGCTCACTATACATTATTTAACCAACCTTTATATATTAACTTCACATTCTATTCCCATCACAAATATTATTTATTTTTCATTTCCTATCATATTTTATTCATTAACCAATATCCCCTCCCACCATGTAATTTTCCACAACACCATTCATTAGGATTATTTTCTATTAATTTATTTTCATGTGTTTCTTAAAATATAATTCCAACACTCTTTTGAAATCAACAATGCTAAATTTATATTTCTAATGGAGACTGATTGGGTTCATATAAAATTGTGAATATTTAATTATTTAAATAATAAATAATAAATCAAGTCATATTATGACTTTAACAGGCTTGACTATATGGGTTACATGTGTAACATGAAAAATTTCAAATAGTCTATTTTATAAAAATTATTTACATATAAAGCATGACCCCTAGTTTTATAAGGGTTAAATGAGTCTAGAAGTATCTATGATATTGGGAGATATATGATATCTGACAGAAATTATGTTTTTGACTAAGAATGGTGAGAGGATGACTTAAAATAATTTGTGTTCCTTGATTTAAAAGAATTGTTACTATGATATGCTGAAGATGGAGCTATCTTATAAGTTTATAGAGTTGTATAAAGGCGATATAAAATGATGTATTATGAAACATAGTTTATAGTCTTGTTCAGTTATAAACCAACTCTAAGTAGTGAATAGTATTTGAAGTACAATCATTTTAATGTTATATTCATATAAGTGATTCACTGTCAAATAAGATTGTTTTTTATTGTAAATTATATATAATTTCTAAACAAGGTAATGTTGATTGAGAATGACATCTTGTAGGATTAGAGAGAAATTGAGAACACTATGAGACATCATTAGGAAGCTAAAATCATCAATTTGAGGACTCATATCAGAGTAGATATTGATGTGGGGGTTACAGTAGTTAATTATTTAAATATTCATAAGTGGAATCTCCCTTAATATATTTCAAGTGTGATAGATATTTACATATTAGAGTGTATTATTTGACCGATCTAAGATAGTATTATATTATATGTAAAGATAGATCACTTCCTTTTTTGGAATACCTTAATAGATAGTGGATAATATTCATGGATGATACAAGGATTCTGAAAGTGTTGGGTTGGATCACTTTAGGGTTATGATCAAGGTTTGATTGAGAGGTATAGTGTTGGAAGAGGTGAGATATTACAAAGGCTATCAATTATGTGAACCATCTTTAATTGTATACTTATCTATGGGTTAGGTTTTTTATAGATATATAAACCTAATAAATACCATTACATGATTAATTTAAATAGATTGTGGTTTGTGATAAAAGAAATCATGACATGATACAAGTCATCGGGTTGTGGTTTTATTCTATGATGAGTAAAATTTATCTTTTATTATGAGATAACACATGAATTTGATCATTATTAATATATTATATTGTTTTATTTGGTTAATATATTCTAATATAGATCTTTATAGAGATTTTACTTTTAGTATTATATACGTAATCATTAAATAAATTATTTTATTCTTGAATAATACATCATAAGGGGTTGAAACATTTATGAAATTCTTGATTTATAATTTAAGTTTTATAAAACCTTTTAAATGTAATAACTATCCATTAATAGATATAATATCATTTTTATTCATTTTTCAATAGATTTGTTTATATATAAAGAATATAATCATTATGTGAAACTACAAGTCATAGTTCTCACATTCCTCTCATATCTTTAACTAATGGTTTTTTGTAAAATGTGAGTGTGAGAGAAATATGTTATTAGCATTAGGTGATTCCTATAACCCATGGACTTTCATGGAGGGAAATTTTCTATAAATTACTTATAAGGAAAATATATCAAGCTCATTTATAAGAGACTGGTAGGATTATCATATGGTGGTGGGGTATGTTTTTTCTTTATTTCATTTTATTAATTTCAAATAAATGGTATTATATTATTTCAAATTGTTTTAGTGGTTATTTCTTCTATATTTGGTTTAGTGATGATCCAATAAAACTAAATAGTCTAGGCCAAGTATATTTTTTGAGAATGTTTAAACTACTAAAGGAGCATGGTTATCAATTGTATGAGGTATAATCCTTGTGGTTTTGATATTGGATAGAACATTACTTTGTATGAGTGAATAGTAATCATTTATTTCTAATTTTATAATAGATTATTTATATTATTATGTGGAGTTGTTATATTGAGTGTTATCAATAAAATGTAATTTTGGGAAGATTGTAGAGTACATCATGAAATTTTCAACCTATGTTATCATTGTGATTAGCTATAGTCATTTATTGGAATTTATGGATCTCAATATGAATATTTTGATTTCATTGTTAGGATAGATTGGTTAGTCCATTTTTATGTTCAATTAAGTTGTTAGAAGATGCATATGTTGTTTTCTTCTCAAATAATTTATTATTATATATTCATAAAATAAGTGAAAGTAATCATTGTTTTTCAAAAAATATATAGTGGAGGGTATAAAGTGGCCTATTTCCCCCCAACATCGACATATTCTTATATTTAATTTTGTATTAAATTTCTTGGCCGCCTCTTGATATGGTGGTAGATTTTAGGTTTTCACTAGTAATGAGAGTGGAAGTTATATTGATTCCTCTATATCAGATGGATCAAATAGAGATGATAGAATTGATGATCCAACTTAAGGACCTTGAGTTAAATGAATTTATAGAAAAAATATCCTATGGAAGAAATTTTATTTCTCATCGATAATGATAACAAGACCATATGATTATATGTGGGTTACTAAATTATTAATCAACATATTATAGATAATTATTAATTTTTTAACTAGTATAGATGATCAATTTGATCAGCTAAGAGGTTTTTTATAGTTTTCAAAGGCAGATCTAATATACAATAATTATAAACAGATGGTATGAGCTAATCATGTGTTAAATATAGAATTCAAGAGTCTGTATGGGCTGTAGTAGATTTTAGTGATTTCATTCAAGAATGTGAATATGAAAAAAATCTATTAATAAATTTTATTATTATTATATTTCACCAATACCTAGATTCAATCATTGTAATATTTATCAATTATATGTTGGTGTAATCTAGATAGAGGGATGACCTTTAGAGGCACCGTGAGATTTATTAGCTACATTTTTTGAGAATCAATTGTATATAAAATTGAGGAAGTGGAATTTATTGATTTTGTAGGTGACTATTTTGGGAAATGTAGTGTCTGAGGAATTAATCTCAGTGGATCTTGATAAAGTTCATGTTGTAATGTCTTTGTATATTCCAATGGATGTGTTTGATGTTTATAGTTTCCTTGGACTAAAAGGATATTAAACATGTTTTATCTAATAATTATCTCAAATTTTAAAACCAATAAATTCCTTTACTAGGATTGGAGTGATATTTCTATGGGATTCCCATAGTAATTTAACTTATTTAAAGTAAATGTTAATGTTGACTATACAATAAATAATGATATTACTACATATAGTTAAGTCATATGTGGTATATTTTGATTCTCTAGGAATGTTCCATGGTTGTGTGTTGATGCATGATAATCTGATAATGAATTATGGTTATCAAAAACTGATATTTCCTGAGAAAAAATACCTAATACATAATATAAATTTCAAATTAGATGTTGATGCTCTGAAATCCTAGAAACATTTACATATTAGGGAACGGTTTTTCATACAAATCAGTCCTAAGTTCTTACGATATATTTTGTTATATAATATCATGAAAATTATATAGAGTTGGTTGGTTTTGTACTTATATTCATTTATCATAGGTATGGTATAAACACCACGAATAGGGAATGTTGTATTAGGTTCTCTGAGTTGAGAAACTCTTGTGAAATTGGTATATGAGGTGAAATAAGAATTTCAATTAATGTGAATTCTATCAGTTATATATCTAGGTATAACATATGATCAGGGGAATAAATTTTATTACTTTTTAGTCTAAAATCTATTCTAGTGGATATATTAAAGGAGTACACAAGGGATGACCATGACTATAACAATTATCATGATTTATTTGATAGTAGGGATAAATATAATGATTATTCTCATGATATCGAGTTTGTCTTATATATGTGTAGTATGTTGGTGGTACATAAACACATGAGGAAATAGGTTTCATGGGAGTTATACTTTTCATGAAGGGTTTCCCAATCATGGTTTTCTAATATATACTTATTTCCTCACTTGTTAGTAAATAAATAAAAGTATCAGAATTTGGGAGATAGATTGTATCTTCTTCACATCTCTATATGGGTATAAAATAACTCATAATTGATTTGGTTATCATTTTAATAATATTTATAAGAATTAAATTTTAGATAGGTGTTTTAATTGAATAACTGATAAGGATATAATGAATTTTATCTATTTATAATACTAAATCTATTTATGAACCTATAAAGTTGTACTTTTAAGATATGGTCAGGTTATATAGTGTTTTAGGGAGTATTTCATCTAATTGGGATGAAAAAATCACATATTGTTTTTTGTTAGGGACCACAAAGGGAGTTAGTATTATTACTAAATCTATTTACAACTTATCACCCATAGAAAAAGGAAATTTTGAGCATAATATTAGGGAGATAGAAGATATGTTACATGATAGAAACCTAGATTTTTTTTATAAAAACTGGATGAAAATTTTATTTAGTATAATTTTTATGTAATAATATTTATAAAACATTGATTTAGATAGTTTCATTTGAAAATATTTATATTATTCCATGTAGGACTCTTCTATATTTAATAGAGGTCAGGTAATCATCTCTAATTGAGATGATCTATGTATTGGAGGCTACAGGAAAGTACACCGGATTAAGAAGTGGTTAACTATGACCCAAAATAGAAATAGGTCGTATATATACAAGAAATATCAATCACTGTAGTTTATAATTGTTTATTAAGTACCTATTTGGGTGTCTTTATGATTGGTAAATTAATGTATGGAGAAGTAAGAAAAGCCTGAACCTCATTTCATAGGTCTTTTCAAGACCATGGACAATATTTTGGATGGTTTCTTACATAATTACTCTTCTAGTGTAATACGGTCGTATTAAAGATTTCTTTCATGAATTATAGTTAATGAGGTATATTTTTCATCATTATAATTTGATTTTAGATAAAGTATATGGATTTAGATCTGTATATTTTATTTAAGGACAAACATATGTGTGTCATGAAACATAGTATATATATGCTTTGTGGGAAGGGGATACATATGGTTTGAGTTCTATTTTAGCTTGACCATATATTAGACACGAAATGGGTATATGATGTTTATATTCGAGATTATTAATCAAAAAATTTCTTGAAAAATGATCTTCAATACCAATAATTTTCCAGAATCCTAAGGGTGGGGGCTTTGTAATAACCCCAAAATCATAGGTAAGTGTATTAACATAAATATGGAAATTGCATTTTTAATTATGTATATTTTTTATATGGAATGAATTTTAGTATTCTAGGAAAATGAAATATATTATTTAGAGAAAAAATTGTTTTAGTGAATAAAATTAAATTCCTACAGTAACTCTAATGGGAGGACATTAGAGTTCATAAGGTTAGATTGTTTCTTTTTTCACCTACAATCGAGTGGTAGGTGGTGGGTATAAAGAACTAAGTGTATAATGGGGACACTAGTGAGGTCATATGAGGTTCAAATGGAGTATAATAATATGTTTTTTAATAGGGGTAAATTTTTATAATTTGGGGCCTAAAACATCTATATTTTAGTTTGGGTAGATTAAACAAAAACCAACTAAGTAGATTCCTTCTTCTTTTCATCCACTTTCTATTAGATTATATTGGATAATGATCTTATGATAGATGATAAAATTATAACCTTTTAAAAAATTAGGTTCCTTGATATGAGGATAAGGTAATGTTACATATAATTGTTCATTTATTTCACTAATTCAAAATGGATAAGTGTAAATAAATTTATATACCCTTTTGTTAAGATTTATTTAATTTGTTTAATAAAATAAGATTTAGTTATCTATTTGAGGGAAATGTTTCTATCTAGACAAAGGAAGAATATCTTAGTCATTTATCATTATTTATTATGTGATTCATGTGATTATGTGTGAATTCATTTTTAAAAATCCATTACGGGTGACCAAATAAAAAGGATAGAGTAAAGATACATTGATGAATATGCTTATATTGTCCATATGGTTCAATATAATCCTTCTAACATGTTAATATTAACACGATTATACCATGGAGATGTATTCATTGAAGATCTGTTAATTTTTGGATATGTTAAATCTTTAAATAGCCTATCAGACTAGTAGAGATTGGTGATTTGTGATTTTTTGGTTTTTCCACTCTAATTGAAGTTGTTTGATGAGTGATAAAAGTAGTTGATGAGTTACATTATTCATGTTAAAAACTTATTTTAGATTTAAAATTATTGTATTATTAATGATATAATCTAGAATAATGAGTTTAGTGATGATATAATCATTGTGATAATCAAAAAATTATCATTGGTTTCATTTCAATATTAGTCAATTGGGATTTAAAAATAAATTTCCAATGGGGACAAGGTAAAGAAAGGTAATTAGTATGAACATGGTGGATGATTATTAGGGTAATTCGTATTTAATTAGGATTGATGCTAGTATGACAAAGTGCTGCTATTGTATAATTTAGACCATTTTTGTTAAGACATAATGACCAATTTTGGGTTCATATCCATTATACTATGGATTTATATACATAAAAAATACATAAACATCAGAAAAATAAGTAATTGATAAGTGTCATTTTGGTCTGGTTAGCACATGACATCTGAACATTGTGTGATTATCTAGAGTTCGATTTATTGAAATTTATCACATGCATACATAGTATATTATATGTTTTTTGTATGTTGATGATGTTTTTATAGGTCTTTTGACTCACCATATACATGTGATTTGTTGGATATATAGACTTTATGGTTCATAATGTAGTTAAATAAAAGGTTTTGATGATAATTGATAGTAATTGTTGATGGGAAATACCAGAAAAGGGGATTGTTCATCTAGCTATAGTATGCCTTAAGTATTTTTCATATTTTTATTTTTTTATTTTCATGTATGTATAGAGTATAAATAGACTATATAACATTATTTCTTGTGGAATTTACAATTGATGTGATTTAATATCATGTAACCTGGTTATATCAACATTGTTATATTGTATTGTGATTGTTTATACTTATTCTACTGTGTTAAAGTATTGAAATTTTTTTTATACTATTATATGGTTATTTTTTTAATATTATAGTCTCATAATGATAAAATTTTAGACCTCACCACTACTTTGAAATCTCTGTAATACAATTAGGAAAGTACAATGACATGTGGAATTCCTCATCATAAGGATCAGGTCCAAAAGATATTAAAAATGGTTCTAAAGAATTTTTTTTATTTTATCACTTTAAAGAGACTATTATTAGAGATATGATTGGTTGGTGCTATTTTAGAAGTTATAATCATGACTAGATGGTATTTATATTATAAAAGTAGTAGTTACTCTGAGTGTATGGGATTTGGTTTTGATATTTATGAGTTTTGATATTTATATTTATTTGTTTGTATCATCTACGGAGAGACAATGCATGAGTTCATGCATCATGGTTAGTAAATTGGATCCCATGAAATGTTAAGTCTTGTAAGTTATTATTTACCTTCAAGGAAGTAGTAATTACTTCATTAATTAAATAGATAGTAATAAATTATATATTATTTTTCTATATAAGTTATTAGTGGTGATATAATTCCCTTAGTTCAGTCATTATAGTATAACCTAGTTTTGGATTTACATTTTGTCACAATAGACTAAAAAATTCATTGATTTGTCGATATGGTAGGTATATTTGATGTATTATCATAGTTTAATGGGAATAGGATTTCCCAACTATATTAGAAAAGGAAATTTAGTGTGGTTTAAAAGGATCTAAATGGAATTTTCATGATTTTATAATAATATTTTTATATGGATACATATCTGTATTAGTGAAAATTATCACTTGGGATTATAGAGATATACCACATATGCATCAATCGAAAGAGAAATGAGAGGGGGAGAGAGAGATGATGTGTTATTTGAGGTAGTGTTGGAAACTATAATGGACTAAAAACTCAGTACTATCTTAGATTAAGTGATTTAGTTGGTTAAGAGGAGGTTGTACAGTGGTGAGACTATTTTGAATAATTTAATTAATTCTTTTTATAGGTAATTCATTTCATATACTAGGGAGATATAGGGCTTCAGGTTGTATCTGATTGAATAGGTGAGATCTATAAAATATTAAATATTATTACTACACATAATGATTGGAAAATAATGATATAAGTGTTATTTTAGAGGAGAAGACATGATGCTTGTGAGGAATACTTATTTCTACTAATGAGTAATAAATGTTGTCTAAGAATAGTTTTGATACATTATTTTGTTTGAAATGTTACCCAGATATGTTTCAGATTTAATATGAAAATGAGTTTATGGAGCTTGAAGTTTTCCCTCACTCCAAGAGGGGAATAGAACATGAAGGTCCATCAATTCAATATTGATCTATGATTAAGGATATTTTTTTCTTTCAATAAATAATGTTATGATGAGGGAGAAGACACATGCTCTTTGTTAATGAGATATGGATACTTCATTAATAATTTTATCTATACATATATCATAATTATGTTGAAAGAGGTAGTTTAAAGTGTCATATCAATGTGGTTGTTAAGGAAAAATATATAGTAACATATCATTTCCACCTCTACAAATGATAGTTTTTTAGTATTTTCACATTATATAAAATTGGGGTATATTAGATCATATTAACCAAGTAATATGTAATTACCCACATCATTACAAGAAATAAATCTAGGGTAAATTTGAATTTTTATGATTTGGAACTTGGGTAAATTAATAATTTTAATTTGGATCAGGAATGCAAGTATATAAAAGTGTTATAAATAATTAAAATTAGTTTTTAAAGATTTAATTTGGATGTAAAATTATCTATGTAAAATTTAAGGAAATTGATAAAAACAAATTGATTTGTGGTTATAGAAACCATTGGATACCTAGTTTAATGACATCAGGTATCCAACAGAGAAATGCTGGGTGTCCCCTAGATTTTATCACTAAGTTTTCTATAGAAATAAATTGGGTAAATGGAGAGACACTACGTGGAAATTTTATGTGTACCTAGTGCCTATTAAACCCAAGAAAAGTTTCTGGAAAGAGGGTAACCACAGTAATTTTATAGTTAACCCCATTGGATTTTTAAGAAGAAAGGGGGAACTAGGATGTCTATTTATGGGAATCCTCCACTACTTATTAATTAATAAATCCCCATTAGTTGACATATATTTTAATTGAATTTTCATACCATTTTGAGTTATTATTTCTCCTCTTATACCACCATTTATTTCTTCCTTGGTTTCTATCTAATTTAGTAGAAGTAGATTTTTTGATTAGATGACAATTCAAATATATCATGGTTGGATGTCCTTAGAGAAATTGGGATTTTGGGAATATTAGAGGACTTCGTGAAGTTATGAAAACAAATAAAATCAAACCATTTTGATTAATGAAATTCAACCAATTATTTTCTTATATATTTCATCATTTTCATAATAAATTATTATTGATTCGGTGTTGATTCATGATCATTTTTCACATAATGGGTTGAATAAACATTAAGAACCTTATAAATACATTAGGATTAATGATCAATATCATTTAACATCTAGGTGAGTCTTTAGATATTATTTCTAAAGGGTTAGTTTTGAATAATAAATCATAATTTCTTATAATTAGTTTGGAGAGGACTATGGATTCGGGTAGGAGATCTGGTGCCTGAGTTCGAAGGATGTAAACTCCATTAGTTTTGGATGGCTATGTTTAGAGGTAATAACTTCATATATGTGGTATTTTTACCATTATATATATAATTTTATGCCTAGTGTTTTGAATAATTATATGTGCTTCAATGGGGGTTGAATTTACGTTACCTGGATTGGGAACAATGTGTTCCCAAAATTACAAGTTGGATTAATAAGTGTCTTTTTTGATTGAAAATATCACTTTTTAATATATTTGTGAAAATATAATATCTTAGTTTATTTTTCTATAATGGTAATGGGTACTTAAATTAAACAAAATACCCAGAATGGGTCATAAATCTTGAGATAAATTAGATATATTTTAGAATGAATTCTTATAATGTAGTGTAAGCAGTCTCGAGGGCTTGGTGTTTTTGATTTTCTTGTTAAAAAAATATAGAACCTCCATAAAGAGAATAATTAGAGGGATTGGTATTATTTTTAATAGAATAGTCTTTCAAGACTTATTTTCACCTAGGGAGGGAGTTCCCTTATACGCATTGATGATTTGTTTGTCAATTATGGATCTATATTGAGGGAACCATCAGTAGTGGTTGGGGGGAAATATTTTTGGGTTATAGGATCTTTTGTAAGAGAGGTAATTTATTGGTATCATGGTTTTTAGTATAAGTAATAATACATGGTTGGATTAGTGTTATCGAAATATTATTTAATCTATTGGATGTTTGAGAAGTTTTTTTAGAAAAGGATTCTCCTCCATGATTTTGTTAGTGAGTTGGTTCTTGTTTACTCTATGGTATTGAACCACTAAGAATGTGGAAAGAGGTGGTTGAGAATGAGAGTGAGAATAGTTATGTCTCTTGATGTAGGTTGAAGTATGGTTGATTAGATTTATAAAATCCTCAAAATTGGTATTAATGGGTCAATATTTCTTAGTGATAACCTAAGTTATATTATTGGAGATCATGTGAGTTGGTTCCCATAGTGTGAGGTGGAATAGTTAATCAGTATTAATTTCATAAAAGTGGATTTAGGTCATGACTTCATATGGTTATTCATTGTGTGTTAGAAAGTAATGTGTCACAATATTATTTACTTGGGATACATTAGGTGATGATAAGATCCCAAGTTTGAGAGGTAAGATACGTGATTCATGGGAGGTGCAAGAGGCTAGCAAAGGGATTGCGTTTAGGATATGTATAAAATTTTCAAGTATATTTTTATCCTAATAGCGACATGATTTTGTGTGTCTTTGGATTTATTTAGATCCTATATTATATATTTAGATATTTTTGGAGTATGTCCAATTTCTAGATGAGTAGTCAAGTCAGGATACCATCTAGTGTCTAATATTATTATTTACTTTTAAACTATTAGTCTAGAAAATATTTCATCAAATATCTAGGATTATCATTCATTTCTAGAACATAAGTTAGGTTAGGGTTTCATTGAGTATCCAGAATTATCAAAAATGGTAAAACTAAAAATTAAGCTAAGAATATAATAAACAATTATGAGTATCATTGATGAACAGACTGAAATTTCAGTTAGGATACTATTAAGAAAGTATGAGTGCCATCAGTTGATAGATCACAAATCCATATAACATGAAACCTAACAATTAATGATACAATAGGAATGATTCATAGGTATCAGATGATGTGTGGGGCATAATATATGGTGGTGGTATGATGATCACTGAATAACGCAACATGTTTTCTTATGTGTTCTGTGTTATCAGTATATTTATTATCTCATCCATACACTGGTATATTATGAAATATATGTAGGGAACCACTAGTGGCGGCCTTGGAATTTTTTTCCTTGGACCCAACATATGCACCCCTAATGGGAAAGAAAACGTTATATTTGATATAAAGGATTGAGCATAGGTTTCACAGTTGAAAAAGCTATAGTAACATGATAAGATATTAGGATGTGACATATAAGAGGCTTGAGAGTATGATCATCCCTACTCTTAATTATTTTGGATATTTTTATATTTAATATATCATCAATCTAATTGAAAAAACTTTTTATTTATTTATTTATTAAATTTTTAGGGTAACATGTGTTATAGTATGTCATTAATTAATCTATATATTTACCTTATCACTATAATTTTGTTATCATATTTTTTTTCTAACAGTTTTTAAGATATTTTATTATTTATTTGTTAGTTATTACTTGAGATAATAAGTGTATTTTCAACACAATGTTGATATTTGGACCTTACCTCTGGTCACTAGCCTATGGCATATGGGGAGGTGCGATTGAGGTCAGTTAAGATCATATGTTTCAATCACCATTCTGGTGATCTAGTCCTTGTAATAAAAATTTATATCAATGAAGTATTTTTTTCCTACTAGTCCGAGATATTGTAAAAGTATATTGGAATGGTTTAATTGTTCAATGGACATTGGGATTATGTTTCATGAACATCATCCCAATTAAAGTATTAAGTTACTAGGGTTGTACAACTATGGAGTTTTTAGTATTATAGTTGAGATTTTACTCTAAAGTGTTAAATTATGGTATTTTATTTATTATATTAATCTTAGAAAAGGGTGGAAAGAGGTGTATGTACATATTTCAAACTCAGTAAATATGTTTAATAGACATGATCATAACTACTTATCAGTAAGTATTTATTTTTGAAAATATTTTTTATAAAAAAACTAGTTTTTAAAAAGAAATTAAATGTTAAAGAAATAGTTTTCTTACATTATTTCTATTATTTAGAATCAAATAATAATTTATTTATTGTTTTCTTAAATAAAATATTAGGTGGATATTAATTAATTAAATCAATAGTGTTGTTTATCATTTTTATCTAATAGATATATGATATTATAGTCTCTATGTGAATGTAGTATGATGGTATCCCTTAGTGGGTATGTTTAAGAAACTTATGGATTATGTATGGAATAGTAAATATGATGTCTTTATGGGTTATTATTTATAATTTTTATAGGATTCCATGGATGGTAAAAACCCTTTTGTGGGTAGATATATCATTTGGGGTGTCTTGGGATGTTTTATATGAAAAACATTTGATAAGACTGAGAGGGTTATAGTTACGATTTAATGGTAGGATTGGTCAGATTCATATCCTAGTTTTGAGGTAATGTTTGTGTGTGGTATAAAGATATAACTCTTAATTTGAGTTTGGGATGGATTTTGTGTGACATTGAATTGTATGCTGATAAGGTGATTGATCTAGGTTATTTGTTATGTAGGTAAGTACTTTATCACAAGACATGAAGGAAAGTGAGTTGGTATTAGTTGATGTGTTTTGTGTATGGTATTATATATCTAGATTTTTTAATGGGGTGTGTAGGATATTTCAAAATTAAAATGACACATGGATAACATTAGATGATGTGATGGATTTTGGAATAGGAAATATCTAGAGTACTATTGAGATATTTGTGATAATAGATAAATTTAGACTAATATAGATGGTATCCATGTATGGTTAGTTAGGAATGTTATTCTGAAATTGATGGGATATACATCATGGAAACATGGGTAATAATGTATGAATATGAAATATGGGACAATAACCTATATGAAGTAAAAATTATGAGATATCAATATTGTATAAGGATAATTTAGAATGTTTTCTACATCAACTTTTCCCATAAAATTAAAAATGTGAGTGTTTATTTGACTTATTTAGTGAAATTTAATGGTCCAATAGCTATGTATATCAGTTGAATGTGATGTTTCATTGTTATTTGTGTTTTATGGGGCTATGAAAAGTTTGGGTCCTTTGAGAATCATGTGAGTTTTATGGACTCAAGAGTAGTAGAGGGATGAAAAAATATTCTAGAGGAATTTCTAGTATTCTGACAACATGGAATTTTATTATAGGCCCAAAGTGTGGCTCAATGTAGGATCAGACATGGAAATGTAACTACTAAAAGGAATGGAATATCTATAATATTATTATGGTTAAATAACTACCATATTTAAGGAACATGAATTATATGAGATCAAATATGATATGGTTGAGATATCGATGAGCAAGGTGGATTGGAGAATCTATTGGGGGATTGGAAATGTGTTTTCATTAGTAGTGATATGGGACATCAATGTGAAATTAATAAATATTTTATAGATAGATATAGAGTAAGTTTTGTATGTAATTATGATATTCTTGTAATGGTTATTAGATCCATTGGTTTCAGGGTATTCCCATTAAGGATTTAAAGTTGGGTATAGGATTATAGATATGGTTGGACAATGGTAATGCAGAGCACCGCAATTTTATTACACCTTATCATGAGGTGTATAATGGTCATTTTGAGATCATATGATTGTGTTTCATATGTAATAATGCTCAAGAAACTATAGTTTTGGAGTCAGTCAGTGATTTATATGAAATCATAAAGAAATCCTTATAGTAGAGAGAACACCATTGAATATTTTAGGGTTTGAAAATAATGGGAGATGTGTCAAGTGAATCTAAACTAGTGTTGGATAAGGTTTCTTTTTATAGATCATGTGTGATTTGGTAAATAATTTTTGTTCAATACCTTTTTTAAATGATTGTAAATCATATTTTGAAACTGGTTATTTTGGTTTATCATGATGATAATATGTATTATAATATTAATTGTTTGGGTGTATGTCCCTTGATTCAGAGGGGTAACAAGAGTAATGAGATCTGTAGGTTCGAAATTGAGATATAATAAAGGATAATAGAGTATAGGTTTATAAAATACATTAGTATTTATGATGATTTCTATATTGGGAATTCAATTTTAGTGTTTTGATATATTCATTATATTGGGTGACTGAATCAATGTAGAATTCAATGAGTGGTATAGGTTAGTGTCATATTCAGAATATATTGGTACTCCTGATAAGATTTATTGATAAATTTTATTAATTAAAGAGAGAATAAGTGTATCACATTGGGATCAATGTTCAGACTCTGGTATGGGATATCAGATGATTTTTTGATGTCACCAAAGTAGACACATCATGCTTAATGATTGAAGATAATTAATTATGAGATATATATACCATGAAATTTTATAGGATATTGGGAATTGGGGAACTGACTAGTGACTTTACTATCAAATTAATCATGGTTAACTCTAATTTTTATTAAATTCATAATTCTGGAAATAATTGATGCATTTTATGGATAGGAGTTGAATGTTTTCAGGAAAATAGAATTTTTATTGATCATGTTCTTAGGGAGTGGAATGATATATAATTTAGGACCATGAATGATGATTGTTACAAGATTATGATCAATGTAATGGATGTTTTAGGATGTTTCGAAATGCTTATTGGGTATGAGAAGCCTTTTGTGGGGAGTTTATAATTACCTACTATTTTTCATATTAGTAAATACAAAGGAAATTTGAATTTTTATGATTTTTATCTTTAATGAATTTTTTACTTTGAATTATATGGGTAATAAGAGTCAATGGGTGTGTTTTAAATAAATAAAAAGTTTTTAAATGTAAATATTGGTGAAAAAACATGATTAGTAATTTTAGGGGTTTAATAAGTTCAAAAATAAATAGGTGTAGCTTCATCAACTACTGAGTACCCATCCTAATGACACCATGTACCCAGTGGAAAAATAAAGGGCTATACTACACTACCCAAATCCATATTTTATATTTAAAAAAATATATTTTTAGGTTATGTAAGGACCCAATATATACCTAAAGTAAAAAACATACACAAAAAATATTTCACATGTTCAAAATTAAAAATCTTGATAAAAAATCTTGAAATTCTAAAATAAATCGAGTTACACAATGAGATCTTCACCATTTCCAACATGCCACACATAAACCAAGGTAATGACACCTGATTAAAAAAAATGAACCCCAGCATGGAAACTAGAATAAATCCACCCTCTTATTCATCCCCAATACAATAGGAATGACCACCTCTATCCATTGCAGTCATCTAAGTCCATCTTACACACTAGATGAACAACACCAATCAAGAAAACCAGCCAAACCAAAAAACCCTCCACCATCACCAAAATGCATACAAATAACCTAAGGGGAAAATAAACAAGGAACCAAGAATAAACAACATCATAGAGGAAACACCCTGGGAAAAAAATAAGTTCATCATAAACACCAAAGCATAAAACTCAGAACTATAGAAACCATACCGAACATGGAAACTAGAACCACCATCATCATTGAGGTTAAATTTACTTGAACCTCAAATTTCTAACCAAAATGAATATTATGATGTAAAAACAATTGAAAATTTAAAGGAACTAGATAAAATATGCAACACCCAGTACGTCATTGACTACCCATTCATCACAACCCACAACCTCCAAAAGAACCATCACACCAAACCGAACTGAGTAGAGGAAATTTTGAAGGATTCCAAAGAATACTTTGAGGTATTCTAGGGCCTAATTAGTGAACCAACACTATTTTCTGGAAGATGATATGTCAAACATACATATTTAGTATTCATCTCAATTCATCTCTACTAAAAGAGAATCAAAAAATAAAGGAGGAAGGAAACCAGTTATGGGTCATGGTCCTGGGAAACCAAGAATGGATAAACCAACACAACCCAAACCACCCTAAATAATCCACTGAACTAGACAAAGATAGGGTCTGAAATGCATTAATCACGCATAATAATGGAGGAATAACCAATGAAAGAATCAATATAGATCTACAATAGTAACCTAAATCCAAGTGATAAAACTAGAAAAATCGGGCCCCCATACCTCTCACCATCCCAATAAATCATTAGAACATTCAAGCCAGTCTATGGATTAAGTTTATTACAAAGATAATACCAAACATATTAGATGGTAAGTGAGTTCCACGGGCCAAAAAATCCCAATATAATAACTAAATACCAAAGACAAATAAATATGGTTTTTTGAGGAAAGGAAATAGAACCATTGAGGTAGGGGCATTAAAAGGGAGGATTCAATAAGTGAGCTAGATAAAATGGGTATATGACATTGAAGAGTCAATACTCATACCTCCCCCCTTTGAATACCCCCCATAAAAATTCCTAACCTAAAAGGGGGAGACACTAGTTATAGGCCTTCCCCTCATTCTTAAATGTTACATCCAATCAAGGGACATCTGTTAATGTGAAATATAATCAATATGTAATTGATATTACATTGAAGGATGTATTTCTCTTTCAATGTCCATTATATCCTACGGAAAGGTGCTAAACAACCTTCATATTGGAGGTATTTTATAACTTGTTTCTTGCAGAAATTAATTAGAATGTTTGGGATTATTTCAAGTTCTGTTTATTGGAATCATACATATGGTTGAGTTTAAATAACATTGATGTTATCTGTAGTAGTAAAAAAAATAAAATAAATGAATTTCTATTATAGATACATAATCATGGTGTGAAAGATATAATTGTGTTGCAATAGGTTTGACTCAATCTCAACCATGAAATAATTTACCAAACATTACAGGGTAGAACTCTTAAGTTATTTTTGTACAAAAATTATTTAATATCACATGAGTTAGATCACACTATAAACTCTCATGTGGCGTTGTGATGATACAAACTAAAGGATGAGTTGATTTTTCATGTGAGGCTATGTTTTGGAGTTAATATGATATGAAAAAATGAATAAATTTGATTCTATAAGATTCGATTTGTAACTGAGTTTATTTAAAAATAATGTTATATATAACAGATTTTATGTAGTAAACTATGTTGTGAATATAACCCCATGATTGGTAATCTCATCATTAGTTCAATGATTGAGTGGTGATTGCATACTGATATTTTGGTTCCTAAATAAAGGGGTAATAATGTGCATCAAACCATGACGTAGTTGTAGGAATCATGAGTCTATCACATTGGTGATAGGGGGTTGAGGTTTTTATAGTTATAGAAATTTGATGCATGATATTCCATAGTGAATTATCCCCTTTGGAATGATCCTTATAAGGGGAAACATATATTTTTTCTCTATAGAATTAAAATATACCATTATGTAATCTATGAGTCATGATATAAATCTATTTAATGATATTACAAGACCCTTAGAGATCATTGGTATTTATTATTCTATATCTTTAGTATATGAATATCATCACATAGTCAAGGAAGACATGCCACAATGCATGTCATATCTATAAATAAATGGTAACCCACCTAGATAATTTTATTATGACGACCCGAATACAGATATTCCTATTGTTAGAGAATTCTAAGGAGGGTTTTAGTAGGATTTTCAATATAAGAATAAGGTTTTACATGAATTCAAATTCAAAATTAAATTGAGGTACATGTGTCATAGATCATTCGAATTCATGGTTATATTCAATCTAATTGTAATTAGAGTTCATGAAAATCCCCTTGATAAATTCAACTTTACATTGGTAATAAATTGGAATGGGGGTAGTATACCCATAACTATTTTTCACTAAGGATTATTCACTATATAATATGGGTTATTGAACCTTATAAAAAAATGTGTTTCTATTTTTTCATTCTCACTTAGTATCTCATCATTAAATTTTCACCACAAAGAACGTTTCACACTACATAGAACTAGGAATCATGTTATGAGAAATAAGATTTGGTGTTTTCAATCACCACTGATCTACTCCCCCACCCCCACCCCTCAATGGTGGTACACTCTCCCATGGTCCTATAAATTAGTATCAGGGTAGTTTTTAAAACAATTCGACGTTTTATTTCTATAAAAAATGTTTTTTATAACATATTTGATCTTTATTTGGTTATATCCATGTATTAAATTGATATTATAAACAACAAGGTAATCATTATTTTTTATGGAAAAGGATACAATTTGGAGAGATAAAGAGAGGATGGATCAATATATTTGACTACTAAACTGTTTTGTTCTTGATATCACCGTGATTGGTGTTAATCATCCAATTTATATGATAGTCTATAGTTTTCTTAACCAACCCAATATAGAATATTGTGGGAGACTACTCAATACATTACTATCATCACATTAAAAAATGGTTGAAACAAGTTATATTAATGTGTATAGAAAAACAATCTAGATAAAAATCCATGATATACCTAAAGGATACAATAAAGAGAAAGAGGCTTGGTTAAAAACTACCAGGCATAATTTGAAGATATATTAATGGGATAAGATGAAATTTTTGATGAATTATTCATTCAAGTAAACAATATTGTAATATCAATTTTTTGTTATTGTGAAAAACATAAATATTCTACAATTTTGATGAATCAAATGATAATCCTATTATATAAATTTTGTATGATGATTTTAGTCCTTGAAGATAAATACTTATATGAGTGGACTATCATAAAAATCAATAATGTTTTGATCGTGTATTAAATAACAATATGGTCAATCTTAAGAAGAAATTTCAAAATATAAAAGGTGACCACATTTAATGCTCTGAGAAGCTTAAATCATGTTGAGTAAAATACTTCTGATGAGGATAAAATTGAGGTCACAAAAGATTCCCTTTACTTTGAAGAATTTTTATCTTTATTCTCAAAATGTATGAATTTATAAAAAGTTAAATATAGAGTAAATATTCCATTTAGATATTTTAATTATTTAAATATTATCCACATTCAAGTAGGCTTCCCTAAGAATAAATAATAAAAAGTGAAGGATGGTTTGTCCAAAATATCATCATGTAAGAAGTAGATGGATAGTGGTTGTGAAGGAAAAGTATTCTTCAATTAAAAACTAATATTCAATAAAAAATAATAAAAATATTTTATCAAAACATGATTCCACAACTTTTCATTAGAAGAGTAAAATAGAAAAAATTACTCAAGGAATGAGGGGAGAATATCCCTCAAGTAAAAAATGAAAATAGCATAAAGATTACTTGATTAAAAAATATGAATAAGTGAGAAGCGATGATGATACCATAAATGAGAAAACACCAAAAAATTTTCGACTAAGAGTGGAGCTAATTGTGTACTTGAATGAAAATAAAACACTTGAATGAGGTAAGAATTCGTCAAATATAGTGAAGAATAAAATAAATAAATCATTTCATGAGTTAATAGATAAGGACATTATGAATATGTAAATTGATTTCAAAATGAATATAGTAGATATCAAAGAGATTCATGAATCCGGATATAATATTCTTGAGATTAACAGTACTTATCTAATTTCCATAAATTAGGTGGTAATGTCCCTTTTAAAAAACCACATGGAATCATTAAATTCCTATAGAAATACAAAATTTTTGGAGTTAAAAAATTCAGTGAATGATGTTTTTAAAATATCCAAGAATATTATCAATGTTTATTAATTATATTATTTATTCAATTTATTATTATATGGTTATATGGAAAATAATTTTTGACACTTATACATCCAATTATAGTGGGTTAGTATTGAAAAAACTAAGAATAAATTTATTTCTCTACATAGAAAGAGAATAGACACATTTCTAAAATTAGTGATCATAATTAAAAATCAAAAGTAATATAAATATAAACAAATAAAAATGTTGAGGTTGGGACTAAGTACAAATTCATGTTAAGGTAAGTATCATAATCATGAATTGATTTAAAAATAATATCATAAATTAAATTTTAAAGGATAACATTGATTCAGTTTTGAGTATCTTATTTTATATCTAGGGATATTTCTCTTTGGATGAATATGTAGGTGCTACAGAGTCTACAGAAACAAATCACATGTGTGATTTAATAATCTCTCACAGCCTCAATCGAAGATACGTATTGAATCAATGTGTTTCAATTTAAAATTCATAATTGGTAGTCAATTTAATATCCTAAAGTGAAGGTGCAATTTAAAAATACATTTTACTATTTTAAGGAGGCCAGTGGGAGGTGTGATGAACCGGGAAAACCCCCCAAAATATTATCATATCGTTTGACCATACAATATGATGAAAAAAATATAATTCCCAATATTTTAATATGAATAATAATCAAGATCATGAAATAGTGGTTATGAAGGCATGTAAATTTCCAAAAAATAGAGAAATAATGGATCCTTGATAATGGTTTCTCATCACACATAACTTGAATAAAAATTATCTTAAATGAAATATAACTGTATGATAGGGGTATTTTCACTTCAAAAAATGATGGATCATTGAATTTTAAAGGATTTGGATACACGAGGAATATTAAGAAGAAATAATGTGATGTTCTATTTTTCAACATGCACTATAAACAAATAGTAAGTTATCATTTGATTATAGATGTTTTATTGAAACATATCTATTTTTTAATTTCACCCCATTTTTTATAATTTTTTGATAATTTATCCATGTTTTAGAACCATTTTAAAACCCAGTTAACGTAAATTTAATCATAATTTTGTAGTTTGGTTATAAAAATATGGGTAATTAAAATTTTTTTATGGTGTTTTGTTTGGCCTTTTTTATTTGCGCATTTTTTCTAGTAGAACCCCATGGTTTTTTATTGGTAGTTATTGGGATGATCTTCTGAGGTTGTGTGTTTATGGTTTTTTTTGTGGTATTTGATTAAGGAATATATGATTCACACTTAACCAAAATGTATTTTTATTCAAAATAGTTAGAACGGAATTTGAGTAGTGTCTAATTTTTATTTTAACCATGTTTTTTAACGTGAAAAAATCAAATATCAAACTAAAAGTTATTTTTTGTACTTATTATTTATTTAATATATATATATATATTATAATATTAAAAATAATATAAATGAATGATAGAGAGAGAGTGAGTGAGCACATACATAATAGTATATGATGTTAAAAATTAATTATATATATATATATATAATTTTATTGATGTATACATACATAGGTACATACATAAATACATATAAACACCCACACACTCGAGTTAAAACATAATTATATTTAACTAGTAATAACTCAATAAATGATTCTTAATGATAAATATTGACACATAAATTAATATATATATATATATATTTATATATATATATTTATATTTATATATTATAAATAAATTAATATAAAAATTAATATACTGATATACATATATTTGAGTAGTGGTGTCTCCCCTCCCTGCCATCCTAGGGTTCCTCGATGACGATTTGAAGGGGGAGGAAAGAATACTTCCACTCCTACATAATCTCACCCCCCCAATTTTTCATCTAATTATTAATTTTAATTTCCATTTCAATTATTTATCTTCTAGTCATGGGTTCTCACACTCTGGTGAGGTTATCTCTTTCTTGGTTTCTTCTCTAGTCATGTTTTTTAGGTGATGTCATAGGTGTTTATTCCACTACTCATACCATCTGTTTTTTTGTGTTCTAAACATAGCCTATATGAGGTATTGGTTATTCAGAATGTTTTGTTAGGAATCGATATAGGTTTAAATGGTGTCTTAGTAGGCATGAGCTATAGTTGATCAATGTTGTAATGAATGTTTTTTTTTTCATTTTAGAGGTGTTTGTTCTAAATATTATTGGTGGTGTTTCAATGAACCTCACAGGGTGGTATCCACAAAGGAAGGGTTTAATAGTATTTGGAAGATCATGGCTTGTTATTTATGCCATATGATGATTTTACAAAACTCTATATTCAAGTTCAATCACCCCTCCTCTGTGAAGATAGGTTCAGTGGTTCACAAGGAGACTTTGGGAGTAGTTTAGTAATTATTTGTGTTTTTTATTAGGCTAAAAATTACGAAGGAATTAGAATTTTTTAGGTGGATGGGATAAAATTTATTTTAATCTTATGAACAAAATTCCAAGATCCCCAACATTTAAATTTGTTTTTTGGGATGTGGGTTAATTCTTAGTATTTTTCTTTGGGGTTTGGTTTAATTTTAGAAGCGGCAAGCTTTGAGAACCAAAATCTGAGAGATACTACATTAAGCACCCAGTTGGTGCATGGTTGGTGCCAAATACGTGGCTTAAATAATGTGTCCCATTTGAGATAGGGAATAGTTAGCACAAAATACATGAGTGGGCTTCCTGGACATATGAGGAACCTACAGAAAACGGCAGATGTCACATGAGCTACACACGGTTTTCCAAAAACATGTGTTTATCCTACAAACTTAATTCTATTTAGGATGTAATAGCACATAGTTTTCACATGGTTTGGCCAAAATATGTGTACAAACTACACACATTGTTAAACTGGGTGAAATTAAAGAACTAACCCTACATCCATTATAATTTTTTACTCTTTCCTTCTACCCATTTATGCACAATATCTGTGGGGCTCTCCATTCTTCCCAAATTAGATATTTTGGGGTATCTTCTCTATTTGGGATAAGATTATAGATTTATCAGTTATGTTGGATATCAAGTAGTATGTCTACTAGTCCTATTATATATTTTCATATTCTATCATTTTTTTAGAATGTTATTTCCATTTGATATCTTGTGTCATATTTTTGAGATGATTTTTTGATTCTTCATTTCCATCCAATACGGTTTGAATTAGAAGTTGATATTAGATGTGTGAATGGATTAAATGATAAGGTATTTGGTTCTTAGATTTCTCATATTTTTATATGTGTGTTATGTAGTGGGATAAATACGCAAAAGTGTGGTGGTCTAGGTATGACCATTTTGTTATTGTTTTTATTATTACTTCATTATTTTGAGTTGTTTTTGGGTTATGTCATGTATAATATGGTACAATGGAGCTAGGAAGGGATCAGTATGTTTATGAATGGGTTTTCTCAAATTGGTTAGGAATGAGGTTTTAGTGGTTAATTTAATTTAAATTTTTCCTTTGGCTATAGGAGTTACATAGGAACATGTTGGGTGTGACCTGTGATACTTTGGTTGATGTTGATTATAGGGAATAAGGAAACAAGGTTCTTCAGGTTTAGCATGATGGTGATTACCCATGTGGTAGTTGGGAAAGGTGTCTTTCTTATGGTGACAGAGTTTCATGGAATGGTATTGCATATATTTTTGGGTGATTTCCTCTCACCGAGGATAGTTAATAGCATTATTGGAGTCATATGTACATAGAATTAGGACCGAGTGAGTGGTGTTGCACACTCAATGTGGGTGGATTCTTCTTTAGTATCAATAGATTAGAGGATGGTGATGATTTTCAATTATAGAAGAGGTGATCATCGTATAAATCCGCAATTGATGGTATGTGAGACCATCTATTTGGGGATAAGGCTCAATATGTTTGTTTGGGCCAATGGGCCAAAAGTATGTTAGTACAGATATTGACATGCAATGGGATGTCATTCTATTGAGTTGGTGGAGGTTGTTTAGTAAAATTCTTGAGGGATTCATGATATCATTATTAGGCATGTCGATGGGGAATGGGGTTTACTTCATAAGTGAATAATTTTGTATTGGCTGGCATGAGGTTCCAGGTGACATAAAAATGAATGGGAGATCAAGGGTTCTCTGAGTATGAATTACCATGGATATATTATTTCATACAATCATTATAACAAGTATGTAAAATCTACCTTGTGACTGTTGATCATAGGAGAATAAGGTTATGTATTTTATGTTAGATTTAATTTTTTTTATTTTTGTATTCATGCACTAATATAAATATTGATTTAATATATATACATGTTGGTTTTGGCCTACTGAGTTCGTACTCACACCCTGCACAGGTCCCTCAAGACTTGTGAAAACCTTATTGTTTTGAGATCATGTAAGGGATAAGACTCATGGTGTAGAATTTAGTAAGAAAGGATGTATGGTGAGTGTATGTAATGGATAGAATATAGACCAGGGGTTTCTTTTTCACAGAGATGGAGTTTCTTTTTAGGCATTTTCATACATCTAATATGATGAACCTATGAAAAATCATTCTTGTCTTTGTAATATTCTCATGAAATGTGTATTCATTATCAATTATGTATATCCAATTAACTTTTAGTCTTGTTATTTTAACTATTTATATTATCAAACATCTAATAAATTTTGTTGATTACTTATACAAAATTTTTATAACCTAATATAACATATTATTATCGATATTACTATCTCATAATGGTATAGTCTCCCCTATCATGTAACAGACTATCACTACTAGTCAGAAGCCTTTGGTATATAAGTAGTTGCACCTAAGGCCCAGTGTCCCTCCATTCTGGAGGACAATTTTAGTGTCTATATGGTAAATATGTTATAAGTGCTATTATATGTTTAGGTTAAAAAAATTATAAATAACATTCATCTGGTTGGTGAGTAGTGTTATAGGAAGGTTCTGAAGATGGTTAGATATTTAGGATATAGTATGCTAGAGACTAGAATATAGTCTATATTGGGTAAATAGATCATGATTGGTTGTTTACATCCCAATGCGCAAGGTATAGACTAAATTTCCATTTGTTGAAAATGGATTTTTTTTGGATTTTATGGTTGATTAATTTTTTACCTTGAGTGGTGAACTTGGATGTGATATTTTATCATTATGAGGTTATAACCCTTATCTAATTATGGAATGGTAGGATCATTCATAAATCATGATTGGAACACTGGAATAAATTTCATATGTATGTTATTGTAATTATTTCTTGAAACTTGGAATACTTGAAATGTGATTGGTCAATTTAAAGTGTCTATACTAAGCTAAATAGTGTTTATATAATCATATTCTTAGTATAATTCTACTCATCCATCCCAGATATGTGGTTTTTGTTGATATTGATTTGTGATCCTATGTGTTTATAGTGTATATGATCCCAACTCTAATAAGGGTAGGTGGGAATAAACAAATGGGGTTATATATTTAATGTGTCTATAAGAAGATTGACAAATTTTCCCTACATATCTTCTGGAAGGAATTTAACTCAAACACTGTCACGACCCGTCCCCCAGGGCCCGTGTTTTGACTAAACCAGGCCCGCCATCCATAGGCCAGGGGCTGGCCACTAGCACCAAAAGGCGTACTCCCTAAAATCGAGAAGGAATTCCCTTTATATCCAGTAACCACATGCAACCAAGCACACAACAAGATACAAACACAAGCAAAATTTATAGAAAAAGGAGTGCTGAAAGTAAGAGGGTCGGAATACAAGCCCAATAGTAAAGGTACACATACAACTGAAATACAATACAACTGAATAAAGAGAAAGATAGTTACTGGCTCATCCTCTAAGGTTCCTACCTGAAGGGTAGGTACATATCGCCTCCTCAGCACTCCACGTCTGGTTGTCTCCTCTACGTACCGACATGTCGTATGGTCCACCTCCATGCATCGTCCAATCCTGGTACCCTCAGCCTTGTTCATCATTGTCCGTCGTCTGCACCAAACACAACAAGGTGCGGGCATAGCCTGTGCAAGGGTGAGTATAACGATACTAAGTAGGGGCCTCGAGACCTTTAAGGTATCAAAAAATCCATAAATTATAAACCAAAAATAATGAAATAAACTGACAACCCTACTTAGGTATGTGCCCATACATATACCTAAGTTATCAAGTATTCTCATCTCAATCATGAGGAAACACAGAGTCCAACTCAAAAGCCCAAGCTCAATTTTTCAACAAAGGAAGGAGTACCACGAATGTAAGAGCCACACAGGTATGCCACACAGAAGAATTCCACCAAGGTATTACCACAAAGGAAAGTACCAAACAAGTACAGAATCAGCTCACACCAGGTATATCTTAGGTACAGTTGTAAATATTATTAGATGTAACTACTAAACCATCTTACTCTATTAAGTGGAAGACCCAAGAAGGATCCTAAATCATTATCAGACCCAGAGAGGATCATAGTACATCGTCAGACCAACCCAGTATCCTACTACCTCGTCAGACCCATGCAGGATCCTAGTACAACATCAGATCCACACAAGATCCTAGTACATCGTCAGTACGTCTTCATACCCACATAGGATCCTAGTACATCATCAGTACGTCGTCTGACCCACATGGGATCCTAGTGCGTCGTCAGTACGTCATCAGACCCACAAAGTATCCTAGTACATCTTCAGTATGTCGTCAGACCCACACAAGATCCTAGTACATCGTCAGTACATGGTCAGAACCACACAGTATCCTAGTACATCATCAGTACATCGTCAGACCTACACATGATCCTAGTACATCATCAGTATGTCGTCAGACCCACATAGGATCCTAGTACATCGTTATTACTTCTTCAGACACACATAGGATCCTAGTAAATCATCAGTACGTCGTCAGACCCCCACCGAATCCTAGTACATCGTATGTACATCGTCAGACCCACACAAGATCCTAGTACATCGTCAGATCCAGCTATAGGGTTCCCGTACTAAGCTCACTTGTCTCCGAGAGGGTCTTCTCCTCAAGCCACTGGTCGATACTCCAATTTTCAGAAAGTCCAATGAAGAAGTATCACAATGGACCATCACATCATAGGGGTCTCAACACAATACACGATGTGTCAAATGGATGCCCAGTCTGTAAGTTATTATCCTTTTAGTCCCTAGGGTCCAGTTTGATTCTTCCTCAATCCAACCCGACTATTACCCAACTTTTTCCAAATCTCCAGTGGGGTATATGAAAGGGACTGTAAGAACTCGGACCTTCGTTTTAGGTATTTTTTTCTTTTTACTGGAGTTTTTAAGAAAATAGGAGTTTCGGGAAATTTTCTAATTACACTTCCTGTACATTATGAGTACACGCAGTGTACTTCCTTGCCACAGTAGGCCGTGTGCAGGGCGTGTAATAGCCATGTACTTCAAAAGGCAAGTACATGCCATGTACTTCAAAAGTACATGCCGTGTACTTTAGTTTTTTTCATTGAACACACCAGGGCCGCGTCTGACAGAAAGAACCGACTCCATCTAGTCCTGGTTCGTCTGAGAGCAAGGGTACGACCACGGAACTTCTTGATGCCTCGATTGAGCACCCGTTCACCGAATCGATCACTATTAATTCCCCTTATTGTCTCACATCGTATAATTATAAAGACACTTTGGAGAATCCCTCAATGTCAATTATCCCTATGTTCTATACACCAAGTTCTCATGGACTTGTGTATGTCAAGAAAGTGTAGAAACGCGTAATGGCCAAGGTAAAACTCATGAACTACTTGGATAGAATTCTACAGCACAACAATCACCCCCATCATGCAATACTAGGCATCAAAAGTAAACAACAGCCTAACAGTAAAACAAGACCCAAAGGTCAAAACAAGAAAACAAATTCATGGGAAATACATCCAAAGCACAAAAATTCACCCTATTCACAATCAATAAACATCTACTCAGGCATACCAGTATAGTAGAGAAAAAAAAGGCTAAAACGGTAAACAGACAATACCTTGTTCATGGGTATTGGGTGAAATTGCACATATAACTCAATGAATCACTACAGAAAGGCACAAACCACCTACTCGGCATGTTACCTAAAGTAATTCACATGGGAATGTACTTTTTCCTAAAATGGTCATGTAACACCCCAAACACACGGTGTTTACTTGAATCCTATTCCCCTGCTTGGGTCTTTCTACACGATTAAGCAACACGAATATCCTAAGACTAGAATAGACGACGTGTTCAAGGTAGACACGACGTGTACTGGACAATCTTCACTTGGTCGGTGTTGTTAGTGACACGATCAGACACACTGATCAAACTACACGGCGTGTTCCTGATAGACACGGCATGTACGTGAAAGGGTAACATTGACCCGTGTTTGTTCACGACACGGTCGGGTACCTGGGTCAGACTACACGGGGAGATGTGAGTAGGCGGGATGCATCTTCTGGTATCCAGGTGGTGTGATACCAGTGCGGGGGAAGCGAGCATACAAGGCTACAGTGCCAAAGAGACCCAGTGGTAGTTCCGATCTTGCGGAAAGTTGGGACACCTTCAGTATTTCAATAATGTCTTCTCACCAGCAGTCGGTGACCAAGGTTCATCTATGACCCATAGTATAGGAGAATCTCTACCAGTTTCTAACTAGTCTGGGAACTATAGTTCTTCTAGCCTTTGAGGCTGAGGTGGAGGTCACTACCGTAGTGGTCAGTCACCAGGCAACTAGTGACAGCTGGGTGGATCAGTTCAGAGTAGTCAGGCAGGGTCACAGGGCCGCAGAGCTGGCCAGAATTTAGTACTGGAGTAGACCCATCAGGAGTAGGATCCCGAACCCTATACAGTTCGAGGTATGATCCTATTTTCCTCAGTTTTATTTTTTTCTCTTTTAGATAATGGTTCTATACATAGAGTTATATTTGTCATCATTGTGAGGAGCCTTGGGCTCTGTATCCTTTCTTCTACTGTTGTTTTGATACTAGACACTCCACTAGGGAAAATAACATCTAGTGTACATCAATGCAAGGAGTTATCTCTTGATTTTGGTGGGTGTCACTTCCTTTGGGATCTCTATGTCCTAGAGATGACATGCTATGATGTCATTCTCAGAATGGACTGCCTAGTTCTCTTCCAGGAAGTCGTAAACTGTTATCTCTGCAAGGTGAGTTTCATATCACCAGAGGGTGGATCTTTTCTTCATAAGGGCATGTGGGATGTTCAAGTGAGCATATCGGGTTTAGAGATTCATGGGATGGGAGTAGTTACAGCCCATTTTCTAGTCTTTATCTAGACTACCTAGGGACTTCACATTTAGACTTTCTTCCAGTGGTGGATCGTTTTAGATATTTCTTTCCAGAGAAATTTTCAGGTTTTCCTCCAGAGCGTGAGGTAGAATTTTCTATAGAGCTTGTTCCTGGAGTGGAATCAGTTTCCATTCATCCTTATAGGATGGCTACACCTGAGTTGGAGGAGCTCAAGAAGAAGTGGGAGGTGTTTCGGGAAAAGGGTTTCATCCGACCCAGTACTTCTCCTTGGGGTTCACCTATCCTATTTGCGAATAAGGGAGATAGTACCCTTAGGCTTTGTGTGTATTACTGGAAACTGAACCAGTTGATGGTCGAGAACCAATATCCCTTGCCTATGATTAAATATCTCTTTGATCAGCTTTGAGGGGCCCGTGTATTCCTGAAGATTAACTTGAGGTCTAGTTATCATCAGCTGCACGTTATTCCATCATGTATAACTCTTATAGCCTTCAAGAGTAGGTATGGTCTATACGAGTACTTGGTTATGCCGGTCGGTCCCATGAATGCGCCTGTAGTTTTCATGGCACTGATGAACCGAGTGTTCCATACATACTTGGATTCTTTCATTGTGGTCTTCGTGGATGATATCTTGGTGTACTCTCACACATGACATGACCATGATACCCATCTTGAAATCATTTTCAGTACACTGAGGGAGCATCAATTATATGCTAAGCTCTCAAAATGCCACTTTTGGATGGACCAGATTCACTTCTGGGGTCATGTTATTTCAGAGACTGGAGTATCAGTAGACCTAGAGAAAGTGAGAACTGTAGTTTCCTGGGAGAATCCAAAGAACATCTTTTAGGTGCAGAGTTTTCTAGGGCTGCATGCATACTACAGATGTTTTATACAGGACCTTTCATTCTTAGCAGCACCACTGACAGGTCTGGCCAGGAAGGGTGTGAATTTATTATAGTCAGATTCTTGTGACTCAGCCATTCATTAGATGAAAGGGAGGTTGACTTCAGCACTGATTCTAGTGTTCCCAAATCCGGGAAAGATCTATACTATTTATTGAGATGCTTCAGGTATTGGACTGAGAGCTGTTTTTATGCAGGGTGATGGAGTCTTTGCGTATGGGTCTCAGCAGTTGAGGCCACATGAGAGGAATTACCCAACACATGATCTGGAGTTAGCAGTTGTTGATCATTCCATACGCTGTTGGATACACTATCTTCTAGGAGAGATTTTTTTGGTTTTTACCAACCACAAATGTCTCAAGTACATCTTCAATTAGCATGATCTGAATTTGAGATAGTGCAGGTGGGTTGAGTACCTACCGTCCTATGACATTGATATTGCCTATACACCTAAGAAAGGCAACGTAGTGGCTGATCCGTTGAGCAGGAGGACTAAGATACAAGTATTTTGGGAGTCCAGCAGTGAGTGGAAGCTTATGGCTCTGTTCTTTGAGATGCATTTGGAGGTTCACGACAGACAGGGGAAGAATTTTCTATCTTCTGTAGGTGTTACCCATACCCTTCTTGATTGAGTATGAATGAGGCAACTATTAGATTCTGAAGTCCTAGTACTATGAGAAATCATTTCATGAGAGTACCCTATTCCAGGGTGGACCATAGGTGAGGATGGAATCATGTGTTTCTAGGGATACATATGGGTACCAACAGATATACCTGAGGAGATGATGCATGACTTTCATTCCTCTATTTGGGAAGTTCATCCTGGTGTCACCAAGATGTATTGTGATCTAAATCATCATTATTGGTGGCCAGGTATGAAGAAGGACATTACTGGTTTCATCATGAGGTGTTCCACTTGTCAGTAGGTGAAGGCAGAGCATCAACGACCAGTAGGGATTTTACAGTATTACCCATTCCTGAGAGGAAGTGGAATGATGACGTGATGGACTTCGTGACCAGTTTTATGAGTTCACCTTGAGGGAATGAGGTAGTTTGGGTTGTCATTGATAGGTTCACTAGGGTTTCTCACTTCTTTCCAATCAAGGAGACCTTCAGTATTGATGAGTTGGGACGGTTGTATATCTGGTAGATTATACGTCTGCATGAAGTTCTACACTCTATTGTTTCATAGAGGGATTCCTGTTTTACTTCTCGGGTCTAGCATGGGATCCAGAAGGATTTGGGTACACAAGTACTTTTGAGTACGACTTACCATCCCTAGATAGATGGCCAGTCCAAGCGTAAAATTCAGGTGCTTGAGGACATGCTCCGAGTATGAATTCTGGATTTTGGAGGTTCTTGGGAGAAGCATATACCTCTTGTAGAGTTTTCCTACAATAATTGTTTTCAATAAACATTTTAGATTTCACCATATGAGGATTTTTATGGTAGGCCATGCCGATCACCTTTATGTTGGCTGGAGGCAGGAGAGGCAGCTTTGATGGGACCTCAGCTTGTTCAGGAAACCACCAAGAAGATATAGTTGATTCAGAAGAGGATGGCTACTGCACAGTCTCGACAGAAGTCTTATGCTAATCAGCAGAGATGACCTCTGGAGTTCGAGGTCGGGGATCAGGTTTTTCTATGTTTCACAACGAGGTTGGGAAACAAGAAGATTAGGAGATAGAGTAATCTTTCACCGAGGTACGTCAGGCTGTTTGAGGTGTTGGAGAGAGTTGGGACAATTTCCTATCGGTTTCAGTTACCTCATAGGTACTGAGATATGCACGATGTTTTTCATGTCTCTCAACTCTGACGTTACTTTTCAGATACATGTCATGTTTTTCAACCTGAGGAGGTTGAGCTCAAGAGGGATGCGTCGTTTGAGGATCACCCTTTCTAGATTTTTGATCAACGTACGAAGGTTTTTTGTGGCTGGTATGTTCCTCTAGTATGATTACTATGGTTTCATGGATGGGTGGAGGACGAGACTTGGGAGAGGGAGGCCGTTATACGAGCACAGTGGCCAAAACTGTTCAGGGTTTCTTCTTCTATGACATGCTAGGGAAATTCACGGATGAATTTATTTAAGGGGGGAAGTTTTTAAGAACTCGGACCATCTTTTTATGTATTTTTTTCTTCTTCCTAGATTTTTTTAGAAAATATGACTTTATGGGAATTTTCTAAGTACATGTCGTGTACTTTATGAGTGCACGCCCTGTACTTCCTTGCTGTAGCAGGCTGTGTGCTGGCCGTGTAATAGCCACACACATGGCCGTGTGAGAGTGAATTGGAGGCCACTTAAAGTGAAGTACGAAAAAGGCATGTACATGATGTGTACTTTAAAATAACACACAATGTACTATTTTTTCATTAAACGCATCGGGGTCGCGTATGACAGACAGAACCAACTCCTTCTAGGTCTATTTCTTCTGAGAGTGAGGGTACGACCGCAGAACATCTCCGAGCCCCCGATCAAGCACCTATTCTTCAAATTTACCTCTTTCAATTATGTTGGGATTGCCTCGGTAAGCTCTTCCTTCTCCTAGAGCTTCATTTCCCGATTCCTCCTCTTTATCAGGTTATCCTTCATTGAACTTTTTGATCATTTTTTTAGATATTCAGTGATCTAAGGTGATTCAAGCTTTGGGGTTCAAGTATATTGATCTCTCGAACCCAAGGTAGGTGGTTTGTGCCTTTTTGTAGGGAGTTTTGAGTTATATGTGCAATTTCACCCAATACCCATGAACGGGGTATTGCATGTTTACCGTTTTTGACTTTTTGTTTCTCTGCTATGCTGGTATGCCTGAGTATATGTTTATTGATTGTGAATAGGGTGAATTGTTGATCATTAGATGTATTTCCCATTCATGTTTTTCCTTTTTTGACCTTTGGGTCTTGTTTTCCTGTTAGGCTGATATTTACTTTCTATGCCTAGTATTGTAGGATGGTGTGATCGTTGTGCTGTAGAGTGCTAGCCATGTAGTTCATGAGGTTTAACTTGGCTGTTACGCGATGTTACACTTTCTTGACTTACGCAAGGCCATGAGAACATGGTGTATAGTTCATAGGGAGAATTGAAATTGAGGGTTTCACCAGAGTGTCTTTATAATTATACAATGTGAGACCACATGTGGAATTGACGTTGAGTGTTTCCCCAGAGTGTCTGTTCTTCCTTGATGTGGGCCATAGGGGGAATTTACATTGAGTGCTTCCCCCAATCTCCTTTAGTACTATACGATACTATTGGCAAAATTGAAGGTGAGTGTTTCCTCAGAGAGTCTATACATTAGCTGAACCAAAGGGGTGAGACTGTGTGTGCTACCTAGAGGGTTGCTTGTACTTGATATGTAGGACCAGAGGGGATAAGATGTTGGTACTTAACAGAGAGTTACATGTTGTGTTATCTATTCTTCTGTCACATACTCTGTGGTGTTTTGAATTATTAGGACTATAGATTGTTACTTCTTAGTGCTTTCCTTATTTACTACTTTCTGTACTTTTACCTACCATATATTCATTGACTTTTAGGCACAGATCTTGTGGTGGTTGCCTACTGGGATTCGTCTCACACCCAGTTTGGGCCATGATTTTGGGCCCTAACAGATTATATTGCTGCCGGTATAGACAAGGGAAAACACCCTTCGACTCTAGGACTTGATTACATTGGAGCTGGAGAGCATGGGACTAAGCTGAGGCTTGTGATGATGAAGAGTTGCTCATCTGTTTTCTTTTTGTACTTTGGTTTAGTACTGTATTCAGCATTGTGACTTGTATGGAAGCTTTCATAGACATATATGTATCATTCATCATTTATATATATTTATGCTCCAGTTATTTATTTATCATTCTTCTGTTGTTCACTATTGTTGGATATTTACTAATTCTGCTATTGTGTGTTGTTTACTTCCACTGTGTACTCTGCCAGTGAGGGAATAGTGTCCCCATTATCACACCCAAGGCCCTAGATACTAGTCGGAAGCCACTGGCATTCGGGAAATGCGCTTGAGTCCATGTGACCAATAGGGTACAGGGTGCCTCTGGGTGGCTTCCGGAAACAGGACGTTACAGGGACCGTCTTGATCCAAGGTTTACAACACCGCAGAGGGTTCTTCAAATGGACACTCGGTGCAAAAGTTAAATCCAAAAGAGCGAAAATGTGTAGAAGCTTGTCCGGGTCCACCCAGGTAGGGTCGGGCCAGGTCAGTCCGACCAGGTTAGACCGGAACCGACCTCATTTGGGTTGACCCAACCCGCTGGGTCTAGCCGAGCCCGCACTGTGCGGCCCGACCTGGCGGCGGGGCGGCCGTAGTGCAGCACGATGGCCGCAGGGTGGCGGGAGGGCCGTGTTGCGGTGCAGGGGCCGCGGGGTGGCATGAGGGCCGCAGTGCAACCTGAGGGCCATGGGTCGGCACAGGGGCGGCGGTGCGGCGTGGGGGTCGTGGGTTGGCGCGGGGGCCGCAGTGCAGTATGGGGGCCCCGGGGCGGCGCAAAGGCCTCGGGGCAGCGTGGGGTCGTGGTTCGGCGTGAGGGACTTGGAATCATGCACTGTCAATTTTCACGGACTCATGAAATTTTCATATAATTAAAAAAAATTACATGGAATTTCCAAGTCTTTACATTCTCCCCAACATTGGGATTTGCATCCCAGAAATCCACATCAAAAAACGTGGAAAATGAGTCGGGGTACTGAGCATGAATCTGAGCCTCCCGCTCCCATGTGCTCTACTAGTGGTTTCCGTGATTCCATCAAGTGTGCACTATATGTATCGATCACCCACAAAGGACCCGCTCCTATCAATCTTCAATCTCTACTGGAACCTCCGTAAACGTCGTTGCATCGCCAATTTTTATCTCGACATGGTCGATGATGTGAGAAGGGTCATGCACTTATCTCCTCGGATGAGATACATGGAAGATGTTGTGCACCCGGTGCAACTGAGGTGGAAGAACTAGGTGGTAAGCCACCTCCCCAACTCTGATGAGGACCTGAAAGTGTCCAATGAACCTCATAGATAACTTTCCGCCCCGGCCAAATCTCCACAAACCTCATCGAGGTGAGATTCGTAAAAAGACGTGGTCTCCATCCTTGAACTCCATAGGTCTTCATATCCTATCGGCATAAGACTTCTGCCTGCTCAATGCAGTCTTCATCTAATCCTAGATTATCTGCACCTTCTATGTGGTATCTAGTACCATCTCTGGCCCCGCGAGTGTTGACCCCCTAGGTTAGTCTATCACAAAGGTGATCTGCTAGGTCGCCCATACAACAACTCAAAAGGTGACATCTCAATGGTGGAGTGATAGCTATTGTTGTATGAAAACTCTACCAAATTCAATTGATCCTCTCTGCTATGACTGGAGTCGAGGACGCAAGCACACATCATGTCCTCAAGGGTCTGAATTGTCCGCTCAGTCTAGCCATTCATATGAGGATGGAAGGCCGTGCTCAAACAAAGCTGTGTCCCAAAAGTCTCCTACAACCCCTTCCATAGCCAGGAAGTAAAATGTGTATCATGATCAGAGATAATCGTTGAGGGTACTCCATGTAGCCTCACAATATCCTGCACATAGAGGCATCACAAGCTCTCTACTGAACCCTTCTCTCAGATCGGTAGGAAGTGGTCCGAATTTGTGAGTTGGTCGACGATCACCCCAATAGAATCATGACCTCTAGATATATGTGGAAGTATCATCACGAAGTCCATGGATATCCTAACCCACTTACACTCAGGGACCTCTGAAGGCTGAACTAAGCCAGCTAGTATCTGATGCTTCGCCTTCACTTGCAAACAAGTGAGGCACTGAGAGACAAACTCTGCTACTGCTTTCTTCATTCCCAGGCACCAGTGTTGTCTTCAGAGATCCTGGTACATCTTCACCACTCATGGATATACCTCTAGAGGGGATGTGTGGAACTCCCTCAACACTTCTTCCCAAAGAAACATTGGTACCATGTACATCCTCTAAAAAGGATTATGTGCTCTCCACCTTCATAAAATTCATCAGGTGCCAATCCTGTGGATATCAAAGCACGTCGAGCCTCGAAGTCAGTATCTTCACACTATTTCTCCCTGACTTGCTAAAGGATTGGGGGAGTGACTATAAGAGACTAAATAAAAACAGTTTCATCTCAATCCACAAAGGATATCTGCAATGTGGCCAGCTGCTCTGTTGCCTCACCTAGTAGTTGTATACCAGATCCCCTACTGAGTGCATCTGCTATAACGTTCCCCTTCACTTGAGTATATACTATCTCAAAGTCATAGTGTTGGATGAACTCGAGCCAACATCGTTGTCTCGGGTTCAGGTCCTTATATGAGAATATGTAATTGAGACTCTTGTGATCTGAGTAGACTGTAAAACGTTCACCCAACAAGTAATGTCACCACATCTACAAGGTGAATACCACTACTACTAACTCTAGGTCATGGGTAGAATAGTTCTTCTCATATTGTCTCAGCTATCGAGAACCATATGAAATCACTGCTCGCTCCTACATCAAGACACATCCGAGACTGGTCCATGATGCGTTGCAATAGACCACGTACCCAATGCCCTCCTCTGGAAGCCTCAAGATGGGAGCACTAGTCAGCCTCTGCCAGAGCTCTTGAAAATTATTTTGGCATCTCTCTGACCACACAAAGGTTTTCCCCGTCTTTTTTAATGCTAATAAGGGTGATGCAACTATGGATAAATTTGGCAAAAACCTTCTATAGTATCCATCCAAACCCAAAAAATATCATACCTCCGTCACACTCCTGGGTGGCTCTCAAGAAAGTACCACCTCAATATTCGCTGGATCCACCACAACTTCAGCCTCCAAGAAGACATGACCCAAAAATTGAACCTCTAGGATCCTAAACTGGAACTTCAAGAGCTTACCATAATTTTGGTGCTCTCAGAGTGTGTCCAGTACTACCTGCAAATGATAGGCATGCTCCTCCTCAGTAGCCAAGTATATCAGAATATCATCAATGAAAACCACCAAAAAGTGATCAAGATATGTCTGAAAGATCATATTCATGAGTCCGATGAAAACTGATGGAGTTTTGGTCATGCTGAATGGCATGAACAAAAACTCATAATGGTCTTACCAGCATTTGAAAGCCATCTTCTGCACATCCTCATCTCATACCCTGAGCTAGTGATAGCCTGATCTGAGGTCTATCTTCGAGAACCACTGTGCTCCCTTTAGCTGATCAAAAAGGTCATCAATCCTTGGGAGTGGGTACTAGTTCTTCACAGCCACCTAGTTCAGGCATCGATAGTCAACAAAAATCCTCAAGCTCCCATCCTCCATCTTGTCGAACAAAATCGGGGCTACCCAAGGAGAAACACTTGGCCTAATGAACCCTTTCCCCTATAAGTCTTTCAGTTGTACTCATAGCTCAAGAAGCTCTGTAGGAGCCATCTGGTATGTTGGTGTATATATCAGTGTTTTCCTGGGGTACAAGTCAATGTAAAAGTCCAAATCTCGTGAGAAGGTAGACCTGGAACATCATCAGGGAAGACATTCACATACTGGTCCACCACTACAGCATAACTCAGACTCTCCACATCAACCGCACTAAGGATAAGGCTAGCCAACTGATGAGTGATCGACTTTACTCTTCTTCATTTTAGTCCGTCCTGTGACGCAAAGGATCCATTATTTCTAGTGAAGGTAAAACTGGTCCCATCAATGTAGACACACCACACTTTGTGCCTAATACAGTCAATATGAGAAAGGACTGTAGATAAACAGTCCATACCCAAGATGACATCGTAAGGCCTCGATGCCGCTACTAGGCAATCCAAGTCAAAGCACTAGCCTCCTAGAGTAAGCTCACACTGTCGGAAATAGTGCGTAATCATTGAATATGCTCTAGTATAAGTCTCTAGTAGTAAGGATCAAACCAATGGATCTATTGGAATCTCCGAGCTCTGAATGAGGGAAGTGACAATAAATTAATGAATGGAACCTGTGTCTATATGTATTGCATCTAAGTTGGAGTAGACATAGATCATACCTCATATCATCTACGGAGTTCCATGGTCATAGGCCTTAGCTACCTGGAGCTGAGATTTCCCCTGTCAACCTACTCCCTATAGTCGGGGTGGACCACCTAGTGGTGGTGGAGATAATATCTCAAATCGTCGCCCACCACCAACTGCACGACCAGCTCCTCTACCACGTCCACATGTTCCATGAAGACCTCCTCATTCAAACCTTTATCTCTGATTGGGAGGTCTCTCGGCCATCTGCTGATCATCCGTACAGCGGGTCGGACAGTCATGAGCCATGTGACCATGCCCACCACATGGGAATCACTGCATGTTCCTCACATGACTTGCTCTGTCTCTGGTACCCCGCACAACCGATCCTGAATCATGCGGTCGTCCACCTGTATGCCTAGTACTCTTGGACCTCTATGACATCTGTCTACTGCTAGCTGCAGAAGAATCATCTATGTGATGACTGGGTGTGTCTCTCACTGCCGGTGACTAATCAGCAGGAAAAATCTCAACTAAGAGGACTCGCTCTAACACCCACGCCTACGTCGGGATGTAGAGTGAGATCATCAAAACCCTGATCTCCCGCCTGAGTCCCTTCTCAATGGTCTGATCCCTGAAGAATGGGTCTCATACCATATCAGTGGAGTAGCGTGAGAGGTCTATGAACCTCACTAAGTACTGAGCCAGAGGCATGCTCCCCTTCTGTAGATGAAGAAGCTCTTGAATGCGCACTGCATGAAGAGTCAGTGAGAAAAACTCTGCCTGAAACAGGCTCTCAAAATCTGCCTGAAACAGGCTCTCCATATCAGTGTCACCTCATTGTGAACCTGGATCATCAAGCTCCACCATCTACCTATTGCTTCCTATAGAAGGCTAGCGGCATGGATCACCATGAGATCAGTTGGTGTCCCTACTAGTCGGAAGACTCTCACCATGGCCTCCAGCCAATCCTTAGGCGCATGTCGGTCCATCTCTCCCCTAAACCTGGGTGGCCTTTGGCGCTGAAACTCATGCAACTCAGTCAAGTGGTGTGCACCCTCTACTACTGGGGCTAGTGGAATCGATGGCCCAATGGGTAATGTTATTGCAGGTGTCTCCACTAGTGCCTCTACTGGAAGAGGGTCATGCACCGAGGACTCATCGCTTAGTGGGCTATCAGTGAATATTATACCCTGAACCCTAGCTGGCTGGCAGCATGGAGGAATCCTGAAAATAAATAGGTATTCCATGGTCAATGGGTTATACCTAGTGAGTTGACTCAAAGATATCACTAAGAAAACTCATGAAAACTTACATCCAATTAGTGTTTTCGTGCACTGAGTCAGAAATAATAAGTCAGGGTCCTGGTGAATGGATACATCGGCCGCCGCACCAACACTGGATACCCTAAACTGATAAACACACTCACTACACTTAACACTATTTCCATTAAAAAGATCAGAGTCCAATGTTCTATGGTATAACCGACTCCTCTGATGCCAACTTTTCATGACCCATCCCCCGGGGCCCGTGTTGTGACTACCCTAAGCTCACCTTCCTTAGGCCAGGGGATGGAAACTAGAAACAAAAGGTGTATTCCCTAAAACTGGGTAGGCATTGCCTTTATATCCTGTAAATACACTCAACCAAACACACAGAAAGATACGAACACAAGTAAATTGTATAGAAAAAATAGTTTTGAAAGTAAGAGGGGTCGGAATACAAGCCCAACAGTAAAGGTACAAGTATAGCGAAAATACAATACAACTGAATAAATAGAAATATAGCTACTGGGTTGTCCTTTGAGGATCCCAGCTGAAGGGTAGGTATATATCGCATACTTAGAAATCTATGTCCCCTCATCTACTCTACATAGAGAAACACCGTATGGTCTAGCATTGGGCACCGTCCAATCCTAGTACCATCAGCCTCAGTCAGCGATGTCTGTCATCCACACCAATCACAACAATGTGCGGGCATATACCAAGCAAGGGTGAGTATAATGATACTCAGTAGGGACCCGAAGATCCTCAAGGTCTCACAAAATCCAAAAAGGATAAACCACAAAGCATGAAATCAACTGAAAATCCTTCTTGGATATGTTCCCATACATATACCTAAGTTATCAAGTATAACCATCTCAATCATGAGGAAACACAGAGTCCGACTCAAAAGCCTAAGCTCAACTATTCCCCAAAGGAAGGAGAACCACGAAGGTAAGTACCACACAGGTACGCCACACAGAAGAATACCACCAAGGCATTACCACAAAGGAAAGTACCACACAGGTATGGACTGAGCCCACGCCTGGTATATCTTATGTACAATTGTAAAGATGATTATATGTAACTACGGAATCATCTTAATCAATTAAAAGGAAGACCCAAGAAGGATCCTAAATCATCATCAGACCCATAAGTACATTGTCAGACACACACAGGATCCTAGTACCTCTTCAGACCCACACAGAATCCTAGTACATTTTCAGAATCACACAGGATCTGATTACATCATCAGTAAGTCGTCAAACCCATGCAGGAACCCAGTAAATTGTCAGTAAATTGTTAAACTCACACATGATCTTAGTACATCGTCTGTACGTCGTCAGACCCACACAGAATCCTAGTAAATCGTTAGTCTGTCGTCAGACCCACACAGGATCCTAGTACATCGTCAGTACATCTTCAGTCCCACACATGATCCGAGTACATCTTTAGTACGTCATCATACCCACACAGGATCCCAGTACATCTTTAGTACGTCGTCAGACCCACACAAGATCCTAGTACTTCGTCATTATGTCGTTAGACCCACACAAGATCCTAGTACATCGTCAGTATGTCGTCAGACCCACATAGGATCCTAGTACATCATCATTCAGACCCACACAAGATCCTAGTACATTATAAGTACGTCATCAGACCCACACAAGATCCTATTACATCGTCAGTACATCGTCAGACCCACATAGTATCCTAGAACATCGTTAGAGCTAGCTACAGGGTTCTCGCACTAAGCTTGCTTGTCTCCAGAAGGTTCTACATCTCAAGCCACTGGTCGACACTCCAACTATCACTAAGGCCCACGATGAAGTATCCCAAAGGACCACCACATCATAGTGGTTTCAATGTAACAGACGGTGCGTCAAACGGATGCCCTGTATGTAAGTTATTAACCTTTTAGTCTCGAGGGTCCGATAGGATTCGTGATCGATCCAACCCGACCTTCCCCAACTATATCCAAATATCTATTGGGGTACACTGAAAGAAACATATATCTCCAAGGTTTCCAGAACCGCAAACGGTTCGTCAAACGGACACTCGGTGACAAAGTTATGGCCAAGTGAGCGAAAACGGGTCGAAGCATGTCCGGGTCTGGTCCGACCCGGTCAGACTGACCCGGCCCGAACCGGCCTGTTGGGTCCGGCCCGGCTTGCGCTGGGTGGCCTAGCCTAGTGGTGGGGAAACCATGGTGTGGAACGGGGGCCGCGGTGAGACGCGGGGACCGCGCGGGGGGGGGGGGGGGGGGGGGATGCGGTGTGGGGGCCGTAGGGCCGTGTGGGAGCCATGGGGCAGTGTGAGGGCCACCAGGCAGCGTGAGGGTCCCCGGGTGGTGCGTGGAAGCGATGTGTTGTGGGGGTCATTTTGTGGCATGGGGTCACAAGACCATGTGGCAGCGGGCGGGCCGCGTGGCGGCGCGGGGGCCGTGGGACGGAGCGTGTGCTGCAGGGCGGTGCGCGGGCCGCCGGGCAGTGCGCGGGCCGGGGGCGGTATGCGGGCCATGGGGCGGTGGGGACCACGATTCTCTTCCGTCGGGCAATGCCGTTGTGATGATGCCTTTGTCGTGGCCGGTCATGGTGACGTCTGTCGTTCTCGTGCCCCACTAGTGTTGGTTGTTATCCTCCTCCATCGTGAAGAACACAACAATTAATCACAAGAATTTCAGAGAGGTTGGGCCATGTTTGTTTGTCCCACACTCTCCTTGTTAGAGAGGTAGAAAGTAGCTCTAATATCTTCTTTATTTATGATGAATTGTCAAGAACATCTAGAGGGATAATTAAAATAACCACCCTACCTCTAAGGTTCATTGATGTTGGCACGAGAAAGAATTAGAATATGCTGATGTTCATCGTGCCCACCACACGCCTGTGATCCCGAGCTTGTTTGATGGTTCGTCGGATAGTCGTTCTTCAATGGAGGTTGTTCTTCATTGAAGAGATGTTCTCCAAGCTCTCCCCTTCTCCTTCACCAACCAAATACTCTCAAATAAAAGAGGTGCCAATGTAATTTAAATTGGCTAGATTAACTATGTTGGCACGTTGGCATAATTAATTGGCTTAATTAATTGAATCAATTAAATGATAAGTGATGGCATAATTATGGTTGGAGGGAGTCCATGGGTTAACTCTTCATTAATGGGGGAGTTCAAGGAGTTTCTCCCATTAAGAGGGTTCGGGTGGTCCCCACCACTAGAAGTTCAAAATGGGGGTATTAGGCTCGGTGGTCCCCACATCCATAACATCCACATGGGAGGTTTTAACAAATAAAAAAGTTCAACTTTTTTATTTTATTTTCTTCTTTCACAAAAAACACAAAAAATAACTTTCACCCTCGACCAATTACCATCGAGGTAAAAGTCTCCATAAGTGAATACTGGCACTACGAGTTCAATGGTGTCCTCGTATTTTGATTCCGAGCATTGGTTCAAAAGTTACAATACCCCGCTCACACGTTTACAGAACGCACAAAAAAAAAACGTGCAAAAAATCATTCAGGGCACACCAGGACTCAAAATCACGCACCATCAATTTTCGCGAACTCATGAAATTCCCATATAATTAGAAAAAATACATGGAATTTACGGGTCTTTACAATCACCCATGGTTGGTGATTTCTGGTATGCTTTATATATGATGTATTACCCAAATATGGGTAGTAATGGGGCTATAAGGAAAAATGATTTGTGATATGGGTGTGGTACGTGTAAGGGTGGTGAGATGTTTTACATTTTACAACTTTAACAATTTGAAATACATAAACTATTATTGTAGTTATTAACCATGGATTTTGGTCTTCATCATGATTCCACCTAGAAAGGCTCTATGGATCATTATGATGGGAGGCATGAGGTTCATATAGGGTTTTCATTGTATGATAACTTTAAGGGTTGGTATGAGGCCCCTGAAGGCTATGATGATCATGAGCCATAGGTAGAGGCTTCGAGGTAAGTGGTATAGTGGCAGAAAATAGTAGTGTTTGGGACATTCCAATATGAGTAGCTAAGGGTGAGCTATGTATGGGTCATTAAAAGTATTAATAAGGGAGATTGGGGTGTTTATCCATCTATGGGATATCTGACATGTGAGATTTAGTTACATCACCCGCCTTTATTTTATAGTGAGTGTGTACCATAGGTAGCATAAAATTGGATTGTGTCTATAGATACTATATTCAACAATATCAAGACACCCCTAAGGCATAGGGTGATGTTGGATACTTATATGATCATGGGGATGAAAAATAACTATTTTTATCTATAGGTACATGCAACAAGACATATATTACATTCATTGAATGAATTTGATTCTAGGTTCTTTGATCACTAATTACCTAAGATATTGAGGGAGGATCAATTCCAAGTGTTCATGAACATGAAGTAGGGGATATATCCATCATGGATTTTGAAAGTAGGATCAAGGTCCTATATATTTTTTCTCCCTTGATGATATGATAATATGTTTCTTGGGGTGATAATATACATGAATTGATTTATTCTGGTCATCAATTTTTAGGTAAATATTTTTAAGTTGTACTGATTCTCATATGCAGTGATTGATGCATTGGTAACCAAGGGGAGAATAAAATAAAGGAATTATTATATATGAATAATGTAATCATGATATATAGGCATTGGTTCTTCTGGTAGCCACAATAGAGGTTGGGAGGATTGTCAATAAGGAATTGGGGTTGGGTGTTAGGGTAGACCACAGAGGAGTGGGTTATTGATGGGATACTTCTAGTGTGGTAAATCGGGTCATGTTTAGTCTCAGAGTGAGTGGACTCCAAATGAGTTATGAGTATTAATCAAGATGGGGAACTTGGATATGTTCTAAAGGAATAATTCTCAGGAAACTAGGAATCATAGACTGAGTCAGGTCCAGTGATATGAGATAGGACTATGAGTGGTACCCGAAGCTAGTTGTCAAGATACTACTATGTGCATAGGTCATGGAAGAGATATATGGGATAATTAGGGGTATTTGAATGGTATAAGGTTTAGATAGACATGTAGTATAGGCATTGGTTTTTTTGGATTTATTCCATGTTCGTGCAATTGATTTGGTAGGGTTAGAGTAGGTCCGGAAACTAATGATGTTTTGAGGTACCTCATGATCGTGGACAAGTTATTTTTGTTTTGGACATCACTAACACTGGTGAACGGGGTGCACATGTGGCAGTTAAATTAACCAGGAACTTTTTAATATTTGGGTATCAGGACTTGTGTGTCGTTTGGATGGTATGTATAGGAATAAGTATATTTTTTGGTGATTACATGTATATATATGTGATGTGGGGGAAACTAGGAATCAATGTGAGGTGAAATCATGGGTGTATTACATGAAATAAGTATAAATTGAGAATATGATGAGGTGTGGTAATGAAGGTATGTCATATGGGGATGTCCATGTTTGGGGGATAGTCAGAGGAGCCATTGGAATACTGAAATTTTTCAAGAATTGACTAGGTTTCTAATTCATAAGGTGGGGATTTTGATAACATGAATTATCCTATGAGTGGAAGATTGGGTAGTTTTGGATGATGGTTATTAGATTTTCATGTTTTTCATTATCTCATAATGATACTAAATAGCACATTTATTAGAAATCATATGTTGGGGAGGTTGTAAAGTCCAATTTTTTTATTGTGTTAGAAATTCTGAGGGAGGTTGAATTTTTGGTTGGTGGATGGGACAACATTGATTTTAATGTTTCGAATAAAATTATATAATTAAAAATGAAATAATATGTTGTTTTTAGATAGGGGTTACTTTCTAGTATGTTTCTTGGTGATTCGGCTAGAATTTATCAGCATCGGGATTCGAGAACCAAAATACCAGAGTTGTGGCACTGGGCACACGGTAGGTGCATGGTTAGTACTCATCGTACAACCATTTTTAACTATAACAAGGTTAGTGAAAATTATTTTAGGGTGTGTCTGGACATGTGAGTCACATTTGAAAAATAATTGTGGGTCACATGCTCTATGCATGAATTTCAAAAACTATGCTCCAATCCCTCACACTTAGTACCATTTAGGCAATGAGTGGGCATGGTTACTGCATGGTTTTGACAAATCACAAGTCCAAACTATGTTCCTCCTTAAAAGTGATGAAAGTAACTAACTTTACCTACCTACATTATACTTTCTTCCTCCTTTCTACCCATTCATGCATAGCATCTATGGGGCTCTCCCTTCTTCCCACTTTGGATATTTTTAGTGTTCTCCTCCATCTGAGATCTAATTCAAGCTCCATAAGGTACATTGGGTAGCTAGTGGTAAGGATACTTTTCCTCTTTCTTCTTTTCATCTTTTTATTTCTTTTGTGAATGTTATATCCATCTTATAAAATATTCCCTACATCCATCTTGTTTTTCATATTCTTCTTTATCTTTTGATACAGATCGTATTAGAGATCAATATTTGATGAGTGACTTCTTTAAAATATAAGGTAGGTGGTGAAAATATTTCTTTATTTTAATATTTTTTTATGTGGTGGGATAAATACACCTAAGTTTCGGTAGTACAGGTATGAAATTTTTTAGTATTGTTTTTATTCCTATAACATTGAGTGTCTTAGGTTTTTTGGTGATATCCACTCACCATGGTTGGTTGATAGAATTTTTTGTGGCAAGTGCACATAGGATAAGGACATGGTGATGTTTTGTTCACCACTTGATATGGGTGGATTCCACGATAGTATTAGAGGCTTCAGGGATTGTGGTGACCATCAGTAATTGAGGAGGTTATCATCGTATAAATCTGAAATTAATGGTATGTGAGGCCATTGGTTGGGTTATGAATCTTGTCATGTATGTTTGGGCTGATGGGTCATAATTATGGATGGAAATGTATTATCATCCCAAGGGGTGTAGATATAATTAGACAAAAAAATTTATTGAGTAAGTCTAAGGGACTATTGATATAATTATTGGGAATACTGATGGGACTCTAGTGTTACCTGATAAGTAAAATAAGTGGTATTGGTTTGCATGAGGTTTTTGGTGACATGAAAATGGATGGGAAACTGAGGGTTATCTAGGTATGACTGACCATTGATACATCCATTCATGATGGAGTTGTCCAAATCTAGTAAACACTCCTTTATAGTTATTGAGAAAATTGAAGCAGGTCATGTATTTTATGTGTGAGTTAGTTATATTTGTTTATGTAGTCATACACTAATATAAATATGTATGTAAGATAGAAAAACATTGGTAATGGACCATTGTGTTCACACTCAAACCCTGCATGGGCCCCTCTAGATGAATACAAACTTTATGGATTTGAGATCAGGTAAGGGATCAAATGCATGGGATGGAATATAGTGAGCAGGGATGCACAGTGGGTCCATGGGATGGATTGAAAATAGACTAGGGGTTATTTTTCATCAAGATAGAGATTATATTTGGGATTTTGCGTACATACTCTATGATCATCCTCAAAGAAATATTTCATGTTTTTGTATGATTTTCATGACATGGGTGTGATTTATCTATTATGTATGGCTAGATCACTTTGGGTCTTGTTTTTTCCATTATTTATATTATTATGATTCCTTTGAGTTGTGTTGAATTGTCTTGCAACATGTTTATTACTTGAACGGAATAATTATTACCATTATTTCAATCACCTGATGGTAGATTCCCCCCACTAACACCCAATAGGGAATCACTACTCGTCAAAAAAATTTGGGGTATATGGAGGCATTCCTAAGACCCTATATCCCTCTTCACTAGAGAACATGATTAGTGTCTCCTTGGTTAGGGTTCTATATGTTGTTTGAGTGTTATATATTGTTCGAAGAGGTATTACATACATAATATATTTCCTCCTTCCTCTAGTCTTCATTCATTGTTCCTTTTGTTGGAATAAATTCGTTATTATCACCTTTATTTGGCATGTATGCATCTGTTTGGGGTTTTTTGGTGTTCTTTTATATTTTTTGGATTAATAATTCTCAATTTATGTTCATGAAGAGAGCTTGGTCATTCTAGAGTTTCAGGTTCCATAATATTTTGATGTCGATGATGATGGTGGTGTTGGGTCATCTCTATAATTATTCAGTAAAGGGTTATTCATTGTGATGGCAATGTGTGGTTACAATGATGAATCACTAGCATTTGGTTTTCACATTCACTGATGATGATGATACTATTTTGATAGAATTGATTAAGATAGTTTAGTGGATTGTGATAGAAAAATATTTTAGTGTCATTAATGCATAGTTTTAGTGATAGGTCACTATCTAGTTCGTGGCATTGATGGGAAGTGTATTGGATTTGGTATTGTTTTAGTGGTTTTGTAAATTAAATTCTAAACCTATTTTTTTGGTCCTATTGATTTCTTGGTTTTTATTTTCATGGTTTCCCACTTAAACACGTAAAATTTATTTCTTGAAAATATCAATATTATAGGTTTAGAGTAAAATGTACATATATTTATATATTATAATACATAAATTTATAAAAAAATATTCGTACACACACATCTGTATACTAATATTTATAAATATGTGAATAAATATGTTATAATATTATATATATATATCTTATTATATTATATATATATATATATATATATATTAATTTATATATTAACCTATATAGATTTACACACACACACATATGTATATTAATATATTAATTTATATGTCATATTTTTATTTTAGAATATTATATAAATATATAAATAAATGAATATATATTTAAATTAACATATATGTTTGTGTGTCGAAGTTGTATATAAAATGAATGTAATATTTTTAAATATAACATAAATCACATTGAATTATAATTTTGGGTGTTCTATTACACCTTCCATGTAATTGGTCTGATTCCTATTTGACCATTATTTTTAAAGGGGATGTGTTATGATGGAAGTGGGGAAGGGTCACATGTCGAGAAGAACTAGATGCTACTGGGGTAGTCATGTCCTATATCATGGGAAGCGGGTACACATTTCGGGAAGCATGGGATCCAATGTGTGTTATGATTCACTGATCACGAAGAGAGATGAATGATGGGAGATAGATTATTTGAGAAAAAAATATTTAAAAATACCCCTCCCATACATCCCTTTATTTCTCACACATTGGTCTCTCAATGATCTCTCACCAAATATGTTGATCCCTCTTTTATTTGATTATGAATTCTTTATGTTCCCCAAATGACTCTTTTTATAGGAAAGGTGGGGTGAGTCCTTGTTTGACACAACTCCCACACCAATCCCCCATCTATCCCCACCTACACCCAAAGATTCAAGAGTTATAGTTTGATCACATACCGTATCCGTGGAAGAAGTCCACAGTTGGTGTAATTGGTGCACCATATTCCTACCAAGGAAGCTAGAAAAAACTCCACCAATTCTACCCCTCTGGATTCAGGCCACTAGAGTATCTATAATGGTCCAATTTCTCCCTAGAAACCACCTTTGTCAAAATATCTTCCTGGCTCTCCTTTGTGTGTATCTTCACAAGTCTTAACATATGTTGATCCATAACTTCACATATCCAATGATAGAAAATATCTATGAGCTTTGTATGGGAATATTACAAGGAGTTATATCTCAATTCCAAAGCACATTTACTATCTCAATGAATATTATACTCCTTCTGGATGAAACCAAGACCATAGAGAGAATTATTTAGGCATAACATCTCGTTGGTAGCTTCTAAAGAATAAATTTACTCTTCTTATATTTTTTATAATTCAAAACACATTTACAACCTTGAATGCCATGATAATGATCCTTGAGAAAAATTATAGATGAATCATGCTGTAAACTACTGAATATCAGGATATACAACCATATATGAATCTATATACCCCTTTAAGTGATGGTTTGATCCCCCATATCACAAAAATAACCATTATTTACCTTTATGATACCCCAGAATAAACTTAACTGTGTCATAGTGATTCTTACCGGGATGGTAGAGAAACCTTCTTTTGATTTCCATTGCATGGGAATTGTATATCCTCATACTCACCATAACTTACATTAATATTTATACTATTGATGAGGTATCATCTACATCACCTTGATTTAATCCTTCAATTATGGACATAACCTCTATCTCAACTTCAAATGTTTGGGAAGAGGAATGCTCAATGGTTTTCCTTTGTCCATTTTGAAATATATTAGAACACATTCAACATACCTCTCCAAAGATATCCATAAAAACCTCCCCTTTCTATCATGAATAATATGCATCCCCAAAATTATTAGAGCTTCTCCCAAGTACTTTATATAAAAAGAATTATATAACTCTTTCTTCAACTAGATGGGATTTTCTTCATCCATCCCATTGGTAAACATGTTGTCAACATAAAGTAAGAGAGAAACAAAGTTACCATCCTATAATCTCTATATGTAAACACATTGGTATAACTTTTTTCAATTTTAACCATGACTCCCCAGGAATTATTAATTCTTTATGTACCACTATCTAGGACCAGGTTTTACTCTATGCAATCTTTTCTTCAATTTAAAGAATATTTTTCATGTATAGAAATATATAGAACATTAATATTCTTTATATAGATCTCCTTGGAAAATTCACAATGAATAAAATTTTTCTTCACATTAATCTATTCAAGATCTTGGTCCATGTTAACTATAAATCCAAAAATGACTTGGATTGAATCCATCTCCACCACATATAAAAATATCTAATCAATATCATTTCCTTTATTCTAAAATAATCGCTTGACCATTAATTGAGGTTTTTTCTTGAAGTAAAATTTTCTTCCATAATTCTTCATCCTAAACACCCATTTGATCATTAATTCTTTATTACCTTTGGCTAGTTCCACCAAATCATATGTATAGTTCTTCATCAAAGACTCCATCTCATCCACCATTACAAGCAGACACTTAATTTTGTTTGGATGAGATACTTCTTCCTAGTATCCTTCTAGATCCCCCTCATCATTCCAAAAAAGTACTGAAACAGTGAATATTTTTTCAATGGAATCCTTCCCCAGGAAGATCTTCAATCATGTGAACATTTTGGTTCTTGAGGAATAACACCACCTAGCTCCTTTGAACATTCTAAAACACTTTCAGAGAGGATTGAGTATCCCCTTTCTCAATATCCACCTCCACTACCTCCAAGTCCACTACTGATGAATAATCTTACACATCCCCATATTAAATAACATGTGGTGTAGGTATAGGAATTAGATCTATAATTTATTCCTCAAAACATTACCTTTGATTTTTTTACTTTGAATTTCATTGGGCATCTATTTCACATAGAAAATGACATATCTTATTCTGGTCATATTGTTCACCATCAGGTCCCAAATATTGTATCTAAACTCCTCATATCTATATATAATGAGGAATTTTGGATAATATCACCTATATAGCTTCTTTATAAGTTCCTTAGATGCATGTGGAAAAGAAAAAAATCCAAAAAACACAAAATGGGAGTAAGATGGATTTTTCTCAAACCATATCTTATTTGGAATATCAAACTTTAGTGGGACTGATGGTGATCTTTTTATGAGGTAGCATGAAACCTAAATATCTTATCCTTGTAATGCATTAGGAATATTAAGAAAAATCATCATACCCATAACCTTCCCCCTGATGGTTTTGTTAATAATTTATGCAAATCCATTATGGTATGGGGTTCGTTGGATAGTCTTCTCATGTCAGATTCCCTAACTCATACAATAAAAATCAAATTACCTAGTTGTATAATCTCCACCATTGTTTGAATAAAGATAATTTATCTCCTTTCTAGTTTTTCACTCCACCATGGTGTGGAACATACTAAAGTAGTCAAGTAATTATTCCTTCCTTTGTAATAATAACACCCACACCTTTCGATATACATCATCAATAAAGGATAGAAATTATTTATTAACTCCCAGTTAATCCACCTCAATGGGACTCCATACACCATAGTACACAATATATATAAATTTTAATATCCTTAATGAAGCAGTATTCAATGAGACTCTATATTTAGTCCCATATAATAAGTTCTTTCAAGGATCAAGTAATGAATCCTTTTCAAAACTAATGTAATCATTCTTCATCAAGGTAGATAATCATATATCACAAATTTGGTTGCGTCTACCATCCTATATATTAGTTGATATTTATTCTTCCATATTTTTAACGTAGTCCTCACATTTCTTAACTTGACTTTTATAAGAAGTTCCACATATTTTTCCTTAAGTGATGATTATGGATACTTTATTCACCTTCCATGATCCATTGAGAAATATGTTCTCATAGCCTTATTGATCAAACACTATTCATGATAATAGGTTGAGTCAAATACTAGAAAGAATTTGAACATCCTTCTGGTTGATTTTGTATCCAACACTAATCTTGGATTAGATATCACCCATGCAAAAAATTTCTTCCAAATTGGTATTCCCCATATTTATAGTACCAAAGTCACTAGCTTGTTGAGAGAAAAAATACTCACAATGCCTAGTTATAGGGTACAATTTTGTAGTATTGAAAAACCATTCTATTTCATGGAATGATGTTTGAAATAAAGTATTGCCTTCTCCTTTGATCACAATTCATATTTTTATTTTCAAATGACACATTTAATGGGTATGTGTGAACCAAAACATATCTTTATCCTTTAGAAAAAAGGAAAAAAATCTGATGAATCTCATGTGTTCAACTCTATTTCTTCTGGGTTGGTTTTTACTTTGTCTTTTTTTGTAGTAATTTACATCAATTCTTATTCATGTGTCCCTATATTCTGTTATGGTAGAATCTATATGTTTTAATCCTTCTATCTATAGTGATTCCTTTTATATTTGTTTATCCTATAATTCCTTCCCCTATACCTCCTCAGTGATGTAACCCTTACTTCTCCAGGATGAGATATTTCATCTGGTTTTAACTTACTTCCATCCTCTAGGCCTCCTCATTAAACAGTGCATTATTTACCATTCCCATGGTAAATTTGACTCTAATTTATGAGTTTATAAGTGATACCATAATTATATACCATATATCATATCGTTTTATAGTATGTGGATTTTCAGATCTTCATCATACAAAGTCTTACATAGAACCACCAATTGATTCAGTGGGTTTTGGAAATAACGGGTGTGTTTGACTATAAAGATTTCATTATGATGTTAAAGACTCATTAAATACTTCAAAAAGAATATATTTTTATAAGAAGTCTTTGACTGGTATGAATTTCCTAACTAAATCCAATTTTTTTAATCACCATTCTCTTATGAAATGTGATGGAAGAAATTATGATCATCCCTTTAAAGGATTTGACCAGTCATCTTATTATTCAACATCCTCTAATTGTAATCCTTTGTGGAATCATTATTGAAACCATTATTCTAAATGGGTTTAAAAAATATTTAGCAATAAGGATATCTTCCATTCTAGAATTAAAAATTGAATAATTCTAATAAGTCAACAAAATCATCCCTCCAAAGGATGGTCCCTTAATTGAATTTTAATTCAATTAAAGCTGGAACAAAATTTTGAAAAATACAGTGTATAATTATGTTTAAAATGTTAAAAAAATATTGGAATCAACTCATAGACTATCAAAATTTAATTCTGATTGATCCAGTTATGATCAAATCAATTTCAATGGTTTATAATGAATAAGGATAAAGAAGTGAAATTATGGTTACATGGCCTACTAGAGTAGCTACAAATTGTTTTCCATAATTGATGTTGGTGCTAGAACAGTACTATATACCCTAGAAATGGGTGCTAATGCACCCCGATATTTGAATTAATTTTTTCATATCCTAGGGATATTGTCTTAGATAAATTTTTATAGAGTTTTCACTATTGTAATCAGCTCAACATAAACTTTCATAATATGGATTCAAAACATGAATCCGGACTAAATGAATTTTCTAGTCATCTTAAAATCTCCACTACTCACCATTTTTCACCGTAATTGGATATGATACCAATTTTTATGATTCATTGATCATTAATATAGATTAATGGGAGGAATACATTATTTCAAATGAAAACACTATTTTACAAAAGACTCCTACCACAAATCCCATTATTTATCACACATGAATCTCTTAAGGCTCTCTTATTAAATATATTGAGCTCTCTTAGAACGGATGATTAATATAAGAAGCTACTCAAAGCCTTATTTTTATAGGTATAGATTGAGGCATATTTTTTTACATAACTCCACCATCAACCCCCACCAATAACAACCAATAACCATGGATACCAAAGTTGTTGTTACAACACATGTAGTATCCATGGGATAATTCTGTGTTTGGTGGAGTTAGTACACTATACACATACAAATATATGTAGAAATAACTCCATAAGGGTGGTCGTGGTGGGTAGTGCGAGAGTCAAGGGGTCATTTCATAAGGGAATTATGGTGGGGTCAAGTAGTTTGAGAATTAGGGGATGAGGCATTAGGGGAAGGATACATGGGAAATGTGTTTCTCAATTACGAAAAAAACTAAATAAATAAAATGTTTGATTAAAAATAACATAGAAATGTTTCAAATAAACATGTGTAAGTATTTACCTATTTTCTAAATCTCTAATAAACTTCAGTAAATAGTGTCAGTGTTTTTATGAAACAACAACAAATAATTTTAAAACATTTATTAAAATTGGTAACATCAAATAGAAACATGGATAAATTAATTTTTTTTTGAGTTTGAGACACAATATCCTTAGTGTTTCTAAAAATTTTGATAATGGTAATGATGGGATATTATAAAACATAAGTATGTCCAAAATTCTGTGATGGGTTGAATGATTATATTGAGGTGGTAATAAAAAATGGAAAATTTTATCTCATTTATGATAATCAAAATTCATGTTTCATGAGAATAAAAGAAAAATGTCAGATTTTTCATAATATACATTCCCATTAGGGGTAGAATAATATTGAAAATATTATCAAGCTTGAATCTATAAGAAATAACTTGAAGCTATAATGTGAAAGATTCAACCTATGTGACATGTGTTTCAAGGGAAAATTAGTGAATAAAAGTCACAGACCAGTGGATATAAATTCAAAGAAACCTCTTGAGATAATGAAAATGGATTTTTGTGGAGTAATGATATTTAAATCAACCCATGAATATAAGTATTTAATGAATTTCATTAATGATGTCAGTATTATGAATTACATATATTATATGTTGAGTAAGTCATGATCACTTATAAAATTGAACACTTTTTGAGGATTCTAAGAATCAATTTAACTTACCAAGACTCATTATAAAACTACTCAAATTAACGATGTTAGTACTACACATTGTTATTAATGTTACACTTCTTTCCTGACTCCAAAACAACTGAAAAGAATCATTTCATTTGGAAGAAAAATGGATTTTACACTACATACAAGTATGTATTTATTTTTATCTTATGGTATGATAAAAATAAATCCTTAAAACATTATAGATACATTGATATAGATTAAACATGTTGTAGATTGAAATTCAACTAATGGAGGTAAATTTGTAGTAGAGGATGATGTGTTTAATGGTACTCTAAGAATCATATTTTCATTACCCTTTGCTCAATATAAGATGAGTATATTTTATTGTGACAACCCATAAATTAAATTATATGAATTTAATTCATATCATAAATACATGATGGTTGATGTTTCATACCGATTGGTGATTGGGTGGGAAAATCTAACCATAATAATCTTTTCAATGAACTTATTAAAACATTATAGGTTGAATAATATTGATAAAAAGTTTAACATCATCAGGTAGAAAGATGAACATAGTGAGATTTCATAGAATTTTGTTTAAACTGAATGTAAATTAAACTATATCATAATAAATCCCTTGGATGAAGATTCCTTACAATAGTTAATAGTGTCTTTGGGAGTGCATTATTTTTCAAAATTCCTTTATGTCATTGATGGCTATTTTACCTCTTCCATTCCTTGTAATTTTTGGACAAATATGATAATACAAAAGGGTATCCTCTTACTAAGGATAAGAAACTCTAGGTTATTTTTTAGGTGATCATCATGGGGTGAAGAGCTATGAAGGATTTTAAGTAAGAGAGAGCTTGAGGAGTTGGTAGTTTCTGTTTTGAGAACAGGTCTTGTTTTTATAAAATAGACAATAAATACAAAGAGGGATGTTGAATATCCCATGGAAAGGTTGAATATATAAATACCCACAAGTATTAAAATTCATAATTATGGATTTGTGTTATCTCAAATCAGATATGGTCAAAATAGAATTGATCATACACTACAGGATAGAGTTCATTAAAAATCACCATTCTACTCTACAATGTGTTTTTATATGACCTTCATATTAGAGGTATGTTAAGATGATTTCCTTGAAGAAATTAATTCTATTGTATGTGATTATTTCATGTTATATTGGTTGCAAACGTGCTCATGGATGAGTTTAAATCATTTTGGATTTGAGTTGAGCTATATAAGAAAATGAATAGAATAAAGTTTCAGATGAATAATTATGTATTGAATTAAATGATCACAATATAGAATGTTCGAGTTAATATCACACTAGAATGTATTTACCTAGAATGAGAGGGAAACACTCTGAATTTATTACGATATAAAAATAAATTAATCTCAAAAGATAGTGATCAGGTCATAAACACTCAAGTCATATCATGATGATAACGATTGAAGGATGAGTTAATTTAATGTGAGAGGCTATATTACGGGGTTAATATTATGTGAGAAATGAATGAATCTGAGGAATCAATAATCATATCATAGGTCAGTTAATTGCACTATAATGGTGAATTTAAGGAATTATGTAAAGTCAACTGTGTCATGAAGACAACCCCCTAAAATTTAATCTCATCACTAGTTAAAGAGTTAGTTGGTGGTTATGCTTTGATACAATTATTCATCCTGTAATGGGTAATGAAGTGAATAATACCATGGTGTAGTAGGACGAATCATGCCACTATTGCTTGAAAAGTAGAGGTTTAAGGTGTTATTGGTTTTGTTGGCTTGATTAATTCCATGTTATATGCATAAACTATGATGTAATGAGTATAGAGGTAGAAGATTGATATAATTCTTGTTATAAATAAATAAAATATTCCATGTCAAAATCAATGAATCACTCCGCAAATATTGAAAAATAAATCTTGAGATACTCTATGATCTTTAGGATTTAGTCTTCCTTATATTTAAAATTTATGGTTCACACCACAACCATGGGTTTCATGATGCAATTAATGTTATGTCTATAAATAAATGGTATCTATCATGAACCTACCTGATTCACCTTTAAACTGAGAATCCAAGCTGATATGAAATGTGTCTGAAATGGAATCCCTAATTCCCATAGGTTGGAAACTAGTCCCTGGAAATCAAGGAAACACTCCGGCGAATATTTTTTCCAAGTAGAAAAACTAAAAAAATCATCCACTCATAGTGATAAGAAGCGGTAATTATGAAACAAAATACAACCCATCATTAGAAACAAACTATATCAAAATAATTAGATTTCATAACTTAAATAATAAAATAAGATAAAATAGAGGTATGGGGTGATGAATCCATTATGTAAACATCCAAAAATAAATGAAACCAAAACTACACCATGGCCAACCATCTCTGTGTGGGCCATAGTTTCTCACTACATCCCAATAACATAACCTCATCAACTAAAAAATCCCTAAGAGACTATATCTTGGGTACCTTAAAGGGAACCAATAAATATTTACACACCCAATGGAATATGTAGGGTATGAGAAAAACATTCCCAATAATATTTCACCATAATTTGTGTGCATGCCCTTTCAAAATACATTTAATTTAATGCTGGTTTTAAAATAAAATTTGAAAATAGATTTTTCATGCATAATTACATAAATAAATTCTATATAAATTAAAACAATCACTTTGAAAACCTTACTTTATAATCATAATCAATAAAAAATAATCACTTTTTATTTAAAACCAATTTAGAAATAAAATCCAAAATACTTTAGGAAATTCACTCACATTGCAATAAAAGGTCAATAGAAAGGAAACATGTCATCAACCAACTAAAAAAGAATGAATGTAAATATCCAATGGTGACACATACAAATCAAATAAAGAATAAAAAATGAATTGAATGTACCAAAGTATGAATCCACTAGTTAAAAAATGGGTTTTATGGTTTCCACCCAATGTCCTAATGTGATAATTCCCTATAAATTACCAAATACAGACCTACAATTATCATATGTTTCATCCAAAAAATATAATAAACCCAACAGACCTACACATTACATTATTGGGGGTACTCTCCACTATCCTTGGACTATCACACAAATAGGGGTCACTAGTATCATGATACTATCTAGTGTATCATAAATCAATACTTTTGACTTAGATACTTGGTTTCCCATGACCAAAACAAAATTGGATGTGAGAAAACTAATAATCAATACATTCATTATAAAGAATAAATAAAAATTGACTCTCAAATACAATTCCATCCTTAGAAATATCTCATTTTCTTCCATCATCTGATCATGTAAGACATCATGTATCAACCCTAAAATAAGAAACAATCATTGGTGAACATATAGGGTCTCACACACTCATACATTTCAAAATCCACTTAAAGGTTCCAAACAAGACGTCTTCAAAACCAAAATAATAATTCCAATTCCTTTTTAAAATTATTCAAAACTCATTTATAAAATATATCTTAAGAAAATTCACTTAAAACCACTTTATAAAATCATATAAAAAATATATCTCCTTTTACAAGAAAAACTTAATGGTCTACACACCAGTTTTATATCCATTTCATGAATCCAATAATGTCCAAGATCATTAAAATTTGAAACCCTTTTTAAAAAACCATTGAAAATTTCAAAAAAAAAAAAACTCTTGGGCATTGAATATTCCTTGAAAACTATAAAACACCTTTAAATTACCTTTTTTCTCAGTGAGAAATGACCTTAAAACCATTTTTGATCCCAATAAAGAAATTAAATATAACTTTAATAAAAAATAAGACATTTAAAATTATTAATAACATAATGAGAATCCATTTAAGTAAATTTTTCAAAAATACATGCCTTTGATAGAAAAAAGATAAAAGTAAAATATATTCCCTTTTATAGAGAACACTCAACAAAGTAAAAGGATGATCCAAGAAATCCCAAAAAATTGAAACAAAAAATTTAAACACACTATCAGGCCCTAATCTTATCCAAACAACTCATAGTGTTCTAAGATAGAAGTAAAATAGTGATAAAAATCTAAGAATAAGAATGAATAATGAATAATAAAAAGAATATATGAGTTTTCCATAATAAATACACATGAAATCAAATCATGTAGGCTCAAAAATGGAAGAGTAAGAGACGGAGATAACCCCTCACACTCACTCTTTCCTAGTCAAATTAATAGGGGATAAAATACAGAGAAACCTATGTAAATTTTAACAATGGAAAAAAGAAACTCATAATTTAAAAATATATGGAAGCTCACATAGTTTAGCCATAGTATTTTGGAAACCGTGTTCTAACCATAGAAGATTGAATATAAACCCACAACAAATTTACATAGTTTGGATAAACAAACTATGAAACCATTATCCATCCAAAAAGAATTAATATTTTGAACCATAAGACCCCCATATGTTTTTCACATAGTTTACATAACCATACACAAGACATGCACCACACCACCTTCACATAACGTTTTCTCACTTGATATTTACTAAGACCTATATATTTTACCCCAAACCATGCACTAATCATGCACCCCAAACCATTTAAGAACAAAATGAACATGAAAACCCTCTATATAAGGGTACCTTCTTCGTTTTCACTAAACCATGTGAATTAACCCTGAAGTGAAGTAACCACTATATAAGGTTCATCTATATGGTTTACCAAATCATGCATCAATATTGAGATGACTATGAAATAGAAGGAAAAAAATATTAAATATACAAAAATCTTAAAAATTATAAAATTTTAAATTACCCAAAAATAACATTAAAAAACTTTTACTCAAAGTTCCATAGTCTCCCCACTATAACACTTTATCACCTAGAAATTCCTTGATCAAAGAATATGGTAATAGAATCAAAAAAATGGTCCCACTCTGTATAGGAGTTGTGTGGGTCATATAAATGAATCGAGAGTATCCTAGATAAAGAAACTCCAAAAGAAAACCACAAGGATGAATCCTAAAGAGAACAGAGACATATGATATGTCTCCCCACCTTTTAAGATTCATTTTAAATTGAAACAACTAAATGAGACACCTACCAATAAATAAATCACCATTGACGACCATAATTCCAAAAAATATCTTAAAAATATCAAACCACCAAAAAATCCTCCATCCATCGAATAACCAAGATTAAATCCTAAAAGAAAAATACAACCCCCAAAAAAACCTCTTTCAAACCAAAATGGTATCTATAGAACTGGCGATGAGAACTATATAACATACACTATGACCTCAATCCAAAACACCACCCTATTGATATCCCACTAAAAAAACTCATTTCATGAGGTTATCAAATTTAATAAAAATATAACTTGTCCCAGCTACAAAATTATAACCTATAAGGGTCTCCTAGTGTTCAATCCAAAAATACCTCAACCTCAACAAAGATAAAAACAAGAAAAGGTCAAAAAACCATTCAGAAACCCCAAATTCACCTCCCACCACAAAAAATATCTACGAAACCACAACCACCATGGAGGATAGAAAATATCAGTAATGAAAATTATTACAATCCATAACATAAAATCCATAACACCTACATTAAATATTATCTAAGTCCCAAAAGATTAAAAACCAATAATATCTTCTAGAGAAATCATAAAAAAATAATTTCTAAATAATAAAATTGTAATGAATCGCATCATGATGGTATGATAAAAATAGTGGAAATTGAATTTTTCCTCTCAAGTTGTTTTTAAAGTGGGAAAATAAAAATTTATTCTATGATTATATCTAAAATAATTTTTTTACCACCACATTATTCTTGTAATTGGTTTTTTACCCTTAGGTATGAATTTGGTAGAGTTATGATCCTTTCAAATTTTGGAGGAATAGTTACTATTTAATTAATTGATTTAATATTATCAATTTTTCATGTTCATTCACTGATATATTCTATTTATGGAACTATATTAATATTACAACTTCATATTTCAGTCAATAATGGTGTATTTTTCCTAGTTAAAACATAATCGTGTGTTGGGCATTTGGATCGGGCGATATTTCCTTATTCTTTTTCCCTTTTATTTTTTTCTTTTTAATCCCTTTACTCTCTATTAAATCCTTTTTTTCTTTATGTATTACCATGGGGATTCACCACCCCCCTTTTCTTCATATTATTGAAAATATAGGGTGAGGGAGAGGGAGAGAATAGGGAGAGGGGAAAATAAGGTTTTTTGTGGAGCTCTTGAGCAATCGGATCGCCGTGGGGATGTTGTTTAATGGTGATCAAATTGAATTATTGGTGATTTCTACTAAGAGGTAGTCCATTTTTTAATGTTTTCACTATACATCCTGATAAGTAATATTTATTAGTTTTTAATCATTTGTTAGGTTTTAGAAGACCCTAAGATGGTCGATTTGGTGATTTTCAAGGATAATTGATGCTTTTAGGCCATTTTGGGGTTTCCTATTTATGAAAAATCATGTAATCAAAATGTAGTTTAGATAATGCAATTTTTATATTCTTTCTATTTGGTGAATAAGTAGTTTTTTTAGTACATGATGTGTACTCTCTGTACATTCCATGTTGCATTAATTATCCATGTGGTTGAGTAATTATACATGTTGAGTGTTTGGGAGTGAAAATCATGTACCTAAAGTACACATGAGGTGGTATTACATGACCATGTTAGATAGATCAATGAAATTTTTATGTTTCGAAACTACACAATGTGTACTCAAAGTACACATTTTATATCGGTAAATGGTCATGTAGCTGGGTATTTGGATAAACAACCTGTGTGGGGGAGGGTACATGGACATGCAGTAGTACACAACCAGACCACATGTATTCCAAAGTCATATATTAGTACATGAACAAACCCTTTTTTTCATAGTCCATGTAAATGTACTTTTCCTGGTGACCCTTTGAGATAACATTTTGTTTACTCATAAGTACACTTCATGTACTTTTTCATGCAAGGGTTTTTCGGAGTCCTTATACCCTATGGTCAGAATTGAGAAAGTGAGTAGTTAATTATGATAACTTTTTCATGTAGATCAAAATTTATAAATCTTTATTTTACAGGCTATCTAGATAGTTTTTTAGACTGATATACTGATGTGGGGGGATTTTTCAAGGTTCTGGTTCTATAATCCTTTCAAGGGTCGGGTGGTGAGTTGTGAGACCCATGTGAGGGTGTGTTATTACTGATCACTATATCTTGAGGATTATAAGTTAATTATTTTTAGGAGATTTTGATAGATTTAAAAATTTAAATAGGGTTCCCCTTGGATGAGCTTCCCTATTTTTTTTATGTGTAGTTTATTAGGAGCCTTCGAGTTGGGATAATATATTGGTATGTCGGGTAAGGTTGGGAGTAATTGGGTGAGTTTGAGATATGTATGAGGGATTTTTGTTGAGGTATTTCCTTATGGGTGGGGATTTTATTATGTTTTATCTTATGGGAATGGTTTTATATGAGGTTTCCCTTATAATAGTAGTATTTATTGATTTTTTTCCTTCTCTTTAGGTGATTATCAGTTTGTGCTCTATGAGACTGGTCATCGTTTCTTTTTTCTGGGCTTTTTCTGAGGCTTGGTTTTTCAAGAGGATACACATATAGGGTGTCCTGATTGATCTGATGTTTTGGGGACCATGGAGGGTGTGTCATTGATTTTTTCCTATGAGATGGTCAAAGATTCAGCTATTAACTCCAGTTGTTAGGTTTTGGTAAATCCAACCCTAGTTCAAGAGCATTAGATTCAAGAGTTGTGGTTGTTCTTATTTTGGACATTATAACCATGTATATGTCTTGGATTCTACAACCCTAATATTGATTTTTTCTCTCCTATGTAGGCTAGTTGTTTTGAGGAGGTTCTTGGGATCTAATGGACAATCTGGATGAGTGAAACTTACATAGTTTAGCCGATCACCTTGGATAGAGTTAGTGGACTGAGAAGGATATTGTGCTCCTAAGGCCTGAATTTCTTTTTCTTTTGGGCCTATTTAGATATCCCAAGTATGTTCTGATGGGTATTTATTTTTAATTTTTTTTATATGACTCATGGGACCTGGTATTCTCCTCTCAAGGTTGATAGGGAGTTCCTACCTCTATTTTAGACCGCATCAATGCAGTTTTGGAGCCCAATATATTTAATTTTCTATTTTAGACACCTAAGATTATATCTTAGGGTACTACTTTTATGGTTGTCCTTACATTCTATTTTTGATCCCCCTCTTGATTAGTAATAAATTCTTTATGTTTTGGAAAGATCATCCATGTTTTATAATTCCTCTAGATAGAAATTGAGCAAGGGATATTTTTTCTTAGGTATCAGGATAGAACCCAAGGTTTGTTTTTTTCCTTTTTATTATAATTTTTTGTTTCTATATTTATTATTATTATTATTATGGTGTTATTTTTCATCTAGTTTGTTCATATCACATATTTCATGCACATTTCATGAAAATAATTGTTAGAACGACTTTTGGGGGTGGCCTGCTGAGATTTGTTTCTCACCCACTATATGTTCACCTCAGTGTGTGTATATACCTTATTTGTAGTTTTTGATTGAGAATGAGATGAAATGGATCGAGAAGATTCCCACTATTTCATGATCAAAAAGATCTATTATTGTGTAATCAAAGGTTTGAATTACAATAGCTCAATAGTCATGGAGATCGGGTATGTTTTTGGGCTCAGAGTAGAAAGGGAGCCTTGTGTATTTAATTTCTTTTATTTTATTCGGTATATATGGTCATCCAAGTTGGATTCCAGAGTTTGTATGTTTTTCCATGATTATATGTGAAATATTTCATTCATTATAAGTTTTTTTTATCAATTTACTTTTTAGGTGCAGTCTGATGTTTATGGATGTGTGTGTGTTTAGTTTTTTCCGCTATTATGGGACTCTCACATGAGGGCATAGTCTCCCCATTTTACCCTTTTATTCCCTCACTATTAGTATTTAGACTCTATAATATGAATAGGTTAACTTTATTCCTTGTCATGAGATTGATTGGGTTTACCAGGTCCAATTCATGACCAAAATATATAATAGAAATCATTTTCTATGTCTTGATATTTGGGAAGTTGGTAGACAAGAGATATTGTAGTGTGTTAAATCTTGTGACGAATAATGGGTTGTTGCATCATGGAAACTTGTTCCGATAGGAATAATGAGTTATTAAGTTTATGGGATTATTGTTCTTATATTTCAATATAACAGTTTTGTGGTTTTTAACATGATTTATTCACTAATGTTTGTGGACTTTAGGATAATTGATTTTTTGGATCTAGGCTCTATGAAAAGAGGCCTGTGTTCATGAATCAGGATAGACACATAGGATACTCCTAACATTTTTATGATTACATTAATATTTATTTATTATTATAGTGACCTAGCCTGTTACACATATCATTACAAGATTTTAATCATAATTAAACATCAAAAATACAAGCCAAGGATCATAAATCTAGTGTCGTTGGAAGACTGGGTACATAATTAAACATCATAAAAGAAACCTTTATTTCATCTCCATATTGAGATACTAAATTCTATTGAGATCATAAAACTGCATAGGATAACATATGGGATAACAAGAAAAGAGTGATGAGCTAAAAATCACTTCAATAGAATAAACATAAGAGTAATGCTCTAGCTTATGGGTTAGATGTTAGGACATAATGATATAAAAAGGCATAGATGAAGATTGATCATATGGAATCATAACATATAAAACAAGGGATTATATAAAAATGAAATCATATTAATGTGGAAGAAACATAAAACATGACTTTATCATGATTCATGGATTCTTCTTCACATAGAGTAGCATTAATCAAGGTTAACCACAAAGATCGTTTCACATGGAGCACGAGTCAAGGCTAACCGCCAAGACCGTTGCACATAATGTCTCATGGGATTAAACTTTACCCAATTCATTGGATCTTTGTCTAGGTGAACCCATAATATCATTTTCATGAATATATTATCCACAAAAATAATTATATATAATCAATCATACATAAACATATGGGTACCCATGGAATGAAATAGGTTTCATAATCACGTCATAAAGCATAACCAATGGGTGTATCATAAATGTTTCCATGAAGGAAAGAAATAATATCCTAAATGGAAGATAATAAGGTATAATTTTAATATATCATGATGTTTGATGTCATATTGAAGTGTTATCTTGTAAAAATTGTATTTAAGATACTCTATATTTAAAACATTTTAGTGCAGTTTGAGGAAAATCTCAAATTTCATTTCAAATAGAAAAGAGAATAATCTTTTATATAAAACTATAAGTTACTGAATAAGGTTTTAATAATAAAATGAGTGATTATATAAGGATAATGATGGATTAAAATTGATTAATTAGTGAACTTAAAATTAGGTAAGAATTCTAGAATTTCCCTTAAAACGGGCTTGCTTATCGGGATGAATTGAGAAGGGAACCACTTATATATATATATATATATATATATATATCCTAAAGAGAATGATAAATGCATCATGATACAATATTTTGAAATATATGAACCTAATTTATTATATTTACATAAAAATAAAATATAACATTATTTGGGTAAAAATAAAGATAGAGAAACCCTAAGGAATAATTGAGGTTTGTGTAGAATCCCTTACCATAAGTCTGAAGGGGTTCTTCACTTGGTCTTATTGTCCAATATAATAAAATAATATTCCTTATTTAATAATTACATAACCTATTCTACATTTTATTTATTTATTATATCATTATTATGTTCATTAATTTCCATTTGATGGGTTAAGATGTTCAATTTCATTGTTTAGGAGCAGTTGTTTCCTTGGTTTTCTTGATCAATTTACTTATATACATGTACGGGTAATCATGTCATATTAGGATGGTTATCTAGAATTGAATTTATATTTCATTATATAACATTCCATTATATTAAATTGTAATAAAATTCATTTGGTTATTTGGAGTGCGGATGAGTCATTGTGTATACTTTGAGGATAACTGTATGGGTTAATTGGTAGTTTTTTTATCACAACAAACTCATTTAGTTTTATAAATTAAAAATATTTGTAAAAAATTATTATAGAACAATAAATTTGATATAATACATACAAAATGATCTATTTCAACCATAAAAATGGTTTCATGACCGTAATTAAAAACTGTAATCGAAATTGAAAACCCATCATCCTTGAATGTGATAAATTAACGCATCTTTGATGGTGTTTATATTTCTAGTATAAAAGTCAGGGAAAGGATACATGATGATGTATTAATCAATTATCATAGAATATTTATATTACATGTATGTTACTATAGTTATCACACCATTTTAATTAGTTTTGGTGAGGATATAAAATAATACAGAGGAACTTGAAAAGAAATTTAATGAAAACGGAGGGTTTTACCTCCTGATTCCTTCCACATTAGAACCTATTTAGGGGCGAGATTTTGGTTTTTTAATGAGACCAAGAGAACTTGGACTTTTGAGAGGGGATTAGGGAGAGATTTTTTCAAAATTTGGACAAGGAACAATTCTTGAGAGGTGTGAGAAGAAGATATGGTAAGGGGTGGTATTTATTATGGAGGAGAGGGGAGTTTTCTCAATTTTAATTCATTAGTTTATTTTTTTTAAAGATAAGAAATATTTATGATTGTTGAGAATAAATATAGTAATTAGATCATGTGATTTCAAACCAATGGTTATTACGTCATCCATGACTCAATAAATAGTATATTTGATTTATAATGTATATATACCGTAAATTACCGTATTTCGCTATTTAAAAAAAATTCTTGTATTTTAGAAAACTCCCACAAATTCACCCATTCCATTTTTATATGCGTTGAATCAATATATGAACTCAATTTTATGAAAATAATTTTCTAAATATGATAAATTTAATTTTTAATTAAAACCATAATTTACTTGAAAAATAAAATTTTAAAATTAAGATTTCTTTTCTGACACTTGGAAACATTAATTTAGGCCTCATAAAATTATCTTATGATCATAAGATATAAAAATATTATTCTATGAATTTATTTTATGAAAATAAATTTTCTTTTAATTTATTAAATTTTAACAGAAAATTTTACCTAAATATATATGACTTACAAAAATACCAACACTTAATTAATAATTTTTGAAATATTTATTTACATATAATATGATATAACTATATCATATTGATAGATATAAGATAGATAAATTTCATTTATAATTTAATAGGTGAGATGACTATTGCATGGGCCAATTTACTATTCATAAGGTTCACATTACTATACCAAAGGTTAGGTTAATATTTTATCGGTAAATGTTTCTTAACTTCTAGAGATAATTTTATTTCACTAATTTTTTATTTATAATGTTTCTATTGTGTTTTATATATAATATTAGGTGATTATAATATGAGATATAATTTTAAGTAGGGAATTCCATTAATAAAATATTTGGTCATTACATTCTTCCCATTTATGAAGTTTCAACGTCAAAATTTTGTTCTACATGCTAAATTGAAATAGGGGTGGGTATTTTTTCCTTCATCACTTCTTACAGTTCCCATGGTGCCTCTTCATACATATGGTTCCACCATAGTATATTGACCAAGTGAGCAATCTTTCTATGTAGAACATTATCTCTACGATCCAATGCCTTCATTGGCAGCTCCTCATAAGAAATATCATTCTCCAACTATACCACCTATGAAAACAGTACACATGAAGGATCTGGTATATAGTTCTTTAATTGGGATATGTGAATACATCATGTACTTTAGACATGGTAGGTGAAAGTTCTAGTCGATAGGCTACATCCCCATCATGATCATGAGTCTTTAAATGGTCTATGTACCTATGAATTAGCTTTCCTTTCTTCCCAAATCTCATTACCTTCTTCCATGGAGATATGTGGAAGAATATCATGTCTCTAAGTTTAAAATAAAGGTCCCATTAAAGATTGTTTGCAAGTATCTTTTGGTTATTTTGGGATGCCTTGATGTGATGCTGAAAGATTCTCACCTACTCCACCATTTCACTAACCATTTCAGGTCGTGGAAGATTATTCTCACTAACTTTATCCAAACACACAATTGTTCTACACTTTTTCCCATAAAGGGATTCATATGGTGCCATCCAGATGCTCTAGTGGGAATTATTGTTGTAAGAGAACTCAACTAGAGGTAGGTGTATGTACCATCCTCCGTTGAAGTCCATAGAATAGTCTCTAAACAATTCTTCTGGTTTATGAATATTTTACACAGATTGGCCATCATTTTGAGGATGATATGCCGAACAGATGTTCAGCTCATTGCTTAATGAATGTTGGAGAATTTTCTAGAACTTCGAGTATAATCTTGAATATGGATTAGATACAATAAATAGTGTTACTCCATGCAGCCTTACCACTTATTTGATGTATATCTGTGCATGTTGATCCAGTGAGAAGTCCTCTCAAATTTTTGTTAAAGTGATCTACTTTTTAAGATGATCCAAAATAACCCATATATCATTGTTTCCTCTTGATGTCATTATATGTTGAGTGAAAAAGTATATGGTAATGTTCTCCCACATCCATTTTGGTATGGGTAGTTGTTTCATCATCCTCTTATACTATTTCCTTTATCCTTCACTTTCTAACATACTGCGCACTTTGATGTAAACTTATTGATCTCCTTCATCATATTGTCCCACCATTAGTTCTCTCCAATATCATGATACATCTTTGTGCTCCCTGGGTGAATGAATAATTTTCAGCTATGTGCGTCATTTGGAAGCTCATTATTTTTCTATGGATCAGATGGTACACATTATTGTGACCCAAATCTTACAGCTCCTTCCTCGTAAATCTTGAACTTTAAGGATTTACCATTTCTAATAGCATCCACCATTTTCATAATTGCAACAAATATTCATTGAGAATACTTTATTTTCTCCATGATGGATGATTTAGATATCATTTGATAAAGAATTGATGAATTTTCTCCCTTATTTATTTCCATGTCCATCATCTACAAATCTAAGAAGATTAAATCCTTCTCAATTCTCATCATTGAAAAGTTCAGGTTTTTTTCTACATAGAGCATCTACTACCTTATTTTCTTAACCAGTATGGTAGTGGATTGAGAAGTTTTATCCTTGATGAGATATATCTCATATTAAGCTCCTTCTATGTGAATATATATTTTAGACTCTTGTGATAAGTATATATCTTAAAATTCTCCCCATATAGATAATGCCTCTGGATTATCAATGTAAATATCACATCTTCCAACTCAAGATCAGGCATAGGATAGTTTTCCTCAAGTATTTCTAAGTGTCTTAAGGAATTGGTCATCCCCTTATTATTTTTACTTAGTACGTAGGCTAAGCCCATATTTAAGGTTTTGTTGTACACCACAAATTGTTATCCACTTATCGAGAGTATGAGTACTGGCATAGTGACACGCCTCTTTTTGAGACCCTTAAAGATTTAATCACATTCTTGAGTCCATAAAAACATCACTACCTTCTGGTTCAGTAGGGTTATTGGGTTTGAAAATATCCAGAAGTTATTCAAAAATCATCTATAATACCCAAATAGTCCAATAAAGCTATAGATATCTGTTACATATTTTGTTCTAGGATACCCTTTGATTGCCTTTGTCTTGGAAGAGTCAATAGGTATCCCTTTTTTAGTGATAACATGCCCTAGTAATGATACTTCCACCATCTAGATCACACATTTTCTACACTTTTCATATATCTCTCCCTTTGCAAAGTCATAAGCACGGTATTCAAATGGTCCTCGTTTTCCTCCTTGCTCTAGGAGTATATCAAAATATTTTCAATAAATACTAAAAATAATTTGTCAAGGTAATATATAAATAATTTATTCATTAAATCCATTAAAATTGATGGAGAATTAATCAGTAATAATGGAATCAATATGAAATCATAGTTTCCATACCTCATTCGAAATGCAGTCATGGGAATATCTTCCTACCTCACATTTAATAGGTGATATCCTGACTAAAGGTCCACCTTTCAGAAATAACTAGCCCCATATAGCTGATCAAACAAGTCATCTATATGAGGAAGGGGATACTTGTTCATATCATGATTTTATTAAGCTCTTGATAATCACTGTAGAGGAGCATTGATTAATCCTTCTTCTTAATGAAAGGACTGGTGAACCTCATGGTGAAGCACCTGGGCATATAAAATCCTTCTCTAGATTCTAAAATAACTACTTATTTAAATCATCCATCTTGATTGTGGACATTCTATAAGGATTTTTTTGATATAGACAGAGATCTAGGAATATGTTTTATTGAGAAATCAACCTCTTGGTCATGAAAAATACCAGTAAACTCTTTAGGGAATATATCAATGTAATCACTCACAATGGGCATATCTTTGATCATGATTCACTCGTTTTTCTCAATCATTTGAGAAAGATATGCTTGCTCATAAGGAAAAAATATCCACACTTGAGACAATGATTTTAATGAAGGGTCATCTTACTTCTTACACTTAGGTAAGATTTGAGGATGCTCTGGGATGTGAAGAGTGATCTCCCTTTCCTGACTGTTGATGTCAAATTTATATAAATATAGACAATCCATGCCCAAAATAGAATCAAACTCTACTGGAGGATGTATGACAAGATTTTATAGCAGGTTCAGTCCAAAAATATTAACCAGGGAGGAGTTATATAATTTTGATTAAGTAATTTTTTCCATTTTCTAATCACACAGATAACTCAATCATCATATTTTGAGGTGGTGTTGAAATAGTTATACTAAACTTGAATGATATTAGATAATTTGTAGAACCTGAATAAAATAGTTAGTGCTATTTTCTCTAATGAATGACTATTATACCTATCACCACATTGTTATTTGACTCCACCTTAGTAGTAGTGATAGCATAATCACTTCCTTGCTACCTTGGAGGTTTTTTATTACCTCTTACAACCCTTGTCTTAGAAAAATTGTTTTCATAATTCCCATATTCCATGAAGTTGAAACACTATACTAATTACTGAGCATAGAGATAAACTTTTCATTCTTCTTCCACATTAGTGTAATTCTATATATCCCTTCGTTACTTCATAGCTAGATGTCCCATTATTCCACATTTGATGAAATTCATGGTTCCATTTAAATATTTCCTTGGATTCTTCTTCCCATAATTTTGACATGGGGGATGTTTGGTCTTCTCTCCATCATGGGATTTATTTGATGATCTAGCCATATTGGACTCCATTTTCTACTTTTTTTCAATAGGTCCATGAGAACATTGAGAGTATGAAATCTCTATCTAAACCCTAAGGTCATAATAGAAATATCCTCATAACTATCGAAGTCACGAATCACCAATTATTTTTGTATACTCGACTTTTGTCCACTAAATAAGTGATCAAACTTACATTAATTATTCATGTGAATATTGGAAGCATATCTTTCAATACTTCTAATGTTTTATTCATATTCCCTGATATACTCATTTTCTTTCTTCATAAGTTAGAGGAACTCTATTTTCATCATGAGATAGAGGGTTTGGAGAAAATATTTATTGAAAAACAATTATTGAATTCCACCCCATACATGGAGTCAATCTCATCTTATGACTTCAAGTTCGTGATTAGTGTTCACCACTAATCATCTTCCCCATCAAAATCATAGACCAACAACATGACTTTATATTCTTCTAAGCACAAGAAAACAAAAAATATATATTCAATATATTTAATACATTGTTCCACAAGGAGGGGATCATAAGATCCACTAAACATGGGAGGCCTTTTCTATTTGAAGGATTCAATGAAAAATATATATTTCCTTGTTGAAGGAGGGTGTTCCACACAATTCATATTATTATTCATAACTTTATCCAGTTGGGAATGTACTATCATATTGTTTTGAGCACCCATTCCCATCATATTAGGCATTTCATTAGGGCAGTCATCACATTCTCTATCATGTTGATTTTTTGAACACGTTCTTATATTTATGTCTATTATCTATGAGAAATAATGTGAAATTAGTGGTCTTGTATTCTTTGTTAATAATAATAAAGGAAACTGTGAAAATAAAAGGATAAACTTGTAATGTAAAAGTATATCCTAACTTGTGATTTCCTAGGTTTAAATATAGGTTATAGTTGATCTGTTTCTTAACATATATTCTTATGGGCTCTTCTTTTGTTCCCTTAATAATGGTTCGTAGTGATCTTCTGAATTTACCAAATCATATCCCATGGTAGTGTTAAACTAGGTGCATAGTAAGGGTTGTTGTCATGTACCAGGTTACCCTGAGTTAGGCCTAGAAAAACTTGTCAGAGTTGTTACTCCAAGGTACATCTATTCAAGAATCATGTCCAATTGTAGTATCCAGATAGGGATGTATTTTAATGATAAACAACTTACTCTATACTAGCAAAAAAAAAATAGAGATGTTTTCTTATACATAGTGTTATACCTAGGCTTATTATGATAGTTCCCTATTCCTAATCTCCAGAAATAACTAGACCGCACCTCTGATAGAAACAATAGCAACCCTATCCTTTTACACAAATCATTATATGATTTTAAGAAAAATTCAACATAAAAATACGATCCAATTATCGTAAAATATAGTGTATTTGGAAGACTATGTACATAATTAAGCATCATAAATGAAACGTTTATTTAATCTCCATATTGAGCCCCTAACTTCGACTGTGTTCAAATATCTGCATAAGATATCCTAGGGAAAACATTAAAAAAGGAATGATCTAAAAATCATAGTAATGAAATAATCATAAGAATAAATCCCTAGAATATAAGTTATAAGGCCTTACATAATAATATAAAGAGGCATGGAACAAGATTGATCATATAGAATCATAACATATAAAACATGAAATCATATAAAAATGGAACATTATAATGTAGAATTAATCTAAAACATGACTTTATAATGATTCAAGGCTCAATTCACAAAGGGTATCACGAGTTAACTCTAACAACCAAGTTCATTGGACATGGATCACGAGTCAAGACTAATCGCCAAGACCATTGCACATAGCATCTCATGAGATTAAATTTACCAAATTAATAGGAGAACTATCTAAGAGAGCCCATCATAACATGTTCATTAATAAGTTTTCCACAAAAATAATCATACATAAACATAAGGGTACCCAATGAATTAAATGTGTATCATAATCATGATATAAAGAATAACCAATGGGTGTATCATAAAAGTGTCCATGATGGAATGGAAGTAGATCATGCATGGATAATAACAAGGTATAATTGTAATATATTATGGGAAGTGATGTAAAATTTAAGTTATATCTTGTAAGAAGATTATTTAAGATACTTTATATTTAAAACATTTTAGTGGGGTTTAAGGAAAATATCAAAGATCATTTAAAATGAGAAAAGGTAATAATCATTTATATAAAACAGAAAGTGAACCAATATGGTTTTAATAATAAAATTAATTTTTTTAGAAGGGAAATTGTGGATTAAATTATATTATATAGTGCACTTGAAATTGGGTAAGAGTTCAAAAAGTTCCCTTAAAAATGGATTTCTTATCAGGAAGAATTGATAAGGGAACCAATTAAAAATATGTATATCCCCAAAAGAGAATGGTGAATGGATCTTGATACATGAGTTTGTATCAAATAAATAGAATTTATAATATTTAAATAAAAATAAAATATAACTTAATTTTGGTAAAAATAATGATATAGCAACTCAAAGGGATAATGGTGGTTCGGGTAGAATCCCTTACCTTAAGTTTGGTGTCCTTCACTTAATCCTAATTTCCTGGATAATCAAATTAAACTCATTAATTAATTATTAAATAATTTTTTCAATGTTTAATTTATTTTTTATAACCTTAAAATGTTCATTCATGGTCTTTTTATGGGTTAATATGTTTAATTTCATTGTCTCGGGGCATTTTTTTCCTTGTTTTTCATGATCGGTTTACTTACATACATCTATGGATAATCATGCAATATGAAGATGGATATCCAGAAATAAAGTTATATTTTATTAGAGAACATATATAATATTAAATTGTTAAAAATTTAATTTTTTTATTTAGAGTGAGGATGAATCATTATATAAAACATTAATGATAACCTTTTAGTTTATTTGGTATTTTTTTATCACAATGAACTCATTTGTTTTATAAATTAATTAAGTTTTTAAGAAATGATTCCATTACTTTAAATAGGATATATTACATAATAAATTATTTGGTTCAACTATAAAAATGGTTTCATTACAAAAATTTAATATGGTAATAGAAATTGAAAACTTGTCATCCATGAATGAGATAAATTAACACTTCTCAAATAGGGTTTCCTTTTCTAGTATAAATGGAGGGGAAATGAGAGATGATGATGAATTATTCCATTATCATATAAATATTTATATATATTTATGTTAATGGAGTTATCACACCATTTTGATGAGGATAGGTGAGGATAGAAATGGATATAAAGGAACTTGAAAAGAAATTGAATGAAAATGGAGGAGGGTTTTGCCTCTTGATTCCTTCCTCTTGAGAACCTCTTTAGGGATGAGGTTTTAGTCTTTTGATGATACCAAGAGATCCTAGACGTGTGAGAGGATATTAGAGAGATATTTTATCAGAATATTTACAAGTATAAAGGCTTGAGAGGTGTGAGGATAAGAGGTGGTGAGGGGTTGTATTTATAGTGGAGGATAAGGGAGTTTTCTCAATATTTAATTCCTTATATTATTATTTTTCTCAATACAAGTAATAGTATTGATTATTATGAATATATACAGTAATTTTATCTTGTTAGGTCTAACCAATGGTTCTTGGATCATCCATGGCTCAATAAATAGTGTAGTTAACTTGTAATGTATATATATCATAAATCATCGTATTTCACTATTTACCAAAAATTCAAGTATTTTAGATAAATCCAAAAAAATCACCAGAACCATTTTTTGATGTGTATAATACCAAAATAAAATCCTTTTTATAAAAATAATTTTATAAATATGAGAAATTTAATTTTTAATTAAAACCATAATTTAATTGAAAAATACAAATTTGAAACTTTAAATTGTATTTCGGACACTTTTAAAAATTAATTACTATCTCTTAAAATTATATTCTAATCATAAGACATCCAAATATTATTATATAATGACATTTGATGAAAATAAATTTTCTTTTAATTTATTAAGTTGTTCAGAAATTTTTTAATAAAAGATACATGACTTACATAAATTTCAACACTCAATTAATAATTTTTAAAATATTTATTTACTCAATCTATGATACAATTTTATCATATTGACACCTATAGGATTTATAAATTTTATTTATAATTTCATTGGTTAGGTTACAATTACATTGGTTGGTTTTTTATTCATAAGGGTCACATTTCTATTCCAAAGGTCATGTTACTATTTCATTAGTAAATATTTCTTAACTTCAATAGATACCTTTTATTTCACTCATTATTTATTTATAAGTTTTTTATTTTGATCAATGTGTACAATTATGTGATTATACTATAAGACGTAATTATAAGAAGTGAATACCCTTGGTAAAATATTGGTTCGTTACAATGATATAGGCTTAGTTGTTCAAAGTATCATAAATAATATGGTGCCATCATATATAGATTCTTGGTGGAATACTACTCAATTTGATTATGGGTAATTTTTATCCATTTATAGGTTATATAGATCTTTTTGGTAAGGTGTTACCAATTGTTGTATATGAATTCCCATATTTTAGGGACTCATGGTGTCCCTTATTAGCTGGTGTGGGATTTGGGATTCCCTAATATAATGTTTGGCTCAATGAAGGTAAGAATTTCTTAGAGATTATTCAATCAAGATCTAGTTTCCCTAATGTTGTGGTATCCCTAAGAAGTTTTGTGGTTTGGAAGAGTTTTCCATGGGTTTCGAATTGGAGAGATGAGAGCTCTCATGGCTTCTATTTCTGGTTTTAAAGGAAATGTTTGGTTTGATGTTTGTCCCTATTCAATCTACTTTTTATTTGTGTAGCATAGTGGGAGCATGGTTTGGTTATCATGGCCTTGGATCAAAAAATATATAGAGGGTGGTCATGTGGTGGATCTTGGAAAAAGGTATTTTAATTTATTGAAGAATAGTTTTATCGGTTCTATGTTTTGTAGGATCTGGCCTGGGTGGGAATCATGGTTATTAGTTTTAGGCACATTAACCTAGGACTGTCAGGATATATTTTTTTAGTTTGATATCTAGAGAGAGGTTTTTAGAATATTGTTATTCTTAAAGGAGGATAATGGTTACTAAAAAGTATTTAGGGGTAAATCCTTTTTTAGGGAAGTCATGTGTGTTCTCTGGTTAGGTTCAGTGCCAATTGGTTTGCGATTTCGAAACATGAAGAGTTGTGTAAGGGAATCATTTTGGTGGGGAATGCACCATAAGTCATTATAGGTTACGGATTTCATTTTATGTGGGTTTTTTAGTGTTTTGGATTCCATTCCTGGTGTTTTGGGAAAAGATGGTGGTCAGTGTCTGATGTTGGTTCTCTAGGGTGAGTAGTTTGGTCACATCTGATAATTATGTTCAATAGTGGATAGATCATGGGTCATGGAGTTTGTTGTCTGGATGAGGGGAGATTATAAGGATACTATTAATATTGAGATAATTACATCATTTGATGTTGAATTTCCCTCATTTTGGGATTTTCATTGGTGTTGTGATACCTATTAGTGGATGTTCATTTTTTTGTTAGATGTATAGGTTTTTAAGGTGAATCTTGGTTATTTAATGGCTCTCAGGGGGGATAAGCATTCATTTTGGGATTTGGTCACAAACTATATCACGATATATTGAGAAAAACATAGGAATTTTAATTTTTTTTCCCTTATGTGGTTTTTAAAAGGAAAAATGGTAATTTCATTTATTAAGAGATCATAGATATTTTTCTAATGAATAGGTTGGTTCTATAATAGGTTGTTTACCCTTGGGTAAAATTTTGATAGATTTTTGAGTTGTTCAAATTTTTTAGGAATGTATAATATTTCATTACATAATTATCTATTATTTATTCATGCATGTTTTTTAGTGATATGTTCTATTTCGTGCATCAAATTAAAATTATGACCTCAAAGTTGAGTCTAAAATTGGGGTTTGTTTTTAGGTGAGGTATAACCTTATGTTGGGTGTTGGGGCTGCGGATGGGACCTATTTCCTTTTTATTTTCTATTTTATTCTCTCTCTTTTATGTATTTTCTCTTTTATTTTATCTTCCCCCCATTTGGATTTCCCATGGGGATTCTCCACCTTTTGGTTCTTAGGTTTAGACAGAATATAGGAATATGGAGAGGGTGAAAAATGGGAGATGGAGAATGGAAGTGTCACTGCAGAGCTCGGGTGGAGAAAAATCATTTTGGGGTAGCTATAAAATAGTGATCCAATTGAAAAATTAATAGTTTCCACCAAGTGGTATGACCTTTTAAATGATTTCACAATATTTCCCCGTAGATTATTTTTTAAGTCCTAATATTTATTGGGTTTTTGGATACCCCTAAAGGGTTGATCTAGTGATTTTTAGGGAAAAGTTTGTGTTTCATCCTATTTGGGGGGGGGGGGGGGTCGGTTCACGAACACCCATGTACACAATGTATGGTTTAGAGAATGCATGTCGTGTGTTCCCCCTATTTAGGGAAGATGATGATTTTAGAAGTAAATTTACTATATTAGTACTAGCCCATATGGGTTACTATTTTGGAATGTAGAGAATTTGGGACTATACATTATGTACCCAATGTATAGGTCATGTAGTGGTACATGGGCAATGTATCCACGTATATAAGTACATAGATGTTTCTGAACTACATTCTATGTACTTGGATACATGTTGTGTAGTGGTACATGGCCATGTGTCTAGATAATTTTGGAAAACTCCCCATGTGGGGGTACCTGGTCAACCAAAACCCATGTATACCTTAGTGATAGACACTGTCATGGGTTCTCTCAAATGATGTGTGTTTTTTGAGAAATTAGGTATAGTATTGTGGCTGAATATAATCATATATCAAAGATGTGGTAATTAAAACAACTTCTTAAAGGTATTATCAAAATAAATATAAAACAAATACAAAACATAGAAGGATGTTGGTGTGTTTTATGCTTATAAAGTAAGAAGAATTGTATAGGAAAAATATTGTATTTTTTAAAATGAGATTGAGAAAACTAAATGAGAACATGATTTAAAAAAAAATATTTTTTGTAGGAATAATATATATATCTCTATATCTTCACTTACTTATTAATCATTATCATTTAAATTAAAATCCACTTAATTATGATCCTCTAATTTGATAACCCTTGAACCCTATTGGAGTTAAATGAACCTCAAAGATGAAATTAATTAAACCCAACGGTAGCTTCAAAACATGAAATCATAGAACCCTAATTATATTATTGTTCTAAGGCTAGCTATAGAAAGTGATAAATTAGGGCACATATCTATTCTGTAAATGGGTATTAATTGAGTTTTTGGGATTGTATTTTAACTCTACAGATTGATTTCATGATGTTTTGTTTTACATATTAAGATGAAACTCTCACAATTCAAACTTTACTCGACCTTGTGAGTTTGGTGTTAATTTTTAAATTGATTTTATAGTTTATTTTAATTTAAAAACTAAGTTCATGGATCAGATTATTAGAATTATCGTAACTCATTTATTCAAAATAAATATGTTAATATGGTTATAATTAGTTCAATTACTATGAAAAAATACTCCTCTATGAGTGGTGTATTCATCATAGAAACTTATTACATGTGTAATGGTTTAGAAAGTGTATAAATCAATTTTGTTTCTACCCTTGACTTGCAGAAAAAAATTTATGACTAGAGAAGAATAAAATTTAAGAAAATAGAATAAATATAAAACAATATAAGATGTTTATTATGGAAATACGGACATTACAACATGAAGAAGATGGCGGCTTCGATGAAGGGAACCTTGATTCAATATATGTACCACTTCAAATGCTTATAGTAATGGATTGAAACCAATTCCCCTTTTCCCTAAATATCGTAATGAACTGAAAAAACTATCCAAATGATAAAAAAACATTTATTGAGTGGATTGGAGGCTAGGGTTTCAAGGATTTTCATGTTGGGATATGAAATAGCCAAATTTTTTAATCCTAATTTTACATCTCTATTGAGCTCTAAAACTCAAGAACCAATGTACTTACTAGAGAATTGTTTGTGATTTTTGTTCATCCACCTATTGTCCAAATTTTATCCCAATCAAAATTAGTATATAGAATATATAGCCCAAATTATGATGGTGTGTCCAATATGGTGAGCCTATTCCATATATGACTTCATAGACCTTTTACTTAAATTAAATTCGTGGTCTATATTGGCTAACCTAAATTAATGTTTTACCGTATTAATTGGTGGATCTTTTTAGAAAAAAATCAAGTTGAAATAATAAGAAAAAAATATTACAAACAAAATACTATAATGAGTATTAAATGATAAAAACTATAATTTTCTTCAAATTTGAAAATAAGTTACTTAATCCAAAATATCTTATAAATAAACATATTAATACCATGTGATAAATTATTTTACTTATTATTAGTAAAATATTCAATAAAAATGTCTTTAAAAACTCCCCTACACTTACCATTTTTCCTTCATGGTAAGAGTCACATGGTTTCCATTATAGAAAATGTTGAGAATATATACATGTTCATAGTTCTACATACACAGTAGCAATATAAGAAAAGTAATAATCTCATCAATAGTTAATCTCAAAAAATTTTAATGTTATTATCTCATAAATTGTATCAAAAAAATCCAATGAGATTAATGATCCTAATCAATAGAAACTAGTTATGAGTCTACTATTCCATTAATTCCCCATCTATCTGTGTGCCAACCATTTAATTCTCATATATATAGCCTTTATTTGGTATATTCAGGTTTTATAAAACATTTCTTATTACCCGGTTTAATTCCACTAAAACCGTTCTATATTCCATAGTAATAAAACTTCAATTCCCACTCACTTAAGAATTATCAAATTTAAAACCTTAATCTCTTGATCTAGATATCCCTATGTGTTGTAAATTTCATCACTCCACTATTTATTAAGATAATATTTTATTATTTTATTATTTTATTATTTTTATAACTATGTACAATTATTGGATATAAGGTACACATTCATTGGTCGATTCGGTACACTCATGAAACTGATTGGAATAGAAATGAATGTTTGGATCAACCATTAAGGTAAGATTATTTTTTTACCTAACATGGATATATATTTAATTGGGTAGTAAAAATTTCACAACTTGTGGTTTCGTGAAACTTTTTTTGGAGAAATCAACGAAACAATTTACCATGGAAAAATATCATAAATATTGGTGTCAAAATCAAAAAGGTTTTATAATGACACAACATAAGCACCTAAAAATTATGAACTCAACATACTGGGAACCAACATCAGTCATGAAATATATAGAAAAATTTTCTCTCCTACATAAAAAAATATTTTATGGTTCATTCTATCATGAGTCACTTTTTTATGTTTTCTTTTAGATCCTTTAGTTCTCATGTGATGACAATCTAATATCCTATAGATATTAAATTTTTAGCATCAGTCTATATTAGGCTAAATCCATGTTTCAATTATTGATACCCCAATATGTTTGATGCTCAACCTCCAGGGGATGATGACATTCTTTTCCAAAAATGATCTAATAGGGGGTCATACCAATGGGAGTTTTTAATGTTTTTTTATAATCCCACAGTTCATCATCCAAGATTTTTCTCTAATCCTTCTATTTTTTATCAATATTTTCTCTAATATCTACTTAAATGTATGATATGAAACTTCCTCATGAATTTTTTGGGATAGTATGGGGTTGATGTTTTATGTTTCACCCCATACTTTTTAATTAGGGAATCAAAATTTCTATTTCAAAAGTGTGTCCCCTGGCCACTGATAATATCCTTTGGTTCTCCAAACCTACATAAAATGTGATCATTGAAAAAATACACTACAACATGAAAATAATCATTTATGGTGGCCTTAGTTTCAACCCATTTGATAACATATTAAATATCATAAAAAATTTACAATAAATCCATTGATCTTGGAAATGGATACATAAAATCAATTCCCTATACATAAAAAATCTCACAAAATAATATGGGTTGTCTTGGTGTCTAGTGAATCCTCGAAATGTTTCTATTGTATTGGTAATGAAATCATCACTTAAAAAATTGATTTCCATCATGAAACATGGTAAGAAAATATAATAAAGAGTCTAAGACCTTCCTCACCATCCTGTGGGGTCCAAAGTGTCCACTAAAACCAAGTATATGCCAAAAATGAAAAACATACTCAAAATCATGATTTACCACACATATCATAAAGGCTTGGACACTAAAAATGCACTAAAGGTAAATATCATTCCACACATAAAACCTAGAGTCACTCTTCAATTTTTTAAATTTTTAATTTATTAGGATTGTAGTAATTTCATATAAAACCAATTAATTCACAAAATATTATACCAAGGATGCGTACCTTAGATAAAATAGAGATGATTATCCAGGAAAGTGTCTTGAAGGGGTACTTTGTTTGTGGTATCGTGCTCCAACATGTGATTGATCCTACTCATGTGGTTATCAATTAATTATATGAACCCATATTACCCATTATCTCATTGTAAAAATATTAAATAAGAATCATCCAATAAATAATTTGTGGTTTTGAATCTATCTTATTTAGGAGGAACCTCGAAGATTCATGATCAAATAAAATAATCTCTTCAGATCCCTAAACATAAGAGTGGAATTTTTTGATAGAAAATATAATAATAAAAAAACTAATTTTATGTTGTGGTTTTATTGGATTGGGATGAATTCAAAGTCCTCGATGCATAAGAAATCACATGGGGCCTCCCTTCCACCATCATAGATAATACTACTCCAACTGTGAAGTTGGAATCAATATACATTATCTCAAATAGAATCTCCCAACATAGGGGATGTATGATTGATGGTGTGGTCAGAAAATTATTTATCTCATCAAATGATGCCCATAATTAATCCCTAAAATATAATCCAATATTTTTTTGAATAAATCAATATAAGGGTATATATATCTTACTGAAATTTCCGATGAAGCTTTGATTAAAACCATCTTATCTATAGAATGATTTAACATAATGCACACATATAGGATATATAAAGGATGAAATAATGTCTACCTTAGATTCATCAACCTAAGTTACATGTTTTGACATTACATAACCTTGGAAAATTCCCTTCTATACCATGAATTGGAATTTCACAATGTTCAAAATGAGATTCATACCAATGCAGTGAGGTAACACTATACTAAAAAATGAGATACACTTATAAAATGAATAAATGTACATGGAAATATCATCCATAAGTACCTCCATTAAAGTATCAAATAAATTAGAAAAGATACTCACCATATATCTCTAGAAGGTACTTGGGGTGTTATAAAGTCTAAAAGAAATCCTTCTATAAGAAAATATGCAAAACTAGTAGGTGAAAGCCATCTTCTAATGGTCCTTGGATAAAATGGGAACCTAAAAATATCCATAGAATCCATCCAAGAATAAATATTGTGTCCTACCTAAAAGTCTCTCAAGAATATAATAAATTAGTTTATATAGGAAAATGGTCATTATGAGTGGATTTATTAATATTCATATAATATATGCACACTCTAAAACTATTTTTCAGTCTCATAGGAACTAACTCAATTTTTTTGTTCTTTATAAAACTGAACCAAATTTTATGGGGTACAACCTATAAAGGGATAACCCACTAGGAGTCAGAAATGAGGTAAATTATAACCACCTCAAGAAATATACCCACCTCTAATATTGTTTAGTTACCAATATTTTTTGGTTACCTAACCAGTTTGGTATCATCCTCTAAATTAATTATATGCTTGAAAATGTAGGGGATTAAACATTTTATGTTTTCTAAGGTACACATAATTTCTATAATATTATCTATTAAAAATATTAAATTTCTGTTTTCTTGATCATATAGGATATTATTATCAATTATTGAAGGTAATTTGTCATCATTTAATAGGTATGATTATTTCAAATTTGGTTGAAATGTTTTCAATTCTAGATTGGGTGAGGTCTGTATTGATGGAAATCATGTGGGAACTGATATATGTAAAACAGTAATGTTGAGGTATGAATATACATCATAAAAATTAGTGAATAATTAATCAAATCCTTCAGAAAAATCAATAACCATGTCATAATTAGAAATTTCATACTCAGAATCAGAAAAAGAATCCGTGGAATAATCTTAAATGAGTTTGGTTGGATCATTTGGAAAAGGGGTTAATGTATTTTATAAAATCAATCGAGAAAAAATTCTCAAAATATTTTTAAGAATAGAATGATCACTATTATAAAAGGATTCAAATTCATTATTTGGACAATCATCACAAGATGTGTTCTAATGGGAGATGAAGAAATTAAAATGGTCATCTGAGGGGTCCTTTATGGAGTCTAAACTATAAAATCCTATGATCTAATTTTCAAAATATAAATAAATTTTAGGTTCATGGACATTTATGATTGTCCTTACCTTTTTAGGAATGTTCTTAGATGAATTATGGGATCATGGGAATGTACCTACTCATTCTCTATATTTATCACATAGAAATATTTAGTAAATATAATGTACCTTACCAAAACCAGGACATCTTCGATGATTCCCATTGGGTACATTTTATTACTATTCTAAAGCTACACCACTGCTCGTGTTGGCTTCAATTCTCCATAATATAATAATAATAAAACAGAGTGAGGGATGACATTAATCGAGGCACCTAAATCACATAAAGTACCCTATAAATCCAACTACCCAATGGTGCATGTAATGATGAATGTTCAAAGGTCCTTTCAATTTATATGAATCATAATGGTTGGTAAGATGAGTGAAGATACATTTCACCCAAGTATGGTTTACAAATTTTAATTTATCCTCTTCTATTTTACAGGGGTTACTACAAAAAAAATTATACCATGGAATTTTCATAATTACTTAAAGGGGCGGGATTTTAATCTCAATGTGCATGAATATATCTAAAACCTCTTTCTGCATCACCTCTTAAACATTATTCTTTTTTATAAAACTATATTAAAAAATGTAAGTTTTTTAAGAGGAACATAATCAACCTTTTTATTACCTTTTTTTTCTCATTTGGTTGCTCATAAACAGGTCTTGAATGGAGGTTCTAGGGGTTTGAGGTGAATCTTGGTGGAATTATTGGGGAATATATATTAGTATTTTTATTCCCAGTACTCAATTTTATGGCACTAAAATTCCATTTTAAATTTGTATTAGTTTATTAGGGAGGATTTATAGACATATTACTTACCATTTCATGGAGGGTGGTGGCAATCTGGATCAATTGTGTCTTCAACTCTCTCAACTATGATCCTTAACTTTTCTTCTCATTTTTTTGATTATGATATTTTTTTTTAAAAATTCATCAATATTAGAATATAAATTTGGTTGAAAAAAAATTAATGTTTTTTGATGTTTGAGCTTTAGGTCTCCTTTAGGGGTATTGAAAACCTAGTTGGTAAGGTAAAGGTTGCTGAAAATTTTTGTTGAAAAGATGGCCTTTGTTTTTTTCTATAGATATACCTCATGTATAATTTATATTTCCACCATTAGTTTTATTTTAGTGAAATGTAATATTAATTAATTTGTTGATGTAGCCGTTGTTGTTTCTCATATGTTCTCTTAGGGAATATGGATATAAAGTATTTTATCTCCTATAAATGGGGGAAATAGTTGGTTTAGTGGCCTATTTTAGAAAAAAATTCACAAGGCCTCATTAGAGTGGGTTGGGTATAATTATATCCAAATAAATATATATCACCATAGTGGTCATTTCTACCAACTTGGTTTCAAATAAATTATTTTCAAGAGAAGGGGGACTGACTTGATGTACTCCTCTAACATGTGGTGTACCACAATAGGAAAATTATTGAGAGTTGTGTTCTATATTATTGATCTACTCAGAATGAATTATTGGTGTTATTTCAACCAATTCCCCTCTATTTTTAGCATCCAGCATACTCCTACCCATATGTGTGAGATCTTCATAGAAGTACTAGATGAGGAGTGTCTCACTAATTTGGTGATGTGGGAAACCTTCACATAACTTCTTGAATCTCTCCCATTACTCATACATTGAATCCGTTAAGGATTTCATGATTCATAATATATATTTTTGAATGGTATTGGTTCTTTATTCTATAATAAATCTATGTAATAAAAGATGTTTTTAATCGTTCCAATGTGTTACGTCATCAAGTTATAAATAATGCATACAATACTTTTAAGTTACATCAAGTGAATTTGGAATTGATCTTAGTTATATTTCATATTTAGAAACATTTTTTGATTTCATGGTTGATAAAACCCAACAAAATTCTCTAATCTATTTTTTTATCCTCACTAGTCAATTCATGAAATTTTTGAAGAAGCTGAATTAGCCCAAATTTTGGTTCGAAGTCTGTTTCATTGTTTTAGTATCAAATATGATTTGGTAGATAGTTAATGCATAGTGAATCCAATTATTTAATAGTTCTATTAAGTTCATTGTTATTATATATATCCATTGGTTCTAGTTTTAATTTTGATTTATAAGTGCTTCCTATTTTAATGTTCCTAGAATGAAAGAATTCCCCAACCAGGTGAATGTTGAAACTTCCCATAGACTAAGACTATCTTATTTAAGCCATAAGGTTGCATTCAAAATCAGGTTCAAGATCTAAGAGATACAAAGATTATTTCATTTAATTAATAAAATAATAAAACAAGGAAATAGAAAAAAAATGGCAATAATAAAAAGAAAATAAGTTTTTATTGAATCTCAAAAAAAAGGATGAAAAAAGAATAATTAAAAAAGGGGAAAGACAGAATAAAGAAGATAAGAATAGAATGAGATTAAAAATCAAAAAAATACCACTACATGGTTGAAAAAAGTACTTACCTCCCTGAAAATAGATCCGATCTTATAATCATTATTGTGGATGCTCTCAAATGATGTTTGGTTTTTGGGTACTTAGGTGTAGTAGAGTGGCTGACCAAGGTCAGATATCAAAGAGGTAGTAATTTAAAACAATATTAAAGGAATTATAAGAGTAAATATAAAATAAATACACCCTATATAAGTATTTTTGGGTTTATTGATGTTTATAAATTATGAATAATTATGTTGTAGAAAGATTTTTTTATTTTGAAATGAGATTGAGAAAACGCAGCAATAAAAATTTTTTAGATGATATTTTTAGAAGGAATAATCTATCAAACTATACCTCTTCAATTAATTTTTAATAATTATCATTTAAATTCAAGTACACATAATTTTTATCCCCTAATTTGTTAACCATAGAACTATATGGGAGTTAACCTAACCAAAAAAATAAAATTAATTGAACCCTAGGCTAGCTTCGGAACATGAAATCGTAACACCCCATATTGATTATCATTAAAAGGATAGATTATGGTTAGTGGTAAATTAATGAATATAAAAATAATTTAAATTAGTATGAATTGAGTTTTTGGATTTAATTTTTACTCTAAAAATTGATCTCATGTTTTTTTTATAGATTAAGATCACGTCTCACAATTCTCACATTACTTGACCTTTACAGATTTGTATTGATTGTTCAATTGCATGTTTAGTTTATTTTGAGTTTAAAATTCAATTAATTGATGAGATTATTTTAATTAAACTATATAATTTAATGAAAAAATAGGTGAAGTATATTTTAATTACATAAATTACTATGAAAAAACTACTCTTTCATTAGTGGTGTAGTCAGGGAGAAACGTTTTTCATGTGCAGAGGTTTAGAAAGGGAATAACCCAATCGTATTTCTACTATTGATTTCCAGAACAAAGAGTATTATTTGAGGATAATAAAACTGAATAAAATTTAACAAATAGATGATAAATAATTATGTTTTTTATCAAAACAAAAACATTACAAAGTGAAGAAGAAAAGGAAGGCTCTAAGGAAGAGATCCTTTATTCAAGATTTCTCCCTCTCTTGAAATGCTTTGAGGAATATAGTGAAACCACTTCCACTCTACCCTAAATCTCTTAATTCAAAGAGAAACCCCTGAAAATAGGAAAAAAATTATATATTGGAGGGGAGGAATGGGTTTCAAGACTTTTCTAGTGTGAATGGGGAATTCATAAAAATATTTTACTCCAATGTTAACCACCTTTTTGACCTCTGAAAATAATGAACTAACTATACATTCGGAAGGTTTATTTGTTATTATTTTTGTACTCTGTATAATTTCCAAATATTAAGACAATAAATGTATGTATGTAGAATATATGGCCCAAATATAGAAGTGGTGTCCAATCTGGTGATTCTAGTATAGCTTTGATTTCATGGCCAGTTTACTCCACTCAAACGCATGATCCATATTTGTTAATATAAATGAAATTTGTGTAATATTAAATTATTGACTCTGCCAAAAATTTGAAGTTAATGTTACCCACATAAAATTATTTATGAAAAAAATACTATATTTAAATTTTATGTGTCAAAATAGGAATTTTAATCAAATTTACAAATGAATAATCTAATCCCAAATATTTTATAAATATACATATTTAATAAAATGTGAGGAAATTATGTCATTTTTTAAAAGTAAAATATTCAACAATATTTTTTATCATCTGTCCAGCTACTAGTGCATGACCAGACATAGGTGTTCCCAGGCTGAGTAAAACTAGATGGTCAGGTTCACCCTTGATTCTATAGGTATTGTACTCATAAGTACATGTCATGTACCTTTTTCAGAAAGGTGTTTTGGGTTATATTAATGGCCCGAAATCAAAATTGGACTTATCAGTAGTCAATTATATGTGTTTTTTCATGTGCATAATTTTGGAGGAATCCTTTTGACATTTAAATACCTTCTGGATGGTGTTTTGGATTGACATAATTTTGGGGGATGATTCCTTTAAGGTTTTAGTTATAGATTCCTCTCAAGGGTTGGGCTGTGAGTTATAAAGCCCAGTTGATTGTGTTTCCTTATTGATCACCAGGGATTAAGGATTCCATTTTATTATATTTGAGTTTAGTTGAATGTATTAAAGAGGAGATGATCATGTGGAATCTTAGATGAGCTTCAATAGTTTATTTCTATAGACATACATCATTATGATCCTTTAAAATGGGTTGATATATATATTTTTTTGAGTATGGATGGGTGTTGTTGGATGAGTTTGACATAGGTATAAGGGGACTGCTTGGAAGAATACCATTATGGGTGGGTTGTTACATGATTTTACCCTTCTGATAATGGTTTGTCTTAAGTATAACATCATGGGTGTGGTGTTTCTAGAAGTTTTCATTCTGGACAGGTGATCTTCAGGTTGTTAAATCTAAGACTGGATATGGTTTATTTTGGTGGTCTTGTCCAAATGTTTGGTTTTTATAAAGTATCATTGTGTTGAGTGTCCTTATTGATCTTAGGTTGTGGGTACTATGGGGGTTGGTTCATGCTTATTGACCTTTTAGATGTTCAATGATGGTCTTGAGAGCTCTAGTTTTTAGGTTTGGGTATAGCCAACCCTAATTAAAGGGATTTTGATTAATGGTTTGAGGTTGTTATTATTCAGGATTGGATGAGATAGGAGTCCATTTTGAGGATATTGTACTGGATTCTGGAATTAATAATTATTATGTTTCTCTACTTTGTTTTGTGTTTGTTTTAAGGCGGGTATAGGGAGCTGATGGATGATCTGGATGAGTGTATCTACCCAATTTTAGTTTATCTCCTCATCTAGTTTTATTAGACTATTGAGGATATTGTGCTACCAGGGAACTATTTTTTTATTTTGGGCCTAGTCATGAAGCTTGTGGATGATTTGATAAGTCTTTATCAACCATTTGGTTCTGTAGGACTCCTAATACATGGTAGTATCTTCTCAAGGTTGTCAGGGAGTCCTTATTTCTATTATAGATCATAACATTGGATTCTTAGAGCCCAATAGAATTGGTTTTCTATTTTGGATTCCATGGATGATATCCTAGGGTCTGGAATTTTTACTTATCCTTGTGATGTATTTTGGGTCTCCTTGATCAGGTGGATACCCTTAATGTTGTTTTTGGGTGAGCTGTGTTTTGTAATTGATTTGTATGGGGCTACAGTGAGGGTAGATTTACCTTTGGTGTTTGGTTAGAAACTGAGGTTCACTATTTTCATTTCTTATTGATTTTTTATTTTATTTTCTATATATTAATTATACATTTATTTCGGTTGTATTTTTTGGCTATGTAGGGTTTATATTATGTTACATACACAACTTATGATAGTAAATGTAAGGAACACCATTTTGGGTGGAATATTGATATTTATTTCTCACCCTTATATGTGCACCTCAGTGTGTGTATGGACCTTATGTTTTCTTTCAGATTTTACATGTGATTCAGTGGATCATGCAGATCCTTGTGTTCCATGATCGAGTTGAGCTGCTAAGGTGAAGTCTGAGGATCGAGATGGATATTTTTGAATGTCATGCAAACTGGGTAAGTAGTTGGGTGTAGATTGATAGTAGATCCCTATAAATTTATTTTATGTTGTTTTATTCTGTATATGTGGTCCACCTAGTGGGTGACCAATTTCTGTATATTTTTTATTGAGTCTCTGTGCAGTAATTCATTCATTATTAGTTTATTTAAACTATTTATTTATTTATTAATGCTATAATGTTCATGGTTGTGTGTGAGTTTTGTTTATTTCCATTTTCATTGCACTTTTACTGTAAATTTATGAGTTTTTAAAAGGAAACACTATCTTTGATAGTGTACATGATACACCATATCGAGCTTAAAAACCACTAAATATCACTATTTAAATGTCACCATTATTCTAGACGTTTGAATGGAGAGAATGAATAATATTAAATGAATTATGAAAATATAGTTTACACATGTCTATATAATTATCCGAACAATTAATTAAAAATAAATTTTAAACGTTTTTTAATATAAAAGAAAATGTTTTTCTGTTAAACTATTTAAATGTGCACAAGTGTGTTTTATACTTATAAATAATAAAATCACTCTTTGTAGATTTTGTTAATGAAATATATTTTTAATATATTAAATATAATATTTAACATTCATCATATAATTTTTCTATATATGATATAAGAACAAGCATATTTTTACTCATAAAATAAATATTTTTTTCTATAAATGAAGTTTGTCCACCTTTTGATGGCACACCTGTTCTAAATACAATTTTTGACACTTTTATAAGTTAAATTTGAAAAAATAAAATTTTTATTTGAATTCACAGTATCAAAATTCACTTTGGATGAATTTTTGATATTTTTATGATAAGTTTCATTTTTTATGAATAATGAATAAAATACTGCATTTTAATTGAAAACTTTTTTTTCATCAAATTTATTAATAGTGTAAAAATATAAATTTTATTTTTTTAACAGAATAATTAGATTATTTTTTACAATTAAAACCAATTTAGGTCATTATAATCAATTTTACATTGAAATTGTATATAAAAAATTTTAAACTTTTAAAGGTTTTTACTTTAAAAATGTGTTTTCTCTTTCCATCAATGAGAATGTTTTTTAATTAATTTTTACAATTTATTTGTTTAGAATTTGGAAAAATCGATTCCATATTTGGAATCAGTGGGTCCAAATTATATAAATAGGTTCCTTTTATTATTTGACTATTTGAATAGTAACATTAATAAAAAAATTATTAACATAGTTATGGATAATTTAGGAAATTAGGGGTAAAAATAATATTATAAAATATTATAAATTTACCTTAACAATTCTCCTAATACTATTTAGTGAGATATTATAAAAAAAAGTCATCATTGGTCCTATTGTATGACCATTAGGTTCCACTTCGATGACTTTATTCCCTTTATAGTATTTTATTTTAAAAAAACCAAATATTACATACTCAAGTTTTAATAATTATATCATCTTTAATATATAGTTATATAGAAGATATATTAAACTAAAAATATAATTTTTAAATCTAAAATGTTTTTATTAATCATTAAAATTTATTTATAATTTTAAGGTAATAAGTATTTAAATTAAATGGTTACACAGTGAAGATGCAGTAATTGTTTAATTAATGGAATAATCAAATAAATTATTTAAAAAACATTCAAATAAAAATAATTTGACTTGATTTATGTCATATCAGAATTTTATGGATTCCTTTGACATGTTAGGGACAATTTACTAGATTTTATTCTCATATAACTTGTTTTTATGATATTTTTAAAAAGTCAAATAATAAATAGTGACAAAAATGACATTAATGGTATTTTAAAATTAATAATATTTTATTAAATGATATAAAATTAATAAAAATCTAAGTTTTGGATAAAGTATTTAAATAATTTATAAAATGTCATAAATGAATCATTTATTAGTTGTTTTGTTTTTTTGTAATTATACTAACCCTCAAAGTAAAAATTTCTTGATATCATGGTAAGAGTTAAAAGGGTTAAATAAGGATTAAAAGATAAACATAAGAATTAAAAAAATAATAAAAATTATCTAATTTTAATTTTATGATGGATATTCAACCCAAAATCATCCTATATTTGAATTAAATCACTTTTTACCCATTTGTATAAGAAAATTAATTTATATTAATTTGATATTTTGAATAATTCCAAGAGTGACCATCCCCGCTCCTACAAACAGTCACCCATTCTTCTTTATTCTACACACCTTAAAAAATTGATTATGAAAATATCGACCCAAATAAATTCCTCTAATCACTCCCAATATTATAGAGATCTTAATTTAGTTGGAACACCTAACTTAGACGTATTAAGTTGATAATCAAAGAAAATATTATGAAAAAGAGGTATCATTTTTAATTAAGTGTTTCTATTTTTTTCTTCTTCTAATTCATTCAAATATTCTTCAAAAATGATGAAATAATAACCCAAGTATTGTAAATATACTAATATTTTATTATTTTAATATTATTACCTAAATCCATGTTAATTAATTAAATAATTTTAATAAAATTTTTATAATATAAAAGGGATAATAAACATGAAAATAATGTTATAAAACAAGTAAATAATATACCTAATTTTATTATTTAGTGATATAAATATTATACATGTTGATTAGGACTCAAGGTAAGGGACATCGTGTCAATCTTATTTCATTAACACATAGTTTGATGTTATACACCCGCCTACATTTATTAGGTGTGTATATATATCATATTTTATCTGTCATGTATTTAATATATTTATTATAATGTTATTTAATGTTTTATTAAATTTTATTCTTTTATGAGGTTTAATATTTAAATATTAAAAGTTGTATGGGACACCATGAAAGTTTAAATATTTGATTATCACATATTTTTATCCCTATCAATTTTCTTGATTCTATTTCAAAGATTTCTTTATATGTATATAAAAGTATTATAAAGGAAATTTAATGTCTATTTTTTATTTTATTCAAATTTTTTTAAAATGACTCTTTTTGAAAGTTTTATGTGGAACTTTTTGACAGATGATAAAAAGGAATATTCTATTCTTAACATACATGGAGACAATTACTTTTCCTTCATCATGAATAGATTCATTTTCAAGATTAAATGTTTAATTAAATGAAAATCCTTCATTTTTATTTGGGGTATTTTTGGAATTTATTGGTCATTAATCGAAATTTGTATTTTTATATAAATATATTTTTCATATGGGATTAAAAGAGTTTTTCAAAAGGGTTTTTTTAATGAAAGTGTTTTATTCATGATTTGGTACCTGAGGATTATATGAAATGGGTGAGCCCAATGAAACTTATATGATGTTTTGAACCCCATTATAGCTCACAGGTGAACCTGATATACCTTATACGATGGTTTGAGCTCCCTTAAAGCTCACAGGTGATCTTGATAGAGATTTTAGGAAGGGATGAGCCCCATTATAGCTCATTTGTGTGCCCGATATAGCTTATAGGAATGGTGATCCACACTATAGATCTATAATTAATTGGGTAATAATAATATTGGAAGTCTAAATATTGTTATTCTAATTGAAAGTGTTTTGAATTTTTTTTATTTATATGAGGCTATAAGTCACCTAAAAGAGTTTTAATTTCTTTACATTTGTTTTAATGAATTTATTTAGGCAAAAAAATATGTGTGTTATTCATGAGAAAATGGTTTGTTTCATTCACTCAAAGAACATTAAATGGGTTTTCATGTATTTCACTAGAATAATTTTTTTTCATTCTTTTTATGACCATTACAAAGATTTTTGTTTTCATTCAAAGTTTTAAAAAAATTTCATAGGGTTAAAAGATGAATAGGGATAAGAACGAAGAAAACATGAAAATTGGGCTGTTATAGAATAAAACTGTGTTTTATTTTAGAATGTTTTCTTTAGCAAAAATCGGATACTTAGTATAATAATCCACTTACAATTTATGGGTTTACTTTGTAAGAGTTTGTAAAAATTATATATATTTATAAACTGAAAAGATCATCTAATGAGAATTATAGTTCAAACAACACTATAATATGTAATTTTTATGGTTGGGTATTTATAGTTGGTATTAAAGGATAGTTTATAAAACTTTAGATGTTAAAATAATGTTATTAACATGACCTTATAATTTTTCAATTTATGGTTAAGTTGAAATGATGTTGCATTTTGATATTACCTTGTTGCTTCATCTCAACTTTGTATGTTCATAATTGTTTTATGAAGAGGAAATAAGATAACTATAATGGGAAGACATCATGAGGAAATCAACCATTTAAATCAGAATCATGAGCTAGTCAGAATCATAACTAAATAATTTGTTTCTGTGATGGATCAGTTGATAGAGGCTGTAAATAGTAGTGCCATCCATGCATGAGATTATCCAGATCAATAAAAGAGGAATATATTAGTTGTAGAAAATTTTATGAGGAAAAATACATTATAATTCCATGGATCATCTGACCTAGTGATATCTGAATTATAGATCAATTCCTGGAAGAAAATATTCAAAGTCATGGGATGCTCGTAACATCAAAAGGTAACCCTTTCCATATATCATTTTGATATTGAATCTAATTTATGGTGATCATTGGTTAATAATACTATAGAGAAAAATGATCTTTCTTCCGTGGAATGGGGAAAAATAATGATATTTTCCTTGAGAAATATTTCCTTATGGTTTTTTAGCTAAGGATGGAGAAATAATTCTAAAAATTAAATCAAAAGGATGATGATTCAGTTGATGTATATGAAGAAAAAATCCTAATATTTTCCATGTATTTTCTATATTTTATACAATATATTGATAGTGAAATTAATAGATTCTACTCAGGATTGAAACCAAGTCTATGAAGAGATTCAGAATAATAAAAATTTAAAAATTGTGAAAAAATGGTTCATTGTACTGAGAAAGTTGAAATGGATTTTGTAGATACTTACATGCCATAAGATGACAAGAGTTAAAAATGGTCATGGTGGTTGGAAATGGGGAAGTAACCTACTAATAATTTTGTAGGTATTACAATAACTTGATCCAACTGTAATAAAATGATTTTTTGAGAATGTATGTCAGGGTCAAGAAAGTGTTTCTTGTGTGTTAAGATACGCCACATAGTTCATGAATTTAAGAAAAAGGGACCTAAATAGTCCAATAATGAGATTAAAAATATCCATTATACAGTATGATTCTTTTTCTATAATTATTTGTCTCATTATGTAAATAAGTTTCTCAAAAATTTAATCAGGGTGTAAATCACCATGATAAAAAAAAGGTGTGGAAAATTATTTTCTACTATTAGAGTTGATGTTGATACATATGGTGAAGTGATTGAAGCTCCAGAGAGTTCAATATTTTTCAATGTTTAACCATAAGATCAAGGTTTTAGAAACTAATTTTCTGGTTTTACATGATGTGATCATAATTGATTAATAATTGTTTTTAGAAATTTTGTTTTGGGGTTATGTTTATGTAAGGAATTATTTTAATAAAAAGTATACCTTTACATTTGTAAATGAGTTTTAAGGTATATATAACCAGTAGTTATTATATGATCATTAATTATTATGGTTATTTTAGGGTTGTATATATTAATTCTAGTAATGTTATGAGGATTCAATTTCTCTTATAAAATAGAAATATATCAATTATATTTCCTTATGTTCTTGGATAGTAAAGTAATTCCTTAACACAATGAGAGGAATCTTGAAACAAAATCATTATCCATTTAATTTTCTTACTGATAAATCAAATATCTTTTTAACCCATCACATATTTCGGGTTTTGTTGTTGTTAACTTTATATTGAAAACGTTATTTATCACTATCTATCTGATCATGATATTTTTTTCTCTTACATATCATTTTTTTCCTATATTGATCCCTATTATGTGATATCTCAAGTAACCTTTCTATTTCCCTTTGTTTTTTAAGTGAAATTTTCATTATTACATTTTCAAATATTTGATTTGAACAATGGTATTTTGAATATCCATACCCCTAAATTTTAATCTAAAGTTAAAATTATGTGGACACAATTTATTAAATGGCTGAGAATATAACATCCTGAGTTTCTAAAATAAATCACTATGTGTGATATCGTACATGATAAGTAACATCGATTTTAAACGAACAACTAAATCTCATTATTTAGATGTAACATTAAACTAGCCACTAGAATGGTGGGAATGAACATTATTACCTATATCTTGAGAATATGGTTTACACATATATGTATAACACTTTGACCAATAAATTACAAATAAATGTAAAACCCTTTTGAAAATAAAAAGAAAATTTTTTCTTAGAAACTATTTAAATGTACAGAAGTTTGTTTTATACCATTAAATAATAAAATCACTCTTGTTAGATTATATTAATGAAATATATATGTAATATATTTAATCTAATATTTAACATTCATATTATGTTTTCTCAAGACAAGATATAAGAACAATCTCAGTTTTACTCATAAAGTAAATATTTTTATAAAAAGAAATTTTTCCCAACTTATGATGGCCCATCTATTTTAAAAATATTTTTCGATACTTTTATAAGTTATATTTGGAAAAATATCTTATTTGAAATCATATTATCAATATTTACTTTGGTTTAATTTTTGATATTTTTATGATAAGTTTCATTTTTTATGTATACTGAAAAAAATACATCTTTTTAATTGAAAATTGATTATTTCATCACATTTATTCATAGAGTTAAATTACATATTTGAGTTATTTAAAAGTATAATTAGATTATAATTTTATCATTTAATCCAATTTCTGTCATTGGAATAAAATTCACATTGAATTTGGATATAAAAACATTTCATTCATTTGAAGGTTTTTACATTAAAAACTCATTTTCTCTTTCCATCAATGAGATAAAATTTTAATTATTTTCTGAAATTTATTTGTTTATAATTTTTAAAAATTGATTCCATATTTAGAATCATTGGGTACTAATTATTTAAATAGTTTCCTTTAATATTTTGACTTTATGAATAGTAACACTTTTTGTATTTTTATTATCACAGTTAATGATAAATCGGGTAGTTGTGGGAAAAAATAATATTATAAAATATTATAAATTTACCCTAAAACATATACATATATTATTTGATGAGATAATATCTACAAAAACAATAATTAGGTGATTTTCTAACCACTTGGTTCCACTTGGATGACTTTATTCCATTTATAGTATTGTATTGTAAAGAAAAGACAAAGATAACATACTTGTGTTTTAATAACTATAAAATTTTTAATATATAGTTATTTAGAAGACATCTTTGACTATAAATATTATTTGGGAATATAAAATTTTTATATTCATCATTAAAATTTATTTTTAACTTTTGGAAAGAAATAATTAAATTAAATGGTGACACAATGATGATGTTGTAATTGTTTAATTAATGGAAGAATAAAATAAATGATATTAAAAATATTAAAATAAACATAATTTGATATAATTGATGTCATCCAATAATTTTTTTGGAAGACTTTAAAATTTTAAGTATGATTCAATAGAGTCCATACAAAGATATATAGTTTTTCTGATATTTTTAAAAAGTCAAGTAATGAATTGTATCAAAATTGACAATAGTGATATTTTAAAATAAATAATATTTTATTAAATTATTTAAATTTTATAAAATTTAAATTTCATCAAAATGTTTATTATATGTAATAAAGATTCATTAGTGACTAGTTTAGAGGTATTCTTGTATTTTATTTTAATTATATTAACCCTCAAAGTCTCAATTATATGATATCATGGTATGAAATTAAAGGGTTAAATAATGTTTAAAAAAAGAAAAGGATTAAAAAAGTGTCAAAACTAATATAATATTCATTAGATGAAGGTTATTAGGCCCAAAATAATAATATATTATAAATAAATCACTTTTTATCCATTTATATTTGAAAATTAATTTATATTAATTTAATATTTTGAAGAATTCCAAGAGTTCCCCTCACCTATCCTATAAAATGGAACCCATTATTCTCTATTATTCACAAAAAAAACATATTTTTGGTAAATATATCCCCAAATACCTTACTATAATCCCTATTCACATTCTAGAGAATTTTTTTTATGTAAAACCCCCTTATTATATGTTTTAAGGTGATAATCAAATGAAATCACCCGAAGAAGATGTATAGATTTTAATTAAGTGTTTCTATTTTATTTCTTCATACAATTCATTAAAATATTATTCAACCATGATGAAATAATAACTCAAATATCACCAATATACTAATATGTTATTATTTTAATATCATCACCTAAATCAATCTCCACTTCCATCAAATCAGAAAAGAATTAGTTGTGTGTGCGTACATGTGAACTATCGCCTCTATGAACCGATATAATTCATTTTCAATTACCATATTTCAAGACTTGTTATAATGATGTATTTAATGTTTATATATGATATTAATTTAATATTTATCATTATGAATTAATAATATAACATTTATGTTCTTACATTCCTTGCACATAAAAATGATAACATTGTTCATACGTACGTGTGAACTATCGCCTCCATAAAGCGGTTTGATTCATTTTTAATCACCATATTACATGAATAATAAGTATATATAAATTATTAATATTATATTAATGATATTATTATCATTATAGAAATATTAAATAATACATACCTTATTTTCTTATTGATCATTGAAAAATGGGAATGTTACTCATGTGTAGTACGACATACCGCCTCCATGATTATAATGTATTTAATTTTAATAACCATATTTAATGGTTTGATTTAAAAGTATAATTTATATATTAAATGATAATAATTTCATATATATTACTATTTAGATGATGTAATAATGGATTCATTGACCATATCTGACTTAAGAAATTCATTTTGGACTCCCATACGGAATTTATTCAAAACATCAGATGTGAACTTAAATAATTAAGTAATTGTTATTAAATTGTAATAATACATATACATGGAATAATAAATATAAAAATAAAATTCCCATCCATGTAAATGATTAAATAATGTTTAATATTAAAGAATATAAATATTATATGTGACGAGTCAGAAAGAAGGTAAGGGACTTCATCTCAATCTTCTTTCATTAAGGCATAGTTTGATATTACAAATTGAACTTATTTTATTAGGTACATAAAAATTTCATGAATATTATTTTGTAGATGATGGGTATATATACCACATTTTACCTATCATTTCATTAATATATTTATAATCATGTTATTTAATGTTTTTTAAATATTATTCTTTTATGGGGACTTAGATTTAAATGTGCAAAGTTGTATGGGACACCTTGATTGTTTCAATTTTTTATTATCACATTTTTTATCCATGTAAATATTCATGATACTTTTTTACATATTTATTTATATATATATATAAAAGGATTATAATGGACATTTTATGTTTATTTTAAATTCCATTAAAATGTTTTCAAAAGGATTCTTTTTTTGGGTTTTTTTATGGAATGTTTTGTCAAACTAAAAAAGGAATGTTCAATTCTTAACATTCATTGTGACAAGGACTTTCTTGTTGTCGTTTCATGGACCCTAAATGATCCTTCCACCACTCATATCGCCTGAATCTCTGTGATAAAACTTGTAAGATCTTATGTTTTTCATGAGGTGTTGATATTTTCTTTTTAGTATAAATATTATTTACTTTACTTTTTGTCCAAGACCCTAAGTAGGGTTGTGGTCTGGTTGGGTTGTATTTTGGAAATAAGTGGGAAAAGAGGCTGAAGGTCGACTGTAGGATGATTCCATACCGTGAATTGGGGATACATGTCGTTTAATCCTAGGTCGTGACATTTCAGGGGTCATCCAGGACGTTTCATGATGTGTATTATTTTTTATTTAGAAAAGTAAAATGGGGAATTATACGCCGTGTAATTTCCCACCAGGGTTTTTTAAAAATCGTGGCAGTAGCCTCTTATTTTTCTACGTGAAGCCCTTTTCACTCTATTTTGAAGCCTAAACCACTCTAAAATGGGTTTTCAATTTTAAAATACATCCAAACACTAATTCTTACAATTTAAATTGCATTGGAACCACATCAGTATGTACTTGATTATTTTTTAGCCATTATTTATTCTGCAGAACAATGACTATGCTATTTGGATTTAGGATCATATTACCTAATTACTTGTTCTTCTTTTGTTCTTCATATTTATCCTAAACCAAGGCGAATCAAGAATTTAGTTGGATAAGAACTATACTAACAAGCTAAGGTAGTTGTTCTATGCTTTTAACCATCTTTTCTGATTATTTTTTTTCATTCGGCCTTTTTTCCTCTGTTAGACTTTCTGGTGCGGCCCTGTTTTTTAATGAGCTACTTGTAGTAGGCTTAGTCAGACCTAGTGAGGATTCCTAAAGGTTTTGTTTAGGTGTATAGGAGATTGTTTCTTGATTCAGGGCACCCATTGGGTTCACCTTAAAGAAATAACATGTTTATTTCTTTTTTAAGAAACCCAATGGGTGTGTCATTGTACATTCATAGTTAGTGGGTTCCCATTAACGCTTTAATGGTTTTAATATCTTGCCTAGGATATATACTGCCTCCATTATTCATATACCCATGTTATGCCTTGTTTATTTTGATAAATTAGCTTGAATGAAAGTGGATGAACAAGTGGGTATACTTTTTGTTAAATATTAACTTCCCATGGGGTGTGTTAGGAAATGGTGATATGTGAGAGTGTATGCACACGTGACATGTTTAACTTTATGTGTGGTGACATGGTTGGGTATAACTATATAAATTGATTAAGGGAATCTATAAATGGGTAATATGAGAGGGTATGCCCATATGTTTTTTAAATGATTAATAGAATGTATGAGTGGGTATACTCATGGATTGTAATCGGTTATGTGAGTGGGTATACTAACATGGAAATTAAATGCATAAATTGTATGGATTGAATAATTTGGTAGATAGATTTGATTGACAGATCTTGATTAGAAACTAAATGAGGCTAAAATTCATTGTTAATATATGTAATATTCATGTGGTTTATTATTCATAAACACCATTTTAGTTCATTTTACACTTTGAACATCATTTCACATTATGATTGTAATGCCTTCTTAAAATGCACTATTATGTGGTACATTTTTGAACATCATTTAAAGTACCCAATGATTTATCTGATTTTAAAGAATCTAATTATACATATTTTAATTTGATATTATTGGAAATTGATCTACAATTAAATATTAACATCTTGTATTCAGGGATTAGTGGAGAATTCATGGAGGATGATGGAGATATTTGGCAATGAAAGGAAGCAATTTTGGAGAAGGCAGATTGGACATCATCCCACTGATGAGACGGTGGGGCCCTACATAAAGGACTAATTAATCCCAAATTTAGTGGGATGTTATAATACATGTATATGAACACATCACGTTTCAGGATCCAATGCTAATTCGGCCTCCATGGTGTCCATTTAGGCGGCCCAAGTTAGAGATAAAATTATGGGCCAGATTCTGCGGCCCAGAAAAACAGCCCACTAATATGATTATATCCTGGAATACACAACTCCAAATGAGCCCAAAGTTTACAGGAGGCTCAAAAACATCTGGAGATCCATTTTCATCTTCTATGGAACACTCTGATTCGGCCATCTAGAAGGTCTTCCAAGCGCGTCTTTTTGGTGAAGGAAATCTGGCTGCCACCTCGGGTCAAGGGTGGAAAAATCAACTCTCCCTTACTTTCCACCCATCTATGGCCTACCACAATTAATTGAGGAGACTTGGACTATTGTAGGCTCAACCCAAGGGCTCAAACATGCCTATTTATGGCAGTGGTGGTGAAGGATTTGAGAATATTGGATGCTTTGTTCAATTGTAATGTTATGCTGCAATTTTGTTGTCTCAAATTTGTCTTTCACATGTAAGTTGTTCAATTCACTTTAGTTTCTTAAGAAAATTTCTTCTTATACTCTTATTATATTGTTCTTCATATCACTTTGATACCGTTGGATCAAGGTGTGAATTTATTCACACCAAACCTTGTAAAATTATTCACACAACGGTGGAGTGATCATTTTATTTTTGTTGTTTTCTTTACTTCTCCATTTCCTCCCTCATGAGTCTACTTTCCGCTTCCATTGAAACCATGGGATAAATGTAGGGCTAACCCACTTATGGGTTGATCAAAAGGAGTAGAAAGGGGTTGTATTTGATGTTATTTATCACCTCATTAATGTATAATCACTTCTTTAATTGAGATTTTTATTTGATGATTTTTAAACTCCATCATCCTTGTTGAATTTAAGGCCACACACTTCAAGTGCTAATTAGAACCTTTACCTTGAAGTGCTCAAAACTTTTATCCTTAAAGTGTATAGGTGATTAGTATTAAAGGGTGTAGGCATTAAACCAGTAAGTGATGATGTTGTTTTATCTCCTTAAATGAACTCATCTCAAATATAAGAAATTGAAATCATTAAAAAGGGAATACGTCCAATCCACCCCGAGCAATAACCTAGGATCAAATAAATATTTTAAATTGAATTAACTTAAGTCTCTTATTTTTCCTTTAAACCCATCTAAAATCAACCCAAGTTGGCCACTTCATATCCAAAAACAGTCCATAGAATTTACGTGTCTATAGGTTACTTCTTAGGCCTATGAGGATTTGACAACCCAAGCTAAACTACAAGGACCGTCTTACCTTCTTCTCTTGGGTAAATTTGAGCGAGAATAAAATTTTGGTGATGTTGTCGGGGACCCAATTAAGTCATATAAACTCCCATTCTATTCTCCCCCATTTCTTCTTTTCTCATCCAAATTCTCTTATCTTGTCCCTTTCTCATTTTTTTTCTTTTGGCGCTTGTCCGCCTACACACACGATCAATCAAACCGTCTAGTTAGGGTGGATAGTCCTGGGGTTGGGGAGTCAAGTACACCAAGGGAAATCTTTCCATTAGATCCTAATATTCCAAACACCCCTGAGTCAAAAATTGAGTCCATTTCAAAGGAAGGTATTCAAAGAAACCAACTCATAAACCCGAGTGGGAACCAAAATGGAAACCCAAATGAGGCAGCCCCAAACATGGGGAATGCAATTGATCAAACCATGAATGAATACCTCACACCTTCCTGGACCAATGCACCTTCATGAATTAGATACAATTACCTAGGAGATACCAACTACATCTTTAAACCCCATGTCCTAAACCACCTTCCCACATTCCATGGAATGGAGTCTGAGATGCCATACCTACACATTAAGCAGTTCAATGACATTGTAGAAACCTTGTGTCCCCCACATCAACTAGAATCAGCTAAGATGAGGCTATTTCTATTTTCTCTAAAGGATCGAGTTAAAAATTGGCTAAACAATTAGAGACCATCATCCATAAATTCTTGGGACCAACTACAAAGAGAATTCTACAAAAAATACTTTCCCCACCACAAAACAATTTCACTTAAAAAAGAGAATCCAAAACATTTTTTAAAAAGAGGGAGAGTCATTCTATGAAACATGGGAGAGGTTCAAAGACACTCTAAACATGGTTCCACACCATGGTTTTTCTATTCCTAAACAAGTGAGAATTTTTTATGAAGGGTTGGGTCCAGGGAATAAACAATTCATTGACATGATGTGTAATGGAACATTTAAAAACAAAGCCCCAAATGATGCTTACGAATATCTAGAAATCCTTTATGAACAAGAACAAACATGGGGAACTTCACCTTATTCTGAAAAGCCACAAAGAAATACTAGAATTCATACACTTAGAGAAGAGGAAAGCCTTAGGGTTAAACTCGCAGCACTCTCTAAGAAGGTTGAAGAGATAGACCTTAGGAAAGTCCATGAAATCCAAACTATTGACCGTGTTTGCACAATTTGTGACAAACATGACCATAATACAGACAACTGCCCAGCCATTCCATCCATCAAGGATGTTCTCTTAAGAGGACCCCCAATAGAAGTAAATACTTTGAACTTTCAAAAGCCTCAATATCAAAACACCTTCAACCCAAGGTATAATGACCACCCAGGCTTCCACTGGAAAGATAACCAACAACCTATCCAACCATAGGAACAAAATCCTTACCCCCATTAGAACTTCTAATCCCATAACTAGTTCCAAACCCAACCTATCAATACAAACAGCCACCGGTCCATTTTCAACAAACCATCCCACTTCCAAAATATCCCCCTGGGATAAACCAATCTTCTCAAGCACCCACCCAAACTGTTCCACAAAGCCTACTAGAACAACTATGCAAACAAATGGAGAGGATGAACTCAGAAGTCTCTTCCCTAAAACAACAACATCAAACCATCAAAACTGGAAAGGCACTAATGCTGAATTAGGCGGTGCCATCCTCAACTTCAAGGGGAGAGTCAAGTTGTTCTCAAACAACTCATGAATAACTAAAGGCTGTTACTGTTTTAAGAAGTGGAAAATCAATTGAGAAACCTGAACAACTAATTCAGAACCCACCTGAAGATTCAGACATGGATGAAAATTCAAATGAACCCCAAGATCAAACTAAGGAAACTGAAAACAATGTGAAAGAAACAACTCTTTAACAAACAACCCCACAACCTGCACCATTTCCTCAACGCATGAGGGGGAAACCCAAGCCTGAAATGAGTGAAAAATTGAGGGAAATCTTTTCACAAGTCAAGTTGAATATACCCCTTCTCGATGTAATCCAAAACATACCTGCCTACTCAAAGTACCTTAAGGACTTGTGCACTTTTAAAAGAAAATTTTCACATAAAAACCAAGTCCTTTTGGATGCTAATGTGAGTACCACCATTCAGGGGACCATTCCTCCTAAGTTGAAAGACCCAGGCTGCCCTTACATCAATGTTGAACTAGGAGAAAGAAAATTTGTCAAGGCCTTGTGTGATCTAGGTGCTAGTGTCAATCTCATCCCCTATGTCGTGTACTGCCAGTTCGGCCTAGAAGAACTCCAACCCACATCTGTCACACTTCAACTTGTTGATCATAGCATTAGGGTTCCAAAGGGGATTTTAAAGGACATTCTAGTAAAGGTTGAAAACTTCATCTAACCTGCTGACTTCATTGTCCTTGACAACCATCCAAACTTAGGAAATAAGGAACAAACCCAAATCATCCTTGGTCATCCTTTTCTTGCAACAATCAACTCTGTTATCCGAGTCCGAAATGGGAACATGACCATCACCTTTGGGAACATGAGTCTAGACTTGAACATCTATAATGGAAGCTCACAAATAGGGGATGACGTGGAAATTCATGAAGTAAACATGATAGGAAGCATTGATAATGAATCCATAGAACATCAAGGAATATTTGATGAATGTTTAAGTTAGGATGAGATTGATTTCCTTTTTTCATATAAAGGAAGTTTATCTCCCTGACTTGAATCATTTTCAAATTGCTCTTATGATGAAGTCTTACGTCCAATAATTAGTGAAACCTTTCAAGAAACCACATTCAAGGAGACCACTCCAACTTCCTTCCCTAAATCTGATAAAGACATTCTAGTAGCTGAAACTTCTACATTTGGGGAATCAATCCTATCTGAAACTATAAAAAAAGAATTTAAAATTGATCCAATGTCCTAATATTCTATTGAAATTTTGTACCAACCTGATCTTGAATTGAAGGAACTTCCCGCTACACTCAAGTATTCTTTCCTAGGGGACAATCAAACACATCCTATTGTCATTTATTCTTCTCTTGAATCCAATTATGAGATGATGCTTCTAGATGTCCTTAGGAAACATAAGAAATCCATTGGTTGGACCCTGTCTGATATTCCTGGGATTAGCCGACTTATCGGGACTCATAGGATTGTTCTAGAATCTGATTCAAAGCCATGTCGTCAACCTCAATGGCGACTAAATCCTAATCTCATGGGGTAGTAAGAAAAGAACTCCTGAAATTGCTGAAAACTGGTATCATATATCCCATAGCTGAGAGTGAATGGGTGAGCCCAATCCAAGTGGTTCCAAAAAAGGATGGAATCACAGTGATAACCAATGAGGATGGAGAGATTCTTCCATCAAGGGTGAGTAGTGGATGGAGGGTCTACATTGACTATAGGAAGTTAAACTCATTCACCAAGAAGGACCATTTCCCCTTACTATTCATTGACCAAGTCCTTGAGATAGTGGCATGTCATGCGTTCTACTGTTTCTTAGATGGGTACTCAGGGTATAATCAAATTTAGGTCTCCCTAGAAGATCAAGGGAAGACTACATTCACATGTCCATTCGGAACCTTTGCTTTCAAACGCATGCCCTTCGGGTTATGCAATGCCCCTGGAACCTTCCAACGGTGCATGATGGGAATATTCTCAGACATGGTATGGGATTTTCTAGAGGTATTCATGGATGACTTCTCTGTGTTTGGGGATACATTTGAGGGATGTATACAGAATGTGGAGAGAGTCTTGTCAAGATATGAAGAAAATAATCTTGTCCTAAACTGGGAAAAATGCTATTTCATGGTTAAAGAGGGACTATTTCTAGGACATCGGGTCTCAGGTAGGGGGATTGAAGTTGATAAAGCCAAGGTTGACATCATTCGTCACCTTCTATCACCCAAAACTGTCAAGGAAGTGAGGTATTTCTTAGGACATGCTGGTTTCTATAGAAGATTCATCAAGGAATTTAGTTTAATCTCTCGTCCCCTTTGTGCTCTCCTAGTAAAGGATGCTCCATTTGTTTGGACAGAAAGATGTGAGGGTTCATTCTCAACCCTCAAATCCTCTCTCACCTCTCCTCACATTATGAAATCTCCAAATTGGAACCTTCCTTTAGAACTTATGTGTGATGCCGATGACTTTGCTGTAGGAGCTGTGTTAGGACAAAGTTGTGATAAAACTCCTTATGCCATTGCTTATGCAAGAAAATCCTTAAATGATGCCCAAATCAACTACACTACCACTGAAAAGGAGTTACTTGCTATTGTGTTTTCCTTAGAGAAGTTTAGGTCCTACCTCTTAGGATCCCCCATCACTGTGTTCACTAACCATTCTAAACTAAAATACCTCTTCCAAAAACAAGATTCTAAGGCTAGACTGATTAGGTGGGTCCTTCTCTTACAATAATTTGACCTCGCAATCAAGGATAAAAAGGGAGTTGAAAATGTTGTATCTGATCACCTCTCTAGGATGGAATTCAAAGACAACTCAAATCACCTTTCTGTGTCTGATTCGTTTCCTAATGAACTCCTATAATCTATGAGTGACTGCCCTTGGTATGCCGACATAGCCAATTTCTTAGTTACAGGAGTTATTCCAAAATTATTAGGGACTCAAGCTCAAAGGAAATTCCTTTCTGATGTTAGAAACTATGTGTTTGATGATCCATACCTCTATGTGTTTTGCCCTAACCATGTCATTTTGAGGTGTGTCCTAGAATCTGAACAAGAGTCCATCCTTAAATTCGGTCATAGTGAGGCATGTATAGGTCACTTTTCCTATAAGAAAACATCTGCTAAGTCTCTTCTAGCCCACCCTCTCAAGGGACTCCTACGCCTTTTGTCAAAGCTGTCATAGGTGTCAACAAGTAGGGTCCATCACAAAAAGGAATCAAATGCCACTCACTCCCATCTTAGTGGTTGAAATCTTTGAATGCTGGGGAATTGATTTCATGGGTCCCTTCCCAAACTCTAGGGGACACCTCTACATACTCTTAGCTATTGTTTATGACTCAAACTGGGTAGAGGCCATTCCCACTAAGTCCAAAAATCATCAAGTTGTGATTCGATTTATAAAAGAGAACATATTTTCTCGATTTAGAATTCCTAGGGCTATAATCAGTGATCGAGGAACCAATTTTTGCAACTGCCCATTCTCTTCACTCATGTATAAGTATGGTATTTCTTACAAAGTTTCCACTGCATACCATCCTCAAACCAATGTACAAGCTGAGATAGAGAATAGGGAGATTAAGAAAATTCTTGAAAAAACTGTCAACCCCTCTAGGAAAGATTGGTCTGAGAAACTCTTATATGCTCTCTGGGCCTATCGAACCGCATATAAAACCATTTTAGGAATGTCACCATATAGGTTGGTTTATGTAAAAGCATGCCATTTACCTGTTGAAATTGAGAATAAGGCCTTTTGGGCAATTAATAAAATGGATTATGACCTCTCATTGGCCAGAACAAAAAGGAAATTAGATCTCAATGAACCGGAGGAACTAAGGATGGAGGCTTATGAAAATTCAAGGATAAATAAAGCTAGAGTTCAAGCCTACCAATCTAGGAATATCAAGGTCAAAAATTTTGAATGGGGAAAACTTGTTCTCTTGTATAGTTCAAAACTTCATTTACACCCAGGAAAGTTAAGGTCTAGATGGTCAGGTCCTTTCATAGTGCATCATGTGTACCCCCATGGGGCAGTAGAGATTCAAGATCCCACAAGTGGTTACATTTTCAAGGTCAATGGTCAAAGGTTAAAAACAATCATTGAATCATTCAATAAACAGGAAATAGAGGTTGAGTTAATTGAGCCAACCTATGAACCAGGAAAAAAATTGATTGATTTAGGGTTTAAGTCTAGCTAATGACGTTAAAAAAAGTGTTTCATGGGAGGAAACCCATGGTTTTCAAGTTTCCTATTATTTTTTGTTCTAATATAATTTATATTGTAATTAATCATTTTTATATTTAAAAAAATATACTGTTGACATGTTCTTATATTATGAGTATGGATGGGTTTGAAAGGGGAGCACCATATTCATCTGTGTCACGTGGTGTGATCCTTGAGTAATACCTTACCCAGAAATTTAAAAAGAAGAAAACGTATCATCATTTTATTTTATTTTAATATATACTTATATTTTACTTATATATATGTATATATACATTTTTTTTGTTTTTTTGTTTTCCTTTTTCCACTAGGGAACTCTGCAAGCGACATGGATATCAAAGGATTAAATTGGAGCAGTAAGAACTTCAAACTTCAACCACCATGTGACTTCATTCCATGACCCTCATTTTCAATTTCCTTTTTGAACTTTCATTCTCTACCTCTACCCCCTTCTAAATTTTCTTTTCTTTGAACACTGGGGACAGTTTATTTTATGTTGGGGGGAGATAAAATTAACAATGCTTTTGTGTCAAAAAAAAATGATAAATGATTTGAAAAAAATAATGTGAAAATGGAAGGAAAAATTCCTTTAACATTAAACAAGGTAATACACATTTCAAACTTTGAAACAGAATATCAAATAATTTAGCATACCCTAATTTTGAATTTAATCCTTGTATAATTTCATGAGCATTGATTTTGGAAAGTGTGGCTATCCAATGTGATATTTCATCGTTTATATTTTCATCCAAATAAAAAAAAGATGACAATGCACATCCTTTGGATAGTGGGGTATTAGTTTGAGTTCTTGGGGTCCCCTAAATAAATAGCATAGGTTTGGTGATCATTTTAGTTTAATATGAGTATTCAAAAAAAAAAAATTTAAATTTTTTTTTTGTGCGTAGAGCAATGAAATGACCTAATGAGTGGCTTTCGGCACTTGGGGATCGTGAATCCATAGTTGTTTGGCCCAAAGTTATTAATTTTATCTCTATTTTTTGTAATTTGATTTTTTTTAACTGAGTTAAATCGAGATTATGCCCGAGTATGTGGGCTTCACATGGTGCCCTAAGGTCTTTGATCCTGAGAGTCATTGGCAAAGTCTCGCTACAGGGGTTGACTCTTTTTAGTGCAATTTCAATTACCATGGAAAAATTGAAAAAACAAAAAAAAAACAAAAAAAAATTATACAAAAAAAATGAATACTCATCTTAATATTGAAATTTGATTCCACCTAGAACTTCCGTAATTTCCACCTTGAATAAAGATGAACCCCCCATGTCTATTGTGATGCACAACACATCCTCATACTTAATTGATATTGGATGAAATATGGAAATGAATTTGAACAAAGGAATGGGATTGGGATTGAGATATTCTTATGAAACTATCTTGTATTAAAATATTTTGATGGGTTTCATGATTGTTTGGTATAAGGGTTTTTGGTGATCATTTTGTATTAAAATGTTTTTGGAAAAGAGAATTCGAATTTCATATTGTTGAGATATATTTTGCTCGAGACTAGCAAAACTCAAGTTGGGGGGTGTGATTATACACTTAATGAGGATAATATTCATTGTTAATATATATAATATTCATGTGATTTATTATTAATAAACACCATTTTATTTCATTTTACACTTTGAACATCATTTCACATTATGATTGTAATACCTTCTTAAAATGCACTATTATGTGGTACATTTTTAAACATCATTTCAAGTACCCAATGATTCATCTGATTTTAAGGAATCTAATTATACATATTTTAATTTGATATTTTTGAAAATTTATCTACACTTAAATATGAACATGTTTGATTCAGGGATCAGTGGAGAATTCATGGAGGATGATGGAGATATTTAGCAATGAAAGGAAGCAATTCTGGAGAAGGCATATTGGAAACCAGCCCACTGATGAGACATTGGGGACCAACATAAAGGCCTAATTAATCCCAAATTTTGAGGGATGCTAGAAGACATATATAGGAACACATAACTCTTCAGGATCCAACGCTAATTCGGCCTCCGTGGTGTCCATTTTGGCGGACCAAGTTAGAGATAAAATTCTCGGCCAGATTCTTCAACCCAGAACAACAGCCCACTAATATGATCATATATCGGAATCCACAACTCCAAATGAGCCCAAATTTTACGGACGGCTAGAAGACATCCGGAGCTCCATTTTTTGCTTCTATGTACGACTCTGATTCGGCCATATAGAAGGTCTTCTAAGTGCATCTGTTCGGTGAAGGAAATCTGGCTGTCACCTCGGGTCAAGGGTGGAAAAATCAACTCTCCCTTACTTTCCACCCACCTATGGCCTACCACAATTAATTGAGGAGACTTGGACTGTTGGAGGCTCGACCCAAGGGCTCAAAAATGACTATTTAAGGCAGTTGTGGTGAATTAGTTGAGAATCTTGGATGCTTTGTTCAATTGTAATGTTATGATGCAATTTTGTTGTCTCAAATTTGTCTTTCACATGTAAGTTGTTCAATTCACTTTAGTTTCTTAATAAAAGTTCTTCTTCTACTATTATTATGTTGTTTTTCATATCACTTTGATACCGTTAGATCAAGGTGTGAATTTATTCATACCAAACCTTGTGAAATTATTCACACAACGGTGGAGTGATCATTTTATTTTTGTTGTTTTCTTTACTTCTCCATTTCCCCCCTCAAGAGTCTACTTTCCGCCTCCATTGAAACCATGTGATCAATGGATGGATAACCCACTTATGGGTTGATCCAAGGGAGTAACAAGGGGCAAGATTGGATGTTATTTATCACCTCATTAATGTATAATCACTTCTTTAATTGAGATTTTTAATTGATGATTTTAAACTCCATCGTCCTTGTTGAATTTAAGGCCACACACTTCAAGTGCTAATTCGAACCTTTACCTTGAAGTGCTAAAAAAATTGATGCTTCAAGTGTATAGGTGATTATTATTAAAGGGTTTAGGCATTAGACTAGTATGTGATGATGTTTTTTTATCTCCTTAAATGAACCCATCTCAAATATAAGAAATTGAAATCATTAAAAAGGGAATACGTCCAATCCACCCCGAGCGATAACCTAGAATCAACTCATTATTTTAAATTGAATTCACTGAAGTCTCTTAGAGTTCCTTTAGAACCATCTAAAATCAACCCAAGTTGGCCACTTCATAGCCAAAAATAGTCCATAGAATGTACGTGTCTATAGGTTACTTCTTAGGTCTCTGAGGATTCGACAACCCAAGCTAAACTACAAGGACCGTCTTACCTTCTTCTCTTGGGTAAATTTGAGCGAGAATCAGATCTCCATAGATCTAGAATGTGGTAGTGGATTACTTGGATTGATAATTCCCCTTGGGTCTTAATTACATGTGTTTCCTCGAGCCTTGAAACCCTGCGGATTCAGTTTTCTTGGAATCGCATAGGACATTTTGGCAAATGTTCCCCTTGTACTCCAACCAGTGCCCATACCGATTTTCCACTCGGACTCCCATGGAACTAAATGTGGATGCCTTGTATGAATTCTTTGGATCCAACCCTTCATGGTATAGATTTATTTCATGGATACCCTGATATATTTCACCTTGGATCTAGCCTTTGGGTCTACAAATTATTATATGGCTCGTTTGTGGGTTTCTTGATAGAGATGGATGTACGGTGTGGTCATGGGTTACATGATATAGGTGGGAGTACAAAGTGGTTGTGTGATTTTTTTACTTTTCTTATCTACCTTGTTAGGAGTTGACTCTTGTTTCATGTATCCTTGAGAGGCATTTTGGTATTAATTGTTGTAGTAGACTCATGCTATTGACATTCAGTTTTACGTTACTGGTTAACTTACACTTTCTATCACTTTTCATATTGTTGTTAGAACTGTATAGATCTATTGGTGGTTACCTACTAGTATGTTTATATCAAAACTTGTTTGGGCCTTCTCAGGGATCCAAATAGATTATATAGTTGCAGGTGATGATAGGGTCAGGTGCCCTGGTACAAGTTGTTGACTGTGGTTTCATAGTAGGAGAGTATAGGACCATGCTGAGACTTGCAATGCTATTGGGAATTTTTTTTGCCTTTTTGTTCTTTTGAGACACGTATTGTATTGTATCTCCTTGTACATATTCTAGAATCTTTCTAGATACTTATATCATCTACATCGTTATATATGTGATATCTCTGGATTATTTATGTATTCTTGTCTTATCTTAATTTTAGTTGATTTCTTATTTATTATCTTCCACTATTGTATTTTTTTTGACTTCCACTATGATATAATCTAGTAATGAGGGCATAGTTTCCCCACTAACTCACATACAAACTTGCTTCTAGTTGTAAACCTCTAGTGTTTGGGGAGATGCACTTGAGTCCATGGGGCCAATTGGGTTCCGTCCACCTTTGGGTGGCATTTGGGTCCAAGATGTTCCAATGTGGTATTAGATGATCTTTTCTAGTTTACCTTACTATTTTGCGACAATAGACAGGTATATGAAGGAAATAGAGTTTTGTAATAAGCTGTGCCCAAAAGTATCTACCCATTTAGAGGGAAAATCCAAATTTCCTTGAATATATTTCTTTTTTTTTTCTTTTTTTTGATGGTTATATTTTTTTCTTTCATTGTTGGGTTATGCGCATGATTTTTATTGTTTTTGTAGACATAATTGTTGGTTCCATTTGTGTTACAACCTGATGTGATGAGGGTATTCCATATCATGCATCATATAGGTATTTGTTAGAAATCACATGCCATGCATTTTTCTGTTCCATTTAGGATGCATTACATATTATATGATCTTATGATAGATGATGTGATATTTGTTTCTACTGTTTTGATAAACATTAGGTAGAGACTAGAGGAGTTAAATCATTATTCAATTTATAAGGAGTATGGGCCCTTATGGAGTGGGAAATGATGCACTAAATAAATGAAAATGATAGGATGAATTTTATACGTATGGATTTTATGGAAATAAAACATTGGTTAACAAGGTGTTATGAGCCCTCTGAGATCAGATTATGGTGGGCCATCGATTACATCATTTGAAAAAATTACTATTGAATGAAAATGAATGAAATGGAGAATAGAAACTTGAATGAAACCTGGATTTAGAGTGGTCTAAAGGCATGGTTTTTAGTGGTTGAATGGGTGTTCTTTATATATATCACACTTTAGGGGAAGTTCATGGGTTTAATTGGTGTCTAGGGTGGTTTTGACATGTTATATGGTTTTGGGCAATGAGCTTTGATGCAGTTCTTTTTTTAGGCATGTGTTTTGAATTATATAGAGATTACACCATGATAACCTTCAATGGTATTCCACGAGCGAAGTGATGACCATACTATGTAGACGGTGGGCCATAGGCTACTGGTAGATCCTCATTTAGTTCTAGTTGAGGCACCACAGGCTCTTCTAGACACATGTGATGAGGCACAGTTCTGCGAGCACTTCTTTCACTATATTCATACTTTTCAGGGTGCACCACAGCCTGCATTATCTATGGATGAGCTGAAGTGGGTGTACCAAGAGTAGAATCCATCAATTTTTTTGGGGGATGGTGGTATATATGCTAAAGAGTTGTGGAAAAAAACATGTTGGAAATTATTGAGCATCTAGAGATGCCTCATGAGGGGAGGATCAAGATCACTACTTATATGATATGCGGAGAAGAAAAGATATGGTGGGATGATCTGAACTCAGCTAATAGACTGTGAGATATGGGTTGGGTTGACTTCTAGACCTACTTCGATGAAAAATTATACCCCAAAAAACTGCGATCAGAGAGGGATAGTGAGTTCATGCATCTGGAGTAGGGTATGATTATGGTTATGGAATAATTAGCACACTTTACAAAGCTATAGTGTTTGAACTGATGTATCTTACTGATTAGCTATCGAGAGAGAGGATCTTTGAGGAAGGTTTCATACATGCTATCAAGTATTAGGTCAATGTGATCAGTTGAAATTATATCCATACAATTGTGAATTATGCATTTATTATAGAGTGAACCCTAAAGGAATCTGGGGGTAGAAAACTGGGGAGTGCTATTTCTAAGCCTAGTAGATCTACATCTTTAGGAAGGAAGCATTTTTTTAGGATTACTGTGACATGAGTGCTAGTCAGGTTGTGTGTATAGTAATCTTTTTGTTTATTCATTAGTTTGGTTGGAGAGGCCACTTGAAGAAGCAGGGTAACTATGACCTATTTGATTTTCGAGCTTGTGTAAGGATGGGGAATATTGTAGCATTTTTGCAGGAACTTCCCTCTAGTTTTGAGTGGTAGGGGGAAGCTCAAAAATTGGGTTCAGGAGAAGTTCTTGAGATCCACATCAGGCAAGGAGCTGGAGCATTGTTGGCCAGTTAGGCTGAGGTAGTTGGGATCGTGTCATAGGCATCCAGAAACTGGTTACACCTAGAAAATATAGTGTATTATCTCAAGGTAGATAATTAATGTCATAGGGTCGTGGTATAAGCTATAATTATGTAGTGCAACAAACCCAATAGGAGAAATATCACGGATCTTCTATAATGAGAGTTATGATCTTAGTAGCTTATACTATAGAATATTATCTCTTTAGTACAGGTTCATCACATAGTTTTATATATACACTAATGGTAAAGAGCCTTAGACTTGGTGTTTTTATTTTTGAGGGTGTTATGATTCTAGACACATCATTGGGAGTTAGAACATGTGGTTTGTGCCACTGTATGGAGTTTCCCCTTGAGATTTGTGGGTGTGACTTCATTTGGAATATTTATGTTATCGATATGAAAAGATTTTAATTAATTATCTAGATGGAATGTCTATTATTTTATCGATCATACAAAGACTAATATATCTGAAGGATGGTTTTTACATTACCAGAAGGTGCAGGGTTTACTCAAATGGGTGAATGTCATGTTCAAGCGAGTCGAGCTGGACCCAAGCATCGTGGGAAGGATGGGATGAAAACCCATATTTCTAGATTTTTTCGGGAAGACCAGCGAGTGTGTCAGGAGGACATTCCTCCAATGGTTAAGCACATCATGGATTCCTTTCCTAATGACTTTTCTACTTTACCTCCGGAGATAGAGGTGTGTTTCTCCATCAATCTAGTTCTAGGAGCTACACCAATATCCATTACTACTTACAAGATGATTATGATGGAATTTAATGCTCAAAAGAGGAATTTAGTTGATTTGGAGGTTAATGGGTTTGTCAGACCAAGTACTTATTTATGGGTTTCACCTTTCCTTTTTTCAAAAAAGGTGGATGGTACCCTTAGGCTATGTGTGTACTATCAGAAAATGAACCAGTTGATGTTTAAAAATAGATATCCCTTACTGTGGATAGTTGAACTATTTGATCAGCTTTGAGGAGATGAAGTGTTCTCAATGATTGACATGAGATCAGTATATCATCAGGTTCATGTTCGATCTGTATACATACCTCATACAGACTTTTGAAGAAGGTATGGTATATACAAGTATCTAGTTATTCAGTTCAGTATCATGAATGTGCCATTAGTTTTCATGGATTTGATGAACCAGGTGTTCTATATTTACATGGATTATTTTGTGGTGGTTTTCATGGATGATATATTGGTTTATTCTCATAATTGACATCACCATGCCAACCATCTTGAGATCATTTTCAATACACTGAGTTATCATTATTCATATTGTACGATCACAAAGTGCCACTTTTGGATGGATCATATTCACTTTTTGGGATACATTATCTCAGATAAAGGAGTATCAATGGACCCAGATAAGGTGAGAGATGTGGTTTCCTAGGAGTATCCCAAGAACATTTTTGACATATGGAGTTTCTTAGGGAAGCCTGGTTACTACATGCATTTCATACAAGACTTCTCACTCTTTGCAGTTCCATTTACAGGCTTGACTAAGAAAGGTGTGAGGTTTGTATGGTCATAATATTGAAAGATATCCTTTTAGAAGATTAAAGGGTGGTTTATATCAACACCATTCATGATACTTCTAGAGAAGGGACGAAGCAATATGATTTATTTTGAAACATCAGGTATCGGTCTTGGAGTAGTGCTCATTCAGGGAGATAGAGCAATGACATATGAGTCTTAACAGTTGAGGCCACATTAGAGGAATTACCCTACGAAAGATTTGGGGTTAGTTATAGTACATCGTGCTCTGCACTGTTTGAGACACTATTTACAGGGAGAGCATTTTTTGGTGTACATGTTCCCAAAAATCCTCAAGTACATCTTTATGCAGCGTGATCTGAATCTGAGGCAGTGGAAGTGGGTGGAGTACCTAAAGTCCTTTGACATTTAGATTTCCTATATTCATGGTAAGGGAAATTTAGTGGTTGATGAACTGGGTTGGATGACTTAGATATAGACAGTGTGGAAGGCTAGTAGCGAGTGGTACCTTATGGAGGTTTTCTCTGAGGTACATCTCAAGGTGCATGATAGACATCAGAAGACTTTTCTATCATCCAAAGTTGTGACTTCTACCCAGCAATAATGAGTAAGGATGAGTCAGATATTCGATTCATTAGGTTGAGCTCAGTGGGAGTGTGTGGTAGGTGAGGACCCTACTCATGGTTAGATGGTAGTAGAGGATGAGATCTTTCATATCCATGGACATGTCTGTGTTCTTGTGGATATACATGAGGAGTTGATGTGGGAGTTTCATGCTTCATCTTGGAAAGTGTTCCCCAGAGTCACCAAGATGTACCATGACATGGACTGTCAGTACTGGTGGATGAGTATGAAGAAAGAGGTAGCTAGTTTAGTTATGAGGTGTTCCACCTATCAGCAGGAGAAGGAAAAACATCAGGGACCAGCTGGGATTTTATAGTGGATACCTATTCTCAAGTGGAAATGGAATGATGTCACAATGGACTTTGTCACTATTTTACCAAGGTCACCTCAATGTAATGATACTATGTGGCTTGTTTTTATGGGATTATTATGGTTTCTCTTTTATTTCCAATCATGTAGACCTTCAGTGTTGTTGAGATTAGAAGGTTTTATATCCATGAGATAGTACAAATTCATGGAGTCCCATGCACTATCATTTCATATAGGGACAACATATTTAGGTCTCATTTATGGAATATTTTTCAGAGGTAAATGAGTACAAAGGTGTATTTGAGCATAATATACCACCCTCATGATGATGTCTAGTCAGATAGTATGATACAAGTGCTATATGAAATGATACAAGTATGCGTCCTTGATTTTGTGGGATCTAGGTGGAGGAAAATTCCCCTAGCTGTGTTTCCCTACAATAATAGTTATCAGGAAAATATACAGAAGGTAACTTATGAAGATTTATATAGTAGGCCATGTCATTATCGCCTATTCTAGTTAGAGGTGGGTGAGGTATATTTACTAGGACTACACCTCATTCAAGAAACTTCTAAGTAGGCCTAGAATATTTAGAATCTGATTACTACGTCACAGTCTCATCAAAGATCTTATGTTGATCGTTGCAGATGAACTCTAGAGTTCAAGGTTCCTGATATTATTATCCTCTGTGTTTCACTGAGGTTGGGGAATAGCTAGGTCATGACATAGGGTAATATTTCACCATGATATTTCAGGAAATTTGAGATTCTGGAGAGAGTCAGTTAGTTGCCTATAAGTTTTAGTTACCTCAGAGGTATCGAGCCATGAACAATGTCTTCCATGTAACTCAGTTGTTCCATTATAATTTGGAACCATCTCACATTTTTCATCTTGAGATGTATGAGCTTTAGGTAGTGTATCCTTTGAGGAAAATCTGATTCATATTGTTAATATAAGCATAGAGGTTATTTGAGGTCAGTGAGTTCCTATAGTACGAGTGCAATGGAAGCACAACCATTCACAGGATAAGACTTCAGAGAGGGAGGCTGACATACATGCTCAGTGTCCAGAGTTGTTCTCAGATGAATATTGACCACCATTTAGAGATCAATTCAGGGAAATTTTTCTATAATTGCGAATGATAGCAAGATCTTGGGTTTTTTCATGAGGTGCAGATCTTTTCTTTTTGGGTTAAATGTTGTTTACATTCCTTTTTGGCAAAGACACTATGTCGGGTCATGGGTTGGTTGGGTTGTACTTGGGAAGTAAGAGGGAACATAGGTTTAAGGATGACTGTAGGCTGATTACACACCTTGAATGAGGGATACACACCGTGTAATCCCATTTCACAATGTTTAATGTTCTATTGATGAACTTTCATGATGTGTATGAATTTTTCATCATAAAATGAAAGTTTTCCATTACATGTTGTGTAATGGGAGTACGCGTCATGTAATTTTCCGTTGGGTTGTTTTTAAAAATATCGGTAGTGGCCTCTTAGTTTTCTACACACAACCCTTTTCACTCTCTTTTGAAGCCTAAACCCATATAAAATGGGTTTTCAGTTCTAAAAGTCATCCAGACTCCAATTCTTATGCCATTTGTGATGTTGGGACCACCTTGGAAAAGTACTCGATTCCTTTTTAGTCGTTCTTGATTCTTTAGAACAATGACTACACTATTTGGATTCATGGTCATATGCCCTAATTTCTCTTTCTTCATATGTTCTTTAGATTTCTCCTAAACTGAGGAGAATCTGTACTTGATACTAGATGATAACTCTACTACTGATCTAAGGTAGTTTTTTATGCTTTTCTTTGAATTTTCTAGTGCTTTTTGGGTGTTCATCCTTTTCTCCATCACTGGCCTTTCAAACATGACACCATTTTTGAGTGAGCTACTTTTAGAAGACTTACTCAAATATAGTGAGGATGGCCTTAGGTTCCTTTTAGGTTTTTTGGCACCCATTTCTCATTTCATGGTCACTCATGGGGTACACCTTAAGTAAATAACAATTTTATCCTGATTTAAACCATCCAAGGTGTATTTGATTGTTCTTTCCTGGTTAGAGGAAGCTTGTTACTAATTTATTGAGTTGAATAGATTTATTAGGGGATGTACTTTCTCCTTCCTTCATGTTTCTAGGTTATGCAATGTTTAGTTTTATAAAATATATTGAATTAAAGTGGATGAACAAGTGGGTGTTCTTGTTGGTAATTTTTAACTGCCCAAGGGGTTTATTGGGAAATGGTTATATGTGAGAGGGTATTCTCACATGACATGTTTAATTGTAAGTGTAGTGATATGGGTGGGTATACCTATATGAATTGAGTAATGGGATGTTTGAATGGGTAATATTGGCGGGTAGGCATATATGTTTTGTAAATAATAAATGGATTACAGGAGTGGGTATACTCATGGATTGTAATCGGTTATATGAGTGGGTATAATCACATGTAAAAAAAATTCATAAATTGTATGAAATGAATGAATGGGTTGATAGATTCCATAGATGAATATCCATGGATCTGGAACATGGTAGTGGATTCCATGGGTTGATCATGACCATTGGGTCTTAATTTTGTGAGATGCTTTGGGGTTTGCTACCCAGTGGATCTGGTTTTCTTAGACTCATAAAAGACATGTTGGTACACATACTTTTAGGACTCCAACTAGTACCTAGACAAAGTTTCCATTGGGATTCCCATCGGACTCAATGTGGATTCCATGGATGAGTTCTTTAGATCCGGCCCTTCACAGTCTATATTTGTTACATGGATACCCAGGTACATGACACCTTGGATCTGGCCCTTGGGTCTAAACTTCATTATACAGTGTGGTCATGGGTTTTTTGATATAGATGGTTGTATGGCGTGGTCATGGGTTACTTGATACAGGTTGGAGTACGGTGTGGTAGTGTGATTTATTTACTTTTCTTGGCTGCCTTGTTAGGAGATTAATCTGGTTGTAGGGATCCTTGAGAGGATATTTGGTATTAATTTTTGCAGTAGAATCATGCCATGAGAATTAAATTTTACATTACTTATTTACTTACACTTTCTAGAACATTGCATATTATTGTTAGAACTGTATAGAGCTCAGGGTGGTTACCTACTAAAATTTTTATCTCACACCTTATTTGCGCCTCCTCAGGGACCCAAACAGATTTTATGGTTCCAAGTGATGATAGTTTAAAGCACCCTAGTACAGGTTATTGAATGTGGTTTCAGAGTAGGGGAGCATAGAAACAATTTTATGCTTGTGATGCTATGGGTAATTTTTGGCCTTTTTGTTCTTTTGAGACAAGTATTGTATTGTATCACCTTATACCTATTTTTGGATACTTTCTAGATACATGTATCATCTGCATCATTGTATATGTTACATATATAGACTATTTATGTATTCTTATCTTGTCTTAAATTGAGTTGACTAATCGTTTATTCATTTCCTATATTGTATATGTTTGACTTTCAATGTGATATAATCTAGTAATGGAGGAAAAGTCTCCCCACTAACTCACATAGACCCTTGCTTCTAGTTGAAAGCCTCTATCATCTGGGGAGATGCGCTTGAGGCCATATGTCAAACCAAGTTCAAGGAACTATTAGGAAGTATTTGGGTCTGACACATTACAAAACACTATACTGGTTTTTCACAAAGAAGATCCAGAGGTTTGGGTTTTTGGTGTCACTCATCGATTTGAGGGTTCATTGTGGCTGGTGTCATCCATCAATTCAGTCAATTGTTGAATCAAAAAGTTGGGTTGTGGTTTGGTGTTTCTTTATATTCAATGATTTGTTTTGGTATGTTTGATTTCTTGGGGATTTTTCAATCACCAAGAGATTATTTTATGGCCTGATGGTTCTAGATAATTTTTTTTTGTTCACCTGTAGGTATCCTCTTCCTATTTAGGTATGAACTCTCCAAAATCTTATATTTACTTTTATTACTTCTTGCCAAGCCAGGTCTGCCATTTGCGTTGGTTCATGGTTATGTTTATGGATAGTTATGTTTGAGCTATGGTTGTATTTTCATGATGATATACCTGGATGCCGATGTTTATTTCGGTCCAAGTTTTGTCTCTATCTTAATTTTCGAAATCAGTTTCAGTTTTATTGTTTGATACCCGCTGTTGTCAGTCCCTGATAGAGGGGATGTTTCATTACTGTTTTGATTTATATTAATACAGATGGTGGTTTTTAGTGAAAAATGTTCAAGTATGTTCGTTACTCTTTTCAGAGAGGCCGTCAATTTTAGTCAGGTCTCCACCGTCAATAGGGTTGAGATGATGAAGATGGTGACTTGTGCATAGGGTGTGCTTCTCAAGGGTCTAAAATACTAATATGTGTTGTGTTTGATTTTTTTTAAAATTTCATGTGCATAATGTGAACTTTGAGTTGGAACCTCTTGATTGTTGTATAGTGTAATGCATTTTTGGCATGGTGAATTTTGTGAGGTTCCCACATCAACCATAAAATTGGTTTTATTCTGAATACTAATAAAGGATATTTGGAGGCAAAAAAAGGGATGAGCCCAATTATAGCTCATGGGTGAGCCCAATATGGATTATATGAATGTCAATCCCCATTAAAGATCTCCAATTTATTGGGTAATAATAATATTGGAAGTTGATCATATATTTATTCAAATTGAAATGGTTCTAAAAGGGTTTCATGTATATGAGGCTCTAAGTCACCGAAAAGAGTTTCAATTGAATAATATTTGTTTTAATGATTTCATTTGAGAATAAAATATGTGTTTTATTCGTTTGAAAATGATTTTTTCACTAAAATAACATTATATGGGTTTCATATATTTCATTGGACTAAGTTTTTAATTACTTTTTATGTCCCTTAATAAACTTTTTATGCTCATACAAAGTTTTAAAATGATTTTCCTAAGTACAAAGGATGATTAGGGATCATAATGAGGACAATATGAGAATGGAGATGTTATAGAAAACCCCATTTTTTATTTTAGAATGTTTTCTTTGGTGAAAAATGGATTCTGATTATAATTGTCCCCTTGTAATTTATGTGGTTACTTTGTAAGAGTTTGTCCTAATTCTATAAAACTATAAATTTAATAAATCCTTGAATGTGAATTCTAGTTCAAGTCCTAAAACTTAACCAAGGGAATATTCTAGAAATTTTACCCTTTTAGGCCCTCAATAATATTTGGATTCCTCTGATGTATGGGGAAGAATTCTTGAGGTCATTATGCAAGATGAATCTGGTGAGGGGTTAGGTCAACCTGTGATGGTTTATGAAAGAAATTTCCACTAAGATCCCCACTTCTGATACACCAATTTATAATACCTTTGTTGATATCCTGAATGACCACACTGAAAGCACACCCATAGATATTTCAAATAAGAAGAAATTGAATAACTCGATTCCCTAAACTAGAACCATAAAAGATTTATCTTTCTCCATGGAGGTGACTGGCCTCTCTCAACTAGTCCTTCTAACTCAGGTTCAGCCATATGATTTGTCCCACCCATCAAGCCATCATCACTAAAATCAACCAAATTAATGCATGGGAGTTTTGAGGTAACTAAATTCCATTTTTAATTCCCTATAACAAATCCATTGACTCAAAATTTCCTCAATCATAATTAATGAATTTGCATGGATATTTAGAAAGACATTGTTGGGGTCTATGTATAGGAATGATTCTATCTCCAACACGAAATATTGAGTATGGGTAGAGTTATAAAATGGAAAAACCACTTCTAAGAGATGAGGGGAATCACTATAGATATCATCCCAACAAAAAAGTCATAAAATTATATAAATACTCTTTGATAGGATCATAATAAAAAATAAAACTGAATCAAATGAAATAATAAAAAAATCAAGCATTTATAAAAAAAATAAAAAAATTTAAACACACTGCTATAACACTCTATAAAAATTTCCAATTTAAATTACAACATCTTAGTATGACCCCCCCCAGTTTCATTAAAATAGTTCTCTTCCATCCTAAAATACACACCGCTTTCTAACTACTTGCTTTCAATTAAAACTCACACTCCTTTTTCAAAATAAACTTAAAATTTTACTTTAAAAATAAGAATTACATTTAATAAAACACCACCACCATTTGAAAACATTTCATAAAAGAACAAAATTTTTAAATAAAACCCATGACATCTAATGTTTCTATCCCGAAACTATTTTCACAAACATAAAACAAATATTTTAATATTGAACCCACATAAAGACAAAAACAATCAAAATTACATCTCATAACATCAATATCTATAATAAAATCCTTTTAATTTCACTCACATTAATATTTAACATCATTAGATTCAATATAGAGATAGAGATAATGAAAAATAATATTCAAGGGGTAAAACATGGATACATATTGTTTGGCTACATTAACTTGAAAATCATGTGCCAATCATGAAGAATATATTGGAATAGTTCCCTTAACCAGCCACAAAGGCTATGTATGGTTTTATAGATCGCACGGGGTGACCTTACAACCACGATTAATTCACCAAATCCACCCGTGGACTTCAATACAACCCTAAAAACCATTGATACATTCAAAGGGGAGAAAACATCCCTCAAAAAATCAAAAGGTAACTCAAAATCCAGACCCAACTCCCAGCATCCCATGGTAAGTCACATTTCATCTTTAAGGGTGATGATTAATAACCCATTAAAGATCTAATTATTGACTTAAAACAATGATCCTAATCTACATTATACCTTGACATACCCAAAATTACATAGAAATTAGGATCCCTCTAAGGAACCAAGGTCCAAATACCATTTTATTGTTAACCAATTTGGTTCACCCTTGAACTAGTCACCCAAACCAATATGCGACAAGGATCGTAGGGCATTCCTGATCCCCATGGGAAAGGAAAAAGTTCATGGACATCAAGGTAACACTCTTGGGAATGATTTTTCATAATATAAAAACTAAAATAAATATATAATCAGAGTAATAAGTAACAAGAATGAATAATAGTAATACTACCTTATATCACTAATAAACTAAACATTAATGAATCAACGTCTTCAAATAAACAAACAAAGTAGATAAAGACATGTTTGGGATGATTAATCCAATATATAAACATCCCAATTTAAAAGAAACCCAAACCACATTTCTTCCAACCATCTTTATATTAACCATGGCCACTCACCATGTCCCACTATCATAATCTAAGAAACCCAAAAAACCAGAGTCTTGAAACTTGAAAGGAAACCATGAAAGTTACATAAACCCAATGGTATATATAGGATGAGATAAAAATAGTCCTAGTGGGATTTAACTAAATTGTTTTAGAATATTCTTTCAAAATACATTTCATTTTTTTTTCATTTGTTAAATACAATTAGAAAATAAATTTTTCGTCCACAAGTACATAAACAAATTATATTTAAATGAAAACCACTAATTTAAAAATATTACTTTAGAATCACAGGCCATACCAAATGTCCTGTTTTTATTTAAACCTTTCTGTCAAACCCATTTCCAATTTTATTTATAAAACCTACTCACATTTCATAAACATAAAAGTCAATTTAAATACACCATATCATTAATGAGAAAAGAATAAATAAAGAAAATAGCAAATGGTTCCATAGGCCAATTGAATACGGAATGAGAAATGGATTCTAGGAACCACTACAAGAATCCAATAGATAAATAATGGGTTTTCTTAGGCACCATCCTACATCTTAAAATTATATTACACTTGACATTACCAAACACTAACCAAATATAGAAATATAATGTGTTCAAATAATAAAATACACATGACTATAATTCACTTAGAATCATCGAGGTAAATCCACATTATTTCTTCCCTATAGTAAAATTTTATGGTCATAAGAATCATGTGTTTATAGTGTTTCCTAAGTCTAGAATTCTCACATATATACATGGGTTACAATGACCAAAATGAATGTGGATGTGAGAAAATTGTTAAACAATACATTCATAATAAATAATAAATAGTTACTCACGCTCACACTCTCACCTCCAACACCCTTATAAGAACCAACACATTTTTATCCATCACCCGATCACCCCATATATCATGCATCACCTATAAAAAATGGAAATAAGAAAATGGGATCATAGAGGAACTCACACATTCATAAATATCAAAATCCACCTAAAGGTACCAAAAGTGTACTGAACCAGACTTTAGTAACCTAGAGATGGTGTATTAATTTGTTATATTAGCATTAAATACAAGGAATAAAATATTAAAGAACTGAATAGTTTATTAGTCATGGTAAAATTGATAAATAAATGATTCCCATATTACATTTCAAAACACAAATTATAATATTTAGTTTTAGAATATCATTATTTCCTCAAAAATATCCTTGAATATAATTCCAAGTACACTTCTTGGATTCCTGGTTAAGGACAACAAATAAGGTTGAGATCAAAAGCTTTATTGGGGCTATGTTAAGTGGAAGCAATATTTGATTTATAAGAATAATCAACATGGAATGTTAAATTACTGAACTAACATTCCATTTTAATAATTTGATGGGATTAATCAATCTTTCAAACTAAATAACTTAATACACATTCCATTTAAATAATTTTACTTGCATAACAAATATGGAAAGGTATGTAATTGAACACATTCCATTTAAATAATTTTAATAGAATAACCAAAATGTTAAGGTAAATAACATAAAAACATGTATAATTTATTCAATAACTTGAAAATAATAATTTGATAATTCATAATCAATATATCAAGTTAAATAATTGAAAACACATTCTATTTAATCAATAAAAAAAGAATGAAATGTATCTAGATATAATATCAATGAAAAAATATCATGGATAATAATAGCTAAATTCTCAAAGAAGAAATGTGTAATTTTAAGAAATCATGATCTCAGGAATTATGATACCTCTATTGTTAATAAATGTCTCAAGATAGATTAACACAGATGGGTAGGTATACACAATAATTCCATTCAACTAATACTAGCCAAAGGATTCATCTCATGAGACTATCAATGAATCATGGGACAATAAATAAATTGGACCCACCCTTATTTGTAGGAACAAATATTTACTCATATATTAAGTAATTGATTTTTATCATGAATAATATTTCTTATCAATCAATTTTCATATTGTGTAAGGAATACATATTAACAATAATTTCAATAGTAAATTATATAAAATTAAAAATTATGTTTTGGTTATAGAAATGATATATTGTTTAATAAATAATCATATCCATGATAAATACCCTAGTTACTTATGGGAATTTTAAGGTCCACTGATAATAGGAAAGTGAATAATTCAAGGGAATGTTAATGACTACCAAACTGAATTAAGGAAGTGAATGTTAATATAATGTTTGGTAAAAATAATAATAAACCATCTATATAAATAATAATTGTGGTATAAAAATAACATATCCACATTTGTGTATAAATATAATAAAGTGTTATTATTGATGATGAATACAAATTCACTAAAAAGGTCTTTAAAAACTTCATGTAGAGAATATCAAATTCATTTTTCAGATAAAATTTTAAAAATAAAAGATCAAAACATGTTTTGAAAATAATTTTCTTTGGAAATAACCTTTTCATCATATAATATATTATTTAAAATATTAGGTTATGATGGTCGAAAATTCCATACATATCATACTTGTTAAAGGAAATACTCTTTTCATATTTTCAGTAAAATCCAAACATGCATTGTTTGGAAAATGAAATGAATATTCCTTTATAAAATTGTGAAAAACTCAAAAATGGGTAAACTTTTCTAAAATAAATCATTTGTATAATGATAAATATTTTTTTGAAACATTAATTTTGATGAAAAATTATTTTCGACTGATGATAGAGACAACATTGTTTTATACTAAAAAAATTTTCTCAATGATTTTATGTACCAAAGGGTGGAAAATGGAGTTATTACTAAAAATATAATGAATATATGTAGGATAATTAAATGAAATATTTTGTTAGCCAATGAAAAAATAATTTCTTTCAATTGAAATTATTGCATAAATAATCCCGATTAAAATGATAGTATGAAATAAACCATTACAAAGATTATAACATTGAAGTGATAATTAATCAACGGATCAAGTATATATATCAAATGTAAATACACATAATAAAATATGAAATAAAATATAATATAATAAAAAAAATATCATTCAAATAATCTTATAATGTAAAATACAATAAAGTAATAAAACCTAATAAAAAGAAATTGAGTTATAAATTTTTTTTACCACTAGGTAATTTTAAATTCAAAATTCATTAGTTGAAATAATTCAATTTAAGATATAAAAAAATAATAATTTAGAATTATTCATGATATTATATGAAAAAATTGGTAGTTTATACAATATATAAAAAAATAGGTGCATAACATTACAATAAACCTTATTAGTGAAAAATTAAGATGAAGTATCTTACCTTACAGTTCATATCGGTTGAACATTATTAAATATATTGTATAATGGTTTCAGGAATGTAATTAATTTATAAAAGAATTATATTAATATTTATAATATCATATAGAATCCTATTATAATGTTTTACCAACTTTTTGTTAATAATATTTTATTATTATCATTGTTTCTAGTGTTACTTGTCTTGTTTTTTTATGCATGTTTTGTCATGAAAGTTATTGTTCTTTGGTATAGGATATAGATAAATCATATACATAATTATATTAATTTTATAAATATAATATTGACTCATTTTATAAATTATTATTATTATTATTTATATTTTAATATATAAAATGAATCACATCACTTCGTGGTGACAGTTGGCCATACGTACGCAAAAGAGAATTTCTCATTCCATTAACGAATGAAATGATAAAAAAGTGGGTGATATATAAATATAATAGAATCAATAAAAAAATATACATCACATATTTTTATTTAATTTTTCCTCATTACATTCCATTTAAATAGTAAGTTTAAAACAAATCACATCGCTTTGCGAGGTGGTAGTCTTTCTATACACACTAGCGATGTCATCGTATTTTAAACGGCATGGAAAGTAATAAATTATATGTGATATTATAATTAAAAAAGTATAATTATATGATAAATATTATATAAATGTTTTAAATAAATAATTATATCTACCCATGAATGGTGGTGATGGGAAACAAGTTGCATCGGTTCACGAGAAAGTAGTCTTCTATACACACAATCTATAGTTTTGTTTCCCATTTGATGGAA